>OU461587.1:17868499-19249003 GCA_911812115.1 Pristionchus exspectatus
GCCGAATCACGCGTGTGATGGCCGCCCCCCCCCCGCTGTTGGGCAGGACGAAAATGTCCGGGCCGAATCACGCGTGTGATGGCCGCCCCCCCCCCTCGCTGTTGGGCAGGACGAAAAATGTCCGGGCCGAATCACGCGTGTGATGGCCGCCCCCCTCGCTGTTGGGCAGGACGAAAAATGTCCGGGCCGAATCACGCGTGTGATGGCCGCCCCCCCCCTCGCTGTTGGGCAGGACGAAAAATGTCCGGGCCGGAAACGCGTGTGATGGCCGCCCCCCCCCCCTCGCTGTTGGGCAGGACGAAAAATGTCCGGGCCGAATCACGCGTGTGATGGCCGCCCCCCCCCTCGCTGTTGGGCAGGACAAAAAATGTCCGGGCCGAATCACGCGTGTGATGGCCGCCCCCCCCCCTCGCTGTTGGGCAGGACAAAAAATGTCCGGGCCGAATCACGCGTGTGATGGCCGCCCCCCCCCTCGCTGTTGGGCAGGACAAAAAATGTCCGGGCCGAATCACGCGTGTGATGGCCGCCCCCCCCCCCTCGCTGTTGGGCAGGACAAAAATGTCCGGGCCGAATCACGCGTGTGATGGCCGCCCCCCCCCCCCCTCGCTGTTGGGCAGGACAAAAAATGTCCGGGCCGAATCACGCGTGTGATGGCCGCCCCCCCCCTCGCTGTTGGGCAGGACAAAAAATGTCCGGGCCGAATCACGCGTGTGATGGCCGCCCCCCCTCGCTGTTGGGCAGGACAAAAAATGTCCGGGCCGAATCACGCGTGTGATGGCCGCCCCCCCCCCCCCCTCGCTGTTGGGCAGGACAAAAAATGTCCGGGCCGAATCACGCGTGTGATGGCCGCCCCCCCCCCCCTCGCTGTTGGGCAGGACAAAAAATGTCCGGGCCGAATCACGCGTGTGATGGCCGCTCCCCCCCCCCCTCGCTGTTGGGCAGGACAAAAAATGTCCGGGCCGAATCACGCGTGTGATGCCGCCCCCCCCCCCCTCGCTGTTGGGCAGGACAAAAAATGTCCGGGCCGAATCACGCGTGTGATGGCCGCCCCCCCCTCGCTGTTGGGCAGGACAAAAAATGTCCGGGCCGAATCACGCGTGTGATGGCCGCCCCCCCCCCCTCGCTGTTGGGCAGGACAAAAAATGTCCGGGCCGAATCACGCGTGTGATGGCCGCCCCCCCCCCCCCTCGCTGTTGGGCAGGACAAAAAATGTCCGGGCCGAATCACGCGTGTGATGGCCGCCCCCCCCCCCCTCGCTGTTGGGCAGGACAAAAAATGTCCGGGCCGAATCACGCGTGTGATGGCCGCCCCCCCCCTCGCTGTGGGCTGGACAAAAAGGTCCGGGCCGAATCACGCGTGTGATGGCCGCCCCCTCCCCGCGCGGTGCTGGGCTGGATATCTTTCCCAGCCCACCAGTTCGCATCACCCTCTACTGTACCTTGATGACTCGATGGACGATTTATCTTCTTTCGATTCGGAAGACTGTGACATCGCCAACTCGAACGGGTTCATCATCGTCGTTAGTAGAATGAGAATGTCGTCTCTGCAAGGAATGATTTATTTTATTGTAAATTCGTGCCGTAGAAGGGCAACAGTTGATCGTCCGGATGTTAGCGACCATTCAAGATACTGTAAATATGATTGATTTATCAACATCAGAGTAAAGTTTTGTATTATGAGGGATGAAATCGATTAAACAAATGACCGGAATTACTGGTTACTTCTTTCACTTTAGCTATTGACCAACAAATACAAACTAGAGAAGCAGTCAGTCATCACAAAGACGTGTGGAGAATTCCATTCCAAAGTGGAGCAGAACGAGAAGAAAAAATATGGAATTCATTTGCATTTTGAGAGAACGAACTTTGAATTTTAGGTAGCAAGAAATGTGAGGGTAGAGCAAGCGAGGAAGGAGGGAAATGAATTCATGGGACGGTCGTTAAAGAAATGAATGAAGCAATCACGCTTCCATAATCGTAAGTTATCGATCGGTAAGTTATATTCACCTTTACATACTCGCCGTTTTCCTCCTTCATTCGAATCCTCTTACTCGTCGAAGTCGTTCTATTCATTCTGACCGTAGGCAACGGTAGATAGTACGGGCGTGAGCTGCCACTCGGGATACTATAAATATCGATTAATTAACTCAGAAAAAAATCGTGGCGACTAATTTGAACATATTTATGAGGTGGATAAAAATGAGATATAGGTAGTAGAGGAGTATCACGATGATAAGATGAAAAGCAGGTATTTGCGATGGGAAGATAGGTAATCATCGAAACGTGGTTGTTGCGGCAATGTAAAAGCAAATGGAAAAAAGGTGATAAGAGGCAAGCCTCGAAAAATGCGAATATTTGATATGACTATTCTATTTGAAAGCTACAATTCAATGGTCTCTGAAATTAAATAAATTGAAAACAGATGTGCAGTTCCCTAACAAGACAGAGGACAATATTGGAAAATGATGACACTGCATCAAACAAATTCTAATTAAGGTTTTGCTTGCACCGAATTTGGAATCTTGCAAGAGGCGAGTATGGTCCATATGAAGTGAACAAATGTGGTGAAAACAAATGAATAGAATCACAATAAGTAGTGAGGGAATGCCATCAAAACAGACCAGAAAAAAGAGCAGACAATTTGAATCATTATGATTTATTTACAGCGAGGTCGCAATTAACTAAATAAATACTGATACTAGGAATATACGCAATTGATTTTTTCTCGCCAATTATCTGTTTCAAATAGAATTTTATTAAAAACTCATGTCGGCAAAATATGGCATCGTTACAAACGATTTCGAATCAAACCAAATCAGGAAGCTCTTTCGAAAACATCTTATTTATGCGCAGGGCAGAAATACTAACGTGAGAATAATTATAACAAGTGAAAAACCGCTAATCGAATTCACGAGATAGTAAGAGCGAAGTGAAGATTATTCTACAGACTAGCAATCAAATAATTGCAACGGTACATAATTTATACAACAAATCCAACTCTGAACTAGGGGTGATACTTCTACAACGAGCAGAGGCAATTTTATACATTGAGCATCAAATCGACCGCCCGGAGATGATACTGTAGTCAATCAACTGCAAAGTGGCATGTTTAGTCTGAATTAGGAAAGCGAACACATTCACTCACCGATGAAATCTTTTTGTTTAAATTGTAGTAGTAGAATCTTGCCCTGCTCCCACGCCTTGAGTCATCCAATTGCCGAAGTTGTACTGTTTCTGAAATAGTAACCAATACCTCTATTAACAGTCAACACTGCCCTTCGCATTCAAGGAGTGGCAGTCAAGAAATCAAAGCTTTTTTTGCGGCTGAATACACAACTTAGCTTGAATATCGTTGTTCGGCTTGACGGTATGCGTTCTCTGTCGGAGCGGTACATCATTTATCGCCGTCTACTCAGCGTTCTTCTGAAAATATAAAAGTAATCACCAGACATCATTACAAAAAACACACAAAAAACGCATGATGCTTGGAACCAATTCATAAATATGTTACAATTAAAACCAGAGTTACGGGTAAACCAAACACATTTCGAGCTTTAATTCTTTTTCACCAATTTGAACGATGAACAATGGCAGATTTTCCTGCTCACCCGAAAATTTCAGATTTAGCCGATACTGAAATCCCCAAATTCCTCCTCTTCATCACCAAATTTTAAAATTTGAATCTGATTTTGGACTCTACATTTCTTTACTCACCTGTACACTTCCATTCTGGCCATACCTTCATTCATTCCGTCATTTCCATTCATCAATCTTCGTCTTTCCTGTTCACTTTTAACAACTAATTGATCAGCCCCAACCACAGCATAGAGATGATTGAGTAGCACCTGAGTAATATTGTTTACTAGAAGACAATAAAGGACAATGATTCAAGTCCATACTATTCTACATAAGCCTCTCATCGTTTCCTTCTTGCTCTTCCTCCTCATAACTATCCTCGATATCGTACTCATTCTGCTCACAACCGACCGGCGATCGATCAACTGAAATTAATACCGTATTAATACCATAACAACAGCAAAATAGAATTTTTTTATATTTCAAAAAAATAACAGTGAAGCAACAGAAATAAAGTTTAATTCACATTATTTCAAGTACGGTCTTATTCCCTATTTGATATTTGATATCTCAATGGGCACTACTTTAGAAGACCATAATGCGTCTATTCTAAAATATCTCAATGGGCACTACTGTCTAAATTTGTGCTAACTTTGCTAGGAACCGATAACTAGGAATAATAGTAACATATATGTTAACCAATGCTATTGCCATTCTGGTCTTCTAAAGAAATGCCCTCGAATACGCCATTCCTTGTGAACTTGCCTCGTTTCACTTATCTCCTTCGGCCGCTTTGAACTCGTCTTCAACTTCTTCCTTCGGTTCAACTAACGTACTCGGAACGCCGTCCTCGATCGAAAAACCGGCAGCCTAAAATCGCTATTATTTTATTTTTTATTTCCTTTTGAAAAATGTGCGTAATGTATCTCACGGTAATCATCGATCTCCAATCATCGGATTAATAATCTCGATCACGTCATCATCTATCGGAGGAACTTTGACTTCTTTTTCAGCAGCCAGCGAGATCGACTCGGTCTCTTTATTCTTTTCGTCTACTTTCGCCTCTGTCGGTTCTCCATCTAATAAACATTTCGAAATGAGACATGGAATCAGTTTTGCACACTCCAGCTACGAAAAATTTATACTATGCACCTTAATCACATCAGAGCTCGATCGTCGATTAGGACTTTAACCCCTTTATGGATAAAAAGCACCCATCAGCAGTATACGATAAAAAAGTGACCACGATTCGCCTATTCGCTATATACCGTAATAAAGTCAGAAATCGATCGATAGCCGATAACTTATGTAATACCGTACCCTCTCCAGTCCATCGTCGTCCTTGCCAAATTTGCTGAGCAGCTTGAGCTTGTCGGCGGGATCGTCGCCTACCGTACCCTCGAGTGAGGCTATCGATCGACCCATAGCGAGAATCCTCTGCAAATGAGGGATTCGGTAATCACTGGAGGATATTGCCTTTGCGGAATTGAAATTTTAATTTCAATGGCATGCGCAGATGAGAAAGGATGGATTATTACATTCAAGCGCGTCAGAAACTACCCTTTTTAGAATGAAAATCCGCCTGATATTGATTGTAGCACCACTACCGTAATCCACCGTACCTCTTAAAGCAATGCGGAGTAGGTCCGTTAGATTGCGTGTCCAATCGGGGGCAATCACCTAACTGCAAAGTGGAATGTTTTAGATTCAGATTTTTATTGACTCACCGACAAAATCATCTTCTGTCGTCCGAAATAGAACCTCGTACTGCTTGAGCCATCCAGCTGCCGAAGTTGCCGCCCCCCCCCCCCGCGCTGTTGGGCTGGACTACGTCGCATCAGACAGTACGTCGCATCAGACAGTACGTCGCATCAGACAGTACGTCGCATCAGACAGTACGTCGAGTCAGACAGTACGTCGAGTCAGACAGTACGTCGAGTCAGACAGTACGTCGAGTCAGACAGTACGTCGAGTCAGACAGTACGTCGAGTCAGACAGTACGTCGAGTCAGACAGTACGTCGAGTCAGACAGTACGTCGAGTCAGACAGTACGTCGAGTCAGACAGTACGTCGAGTCAGACAGTACGTCGAGTCAGACAGTACGTCGAGTCAGACAGTACGTCGAGTCAGACAGTACGTCGAGTCAGACAGTACGTCGAGTCAGACAGTACGTCGCATCAGACAGTACGTCGCATCAGACAGTACGTCGCATCAGACAGTACGTCGCATCAGACAGTACGTCGCATCAGACAGTACGTCGCATCAGACAGTACGTCGCATCAGACAGTACGTCGCATCAGACAGTACGTCGAGTCAGACAGTACGTCGAGTCAGACAGTACGTCGAGTCAGACAGTACGTCGAGTCAGACAGTACGTCGAGTCAGACAGTACGTCGAGTCAGACAGTACGTCGAGTCAGACAGTACGTCGAGTCAGACAGTACGTCGAGTCAGACAGTACGTCGCATCAGACAGTACGTCGAGTCAGACAGTACGTCGAGTCAGACAGTACGTCGCATCAGACAGTACGTCGAGTCAGACAGTACGTCGAATCAGACAGTACGTCGAGTCAGACAGTACGTCGAGTCAGACAGTACGTCGAGTCAGACAGTACGTCGAGTCAGACAGTACGTCGAATCAGACAGTACGTCGAATCAGACAGTACGTCGAGTCAGACAGTACGTCGAGTCAGACAGTACGTCGAGTCAGACAGTACGTCGAGTCAGACAGTACGTCGAGTCAGACAGTACGTCGAGTCAGACAGTACGTCGCATCAGACAGTACGTCGAGTCAGACAGTACGTCGAGTCAGACAGTACGTCGAGTCAGACAGTACGTCGAGTCAGACAGTACGTCGAGTCAGACAGTACGTCGAGTCAGACAGTACGTCGAGTCAGACAGTACGTCGAATCAGACAGTACGTCGAATCAGACAGTACGTCGAGTCAGACAGTACGTCGAGTCAGACAGTACGTCGAGTCAGACAGTACGTCGAGTCAGACAGTACGTCGCATCAGACAGTACGTCGAGTCAGACAGTACGTCGCATCAGACAGTACGTCGAGTCAGACAGTACGTCGCATCAGACAGTACGTCGCATCAGACAGTACGTCGCATCAGACAGTACGTCGAGTCAGACAGTACGTCGAGTCAGACAGTACGTCGAGTCAGACAGTACGTCGAGTCAGACAGTACGTCGAGTCAGACAGTACGTCGAGTCAGACAGTACGTCGAGTCAGACAGTACGTCGAATCAGACAGTACGTCGAGTCAGACAGTACGTCGAGTCAGACAGTACGTCGAGTCAGACAGTACGTCGAGTCAGACAGTACGTCGCATCAGACAGTACGTCGAGTCAGACAGTACGTCGAGTCAGACAGTACGTCGAGTCAGACAGTACGTCGAGTCAGACAGTACGTCGAGTCAGACAGTACGTCGAGTCAGACAGTACGTCGCATCAGACAGTACGTCGCATCAGACAGTACGTCGCATCAGACAGTACGTCGCATCAGACAGTACGTCGAGTCAGACAGTACGTCGCATCAGACAGTACGTCGCATTAGACAGTACGTCGAGTCAGACAGTACGTCGCATTAGACAGTACGTCGAGTCAGACAGTACGTCGAGTCAGACAGTACGTCGCATCAGACAGTACGTCGAGTCAGACAGTACGTCGAGTCAGACAGTACGTCGAGTCAGACAGTACGTCGAGTCAGACAGTACGTCGAGTCAGACAGTACGTCGAGTCAGACAGTACGTCGAGTCAGACAGTACGTCGAGTCAGACAGTACGTCGAGTCAGACAGTACGTCGAGTCAGACAGTACGTCGAGTCAGACAGTACGTCGAGTCAGACAGTACGTCGAGTCAGACAGTACGTCGAGTCAGACAGTACGTCGAGTCAGACAGTACGTCGAGTCAGACAGTACGTCGAGTCAGACAGTACGTCGAGTCAGACAGTACGTCGAGTCAGACAGTACGTCGCATCCTCCGTTCCTGACGTCGTCTTCTTTGCCGCCCACCCGCCCACTGTGTTCCTGACGTTGTCTTCTTTGGGGCGCACTTGCCCCTCCGTTCCTGACGTTGTCTTCTTTGCCGCCCATCAGCCCACTGAGTTCCTGAAGTTGTCTTCTTTGGGGGCGCACTTGCCCCTCCGTTCCTGACGTTGTGTTCTTTGCCGCCCACCAGCCCACTGAGTTCCTGACGTTGTCTTCTTTGCCGCCCACCAGCCCACTGAGTTCCTGACGTTGTCTTCTTTGGGGGCGTACTTGCCCCTCCGTTCCTGATGTTGTCTTCTTTGCCGCCCACCAGCCCACTGAGGTCCTGACGTTGTCGTACGTCGCATCAGACAGCACGTCGCCGTTGCGGAGAGACAGTCAAGAAAGCAATGCCACTTTATGGCAACTTAGCTTTGATATCGTTGGCAGGCTTGACGATCCTCTGTCGAACTGCATCGAAGTCAGTCGCTTCGCCCCATCAACGTCGTCATCCTGCGAATAAAAAATATAATACCAAACATCATCAACCAAAATAATCCGACATGACTGTCATGTGCGCTTCGCATTGTGAGCATACATTTTCATTGCCAACCGGGAAAGAAAAGTATTAAAATCAGGGGTCTAATGGCTTAAAAACCGATGTTATAGTGGATATATTGTGGTCTGATGACAGATTCTATCAAGTATATAGTGGTGTGATTAACGGCCCGGTAGTTACGAAAATGTATGTATCAAATAAATGTAAAAATTGCATAGTTTTCAGTTCGCTCAAGTGAAGTAAAGTCTTAAAATTGGCCTGTGAGGTACAATGTTCTATATTTGTTGGAGGTTGATAAAGAGAAAAAAAACGGCTAAATTAATATCGTGCCACCGCCTGTCGCATGATAGAATAAAGGCAAGAACATACAAAGGGAGTTTAAACTTATATTGATTCCTACTTGTAGCAAAACATCAAACATGGATCACAAGCGACAACGATATACGTAAATAAAAGGCTGGGATTACATTCTATTCTTTTATTGTTTACTTTCGGCTATTTCACACATATTCGCTTCTTCCCTACCTTCTTTGCGTAGCCCAACCAGTCAGAAACACACGCTGAAGTTAACGTAAGACTTCAGAGTAGAGGGAAGGGGCAGAGACGAGGGCGAGAGAACGACCCTGGAAGGAGGAAATTACACAATAAGGTTATACTCCATACAAAAAAGAGAAAAAAACTGTGAATACCTCAGCGGAAATTTTATTCCCTTTTAATCCAGCAGATTATCATGTTATTATCCGACGATACTTGCAGACGATCTGTACTTGCATTACACATTTACCAGTTAGAGAAGAGAAGACACGACCCGTTCCAGAGCATGACTGCACTAGTACTTCCTCCTACAATCAATCAATTACAAGAATACTTGACTAACAGAAAGTATTCACCTTGAAACACTTGATGTACTGTCCCGAAACAGATATCCATGGCTTTGAGTGTTCCATCCTTCATTTCCACACAACGAGCATCTTTCTCCCATCCACCAAGAATGTGATGAGGAGATGAAGAAGTGGGAGATGCAGCTACAATAGAGTGGATTTTATCCTATTCAATGGGGGGGGGGGTGAGAACCAACCAGCGATATCCTTGATGTATGGTTGTCCACAGTGTTCAGAAGGAACACACTGACGAAGGGCAGAGTCGAATAGGAAGCCGAACGAGCAATTAGACTGCAGATACTCTGCCAGATAGACTCATTAGATATCGTAATCCATCGTGCTACCGTAATCCTTACCCTGTATGCCATTCCCTGTGCAGTACAGACAGCAAATGTTATCGAGCAGTAATTAAGAGGAAAGTCCGGTCGATCGGCAAATAATGTGCATTGATCACCACAGTAATACTGAATGGCTTTGAATCGATCAAATATATGAATTCAAGATTGAACTCAACGGTTTCATCCTAGTCTCTCGCTTCTACCTAATAGGACACCTAATACCACCTAATAGGCCGCTTAGGTGGCCTATTATTTAGAAACGAGAGACTATGGGAAATTAGAGGTATTTCACCTTATAGGCCACGAATTAATGTACTATTAGGATTGAAATACTAGAGTAGTCAAGAAAGATTCGACGTCTACATTACAAAATCAAATGAAAACTAGATACTTGACTCACCGACGAAATCGACACGTGCCATCCGCATCACAACATCTCCCTGATAGAGTCATCCAGCTGCCGAAGTCGAACAGGTTCTGAAAAAAAAAACAGAAAATACCTCTCGTATGAGAGGCACTAAAGGAAAGGATATGGCCGGGGGGGGGGGGGGGGGGGAGGGGCGGGTACCCCGACAACTAGGCCGGGGGGGGGGCGGGGACCCCCGACAACTAGGCCGGGGGGGGGAAGGGCGGGGACCCCCGACAACTAGGCCGGGGGGGGGGCGGGTACCCCCGACAACTAGGCCGGGGGGGGGGAGGGGCGGGGACCCCCGACAACTAGGCCGGGGGGGGAGGGGCGGGGACCCCCGACAACTAGGCCGGGGGGGGGGGGGGGAGGGGCGGGGACCCCCGACAACTAGGCCGGGGGGGGGGAGGGGCGGGGACCCCGACAACTAGGCCGGGGGGGGGAGGGGCGGGGACCCCCGACAACTAGGCCGGGGGGGGGGGAGGGGCGGGGACCCCCGACAACTAGGCCGGGGGGGGGGGGGAGGGGCGGGGACCCCCGACAACTAGGCCGGGGGGGGGGGGGGGAGGGGCGGGGACCCCCGACAACTAGGCCGGGGGGGGGGGCGGGAACCCCCGACAACTAGGCCGGGGGGGGGGGGAGGGGGGAGGGGCGGGTACCCCCGACAACTAGGCCGGGGGGGGCGGGGACCCCCGACAACTAGGCCGGGGGGGGGGGAAGGGCGGGGACCCCCGACAACTAGGCCGGGGGGGGGGGGAAGGGCGGGGACCCCCGACAACTAGGCCGGGGGGGGGAGGGGCGGGGACCCCCGACAACTAGGCCGGGGGGGGGAGGGGCGGGTACCCCGACAACTAGGCCGGGGGGGGGGAGGGGGGGTACCCCCGACAACTAGGCCGGGGGGGGGGAGGGGCGGGGACCCCCGACAACTAGGCCGGGGGGGGGAGGGGCGGGGACCCCGACAACTAGGCCGGGGGGGGGGGGGAGGGGCGGGGAGCCCCGACAACTAGGCCGGGGGGGGGGGGGGAGGGGCGGGGACCCCGACAACTAGGCCGGGGGGGGGAGGGGCGGGGACCCCCGACAACTAGGCCGGGGGGGGGAGGGGCGGGGACCCCCGACAACTAGGCCGGGGGGGGGGAGGGGCGGGGACCCCCGACAACTAGGCCGGGGGGGGGGGGGGAGGGGGAGGGGCGGGGACCCCGACAACTAGGCCGGGGGGGGGCGGGAACCCCGACAACTAGGCCGGGGGGGGGGGGAGGGGGGAGGGGCGGGGACCCCCGACAACTAGGCCGGGGGGGGGGAGGGGCGGGGACCCCCGACAACTAGGCCGGGGGGGGGGGGGGGAGGGGCGGGGACCCCGACAACTAGGCCGGGGGGGGGAGGGGCGGGGACCCCCGACAACTAGGCCGGGGGGGGGGGAGGGGGGAGGGGCGGGGACCCCCGACAACTAGGCCGGGGGGGGGAGGGGCGGGGACCCCGACAACTAGGCCGGGGGGGGGGGCGGGAACCCCCGACAACTAGGCCGGGGGGGGGAGGGGGGAGGGGCGGGGACCCCTGACAACCAGGCCGGGGGGGGGGGGGCGGGAACCCCGACAACTAGGCCGGGGGGGGAAGGGGCGGGGACCCCCGACAACTAGGCCGGGGGGGGGGGGGGGGGGGGAGGGGCGGGGACCCCTGACAACCAGGCCGGGGGGGGGGGGGAGTGGACAACTGGACCAGTGGAGGGGTAACTTAGCTTTTAGATTCTTTGGCCAGCATGACAAAGTCCTTCTTTGGTCGGAGTGCTCGTCAGCCTGTCCATGTGCAACTGCAACTGCAATTAAAATGATGTTGGATTAATTTTATTATCAAATCATGCATTTTCATTGCCAACCGGGAAAGAAAAATAGTAAGTGGTCTGGCACAAAAATCAGGGGTCTAATGGCTTAAAAACCGATGTTATAGTGGATATATTGTGGTCTGATGACAGATTCTATCAAGTATATAGTGGTGTGATTACCGGCCCGGTAGGTACGAAAATGTATGTATCAATCCTGTCGCATGATAGAATAAAGGCAAGAACATACAAAGGGAGGTGAAAATCTATGATTGTGAGAGAATTCGCACTAACAAAATTGGGTTGTAAATATTGGGTTTCGTGAAATGAGAGAGTAGAGTAAATGAGGAGGATAAGTAGGAATTTCTGGGGAAACTGATGAAGTAATTTAGTTGTCACGCTTCCCGTAATCGTAAGCTACATCTTACACATCCTCACCTTCACTATCAGTAATGCCGCTCCTCCCTCCTTAATAGTAATCGTGGCCTCTGTGGCGCCCTCCAATTCTCGAGAAGTTCCTGAATTCAAATACTGTAAAAAAATATTTAAAAAACAACGGAAAATGAACAGGCGGGATTAAGTTTTTAAGAGAAGAAAAAATATGGAATTCATTTGCATTTTGAGAGAACGAACTTTGAATTTTAGGTTGCAAGAAATGTGAGGGTAGAACATGTGAGGGAGGAGGGAAATGAATTCATGGGACGGTCGTTAAAGAAATTAATGAAGCAATCACGCTTCCATAATCGTAAGGTATCGAACGATAAGTTATATTCACCTTTACATTTTGTCGTTTCCCTCCTTCATGTCGATTTCTCTCATTCATCGAAGTCTTCTTATTCATTCTAACCGTAGAGGGACAATGGTAAGTTGGTCGTCCGGGAGTGAGCCGCAACTCGGGATACTATAAAAATTGATTAATTAATCAGTAATATCAGAACAATGTTTCAATTTGAATATTTATAGAGAGGAAGAAAATGAGAAAAAAAAAGTTTGATGATTCTGGCAAAGATGAAAGGCAGGCCAGAAAAGCTGGTATTTGAGCCGAGAAGATATGAGGCGGTTTGCGTTAGGATCAACAAGTGTTGGGAACAGGCAAAAAACCGAAAGTGCCCAAAAGTTGGCCCTAGGGGTTATTTTTCATGCTGAACAACCTGGTATGGTCGATTTCGCAATATGTCCCCTTTTCGCTCCAGTGGGGGCACCCCCCATTTCGCCCTTAAACGCGTTTTCGACCAAATCTCGCCGGGAAATGCATGAAATGGCACGAAATCTCGCGTTCCATGACAGAATTTTGTGCTCTATCTCGTGGTTACCTTGAATTGTCATGATTCTTTTTCGTTCTCGAGAAAAAAGCGTTTTTTGACCCAATTGCGTGCGGGAAAAATCCCTTCACCAGATGAAAGAGCATGCTCTGCTGATCATTTTGCGCTATTGAAAGTGGTATTATTTGAGGCAAAAGATATTTTATATCGATTTTTTTGAAACGTAAAAAAATAAAATTTTCTGAATACCCCCGTGTTGGTGCTCATTTTGAAGAACTCGTTGAGCTGATCATTTTCTGTGAAGATATCATATCATTTAAACCTCTTGTGAGAAGTTACAACAGACCGAGGTCCACTTTTCATGAGGGGTTGCGGATATGCACGTTTTCCGCACTTGTAACTTCTCACAAAGAGGTTTAAATGATATGATATCTTCACAGAAAATGATCAGCTCAACGAGTTCTTCAAAATGAGCACCAACACGGGGGTATTCAGAAAATTTTATTTTTTGACGTTTCACAAAAATCGATATAAAATATCTTTTGCCTCAAATAAATACCACTTTCAATAGCGCAAAATGATCAGCAGAGCATGCTCTTTCATCTGGTGAAGGGATTTCTCCCGCACGCAATTGGGTCAAAAAACGCTTTTTCTCGAGAACGAAAAAGAATCATGACAATTCAAGGTAACCACGAGATAGAGCACAAAATTCTGTCATGAAACGCGAGATTTCGTGCCATTTCATGCATTTCCCGGCGAGATTTGGTCGAAAAACGCGTTTAAGGGCGAAATGGGGGGTGCCCCCACTGGAGCGAAAAGGGGACATATTGCGAAATCGACCATACCAGGTTGTTCAGCATGAAAAATAACCCCTAGGGCCAACTTTTCGCACTTTCGGTTTTTTGCCTGTTCCCGACCCCGTTGGGGCTTGTTGATCCTAACGCAAACGGCCTCATATATAAACACTGAAACATGTTTGCTGCGGCAATGCAAAAAGCAAAAGGAAAACAGTGAAAAAGTCATGGTGAACGAGAATCCTAAGGTATTTGCTATGATTACACTATTTGAGGGAAACTACATTCCAATGGTCTCTAAAGGAGGAATTCAAATGAATTAGTACATATATGCAGTTTCCAGCAGGAGAGAGGAAAACATCAGAAATGCTTACAATATTGGACAATTCATTTCGTGCTTCTTCTCAACATTATCTCCTCAACGTAGGATGAGATGTGAACAAACATGGTCAGCAATGTTTTGAACAAGTGAACAAACATGGTCAGCAATGTTTTGAACAAGTGAACAAACGTGGTCAGCACATTGATGAGAAATATTGAGGGAACGTCATTAAAACAAATCAGAAAAAGAGCAGCAAATTTGAATCACTCTGATTTAGCATTATGCTTCGTATGCTTCTTTCTTAGAATAAACATTATAAAATAATATCACTGTTGGGAAAATATAAACAATCGTTACAAACGATTTCGAAACAAACCAAATCAGGAGGTTCTTGAGAAAACATTTTATTAACGCTCAAACATAAAAAAATCAGGTGAAAACAATTATAATCAGTGAAACATTGCTTATCGAGTTCACGGCATATTGTAAAAGCGAAGTAAAGATTATTCTACAGTCTAGCTATCGAGAAATTACATGAATAGAACAAATCTAACTCGATCCTAGTGTGATGCTTCCACAAAGAGAGGAGTAACTTCCAGCCGCTGACCATCACATCGGCCTACCAGAGATGGCACTTGTAGTCAACCAACTGCAAAATGAAATGTTTTGCTGACATCGGAAAGAGAACACATTGACTTACTGATGAAATCCCCGTTTTTCTCCCCCTTTTTGATGCCCTAGGAAACCTGCCCGTTTTTAAATATTGGAACATTGACTCACCGCTTTAGTCGTGTCCCGGCAGCAGTTGAAGAACGTCGATCTGCTCCACTATTTGAGCCATCCAACTGCCGAAGTCGTACCGATTCTGGAATAGTTACCAATACCTCTCGTAAGAGAGGCATTGGTAACTATTCCAGCCCTGGGGTAGGGGGGACAGCTGGTGTTCGGGAATAGGGAACTACCCGGGGAGCCGCCTAATACCGAACTGAGCCACCGGCAAATGTTCGATAGAAGGGAGCAACCCGGAGAGCACTCTAATCCCGAAACCAGCTCCCAGCTGGTGTTCGAGAATAGGGAGCTTCCCGGGGAGCCCCCTAATACCGAACTGAGCCACCGGCAAATGTTCGATAGAAGGGAGCAACCCGGGGAGCGCTCTAATCCCGAAACCAGCTCCCAGCTGGTGTTCGGGAATAGGGAGCTTCCCGGGGAGCCCCCTAATACCGAACTGAGCCACCGGCAAATGTTCGATAGAAGGGAGCAACCCGGGGAGCACTCTAATCCCGAAACCAGCTCCCAGCTGGTGTTCGAGAATAGGGAGCTACCCGGGGAGCCCCCTAATATCGAACTGAGCCACCGGCAAATGTTCGATAGAAGGGAGCAACCCGGGGAGCACTCTAATCCCGAAACCAGCTCCCAGCTGGTGTTCGAGAATAGGGAGCTACCCGGGGAGCCCCCTAATATCGAACTGAGCCACCGGCAAATGTTCGATAGAAGGGAGCAACCCGGAGAGCACTCTAATCCCGAAACCAGCTCCCAGCTGGTGTTCGAGAATAGGGAGCAACCCGGGGAGCACTCTAATCCCGAAACCAGCCGAGGGGAAAGCGCAACTTAACTTTTGAACTCCTCGATCAGCATGCGAACGTTCTTCCTTGACCGTATTGCTCATTATCTTGCCCACGTGCATCTGAAATGTTTGTTTAATAAATATCGATAATAAATATCGATAGGATGAATTATAGTAGCTCCTCCAAGCTATAGGTGTACGGTGTCACATTATGATTACGGTATTCAAGGGATACGGTATCTTCAGTAGTGATTCACCTTCACATTCCTGTCGTCTTCCTCCCCGCATTCTCAATCCGTTCATTCGCTGAAGCCGTCTTGAATAGTCTTGGCGTTGATGGGCAAATGTTGATCGTCGAGGAATGAGCGGCCATTAGGAGTACTATAAATATTGGTTAATTGATAATGAACAGTAGGATGCAGTGAGAAAATATATTTAAAGGAGTCAGGGATGTAAAAGTGCGAGCATGGTAAAGTTAGCGAAATATTATGGAAAATGAAACTCAAGCGAGAGACACCCGCTATACCTATTGATTAATTGATAAAGAGAAGTAGGCCATTATCCCAATCGGGAGGGATTACAATTTAATGGGTTCTGCAGCAGGCAACGATTATGCTAACGTACTCTCGCAGTTCAGTTAAAGTAATGCGATTGACCGGCCCATCTAAGACGGAAGTGGCACAACAAAAGGAAAAGTAACAAATAAATAATTATCAAAAACTAAAACAACTTTTGGCGCGAAAAGTAAGCCAAAAAAAGAGAAGAGAGGGGGCAAGCAGACAGCACGCGCGCATCGAGTGTGACTGACGGCCGAGAGAGGAGAGGGGGGCGAGGGAGGTAGATCAAAGAGCGGAGAGGAGAGGGGAAGGGAGGGGAACAGAAAATCGATATTAGAGAACACGTAAAATGGAGAGAGCAGGAAAGATCATGCCGTGAGTTGAGCCGTGGGTTGAGCCGGATTATGGTTGAAAATCGACTTACAGTACCTGGCTTTCAATCGAAAACTGACTTTGTATGATTTTTAAAAATTCAGCGATGGAACTGAGGCGATCTCGAAAAATGAATCATTATCAGAACGCACGGCATGACACATTATGAAGTGATAAAAACTTGCATATATCAGATAAACAATTATTTTTGCATATTAAAAATATTAATTTAGTCACTGAATATTTGAATTTCGATTACGGTACAGCCCAATTGTAATTATAGTATCAGCTCCAGAATATGAAGATATAGAATAGATTCATGGACTAATCCGAAAAATAAAATGTAAATCAGCCTGCGGAAGAATTTATCAGCGCAATCAGTAGCACAATCAGTAGAACAAACACAATTAAAAGTAAAGAAACGAATAGCATTTGCTCTTAGAGGGAAGTCTAATACAGACTCACAGCCGAATGATGAAAACAAAAGCTAAAAAAAGTTGATAGCACACTACGGAAACTAAATTACAGGATGATCGTGACAGGGAAAAAAAGCAGCATCCGAATAATTCAAACTCTCATAAAAAGCGTATTTGTGAATGAAAGTAACCGAGCGAAAAACTTGCTGTTAAGCCATTGGAAGAAAAATTGAAACAGAGTCTAAAAGTGAGTATGAAGGTATGTGAGTTAACTCGAGAAAGAAAGCAAATGTATTTCTGATAGTACACAAACCTAAATTACACACAAACTCTGTTATTAGCAAGTTTTAGAAAGAGTATCAAATAGCTCCTACAACAAAAATCGTAATATGCGAGTCGGCGAGAGCGTTATTAAGTGATTCACAATCGAAGGGAGAACAAACGAATTAAATGGTACAATCTTAAATTAGCACAAACTTAGCATTAGAAAAAAATCAATACTCGATCGAAATATCGAGATACACCATATCATCTTTGATCTTTGCCGCTTCGACTGATTCAACTGACTCGTGAAGTTTGAGCTCAAACGTTCCCTGAAATAAAATAGGGTAAATGAGATGGACATTTGATTGAAATGAGAATGATGAAAAATCAGAGACAAACACTGTAAAAAGGGTTCTCCAAAACAATCTAAAATTTACCCTATCTAAAAACTAAAATATACCCGATTCCTGAGTTTTGTTTAACACGGAGCATGCAGCTAGTAGTCAAAAACATACCCGGGTTTCCAAGATTTTATCGGTTTTGTACGGAACATAGCAAAAATTCTTGAAAACGTTGTCAACGTTTCTTAATTTTTATAAATGGGTGCATACCGTGAAATCGCCATAGAATATTTCGTTATCGATGACAATTTCGACGTTTCCCTCGAAGATGTGCGTGATGCATTTCTGAAAACAATAATGATAAATATTGATAATAATCATAAATAATAATAATAATAAAATAACAATAATACGAATAAGAATAATTAAAAATATCAGAGTACCTGAGCGATCTCATCGTCGTCACTCTCGTAGTAGTAGATAAGCTGGTACACCTAAGAATTTATATTTTAATATTTAAATTTACCTTTTTAAACATGCAATTCACTCTTACTCAGTCAAAGATGTTCATACTAGCAAATATTTTTATTCAGTGAAACATCACAACTCAAAAAAAGGCGAATAACAGCCATATTTTCACACCTTTTACACCGAAAATGTCCATAATTGCAGCCAATCTTACCTCAATATCACGTCTCCTCGTGGAGAATTGGCCATCCTTGCATTTTATATCGTTCCGGCCGAGGAATACGGTACACGCCAGCGGTCCTAGTTCCATCGAGAAGGTGCGCAGCTTGCAATTGGCAGCACCCGTGACCATGGTCTGTAACGTATGATTATTTGACAATTTGAAAGGAGATTCGCTATCATGAGACCCCATTCGTAGGATTTCATCATAGAAAAATAGCGCAAACCTAATTACATATCTAAATAGAACCCGTTTATTAACACTTTCAAGTGAGCGCCACCCGATCACTGCTGAGAGCTACATGATGCTGAAGTCCTAGCATATTGGGTTGCGGATCGGCGGAGTAGCTTTCCGTCAAAACAACAAAAAATGTCCACACTTCGCGTCGGTATCAGATGGATCGGATAATAGCGCTTGCCATTTCTCACCACCCACCTGGACCACTCTCTCGTCGGCTAGACATACGAGAGAATATGCAAAATGAGGAGAGTTGCGTACCGATTTATCATCACTACAAGCTGCCCACCTGGTACAGCATGTCCACGTCTGGTCCCAGCACATTCTCGCAACGGGTCATCGTTAGATTAGTGCACGCGCCTGCTAGCTCGACCAGGTAGGCGCCCATCGGCAGGGAACTTGTCAGCCAATGACTCTGAAAATGATAATAGTGAGTACCGAGAAAAAAAAAAATATTAAAAATGTGATATTACACAAAGTACACGACTGCCATGTGAGAATGCAACCGACAAAATTTCCCACGTTAATAGTATTTTGAAGACGAGATCTATGAATAAAATAAAAGAAAAAATAATAATAAAATATAAAGAGTTAAAGCTTACCAGAAACTCGATATTCACTGTTTCGGCGTCGAAATTCTTGATCAGATTGCACATTTCTCGATGGAACCTGTCCGAGCCAGATAACTAAAAATATAATGCAAAAATGAATACCATTTTGATATTTGTCTAAACACTATTGCGTTATTCCATTCAAGAACGAAACATGAGAAGAAACTATCAATTGTGTAACTATTTAATTAAAAATGTATTATTACTCACCGTTACCGAAAGTTGCCCGACCGATACGTTTTCAGCAATCTTTCTGAAACCGTCCGATGAATACCATTTCTCCTGGTGTAGAACGAACATCTGCTCACTGAAAATAAAATACAGCAATATCTTATTTAAACATATATTATTTATAATATTTTGATAATCGAATACCGTAACGCACTTGTGCTTCGGGGGAGTCGGAAGAGGCGAGTGCATTGACTGCTGAAAAGGCTGTTTTTTTTTATTATTTTGAGAAACACGCAAACGTAGTTAAATCAAAATAGGTTATCGTTTTGTATTTTAGGCTGCATTTTGGACTCTTTTCTGCTTCAAAAATGAACTAATCAAAGTAAAACAACGCACCGATAATTTTGCACAAACTACCCTTTTTAAATATATTTTTCGGACTATTCTAAATTTTCGAAACTCGGATGTTAATGAACATGTATGCGCCTGAACCCACCTCCCTGACGATCACCTTGTTCACGTAGTAGATCGATTTACTATTATTACAATCATATTTCTATACTGAACCCACCTGTTTCACCGTTATTTCAATGAAATAGCGTAAATATTGTTAATACCTCTCTGACGATGAGCTTGTCCACGTAGTAGGTCGTGCTCGCCTCGACGGCTCTCAATCGACGACTCACACGAGCTCTCAGACGATCGCCAATGGGCAGAAGGGAGAAGATCATCGTGAGCAGCTCGTTAGGCAGACCGAGCATGGACGCCTGCAACCATATCTTTTCATTGTCAAACCAAGACCAAAAATATGTAGTGGTCTGACACTGATAGAAGAGGTATAATGGCGTTAAAGAAGAGGCCGAGGATAGGCGACTAACATAAGAGAAATAAAAAGTAAATACTTATTTTTGCTTTCACACTCACAGCAATTTAATCAATACAACAATAAAATAAATCAGTAAAAGTTAACAAATTACGACAAAACACACGCATTTTTCCTCATCTTCATCGGTTGCGGACGGTTGAACACACTTCGGGCAGACATTGTTGGCGTACGATATCTGAATAGTTTAAATAAAACAAAAATGCATAAGCAATACATAACAACAAACTTGACACGTGTTCGAACGTTAGGAAAATTTGAAATAGTGATAAAATAATCATTTGGATTAATTTAATTAGTAGAGATGCTTACATGTCCCATTTTCTCCTTTCCTCCTAGTAACTCCTCCAGTCTACGCATAGCCGACGTTTCTAGCGGGTTGTCATTGCAGGCATACGATATCTGAATTTTTCGATAATTATGAATGACTATTACGCTATAAAATAAATATGAATACGAAATCATGTAAAATATTTTGCTGGAAAAAGTTGTTGAATTCAAAAGAATATGAAACAACGGGCGTAGCTCCTTCGTGATTTTTAACTTATTCTAGTTTTAATTGTAGTATAGGCAGTATGATCTAATTCAGATATAATTAAGCAGCATCTTTGCCCAAATTTTAAGTAAAAGGCGATAAAAATAATAAATAGCTTGATTATGTACCTGTCCCATCTTCTTTTCTCCTAGAAACTCCTCTAGTCGACGCTGAATCGGCGTTTCTAGCGAGTTGACATTGGGGGCGAACGATATCTGAATCGATCATGATATTTAATATTATTTATTCAAATATTGCAATGCATATTACAAATTCATTATCTATTCCTTCTTACTATTGAATAAGCAACGACAAATAGTTGTATTGAGGCTTTAGTATTAAACATAGATGAATTAACCACACTTAAATACTCCAATGAGAAAGTGAATAATAGTATTTTAATGACGCAAATACCTGTCCCATATTCTCCTTTCCGCCAAGAAACTCCTCTAGTCGGCGGAGAGCCGACATCTATTGCCTGCGAAAAATACAGCGTTAACCACAGCTCCCAGAAATCATAGAACATTAAAAAATCGGGTTGGATAATTCTAAAAATAAAATAAACTGAAGTAGATCTACAATAAAGGAGAAGTAAAGGATTGGATTTCCATGAATGATGAAAATCAGCAAAAAAAAAAACTCGAGAAAAACTCGTACAGTGATTTATTCAGATTTGTGCAACGTTGCAGGAAGATACTATCTTAATTCTAGTGCATATGTAGCTGAAGCTGGAACACGCAAGAGTTGAGAGAGAAAACAAGCTGAGAGAAAGCACAATATAAAATGTATATAATTCAATGTTTCAAGGCAACATAAATTGAGAAACACGCGTGAAACAAGATATTGCAACGCTGCAACCGATAGTCACTTTAATGCAACGTTGCAAAGATCGCTTTTTCAGCCAAAACAACAACAACAACTGCACATTGAATACAAACGGAAACAAGAAAAAAACGTGGCATTACCGGGAAATCATGAACTCAGGACCGTGGAAAAGACTACAGTTTGACGATATACTTACCGTAATCCGTTCAATTTTCGAGTTTGCTAGGTCAGGTGTGTTAATTTACTTGATTTTCTTTTGATCTTTCCAATCGATCGACATTTCCCTAATACGAATAGCTCACATAGACTGTCTTTTGATTAATGAGCATTGTCCACGGAGGACCTATCCAAAAAAAGCTCAAATACTTCTCAAATATTGAATTCAACCCAGTGTTTTTTCCTGCGAAAGGATCCTTTATAGATACCTTTTTGCGAATCACAAATTGTAGATCAACAACGCATTGAGTTATCGATTATATGGTACAGTTCACTGAATGGAACAGGTAAATGTTGAGCATAGTAAGAGTATCACAATAGTTAGCGATCGTTGAAAGGGTGGGAATGAATCATTTCTGATCTAGCCACTTTTCCCACTTTTCGTCAGAAGACACTTCGTTTTTCATTTTCTATTATCATTTTTTCGCATAGTCGACCATCCCCTCTTCCCTTCCCTCTTCATCCTAGTTGCCATGCGACCAGGAGGGGATGAGAAGGAAAGACAGGGAGGGTCCTCATCTATCTCTACTTTTTGCCTTTGCCTCGATCTTTCGTTTCTGATATTTATCTCAAGTATTGAAATTCATTCAATTTATGTTTCAGTTACCTACACCAACTCAACCTCGCAGCTACAGCGGTCACTGCGCATAATTGGATAATAAATTATCGTCGTTTGGAGAAGGTAAATTGACCATAAGAGAACGCATTAGGAGGAATCATCACGTTTTTAAGGACTATGTTCTACGGGCACACTCGACCTTCAAATCAAACACAAACGTCATCATAATCAAACGTCATTATAGAATTCATCGCTTCCGACGCAATGGTTGGCCGTGTGTCGAATGACCTCCTCTCGTACTCTTCAATCTTCTCTCTCATCGTCACCTGTCCCGATGAGCTGCTTCTTCCACGGCGTGCTATGTAAAGATGGTATCTTCCGAAGTCATCAATGACGTCCAGTCCTGTTGATTTATGTGTAAAAAATTTACAAATAATTTGATTGTTTGGTACGATAAAAAGATAATTGTTTTGACTATTTTATTCATGAAGCTTACAACTGAGCTCTACTGCAGACAATGTTACAAAAAAAGAGTAAATGTGCATCTCCGTCAAGTGAATTCTCAGCTGCTCACTTGCTAACTCGCATGTTTAGCACTTTCGGCACTTATTCGTGAAGTTTTTGTGCTGAAGAATATTTTTTTAGTGTATTTCTTTCGTACAGTCGTCCACTCTTTCTTCTCTTCCCCCACTCCGTTCGCGTTACCATGCGACTTGGATGAGACGGGCGAGTCAGACAGGTGTAACTCATCTCATCTCAACTCTTCCCTTCCTTTCGTAATGTAAAGACACAACCAAATAGAACCCGCATTGTAACTTCTGAAAACAAGGAACAGAACAATGCAAATTACATAGTCCCCCGTTGTGCTATATAAAGTGCGTTATTTTCCTAGCATTTATTACCCGAAGTATGCACACATTAGGAGCGAGAGGGAAGACAATCTTCACGGAATATTGATAAAAAACTCTCATATCGAATGGTCGCTCGTTGATTAGAGAGAGACGAGAGAGCACGTAAAATGAAGAGACGCCGTCTTTAGCCTTACAGCCAAAAGGATAGGTTACAATCCGCCGAAGACATCGTGCGTTGACTCGATTCGCTTTACCTCATCGAAGATTAGCGCTGCAAATTTTTAATCTTTGTTTTTCACACTCGCTGGTTGATTCTGTATATTCTTTTCCCTATCTAACTCGTCTTAGATTTTGAGAAAGGGAGAGACGGCTGTCCAAATTTCGATTCCCAGAATACAGACAGAATTGAAAAGCCCTTCTCACAATTCAACTCAGCCAATGAGCAATCCGTCTCGGCCGCGTCCCAGTTGAAGCGAGTGGACGAGAGCTGCCCGTTCACCTCAAACATTATTTTTCAGTTCAGTTGAACAACGGAAAAAAACGGTCGAAGCTGAATACCCCACGCAAGTTGCATTCAGACGCCAAATATTTGTGATGATTAGAAAGATGAAACGACAACCTTGTGATGGTCTAATACGAACCTCGTCCTCCCGGAACCATCGTTTCACATACGGATCCTGGAGCGCCTCAGCAACCGAATATCGCTCATTCGGGTCGAATGCAAGCATCTTCGAGATGAGACGTCGGGCGTCGTTTGCTGAACAATACGATTATCACAATTGAAGTAGTACGTTTATGAAGATACAATGGAAGGACATATCATACAAACATATTGTTAGCGTAGTTGAAATAACGACAAAAACTGACCGGTAAGATGCATATCCTCGCGCTCAGTGCACTGCAGGAAGTTGCTGTCGGGAATGATCTGCTCGATTGGAATTGCGGAGAAGTATGGGACTGCCCTCACGTAACTGAAACGGCTATCTCTGCTTCAAACCTTAGTAGGTCGTAGATCGGTGGCATTCGATCTATATAGCAAAAAAATCACTTCGCAATCGGCTCGATCAATTTCGAGATGTACTCTTCTGACGGTGTGCCCATCACCTTGACGATTTTGTTCCACTGATCGACTTTGTCTCTGCCCTGAAATGTATTGTTTCTCTAAAAACAAAAAAAAACCATGTTCACAACATACCGGGAATAATACCCTCCGATTGATGAGTTCAGCGAAAATGCAGCCGATTGACCAGACATCAACTGAAAATGATTCCAGCACATCATACATTTCTAGCAGTTCACGCCAACCTTTCTCTGAGTACGGCAAGCCCAGCACGACTTCCGGTGCTCGGTAGTACCTGGTGACAACGTAGCCAGTCATTCTCTCACCGATCTAAAATAATAATTTACATTATCCTTTGATTTTTTGAACCGTTTGGCGTGTTTAGGTTTATCGTATCTCAATGATACATGGTTCTGAACCTTAATAAAGCCTGTGAATATGATTACCGTTGGGCCGATCAGTCGTGCCAGTCCGAAATCGAGCACTTTCACTACGCATTTCTCGTTGACTACCAGGTTGGATGGTTTGAGATCCTGTAAGTGAGTTGTTCGTTAACACCCTTTTCAAGTATTTTTGTGATTTTTTTCTAAAGCACAATAGAGAGTGGAGTTACCGTTGATCAGAATAGTCGAAGGGGGTTAAAGGGCATATGAAACGTATCTGCGGAGAAAAAAAGATGGGAGGAGGAAAGTGGACATATCTAGTTTGTGCTCCCTAATCTCACTCTGTGAATGATTCCCTCCCGGTGCAAGTGATGTACCGCGCACAGAATTTGGTAGATGAAGAAGGATATCTTCATGTGGTCCAGAGCGAGGTGTTGGGTGACCTGAAGCAATCTAATAACAATCTGCTCAAATATTCAAATTTATATTTAAATAGTGACAATATCCTTTCCAAGTCAAGACCAAAATATAAAGAGACAAAAAAACAAGTGGGAATCTGTCAGAATCCGAGAGAGAGAGTAATTGTAAGCCAGTAGGCAGTGGTGAAGCCTACCAAACAACCTCATCATCGAAATATCGTACCTCATGCAGATTGTGATCCATCAGCTCCATGACCAGGTAGACATCTTGAAAGGTATCTTTGCTGTCTTGAGGAGTGAATACGGAGAATGTTTGAATTATCTGCAAAAAATATCGAATTAATCATTTTTGAATTGTGATTCACGATTACTCTAGGTGAGTTTTCGAGTATTCGTTACAATATTGCTGCATTTTCGGAAGCATAATAAACATTCTAAACGGACCATTGAAATCGAGAACGAGTAAAGATCTCACATTCGGGTGCTTGACCGACGAGAGGAGGACGAATTCCCTATACGCTCTCTTGGCCGAGAGGGGGATCACGAATGGTTGGTGCATCTTCTTGATGGCTACGCGCCGCTTGTCGACGGAATCGTCGGCTGATCTATAAATATCATAGTCGTATTTGTAGATGGTAAATCAATGATTGTTGCTTTTGTGAACAAGAGACATGGGAAAGGTTTGCTTGGGCACGAACTTTAGGGATCTCATTTCGAAATCCATTCGTGTTTCTGACTGACGAGAGTTAGGGCGATGCAAAGAGTCAAAATCGTTTTCAACTTTGTCATTTACCGAGTGATCTTCCTTTTGGGTATTTGTTTTGACCGAAAAACAGTTGTCATGGGAGGGAACTTGTGAAGGTATGTTGTTCTCCATTTCGAAACAGGAATTATCGTTTCTCAATGACGCACACTGAAGAACGCTTTTAGTAGCTTTTAATAATAACTTCTGCCCTGTTTTTTTACTTGCACCACTCAAATTCTACATGATCACTTGCCGATCAGTCAGACGAAAGAGAATGTAAAATGGAGAGAGGGGCATGCCAAATTGTCAAAAAATACTTTTAAATAACTCACGCAACAACCCCCTGCGATCCGCCATTGATAAACTTCAGGTTCGAGTAGCGTTTCGGCACCTGAATCTTGGTATTTGCTTCAAATTCATAACAGGCACGATCTTTGATCCAGCATGACCAGAATATGAAGATTTTTTATTGAAAACATATTTAAAGGCGGAAAAAAGGTAAATCATACCGTGAACGAGTAGTTGGTGTGAAATCGCTGATCGTATATGGGAAGGGTGTGAAAGCGCTTGTGATTATTCATCTGATAATTAAATTGATCGACGAGGGGCAAGGAAGCAAAAAAGTGTTGAAATGGCGACGGGGAGTTAGAAGGGTAGGGGCTGGAGAAGATGATTCTCAGAAAAATAGAGGAAACTGTGCAAAGTGCTCATTGAGAAAACAGTACTCAGGTAAACACATAAGGAAGAGGAAACGAGAGAAAACAAAGGACAACACTAGCGGAGCAACTGTTGCGAAAGATGTTTCTTTCTCTTTCCTCCCTCGCTTCGAAACATAGTTGTATCTTGACAACAAAGACCAGGGAAACAGCACAAATACTATTTGTTTTTAGGTTAAGGAATTTAAACATAAGTATAAGGGCATTTGAATGGATGAAGCGGCATTGGCGATGAAGGGGTCGACCTATCACCATGTTGGAGAGTGTTATGAAATTGATAAGTGAGAGGGAAGGTTGGAATTCCAGAGCGGTGCGATCGAGCGAGAGTGTGGCTGATCACAAGGGTGTTGTTCTTATCTCTACCCGCGTCTCGATCTGTCTCTCCTCCTCACCCTAAGTTGTCGCCCACTGAGCAGACAGCCCGAGAGATAATGCAAAATGGAGAGACGGTGTCGGAAATATCGCTCCCCACCTTCCTCCTTGGCGCAATCTATCACCAGTTAGACAGCACGAGAGATAATTGGCGAGCCAGAGAGACTCTCTCCATTCCCAAAACACGTTGATTAGTAAGCAGCAGTTGTAATAGACCAAGGCATTCATTCGTTCGATAACCTACCAGAAAACGAATCAGGACACGAAAGTATTTGAAAGCAAATTGATTGCTACGATCAATGCACTCTTGATTCTGCCCTATCTCTCGTCAGTCAGAGAAACTCGAGCGTATTGCAAAACGAGTGAGACAAACCATCGCTCGACGCTCTGTTGAAATAGGAGGGCACACACACTCTGCGTGCTCGCATTTGCTCCTCTGAAACCGTGTTAACACACAACTGGAATATTTTTGATAGAAACCAAAATCATTGAAAAATGCCATCTCGAATGCTTCGCATTGCTCGCGCGCGTCTTCGAAACAGTGATTTCTAATGCTGGCAATTCGTCGGGTGCCAATAATCACTTTGTGCGCTCTAATCTGTGAGATAGCATTCGAAATGAATGAGAAGAGCGGTTTTGACAATACTATTGAAATGTATGGGCGGCTTGAGTCATGATCAAGCCCCCATACATTTCGAAAACCAGGAAAATTTTTTGAAAGATTGACGAGCAAAAGAGAAATATTTTAAAAAAAAATCAGGTTGTTTCTATTCGATATTTTCACGCTTTTAAAATTACATTACATTTACAATTAGTGGAATCTATTAAGAACTGTAAATCAAATCTATTCCAACAAGCACTGGACAATCGAAATCATTTATTCAAAACTCATAGTCGAAACAATCATTAACATTGGAATCAAACAATTTGGATTCTCATAATGTCAATTGTCCTTACCAAACTAGTGCGATCGATGTCTTCTAGATCCTGATGCCTGATCATGATTCGAACGATGTCCGGTGGTATGTCATAGAGATTTAGGAGAGGTTTTTCGGCTAATGTCATGTGGGTTATACCATGTTCAACCTTGAATCAATCTGGTATTCTGGAACCGCTACAGAACATGGTGGCACGTGTTACTATGGACATTAAGCCGGTGCTGAAAACGAAACAATATTGGACCCTTTAATTATCGATTGGACGAGCTCAAAAGTTTGAGTCGATGCGTGTGTCACCAATGGATACTGATGAAATTTTGACAAGGGTCCTCCTCAATTTGCGTGCTGCCTCGTCTATCTGACTTTCGATTACGTGTGTTCGTGCCGTTTTGTCAACACTAGTGATTAGAAATATTTCTTAGCCCCGCGTGAATTCACAAAGCACGTGCTTGAAATGGATGTTTCAAGCGTGTGTCAGGTGTGTATTTTTTATCTGATTAATCGCAATAAATCCTCACGAACGACGCTAGAATTCCGTTGAATGACAATTCTTTCCTCATTGTCAGTATTTGAACGTTATCCTGGAATCAGCATTGATTCCCTGATATTTATGCACTTTATATAATATATTGTTGTAATAATACCCTATTTTTTTATTTTCGGGCTAAATATTGTTCACAAACGCATTATGAAATTATAGCTCTCAAATGACGCCAAGCATAAGGTAGACTTATCCATTCTCAATGTCCGCAAGACAGAGGTTACCATGTTCGAAGTTATTGCATTGGTATGGGCCAAAATTGCTTTTGCCTTTTTATGCTGCATCGTAATTTTAATGCAAATTTTCCAGTATATCGCAACTTAGCTTTAAAAAAATCATCATTCAGGAAACTTGACGTTACAATGAAAGTAAATGATTTGGAAAGATTTCTTGATTTCATGAAACCTCGAACCTCTCGCGTACAGATTAAGCAAATTGTTCTTGAAGATGTACATTCGAATACCATTCGCATGTGCACAAATTTTTGTGGTGGCTACCAGTGTAAAGTGGAAATTTACGCCAGAGAAGAGGGCGAAGAAAATCCTGATTAGTAAGTCGACATAATTTTGACGCTGGATTCAAAACAAAAGTTTTTCAGTACGGTATATCTTAATTTTATTCAAAGTGTGGTTCCACCGAAATTATTATGCTCAATTCATGAAGTCAACAATGGTATGCAAAAAAATATTATTTTGAAACTTGCTCAAATTACAGATTGCATCAAGTTCCTAGGGAATATTGCGGAGACTGTGTCATCTATTTCACTGAAAGTGAAAATCGACTGCGACTTAAGCATCAATATTATCTCACTGATTCGAAACATCGTGAATCGTAGATGCGAAGAGATCAACTTTTGTGAAGTTATATACCATTTCTCGGAAACGGAAGTTGAAAGTCTACTCAAGGTACAATGCATCTGTTTTGTAATAGTCAAAACTTAGTTTTTTTGCCAATATTTTGCAGATTTTTCACAGTAATGACAAAAAGATAACGTTCACCGGATATACTGCAAACTGAAATTGATTCTCAATTCGGAACATATCGTGTTGAATTCTCCGGTGCGGTTGGTCGATATATTGACGGGAATGAGTTCTCAATCAAATACGTGGAAATCAGCAAAGAATCATATGTATAAATATCGCAAAAATAAAAAAAAATGCTGTTCTCTGATATTATTATTTTTGCTTCGTTCATCTTTTTTTGAACAAAAGAATTCTATACGCAGTTATATTCCTTCTCCTTGGTTTAGTGCATTCTTCAGAGAACACTTTCTCCTCTATCCCCCTTTCACTCGGAAACATTCTTTCAGAGTGCGAAGAGAGCATACAGCCTGAATCCGGAAACTAGAATTCAACAGTGTATACAACATTCCTGAAGTTAAGTTTGTAATAGTGATACTGATAGCTCCAAAATTGAGAAAGTTTCTCTCTTCACAGTACCTTGCAAGAGCGTTTGGACTTATTTTTAAAGACTCATTTTTTCTGAAGGCCCATCTATCGAGAAGCGTGCTTCGCTGGAACAAAAACTGTCACCAAGGAGGCGAGAGAACGAGGGGGGAGAAGAAAGGAAAACTCATTCGACCAACCAAACAAACGCGCTCCTGTTGACTCCATTCACTACTTCCTTCAGCAAAGACTCATTGCGAATTCTGGCGCCTCTGCCTTTGTTTAGACACATCAAAGGCATGAACATTCTCGTACTGTCTTCTTTTTTTCCAATTTCTATAACATTTGTATGTGTTGGACCCATTAGCTTCGTGAAATAAGTAGTTCGTTAGTAAGAGTAGGCACGGAACCAGTGAACACTTACCAATGATTCTCTGGTCGCTGGAAAGAATTTAAAGAAACACCAGATGCGTTTTTACCTTGCCAGTCATACTTTTTCTTGCCGGGCTCTAATCCAAAATGTGAATTCTTCTCCCTTGAGTGTTGGAGTCTAATGCACAACTCTCGAACACCATATGAGAAGGTGCAGTCCATTAGTCAGAGTACGGGAAGGCAGTGAATGAGTGTGCTAGAAGACGTGGTTGTGACGAGAGTGTGTAGAGAGAAAGAGAGGGGGAGCAGGCCCGAAATATATCCCCTCCTCCCTCTCTATCCTTCCCTCTTTCTCTCTCTACTCTACTTCGTTGTGCTTCGTCTTCTTCCTTTCTTCGCTGTCTCTCTCCCGTTTTTTCGCAGCGTTGGGTGCAATTTTCCGCCTATTTATTAGCGCGTTACTACTCTGTTTCTGGCTTGGAAGTCGTACTTTACCGTGCAACCAAGTTGATGGAAACCAGAAATCGCGAAATTGGGGGGTTGTTTAGTTTTGCAAAGGGTTTTCGCATAGGCGTGTAGAAATAGGCATAATTTCCGCGTTCACAGTCTGCCTCTTCAAAATTTCTACATCAATGAGGGAAATTGAGAGTTCTGAAAAGTAGTTGATTTCATACTCGCTAAAACACTCATAATTTCGTAGGAGTTTTGCCCATTCAGTCGTTTTTTTTCAAAAATTACCGGTTTTGTTGCGTTGATTACAGCGTGATTTCTGGTCGTATACTTTAGCGCGCATTCAACTTGGTTGAAACCAGAAATTACGAAAATGAGTCGCAGAGCATTTTAAGAATAATGTGCAGAAATGACCTTATTTTCCGCGTTCACAGTTTATTTGTTTGCCTCTATGGAGATCGCTACAGCGTACTTCCAAATTGCACAAAGATGAAACTCCAAACGCAAGGGGAGCAAAGGCGAGTTCTGCTCAGTCTTTCACAACGAGCGCTCCAAAATAGCCATGATTTCTGCTTTTACTTTTTTGATGGCTTAATCAATTCTTTCTTTGACGCTCGAAATCAAATATTTCGACATCAGCGTTCAAAAACATCCACTATGCTTTCATTTAGAGCCTTCTTATTCTGTGTAGTTTGTCTAGTAGTTAAAATACCTCCTTTTTATTCTATAGTTTGATTCTTTTCTTACAAAAGTTCATTCCCGCTGCAATAACTAGAACGAGCGAACATAGTATTTTCCTGTCTAGTTCGTCTAGTCGATCAAAAAAACGACTATACGCTTTTTCTTGTCCAAATTGCTCACCCTATACGAGCATCCCCTCTCGATTCATCATCCCAGCCAACTTATCTAACAATCTCTCCTACTTCCATCCCACTTCTTACCGTCTCTCTATTTCGGGCAGTCCCTCGCCGGTAAGAGAGGATAAAGGTTGTCAGCCCCTCTCTGACCGCTGTGTGCTGGATGAATATCCTACAATCGCCTTCCATCTATCCCACTTCGTCCTCCTCTTCCTCTTCGCAGATTTCTTTCTCATGAGGATTTAAATCCCGCTCGCTTTTTATCTCTCATCTGCTCCCTCACTCTCAAGCACTCTCTTTCGCCTGTCAGAGTTACGAGAGAGTGTGTAGAATGGAGAGACGGCGTATTTCGAGCTCTTCTCCCCTCTCCCACATCCGATTAGGCGTTGTCTCATTGCCGCTGGATTTATTCATGATTTTTCCGAGCTCATGTAGCAGAAACTAGCTAATTTGGCCGAACCGCTCTCCTCATTTTGCACACTCTCTCGTCTGCCTGACCGGCGAGAGTGCATTGCGAATTGAGAGAGGCGTGTGCGTAACAACACTAGCAGAAACGGTCGTGCATATCCGTCAATGGTATGGGTGTGGTCACTAGGCTTGTGATGATGAAGAATCAGTCTCTTCATTCCACGTGCTTTCTAAACGATAGGAGTCATCCCGACCGTTCTACAAACCTCATTCCAGAGTCTTTTAGTTTTCTCATCGTTTTGCAATGTCATAAATATTAGAGAAACGGTTGACGCACGAATCGCAAACATGCGCGAAATCCTCGCATCTTCGCGTTTTCGTTTTTTTTACGAGATTTCAATGACCACACACGCGCACAATTTTCGCTTATGCTTCGCCTATTTTTCGGGCGCACGCCATTCCAATGTGATAATCCGAGTAACGGGCAGATGTATTGGACATGCAAGAAAGCTTGTGCGGCAGGATTGCAATTGTACCTCAGATCAAAATTGTAGTGAAAGAGTGGGTTCGTCTTCGCATGGGACTACCTTCAATCTTTTTCTCTAACAATATATTTGCTCGCGGTGTAAATGTTATGCTCATTAGGAGCAGCTGTATTGAAAGATAACTCGGAAGACGCGTTTCACGCCATGAAACAGAGAATCTGCATGAACAAGGGATCAGATTTCATAATTCCCCATTAGTCTCATAGATCTTAGGGAAACGGGAGAGCCCCACACTCTCCATTCACGCGTACAGCATCAGAAATGAATACGAACATCAGGCTTTCCACTTCATCTCTCGCTCTTTCACTTTCTCTCGCCTCTCTACATAGATTCACTTCGTAATGCGAAGCCTTCTTCTCCTTTCAACACTATTTCCTTTGCTTAAGCTGCCTCTCCGGTCAGAGAGGACGAGAGAGCATGGGAAATGGAGAGAGCGGATCACGTCTTAGCATTCATTCACAACACTGAACAACACCACGCGCGCGAGCGAGTGCGCTGAGCCGGAGTCGGGCCAGAGACCACAAAGTGGTTCAATGGTTGGCCCACAGTGAACTGCAACATGAAAGTATGAAGAAACTACACCTTAGAATAGTATCCTAAATCCCTCCAATTCTTCCTAGTTTAGCCTCTCCTGTGAATGACAGCGAGGGATGAGCTGCACCAGAGATCTCAAGTGGATTCACACTAACCATCGCTCGGCTATTCTACGTTCCAGTGGTCTAAGATTATGCGTTATATGTAGTTTCCGGAAGTTTGTATTCCGATTCATCACAAATACGAGATATGACTCACTGTTTTGGGTATTGACGTACTTGCTGGTGATTTCATAAACCGTTGACCAAGGACGTTAGATGTATAGATTCGACGGCTGTGCAAAACAAAGTGGACTCTGATAGCACAACAAATCTAGGAGATGTTGTGACTCACGGTCCTTGGAATTGACGTACTTTCTTGTGAGAAAAATAAAAATTCTCATTGCCGATGACGAATATTCAAAGTTCCCACAGTGCTTTACGGTATTTTAGTAGTCTAGGGGAATGCAGGTTCGAGCTTCTGTGAAATCATCGTTCTCATCATTCTACTGCCTAGTGCTCCCGGTTTTATGACCTAACCAACTCTCAGCCCTGAGTGGCGCATCATCATAAATCCTGTGGGTCACAGAGGTTTGGGGTATTGAATGCAATCACATCTGTCACCGTGTGTCCAGCCAATAAAATCGAGATTTTCCGATAATGCAGCGAGGTTGCTAATGGCAATGAACAATTGATGAAGCTATCCTATAAAACGGATGGAAACGGCCTCGGAAGCCCGCGGCTCCTAAGATTCGTCTATCATTTCTCCATGCTCTCTCGTCGGTTAGAGATAGCGAGAGTGCATGCGAAAGTGAGAGACACAGACAATTCCCGGTTCGCAGCGACACATTCAGTGGCTGAAAAACGAGGGCAGTTCCCGTATTCTTTCTCCGACTCGCTCCATTTCCCCTGCTCTCTAGTTTTCTCTGACCGGCGAGAGAGAAGGCGGAATGGAGAGAGTCATCATCTCCTTCTCTTAGTCTCCTCAATTCACACGCTCTTTCGCTCTATCTAACCGGCGAGAGAGTATAGAGAGACAAGACTTCCTTCCCCCTTTCATCAGGCTCGCTATCCATGAAAGACGACGAGACTTCCGCTCAATTCATTTTCTGCGCGTTGCATTGGACACTCGCTGATTGATAGCAAGTGTCCGGGAGCATTTTTAGCTGCAATTATAGGCCCGGGCTGCGAATTGATTGGGCCTATTTTTCTTTTACCAAAATCATTTTTTTTCTGTTTTAGAACATTTGCATTTGCAGTAACCATCCGCGGAATATTTCCTCCATTTGTGATTTCCAAATGTGAAGTCTGTTTTCATCATTATTGTTGTTGATCAGAATTGATCATTACATTTTTGTCCGCAAGAATGATCGTGATTGCGTGTGATTTTGCCTTGTTCTTACTGAGAAAACACGTTTGGAGTCAGTGAGAAGTGGTGAGAGTTAGGGTAATTTTTCCTACTGTATTTTTCATGCTGTTGCACTAGACAATTCCTACCATGTTTCCTTCCTCTTCTCTTTTCCTGCTGATGCATCAGTTGCTGCAGCTTACAATATCAAGACTATCCCTACTCACTTGCAGCACTCTCTGACCCCCCCCCCCCGTGCTTACCTCATCACTCGGGGGCGTCAGTTGTTTCATCTTCTTCTTCCCTCTTTTCTCTGACTCTCCTCACTTCACACACTCTCTCGCTGTCTCGGTCCTCGTAGAGAGCACCTGTAATGAAGAGAGTCGTCCTCTCTTTCTTCGACTCTCCTCACTTTGTACGTTCTCTCGCCCTGTCTGACCGGGTGGAATGAACAGTCTCTATCTTTCACGGCAACGCTGCCTCGTCATTATTGCGAGCGGCAGAGTCAAATCCCCTCTCAGTTCGTATTTCTCCAGCCACGTTTATGCATAAATTGTTGCGATATTTTCTACAAGTCATTCGTTTCCAATTGCCCGCGCTACTATCCACTTTGCTGCATAAATTCTTACGTTATCCTTGAGTAACATTCGACAAATCGCGCTGTTATCTGTGCACAACTTTGTAGCGTGATATTATAGCCATATAGTCGTTGCAATATTTTTTCCCGCTTTCTTCGTATCGCGATTACAGCAACGTCTGATTCGTAGTTCAAATCTGCGTCTACTTGAATATTAGTCGTTGTTCGTTTTCGAAATTTTTGATTGTATGTGATATAATCCAGCAGTATCTAACTGATGTTACAGTTGTTGTCTTAATACGTTTCGAGCAAGACTGAGAGCATGTCGACTAGGTAGAGTCTCTCTATCTGACTCCCGATGGCCGGACATTCACTTTCTCCCAATTGGATTACTATTGCCTCGTTCACTCGTTTTACTCGCAAACACGACTCGCCACTCAATTGCTTCCACCTTCGCGCATTGAATTTATATTTCATTTTGCGAATTATCAAATCACATCTCCACCTTCGCATGACTTCTGCAGAAATAATCGCATTTACTTGGGATACCATGTTATCTCTCAAACATTTCTGATATTCTTTCACATATCTTGTTTTCGAAAATTCGACCAAAATTTTCTATTTTTCTCTTCATTCGGGAACATAATATTCATCTCGCCACCCTCGCACGCAATAAATTTCGCTTCCCGACTTCTTCCTCCACAATTGACAGCCGGTCGTCAAATATTAACGAGGGTTGTCAGAATACCGAATTCTTCCCTAAATGTACTTATGCCACTTTCCAAATAATACAAACCTTTTTCAAGTCCATATTCGATATAGATCAGTATACAAAAAAAAAGAATGGTGCGTGCCGAATTCCCTATTCTATATTGAGCTTGCTGAAGTCGCTTTTTTCTCTGCCCGCTTTTGAATTCACATCATAATAAAGTGCAACTTTTGTGTGAAAACTCGTGAATATAACTTCCTCATTTCCTTTCATCTTCCATTATTAATCTCCGAATCTCACTCAACTTCTCCTTTCCTGAAAGCCCGCTCTCCTCCTTTCCCACACTCTCTCGCCATCTCTCTTTCTCTGCGCCCTCCGCCTCCTCCCGGCCTCTCGCCCGGCACGAAGCCGCCTGCGCCTCTTGGATTCGTCCAAGTTTACAGCGTTTTCGCCCCGTCGGCCGGGAGGAGGGAAGAGTGTACGACGAGAGAGCATGGGAATCTAAGAGAGTCAGAGAAAGAAAGTGATGAGAGAGTGTGCAAATCGAGGAGATTCAGGGAAAAGAAGCTCGGATCTGAGTGAGATGCTAGAGGAGATGAGGAGCGGTTGTTGTATCCCTCCCTCCCTCTCCCTCTCTCTTCTCTGACCGACAGGTTCCCTTCGATCTCTCGCACTAAACTAACCAACGCATTATCCCTTGGCAAAAAAATCGCCTTTCCCGGGTACATTATGGACTTGACTTGCTTTGTATCAGGATACATAAGTTAAGAAGCGTTTTGATAAGTGTATTGATTTGGTTAATCCTCTCACAAAAAAGTGACATTTAACCAACATTTGTATGCCCGGTATTCACAACAAATCCAAATGACATTGTTTCCTTTCCTAGTGATCTAAAAATATGTGTCTGCTGAAACCTATTCGAATGCGGAATAGGAACGACCGAACTTTTTTCATTATGTGCAATCATTTTCTCTCGCTTCAGCCAGAAATGTACATATTTCGATGATTGTCGCTTTTTATGTGGCATTTTTTTTGACAGATGAAGTCATTACTGGCGTCGAATTTCTAACAATGTAGATATTTCAACAGTGAAACCTATTCAAAATAGCAAAAAATGACAGTAGTATTACTACTAATGACATTTTCCAATATTTCTATCTCTCAATTATATTTTGAATGGCAACGATACAATACTGACGTAGCGCATAGTTCAGAACTGTTGTTTGGTTTCTGAAACTCATCTGATTCTGACCGTGAACATGTAATACTGAATTTTCTGTTGCGATACCTCTTGAAAGGGTTTTTTCCCAGACTATTATCCTATATTTAGCGTAAGAACTCGATTGTTTGATAATTCAGGTAAATTAATCTTACGTGGCGATGGACTATATAGGATTCTCGCGCACTCAGTGTTGCGATGTCTCATGCCTGGCTTCTTGGACGGATTCTTGTGGGCTTTCGCACCTGCTATACTTATCCCGCACAAATCCCGAATATGCTGGAAGGTTCTTGCCATGACTGATATTTCCGATTAACCCATGCACCATGCGTCCAACGGGTTCTGAGGTTTTGCCAAAGTGTCAAGATTGCGATCTCCGGAATTCTCTTCCGGAGTAATCTTTGTTGCGTTCCGAGTTATCCCCCTGTTGTCATCTTTGTCTTGGCGGTTCTCTTCCGTCGCTCTTTCCCTCATCTCATCTTCCCACTAGTGTATGTCACACAATACGCGCTGCGTCACATAACTTTGTGCCGACGGAGAGTTCCGGCGCTCGTCCCAGTATTTTCTGTCATTTTGGTAACAATTCAATAATCTGAACCGTAATATTCGCCCATACTCTGCTATCGTATTTATTCATTCCTCATTTATTCTTTTTATATAGGAATATCCGGTATTTGCGATATCCGCCCGTTTGTAGTATTATTATCGTTTTCTTTTGATCCTTCTCACTTTGATTCCAATAAAAAAGAAGTCAGATAGACCAATTTCAGATCGATCGATGCAATAGTCAACCCCCAATAGCTTCTTCTACTACGACTATCGACTATAACAAGAAGACTTCCCTCTCGCCATGGCCGAGAAGGTCTGACCGTTGATCATTGACTTTTTTATGAAGTTTTAACATTTCGAAATTGCTCATGAGGTTATGGAACGCACTCTACTACGCTAGTTCAACACGTGGAAGCATGTGTGATTATGAGCTGTTTTGGAGCTACAACGATGAAAAACAATTACAACAGCAATAACAACAACAATAACAACAATAACAATAACAAATAACATTGCAGGAAGAGTCCTCGGGAGGGGAGCAGGACGACGTCTCCTTCTTGAGGACGGTGAGTTTTTTTATTTGTAATTTTTATCTATTCTCAAATAACGAAAATGTGATCTAATTGAAAACGATCAATTGAAAGTCGCAAAGTCATACTTGTGAAGGCTAATTATTCTTTTTAACTCGTTCATCGAGTATATATTATTGAGCACAAAAATATCGAAATATGAGGAAGTTGTGAAACATAACATAAATACAGGGAAACTGAAGCACAGAAACCTCACTGATCCTTGCGCTCGCCATCGATTATTGTCATTTTCTCGTCTATTCTCTCTGGGCACTTGAGCTAAAACGACGACCTCTTGACTGTGATTTCACTCTCACCCTTTCGAACGCTCCATTGCTCGATATGATCAACGAGAGAGCACACAGAATCGAGAGATTCGATCTCTAACGTCTCCGGATCTCTTTTAACGAGACAAATCGTCTCGTCTCTCCATCTTACCAAGTCTCTCGCCAGTCAGAGAAGCGATAGAGCATGGCAAAGTGAGAGAGTCAGACGATATCCTCCCGAAAGATCACAGTTTCTCCCCTCCACTTCTCGTCAGTGATAGGATAATCGCAGTGTTCTCGGCTATCTCGCTCCGACGATATTTCATTACCTTCATTTCTATCCACCAGTTCTCTCATGATTTCAACTACAACGTGCCGATGATCCTAAATTTCTCCATATTTTTCATCCACACTGTAAATAATACATGGTAGCCGCGCAAATCGCACAAATCGTTGCCAATCGATTTTCTTTCTTCACTAGACATTGTCAAATAAGATCTTGATTGTCTGATTAATTGTCTTGATAGGCAAATCAGCTCGCTCCTGTTGATCCCTCAATCACACTCTCCCCATGCACCCCACCCCATCATCCGCTCTGACCGACGAGAGACTGTGGTGATAAGAGAGAGTCAGAAGCTAAGCAGGGGCTGTTTATTTGCTGATTTACAACAATCGAAGGACGCGCAACAGACGCGGGCGGATCTGTCTGTGTGTGTACCAAATCCGCGCGCGCGGTGACTCTAATCTAGGATAGTCAAATGAGCTCACCTACTTCACCCCCCCTCGATTTAAAAATATCGCGATTATTTATAGACGACGATGTTGGTCTTTCAAATGCTGCAGCATCATCCCATTTCTTGCTGATATTTCGTTTTGTAACGTTATCAACCGATCACTTAAAACTTCCGCGTCTATAGTTTCGCTGGTAGATGATGAACAGGGCTGTCAAGATGAGGTAGCCGTTCGGTCGTAGGTCCATAGTTACGGGGGTTCACTCGGACAGCAAAACCCTAAAACCGCACTATTTTGAATTAGTAATGTTTGTGTATCGAGGCAATCCTCAATATTCTCGATCCTCTCTCAAATCATCACATCATCGTCCTCATTAATCTCCGGCCTTGTTGATGTCCTGAAATTTCTTCATGAATCATCTTGTTTCTCGCCTGCTCTCATAGGGAAAACATATTCATCCCTTAATTTTCCCGCGCATATCCCTCCTTCTCTCCTCCGATGAGAAATAGGACACGTTCCCATGTTGCGATACTAATTAGGCTCTCTCGGACATGCGTCATGTCTATGAAAACAAAATGTGGAAGATGCATTCATTCGTTACTTATATGGGTCGGAATTAGAACAGTCAAGTCCCTTGTTTTCCCATTTCGTTATTAGCTGCATAACAACACGCCTCCGAACTCCTGCAACGGATGGATACTTTTAGCACGCGTAAGAGCAGACCAAAAATATGAGGGCGATGTCATTTCCTTCTCTATTTCCCATTCACAGATTCACTTATGAAGTGAAGAAAGAGTAACTTGGAGTTTCAAATTGTCAGAAAGTCCCACACAGGCGCTGAAATACCCAAAAACGTTGGAAGAAATTCAAGAATAGTGCGATCATGTCATCTCCTCCTCCATTTTCCATCCATAACCCTCAACATTTATCCCGTTTTGACGCTGAGTCCTTTCTGATAACTCCTCTCTAGGGAGTCATCCCCACCCTCTCCTCCTCTCCTCTCATCTTCCCTTTCTTGCAACATTTCCTCCCATTTCCGCGCTTTTCCCGCCGACTGGGAATGAGGATTTACGCTCTTCGGCAGACTCTTCACTTCCTGAGTGAATCTGCATCTTTTTAGCTGTTTTTCTCCCTTCTCGGGCGTTTTGGGCCACCCTCATATTCAACAACTCCCTTGAGACTTCTGCTGCCACCCTTAAATTTCTGCTATGCTATGCGATATGTTTTGCTTTTTGCTTTTTGTTCCCATCTCCTCTCATCTCCTCCGCTTTCAAATGTTCTTGTTTCTCCATTTATCCTTATCACTAGGTAGTCAGAGAAGCGAGAGAGCATGACGAATTGAGAGAGTCAGACGATCCCTTCCTCCTCCACTGAAGCGATCCCATCTGTGATCCCCCTTGAGATGCAACGCTGTCTCTCGCAATTTTCCCTGCTCTCTCACCAATCAGAGATATCCTATCCGCCCCCACTATCATTTACGAATCGCGTCTTCCTGAAATCATACAGTCCCCATTGTCTCTCCGCTCTTCTAGCCAGCGTCTAGAAGAATAACATCTCTACCGTAATTATCGATTATCGGCTGGCGATAATCGATAACTGGATACCGTAACCCCGCTAGAGTACGGTAAATGGACCAAGAGGATCAAGAACGGTTTGATGAGGATGGACTGCTATACGTGACCAGGGTACTTTTATTATTTATTTCGCGATTTTTTCGCTAGTTCAAGTTTTTTCAAAGGATGTGCGACATTTCTGTGAGCTCAAACCATTTGGTTTCTCCGAGAACTCTCGGGAAACAAACCGAGATAGTACACTGAACACTGTCCGAGGCGCGGAGATAAAGGATAGCTGAAGCTATATCTCTCTTTATTTGTCTCTTCGCATTGCCTACTCTCTAGCAAGGCGGAGCAAGCGAGATAGCGAGTGATATTGAGAGACTCCTCTCGTCCGCTGTAAACTATATTGTGTTTCTCTCTCCCTCTGCTTCTCTAATCTCTCTCCTGATCGCGTATCTCTCACGTCCCTGATCTCTCAGGATCCATTCCTCAGATCGTCCCGTTATTTGCCGACGAGAGTTCCTTGGATTATCGATCTGACCATTGGGCGAGCGGCAGGAAAACGATAAATGAACAGAATACAGTTGAAACGGAGCGTGCGATTCTTGTAAAAGTAGTAAAAATATCATGTTCTTGGCATGGTTCCTAATTTTCTTGGGATAGAGGGAAGAATTATTTGCGAAAAATGGTTAATCATTTGTTATTTACTTGACCTAATCAGCACTTGAGAAGGAAGCCCTGAGGAAGTATTTCCAGTGAATAGCGCCCAATTAGAGTCGAGCCAGAAAGCAGCTAAAAAGTTCAAACATTCTCGCGAAAAGTCCTCCTCTGAAAAAATAGTGAAGATCCGAGACAATCCTACGATAGACAGAGCGATAGAGCACGGTAAAGTGAGAGAGTCAGACAATCGGCGTGAAATTCGAACCGCCGAAGAGAATCTCCCACGTATCCGAAGGATGCGAGGGATGCCGAGGGATAGTCTAGGAACATTATCTCTTCATTTTGCCTTATCTCTAGCCAGTTAGAGATACGGAGAAAGTGTTTAGAAAAGAAAGAGAGGTAGAGCAGTCTAATTTTAATATTAAAAAGAGGAAATTAATATAATTAATTCAGGGAGACATCGTCGCACTCTCCTGCGTGGCGTCACACAATCGGGATGGCGTAAGTTTTCATCCCCAATTTTCGACTTTCTTGTTTCATAAATACAATTCAACAACATTGCTTTCAATGTGTAATTCTTTGACTATGATTCGGGCGTTATCAGTTCAATTTGACCGACTTAAAAAAAAAGAATAATCGATCCTTAAAAGACCTTAACCTTAAACCTTAAAAGACCTTAAAAGCCTTAATAACCTTAAAAGGAATAATCGATCAAATTGCTTGCAGGTGCTCGGTTCGGAGCGCGTTTGTCTCTGCACGGAAGGCTTCGGCAACCGGATGTGCACGCTGGAGGGAATATCCGATAGGGTTCGATGATTTTTTTGATTTTCTTCCAGCCGAATCGTGCATTGTCCTTTCGCTGACATTCAGGCTATTCAGGGCGTTATGAAACTCATGGGAAATCATATGCAAAATGACTTGAAAAAACAGAGTTGCGAAAAAAACAACATGATTGCTCAGAACATAACAACTGGCCTTACGAGTGGGTCCCACCTAGCGTTGTCTGACCACTGTAAAATCCGTGGATACACCTTTTACCTGTTATTCAGGACATTCCTCCCGACATTTCCGTGTGTATGTTGTACATCGACAACGCCCTCTCAATGCGGGCCTTGCAGGAGATGATGAGTGCGGAGAACGAGGTGAGTTTTTCTAGAGTGTCGCTGTCACTCTCTCGTCACTCTACCGGTCGAGAGAGTGTGTGCAATGAAGAGACGGCGACCCGTATTGCGCACTCTGGTATTTTCGTGAATTTCAAGACTGCAATGGAAAAGTGCCAGCTTAGTTCCGGAACAGAATGCGTTGTCCAGGAACTTGTACAGACAATTAAATGAATGAAATACGAGAGACACGTACCGATTTTTCATCGCTGCTTCTTACTGAATCCGAAATGACTGAAACTTCTTACTGAAATTCCTTGCAGCTGAACGCCTCGGGCGCGGGCGGTCACAAGACGCTGCTGTATGGGCATGCAGTGCAGCTGAAGCACGTGCAGAGCGAGATGGTCAGTTATTTTAAACTTGTTTGTTATTCGAATACTCCTGACGAATACTACGAATAAGCTAAAAAATCCCATTTGTTGATCGTTTTGAAATATTTGAAGGAAAAAGCTCGTGTCTGACGCCACTTAGTATTTGTTTCTTGCGGAGTATTTATTTGATTTTTGTGTCCGGAATCGTGGGAGAATCGAAAATAGAATCGTTGAATATCATTTATCGGGAATGTGAAACATCACTGGGTTTGGAGAGAATAAATCACTGGGTTTGGAGAGATGAGTACTTTTTTTTTATTAGGGGGGGGGGCTCCGATTGAAAAAATCTTTGTAGTACCTCGCCTGCCTCTCTTCGTGCTCCTCGAACGACAAGCTCGCCTTTGATGTAGGAGTGCAGGAGACGAATGAGGGTGGGTGGTATTTCTGTGTTTATGGATGACCGAAATAATCAACGATGGAGGGCCGACGTAATCGATGAAGAATCATTAGTTGCAAAATCATGAGAAACATTTACTGGTGGACAACATTTGGACATTCATTCGAGTGAGAATGAGCTATGGCTCTTTCCTTTTTACCGTATTCCCATTCGCAGATCGACGAATGGACATATTGAATGATGAAAGTGGGTGACTCTCCTGGAATAGTGTGCTATCTCTCTTTTTAATCGATCTCTTTAAGTCTGTTTAGATTAGAATCGTGTTGAATGAGCGTTCCTTTGAGTTTGGCTTCTTTCATGACAGTTTAGCTCGAATTCAGATACTTGTGTTGAAGCATAACCCAGGAGAAGTGTTATTCAGTTTCACTTGCGCTGCTTCCATTCTCACCCGCTTCTCGAATAAAAAAGGTAAAAAAAAAGAAAATGATTATAGGAGAAGCGTGCTGGTGGACAATCCATCCGGCATCCAAGCAGCGCTCGGAGGGAGAAAAGGTGGTTTTTTAAAAAAAATTTAATCATTAAAAATATCGCACAACTCACCTTCCTTTTAAAATATTTCGTCTTATTAAATTAAACAATTAATTAATTATGTTAATCAATTAAAGGTGCGCGTGGGCGATGACGTCATCCTCGTATCCGTCGCAACGGAGAGATATCTGGTGAGAAATTATTTTGTTTTATTGGGTGGATGATTGGCAGAAATCGAAACGTTAGAGGCTGTTTGCCATTTATCAAATAAGTGAAACATATCTGAGAAACTTGCTTTCTTCATCTCACATTTGCGCAATGCTTATATGAATACTGACAAACAATATGTATACGCAAATAGTGCGTCCAGAACGCCACTGAGCGATATTGGGTGAGAGTTTATTTTCTACTGAAAAACCTCAAGAAATGGAAACAACAGAGATCGATCAGCAATTAGGCTGCTTGCGAAACACATCTGAGATGCAGAATGAGAATATAATTTATGAATGACTCAACACTGATTATATTTAAAAAAAAAACTAGTATTTAAAATATTTTGCAGCACATGGCGTACAGCAAGGGCTACCTCGTCATCGCTTCCTTCCACCAGACACTCTGGAACATCGGCAGCGTTTCCTCGGGCAGTATCCGAACGAGAAATATGGGTACGCTATCTTGGTTCAGGGATACGGTAGCGCTTCTGGTAATTCCTGATATTGGTACATACGGTGAACAGAGTTAGTGCGTTTTGTCAAACTCAAATTGCTAAATATCAATGGCTGTGTTGTCACCGCACCATGAACTGCCTTTGGAGTTTTCATCATTTTCATAAGACATAGCGATTGGAAGATAAATACCTCATAAATCTTAGGCTATCTCTTCGGAAACGACGTCGTTCGCTTCTTCCACGGCAACGACGAGTGCCTGACGATCCCCGAGAACTGGAGCGAGCACCCGCAGCATAAGTGAGTTACTTAGGGCTGCTTAGGATTACTTAGGATCACTTATGCTCATTAAGGATCACTAAGGGTTACTAAGGAATTCTAAGGAACACTTCTACGTAGGATTTCTGAGAAGTGAATGTATGTCCCGGTAGAACTTCTTTGTAGTTGATGTTGGACAAAGATTGCAGCCAAAATCAAGAATTTGTAATTTACTACTCGAACAACACGACTACACTGATCGACAGTATAATGATGAGTACTTGAAGTGCCAATGAAACACATTTGGTGAAGCTTAAAATTCCTTTTCTGGCCGCAGTCTAATGTCGGCCAGATTGCTTAAAAAATTCAATATTCTATTGCAGCATGGTCATTTATGAGGGCGGTTCTGCAGTGACTCAAGCACGCTCACTGTGGAGAATCGAGCCGATTCGGACGAAGTGGCACGGCGCTCTGATGGGATGGGAACAGGTATCATTTGTCATTTTTTTTGTCATTGTCACTGAGTACGAAGATCCCAATCCCCTCCATTATGATGTTTTCCCCTGCAGGCAATATGCCTTGGATCAGGATAAATGTTTGTATGTATGTATTCGATTTTGTGCCAAGTTCAAGTAGAACCGTGCTCAATGATCTCTGAGAGCGAACTGGAGCAGGAATGTTGCCAATATGATCTTTGATCTTTCCCTACTCAGGTCTTCCGAGTGCGTCACATCACGTCCGGCCGCTATCTGGGTGTGGTGGAGAATGCTGTGCAGTTGTACCACAAGGTTCGTGTTTTACCAGCTTCTTAGGCACTTCAACTTGTCTAAATTGTGAAATATTTTTGAGAAAAAACAATTTGCCATACGGGGTTGTGCTGCACAGCAATGATGTTCAAACGAATGAGGATTGAAAAATTATTGAAGGGTTAGGAGTTTGATCTTTGATCTCTTCCAGGACAAGGCCGACTACGACCTCACGGCGTTCGTCATGTGCCAGAACAAGGTTAGCGTTTTAAAATATTATTTTTTTCGATGCCGTCGATGTTTCTGATCACTTTACTGGGACCATAGAGCATTAGATCACCTTGTGAAACGCATTCGAAAATCAGAAAAAAATGCTTTTTTCGGTACTACCCCGAGTTGTAAATTTTATTTCGGAAATTCGGTTTCGGAAATCACTTTTTCATAAAAAAAATTTGGGAAAAAAATTTGTGGAAAACTATATTTGGGAAAACTTTTATGGTAAAAATTGCTTGGGAAATGCGCAATGGGAAGTCATTTATGGGAAATCTTTTTTCGTAAATATTTTAGCGTAAATAAGTCGTGAGTATGAGCGCACCTTTAGAAGCTCTTTTCCGATTTGTTTTTGCTATAATCGGGTTCCCCGCATTTTATTATAATTAGTTTAATAAAAAAATTATACAAAAAAATAGTATAAACATGAGAAAATTACTTCCCAACCGATGTGCGCGCTCGTGCTGCGTTGCGGTCGCGTCGCGGTTTACTTCCGTAAAAATATTTACGAAAAAAGACTTCCCAAAAAATATTTGTCAATAGTTATTTACGGAACGGTAATTTCTGAAATGAGTTTTACGTTTTTAAACTTCCGATTTTAGATTTCCATAATAAAATTTTTGAGAATTTTTTTTTCAAAAATGTACTTAGGGACCGCAGAGCCATTTTTTAGAAGTGTTGATTAAATTCTTTTTAATGTACTAGCCTATGGAATCGGCGATGCCGAATCGACTAGAAAAAAAATTAGCTCAAAAATGCGCACAGTAACATAATTATAAGGATTTTAGCGAAAACTTGAAAAGACTTCCGGTAAATCCGTCAAAACCGGAAAATAGTCCTTTTTCTGCTGAGTTGAGCTGTGTCACGTATATGATTTGAAATACAAATTTTTAAATATTTATTTTAGTACTATTTTTATTATTTATTTGTTAATTTTTTGCCGTAATTTATTTAGTAATAATGTTCAACGTGCTCTGTATACATCAGTATGCAGGAAAATAGCATACTTTTTATACAAGACAATGAGTGCGAAAAAGTGATTTTGCTAACTTCAAATGATCATAACTGCCGTCCGAAATAACATTTCGCGATAAATTGATTTTCGGTGAGTAGCTAGAGGTATTTCCGAGCAAATGAGGAGTGGTTCATTCAAAAGGACGGCTAATGGTGAGAGCGACGAGTCAAAAACACGAAAGTTCACGATAAACAGTGATTTCTCGAACTTCAAATGATCATAACTGCCGTCCGAAATGACTTTTTGTGGCGTGCATGGAATCAATGGGTAGGTAGATGCATTGTGGAGACAATCTAACCAGTGTCACTCAAAAGGACGGCCATTGGAACTAGTTGTCCTGCCAAAACATGATAAAAATTCAGAAAACATCGAATTTCCGTCCTTCAAATGATCACAGCAACCGTCCGAAACGACTTTTTGCTATATGCTCATAAACAGTGGTTAGCTAGATACATTCTAGAGATAATTAAACCAGTCTCTCTCAAAAGGACGTCCATTGGAACTAGTGGTAGGCCAATGAAAAAAAAAATTGAGAGCCGAAATTAAGAAAGTCAGCGGTATTTACTGTTAGAGGATAATCAACTCTGATTTATGTATTGCAAGCAGTAGTAGGATGATACTATATATTTTTAAGACAAATAAAAATAAAAATTGATAACGAAAATCCTCGTAAAAATCGATAAATAGTTATCAAAAAAATACGCCCAGTTCTCGATAGTCACGGAAAAATACGGTAGAAAAGTGAGAAATAAGATAAGTCGGCCGAAGTTTTGGATTGCACCCGCGACCGCACGACGCGGTACCTAAATGTACTTACGAAAAAAAATTTACAACTCGGGGTAGTACCCTTTTTTCTTTTGAGCTGTTTGACAGCGACAAAATGAAAAAAATTAATTGATGAAATTCTTTAAAATAAATAATTGTAGGACCCGAAGAAGCAGATGCTTGACGAGAAGGAGGAGGAGGGTATGGGCACTGCCTCCATCGTCTATGGAGAGACCAACGTGTTTCTTCAGGTGAGAGTCAGATTAGTGATTCAGAAATACTAATCTCGCCAGAGTTTTCTAGTTAGCACGATAAAAAATGCATGGTAGCATGAACTAGCTGATGGAGTGTTCTATAGATACATCAAATTTTCACTTTCAGCACGTCAAAACTCAGCTTTGGCTGTCCTACCAAACTAACGAAGTGACGAAGAAGGGTCTGGGCAAGGTCAGTTCACAAATTGATTCTAGGACTGTTGTAGGATAACTGTGATTTCACATATGAATCGGCAATATTCTATTAGGATTCTTGACTATTGTAAACCGACCTTCAACTTATCATCAGGCCAATAAAAAAGTAGCAGTGTAATGCGAAAATCCCAAAACAAGACGAAATTATATAGCAGTTCGAGAGCAAAAAGGATTACGGTATCGCGATTGCAAAATCAATAAATCAATAATATCAGGTCGAGGAGAAGAAGGCGGTCGCTCTAAAGGATGGGCACATGGACGACTGCTACACCTTCTTCATGGCATTGGAGCAGGAGAGCAAATCGGCCAGGGTGAGTCGAATAAGGAAACAATTAAGCAAATTAATAGTTAATTTAATGAAACAGTCGACGAGTAGGTAGGAAAGTTAATTTTCAAAGGTTGAAATCGAATAGGTTTCACCATACAATCTTCAATCCGTGAGCCGCTTCAGATTCGATTTTCGTCAGGGACGTCGTCAAAAATAAAAACCCTGTCACTTCCATCCTTTAATTTCTGGACGTTGAAAAGTAAATTACAATTAGATGATTACTTGATATTTATTTCAGGTCATCCGCAAGTGCTCATCCGTGCTCAATCGCTTCTTGAAAGGGATTGAAGCACTGCAGTTTGAGGGCAATCAATCGGCCATCTGGCAGAAAGTGGATTTGAAGGAGGCGAGTGATCGGCGAAATTCAGAAAAAAATGATCACCTAGGAAATCAATGGAGATCGCAAATCGGCAAAACGTGTGAAAAATAATTCTAGGAACGTAAATCACGCCGACTGAACATATTAGTTTTTATTAGAAGGCAAGCCAAATGAATTGCCCGCCCTTCAAAATCCTCTAATATCTGCAGGTGCTGAAACTCATGGAGGACCTGATCGAATTCTTCGCTCAACCTTCCGACGATCAGGGTAATTTTACAACTATTAATGTTTAAATTAATTAATTAATCAAAATTTACAGACTTCGAGGACAAGCAGAATCACTTGAGGACGCTGCGATCGCGTCAGGATTTGTTCCAGGTTCGTTTGATTTCTCTAAAAGATTGGAAACTAATTATTGGCAAGTTCTGCGTAAAAATAACTGGAATATTCATTACGCTCAATGCGATTCACCAACAAATGAGTACAGAATGCTACATGCGTTTTTTTCCAAATTTGAAGTCGGTATTACGGATGTGAAACTGGAAAATGCGAAACGATATCATTTCTGTCCAGGAAGAAGGCGTGCTCAACATGATCCTCGACACAATTGACAAGTTCTCGCAAATGGAGGCGATGCCGGACTTTGCGGGCATTATTGGAGAGGAGAATCATGCAAGCTTTTTCCAGAGTCTGCCTAGTTAGATCACATCATTTCTTGCAATCCATTCATGAGGAAAACCATGTATGTTTCAACAGCTCATCTTAAACTGGAAAGAACAGCACATTCGATCAGTTTCTGAGCAATTTCTTCTAAAAAAATTCAACAAAAAATTGTTAATTTCTTGCAGGAGAAATGGGAGCAGATCTCGACCTACCTCTACCTGCTGGTTGCCGCTATGATCAAGGTATTTATTTTTCTGGTATAAATACCCTCGTATCAGGTTGGTCCATAAGTTTCTGAGGTTTTTCTTAGGTCAACGTTTTGACCTCTCACTTCCTTCTTGTTTGATCAATCAGTAAATGCTTTTCTGTAGTTTATGGGTACGTGGATGCCCTATCTGACGCGCATGAGAACACATGAATATCACTGCGTAGAGAGGAACTATGAAAAATCAAAGGGGGCGGAGTCGATGAAAGTGCACAGTTTTGAAAAATGTATAACTTTTCAAAGGACAAAGCTAATTCCAAAATAACTTCAGTGATTCAAAGCAGCATTAAAAAGGATTAAATTAAAAATTGACCGATGGGTTAGTGACGTTCGGCCAAAAAAATATTCGAAACTTTCCATTTGTTATGGCTCTCAGAATCTTGTGGAAATCAGAAATCATCGATTAATTTTCCTATCCATGGAGCTAGAGATCACATAGTATGGGAGAGGTGAGCACTCATGTTGATTAGTAAACAATATTATTGAGACGGAGAACCCATGTCTATTTCAGGAGAAATGAATTTTTGAACTTATACTGCTAAATTTGGACGGAGTTTTTGCTGGTTCATGTAACCCCCTGCCTTCTAGGCACTTTGAAAACGGGATATCAAGTGTTCATCCGAGTCAGGCATCCATCAACTATTGCTGTTTTGAACGGCAAAGCTAGGGGATAACAAGTATTCATGGGATCAATTGATTCACATAACCCGTCAAAGCCGGAATAATTGCAATTTATCGCATGCTCTCTACTTTATATTTTTCCTCTCACAAACTAAGCAACATAGATCCAATTCAATTTGACGATTGTGATGACCAACTATCCTCTTAAAAATTGCCATGAAAAATTTTTGGGCAGGCGAGGCTGATTAGCCGATACTGAAGCAAAAGAAAACCTCAGAAACTTATGGACCAACCTAATATATCAGATTCTCCATATCCTACTGAAAACATTTCGCGAATGCAACGGTAATCCTGTGTGGCATCCGAAAGGCATGATCTGAGAAACCATGCCGATTCCATTTCCGAAAACAACCTGAACAATCTTAAGATCCTTCCCGACCCCAAACACTTTGAAAATAATTAAATCTCCTCAGGGCAACCACTACAACTGCGCACAATTCGCTGCGGCAGCTCGTCTCGATTGGCTCTTCGGTCGTTTGTCCAATCCGCAATCGGCTGAGGGAATTCTCGATGTGCTGTACTGTGTGCTGACCGAGTGAGTGTTTGATTGTTGTCCTTAGTTGATCTTTGGTCTTTGACATTCTTTTTGAGCATTCTAATGATCACGATCATTGTTCGAATATGCTTCACACAGTCCTTATTTTCTTTGGTGAACATCTTAGACAGTATACACACTGGACACTCTACAAAATATAAAAAAAATATTTCACAGGTCGCCCGAGGCGCTCAACATGATCAACGAGGGCCACATTCGATCGGTCATCGCGCTATTGGAGAAGGTTTGCGACTTTGGTTTCACATAATAGATTCTGATCGCATCTCTCTGATCGCAAAATATCAAAAAACAGAGCATTTTTCTGCACAGATTAAATCGTCATATGAATTAGACAAAAAATGTTTCAAAAATGGAAGAAACGTTGTAAATTCCAGGTCGGTCGTGACCCGAAGGTCCTCGATGTGCTGTCGTCCCTCTGTGAGGGTAACGGTATGGCCGTGAGATCATCACAGAACCTGATCACCCAACATCTACTGCCGAGGAAGGACCTGCTGCTGCAGACCAAGATGAAGGACCATGTGTCATCGTGAGTTTTTGATCCAAACTTCCACTAGTACGGGACTTTCTTTGGGTTTTTATCACATTAGGTGGCATTGTACAGGGATAAAAAAATTCCGCTAGTCCGGGACTTTCTTTGGGTTATTGGCGTATAATTGTAATTAGATTTAAAAAAAAAACAAAGTAAAAAAGTGTTTTCCAAACTCTGCGATTACAAGAATCCGCTACCCTAATACTCCTCTGCATCGCGAATTCTCGAATTCAGACTTCCATAATTTTGAAAATTATGTGGTTTGCTTGCAGCGTGATGCCAAACGTCCTCGTCGGCGTGGTCGAGGGTTCCTCGCTCTTTCGGAAGTGGTACTTCGAAGCGGAAGTCGAGCACGTTGAGACCATGACCAAGGTAGTTTTCGTATATTATTTTTCAAAATCAGATTCGAAGAAATTGTTTTCCCAAACCAATTCCTTGTTATGTGGATTTCGTGAAACATATAACGGCAGGAAATACTGAATCAAATGACCAGTATGCGGAATAAGGAGACTTTTGGAATTGCAAACTCATTAAGAGCTCACTCAATAAAACGAATCGACTTGCAGGAAGAACCGTACCTCCGAGTGGGGTGGGCCAACTCGGTCGGCTTCAAGCCGTTCCCCGGCTCCGGCGATCGATGGGGCTGCAACGGAGTGGGCGACGATTTCTACTCGTACGGATTCGATGGACAGAATGCGTACTACGCGGGCAAGGCCAAGAAGGTGAGCGAATAGAAAAATCGACAACAATTATATTTTTTTATAGTTGGATTTGTTAGTGAAATTTACGTACCAGTATTCAGCACCACTTTTTCTCTTGAATACAGCGTTTTTCTCATCGGAACAAAAATATTATTGACAAATTACAGATTTCGCAACGCACCCTTCGCAAGGGCGACGTCGTCGGCTGCGCACTGGACTTGACCGTGCCCGAGATACGCTTCACGCTCAATGGACAGCAGGTTAACATCTCGACCTTTTTTATGTCCTAAATGCCGGATCTGATGATCGGCAAAATTGATGTGATTGTGTGAGCGAGAACAATGAAGAAACTCGCAAGAATGGCGGGATGATGAGCAGTGTAAATAACGCATTTCCAGCTCGCCGCCGTGTTCAAGAACTTCAACACGGACGGCTACTTCTTCCCCGTGATGTCGCTGTCGGCCAAGGTACTTTTCTTTATCTAAATGCAAAAACCTCACCGTTATCTCCTCCACTTACCCATTGTGATAACTTTAATTAGGATATAGACGGTTTGGCTTGGATAATTCAACTTGTTACAGGTCTCGTGCCGTTTCATCTTCGGTGGTACCGAGGGACGCTTGAGACATGGACCGCCAAATTCGTTCTCGGCCATCTTCGAGGCTGCCACTGGTCAGATATTTTTTCTTTATACTTTCTGAACTTTTTCTATTACCGATGGACGGTTTTATCCGCGTGAGGAGCCTTATTTGGATGTCAAAAAAGATTAAACATTGCAGACAAGATCGATATCTACGAGTGTCTGTCCTTCGGCGACGTCTCCAAGTCCATCTACGGCGGCCCGCAGCGGATCATTTCGTAAGTAAAGAATCCAATACCGTTGATTTTTTTGCCGTGACACCTCATAGGGTCCAAGTGCCTGAAATGAGCCCCTACGTTCATTGTATTATCTTTTTTCTACAAGCGAGAAGATGCGGCTATCAAATGAGCCGGATCTCTACAGTTATTGAACACGTTGTGAAACACATGCGAATAGACTTGTTATCAGAATATGTATTTGCAAAATTCTTTAAAATCTCAAAATTTGATACATCTAACAATATTTTAGCTCCTTAAATGGCTTGCTAATCTCCTAATCTTTCCAGCCACGTGGACCCCTTCGTCCCTGTTCCCATCGACATCAGCTCAGTCTCACTACCGCACTTTGCCATAGAAGCACACACCAAGTTCGCCGAGAATCTGCATGAGGTCCGATTTTTTTTCGTTGCATCACAAGATAACTAAATCGTGAAGTTGCTGTCCTACCCATTTCTCAAAGCGCGAAAAAGTCACAAATTCAAACAATGCCCATCTTCTGATGATTAAATGTGTTTCAAACCACCCACATCATTGCTGAGCGTTGGACGCAATGATTTATCGGAGACTCACAGTATAAAAATTAATTTGTTTGCAGTTGTGGGCGCAGCGCAAGATCGAGATGGGATGGAGCTTCGGCGAGGTATTTTAATTAATTAATTAAATTTACTTAGGAGTGGTTGTCATTTGACGACTTTGACGACTACAAAAACGTAGCAATTGTGCTAATATAAAATAAAATAAAATAAAATAAAATATTTTAATATGTTTAATTTCAGGTCCGCAACGAGCAAGCCCGTCGGCATCCTTGTCTTACGACCTTCCAGCGACTGCCCGAGACGGAAAGGCGGTACAACTTGCAACTGGCGCTGGATACCATCAAGTGAGCCAATATTCTCAATTTACTTTGACTTTTGTTTCCTAAATTGACCTGACATCATATTTTAACAAAGTATGCTTCATGAAATTTTTTAAAGTCTGCAAAAGTGGTGAAAAAGTAATGTGAAGGGATTATCTTCTGGAAAAAAACAGAAACAAAAGTGAAATAAATATCAGGACGATCGAGGCGCTTGGCTATCACATCATCTACGATGAGCCACCGATTCGAGTGCGGCCGGTGCGACTGCCGCCCACGTGAGTTATTTATTAGTCAAAAGATAAAGGCAAGGCACTTCCCGTTGTCGAGACTGGGCTCGCCTTTATCTCTCTTGACGTGAAAGCGCAGAATTCCTTTTTTTCGGAAAAATAATAGCTGCCTTGATGTCTGCTAAACGGGCAGAACTTAACGGGCAGAAAAAAAATTGCAAGAGAACAAATAAAAATAAATCCTATTTTCAGCTATCAGCAATCGAATCAGTACAAACCACAACCGCTCGACACTCACGAGATTCAATTGGGCGAGGAGATGGAACCGTTGATTGAGGTATGACAGCACACTTCCATAGACACAGGTCAATGTGGCTAGGTGCAGTATGTTTCAAATAAAAAATAGCAACTAATTTATCCGATCTAGCTGATCGTGAATGATTTAAAATGACTAAAAAATTAAAATGATTTTTCCCAGGCCCTCGCGAAGAACACGCACAACATCTGGGCGAGCGAAAAGATCAAGCGAGGATGGACGTTCGGAGTTAATGAGGTCAGTCAGTCCTCACTGATTGAATTATAGTATTATATTTATCACTTTTGATTTTAACACGAAAGTTGTAGGAAACAATATCTAATTCGTTTTACAGTCTATTTGTTCAAAAAAGTCGAAAAAAAAAGAATTCTAGAAATTCAAATCAAATGTGTTTCAACAGCGTATTTTATGCGATAATTCACACTGGAGTTGATTGCTTTCACTTCATTCTTTTTAAAATACAATTTATTATTCCAGAGCGTGGACCCGAGTCAGAAGCGCTCTCCTCATCTCGTACCGTACGATATGGTCGATGTGCGCATCAAGGAGGCCAATCGGGAATCTGCGGCCGAGAATATCAAGTACGATTTTTGCCCATTTTTTTATTATGCCGTCCATGTACCTATGCATTGAATGGGGGTATCATTCCGACTGGGAGTAGACGAAGAAGAAAACCATGCCTATTCGTGGAACGCACTAGAGGCTAAGTATAAAAGCAGGGTGAAAGTGATTTATTGACAAAATATAATTTACAGATCCCTCCAGCTCTTCGGTCTCTTCCTCGAGGTGCCCGCCAGCGAGCATGATGAGGGTAATTTATTAATTAAAAACATATTATCTTAATTAACTAATTAAAGCGGCCGTTCGCGAGATGGCCACCCGACGGGACAACACGAGAACTTATCGCGCTGAGGCCACGTATGCGGTTACCGGGGGCAAGTGGTAAGCTCGAATTTAGCTGTTTCAACAAAGTTTCCCGGATTGCAGATGCATTAATTTGTAAAAAAATCAGGTACTTTGAATTCGAGCTGATCACAGCGGGCTTCATGAAGATTGGCTGGATGGACATTGCTGGTACGCATTTCATTTTAGTCTGACAATAAACATATCAAAACTTGTGAAGAAACGTGTAAAGTAAGAGAACTCGCATTTTCATAGATACGAACCGAACAAATGGAGATTGAAATCTCAATTTTTTTTTCGAAAAATCAAAGAACGAGTAATTGCTTTAGCATCGCCCGACTGCCAGCTGGGCAACGACGATCGCTCCTATGCATTCGATGGATTCCTCGCGAGGAAATGGCATCAGGGCGCGGAAACGTACGGAAAGGAGTGGAAGGTGAGAAATGAATATCTATGAGGCTTCTCAAAATCCATCAATGATATGTTTCACACGCACTTTCTACTCAATTTGAGTGAGCGTTGAACGATGCGAGGGAGGGTGCTCATGAAAAAACTAATCTGTTATTTCGAGAGGCGAAATCCCCTTCCGATTCCGAAATATGCCCGAATTCATGGAAATTACATTAAGATCGGCGATGTCATCGGCTGTTTCCTCGACCTGAACGATCGCACGATTGCGTTCTCACTCAATGGAGAACTGCTTCTGGATCCATCCGGATCGGAGATGGCCTTCGACAATGTGATGATTGGTGAGTAGATTGGAAATTTTGAAAGGAGCGAAACGGGAGGAGACTCGGTATCAGCTGGAAATGGCTGCTTTAAAGGGGGATAGGCATCAATCATAGTTGGTGGGTCCTACCACGAAGAGCCTGAAACGTTGCGATCCTATTGTAAACTCTACGCACTTATCATAGTGACTCTGGGCAAGGAGATCACCATGGCTCGTAGCCTAGCGGTTGTGCTTTTGCCAAGCTATCCAACACCCGTTGGTTCGACTCCCGCCGAGCGCAATCCTCACTATTGCCGCTATTTTCGACTCCCAATCCAATAAAATCAATACGAGAATACAGTACCCCGAATCTTGCCTGAAACATCAATGAACTTTAAAATTGTGTAGTGAGCTTTAGAGGCATTTCTAGAACTTCGGATAAAGTGATCTCTGATCGGGTAGCCATTCTCTATCATTCCACGTTGCCAGTTTATGCACGAAAATATTGATGCCTATCCCCCTTTAACTGATTGAAGAACTATACTCCCAGACACTTGCGGATCAGAGACGTAGATAATGTGAAGATTGGTAAGCAACACTCATGTACGCTCGCGCATGTAGAGAGATTTGAAAATTTATATATCGAAAAAAAACGCAATGAATTTTGCAGGCGAGGGACTCGTACCTGCCATGACCCTTGGCTCCGGGCAGCGGTGCAAACTGAACTTCGGTCAGGATTCCAACTCGTTGAAGTTCTTCACCACCTGCGGATTGCAGGAGGGCTACGAGCCGTTCTGCGTGTAAGTTCTCGAACTAATAATGAATTTTTCTTTAAAACGTGTCACTTCAATATTAATTTCTGTGCATTAATGGAATCTAGCCGTAGCGGTTATAGTGCCGAGACGTAGCAAGGCTAGAACAGTTGAAATTACCTTTTCTAAGACTCTAATCTGTGAGTGCGAGTAAACGGAAAGAAATTGAATCATCTCAAATATGCTGACGATATCGTTCTAATTTCTCATAGCCACAAGGAAGCATCGCAAATGTTGTTTGATTTGGTTCGTAAAAGCAAAGAGGTCGGTCTAATTATAAATGAAAAGAAAACGGTTGTAATGAGCAATAGAAACCAAAATTCACTACAAGTAAATCAACAAAATCTGTTTTACGTGGACAGTTTTGTGTATCTCGGCATCCGAATATCTTTTGACAACGACATCATGCTTGAATTGAATCGGAGAATCGGGGGAGCATGGAAGGCATTCAATCGATTCTATGATTTCTTGACTAACAGACGAGTCGCAATGGCACTAAAAGCACGCGTATATCGAATGTGTATCGAGCCGGTTTTACTCTATGGATGCGAAATTTGGACAACGACAAAGAAAGCAAGAAATCGCTTGGTTGTCGCGCAAAGATCAATCATGCGAAAAATGGCGGGAGTTTCTAGAATGGAAAGGAAGACTAATGAATGGTTGTCTATAAAAGTTCCCATTCAAGATGTTCGGATAAGAGCTATGCAGAAAAAATGGCAATGGGCTAAAAGAATTGCAACGCTAAGTGATGAACGATGGTCGGAGAGAATAGTACACTGGACACCATGGGACAAGAAAAGACCGATTGGGAGGCCTAAAACACGATGGCGAGATGAGATAGTCAACCAAGTGGGAATCAACTGGACGCACATAAGCAGAAGATACCCCGATGTATGGAATGCAGGAATCGTTCAACAGGCCCTAGACCTGCAGATTGAATAAAATATTGATATTGATATTGAATCTGTGAGAAGTGAAATACGGTTCTTCGACTATCTATGAATTCCTTTCCAGAAATATGTACCGACCGATGCCGATGTGGTTCGCCAAGCACCTCGCGCGCTTCGAGGACATTGCCTCTTCCGATTCCGTGCTGGAAGTGTCGAGGATACCGGCGACCGGCATGTCCCCGCCTTGTCTGAAGCTGACGCAGAAGGTGAAAATAGGGATAAATTGCACTGAGCTTTGAATGTCAAAAAAGAAATATAAAGTCATCACTTTTTTGCATTTGCAATTCATTCGGTTTTGAGGTGCGAAATTGCAATCTGATAATGTCCGTTTAGGCAACCACCTCCGAGGGCTCCAACGTGGAGAAGTCGAAGATGGAGTACATTCGCCTCTCTCTTCCTGGTGAGTGCACGAGATATTGAACATCGGCGGAGCTTAGGGAAAGTGGGCAGGGCTTATAATTTCGAAAAACAAAAAAAATAATATAATTTTTCAGTCCGCTGTCACGATCAGTTCGTGCGCAACAAGGACAAGGAGTCAGTACTGAGACAGTTGAAGGTACTCTTTTTCTATTTTTGCTTGTATTTTTACAAAGTACCGTCGACATTAACATCAAAACGAAACAATTCAGATGTAATAAACTTGGTGAAACACATTTCGAATTTGCTCCTCGCAGAATCAGATCGAGCGACTGAACGTCAGGGAAAATTTGCGTGTAAGGGAAGTGAGCCGGAAACGGGAACCGTGATTTAGGAGTACAAGCTGCCCCGGTCCGGCTCAATCGCACCCGGCTACAAGACGATCGGCATCCCGAAGGAGTTCGAGAGCGACAACAAGAAGGTTGGCAGCTTTTTTCTGAAATAAAGTTTAGAATCAGCCTGGGGAAACCTTCTTTGCATGTTGGATATCAGTACAAAAAAAATGCATTTTTGAATGAAAACGAATGGAAACAGCGTAGGAACATAAAAAAATAAAGAAATATCATTCTTGCAGAGGTCAATCTCTCGCACGCTCCTGTCCGCATTCAGACAGGGCTCGGAGGGATCGGATGAGGAAGGTGAGAAATTAGTTCCCCTTATTCTATATTAATTGTTTTTTTTTGTGACATTTTTTCAAATAAGTTTCAACTGGCATTGAATTGGATCTAGAATTGGAAAATTTCAATTCGTCTTCAGAATCGGATCAAAAAATATTAACACAATAAAACTTTCTTGAAAGGCATTATTGAGACTCAAAATTGATCAAAACTATAAAATTGCAGTGAGCAATCGCAGTAAGCAGGCATCCTTCGACGAGGCGGGCGAATACGTGACCGGAGACGCAGTCGTCAGGTATTTTCGAAAATATTAAAGTTACAAACTTTATTTTTTGTTAACCCTTATTCCTACCCCTGATTGAGTGTGCTGACTACCCCGAGATTGCGATCCTAACCAATAATAAAATATATCGTACATCGCCCCCATTACCGAACAAACGAACATTTTTTTACTTTTTTTTTAAAGTCTGCGAATTCGCATCGAATATTCCTAATTTTTGTTTCATATTTTTTGTCCACCCACAATTCCGCGTGATTTTTAAAATTGAACGGTGAAATATTTATTTAAATGGGTGAAAAATTGGAGTCGAAAGTGGCGAAAAGTGGGGCAGCTGGCTCCAAGTAAAGCCTAAACGCCGGCTCTACAGTAATCACCCTTCCGGCATCACTTTTCGCTCATGCGCACAGCGTGTCAGACTGGATCGCCTTCTTTGTTCGTCGCGGCGGACGTATTCTAATGAGGGGAGAGCGAGACCGTCTCATTTCACCCCGCGCGAGAGAAGAAAGCGGCGTGAAATGAAGGAAAATGGCTGGATTTTTCGTGGATTATTGCATGCCGCATGCGAAAGGGGCAAAAATAAATTACGTACTCACCGTCACGCTATGTGGGAAGGGTTTGGGCAATGTTCTGCACAGGTGCCATATTTTTAGCACCTTTCCCCGCTGAGTTGATAGACCTGGAGTGGCCAAAACAGCCGTTTTTCGCTGATTTCACCTACTTTTCCGTGCATTTTCGCATGCCGCATGCGAAAGGGGCAAAAATAAATTACGTACTCACCGTCATGCTATGTGGGAAGGGTTTGGGCAATGTTCTGCACAGGTGCCATATTTTTAGCACCTTTCCCCGCTGAGTTGATAGACCTGGAGTGGCCGAAACAGCCGTTTTTCGCTGATTTCACCTACTTTTCCGTGCATTTTCGCATGCCGCATGCGAAAGGGGCAAAAATAAATTACGTGCTCACCGTCACGCTATGTGGGAAGGATTTGGGCAATGTTCTGCACAGGTGCCATATTTTTAGCACTTTTCCACGCTGAGTTGATAGCCCCGGAGTGGAAGAAAAAGATGTTTTTGAGGATTTTTCGCAATGTTTCACTCGTAGGGCAAATTGATAAATAGACAAATTAATACACAAAATATATTCGAGATATGTTTCATTGGTTCTACAATATTTTTATCTTCCTCATTTCTCATTTCGTTCCGTCGACCGACCCTCGAGCAGAATGACAAGCAAAATGACAGGGTAGAAAGGGATTAGTGAGATAGGAGAAGAAATGAGCGTCCGCCACGCAAATGAGCTTTCGATCCACTTTGACACGCTGTGATGCGGCTCCAATTTTTCACCCATTTAAATAAATATTTCACCGTTCAATTTTAAAAATCACGCGGAATTGTGGGTGGACAAAAAATATGAAACAATAATTAGGAATATTCGATGCGAATTCGCTGACTTTAAAAAAAGTAAAAAAAAGTAAAAAAATGTTCGTTTGTTCGGTAATGTGGGCGATGTACGATAGACACAAAAACGAATGACTGATTTTCGAAAAAGGCGTGATTCTAATGAGAGAAATGATGAGAAATCCATTGTTCTCAACTTTTCCGATCGTCGAACATTGCGATTTTTGAGAAATTCCTGTGTGTTTTAGTCAGCGACAGCGCATCGCTACTCTCATGAGTTTCGGTGTGAGCGCTTGGGAAGCGTCCGTTTACACTTGGCTACGTGACGAGAACGAAAACCACGAGGAAGTACTCACTTCAGTCAGGTCTCTCAGCTGATCTTTGATCTCTGATCTCTTTCGACGTCGTATGGTGCCGCACAGCCACACTGTCAGCACGCCGTGGGGGAGGAGTACTGTAGCCCGGGCGATCGCCGACTGACTTACTATCACATTTTTAAATGTTCCGCGTAACTGATTCAAAAAAAAGGCTCTGTTTTAGTATCCTGGTCCCATGACGATATCCTGGTCCCATGACGATATCCTGGTCCCATGACGATATCCTGGTCCCATACCGATATCCTGGTCCCATACCGATATCCTGGTCCCATACCGATATCCTGGTCCCATACCGATAGCCTGGTCCCATGTCGACAGCCTGGTCCCATGCCTTTTGACAACAACAGTTACTCATTTGCACATTTTCATTATTGATTTACTCTGTATAGTTTGCATTTTCTGTATCACAAATTTATTGAATGTCAATTACTTAAAGGAGGCGTATCATGAATTTTTGAAATTCAAACATAGCGACTCTTACAACGATATGCCGAGTTTTGCAAGATTCTGGAAAATTGCCAAGAAACTTTTGGAAAATCGTCAAGGAGTAGATCAGTTTTTGTCGATGGGAAGAGCCTGCGGGAACAAAGAAAAATCCCTCCGTAGCCAATCAATAGTGGGCGAGACAACGATGACCTTTCCATCTATCTTCTTGATCTACCTTCCCTTCCTCCCCATTAGCGCCCCATAAAATATTTGAATTCTTCGCGGGCTTTTCCCTGGTTTTTCCTGATACTTTGAACGCGGATATCTCGGTCCAGAGTGGATGTACTACTTTCAAACTTCGGCTTTCTAACATCGTTATGGATTCCAATCGGATCATGACCTCAACAACATGAACTAATTTTTCATGATACGCCTCCTTTAAAAATACAATAGGGTGTGACACAAGAAGAAACTATAATAGGCAGATGATAATCACGATAATCAGAAAATCATTCAGGATTTAAGAAGAGACGGCGGGGACGGAGTATACGGGGAGGAGGGGTGGTGGTAGTGGTTGTGGTCGATTTAGTGGTAGTGATTGTGGTGGATTTGGTTGTACGAGGTGGGGCGTTCGGGAGATGGTGTGCAAGGGGTGATCAGGGCCGGTATTTCCGGTTCCGGCGGGATGAACAGGGGGTCACCATGGCGCATAGCCTAGTGGATTGTGCTTTTTGCGTAGCTGAGCAACACCCGCTGGTTCGACTCCTGACGAGCATGCAGCTCCCAGCAGTATCACTGTGAGGACGAACATCACTATTGATAGTAACTTACACATTTCTGTCCCTTATATTTATTGCGTTGGGCGCTTCCGAATCCAAAAAAAATTGTGATACAGAAAATTCAAACTATACAGAGTAAATCAATAATGAAAATATGCAAATGAGTAACTGTTGTTGCCAAAAGGTATGGGACCAGGATATTGTCATGGCACCGGGCTATCGACATGGCACCAGGATATCGGTATGGGACCAGGATATCGGTATGGGACCAGGATATCGTCATGGGACCAGGATATTGTCATGGGACCAGGATACTAAAACAGAGCCAAAAAAATAACCGTGTGGCAAAAGTGGGCGGAGCTTACCATTGTTTCGCGTTTTCCGCTTATTTTCACTCAGTTTTCATAATTTTTCTGATAGAACTCGATTACTGGTATGGTTTTACGTTGCTTAAACACAAATTGTACAATTAAAGCTCAATTTTAAACGCGACGGTAATTTTTTGGATTTAGTTACGCGCGGAACGAGAAATAACTTCATGTAAAAATGTGATGCTAACTCTCCTAACACGTCTTCTATTTCTCTCCACTCCGCTTACCCACCCTTTCCAATTTCGCTAACACACTGTGTGGTCCCAATGTGCAGCTGCGCTCTAACTCACGACCATTACTAACTATTCGAGAGGAGGACGGTTGAGGAGATTTGATCTTTGATCTATGATCTCTTCACCAGCCCTCGTCCAATCAACGCTGTGCTCTGCCTCGTCAAAGCACTCGCAACTCTTCTCGTCTCTCTTCATCGTACCAATTACCAACGATTGGCAAAGTGATGGCAATTCAGCGCGTATCCTTTGAAGTTGCAATTGTGAAAGTGCCGAATTGTCATCACTAATTGGTACGGTAGGTTTACAGGTTATGGATTTTCGAAATTCCAGGGAGTCACTGCTCGATATGCCCCAGGATGAGCGAACTGTTGCTGAGGATCACCTTCGGGAGCTCATGGAGAGAGAAAGGCCGACTAAGAAGAGCGGAATACTCGGGAGATTGAGGGACGTATCTCATAGTAGACAGAAGAAGTGAGTTGAACATGATGTGTGATGCATGTCATCTTGATGTATGGGTAGCATTTCGAGCCTTGATGTCGTTTCGTGATTCGCCTAACTCTCTTCCTTCTCTGATCTAACAACGCATTGGTCACGGTAGTGCGTAGCACCGCTTGTAGAGCTTCTGAAGGGTTGACCAGACACTAATCTGAGCATTTACAACAATTTTACAGCCTCTTGGGTCTGATCAACCTTCTTTCCCCACCCTTTCTCCCCGTCAAGTGCATGCCCATTTCCCGTGTTTCCTCCACTCCACCATCTCGCTTCTAGTCGCGACTCGAAGGAGAGAGAAGGCATCGTGAGACCGGGCTCGCTCAGGCACACGAAGAACAACTCGCGCAGCTTTGATGCCGGAGCGATCGAGGCGGATATACAGATTGGCAGCGGAGGCAAGGATGTGCTGGGTGAGCTCCATTAGTATCCCAAAGGCCAAAGGAAAAGGAAGGACTGCAGAATTCTCCGAACATGGCCGTTGGAAAACTTTGTAAAGCTTTGTATTTTTCTATCTGAAATCTTCAGCCCCGACCAACGCCGAGATGCCATCGTCCGGTCCTGGCAGACAAGCGACGATCAAGCACAAGGGATCGATGAAGAAGAAGAAAACGAAGAAGGAAACGGTCGTGGTGGAAACTGGAAAGGTAAAATGAGAGAAGAAAATAAGGCCGAAACCCGATGCAAAATGATGAACGAGACGAAGACAGACACGGATCATTGTGGTGACTGATACAAGTATTTGAATTCCGTTGAAAATCTACAACAGAAATGGCTATATTCAGATAAGTTTCACTCGGTTGGTGTAACGAAGAGGATGCATTAAATACAATTTCGTAGAGTCAGCCGTTTAATTAAAATAATTTAAAACTTCCCTTTTAGCGCCCTTGCATGGTGCCGGTGGAAAATAGGCATTTATTTTCCCTTTCAACTTACCGAATACCTTTCAATGTGCGAAATATTTAAAATCAAAATCTTAATCCTTTACCTTAATCTCCTTAATCCTTAACCTTAATCTTTTACAATTCCGTATCAGCGTCCGTCCATGGTCCCTGTCGAAACAATGCCGGACGGAACTCCCGTCGAGCAGGACACCAATGCGTTGATTGCACTGAAGGACAAGGTAGGGAGAACTAGAAGCTTTCCGTAACCTTGGTGTATTCTGATTACGGTAGTGGTGCACATTGCAGGTCGACGAGTACTACTACGGCGTGCGCATCTTTCCGGGTCAGGATCCGGCGAATGTCTGGGTCGGATGGGTCACACCGCAGTGAGTGCTTCGACTGCTATTATCGATTATTTCACACTTTTTTGAATATGGGATGATCATGAGCGATAATAGAATTTTTACAAGAGTGAACAGCCCACGACAATTAAAATGGCATACTTTTTTTTGAGCTATCGATTACTTGTGAAACATACTCGAGTTCGTTTGTATTGTTTTTAGCAGAGAGATATCGACATGTACTTTGTCGGTTGTCTATCATCAGCGTATTATTGCTCAGGTACCACTACTACCACGATAACTTCGTTGGCTCCATCGGCGTTAGGAGGTGCAGATTCAACGAGATGGACCATCATCATGTGACGCAGGAGAGGTAAACTTATCGAAGTCCTTCCCTCATTTATCTTTACACCGCACTAATTGATGGTATACGGACATACTGACAAATTAGCTAGCAGAATCAACAAAAAGAGGGGCTGAGAAACATAAACGTGATGAAATTAATTCAGCGTCGCTAATCGGTTGCTAATCGGCGATGGCTAGGATAATGCCAAACCACCTCTACCTTTACCTTTCATTCAGTGTCGAATACCGCGGCTGCTACGTGGTCAACGCCGCCGAGTTGCTCAAAGAGATCAGCGATGCGGGAAGCACAAAGGTTAAACTTAGTCCATATCTGAAACTTCTTGTCTCGATCCTATGGCCAACAAGTTTGATTCTATAAATTCTGCATCTTCTGGGAAGGATATCATGTTTCTGCTCTGACCCAAGTTTGACCTGAAATGGATTCCAGGTCACGGGCACCCTAATCGGTTGTGTGATCGACACGTCAATCGGAGAGTTGACCTTCCAAGCAGCCGGACAGGACACGGGCGTCAAATTCAAGGTAATCATTTTATAATTGCGAAATCTGATCTTCTGTCTCTATTCGTTTCTTTATCGCATCCCTTCGAACAGGCTGGAGCCCCTCTTGCGCAAATAATTGTTTTTTTTTGTCACAAATTAACAAGAAAGCCATTGTTTCGGCCGGCATCCAGTACTTTTATGACCCTAATGAAACACATCCGAATCAATTCAAAAGTTTCGCAGCTTCGATCGTGAAAAATACTTTTAAAAATTGAAAATAATAATAATTCAGCTTGAACCCGGAGCGATGCTATTCCCGGCGGCATTCGTCACACCGACCGCGCAGGAAGTTCTGCAGTTCGAGCTGGGTCGAATCAAGGTTCTTTTTTCTTATTATTATTTCGTATTGCGTGAAGAATTCCTTCAGAAAATTTAGAAAAAAAAGATGAATTGCGCAGCCATTCTCGATGGTGGAAAAAATTATGAAAAAACAATGATTTAACAAATAAGTAAATTACAGTACACCTTCCCGCTGTCTGCTGCGATGTTCGCCTCCATGCACGTTAGTTTTTATTGTAATTATATTTTTGGAATATCGTAATCTGAAGATACTGTAAATACCGACTGCTCGATCAAAAACTGGCTATATTCGCAAAGTAATTACGCAGTCAACCTGCAGAATACGGTAATAAAATCGAGAACTAATTCAATTCAGAAATCGACCGTGCTCTCGTGCCCTCCTCGCCTGACCGTCGAGCGATTGATGCCCATCTACTGGGGACGAGTGCCGAATGAGACTCTAAGGACGACCAGTCTGAAACTCAGCGAGGCCAGGGGTAAGTGATCTTCGCTTGAGCTATTCTAAATTTGATAAATATCCGACATCTTGCAATCTCTGCCCTGAGCACCAAACAGATATTGACACCGAACATCCCGTTTGTTTCTTAATCGTGGTTTTTCACCACTTCATTTATAACTCCCATGTTTCCTTCAGACTGCAGTTACGGGGTTTTCAGGGTAATCAATAAATCATTGCATCAATCTTAATTCTGGTTATTGTTTATGATTGACCTCCTCAGGTTGGTCCGTCCTATGCGACGATCCCGTGCGAATCATGGCTGTATACGTGCCCGAGAAGGACGTCGCCTTCGACGTGCTGGAGATGATCGAGCAGGTTTGTCGTTTTTCTTGTTATTATTGTTTTGATGGTATTGTTTCGATGTTATTGTTTTCATTTTAGCCCGAGTTCCTGCCCTTCCACAAGCAGACGATGGACCTGTACTGCAAGCTTGCCAGTCATGGCAATCACAAGGTAACTTTTTGCTCTGAAATTTGTCAGGTTAGACTTTTCAACAGAACTGAGGTATTCCAAACAGATATTCCACATAGGAATTTTTCGAGAGTGAGATGAGGGAAACCTAAAACAAATAAAAATATTCCTGTAATTAATTTCAGGTCGCCCACACGTTGTGCCACCACGTCACTGAGGATCAGATCATGTATGCAGTGATGAGTCACTGTGAGCTGTTTTAAATATTCATTCAGGGACTTTTAGAAGTAAATAGCAACAGTTATTTTTCACCATAGTAGGTTCTCGTCGGAAAAAAGACCATGCCGTGATCACAAGACAGATTGAAAATCGCGAGACTTTATTGCGCTTTCAATTTTTTGTAGAAGCAATACGATAGGCCATCTACTCCTAAACATATTATTATTTTATTGTTGAACGATCTGCCCAATAGGTAATCGTCGTGACATCGTTCCTTTATAATGCGAATGTGAAACACATTTGAAATCCGACCCCATTCCTCCGCACCCTTTCTCTTGTCTACGGGAATACTTCTGCTAAACTACTTTTCACTTCTACTAGATGCTGAAAAGGTTTTCTAAGCGTTACCAGCGACTGTCTACAGGCGGTTTTTCGTATACATGCAATAGAGCATCTTCGGGCAATTGGTTGTTATTTCTGAGGGAGAGAAGAAATTGCACACTGCCTTGAGCTGTGTATTTTCAGCGCTTGCCGGCCCGCTCCGTCAGGGTTTCCACGACTTGCTCATCTCCATTCATCTCTCATCGCACGCTGCTGCGAGAGAGAGCATGGCCAAGGAGTATGTGATCCCGTTGGTGAAGGTGAGATATTCTGAACTAATGTCGTGATGAGATAACCTCTTGTGAGTTCCGTAGTTAGGAGTGAGGCGGTAACTGATGTGAATTTCGTTAAGGAACTCAATGAGAAGAATGTCTTCGATCCCGACACCGAGACGAGGCATCCGCAGGTACGCTCAGTTGCAAAACTGAAATTAATTGTGTTTTGTTACATAAAACATGTCTCGGTGAAATTGGATCGAAATCAACTCATTCCCCTTCGTGGCACTTGTGAAACTTACTATTTCACGAATTAAACGCAAATTTTGAATTTGTTCTTAGCGATAACACCAAGTTGGCGGAGCTTGGGAGCCAAATATAAAAAAAATAATAATACTTCCAGATCATGGCAGAGGCTTACACGATGACGCCCGTGATGGTGTCCGATCACGTCCGGGAGGTCGAGATGGCGTAAGTTATTTTCTTCATGAACTACTCATTAGATCCCCCCCCGATCACGTTTCGACTGTTGGCAGATCACCCAGCCAAGCTAATAATAATAATATTTATGCTATTTCGATGAAATAACGGCGAAAACAATTTAAAAATAGTATTAGAACGAAATAATGCTACAATACAAAGACGGGATCTCTATACGGTGAAACTGGTCTGATTCTCGGTTCTTACTAAAAGCCTTGCCGCTCGCGGAAAGAAACTGTTATGTCTGTACCCATAACGGGAGCCAGGATTGTTGAAATTCATACCATTTCTGGTGTAGTAAATTTTGAAGTAGTGCGGGTTTCTGTAAGAAATACTATACTTGCCTCGGAGGAGATTTTTGGCTTATCTAATGTCAATTCCTTCTCTTCGCTTCTCTAGTGATTCAAGGCCTAATTTATCATTTCTAATTTGGGCGGAGGGCATGTCAGCCCATGTGAGGTTATAGCAGCGCATGAAAAGTCTCCGTGTGAAGTAGTTCTGTACCTTTTCAAGTACTTTCTTGTCCTTGCATTGGTATGGGTTGAAAACAGCAGACGCGCTTTCTAAGATTGGTCGGATGTAAATAGAGAAGGCTTTCATGAGTACGTCTTTGTTTTTGGTACGCAATGCTCTCAGAATAATGTGGCACGCGGTTTTGGCTTTATTTGCTATTAAGTCGCAGTGGAGCGAGAATTTGAGGTTCTTCTGTATCATGAATCCGAGGTCTTTTACTTGCTCCTTTTGGTCTAATGGACTAGATTCGATGGTGTATTGCATCTTCCTATTAGCCCTGCCCAGATGCAAAGAGTTGCACGTATGCGCTGCCAGTGGGAGTTGCCATTCTTTTGACCACTTCGAAATCGTGTCGATTGCTTTTTGCAAGGGGTTTGCTGGACTTGCTTTACTAAAAGCGCGGTAAATTTTGATGTCGTCGGCGTACATACGAGCGATGACTTCCTCTTTTTGAACTAAAGTCGGGATTTCAGAAGTAAAAATTAAGAATAGCAGGGGTCCGAGGACTGAACCCTGTGGAACGCCGCTCGTGACTGGTAGGGAACTGGATAGTTTATCTTTAACTCTCACTTGAAACGTTCTATCAGTCAGATAAGCTGATATCCAGTTAACTGACTTGTTAGAGAGCCCTATACTACTGAGCTTGAGTTTTAGTTTTGGATGCGATACTCTATCGAAGGCTTTTGCGAAGTCAAAGTAGATGACATCGACTGGTTTACCGTCACTAATTGAGCTTGTCCAGTGTTCAAGGACTTCTAGCATCTGAAGTTCGCGCGACCTTTTCTTGCGGAAACCGTATTGCTCGTCCGGGAAAATGTTGAGTTCTTCACAATGCGCAATAATCGGTCTGCATAGTAAGCGCTCGAAAACTCTACAAAAGAATGAGGTTATTGAGATAGGTCTGTAGTTCAAAGGGTCGGTAAAAGGTGGCGATTTCTTAACGGGAGTAACTATTGAATGCCGCCAGTGGGAAGGAACACATGTATGAGTTCCTTCGTATGAGTTCCTAAAGATAATTTCTAGGGCTTCAGAAATGGGTACAGCAATGCGCTTAATGAAAGAGAGGTCTATGTTTTCGGGGGTTTTACAGGAAGATCGCTTCCACTTCTCAATAAGTGCGCAAATTTCGTGCCTCAAAAACTGGGGTTCTTGAAAGTTACCGTTCGGTTGTACGGGGTTTACGTTAGGGACTATGCCATCATCCACAGTGAACATGTTTGCAAAAGCTTCAGCCAGCAGATTGGCTTTCCCTGTGTCATCCATTACAAGAGACCCGTTCGGATTTTTCAGTCCCTCAACGCCTTTCGATTTGTTAGAGCAGCGTTTCATAAATCGGAAGAACTTATTACTGTCCTTACTATCGATTATTCTTTTTTCGATAGACTTGTGGTACCGTAATAATTCCTTACGGAACCTTTTGTTTAATGTTTCAAATTTTTTACATTCATAGATGCCAAATAGTGCGCACACTCGAACTGTATTAGATTTATCATAGTCTAAGAGTTTTCTGACACCTAAGAAAGGATTTAAAAGTAAAAAAAAAGTAAACCAAAGATGAATCGGAGAAAGATCGTGTTCAGGATGAGTCGGAAGGAGGATGATATGAAGCTGCTGCCTCCCTCTATTGACCTTGCTGTGCTGAAGGCTCACGTTGTGTCGAGCATGACTATGGTAGGTATTTATAAAATTTCAGCCACCAAAATTCTATATAATTTCAAAGAAAAAACACACACACACTTACATCAAATTTCAGTGAAACGCTTTCCTAGCTGGATGGCTTTTCAACCACTGAATTAGTTTTTCAAAATTAATTAAATCATGCGAATTTCAGGCAACGAAACACGCTGTGATGAACTGTCGCGATCTGATTGGAGGCACGAATTTGAACCACTTCGAGTGAGCATTTTAGTTTCTCGATTTCGGTTCGGATAGGTTTCACACCGATTCGATAAGTGAACTGTCCACTCTCTTTCAATCTATCGCAAGCAGCCACTTTATAAAAAACACAATTTTCCCCGTTGATTTCTTTCGCACTGTTGTGTGTTTGGAGAGAGAGCGTGTGCGAAATGGAGAGACGCTTAGCGGTCTTTCAACTTTTGATTTCCACCCCTCAAGACAATAAAAACGGCAAAACAAGAAATGGAATCAGTGTAAATTCAATTCAGACCGCTCCTCAAACTGTTCGACGCTCTTCTCGTTATCGGGCTAATCGACAATGATGAGATTGAGCAAGTGCTCAAGTTGATTCATCCGGTGGCCTTCGATGAGGCGTATGAGACGGGTAAGAGAGCCATTTTCGACAATCATGTCTCGAATCAAAAGTGAACAAAGTGCACTAACTCAAAGTAAACTAAAACAGCAATGCCTCTCTCAGAAGGGTCTCTCCAAATTCTCAAATTTTCCCTCTCTTCTTTACAATTACGTCTCTATTTACCATACGAGGAAGAAAAATTTCTCGGGTCATCGGTCAGAAATCAATGTTCTCAGGCACTACCCAAAAGGGTCTGACCGAGATCGAATTGTCCGAGGGAGTCAGACTACAACTCGTATCCATCCTCGACCACTTCTGCGATATTCAGCTGAGACACAGGGGTGAGAACACCACAATTTACCCTGTTATTTATTCTTCCGCGAGTGGCTAAAGTACGTATAAGTGGGTAATGATGAGCCTCTTTTTATTAACTTGGCTTAATAGTTTTAGAAGCTAATAGAGGTTTTTTCTCATTGTTTTTCGATTTCTAACTTCAAGAGCAAAATGAATGCTAGTTAAAATATATGTTTCACTGCTTGCAGAAGTGTGTAGCAAATCGAAAATTTTCAATTTTAGAGCGAACTATCCCACAACAATTATTTTCGATTTCAGTCGTCTCGCTGGTATCGTTCGCTGAAGGATTCGTGGCCGAGCTGCAGATGGACCAGTGCCGTAGGTGAGCGTGTTATTAAAACAAAAACAACAACAAATACAAAAAGCATCAACAACACAAACCATGCTTCGCAAACTGTATAATTTGAATGGTATTCGATATTTGCAATTTCTTGTACGACAGTGTCATTAAGAATATGACACTAACACAGGTAGTAACAAAAAACACTAACAATAGTTGAAGCAGCAACAACAACAACAACAATAATAATAATAATAATAAAACAATATTTGAGGTACATGGACATCAAGCAGACGGACATGCCGCCAGCGGAGGCAGCAAGGAGAACAAAGGTCAGTTTTTCCTCCCATCGAAAATCAACGAACTTAATGGTTTTTACATACTTTGGCATGAGCGATAAAGTACTACAGATTCTCATTAGCAGAAAAAAATACAGCCCCATTTTATAATCGTATTCATTGGATTGACTAGCGAGAGAATTCGAAGTCTAATTGCAATATAATCTCAGGAATTCCGCTGTCCTCCGCGCGAGCAAATGTTCCGACTGCTGCAGTGCAAGAAGAAGGAGGAAAAGGAGACGCTGCTCGATGATGATGTGAATTATTAAATAAAATAAATTAATTATTATAATTAACTAAATGTATTAATTTTACAAATTGATTCTAGGTGGAGTACGACGCCTGCCCCATGCACGAGACGCTACAGGAGAACTTGCGGTAAGTAATTATTTCTATTACTTATTTGAATTTTTCCGACAAAATCGTGCGTACTCTACTCTTTCGTAAGCATTCTAATTGAATTTGGTAGAGGCTTGAATGTTTGTTACATGATAGCATTTCAGTGACTTTTGCAAGTTGCTCACGCAGCGCATCGGCTGCAAGGACGAGGAGGAAGAGGAGGAAACGGTGATGGAGGTAATCTTCATTTCGTTCTTGAGGCTTCTGCATCATCATAATAGTAAAACAAAATCAGCTTGGCGCGCAGAACGCAATTCGTTACAACAAATTTATCACAATATAAATCACAACTATTTATTTTCTCTATCAGCTGGAGGACGGCTCCTCCTGGGTGGATAAACTAGCCCGTCTGTTCGTCAAGGTACCTCCGCCCATTGTCGAAGATGACTCAATGTTCGCCAAAGGAACGGAGAATTTCCGGTAAGCAATAAAAAGCCAGTCAAAGAAAAAGTGAACCCCATCGCCAAACAGACACAAAGTGATGAATAGTGAACAATGATAGTGAAACGATGAAAAGTGTATGAGAATATAGCAAAGTAGTGAAGAAAGTGTGCTAAATTGCAAGTCTAGGTCATACGAAGCGTACTACGACAGAGCCACATTTTTCTTCCGGTTTGTTTGCCAATTCGCATTTACCTCCCAGTGTCATTGCCTTTTTTCATTGAATAACATAGAATCGATATCTTCAATATCAAGAATACCTTTGTAGTCCAGATATTATCAGAATTAACTCGTACATTAGGCAAGATGAGCTATTCCCTGCACTATCCCCAGGATCGATAGAGCAACACATTGACCTAGTCAATATACCAATATATACTAAATTCATGATTAAATCCTCTAAATTGCAGCAAGATGATCATTGAAACCCTTCGAAAGTGGGCGACCGAATCCTTCATCGAGAGCAGCGACCTCATCAGGAAGATGTTCCGACTGTTGCTGAGACAGTACTCGGGAGTGAGAGAGGTGAAATTCAACACGATGTAACCAATCAATGGTCAAGTAAATCGGAAAATACGAAAGAAGACTTAGTTTTTGTTGTTCATTACCTAAATTTGGATAAGTTTCACGCGTTTTTCAAAACAGTTTTGAGAATGAATGGATCGATTTATCGCAGAAATCCCCATTCCAAAAATATAAATAAGATATTCCCTTTTTCGAGTAAAAATCATGAAATTGACCAGCTTCACAGACACTAAACATCTGAGAAAAACACGCAGCACAACACCGGGAAATGCGAGAATCGAGAATGGGGAATTTGAATCATGACTATCATATTCAGTTGCGCGACGCGATGGCACAGACGTACGTGCTCCACGAGCGCAATGTGCAGGATGTCGCCGATTTCGTTGTGTACCTCATCCAGATTCGGTGAGAAATATGATTGTTTTGAAATTATGAAGAACCGGTGGTTTAGATGCATACTTCGAATGTATTCGAGAGTTACTGAGCCTTATGAAGAAAATTAGATACAAAACTTTTCCGGATATGTTTCAGTGTGAGTAGTAATAACCGAAAATTTCAGAATGGTTGATGATCCTGAAATGATGGCTAAACAAAAAGTTACCAATAATTTTACAGTGAACTGCTCACAGTACAGTTCGAGGCCACCGAGGAAGCGATTTTGAAGAGAGGATTGTGGTGAGTTTGCGATCAATCCCAATATATGTATGCATCTCTCAATATCTGAGACTTTGCTGCAGCCAACAGTTTACCTCGAAAATGTGCACTATTTATTTGCTTGTGCGTCTGATTGCATGAATTGCCAGAACTACCGCGTTCTGATTCCAGGAAGCTCATGAACAATCGGATTTTCTTCCAACATCCCGACCTGATGCGTCTTCTTTCCGTTCACGAGAACGTAATGACTATCATGATGAACATCCTGACTGCGCAACAAGGAGCGGCGGAGCATGATGGAGGAGAGGAGGGTGAGTGCGGATGCAGATGTGAGGGACTTTGGATGAACAATTGATCGTCGCGATAGTTAAAAATTAAAAATGACGAACATGCGAACGTAGTAAGAACCAATAAATGGGAGATTTTGGTGAGATTGAGAAAGAATTGGAGCAGATTCGACTAATAATATGATATTATTTGCAGGCATGGATCAATCCACTCACAAGGATTGCTCGGAGATGGTCGTTGCTTGCTCGCGATTCCTCTGCTATTTCTGCAGAACGTCCCGGCATAATCAGAAGGTTGGTCAATTGTATTTTTTTTTTGAAGAACGAGGACTTCCATTAATCATTTCGAAGACAACGCATTGAGTGATATCGTTTTGATGAAACCCAACTGAACAGAGAAAATGGAACTTTTCTAGGCAATGTTCGAGCACCTCTCCTTCCTGCTGGACAATGCAACCATGCTGTTGGCGAGGCCTTCGCTGAGGTAACTTTTTTGTATTGTATTTCTGTTTGTTCGTTATCTGAGTATATCGTATTGCTGTACAGTAGAGAAATTGAGACTAATTATTTAACGGTCAATAAATTCAAGGGGTTCCGTCCCGCTCGACGTCGCCTACTCATCCTTCATGGACAACAATGAGCTCGCATTGGCACTGAAGGAGGAAGAGCTCGATAAGGTGAGAGATACTGTAATCTTTACTACTGTAATCGCTCCATTGTATTCGAACGCTCTCTCAACAATTGATGAGATATGGATATATCATGATCATGCACTTGTCCTCTTGCAGTTGAATACGGTTATATCATGATCTTCAATAAATCCCCTCCCAGGTGACCGTCTACCTCTCCCGTTGCGGTCTGCAGCCCAACTCGGAGCTGATCACGAAGGGCTATCCCGATATCGGATGGGATCCGGTGGAGGGAGAACGGTAAGTACTTTGTTTGATTTCACATAAGTTTCATAAAAAAGACTATGAATGAAAGCGTAGGGATTTGTTCAAAACATGAGAAGAAAACAAAATGAATTCTTGAAATAGAATGTTCAAAGATTTTCATATTTTCAGTTACATCGACTTCCTACGCTTCTGTGTGTGGATCAACGGCGAGAACGTCGAGGAGAACGCGAATTTGGTTATTCGACTGCTCATTAGGTAAGTGGTTGTTATTGTTTTGGTGTTATTGTTGTTATTGTTTGTTCTACAAACAAAACACATTGTAGGCGCCCCGAATGCCTGGGAGTTGCGCTCAAGGGAGAAGGACAGGGACTGTTCGCCGCTTTCAAGGTTCGTTCACTTCTTAGGACCATGGTCTATCCAAAAATATTACTTTTTGCATACATTTTCTTCGCACCGAGCGCTGATCGAGGCTGAGAAAGAGAAAAATGTGAAAAAAAATGAAATATTTTCAGGAAGCTATCGCCCTCTCGGAGGACATTCGTATCATCGAGGAGGCTCAAGGCGGGACGGTGCATGGATTGAAGAGTCCCCTGCTGCAGGAGTCGCAGACGTACCCGAACCCGGAGACGGAAGGTAAAGGGGAGGGGCGCGCACAAGGTAGGACGGATCTAGGTAGAGTAGGATGAAGTAGGGAATGGCACTAAACAGTCCATCTCTTCAACAGAGACGTACCCAAATCCGAACTCGGAGGTCCCCCAAAAAGAAGAGTTTGAAAAGCTATGTCCTAGGCATAGTCCGATAGAAAGTAGTATGGTTTTTAGGTGATCGGTACCTCGGTGCAAAACTGCATTTTGCAATGAGGATAGTGCCAGTAGCTTGATTGAAACATAACTGATAGCGATTGAAAGAGGAGCTAAGTATGAGTTGACCGCGCGAAATACGTTTCATAAAACTTACTTCGGCTCTACTGGGCGACTGTTTCAATAGTCTACATCCATCCGCATTTCTTTAGGAAGTCTTTTTCTTTTTTAGCAGTTTCTCCAATCTTTTCGTCTCATAAACCATGTTTCACTTTAGTTCCTCCCTTTTTTGTAATAATTCAAAAAAAACACATTGCTATTTCTTTAGGCGAAGACTACATCGACTTGGGCGCCGCCACACTCGACTTTTACTCATCTCTCGTTGACCTGCTGGCCAAGTGTGCGCCCGACCCGCTCACCATCCAGGTGTGCTATTTCCCGGTTCCATGCAATTCCCGGTTCCGCCTTTCTACACTATGAATGACCAATTCCCGGCTGTCTATTTCCCGGTTCCGGCTTTGGATGCCCAATTCCCGGCTGTCTATTTCCCGGTTCCGGCTTCTCAAGTCCCGGTCTTTGCAGGCGGGCAAGGGCGATTCGGTTCGAGCGCGTGCCATTCTCCGGTCGCTCATCTCACTCGACGACCTCGGACACATTCTCTCACTGCGATTCGTCATTCCCAACCTGAACACGCCGAACACGGTGGATGGTGCGTGGAACCCGTCGATATTGTCATTTGGGCCGTCGAAATGGGTCTCGAACAGAATATTGGGACGCATTTCGACTGCTCGCGGAGTAAACTGTCGTAAATTCGTTCAAGCACAGCTTCCGTCCTTTGTTCGCTAAATCACATGAACCCAATGTCCATCGCTTCTGTTCCATTTCGTCCCGTGCATCCCCTTTCCGTTCAATCCGCGTCCAATTTCAGCATACGACATAGACTACGACGACCTCGAAGGCACGTTTTTCGCTTGCTCCTTACTTTGTTTGGCTTTTGCGTTTGTTGTGGCATGCTTTTTTCACTTACTAATCGTGTTCGTATCACTAAACTCCTAGGTGAGTGTCCCGAGTGCAAAATTAACAATATTCAGGAGCATACGCCTCGCAGATGCTCCCGAAAACCTCAAATTGCTGTTATGCCACGCACAATTTCTCCTTTGCCGCTCTCGCTGCTGAAATGCATACAGCACAGAAGATCTCTTCGTTTCCAACAAACAATCAGCCTATTATGGAAAAGCATAAGTCCGAGAAGAAAATTGCGCCGGTTAAAGGAATAAGGAGACACATGACCAAGACCAAATCGGTCGAGGCTTCCTCATCAGCGACGTCATCGATAAGGACAAGCTCCTCGACGACCGACGTTGTAGGAGGGACGTCCACGAAAACAAACAGCATCGACAAGGGCGATAAACTGATCCTCCCGGAGAAGAGAAAGCTGAAAAAGACGATATCCCAAGCGGTCATTGACTCGAAATGGACCCCGAAGAAGGGCAAGAGACCGAGATTGCAGCGAATGCAGCGAATCCAGCAATCGCCTGCCTATGGAGCGAAGGATGAGTGTGAGCGATTGACTAATTGAGTGACAAAACCCAAACTAAAACGATAACCTCAGAACCATGTTGACATCAAAAATAGAAATCATGCGTATTTCGTGCGAGCGATTGACTAATCTATTAAATACAGATAACGAGAGTGATAACCCCGCCTAAAACTAAGCGATCTAAACCACTGTTGACATAGAGTTGAATTTCCAGAATTATCGAGTGAGTCGCGAGTGTGTGAGACTAAACTACTAAACGAAAAAGATTAGCTAACATTTTCATGTGCGAGAGGACTGAGATTGAATTCATGTTGAAATGATACATACTGACAGGAAGCAAATCTTGCCGAGAAGGAATGATCTTCGATCTTCACGATCACCCTTTCAGACACCGGACCACAACCCGGCCTCCTTCCCAACCACAAGCAGTCTGTGCTGTTGTTTTTGGATAGAGTGTACGGAATTGACTCGCAGGTGAGATCCTCTTTTTAGAAATTCGGCTAACCTTTCTTGAATCATTCCCGTCTAATCTCTGATTAGTCGATGATAGTTTCTTTTCCACTTGATTGGTCACTGCAGAAACCAAAAACGTTAAGACGGTCCCAATTTACAGCATAAATATTCATTACCAGGAAATGCTGTTCGACCTCCTGGAGAACTCTTTCCTGCCTGACTTGCGAGCAGCGACGATGATGGACTCGGTTAGCGTTATTAGTATTTGTTTTTTCTCTCGAAAAAAAATAAAGATGAAATCAATAAATATAAAGTTTACGGAAGACATAGGCATTGTGAAACATATGACGAAATTGAATTTCGAACGTTATATGTTCAATATTCAGGATCGTTGACGATTACAAATAATAAAACTGCATATACATTGAAATGTATTCCAGCCGCGCGCCCTCGAATCGGACACGGCCCTTGCGCTCAATCGCTACCTCTGCAATGCCGTGCTCCCTCTACTCACTGCACACGCGCACTTCTTCACCGATGCCGAGCACCATTCGGCACTGCTCGATGCGATTTTGCATACGGTAAGCACTGTATATCTATCGAGAACTGACAAAAACTGCCAAAAATGAGATGCAATCGAGTACTGATTTCATTGCCCCAGGTCTACCGCATGAACCGTCTCAAGTCGCTAACGAAGAATCAGCGAGACGCTGTGAGCGACTTCCTCGTGGCGATCACACACGAGCTGCCACCGGGTGAGTATTTCGATATCAATGAGACCTCGATAGCTGATGGCAGCAACAACAATAAGAATAACAACAACAATAACAACAACAACAGGCATGATGATCAAGCTGCTCAAGAAGGTGATCATCGACATTCAACAGATGCACGAGAACGTCCTCGTTCCACTCAGAGTGCGTTTATTTATTTATTTAATCAATTGTTTAAAATGATTCTAAGGCGTTAAAGAAGGAGAGGCACGAATCGCGCCGATATGCAAAGTGAGGCGGAGCGCTCTCCTCATTTTGCATGCTCTCTAGCTCGTTGCCTGCGCTTCAGGGTCACTTGGCAATCAGCCAATCGAGTATATCTCTTTTTATACGAAAATTGAAAACATGAGAGTTTCGAAAGCGTTATGGGGTGCTCATGCCACATCGTCTGACATCGAGAACTCTGTTAGCCAGATATTCGTGCCACCCCTTCTTTAAGGTATACTTTCTAGAATTATTTTAAATTTTATTAGCAACCGCGTGTGTACAATTTACTGTCCTTTTCCAAAACTCACCGCATTTGTAGCTAAGGTGAAACATATCTGAACAAAGTTTGCACGAATGCGCAAGATTCGAATCATGTAATTGAAAAAGATAAATAAAAAATGAATAATATTGCAGATCATGACTCTGCACTACGAACGCTGCGGCAAGTACTACGGCACGGGCAATAATTTCGGAGTGGCTAGTGAACAGGTATGAATATTTTACTCTACTCAACGATATCGTATTTCGTTTTTATATTTCCATTTTTGTAGCTAATGCGAAACATATGTAAAATAACAAATTTTTGAATGTTATTATGAGTAGGATCCATAATTGCGTAGATAAAAACGCAAACGATTTCAACTTCAATTACTTAGAACACGACGGCTAAATAACGAAAGCACTTTGCTTTTAGAATCACTTTTTTTCAGGAAAAACGTCTCTCCATGCTGCTCTTCTACGCTATCTTCGACTCCCTTGGATCGAAGCCGTACGATCCGGAATTGTTCGGCAAGGCGCTGCCCTGTCTGACGGCTATCGGTAGGCTACCTTTTTCGATGTTTCAACTTGTCAATCCATGCATCGTCACTCAACTTTGCGTGCACTTTCGCTTCGTTGGCCGGGTATGTGCGTAGTTCCCATAATACAAAATCTTCGGCCATGCAGCCTTGTCTGACGGCAAGCAAAGCAGCCTAGTGAAATGGCATGCAGTACAGTATACCTAACAGCGAATAGACTATTACGGTGAACACAATAATGCGGTAAACGACAATACTTGTAGGGTCCGCCATCTCGCCGGACTACGCGCTCACCACCGGCTCTGACGACATCGCGAAAGTCAAGGTTCTTATTATTATTTTTTTTGTACTACATACGAGACAGCGACACAACATCAGCGATGACCCATCTCATTCACATACCAAAGACGAAACACAACTGAACAAATTCTTTTGTTGCTCCACTGAATTTTTTTGTTTCAAAGCTTCCAAATCACCAATAGTAAGATTACAAGTGCTGAATTTTGATGCGCGATTCCGGTAGTTCATTTCCATGAGATCGGGATGCCGTATCTTCGGCCGGTAACGGTCGCTAACTTGGAGCATGGATCTTTTACAATTGTATTCCGTGCAGGACCAGATGGAAGAGGGCGCGTGGGTGCCGCGCACCGTCGACGTGGGCAAGTACGACCTCAACGCTGACCTCAATCAGGTAATTAGTAAATTAATTTAAATAATTAATCAATTATTCAGATGTGCGTCAAGTTCGCCGAGCACTTCCACGACTCGTGGGCCAGCCGGAAGGTTTGTTTTCCGTTTTAATTCTCATGTTTTGTCATTTTTGAGAGTAAGCATGGTCCGGCAAAAACGAAAATGCAAAAAATGTCGCGCGATGCTATACAACACCTACATAAAAGGATGAGATCGGACAAATATAATGACGATTGAAGCAAAAAGTAATCTATTCGACATTTTGCAGCTCGACAAGGGCTGGGTGCACGGTGAGATCTACTCGCGCGTCACTAACACCCATCCGAGGCTGAAGCCTTTCAGTCAACTCCGAGATTTCGTGAGTTGTAGTTTGTAGTTTGCTTTTGATATGTGCCTAGTTTGATATTTGATCATTGACCTTTACAGGAGAAGAACTTCTACAAGGAGCGCTGTAGCGAGTGCATTCGAGCCATAATCGCCTGGGGATTCAACATCGAAATGGCGGACAGGTAAGTGATGTTTTTCAAAGAATTGATCTTGGATCTTTAACATTTGAATATTGATCAATTATACATTGAAAAATAATGTATTAAAGAAGGAGTAAACTCAATATTTTCGGGGGGTATCTGATGTCATAGGTCGATAGTTTCCGTAAACCACACTCCGAATTTGAAAATTAGAACTCTCTAGCTCAACTTTGAACTGAGTTACACGCGCGCAAAGTTTCTACAGGGCACAGGCAAAATCAAGATGCGCGGTGCAAAGGGAAGGGAGCTAGGTCAAGACGCAGAGGAGATGGGAAGAGACAGAAGAGGAGCGAAAAACTCTCGCGTCTGTCACTCTCACCCTCTTACAGTACTTCCCCCTGATTGCACAGGGAAGTGCTTCCCCGAATTTGGAGTTTACGCCTTCTTTAAAGAGCCGTTTCAGAGACGCAGCCGACCGAGCAACACAAGCCCATCACAATTCGGGAACCAGCGCCAAGGTGAGTTTCTAAAATCAGGATGATCAAGATGAAATCGGAGATTATTCGAAACTATTGTTCATAAATTGTTTGTGAAACTCATCTCCACTTCGATATTTTCCTTTGAAATGCTGACTAAAATTCGGCAAAATTTGCATAATCCAGGACTTCGCTCCGAAACCGATCGATCTCTCGTCGATGACCCTGGAGAAAGAAATGCAGACGTCCGCAGAGAAGATGGCCGAGCACTCTCATATTATCTGGGCGAGAAAGGTCTTTCATTTAAATACCTTGCATTTGAATGCTTCTTCCATTATTTGTGTGTGAAGAAAAAAAGAAACTTTCCAGATCAAATGATATGTCTTTGCAGGTTCTCAACGATCTCTCCTCCAAGGGCGGAGGTATGCCGATGACCCTCGTTCCGTGGGATCTCCTAACTGATTTCGAGAGGAGAAAGGACAGATTCCGCGCCTCTGAGATCCTCAAGTTCTTCCAGTATCACGGATACCAGATCTACAAGTGAGTATGAAACTGAAAAGTTGACTCCATTGTTTGCGGTAGTAGCCGGTGAGACGGTGGGAGAACGAGATAAGAATAGAAAAGGAGAGCACTGGCGAATCAAAAGAATAATGGACGCGACGCTAGATATGTTTCACATTTTCTATATAGGACGAATGGAATTGTCAACATCGATATTTTCATGAATCTTCAGTTTTAACAAAAAAATTCTAAAAACACCTGTCCATACCTGCCATATCGTTGGAGTTCTTGCGAAGCAGCATGAAATGGTTTACAAAAAACAGCAAACAATAACTCGTTTGCAGTCGCAACGAAATGGAAGGATCCAGTGACAGGATCAAGTCGGAAGAGGCGATTCAAAGAAGCTCAGTGGAGAAACGATTCGCTTTCAATCTGCTGGAGAAGCTGATTCAGTATCTGGAACAGGCGAGTATCACACCGCATGCAAATTCGTAAACATTTCTGAATACAATCTGGCTGTTTGAACCGGAACATGAACTTCAGAAACGGTTGGGAAAAAAAGAAGCATCATAATCACAAGGTGTACCTAGAAAAGCTAATTCAATATTTTGTAGGCCTCCCTCAAGATGAAGAGCATCAAACCATCGCAAGAGCTCACCAGAAGGAACTCGTTCAAGAAGGAGGGACAGGATGTGAAGTTCTTCGAAAAGGTAATTTTTTGTCAAACAATATGTTTCACAATTTTGATATCAGCCCTCACGCAAAACGCATCCAATGTGATTGATCAAAGTTGTTGTAAAGATAAAAATGACATTCTCAGAGGTATCATGTTTGCACCCATGGGTGCTATTGCCAAGCAATTGATATTCCATTTTCAGCACCAGTGATACTTTCTATAAGCGACAGCTCCATAGTTGAAGATAATTTAATATATCCGAGAAAAATAGCGACAAGTGTCTTGGTTAACATATCCTAATGGGATGAATATTCTCTGATTCTCCATTTAGGTCGTTCTTCCGTTGATGCACGCATACTTCAACGCGCATCGCAATTACTTCCTCGAGGGATCGTCCATTGTCACTACGGGAACTGCGAGTAATCGGGAGAAGGAAATGGTCGCCAAGTGAGCAATTCTTTTCGAATAATAATCATATGCATTTTCAGAAATATAAAAAAAAATTCAGAAATATATTTTTCCGACTTGTATTGGAGTTTCTTATGCCGCAGAGTGGTTGCCGCAAAATGCACGATTTCAGTCTCTTCTGCCGTCTCGCTGCCCTTCTCCGTATTAAGAATCGCGCCTTTGGCTCGGTTGCCAAGATCACCGTGCGCTGTCTGCAGGGACTGACGCAGGCACTGGACCTAAGGTACGATTTATGCTTCAGAACGTTAGTTTCCTTCGGTTCCTTCCCCTCGGTTTTTGAGGAACCAGGAATGTAGCGGGTTTTTTAAAGTTTTGATCTCTTTCCTTTTATGCACGTCTCATAGGTTTCACAAATGTTATTTAATTTCTTGCAACACAATCTAGCAATCAAAGCTCTTGAGGCATCCTAACTACAATAATACTCGATGGCACATTGTTTTTATGTTTTTCACACTTTGATCTTTGATCTCTTCCAGGACGCTCGTGAAGGTCAACTCAGACATCGTGCGCACATCACTGCTCACGTTCTTCAACAACTGCGCCGATGATTTGTACGCGGCAGTGAAGGAACTCAAGGATAATGGTCAGTTAACGTTTTCATCGAAAAAGAAAATACGGAACTGTGTCCTCGCACAAACTCTGATAGATAACGGTTCCTCGAACATTGTCTTTCAATTAGTGATGCCACCACGAATCAAGCGACAACAACTGAATCTTTACTTTGCTTCGATAGATTTAGACTATACTGACTACATTTTAACACCTCGCAAATGCTGTAATTCCAGGCCAATACGCTACCCTTCGCGGTTCGAACCTCCGTTCGTGGATCTCTCTTGAGTTCGCCCATCAGATGATCATCCCCGTTCTCACGACCATGTTCAGCCATCTGGCGAGGAATCACTTTGGAACGGATCTGTTGCGTGAGTTTTAGCTCGTTATGACTGCAATTGGAAGGCGTGACGGAGAAAGAGAGTGTTTTGTGCAAATTGGTTATGTTTCACCATCCCTACGAAAAATCGAGCTCACAGAACGTATTGATATATACTCCGCTCACGCTGCAAAAATATATTCGTTCACTGCGTTTACTTTCACCCTATTTTTTAGTGTTCATCACAAAAATGCAATCAAATAAATTACTATTTTAGTCGACGACATCCAAGCTGCGTGCTACAAGATCCTCGACTCTCTGTACATGGTCACCGGCCTGTCCGCGACTGCCGCTCAGAGGAAAAGCATCGGATTTGAGACGGATAAGTGAGTGGGCCCTTTGAAAAATACAGATTAACAAAACTTCACTATTTCTCCTGATAAAGTCAGATTATCTAGGCTATCTGGCAGGAAAAGAAATTCCTATTGACTTTCTACTTTGTAGACATCGACCCGGTCTCGGTCAATGCCTCGCAGCCTTCGCCTCTTGCTTCCCCGTCGCCTTCTTGGAGGGCGAATTCAACAAGAACAACAAATATTCGGTGCTAGCGAAGAGTCAGGATCAGTCGGTGCAGGTGATTTTTTAACGCAAAATATTGTCTTTGCATTAAAACTTGAAAGAGATTATGATAGAAGAAAAATATATAAGAAATATTTTTTAGGTGCAAGAGATGCTCAACGCGCTGTCCGCTCACATTCCTCAGCTGGATAAGCTGTTGAGTGACATGGAACAGGTACTTTGGTCTACTTTGTTCTCAAGCGGATTGTAAGACGCCTAATTAGTATGGACAGGATCTCGTAAATTTATAAAAAAAAAACGAAAAATAAGTGTGGGATTACAAAACTTTAGCGACCAAAAGCTAATTATCTATTTCCAGGTCGTCGCCAACAACACCCAGTACTCCGAGAACCCCAACGTCTACGACGTCGACTTGCCCCTTCTGACGACCTACGTCGGCTACTGGTTCAACTACGGACCGGACGGAGCGAAGCGAGAGGGCCATCAGCCAATCACCAATGTGGGTGGTCCACTTATTTTAGCCCCATTTGCGCTCCTCGTTTCCTCTAAAGTGCCACTAAAACACAAATTGAACAATCGAAAGAGTTGGACAACTGAAAACATAGCTCGAGACAAATGGTTCTGAATATCACAACTTTTTGCACGTTTCTGTCCTACGTTCTAGAAACAATGGAACTTCTCCGTTATTTGCCCCAGGCAACAACCCCAATGTAGAAGGGGTAGGGAATACGAAAGAGGGAATAACAGGCAGGGCCAAAAAACACTTCCAGGTCTCGTACGAAACGATCAATCGCTGCTTCTCCGTACTGCTCACGATGATAAAGATGCATGTGGGCGTTGAGGACGCCCCTTGGCTGTGTCGTGTCAGCTGTGAGTTTTTACTGTATATCGATCTCTGTTCAGTATGTGACATTACTGATACCATCGTCATAAACACGGTAAACAAATTAATAATAACATTTGCCCAAATTGTCCACTTGAATCGTCCAATATTTGCAAACCCTCTGTTCAATATAATTAATCCAGTCTTCTCCGTGCCCATCATCCCCAACGTGACCGCTGATCCGATGAAGGAGCATGTGTTGCCGATTGTGGACAGGATCAGAAGAATCGCTGAGAAGGTAAGATCAATTTCCCTTTCCATAGGTCTTGGCTCTGGCAAACAAAACGGCAAATGAAAATGCGCATATGAAGAGCTCTGCGATTAGGAATATGATTAGGGGCCACAAGCTCCGCCCACTTTGTGCGGACACGATTTCTCCCAAAAGCGAGAAAACAAAAACACAAAGCTCATTCTGAACCAAATCACTCATTCTCAACTGATTTGGAGAGCTACTGCCAACCCCTATCGATTGAGAACTGTTCAAAAGTTGAAAATTGTCACTAAGAGGGTCAAAATTGGGAATACAATTAGGGAATAGGTCGTTTTAGTGGCTTCGGAGATGAGAACTGAGTTCGAACAGGAATTTTCTGATTAATTAGATTTTTTTAGGATTTTTAGAGAAAAAATTAGAATTTTAGCACTTTTGACTGGCTTGTGTTTTTTGTTGGAAGACGCGCGGGGAGAGGCGAGCGAGAGGGCAGGGGGAGGGAGAGAGACACACGCAAATTAGTCTCCGCCCTCTTCCCTCTCGTCTCGCCTTTCTCCCCTCTCCCCCAGTGCCAAGCGCACGTACTTCTCGGGCTCTAGCGCGGATCAGAGACAAGATATCGACAAACGGTAAAAAATATGATGTTATAGGGACCGTGAGGGATAGTTTGCATACATTTTTGGGCTCATGGTGAGAAATCGGCTATCTGAGTTGTGGCCCCTAAATATGATCAGTAGAATTACTAAGAAGATATTTTTTTACGATTTTTATGAGAATCTACGAATGCCACTGAAATCAGAGTATACCTTCATTGCTAGTCTTTGAACGCATCGTGAAACATATTTCTTCATCTTTTGTTGATTAATTTATAATTTGCAAATCAGTTTTTAAATAATTAATATTTGCAGGCGTTCAAGGAGGAGGAACACATGCGCACTCATCCGGATGACGCGGACGAGGGAACCGTGGCGGAGGTGAGAATATTTGATGCCTAACAAGTTAAAACTCAAAAAAAATCACAAAACCTATCATGTTGGTAGTCGAAACGCTTAGAAAAGTACTATTTTCATGACTTCTCTAATAAATATTTGTCGCTTCAGCAGCACATTCAGCTGTAAAATAATATATCGATGTCTATGTTCTCAGGACAACGCGCGTCTCGTGCGTGACTCATACGCAATCTTCCCTATCTTGATCAAGTACACGGATCTGCACAGAGCGCAGTGGCTGAAGGTATAGTTTTTTCTATGAGAATTTAAACATAAGTATTTGTCAAGCTCCACTCTGTTTCCGAGTGAACCACGATATGCTTCACACACAATACTTTATCTGCATCGATCGCATTCTCAGATTAATCGAATCCTTGCAAGGATCTGTAAAAGACCGAGGTTTACCGAACGAATAGATAGCTTAGAATCCAACTTGGTTCATTCAAATTAGTATTGCCCAGATTGATAGTTATCAAAAAGTTCGATAAAGAGGCAGATTGCCCGATAAATTACACAAAGAAATATAAATGTTGTTGCAGGCGCCCTCCTGGGAGACGGACCTCGTGTATGAGAATGTTGCCGTCATTTTCCGCATCTGGAGCCACTCCCAGCACTTCAAGGTATCAGTTTATTCGTCCGACCTCCCATATGTTTTGGACTCTAAAATCCTTCAAACTTGTTCCAATGCGAGGCCCATGAATATATTCAAGGTTATCATTGAGTATGTGATTATGATTACTTTCCAGCGCGAGGAGCTCAACTACATGGCTCAATTCGAGGATGAAGGAGGTCTAGCAGGCGGAGGAGAGATGAAGACGGGCAAGGCAGCCATTGCGGAGAGAAAGAAGAAGCGAAGGGAGGGACAGGTAGGTAACGGCGTGCTATCTACCGGTTGTGTGCACTCACAAGAAGTTGTTATGACAAATAAGCAAATATGATCTGATGTGAATTCACATTGTTGGTTTGGTTTGCCTAATGGAAGGGGTGAATAATGAAAACTAACGTAAAATGCACTGAAATTCACGAGTTGTGAAATAATTACTTGACTCCCTCTGTTCCTAACCGCCCTAACTTGTGCACAGGAAAACGATAAGATCCTCACTCTCCTACGTGCTCCGCCCCGTCGCAGTGGACAGAAACCGTTCTTCGTAAGTGCCGTTGGTGGTGTGTGGTGGTGGTGTGTGGTGCGCCTAGGGACGACGACATTTACTAATTGTCGCCTTACAGGTGAAGAAGGACAAGCACGCGAACAGCATCGTCATCGCTTGTTTGAAGCGAATGCTGCCCGTGGGGCTGAACGTGTTTGGAGGACGGTGAGACTATTTTTGCAGCATTTTTGTACGGTAAAATTTAGTTTATAAAATAATATAAAGTTTTTAGTTGTTTGTTTATACTCAAATCTCCTCATCTATTGAAACTTCAATTTACCAAGGCGGTTATAACGCTCATGAAACATACTTGAACTGAATTCCAACTAGTTAAACAATCTCAATAAATTTAACATGGTATGTGAAATGGAAAAGTTTAAAATTACAGTGAATTGGACATTGTCCAACAGTGCAAGGAGAAGTTCCTCCAGCGCGAGAATGAAGATAAGATCCGCGAGTTCATCAAGGGATTGTTGGAGATCCCGGTGCAGGTATGAAAGATTTAAATGTTGGCATACTTTGCAAGGGTTACGGTAGCTACAGCATCCCATTAAATAAAAAAACCATATTGATCATTTCAGACCGACCCCACCGATAAGAACGCGTGGCAGCTCAATCTGTACCGGAAGATTGGCAAGTCCCAGATGCGTGGCAAGGACGAAATGTCCCAGGACGCCGTAATTGAGAAGATCTTCAACATGGGACAAGTCTCCGCGATACTGCACACGGTACCGTATCCCTAACCCGCTGTCCTGGCCTACCGTACCTCGTTGTGTCCTACCGTAATCTTGTCGTACATCATGTTGTGAAGTCCGCTTTCAGAGTACCCGTCGCGGCGGACGAACAAAACGTCGCGGAAAGGTGTGTGTCGTACTCGTATTTGGTTATTTGCCGTTTTTCGTATTTCGTTCAAATATTCCGTTCTAGGCATCACTTCTCCCATCTTCATCACTTGATGTTGGTTTACCTAGAAGCCATTTCAGCACACTAACCCCTACCCTGAGAAACGAGCACATCTACCCTGTAGCTGCACTCGCTACCGTAACCCAAATGTCGTAACACCATCATCGTGAATTGCAGACTGAGCATCCGCAAGCGTTGGTTGGTCAGGCCTGGCGCAAGGTTGTCTCGACTCAAAGGAAACGCGCCGTGGTTGCCTGCTTCCGAATGGTACCACTCTACGGCATACCCCGGTGAGGCATCACTAGTGTTACCGTAACCCCGTCGTGTAACACGCATGGTGTGCTCGTGTCGTAATTGTCGCCGTCTCTTCCGCCCTTTGACAAAGGTCGCCCGGGCGCACCACCAAAGTCACCACCATATAAAACGAGCAGCATGTGTGTGCGTTGCAGGCGACTTCCCGACAAGAGAAGGAGGATAAATGGAAGAAGGTTCTGACCCTGCAGAGGAAGCGCATGGCAATCTCACTGATCACCGCATCGCATCTCTACAAAGTCGACCTGTAGGTTATAGCGTTATCTAGGTCGGATGAGAACCTTAAAAATAGCCCAGCTCCGTTTCTTGAGTTCACATCCGACTTAGTGTACATCAGTATCCATTTGATTTGATTAGAAGATCTGAGTGACTTGGAAGATTTAGTATCGTAAATCAGTTCTTGTTATTCGAGCGCTAGACACGCCCAAATCTAGCCCTCGCCAAAGTTCAGCTCCTACTTTGAGTGCCGATTTCCTTTGACTCTTTCCCCTCGGTTCGATCTTACTCCCATCTCTAGCATGACTTCTATCTGGCTATCTTCCCTACTTTTCTCCAGATCTATCCTTTACTATAACCAACCAACTCCTTAGATGCGAAGGCACTGCTTTCGAAGACCGTTCATATTTGAAATGGAGCACTATTCCCGGTCAAAGTTTATACACCACCGATCTTCGAAAGCAGAGCCTTTTGTTAAGATCAAAGATTAGAAACCAAAGATCAAAGTTCAACCTTTTCAGTCACCGCGGCATCAACTTCTTCCTTCCTGCCTTCTCACAGCTGTGGATGGAGGAGGAAGATATTGGACAGGACAAACTTATTGCCGAATTATGCGTGAGTTTAAAATTTTTTTTAATGATCTAGGCGCTCGACAATCGAAAAATTAGGACAACCTTCGATATTTGGAATGTGGGTGGAAAGTGGGACATGACAAACTCATTGGCGAGCTATGGATGAGTTAGAATTTCAATTAAAAATTTCCATGACAACTATAAAGAAAAATCAATTTAAGAAATGTTGATTTTTGAATGTTTTCAAACCCATGACGAGTTATTACTGAGAAACTATAGCATGCTCTGATTTTTAGAACATCATGAAGCATAATCTAAATATGGAAAAAAACTACCTTTTTTGTTTCTATATTTAAATTCCATACTTCTTTCAAATTTCAAGTACGATTTTTTGCAATGAATTCGATTGCAGGAAGGCCTCGAGGCTGTTGAGGCCGCTCGCCCCATCGAGATCAACGAAGAAGGCGTCCTAGTGGCTAGTGAGGAGGCAGAGGAGGAGAAGTGAGTAGGATAAATCAGAGATCAGAGATCAAAGATCACTTCTTTAGGGCTCCGCCGGACCCCCTGAAACAGTTGATCAGCTGCTTCCAACGAGCCGCGACCAGTGAGGAGAGCCAGGTTGGTGATTCTTATTTTACAGTTTGCAAGTACTTATCAAGGTCACTTTGAGGGCCAAAAGACATGATGTAACAGTTTATATCAGAATATTTCGTGACTATGCTGAATATTTGAGAGGAATGCTGCTTACATACATGCCTAGCATTTTTTTTAGATTACCGAATGTCTGAGTTGTCAAATGACTCCATTTCAGGCCACGTCGATAGCCGAGGACGAATTGTACGTGCGATTCGCCGATGTCATGGCGCAGTCCGTTCACATCGAAGAGGAAGATGATGATGGAGGAGGAGCGGAGGGCGATGTCGACCCGTCTGTAAGTACAACGACGAAGCCGTTTTTTGAGTCGTGAGCCTGCCGTGTGAGAAATGATAGTGATAGACGATTAGGGCTGGCAAGTGAAGGGAATTGCGACAAATGAAGGGTTCCCTCTCTCTATTCTCTTAAATATCCTCTTTAATAAGAGTGGCGCGGCCGCGCTCCCCTTTCATGAAGAGCGAAATGACAATGGAAAATCCTCTCATTTCACCCTCAAAGCCTTCAATAAGGGGCGACCGGTGCGCTATTCCCTTCATGAAGAATGACGCCGATTCGCGCGCCGTTGTGAAATGAAATGAAGGGTGCATTTCGATTCTTCATTTGCCAGCCCTATAGACGATGCATTAGTGGATATTCTATCAAGTGATGGAGTGTGGGTGAATAGGGGGACCTCAAATAAAAGTAAGAAAAATTAAACCGCTTAATCGAAGAAGGAAGGCGAGTGGTTCCATTTTTTGGATCAGAATCGTGTTGTGAGTTATGTTTCAGCACCTGCATAAAGCTCAATCAGAAGTAGAGGTCTTTAATAACCGATGCTTTCCCGTTCGAATATAAATCAAAATCAGAAAAAAACAATTTGTAAAAAAGTGCAAATTTGATCCTTAATTTCCCCAGAAGCAAAAGGCAACCCCGAGCTTTAACCTCTTGCAAGAATTACGCTTACGATTAGGCCTGCCAACAAAAGAAGAACGATCGACGAGAAAGATCTTGAAGCTATAAATCTGATCTTTGATCTTTTCCAGGAGCAAGAAGAGGAAGCTCAACGTCTACGCGCAGAGCAAGCCATCCTGGCTGACAGAGGAGCGGCTATTATGTGCCTGATGTACATTTCGGCGAGTAATGGAGAACCGAATGAGATGGTTAGTAGCTCAAAAGCATTGATTGATAAACATAATCTAGAAATTCATATAGATAAATTCCGGGTAGTTAGATCTTGAAAAATAATTGGTTTATCTTTGCATGTTTGCCAATGTTCATTTCGGTTAGTGTTGAATTTGATATTTTTAATTTTGATAAACTTGAAGCCCATTGTGAACGAAGATCGCCGACAATTGCCGTAATTCAAAAATGAGCGATGAAGCACTTAATTTCAGGTTGCCCAAACCTTCCAACTCGGCATCCATCTGTTGAGCGGAGGAAACGTCGACATTCAGAAGGTTTGAACCGTAGACGTAGTTGTTAGCAACCGTAACCGTAGTTGTTAGCAACGGAGAATAACATTTTTTTACACTAACAATAGGTAGTTTCCATCAATTCAGCCTTCTTCAATGATGTTAGGAATATTTCTTTTTTCAGCGGCATGCTACTCACTCATTGAAATGAGCCGCAGTTGATAGACTATCAACATGTGTTGAAACATACATCAAAAGAAATTGTTCCCTTTCATATAACTGAAATAAAAAAATGCATTCCAGCTCCTAATCGAGTACCTCCAAGCCAAAAAGGACGTACGCTTCTTCACCTCCATGGCTGGATTGATGAACAAAGTCAGTAATTTACTAACCCTCACTCTATCGACGTCAGTAACACATATTCATTGGAATACAAACGCAGAGTTAAAACCTTGCAATCAGGGCATTCGTAGGGAAGGAAAACTAAATCGTTTGGAAGCCTACATCTATTATATTTATTCAGTGTTCCGTGCTCAACCTGGAGATGTTCGAGCGTCAGATCAAGGCCGAGGGACTGGGCATGGGAGCCGAGTTAGCGATGGGAGATCATCAGGTTAGTACATTCCTGATTTCTTCTTCCCCTTATTGTAGGGTCAACCACCCGCGACAAATTTGTTCGAATCAACCAATACACTTTCATTTAAAAAAAAGCAAAACTGATGATATAGAAACAAATGATTTGAAAGGAAGATAGAATTGCGTGTTGGATCGTTTCACCAATTCAGAATTTGAACGACGCCGACTTCACGTGCTCGCTGTTTCGCTTCCTACAACTGACTTGCGAAGGCCACAATCTGGGTTTGTTCATTTTTTTATTTAAATAAACTTATTTATAATGTTTTACGAAAATGGGGCACAAGGAGTCACTGAGCCAGGTAAAAAATACAGTTTGCACTGCTCGTGAAGCATAACTCAACATTGAAATTTCCCAAAAATAAAATTGATGGAAATCATAGCATGCTTTCTACGGATCAACAAAAATATCAAAAAATATCGTTCCATAAACACCGAATAAACCGTTCCGCTTGCAGACTTCCAGAACTACCTGCGCACGCAGCCCGGCCACACCACGTCCGTCAACCTCATCAACTGCACTGTCGACTATCTGTTGAGACTGCAAGAGTCCGTGATGGACTTCTACTGGCATTACTCGAGCAAGGTCAGGGTTTATTTACTGAACTATTTTTATATTTTTTTCGTAAGAAACGCGCTACCGCATTACTGAGTGTGACAGGTTCGAAGAAAATACATTTGATGAGACTCAACCGAGCGTAGGCTCATTTTCCTCCAATATTTTTAGAAGGATGCAATGATTGAAATTTAAAAATAAGTAAATAGTAAAACTACGAAAATCTGGTAAATTATAAAATTTCCTACAGGAAGTGATCGACGAGGGTGGCAAGGAGTACTTCCTCCGGGCCATTCAAGTCTGCTCGCAAGTATTCAATACGCTCACTGAGTCCATCCAGGTTCGTCTATTGTCTAGTTTTCAGTCATTTGTTTCAACACTTTATCAGACTTTGTGATGACAAATGTCTTTGCGTTACAGAAAAAATACGAAGGATTGTAGGGTCCGTGCGTCGGCAATCAGATGACGCTGGCGAACTCGCGTCTCTGGGACGCCATCAATGGTTCGGTTTTTTCACATTCTTTGTTATTTTTAGGGAATCATACAATATGAATTATACGAGCGTACAATACAATATTTGCAGGTTTCTTCTTCCTCTTCGCTCACATGATGGAGAAGTTGTATCGGAATTCCACCCAATTAGAACTTCTGAGAGAGTTCCTCAATCTGCAGAAGGACATGATCGTGTTGATGCTGTCCATGCTGGAAGGTCACTTTTTTTTTCTTTTTTTTGCATTCACTTTTTTGTTCGTATAATTTATTGTTTGATCACAACCTTTCGATTTTGTCTGAATTTTCGGCTCTAGTCTAGTTGGGGGGTCCCATGGAGATTGACTGGTCCCAACTTATTTGACTGGTCCCAAAATTGGCAGTTTATATTTGAGTGGTCCCATAAAAATCGGGTGGTCCCAAAAAAGTTGAGTGGTCCCATAAAAATTGAGTGGTCCCATAAAAATTGAGTGGTCCCATCTAAAATAGTTTTTCTCAGTGGTTTCGAATGTAGATACTTCGCTGGTCCCATTACATTTGACTGTTCCCATCCTCTGTTCTTTTCATGAATTCGAACTCAACATGCTACTGATATACTGTTATCATTATGTTTGTTAGTCACAGATGGAATTTTGAGATCTGATGAATGGAAAATTTCAATTACCTACAAATGTCACACAATTATTTATCTATTTTGATCATGTTACCCTCCGAATTCCGGAAATAGCTTCAAGTGAATCTGATTCCTCTGATGGCGAGTCAAGTAGTTCCATAGCAGGCGATTCCGATTCGCATAAAGAGTCTCGCACTTCAACAGTATACCAATAGCGTTTTGATGTCAAAATGATGATAAGAGCAGAAGATGGGACCAGTCAATTGTGATGGGACCAGTCAATTGGCGGCATTTAATACCTTGGAGAAAAGCTGTTTTAGATGGGACCACTCAATTTTTACGGGACCACTCAATTTTTATGGGACCACTTAACTTTTTTGGGACCACTCAATTTTTATGGGACCACTCAAATAAAAACTGCCGATTTTGGGACCAGTCAAATAAGTTGGGACCAGCCAAATTCCATGGGACCCCCCAACTAGACTAGAGCCGAATTTTCTATATCCTATATTTTCATATATTTTCTTTGTTCAGAAAATATTCGTGCAATTGTTTGAACTAGTAAACGATAAAGAAACATAGCGATTAAAATATTTTTAGGCAACGTTCTCAACGGCGCCATTGGAAAACAGATGGTCGACGCGCTCGTGGAATCTCAGCCGTCGGTTGAGAAGATTCTCAAGTTCTCCGACATGTTCTTGAGGTTGAAGGACCTGACGACGTCGCAGGCGTTCCAGGTATTTTCTTTTCATAAAAAACTTCCGATATTTTGATTTGCATACAAATATCGGGCACATGAAACAGTTTCACAGAAAGTTCTTAATGTTTGCCGAGGCTTTGTCCAGACTAATTTTCTGTTAGGCGCAAATAAGCAATAATGACTCTGAATCTCCACAGGACTTCGACACGAACCAGGACGGATGGATCTCTCCCAAGGAGTTCCAGAGAGCGATGGAGAGTCAGAAGATGTACAATGTGTGAGTTATTGAAGATTTACCTTTACGCATTTTGACCTGACTGAAATTAACCAAAATATTTAAAATATTGGTCCGATGCAGACAATGTGTGAGTAGATTACCTCGTGTATTTGTTTTTTTTGATGAGTCCTGCAAGAACGAATTGAAACTAAAGCAGCAGTGGTTTTTCAACATCATTCTGAAACATACCTTACGTTTCGAAATTTGGGAGAAGACCAAAGATCACATTCCACATGTTCTAGGGAGGAAATCACCTACCTAATGATGTGCACGGATGTGAACAACGATGGAAAGGTCGACTACATGGAGTTCACGGAGCGATTCCACAATCCTGCCAGGGAGATTGGTGCGTCTTGTTTTTTTGTAGATGTTGTTTTCGCTTGGGAAATGTCTTCACATAACCAGTCAGAGCAAGTTCTTTTCACAAGAGGCGATCTGAAATCCGGAAATTCGAAAAAATGTTCCGAATTTAATTGTTACTCCTCAGGTTTCAATCTGGCCGTTCTGCTGATCAATCTCAAGGAGCACATCACAAACGACCCGCGACTTGAGAAGATTCTGGAGAAGGCCCAGACTCTGTTGGAGTGAGTTTTATTACTTCATTGTCAGACTACTACAACTTTTATTTGTTTTTTTTTGAACGACATGAACAACACAGTAAATTCGCTGGCACCCCAGTCCTCTTGAGCCATTCCTGAAACACACCTGAAATCAGCAAATGATCAGCGAAAACAGAATGTAAAATCACTCTCAGATACTTCGACAAGTTCCTCGGACGCATCGAGATCATGGGATCATCGAAACGCGTGGAGAAGATCTACTTCGAGATTCAGGTATGGAAATATCAGGTTGATGCAAAAGTTTCTGTACAAAATTTTGGTCTACGAATCAAGGCTCTCTTGTTCTACCCAATCAAGATACAAACCCCAAGTCTTCAAGATTTGAAATAGGGTTGGGTACTCTATCGGGCGCACTTCACATCGAAGGTGTCAGAACAGGAAGGCGGGCACAGCGATTCGGCAAAGATATATAGCGCGATAAAAACGCACACTTTTATTTAAGATGTCATTTATTTTCAAGGAGTGATAGGCTCAATTTTGAACCTCCTATGTGAAGTACATTCACTGAGTATACTTTTAAAAATAGTGTCATAAGATTAGCACGAAAACCCATCTAGCAGCAGTTACCGAATTCGAAATCGAGAGCGGTGAATAACACCTCATTTCAGTTTCAGACGTGCTAAAATCAAGCCGAAAGGTATAGATGTATTAGCAATACAGGAATATATAGTACCTGCATTGATGAGTTTACCATATTATTTTGCGGAATGTTTGGCTTTGCATTCAAGGGCTAGACTTTTTTAAACTTTGGAATTTACTTTCAATGGTCGAAAATGGTATTTATCTTGAATTTCTGCACTCCTGAGCGTTTAAAAAAATAATCCAATTTGGTAATATAAATCAACAACCCTTTCCCAATAATATCTGAACTTCGATTTTGTGCGAATTCACCTCTTTTGAAAATGCTAGGTCCTCGGAAAAACCCTTCAAAATCGCATATTTCACTATCCATTACAAACGATTTTATTTTCTCATGCCTCAAGTAATTTTAACTCAGTCCTGCAACGTAATTGTAATGTCTGGGGATCACCCTAAAAAATGCCAAAAGGGATTTTGAAACGGATCAAACAATACTCTGTAATATGCACATTAGTGTTGTACAGAAACTTTTGCATCAACCTAATATGTAGGAAATTGATCGCCTCAGCTTGCCTACCTTCTCGTTACTTCGTTACCCTTCCAAGCTTGCATAATAAACGAGTTTCGTCTCGTTGTTTTCAGCAAACGCCACGAATGCAATTAAGGAAACATTTAATTTCTTTGTATTTCGCGCTGACATTTGTATTCCAGGGTTGCAAAATTCAAAAAAATAATACTAAAAATTAAATGCAGGAATCGTGGCTGGAGCAGTGGGGCAAGCAGCAGATTCGAGATTCGAAGAACCAGTTCCTGTTCAATGTTCTGCAAGAAGATTCCAGCGGAAAATTGGAGGCTTTCATCAATTTCTGCGAGGGTTTGTCGTCTATTCTTTCGAACCATCGTCAAGTCCATTGTTATACAAAAACAGTCGCAGATACGGACGAAACGCCAATTTTCTATTTTCGAAAATCTCTTTTCAGACACCATCTTCGAGATGCAGCATGCGGCAGAGATGAGTACAGGCGAAGCGAACGATTCGAAGACGGAGAGGGCCATCAAGCAGAGGGACTACTTCCTGCAGCAGACCACAGCTGGGCAGTGAGTAGTTTACCCCCTCGTCATAATCTGCGAGTCCCCTGCAAAACTCGAAATTCCAACATTAATCCGATCAACGGATACGCGTTATCGTACCTATTGCGATCGAAAATTATCAGTTAGCATGCATCCGAACGGCGAAACACTAATCGCTTAGCTCCGCCCACTTTCGAAAACCATCACTGTCAACATTTTAAGACACCTGAACGAAGCGATGACGCACGGTTACGAGTTCGGCAAGGCGGCTGCCACTGCTCTCCACCCCGAGAATATGAGCAAGAGCATCAAGTACTTTGGAGCGAGATTCAGGTAAAGATTATTGATAGACGTGTTGACTCCAATTTCTCAATCCTGAAAATGTAAAACGTCAAGTAGACTAACTATGATTAATATTCGATAATCAATAGCTTAGTCTGTAAATTGTTTTCAGTCAAATGAGCTGGGGTCAAGTGATCATCGCCATCGTCAAGGTCTTCATCCAGTTGGGATACGCGGCTGGTACGAATTTGTTTATTTTTTCGATTATTGAAAAATGCAAAATATTCCTCACGGGTCGGTAAGTCAATTGAGTTTCACCACTTATCCAAATGACTCTGAAACAGATAGAACCCAATTTGAGCGAGGCTGTTAATTCGCAAGACATCTTTTTTCGATATTTCTTGCTTTACACATCGTTACGCAAATATAATTAGCTGCTTTCAGGTCTGACCATCCTTACCCTGCTCGCGACTCTCTTCCGCTTTGCTTACTACCTCACATCTGGAGATGAAAGTGAACAACCGTCCGAGCAACCCGCCCTACCAATGCCCGAGTGAGTTGTTGTTGTTGTTTTTCTATTTTTGTTTTCGTTCAATTGTGACTGTTAGCGCACATTTCGGAACCACTGGTATTTTCTTCTGAAATTGCGCGCTTTAGATAATTTTTTTAATTTTTATTGTTATCAAAACAACCCGCATATTCCAGCGCCTCCCATCACCACCACAACGCGCCGATACTGCCTGAATTCCATCGATCCCCGCACATAGACACGCCGTTCGGAGTGAACAACAAGATGAACGGAGACACGATACACGAGGATGAAGCGACCAAGATGGAGAAGGAGGTGAGCGTTTGATCCTTGATAGAACATTCCTTCTCATCTTTTCCTCTTCACAGTGTTCTTGTTATAGCTGAGAATTTCCCAGTGTATTTCGCTATTTGTTTAGTCGATTTTACCGTCCCAATTCAAGTTGTTCTTTGATCTTTGTAATACGGTAGTTTGCCGTATTTTCCTGAGTTTCCATGGCATATTCCACGGCCAATTGCGTTTGATCTCAGATATTCGGTAGCTAGTAATCAACAATCCTAGGTTATCGACGAGAAGATCCACGAAGAGAAGGAACCCGAGCCCAAGGTCAAGCCCACCCCGCCACCCACGAAACCGCCTAGGTGATTTTTGTATTGCATTTCATGTCCATCCGGGTGGAACGAAATACGTTTCAAATCTTCTACAAACTATGTTCGGTTTAGCAGAGAGCGATACACCATTGGAACCGAGTGGAACAAATACAAATTTTGCGCAGATAGTTAATGTGATTTTAATAGTTGATTTCAGATAAAATACCATTGCAGAATGTATCTTCCATTCCGTGCACATCATTCACTTAAAGTCGTTACATATGTAGCTCGATCTGAAAAATTAACAACTTCTGTTTTAAAAATAAATTTGCAGCATCTACGAGTCCATCGCGATGCCCGTGCTGCATGCGCAGTCACAGATTGCGCCGTTCGAGCAGGTGATTAACTTAATTAATTAATTATTTATTTCAGTTCGAAATAGCGCAAAGTGGGTATCAGACTCTCTCAATTGCGCATGATGTATGCATGAAGGAGAGGAACGGAGAGATGATGAAAGTAAAATAATTACTAATAACGATTTCAGGCCAACTTCTACGAGCCGAAGATCGCTGAGACGAGCGCAGGCAAGAGCAAGGGATCCATCATGGTGAGTCCTAGGGATCTGTCACATCACATCACATCACATCATATTTATCCGGGTCGAAGAATTACAATAGGGGGATACAGGAAAACAATGAAAATGAGGGGACAAATTCTTCGTATTCTCGATTGTAATCTTTTCTCCTCGTTAAACGGGGTCCGGATGTGCTGTACGTTTTCTCCATAGTACTCGATCTAGAGTATGTCTCTCTGTTAACCGCTTCGTAGCAAAATCCTTCTTTATTACTTTCTCCCAGCTCATTTTGGGTCTTCCCGTTGGCCGCCTTCCCGGAGGTTTATACTGGAGGATCTTTTGACACGGATGTTGTCTGTCTCTCCTCTTAACATGTCCATACCATCTCAATCGTCGCTCTCTAATCTTTTCCGCTATCGGTGCGATGCCCAACATCGATCGTACTCTTTCATTCCTGACTTTATCCCTCAATCTTACACGACAGATCCATCTTGCCATCTTCATCTCTGCCACACTTAGTCTATCCTCCATAGCCTCCGTCAGTGCCCAGCACTCACTACCGTACATCATCACTGGTCTCACTATCGATCTATAGATCTTTCCTTTCAATTTTAATCTCACTCTTTTGTCATGTAAGATGCCAGCACATGCATTGAATTTCGCCCATGCGCTCTTTATTCTACTGTTCATATCTCGCTCAGCTCCTCCCTCCTCGGCGATCAACGATCCTAGATATCGAAACTCCTTCACTTGACCGATCTCTACTCCATTCACATCTCTCATTGCTTCCTTCTCTCCACCGATCACCATAAATTCTGTCTTGCGAGTGTTAAGTGTGAGTCCTCCTGCCTTCAGTCTCATCTGCACTTCCTGCACTCTATTCTCCAGTCTCCCGATATCAGTGTCTATCAAACACAAATCATCGGCATACGCGAGGCATTTAGGTGCTTCCTCCATCAATTCTCCCAACACTGACTCCAACACTAGAATAAACAAGAATGGACTCAAAGCGCTGCCTTGATGAACGCCCACTTTGATAGTTATATCTGGGGTTGGTCCAAACGGAGTCCGTACTCGGGCTGTTGCCCCTTCGTACATTTCTTGTATCATTCTCACATATGGCTCTGGTACTTCTTTCTCCCTCAAGCTTCTCCATATCTGCCGTCTGGGCGTTCTATCGTATGCCTTCTCGAGGTCAAGGAAAGCTGCTGCAATACCTTGACGATACTCCATGTTTCTTTCTACTATTTGAGTCAGCAAAAACACCGGTTCAGTTGTTGACGATCCGGCCACGAATCCAAATTGGGACTGGTTCAAATCCACAAGCTCTCTCAATCGTTTATCCACGCATCGTTCGAAGACCTTCATGGTGTGTGAGATAAGCTTGATCCCGCGGTAATTGCCGCATTCTCGGATGTCCCCCTTTCCTTTGTATAACGTGACTATTTCACTCTTACGCCAATCGTCCGGCATCTTTCCTTCCCTCGAAACACGGTTGAACAATCTACTCAGCCACCATACACCGGTCTCATTCACTGCCTTCCATACATCCACTGGTATCATATCAGGTCCATATGCCTTTCTCCAAGGGCACTTTCCGATTGCCCATCGCACTTCTTCTAAACTCCAATCCGGCACTGGTATCTCCACTTTACTACCTTCTGACAGCATCGTTTGTGGCTTTTCAATATTGAGCAGTTCTTCAAAGTATTCCATCCATCTCTCCTTTACTCTTCGCGCTCCTCTGACTACATTCCCTTTCTTATCACAAATCGTTCTCACTTCTTTCAAATCCTTCTTCATTTCATTCCGATTCCTAGCTAACCGATACACTTCCTGCTCTCCATCTGGCCCATCCAACATGTCATACAGATCATTATATGCCAAAGTCTTCGCCTCATGAATCACCTTTCTACATGCATCTTTCTTCTCCTTGTATCTGTCTCTATTCGCATCCGTCTTACATCTAAACCACTCTCTGAATGCCTCCCTCTTTTCTTTAGTTGCTCGCCGTACACTATCTCCTCTCCAAAACCAAGAATCTTGGTTCTCCTTTCTCTTTCCTTTAGTCATGCCAAGTACTTTTCGAGCACACTTCAGAATATCGTCCTTTGTCTGATTCCACACCTCATTCACATCCATATCCGGGTCCAATGGATCAGTCCCAAGCGAACCTGTTCTAATGATTTCCCTTTCAAACTCTTCTTTTACAAGTCGATCTTTCAGACGCCACCACCGTATCTTAGGCTCCATTCGTACTACCTTCTTCTTCTCAATTTTCCTTTCCTCCCTTAATCGCACATCACATACCAGAGGCTTATGTTGCGGGGCCACACATTCGGATGGGATTACTTTTACGTCTTTGACTTTCCATCTATCGGCCTTTCTCATCAACAAGTAGTCAATTTGCGTTTTTGTACTACCTGAGTAGTATGTCGGCAAATGACTCTCTCTCTTCTCAAACATGGTATTCAACACAGCCAGATCGAATTGCTGAGCGAATTCCAACAGTCGAAGACCATCAAGATTCTGTCTTCCGAATCCCTTTCCTCCGTGTACTCCATGATCTCCGAATATCTCTGGCTTCTCTCCCACATGTCCATTCCAATCACCGCCCATTATCACCATATCTTTATCATCAATTGCCTCCATCATATCTCCCACTTTCCCATAGAACTCCTCTTTCTGCCTTTTGTCTAATCCTGTCTGAGGAGCATATGCAGAAATTATGCAAATCATTTCTCCTCCAATATCCAGCCGCACTTTCATTAACCGACTACTGACTCTTTCCACTTCCACAAGACAATCAGCATATTGTGGTGACAAAACTACAGCAACTCCATTCCTCAATCCGTCTCCCTCCGCACACACCGCTTGATGCCCATTGATCCTTCTACTCTCATTCCCTTTCCACCGTATCTCCTGCACGCAGAGGATATCGATCCGTCTTCTTATCATCATATCGATCATCTCCATCAACCTTCCAGACAACGTGCCAATGTTCAAACTTCCAATCCGAGTACATTCTTTCCTTCTCAGTCTCATGGTAATGTGCGACTCTCGTGCAAAACACGTGACTTCTTCCTGTCACCGACAATCGATCAATCGCTTCCATCAATCCCAAGAATGTCGGTATTACCGACAATTCTCGGTAGTACTGACCCTTTTTCTCTAGACTCACTCGCTCACGCGCGCTATTTCGCGCGCTATTTGTATCTAACCGTTTGGCGCGAGATGGGTCGGTAATACCGATACCGAACTTGCAACCCTAGTGAGTCCCTATGTCAATTCACAGCTTCTTTCTCATTTCTAATTAGCACGAAATACTATATTTGAATTTATTCTATAGGCGTTCTAGTTTGTTGAACAAAAAACCAAAACTTCCGCAAATTCCTTCGGAAAAAAAGAAAAAGCTGGTGAACGAAACATGCAATAATTACATTCAGAATCTGCTCGCTCGCAACTACAAGTTGATCGAGTACGCCACGTTGATCTGCGCCTTCATCATCAACGTCATCCTGTTGACGCATAGAGTGGACATTGTGGAAGGAGATGCGCCTGGTACAGATCATTATTTAACAAAAACAATTCTCAGTAGGGGAGTTGCATTTGCTCGTGAATCACGCACAGACTCGATATTTCTGAGGGAGATGCTACGATTATCGTACTTCCATCGAAAAATCTTGTCATTTCCATCTAAGTGTAACAAATCTCACAATCAGAAACATCCGACGGAACTGAGAACGACGATGAAGATACTGAGATCATTTACATGGCGCCCTTCGAATTCGGATTCATCAACATATCAGGCAGTCTGTTCGCCATGGTCAGTTGCTTTCCTAATTTGATATCAAAAAGTACATTTTGATGTATTGTTCCTTGTCAAGATTACATCGAATTTGTTTTGTAACATTACAATCAGGTTGGCTCTCGACCTATTAATTATTAGTGGCATAACAGAAAAGTATTAACGTAGAACGTGAAGCCTATTCAAATTACTTATTCTGATTCCTGAAACGTTTAATAATTGGTGATAAATAAATAAAAATATAACAATTGCAGGCTCTCAAATGCTTCTCGGTCTTCCATCTGATGGCATCGTTCGCACTTCTGGTCTCTTTCTACCAGCTCAAGGTGAATTTTCATGGCAAATTTAAATGAATTCATCGCTGCCAATAAGTTCCCAATATTAACTTTTTTTTCGGCAAAATTACTGATGTCGTGAATCGCAGACTGACTTTATTTCCAGATTCCGCTCATCACGTTCAAGCGTGAGAAGGAAGTTGCGCGTAAGCTCATGTTCGACGGATGTTGGATCAATGAAGATGAGGAGATTGAATACGATAACATGTTGTTCTGGTGAGAAATACATTATAAACTTTACTGTTGTTCAGCCCTGAACACAGGTCGAACATAACAGATAAACAAAACTTCTTCAAATACACAATAAAAGTCGCTGAACGTCAGATTTTGGATACAGTAACCTATGACTGAGAGAGGGGGGACACTATGTAGATCACGCTGAACCATGTTCATTTCATCTCTAAGATAATCGAACATTGTCAGGTACATCGATCGCATGGTTATTTCCGCAAAGTCATTCCCGATGAAGTACTGGGACAAGTTTGTGAGGAGAAAGACCAAGCTGAAGTACAAGGATCAGGTCCGGGTTTTGATCTTTGATCTTTAGTAGGAAATCTGGTGCGGTTGATCTTTCATGTCATTGGATCAACATAAATAGTTTTTAATACCGAAGAGAGAAGAAAACTTTACATTCAATGTTTCATAATTTATCATTTCTGAAACGTATATATTAGGAAAGTACAGGGTGGGCCAAAAGTATTGAGACACTTTGTTTCTACTGTATCTCATCAATGGCTTTTAGTAATGAATCGTGGCTGCTGCCAAATATTAATTAGTGTGAAGTGTACCAACTGCGACGAACAGGATTTGACTTGGTCACCTTGCTTTCTGAAACTAAATTAATTTCGAACTTGAAAAAAGTGACCTTGCGCCGCTCGTGATACAATTAATTCGAAACGATTATCAGCTCAACCATGAAAGATAAATCTACTTTCAATGTTTGGTTATGAAGCACAATTATGCTTCTTAAAACCCTGTTTGTCAAATCTGACATAACTTCAACCGTAAGGAAATATCATGAACTTGATGACATCACTATGCGCTCGGACGCTCAACCCCCGCGAGAACCCATATTCTAGATTTCATATTTTGCATGCAGCTACTGAGCTATAAATTTGTGAGGTGTATTGCACATCGAATTCATGATTTTTCACAGCATGAGTTTTAGTATCGGCAGTCGTTGAATACAAGTTCCACGAATCAATTTTTTGTGAAAATATTCAAGTTCACAACAAATCAGACATTATTCTGAAGCTGAATCACGGATTATCCCCAAATTAAGAGCAATGTAAAACTGTCATATGGTTTTGCATTTCGAAAAAAATAAGCGCAATAAGATATCTACTATAGTCATTCAGGGACATTCAAAATTCTATAAATATAATAGGGTGCGCCGTTGCGTAGTCTCTTCTTTAAAAATCATTGTGAAATAGAATGGCGCTTACGACCTGATTTGAACATTCAAATATTTTCCATAATGTATGTCCTTCATAACAAAAATATGAACATTATTTTGAATGTATCCCAGCGGCGTTTAAATATCCATTAAAAAATTTAAAAATGTCAAGATTTTTCACCATCCCACTGAATTCAATCTTTCAAAAATCGTAACTTGCGGAGGAGGGCTTTAAAATTCCTGAGTTTTGGACAATATTAGGAGTGGTATCTGAGGAATGTACGATAAAAATTAAGGGAAGATTGAACCACTTTGAGTGGTCGGAAAATGAATCGTAAAGTGTCTCAATACTTTTGGCCCACCCTGTATTTGTAAAGTAAAGCGGCCAAATATTAAATAAAAAACTTCAAAAGCGAGCAATAAGATCATTTTGAAAACAAGTCTTTTAAGTACGACGAGGAAAGTCTGCGCGAGTTGCTGGGAGAGGAAAAGGCCGCTGGTGATACGTCCTTCGATTATCGGTAAGTAGAGCTATCTTATTGGAAAATTTTCCGGATTTCCAATAAGCCGAACAAGGGAATCAGACTGTTCTCGCGACGAGAGAGAGTGTGAAGAATGAGGATACTATTGGAAATCCATTAGTGTTATTAGAAAATCATTTTCCAATAAGAGAACTCTATCGGTATGTGCTCGAGCGTATTCGCCATTCGAGCGGGTAAGAGATGGGGAAGTGAAAAGACGACGATTCGTCGTTTAGTTACCGGTACATTGAATGATTGTTTTTTTAAACTTTCGAACCGAAATCATGACTGAACTAGAGTAGTGACATCGCTAAAGAAGCAATGGTGAAACCTACATGGATTCAAAAAATGAGAGTAAACAATTATAACTTTTCCAGAACATCCTAACTTTTTAGGTACAACTGCTGGCTGTGGCTGGGTGTGATCCTCACCAACGGACAGTTCATCTACAGAGTCGGGTGAGTGAGATAACCCATTTGAAGCAATTTATTTTCAATTTGGCAGTGTTCATTTTGAAATCTCCCCTTTAGGCTGCTGAAAACAATGTACATCAAACGTGTACATCATTCACGCAGTAACTAACCTTGAACTAGGTTCACGGCCTTTTTAAATAAATTTCGTTTTTTTCTAAATTTAATTACTTCCAGCTACCTCATCGGCTCAGCCCTTGGCGTCTTCGTGTCTCCCTTCTTCTATGCTGTCCATTTGATTGACGTCGTCCTCTCGTTCCCTATGCTCAAGGCCATTCTACAGTCGGTTACGCACAACTTGAAACAGGTGGGACATTTATTTTATCAAAATGGTAATACTTTTTATCGCTCTTTCTCGTTTCAGAAATTAATTATATTTTGACAGATGAAATTCATTTTGGACCTAACGCTTTATTGATCATCTCCTTACCTTTCCAGCTCATTCTCACCATCATGATGATGCTCGTGGTCATGTACCTCTACACCGTGCTCGGATTCAACTTCTTCCGCAAATTCTACGTACAGGTTTGTATTTTGTTCTGAATTTCATAGTAATTTTACCTAAATATTCGTAAAAAAATAATGCATAAATAAATTGCAGGAAAGTGACGAAGAGGGCGAGGAACCCGACCGGAAGTGCCACGAGATGCTCACGGTAAGCTGTTTGATCTTTGCTCTCAGAATACTGTAGTTTGATCTTTGATCTCCGACCTTTCCAGTGCTTCATCTACCACTTCTACGCCGGAGTGCGCGCGGGAGGAGGTATCGGAGACGAGCTGGAGAGTCCGTACGGCGATGACTTACAGGTGAGATGTTGATCTCTGTAGTTTGTAGTTTGTATTCCGATCTTCGGTCTTTGTACTTTGTATTCTGATCTTTGATCTTTGTAGTTTGTATTCTGATCTTTGATCTCGTTCCAGTATCTCCGTATGCTGTACGATATCTCCTTCTTCTTCTTCGTTATCGTCATTCTCGTGGCCATCATGCAAGGTACCTGAATTTTCGAATTTTCTGAATTTTCGATTCAAAGTGAGTTTCATGAAGGCATAAAAATCGCTTTTCAAAGAAAAATACAATGGTGTGCATCATGTTGAAACAAAACTATCCATTTCATTCCTTCATAATATATTTTTTAAGAATAATTATTTTTAAAAAAAGCTATTTTCCAGGTTTGATCATCGACGCGTTCGGTGAGCTGCGTGACCAACAAGAATCGGCCACGGAAAAGCTGGAGAGCTCCTGCTTCGTGTGTGATATCAATAAGGTGTGTGTAACAACATCTTTCCCACGACTAACGACGTGATCCGTTTACTTTTTACAATGGTAGAATGTAGGACAAAATGGCTACGAATGCAGTCGGAATTTTTTCTATTTTTTTAATTCTTGAATGGAGATATGTTTCACGATTGATATTCAACAATTGAGAGCATTTTATGCTGATCGTGCTTCGCGTTGCCCGATGAAAAAAAAAACTTTATCCAGGAAACCTTCGATCGCATACCGCGAGGCTTCGAAATTCACGTCTCCAAGGAGCACAACTTCGCCTCTTACTTGTACGCCGTTTCTCTTTCATTTATATCTGGCTGACACCTGACATTAGCTAAACTCATAAAAGTTTTGTTCCACAATCTGTTCAAACGATAAATTCTACTATCTGAGAAACGACGGGATAATATATCTGCTTAATTTCAGGTTCTTCCTGCAACATCTCGTCAACAAAGACCAGACAGAGTACACCGGTCAAGAGACCTACGTGAGGTGAGGAAGGCTGATCAATATCATTATCGCTGTAGCCAATAATATATTCGACTTTTGAAGCCCAAAAAATGGAAAGGATGAGAAATAATGAAATTATTGCCACTTATTTCAGGGAGAAGTACGACAATCGCGATTGGGAATTCTTTCCGGTCGGCGAGTGTTTCGTCAAGCAGTACGAAGATCAGCTACTGCAGTCCTAATTTCGCTATATTGTTACATCGTTATTACGTCATCATTATGCAATCATCACCATAGTTCCATCAACACTATGCAATCTGTTGCATCATCAACTCATTATCAATAGATCATAATCGCTAACGCAGCATGTCACCTAGTCAAGTAGCCGTTTTGTAAGCAACCATCACACTCTTTCATTGGTTCGAACCTTTCTGTATTTTCGAAAATCTGGAGGTCTCGGCTAGTCTCTTTCACTGCGCCCATCAGCGGATCAGATTCAGTAGAGATATCTCGATTTTAGGCTCGTGTTTTAGCCCCTCAGTCGTCAATTACCGTTAGATATATGCAATTGCGCCCATCAATTGTGTAAACCAAACGTGGATTGGTGATTGAAAATTCCCCAGAGTATTTCCTTCGAACCCCGTGCTAGGCGCTCCCTTCAGTTACTCAGATTGCTCAGTTACCCGATCTTATATTTCATTATTTATATGCGATCACTGACCAAGTGCCTTACACACCCATTGACCGATTACCGGTTCACCCAGTTTCGTATCCTGCATTTTCGAAAATTTGTCAAAGTTTTATTTTCTTTGTTAGTTCTCCGCGACAGATACGTACATTCTCGCTTGCGTGCGATAAAGTTATATCTGAATTAATGAAGAGTATTATCCTTGATTTGAACGATGAATGATGTAATGCCTTGGGGAAAAAATTAACTATTAAAAAATCTCTTCTACATTCATCTCTTTCTTTTACTTAAAGTTATTTTTCTCCGACGATTAATAAATTTTAAAAAAATCGGATGAACATTACTGGATGAGAAACGCTGACCGAATATAAATTTGATCTCGATTAATCGAAATATTGTTATTTGTGAGTTTATTCTCTGAAAATTAAATTTAGTCTTCTTGTTTTATCGTAATACAAGAGTTTGTAAAATGGAATGAAATATTCCGGACATCGTCGAAATTTCGGTGATTTTTTTAGATACCACGATCAATCACTTGTAAACAAAAAAAATATTAATATCATAGTCGTTGTTTTTATTGGGCGCTAAACTCTTCTCGGACTAATTCTAGTGAACAACTTTCGGCATGATTGACGAAGAACGCGAGTAAGACCCCACTGGCGCTCCTCCGTTCGCACGAAGAGAAAGAACTCATGTCACATTTACACAGCTAGTCCACTTGAGACACAATTATACGCTTCTATCTTTTTTTGACGATTTTTCACGCCCACTCTTGTTTTTTTAGAACTCGAGTAAACAACTATTTTGGAAATGGCAGATGCTGATTCTAAACGAATTTCACATTTGCAAATGGAGGTACGATAATTATGTTTCTTTGATTCGCAAGCGCCAGAGTGCTACACATTTGTTGGGATTCAGATATTGTGAATTATTTCAGGCTATTCATTTCTCATTCACCGATAAAATCGGTTCTGTCGTTCAGAAAGGAATCGAAGCTGCTCAGTCAATGCATCGGAAAGACTCTCTTGATGTTAGATTTTTTCCATTACCAATTTCAAGAAAATTTAATACATTCTGCATTTATGATCAAATCTTATAGGAGTTGGAATTTGCAAAGACTTCACTGCACTCACAGATGGAAATCGTGAGTAAATGGGACAGGAACAGGTTTGTTTTCCTATTTTTAATTTCAAATATTTTAATTCAATTTAAAAATATTATAAATTATTACAGGGATGATTCCACGCGAAAACAAATCTATGCACTTTGTGAAATTCTTGAGATAATGATCAAGGACAGGATAATTTCGTCGAACTCACTTTTTTCGAATACTGACACTGTAAGTTTAATCGAATCACTATCAATTTTAGTTATGCCCCTTACAAAATTTCAGGAACAGGAGATCATTAATAGCCCTGAAACACGAAAAAATGAGAAAGTACATCCAAATCAGGATGGAAACGGAATGATTATGGAACCTGATTTTGCACAGCATCCTACCCAGTCACCTTCAATTATTTTAGCCAGTGCACCTAAAGAGATATATTCATTGCACCCGATCGAAGTGATCTTTTTTTTATAAATGATATTTTTTCTACTATAATTAATCAACAACAACAATGCAGATTGTCGCACAAGTTTCTCGAAAAGCAAGCGCCGCATCGGATCTGAAGCTTGAAGTTTAATATTGTTCGAATTCCAGAAATTTATAAGCTCATATCAGGTCGCAGACCCCAATTTCGACGACATTGAAATTATAGTGGACGGCGAAGTGAAGCAGGTAAATGCTGTCTGAGAAAACTAGAGTTCTTTGCTAATTTATAGGAATCCCTGGAAGAAATTTTTAAGGAAGCCATCGATTCGTCGATGAATGAAAACTATTTTGTAGTAAGTCTAGAATTGGAAAAATACAAGTCTGTAAGAATTCCTGAAAATGCTGAAATTTACAGGAAGCCAATCAATCGCCAATGACGACTTTAGAAGCAACTCCGCTGCCGTTGTTTGCAAGAAAGTCTAGTGAACCCATGGGACAAGAAGAAAAATATGAGAAAATGGTATCGTGACACTATTTCCCATTCCACACGTAGTTGACTTTTGACGAACTGAGTGGATGGAGGAGGGAGGAAGAGGTCAGGAGGAGGCTAATGATCTACCTGCTCTCCTCTCCCCTACCTCTTCCCTTCAGCTCTCTCAGACAATCAATGGCTCGTTAACCGGCAGATTGAGCATTTGAAATTCATCATGAAATCCTTTTTTTGTTAATTTCGCAATTCTTACAGGAAAATAGCGATGGTGACGATGATTTTCTTGAGATTTACTGTGATTCTGAAGATTTTGCTAAGAATTCCGATGATTCTGATGAAAATATGGGCAACGATGTCAATTATACGCCGAATAGAAGTAGTAAGTGTGTTGCATTATTGGATTGTGCAGTAGTTTTTTTCATAGTTCCTGGAATGTTTAGATGTTCCAGAGATTCGTCGATTTCCATGTAAATATTGTCACGATGTACAGCCCAACAGGAAAGAGCTTCTTGCTCACATGACAGACCAGCACGCAGGTTTACTTTTTTCAAAGGCTTTTCCAGTTCCATCAAATACTTTTCTAGAGAAAGTTCGCATGCACACGTGCAAAGTTTGCGGAATTTTTTCCGCATCGAGAACGCACCATCTTCAACACATTGCGACTCACTCGAGTAAGCTGTCGTAAAAAGAATTTCATGATTTTACAAAATTCAATTATGTTTTCTTTATATCCCTTTTGCCAGCATTCATAATAGCTGATTTCCAGATTTCGAGAAGGGGAAGAGAACGTACAAATGCCAGGCTTGCGAAAAAACATTTGCCAGTCTCACAACCCTATCACAGCATGCAAACTCGCATTCGAGTAAGTGTTATTTTCGCTTGTAATCACTGTATCCCATCTAAATGTTAATATTTTCCCCGAAAAATATTCTATCTTGCAGGCGATCTGCTGGTGAGAAGACCGTTCAAGTGCGATATCTGTGAATATCGTGCGACCCAGAAACAAGCACTCCAGAGACATGTGAAAACGCACAAACGCTAGTACAAAAAGATGAAATCAGAGTTTAATCTACCTAATTTTCTTTCAATTTGGATTGAATACATATATTTTAATCGAATTTTACATTGTTCTCTAACACCCTTACAAATTAAAGAGCTGTAGTTTCTGAAGTACTTTGATGCTGTCAATAATCGACGATTATAAGGACCTCGTGATAAATTGGGTTTTTTTTTCGCGTCTAAATAATCTTTCCTGTTACCCCTCCTTTAAGATGGACGTATAAAAATAAAAGAGAAACTAAATATTTGTTTTTTTTCGCATAATATTGGAAATTGTTGGTCCAGATAGAGATGGCTCCGTTTATTTGGACGCTTCGTAAGGTATATTGAGCACATGCTGATTTCCAATTTAAATGGATGCCAGGGGTCTAATCTCTTTTTTAGCATCCACTTTCCACACCATCTGCTGATCAGGAGCGACGATAATTGGAGCTTTCACAGTGAGGAACCGTCTCTTCAATCCTCCTGCTCTCTCGTCACTCTGATCTGCGAGAGTTGACAGAATGGAGAGATTTCTCTCTCTCTCTGACATGCAGTCATTATACCCCCTGGCTGCGCTCCACTTGCACAAGTGAGGATCGGAAGCATGTCGTATCCGATGCCCCAGAACTACTGTCTTTTTGTCGTTCATTTTTCCCATTCTATCATGAACATTGTGTGATTTTGCTCTTTGTTACATGACGTTTCGCATGTTAAAATAGTAAATCATAGTTATAATGCTTTGTATTATAGAAATGTCTGAAGCGGATTCCAAAAGGATCGCACATTTGCAAATGGAGGTATCTACAATTACTTCCTTTTTTATATTCCAGTCGGATACTTTAATTTTTTTTATTATTCAGGCAATTCATTTCTCTTTCACCGATAAAATCGGTACAGTTGTTCAGAAGGCAATCGAATCTGCTCAATCGGTTTTGAGGAAAGACAGTACTGATGTGAGCTGTAATTTCGTCTAGGCATATTTCGTATACACGATCAAATATTGATAACATGCTCATATTTTTATAGGAGCTGGAATTTGCGAAGACTTCATTGCAAACTCAGATTAAAATCGTACTAAAATGGGACAAGAACAGGCTTGTGTTTCAATCAACAACGTAAAAAATAACATATTTTCAGAGATGATTCAACGCGGAAACAGATTTACGCACTGTGTGAAATTCTTGAACTTATTATCAAAGACAAGATTGCTTCGTCTAATTCACTATTGCAGAAAGATGGAAATGTAAGATTGATTTTTTGATTATACATATACAGTCAAATATTTGCAAATGCGAATGATTTTATCTTCAGCAACAAGATATCATCGATGATGAGCGAACTATTATGACTCAAATCGAAAGCAACGAAGCCGTCGAATATTCTGACTACAAAGACTTGGCGATTGTGGATGACATCAACTTTACTGTGGATGCGTATTCAAAGCTCGAGGTATCTTATTTTCTAAAATTTGCTTTCTACATTTTTCTTAAGAAAAAATACATATATTTGAACAACAGGATGAAGACATGTATTTCGATGAAACCGACAATCTAGACACCACCGTTAAAAAAGTGGCTCTGTACGGAAACGGGGGTCCCATCAGAAAACGGGGGTCCCATCAGCCTGACTAAGACACGGTCGTTGTGAAATTTGGATTTTTTCAGGAGAACAAGGGCCTTTTGAATTCCGATGAATTTATGAATCAAAAGGATCCATTTAAACCAGAATTAGAGGTAAAACATTTTAAATTATTTCCACAATGTTTCAAATGTATAATTCATTGACAATATCAATATTATTGTTTAACTTGCAGGATTCGGAAAAGGGAGAAAACATTGAACTTTCGACGAACAATACCGAATCGATATGCGAAATGCGAGAAGATTATTATGACGAGGTGGTAATAGTCTTTGTCTCATGGACCATTGCAAGCCGGATTTCAATTAAATAAGCCTATTTCCTTCAGACAAATTTCGCAGACGGTCCCAATTCCATGGACGGCACTCATTATACTTATAATCCTTATAATATACACTGCAGTGATGTAAATAATAATAAATGTGAGTTTAGCCCAGTATTTCAGAAATGGATCTGTCTAAAGCGAAGAACAAAAATTTCAGTTGATAATAGAGGTTCTCATCAATGTGTTGAGTGCGACAGCTCATACCACAATCGAAAAAGTCTCGTACGTCACCAAAGAAAGAAGCATGAAGGTTCGAATCTGTTTTGCCGTGATTTTTGGTTCCCAGAGTATTTTGGTTAAAAAATGCAACTAAGTTGGAAATATTTTTTCTACTGGCAATTTAATGAATAATATTTCAGCAGCAGATAAAATCCGAATTGCATTTGCATGTGAGACATGTGGAAAAGAATTCGCAACAAAATATGCTTGTAAAAGACACAGCCGAGTTCATTTGGGTAAGGTAATTTTAAATTTATTGCATTAAAGAAGGCGTAAACTCCAAATTCGGGGAAGCACTTCCCTGTGCAATCAGGGGGAAGTACTGTAAGAGGGTGAGAGTGACAGACGCGAGAGTTTTTCGCTCCTCTCCTGTCTCTTCCCATTTCCTCTGCATCTTGACCTAGCTCCCTTCCCTTTGCACCGCGCATCTTGATTTTGCCTGTGCCCTGTAGAAACTTTGCGCGCGTGTAACTCGGTTCAAAGTTGAGCTAACGAGTTCTATTTTTCGAATTCGGAATGTGGTTTACGGAAAATATCGACCTATGACGTCAGATAACCCCGGAAAATATTGAGTTTACGCCTTCTTTAATTTTCAAGAATAATGAAAACAGGAAGCAAGCATAGCCAATTAAAAAAAAGAATATTTTTTTTTGCAGCACCCGAGGACAAACCACGACCATTTACATGTGAGACATGCGCAAAACGATTTCCGACGAAATCCGAGTGTAAGAGACACAGTCGAAGTCATTCGAGTATGTTTTTAATTCAATATATTTGTAATAGTTTCCAATGTGTGGCAGTGAATTGAGCACGCAAATGATGAATACGATGTAATATTTTTCAGCATCACTGGAAATCAGAAAACCATTCAAGTGCGATACTTGTGGGAATAGATTTTCGACGAAACAACATTTGCAAAGCCACATTGCCCTTCTTCACTCCAGTGAGCACATCAATATTTCTGAATTTTAAGAATATAAATTAGATATATTTGCTTTTTTAAGGATTTTTTAAAATGTTTTTTATATTAATAGCTGAGTCATTGTTTGTTTTAGGAGAAGAACCGGAGGAGAGACCGGCCACTAATGATCTGCGTGACTTAGAGAAACTGCCGGAAGACACAAATGATCCAATCACAAACGAGTTGCGCGACAATCGAAATGCCCTGGATGCAAACCTCCTGAAATACATGAGATTGCCCAAGCGTACGTTTCAAACGTTTCGTTTATGCAAAAGATTTTTTACTAATGATTATTTTTTTCAGAACCATCTTCTACCGCCGTCATCGAATAACCGAATATTGATATTTTCAATTTAAAAAAAAATATTTCCGATCCACGTCAATTCGAACTTATCTTTTTTTTCGTTGATAAATGCTTCGAAAAACAACAAAAAAAAACCCAACACTTTTCAACATTTAATCAGATAGTTTTTCGCGAGTTTGCGGCATGGGCGAGAACGTGAATTTTCATTAATGTATTGAGTTTTGTGCGCCTTGTTGGTATCTCATCTAAGGCTTGAAATTCCATTTTCATATCGACGTCCCGTTGGCTCCAGATGGCGTGACTTCGAAAACATTTTTTCCAGGTTTCCTCAGTTTAACAACTAAAATTAGGCGAGTTTGGCTCCCGAGGTAGAATTCGACGCTGATTACAGCTGCCAATTTTATTTTCTGCGAATTACAAAAATAACAGTGTAAAATGGAAGTTCAGGAAGCTGTAAAATGCAGAATGTATAGAGGGGACCATGTGGCAATCACGCGATCGTTTCGTCCACGTTTGTGCGACGGTTCTTGGTTATCGCATAAAAGCAGTCATTTCGCGATAAGAGAATCCCCATCAGCACGCAGCGCTACACTATGAAATACCGTAAGTATATTTTTGGTTTGTTAAATTTCTGTAAATAAATTCTGAATTTATTTGATTTGCTTTTGAAGTTTTATCGATTTTGCAAAAAAAGCGAAAAATAGTGAAAGAACTGAGGCATTTTGAACTTGGTTATATCTTTTAAGTACTTACGTTATGCTTCATTGCGACGGTTGTGCTGTCATATCGAGAACTTGGAGCGCCGGGATGGTCGTGTGATGCGGACGTAATGAAGAGGTTCAGTATCAAAATTTTCACTCCTTAAAATCTCCAATGTGCCGCTGAAATACTCACTATCATAACTTAATGGTATGTTTGCGTGGAAATTTAGATCGAAGACCGTTCCCTTGAATGTACACTCACTGCGACCGGCCGACATCGACATTATCGCATCTCTGGGAGACTCTCTAACGGTAATTATATATAGTTAATACTGTATTATTATTGTAAATAGAAGATTGATAATGCGCATTTTTAATGGGGCAATACCTCGTTTCCGAAACGTACTTGTTCTTCGATCGCATGATCACGCTGACTGTTGACTGATAAGCAATAAACGTGGCGCGCAAACACGCATGGCTTTGACTCTGCATTAAGGATTTGGAGTGGTATGAGCTCTTCGTGGAGTCATCTGAGTATCTGAATGAGTGATGCGATGTGACAAATTTATAGAGACAGAAACAAAAAAAGATCACTAGTATAGGTAAAAACAAAAGAAATATAACAAAGTATAATTATATATTCATTCGTAGGCAGCAAACGGTGCCGGAGCCGAGGGCGAAGATGCGCTAGCAATCGCGATTCAGTTCAGAGGTTCGTTCTTGGCCATATATGCGAGCACAATTCAACCATACACATAGTCTACAATATCCCGTTCGAAAAAATAACGTTTTATTCATATTTATTGCAATCATAGTACGAAATGAGCAAACGAGCCTTACTGGCTCAGTCAATCAAAGCCGTCAAAAAATGAGTACGACTATAAGTCAGGCAATTCCATTACATTACATTTTAGGTCTTCACTGGGCGTCGGGCGGAGACAAATCACTCGATGAGCATATTACAATTTCCAGTTCGTTTTTAATTAATTAATATTATTTAATATATCTAAACAACTAATTTCAATAAAAAAAGATTTTCAGACATTCTCAAGAAGTTCAATCCCAACGTCTTCGGGTACTCGATTCGGACGGGTTCGGCCAATGTGTGGGAGGTATTTTTTCTCTTTTCCTTTTTTCAGGTCACTCCTGCATCTTCGATTACAATTTTTTTTTTTTAATTCCTATTGCATCACAAAAGGTGAAGTGTTAACTTGCATGCTTTACTGCAGTTATCCCAGCCGTATTCACAATTCGGCATGTGATTATCATGATTTTGCATGCATTCCAAAATTACATTCGAATTGAGAGAACGTTATGACCAATTTGTAATATATGAAGCCGTTCTCCTTAGGTTCAACAAGGGTCTGGAACAGGTCAAAAATTAAAAACTCTGAAAAGTTGGCCCTAGGGGTTATTTTTGACCCTCTACACGCTGGTGCACTCGATTTCGCAATATGTCCCCTCCCCGCTCCAGGAGGGGGCACCCCCCATTTCGCCCAGAAACGCGTTTTTCGTTGATTTTTCCTTAAAACTAAGTCAAAATGGCCCAAATTCTCACGTGTCCTAACAGAATTTCATGCTCTATCTCGTGGTGCTATTGAAATGGTCTGATTATTTTTAGTTTTCGAGATATAGCCGTTTTTTGACGCCATGCCCATGCAGATCCAATATGTTCAAAAGTTAAACGAGTGTGTTCTCCTGGTCATTTTAAGCTAATAATCTCGAAAGTTGTCCGTGAAAAATCAAAGTTGACGTCATCTTTGAGAAACTTCAAAAAATAAATGTTTCAGAATACCCCCGTGTTTGTGCTCATTTTGCAGAGCTAGTAAAACTGATCATTTTTTGTGTTGGACATTTTCATGAAAAACGTTTCCTTGAGAAGTTACAGCTATCGAAAAAGTGATTTTCGGGCATCTCGCGAAAACAGCCAGTTTGAGCGATTGTAACTTCTCAAGGAAACGTTTTTCATGAAAATGTCCAACACAAAAAATGATCAGTTTTACTAGCTCTGCAAAATGAGCACAAACACGGGGTATTCTGAAACATTTATTTTTTGAAGTTTCTCAAAGATGACGTCAACTTTGATTTTTCACGGACAACTTTCGAGATTATTAGCTTAAAATGACCAGGAGAACACACTCGTTTAACTTTTGAACATATTGGATCTGCATGGGCATGGCGTCAAAAAACGGCTATATCTCGAAAACTAAAAATAATCAGACCATTTCAATAGCACCACGAGATAGAGCATGAAATTCTGTTAGGACACGTGAGAATTTGGGCCATTTTGACTTAGTTTTAAGGAAAAATCAACGAAAAACGCGTTTCTGGGCGAAATGGGGGTGCCCCCTGCTGGAGCGGGGAGGGGACATATTGCGAAATCGAGTGCACCAGCGTGTAGAGGGTCAAAAATAACCCCTAGGGCCAACTTTTCAGAGTTTTTAATTTTTGACCTGTTCCAGACCCCTGAGGAGGCTTGTTGAACCTTAGGCGAACAGCCTCATATTTATAATTGCAGACCGCCCACCTGAACGCGGGCTGGCCAGGCGCGTATGCTGCAGACATGTTCGGTCAAGCACAGGACATCGTGAGAAGGATGAGGGAGCATCCTGAGGTCTGAGATAGTCACGTCTCGTTTATCAGTCAAATAGCATTGTTTACTCCTTACGAGTTTTATAAAAAAATAACTAAATTTAAAAAAAAATACAGATTGACTACGAAAATCACTGGAAGCTCGTGCACATCTTTATTGGCGGAAACGACATCTGCGCCTGGTGCTTCAGGAACACTCTGGTATGGTTTTCCACTAGAGCGATTTCAAAAGGGAAGACATGGAAATATTTGGAAAACTTCTGCACTAGGAAAAATTCTAAGTTAAAAGACTTTACACAATTCGACAATATGCCCCAGAATTATTTCTCAATTGTTTTCTCAATTGTTGTTTAAAAATTTCTATTTTTCCAGAGCGCCGACGACTATCGCGACAACATTCGCAAGGCCATACAGTATCTCAAGGAGAATTCGCCTAGGTATCGCAAAATAATAAACCATTCCTATCTGTCGGTTCACAACAATACACTGAAAGATATCCGATTCTTGGTAATAATGCTAATAAAATCATAATAATAAATAATTTTAGAACCATCGTCGTTCTCACTGGAATGATCGATATTGCGATGCTGAGAAGAATCGACAACGCACATCTTCTCTGCAAGGAGATTCACATGTGCGTTTAATTGTGGTATGTGATAGGAAGAAACTCGACAATACCGAGGAGCAATTTCCATTGCATTGATATTTTCACAAGTGGATTTTGCACCGGAAAGAATGTCTTGCTCTTCTAGAATGCTTGATTTACGATGAGCGAATAAGCAAAAAATAGATTTGTTTACAGATCCGAGTGCAAGTGCGAGCAGAACTCAACCATCACTGATCAGGCGCTGAGTGGAATCTGCCACGATTACATGGTAATTGGCGGTGCTGGCTCAGCACAATCGAAAAAAATTTTCAACATTTTTCTAAAAGCGCAAATTGGTGATACGGGAGTTTCGGGAGTGCGATCGGGTAACACCAAATTACAGAATCGGCATCAACCATGATCGTTAATGATGTTCATTATTCCAGGACAGAATGCAGGAGATGCAGGATTCGGGCGAATTCGACACTACTGATGACTTCACGCTGATCATCGAACCGTATCTGTCCACGATGGATGATATCAGCAGAAATGTGAGACTAATTGAATACAAGAACAAATAAATACACATTTTCTTGACTGAAGAGTCAAAAAAAAATTGTGTTTCAAAAAGTTTTAAATGCTAATAAGGCCCGAATTCAGCCCGACGGAACGGTAAACATGGACTTCTTTGCTCCGGATTGTTTCCACTTCCGAGCCTTTGGCCATGCCCTTTGCGCCAAGAACCTTTGGAACAACATGATGCAACCAGTCGGAGGTGTGCTTTTACAATTTGGTTGCTAACTCAGAATATCAATCCAAGAAATTACTACAAATGGGAAATGTAGTAGGGCAGAAATAACTGAAGCGAAGTGAAAATAGTGAAGTGAAGCAAACAAACAAACAAAGAAAACAAGCAGAGTGCCTATATTTGCAGCTCAAATGCCGGCAAACCTCACTGACAACGACACGCCTTCCACTCTGCCATTGCTATGTCCTGACAAAGTTAGTATTATCAACGCTAGTACATAATAATGAAAAACGTTTTAAACGGGAATAATGCAAAAGCACAAATTATCTGTGGTTGCACTTGTACTGAAAACTCTTGAGCAGGGAAAATGATTACAGGCCTGTCCATTCATCCGTACGACAAAGAACTCGGCAGACTGTACGAAGTACAACAACTAATTTGTATCATCGAATATTTATATGTGTACAATTCCCAAAGAGTATCATAAATGATGGCATTGAATAAAAAATTTTTCAAGAATCTTTTCCGATGTTTCTATTGCATTTTCTCAAGAGACGACAAGCAATGTGCGGCTATCAAAGGTATGTTGAAATGCGTAGACTCATGTGCGCGCTGCATCGATGAAAAAAGCATACGACGAAGATTCAGAGATCACCGACAGTCTCTCTAGTTTGTCAAAGGTACGAAAGCAAGAGAGCTTGAAATCTAATGACTCAGTTGGATGGTTTTGTTGTTTTGATTCTCTTAGCAGTCAATACATAGACTGCAATAACATTGTAAAATTTCCTGCGAAGTCCTTACAAATGTATAGTTTTTTGCCGTCGCTAATGTATTTTAAATTTGATCCCCTGGATATGATCTTGTTATTCATGTCATGTCTCGAGCGGGCGAGACAGTATTCGATGTGATTTGAGGGTGACCCCGAATGCGACCCTCGTCTCTAACGTATAAACGAGCAAGCTCCAATCACGCGATATTCTCGTTTACGACTCCGTGATGGTTCTTGGTTATCGTATAAAAGCAACCACGTCGTGATAAGAATCATCGGCCCGCAGCGCTATACAATGAAATACTGTGAGTTTCTGAGTTTGTTTCCCAACTAGCTAAGAGAATGCTAGGCTGACATTCCAACGCTTTTGTGGATGACAAAGACGTTTCCAAAACAAACAAAAATTACGTGTTTTTTCCACTCGGTAATATTTAAAAATACAATATCCTTTACAGTGCTGTCGTTATGCTTCTTCGCGACAGTCGTTCTCTCGTATCGAGAACTCGGCGCACCGGGATATTCGTGTGATGCTGACTTGATGAAAAGGTACATGGCATGAGATGAAATAGGATCCGTTGAACAGATGAGTCAACGATTCGAATTATAAATGCATTGTGTTTCCACCATTTCATTTTTTTTGGATTGCTAACCCTGCCATCTCCGGGTAAAATATATGAGAGGAATCGCCAGAAAATCGACCATTCAAGGGGGGTCGGCGGCGGTAGGAAATTTTGCCTAGCTGAAAAGTTCAGAGGAAGTACTTTGAATGATGCTCTATCGAACTGCGTCGGCCGTTTTTGGATATCTAAACTCATTTTCGGATGGCGGCTGATCGGAGCGGTCGCACTGAGGGATTTCGACTGAAATTCGGCTCACAAGAATGGTCATAACTTTGTTCAAAATGAAGATATTCACATTTCCAAAGAAGGGATCGATAGAGGAGAACTCGGTCGAAATTTCATCTATTGACGACATCATTCCTTGTCGACGCGCTGATGCAGGGTGGTTGCTTTTCGATTAAAATGGCATAACTGTCCAAAACGGAAGTTCTCCAACAAACGACTAAGCGGCTTTTGTAGAACTTATATGTAGGTAGAAGATCTGAAAAAATCTTAGAAATCGAGAGGTGGGAAAAAAAAGAGCGCTGGTTCTTGTGCGCCGGCCTCTATATAAGCAACTCATAACATGCTTGTATACTTTTAAAATTGGCTCCAGAAGTACCCAATATCATCCAAAATTCTTGAAAAACATTGCTAAGAATACTAACACTGGTATTGAGACCTTGTTTTTAGAGAAAAGTGTCGTTCTATCATACACAGTCCTGAAATTAAAAATCGCCGTTTTTTTTCTTATCTCAACCTCGAAAGATGATCGGAATAGAATAGTTCTGTTTCAGGAGACCCCATGAGATGTCTGAAACTGTTCAAGAAAAGAGCGCATCAATGAAGATGGTTTCCTCTGTGTGGGAACCTTGAATTTTCAAAATACAGTAAATAAGGCTAGCATTGTGCTACCAGAATGTTACCTAGACTAAAATGTAGCCGTGGATGTCCTGAACATTTTCTCTGTTGACTGCATGATCCTATCTCATCTCTGCAGCGCGCTACAGGGCCTAGAATACCCGAAAAAAATGCCCAAGAGCGCGCGCTCTGCATGTCTGCACTCTCTCACCTGGTGTGCTCTCTCGCCTTCTCCTCTCTTCACCCGCTCTCTCGCGCGCGCTCTTCACGCAATCTCGCCTTCTTCTAGGCCCTGTAGCGCGTCGCAGAGATGAGATAGGATCATACCGTCAACAGAGAAAATGTTCAGGACATCCACGGCTACATTTTAGTCTACGTAACATTCTGGTAGCACAATGCTAGCCTTATTTACTGTATTTTGAAAATTCAAGGTTCCCACACAGAGGAAACCATCTTCATTGATGCGCTCTTTTCTTGAACAGTTTCAGACATCTCATGGGGTCTCCTGAAACAGAACTATTCTATTCCGATCATCTTTCGAGGTTGAGATAAGAAAAAAACGGCGATTTTTAATTTCAGGACTGTGTATGATAGAACGACACTTTTCTCTAAAAACAAGGTCTCAATACCAGTGTTAGTATTCTTAGCAATGTTTTTCAAGAATTTTGGATGATATTGGGTACTTCTGGAGCCAATTTTAAAAGTATACAAGCATGTTATGAGTTGCTTATATAGAGGCCGGCGCACAAGAACCAGCGCTCTTTTTTTCCCACCTCTCGATTTCTAAGATTTTTTCAGATCTTCTACCTACATATAAGTTCTACAAAAGCCGCTTAGTCGTTTGTTGGAGAACTTCCGTTTTGGACAGTTATGCCATTTTAATCGAAAAGCAACCACCCTGCATCAGCGCGTCGACAAGGAATGATGTCGTCAATAGATGAAATTTCGACCGAGTTCTCCTCTATCGATCCCTTCTTTGGAAATGTGAATATCTTCATTTTGAACAAAGTTATGACCATTCTTGTGAGCCGAATTTCAGTCGAAATCCCTCAGTGCGACCGCTCCGATCAGCCGCCATCCGAAAATGAGTTGAGATATCCAAAAACGGCCGACGCAGTTCGATAGAGCGTCATTCAAAGTACCTTTGATATTTTTTTCAGCCTGATTCGCGACACAAAATTCTACCGCCGCGGAGTGGTTAATTCTCTGGCGATTCCTCTCATATATCTATAATGCGATAATTTCAGATCGAAGACCGTTCCCATCAATGTGCATTCCCTGCGGCCAGCCGACATCGATATCATCGCGTCACTGGGAGATTCATTGACGGTACACAATTTTGAATGTAAAACTAATAAGGTAAATGCGAATTCAATATATAAATTTGTGATAGTGCTCATAAAACTGGATTAATGCCACGTGGGAATTTGTTTGCAATTTCATAGCCTGGTCGTTGACTGAATAGGGCTGTCAGCATGAAGAATCTGTCTCTTCATTTCTTGTGCTCTCTAATCGCTCTAACAAGTGAGAAAGTACGAGAAATGTATAGACGAATTCTTGAGGCGGCCCTACTGATAAACCCAAAACGCTGCGCACAAACACGCATGGGCTCTGCAATAAAGTTTGGAATGATAAGAGCTCGACGCAATCTGATAAGTACCAAATGATGCGAGGGAAACTATGGAATATCACAAAAATATAAATTAAAAAAATAATATATTCTTAGGCTGCAAACGGAGCCGGAGCAGAGGGCGAGGATGCTCTGGCTATCGCTATTCAGTTCAGAGGTTTGCATTTGTTTCGCTTGAATACCAATAATATTGCCAATCATTGTTTTTGATTGTTATACTGATTATTCATTTACAGGTCTTCACTGGGCGTCCGGCGGTGATAAATCGTTGGATGAGCACATCACACTTACGAGTATGTAAAAAAAAACTTTAAAAAATAAATAATGAATCATATAATTTCAGACATTCTGAAGAAATACAATCCCGACATCTTCGGGTATTCGATTCGCACGGGTTCGGCCAATGTGTGGGAGGTACACAAACTAATACTATTTCATGCTTTTGATTATTCACACAAAAATCAAATTATTCATTCGTTCCCTCCTTCTTTGCAGCGCTTCCTTTGTAAACAACCTAGTGCGAGTCTTTTTTTTCTTTTTCTTTTTTGTGCTTGTAAACGGCGTGGACGCCTACGGATTTTGCCGATTTTCTCAGCAAAGTTTGGTCACATGGTGTACTTAACGCCTGTGAAATCAGAACCCGCGGCCTTTTCCTCCCCTTTGCATAAATTGACATCGCGCGCGTGCACAATTAAAAAAAGAGATGGTGGTCCCTATATTACCTATGTAATTGGTAAACGGATTCCTCATCTCATCTTGTTGCAGACCGCTCATCTCAACGCTGGTATCCCTGGCGCGCATTCCGGCGGTATGCTCGAACAGGCGCAAGACACCGTGAGAAGGATGAAGGAGCATCCCGAGGTACACATTTTTTCGCAATTATTTCCTTCCTTTTTTGTCCATTTGATTTTGAGCACGTTTTTGAGCATCATGACGAAATGATTCCAGATCGATTTCGTGAACCACTGGAAGCTCGTGCACATTTTCATCGGAGGAAATGACATCTGCGGATGGTGCTACAGAGGAGACAACGTGAGTTACTCCTATTCCAAGCGCCGAACAAGTGAGTTTTAAAAATCGTAAACTTGTCGCAATTGAAACTTCTAACCTACAGAGAAGGACGGATAAGTTTCACAGAACACATATGACATTGGCCAATATTTATTGCCGATACGTATCCGTTCTCGAACTATAAAATGATTAAAAATAATAAATGTAGAGCGCCGACGGCGACCACTACCGCGACAACATCCGTCGAGCCGTGCAGTACCTCAAGGAAAACTCACCCAGGTATTCAATTATTTTTTAAATAATAAAAAAAAATAAAAAAAATAAACTTAAATCTAGAACCATCGTCGTTCTCACCGGCATGATCGATCTCGCGCTTCTCAGAAGAATCGACAACGCCCATCTCATCTGCAAGGAGATCCACACGTGAGTTATTTTTTCACTGTTTTTTGGAATGCATTTTCGAAATTATGAAAAATAAAAATATTTCAGTTTCGAGTGCAAGTGCGAACAGAACGCGACCGTTACGGACCAGGCTCTCAGCGACATCTGTCACGATTACATGGTATCTGGATATATTAACAAATTTCGCACACGTTTTCGCACCGGAATAACGTCGAATCTTTGATATTTTTTAAATCTAAAAAAAAGATAATTGCAGGTGAAGATGCAGGAGATGCAGGATTCCGGAGAGTTCGACACCACCGATGACTTCACTCTGATCATCGAACCTTATCTTTCGGGAATCGATGACATCAGCAGAAATGTGAGGCTCTAAATACAGTTTGCAAGGATAGTTCTTGCAAGGAAAGTAATGTTATCTCTTCACTGAGTAATGCTACAAAACGGAAAATGATCTAATTGCGTGAGGAATAATTCAGGATTCCTTTTGATCTCGAGAATGTCTAAATTTAGCCGGATGGAACCGTGAACATGGACTTCTTTGCGCCCGATTGCTTCCACTTCCGTGCTTTCGGCCATGCCGTTTGTGCGAAGAACCTATGGAATAACATGATGCAGCCGGTCGGAGGTACGAGCGAATTTCTTTAAAAAAAATAGTTGGAGATGTTCATGAAAGATTGTAAAATTCGATAAGTGCAGCTCAAATGCCGGCGAATCTCACCGACAACGATACGCCGTCCACACTGCCGCTGCTGTGTCCGGACAAGGTACGTGCTTAAAATAGAGAAAATAGACTAATTACGCCATTGAAAACGCTTATTAAGTAACCAAGATCGCAACTAACCTCGTTGCAGGCTTGCCCCTTCATCCGAACAACTAAGAACTCGGAAGACTGCTCAAAGTACAACAAATAATTATTGTCCTCGACTTTTCGAAACTGTATAATTAGCATCGTGTACAAAATGAAATAAAAGAATTTATCAGAATGCCGATTGCGTTGAATCTCCAGCCAAATTCAGTACAGAGAAATAGTGAAAGAAATGTGCAAAAGTATCAATAATACACAGTCATGGGACAGTTTGGTTTACGACTGGAAATCTTCGTGATAAAAAAAGCAAGAAAGCAACCATTTGCTCATCGGAACCAGCTCGCAGCGCTTCGTAATGAGACACTGTAAGATTTTTTTATTATCATAGTTCGAAGTGTTCTAAAATCAAAGCTATGAGAAAGCGGTAAATTATGGTTGTTTTCATGAAAATATCAGTTAGTTGTTGTTTATTTTCAGTATTATCGCTATGCTTCGTCTTCATCTCTGCGTTATCCTATCGAGATATGGGAATGCCGGGATGGTCGTGCGATGAGGACTTGATGAAAAGGTCGGTTTTCTATATTTTTTCAACCTTTTTCAAAATCATCTTGCTTTTGAGTTGGAAGCATGTTTGAATATTTATTAAGCTATTTTTTTTACTAAATCTCATCAGGTCCAAGACCGTTCCTCTTTCTGTGCATGCTTTGCGTCCGGCCGATATCGACATCATTGCTGCGATGGGCGATTCACTAACGGTAATACTTATTTTTTTCCAAAAAAAGGTTTTAGCTTTCACGCATCTTGTGAGCTTGCATTGTATTCCGTAGCGTGATCATTGACTAATAAGCAATAAACGAAGCGCCCAAACAAGCATGCGTTTGACGCGTTGCAATTAAAATGATAAGAGCTCCGAGAGCTGAGATCACTGTTAGAATGTGTGCGCAAGCGTGTGCATGAAATCGCATATGATCATGGGAAAACATTGTTTTCAGAATTTTGTGGCAAATAATATAATAAATCAGGCAGGAAACGGCGCTGGTGCCGAGGGGGAAGATGTGCTGGCGATTGCAATTCAATTCAGAGGTTTGAATCCGTCCATTCCAGCCAGGAACATATCTAGAAAAGTTAAGTAATCACGTACTCAGGTTTGAATTGGGCCAACGGCGGGGACAAGTCACTCGATGAGCACATTACGATTGCGAGTAAGTTCGGCGCAATTTTTTGAAACCGAATAAAAAAAATGCAGATATTCTCAAAAAGTTCAACCCTAATCTCTTCGGATACTCCATTCGAACGGGATCGGCCAATGTGTGGGAGGTGTGAATTTAGTTTAATTTTCTTTTGTACTAACCCGACATACCCGCATTGGCTCTGCGAGAGGAATTTGCGAGAGCATTGGGATGAAACTCAAGCTCAAATTCAGACAGCCCGCCTCAACGCGGGTGTTCCCGGTGCTCACTCGAGCAAGATGTACGAACAAGCGAATGATCTCGTGAGGAGGATGAAGGAGCATCCCGAGGTTCGCTTTCTTGCTTTTTGTTTATTTTTGTTGGTTTTGCTGTTGTTGTTTTTTCTATAGTCAAATTTATCGAACTCCAACAATTTTTTTCAGATCGACTTCATGAACCAGTGGAAACTCGTGCACATCTTCATTGGAGGCAACGACGTGTGCGGATGGTGTAGTAGAGGCGACGTATGCTAATTTATAGTATTTTAATTAATAAACAAAATTTATCATAGTAAAATATCTATTATTGCAAAATTTGTTTTATTTACAATAATTCAGAGCGCCGACGGTGATCACTACAGGGACAACATCCGCAAGGGCATCCAATACATGAAGGAGAACATGCCCAAGTGAGATCGAGATATTTGAGGAGCATTTCTCAACATCATCATGCCATTGTAGGAAAAAAACATAATGAAGAGCCACATAAATGCGTGACTTTAATTTCCAGAACAATCGTCGTTCTAACGGGAATGATTGACGTTCTCCTTCTGAGAACGAAAATCGACAACGCGAAAGAAGTTTGCAAGGAAATTCATACGTGAGTTTTTTTAATGAAATGGTAGAAGAAAAAGTAGAAAAGTATTGTATGCTTCTCATTATAATGCTATGTTCAGCTTTGAGTGCAAGTGCGAGCAAAATGCGACTATCACAGATGCAACGCTGAGCGGCATCTGTCATGATTACATGGTAAATTTTTAATAACTTAACATTATGTCCCATGTCTTCAATAATAATGTATATTTAAGAGCAAGATGCAAGAGCTGCAGGATTCCGGTGAATTCGACACTACTGAGGACTTCACGCTAATCATCGAGCCATATCTGGAAAACCTGGACGATTTATCCAGAAATGTAAACATTACTTTTATCGCCCATCTATGTATATGCAATTGATTAGATAATGAACAAATTAGAGAATACTGCAAATTTTAGCGTTTATATTTATTTAGCCCGACGGCACTCCGAACATGGACTTTTGGGCGCCGGACTGCTTCCATTTCGCAGCTTACGGCCATGCGGTCATGGGCAAGAACCTGTGGAATAACATGGTGCAGCCGGTCGGAGGTGAGCCGGGTTTTGGTTCTGATGAACCGGCTTTTGTACTATCCGGCGTAAAGCCGGATCTGGTTCAGCAATCGTTTCAAAATATAATTTAAAAAATCAGGCAAGACAACGGCCAATCTCACTGACAACGACGAGCCCGGATTGCCACTGCTTTGTCCGGATAAGGTTCTGTTTGAATCTATTTAATTATTTATCGCGTCAGTCACAGAGTCATGAAAATAATTGAAAGAAATATTTACAGGACTGTCCATTCATCCGCACTACAAAGAACTCGGACGATTGCGCAAAATATCTCAATTAATCTCGCTATCATTCATTGTAATGATGTTTTATCAAGTTGAATAAAGTAAATTGATGAGCCATTATTTATAAGCGGGTGAGATGATGATTATGAATTTTATGATCAAGTTTGTCCCAAGACGTCATGCGAACGTTCGATTCGTTTCACCTCATCGAAGATCAGTGCTGAAATTGTCAACTTTGTTTATAAATTCCTACTTTTTTATTACTACTCAAGAGCCAAGAGCGATACGGGGCTGACTCACATTTCAACTCGGGCAGCGAGAACTCGACGTCATCCAAATCTCGGTCGTACACCGCACCAGAAAGTGGAGCATTCACCTGTTAAGTTTTCGTTTTCTCGTTTTTGTGAATCATCAAATTAGCGCGATACTGAAGAAAAGTTTGAGAACAAAACTATACGAAAAATTGAGAAGAAGAGAAGAAGCTTTGAGAAGACGATTGAGACTTATTTTCATCAGAACAGAACATAGGATTGACAAATATAATGATTTCTCTGGCCAACAAACCTCGTCATTGTTCCACCAGGCTCTCAGGTAGGGATCTTGGAGCGCTTGCGCTACCGTGTATCGCTCATTCGGGTCGATAGTGACCATTTTAGCGAGAAAGCTTCGAGCGTGTGCAGCTGGAATAGTGTTATGCGTTGCAAAAGTAAATGAAGAAGATGCGAACCGGTCAAGTTCGAGCCCAGATGCTCCGTATCCTTGAGGAAGTTCTCATCGGGAAGAATTTCCTCCATCGATTTAGGAGTGAATACGGGCAGTGTTCTGATGTATCTGAACGAAATATTGTATTTTTATAAAAATTAAACACTTCTTTGATTCAATTTTTGGATTAGCAATAATTGAAAATTCTTACGCTTCGACTTGCTCCGGAAGATGGGAAATAAAATGCTCCGAAGGCGTTCCCATGATTTTTGTGATTTCAGTCCATTGATGCACTCTATCGCGACCCTAAACACGGTCAATTTCAATTCCATTCCATTCTTCTATTCCATTCCATTTCATTCCAGATTTTTTATTAGAGTCAAACCTCGAACAACACTTTATGATTGACGAGCTCCGCAAAGATGCATCCGATCGACCATACGTCTACTGCAAGATAAAAAAGATAAAATATTATTCAAAATCTCGGCATTGTTTTTTTTTTAAATTCAAACTACATGAGTGTAATTTCACAGAATTTGCATTGGCTTTTGAATGCACCGTGCAAACTTACCCTTCTCCGTATACGGGAGGCTCAACACCACTTCGGGTGCCCGGTAGTGCCGCGTCACAACGTATCCCGTCATTCTATCACCGACCTATAAAATACATTTTTATCAGGATCGTCTTCTGGAAATTCTACGAACAAAAAACAATTCTACGAAAAACCATAACTTCATTCTGCGTTTTAGACGCATGCTAAAAAAGGACTAACTTACCGATGGGCTGATTAGTCGGGCAAGTCCGAAATCGAGCACTTTCACAACGCAGCCATTGTTGACGACAATGTTGGACGGCTTGAGGTCCTGGAAAAACAGTAATTTGACTTCACCCAAAAATTAAAAAAAAGTCACTAAAATTCCCCCTTGAATGCCTTTTTTCATCGTAATCATTGAAAAAAACAACCAAGATTGTGAATCTACAATTCTTAGGAAAAACAGCTTACTCTGTGGATTATGCCTTCTCGATGCAAGTGGTTCACGGCACAGAGAATTTGGTAGATGAAAAATGATATAGTTCGGTGGTCCAGTTTGATTTTATTGATGACCTGGACAGTGAGCATTATTTTCCATCTTTTGGCCTGACTTCTAGATTAACGATGAATACTTTTGAATTTTCCGTTACATAGATTATAGTAGTTAAAACTCTGACATCATTCAGATTATGCTGCATTAATTCCATCACTATGTAAACATCCTTGAAGTCGGACTTGCGATCTTGTGGGCTGAAGACGGAGTAAGTTTGGATGATCTGCAAAAAAATTCTTCGCAGGTTACCTTTCTCAGCACCTTCTCTCATCTTCCCTTTTGGTTCCACTTCGCAGGTCACGATTTTTTTTTGTTTGTTTTTCATTTTAACTGCTGACTCATACGTGTGATAGTGCACAATTGAGATAATCTGATGTTTTGCATACCGCGAAAACAACCGTTATCATAATAAAAACGAGGATGATCGACACATAGTGTGAACAGTGAATCACTTTGTTTGTCTTGCATCCAGTCTTCTGCATTTTCAGATCATTTGACAGAATGTTTTTTTCTTCAAAAAATAGCTCCAACGGAGAGTGATGCACACGCACAATATTTGAAATATAGTAGACTCACATTAGGATGCGCTACGGACGACAGAAGTACGAACTCCCTGAATGCCCTCACGGCGGACATTGGAAGGGTGAACGGCTCGTGCATTTTCTTGATTGCCACGCGTCGCTTGCCGGCCGAATCATCTGCGGATCTAGAACTATGTGTTGAGAATATTTTAAAAAATGAAAATACATTTATTTTTGCTGTTTTATTTTTGCGCACATTGCGCACAATGCACACTTAAACAGTTAAAGTAGTAACAGAAGAACAGAATATGCTTAAAAAAAGATGGGTAGAATAGAAAAATAGAAGAGACATCGTGGAGAATGAGAAAAGAGGGTGGGATATACTCACGCAACGGATCCTTGAGCGCCGAAATTGAGGAACTGTAGCTTCGTGTACCGATCGGGGACGGTGAAATCGACTTCGATTTTTGTTTCCGGATCTGTGATTACTTCCGTGTGAAAACCAGGCCGTTGGGTCATCTGTAAAGGATATGTCGTCCATTCTTCACCAAACACAAGCTATCGAGCAAATTAGTAACGACGGAGTGTAACGGCATCTTACCACGTTTTTGCATCTTGGCAAGCAAGTGAAAGAGCCACTATTGCGCGCTATTTCTGTTAGCAACAAAAGAGCACTGCAGCAATGACGGGTTGGGAAACAAGGAAAAGTTACTAAGAACGCTCTGAAAATTCATCGAGCTGTTGAATGTTTAAGAAGCGTGTGGAATCTACGAGTAAAGAAGTGTTGGGAACTGATGATTCTCTCCATCTTTTTCTGTCTGACTCTCTCCATTTCGCCTTATCTCTCGCCTCTCTGACCGCCTAGTGAGCGCGTAAATGAAGAGATTGCCTGCGAGAGAACTGATTAGTAATCGCCTCTGTGCGCGTCGCGCTCTCACACTTTCTCTCTGCTCGAGAGCCATGAGTGTCCAACAGCGCGAGATAGAGTGGGAGATTGAGAGAGCCAGACAACTGTCGGGTTAGAGGGAGGAAATTTAGCGATGTTATCGCGACAACAAGTTCAATGCCAAACACTTGCGAAATATGGGGAGTGAGTAAGGGTAGACACAGACTATATTGGGTTTGTTTTGGAACGGATATGTATATTCGAGTGTGAGTCACTCGAAAGGTGTTGAGTTCGGAGAACTGTTGATGATGATGTATCACAGAGGCAAGGTCGAGGTTGTGTATTCAATTGTTGCTTAGATGAAAAAATGCGATACAGAATGCAGGCGTTGTGTGGTCCAGGTAGCAGAAACAGTGCTATTTCTCTCGATATTTCGAAGGGACAGATAATGAATCATCGGATCCCCGAGGATCGGGACCCCATTTTTCTTGCGTCCTATCATCTCGGGCTATCAACTGCACGCAAATGTATTCAGTTTAGAAAGCCATCTCAAGTTATTTCTTCTGCTCAGTGTAGCGGTGATATGAGCGCCATGAATGCTATTCAAGCCCCCGTCGGCACGTAACTTGCTAAAGCCCGCGGCAAGAGTGGGCGAGCAGCAATGAGATTATGTCGAGAACAGCAATACCTGGAACTGGCTGCGAAAAAATAGCCGCCCTTGGAATCACTCGACTTTCGGCTATCCTAGACTGTAGGGATGCAGGTCCCAAAGTGCAAACCTAGCAAAGTCGCATTGAGACACCACTGTTTTCAACCTGTCTCTGAAAAGGAGCAAAAAGAGTTAACGTAAATGCTTCAGAATCATTTAAAAAACACATGTAGACTGTGGAATATTATAATTTTGCCTTCGAGGGTTCCCCCATCAGATTCTTCCACGATTTGATGTTATTAAAGTAACAGAGAACCGCGTTTCGATGCTAGAGAAACGCACACGGGACAAACTAATAACAATACCACGAAATATGCGCCGAAATATGCGCCGTCTATTCATTTTCCATGATCTCTCGCACTCTCGAAGAGCAAGAGAGCGCGCGAAATGAAGAGACGACGACCCGTATCTCTCTAATGGCATTTCGCGGCGCGAGGTTGAAATTGAAAAGTCGCAGGATCGATGCATTTTATGCTCTGGTCGCCGTTATATCAGTGATAAAATCTGCTTCAATGTTAATATATTATTTGCAATACTGTTCATGATTTCGAGATTAATTTGAATTAATCAATGTAAAACGAAAAAAAGTTGTTGAAGATGACGTCAGCTCCAGCTGTCGTCGCAACGACATTCAATGTGATGGCGGACCCTGCGGAGAATAATGGGCGAACGCCACAGGTGAGAAGCATGTGGGTGCAATAAATGTAATGGGAACGGAGTAAAAAACGGCATTACGTTTCTATTTCCGAGTTAACCATCCCAAAAAATCGTAGAATTTCAATCTGAATCATTCAGTCTGACCTCATCATCGGTATCGCGATGATCATTTTATCCGTCTTGTGTGCAGTCGCGTATTCGGTTATCCTCGTTGCCATCTGGCGGGACAAGGAGTTGATAAGGATGACTTCGTACAAGGTTTATTTTTGGATTTTCAAAATAACAGGAACCTGAAATCGTAATTACAATCTTGCAGTTATTTCGTATTCTTGCAGAAAATCGAGTCGATGAATCACGGTACTTCGCTAGGCTCCTTCTCACAAAAAAGAGTTTCCCGATAAAAGAATCCAGATTTATTTCAGTTTATGTTCGTGCTCGGTTGGTGTGACGTCATCCAGTGCTTTCCACATGCAGTCACGGGCATATTCACAATCTATCAGAGCACGGGCACTTACTGGATAGCGAAGGCGAGCATTTATTATTGTTGTTGTTGTTATTGTAGTTTAGTTTGTTTTTGTTTTGTTGCACTCACTCTGCTAGAGTGCAACCGAAAGTAAGGTAACAAAATTATCTACGCCCGCGGTGCGCCGAGGAAATTAGTGCAGTATGGAGAGGGAGAGTCTGTTGTGAAGAAGAGACTTGAAAACTCTATGATCGAGCAAATTCGTCAATGTACAAGAGTGCAGATAAGGCAAATTACCTGCAAAAAAAATGAAGTATTTTTAAATTTTTGCATATTTTCAGTTAATGGGCGTCTGTGCTACTCCATTTTATAACGGCTACGCGGTACTTACGGTGATGCTATCCATCAACAGGTAATTTGTACTCCATTTACACCACTCATGGCAAAAATATCGGAAAGTTTCGAGACAGCAGAGGCGACTATGGCGATATTGTAAAAAAAAGTTTCGATGGGTTTGATGGTTTTGTGATGGCCGATTTTGCAAGCTGTACCTTGAGTAGCAGTGAACATTCACTTATTGTCAGAATACGACCAAAATCACTCTCAGGTTCGTCCAACTGGCCTTTCCTCAACTGGATCAAACTCTGTTCTCACCAAGAGCTACGATGGTATGTATTTATCGTCACTGGGATTTATCGAATTTTTCCTTTTTCAAGCTTTTTCAGTTCGAGATTAGAAATAATGTCGTAAATATCGATAAAATAATAAAAACTTGTTAAAATATTGAAGGTCTGGATCGGCGTTGCTGTCGGTGTGATGACGATCTACTTTGTTGCCCTGTTGACGCCGTGGGCAGCGATGATGTACGATCCGAAGTGGTATGTAATTTGTTTTGTATTTCCTAGGAAGGTATGTTTCAGAAAAATCTAATAGATGTATGGAGTTGCAACTTTATTATTTGCGTTGGTGTCAAAATTACTATTTAATGGAATAAGTTCAGGTACGGTTGGGGCTGGGATTTCACCCTGCCTGCATCATACTACCTGCAGAAGATGGCGATGAGTATACAGGTATATCATTTTGGAAAATGAACCAGGCGGCAGAAGAACTCGCGCTTTAGCTTTTTTTGCCAACGTTTGCTTCCAGTGATTGCCTAATAATTTAATTCTAGGTGGGCGGCATCATCTTGTCCGGCTTCTTCTACATTGGTGTGGTCATCATGCTTTTGCGAACGGTTTGTCTGATTTTCCTAGGATCAAAAATGTGAATTTTAAAAAGTTGCTACTTGACGAATGCTAGAATCGCGAAATATCTTACTTTTGCAGAAATAATATTCGGCGGAATTTAAGAAACACCGAAGCCGCACGGCTGCCGTGTTTAGAATCGAATTTATATCCATAAACGTAAAAAAATGCGACAAATGAGATTTCAGCGCAAGCGATTCGCTGCGTCACGAAACTACAACACCGAAGTGAAGATTCTCATCCAGGCAGCCACAATCACTGTTTACTGCTCAATATTGAACGTTCTCTGGCACAATTACAAGGTATCGTTATCACTCTGCTTCGATTATTTCCCATAATTCAAGAATTGTAGGCATATTTATATCCGTATGTTCTTGCTCTATTGGGTCGATTTTATAGTAAACAACGAAAGGGAAACTTGAGTAAAATTGTTACAGCTAATTCTGCCGGATGACTTGTGGACATACTGCGCGCTTAACTTTATGTGGATACTCAACTCGGGTGTGTACCCGATAATCTACTTCATCGTCAATAGGTGAGAACTTGTTTCGCGCATCTTGGCGCGGATGTTAACAACCCAAAAAAAAACGAAACAACTCGAAACACGATTGGCTATGCTACATCTTCATTAGAGATACATAATTAGGCTAATCTAAATAAGACCATCGCTTACCCAGAAATCGGATTGGAATCGTGTTCAGGCAGTTCAAATGTAGAGCAGAAGTCAGGGCCTCGGGTCCCACACCCGGTTTGCCATTGCCGATGAAATAATCAAAACGGGTTATTTTCAGTGCACTTCGCGGGAAAATCGTCCGAGCTACGAAAGAACCCCGGAAAAAGTTCTCGAATTCATTCGCAAAAGCCGATAGTTCAAAAGTCAACGGAACTTCAATAACGAGAATAGTCTGACATGAGATCCACGGGTATGAGCTAATTCTGCACAGTTTGTTTATCGGTCATATTCCGGTTACCGGTTCATTCGAAATGTTTACGCTAATTGTTTTGTATACATAACTATCGGGATGATAACCTCATTCATCACAGTGCAAACTATTTCCATTGTCTATATTCGATATTTCATAAACACTGAATTCTTGAATAAATAAAGTAACATCGAGATTCGACGAACAGAAGTCCTATTACAATCAAGGCTGTGAGCATTCCAATAGCATTCCAACATTCCAATAGTAAAGCCATAACATTTACTGGTTGATTTGAATTAAGTATTTTTAATCATCACACTTCCAACTCCATCCATTTGGTTAGGGGCCACAATGTGGATAGCCGATTTTATGCAATGGGATCAAATTAGTGTTCAAACAATCCCTCATGGACCCAATAACATCATGCTTTTTGCCGTTTGTCGATATCGTGTCTCTGAGCTGCGCTAGAGCCCAAGAAGTACGCGCGCATCGAACTGGGGAAGAGGAGGGAAAGGCGAGACGAGAGGGAAAGGGGGCGGAGTCTCATTTGCGTGTGCCTCTCTCCCTCCCCCCGCCCTCTCGCTCGCCTCTCCCCGCCCAAAAGGCACAAGCCGGGGAAGCATGCTAAAAATCTGATTTTTTCACTAAAAATCCTAAAATATTCCAATTAGTCAATAAATTTCTACAGGTTTGAGGTACATATTCCAGAAACGCTCAAATCGAGACTTTTCCGTCTTTTTATCGATTTTTGACTCGCATTGAGAAAACTTTTTCAAAGCCTGTAAGAATTTATTGAAAGGGGATGGTTGTAGCTATCCAACGCGCCCTAGAACGCTTGATTTGGTTAAGAATGAACTTTGTGCTTGTTTTCATTGGAGGGGCATGTCACACCCCGTCTCGTTTTCATTGGAGGGGCATGTCACACCAAAGTGGGCGGGGCTTGTGGCCCCTACATTTAGTTGAATTACTGTTTTTACCTTGAATTTGACTTAACAAATGTTTATATAATAACAAATGTTTATATATATATAAAAAGGTGATGATTGAGTGAGCATCCGATATCTCACATATAAGAGATAAAACTGTGAAAATAATAAGAAAATGTACGGAATGCATGACGATGGAGAGAAGTATTATTGCGATCGACTTAATTATTCGGTGCCCGCCTTCGTAGATGATTCTGAAAAAATATTTCGAGTGCTAAAACATTCTGGTTATCATACTGGCATGATCGGTTCCCGTCCAACCAGACGGTACGAGAAAAGAAAGAGCTCACGAAAGAGATAGAGATAAAGGGAAAGACAGTCATTCTCCCAATTTCCAATATCAAACGTAAACAAACTTACTCGGTTGTCGCATGTACTTCAAGAGCTGTGGATTTGGTGCGATTGGAGTGTCAGGCAACACGTTAGTAGCTGGTTTCACGACCGGCATCTCTCCTAAAAAATAAATAGAATTTTCAAAAAAAAACAAAAAAAAACTTTCATGGGACCGGTAAAATATGATGTTATCGGGAAAAATTTTTGTGACACCCAAAACGAACTAGAGCTTAAAATTAAAATATAATTTACAATTCAGTTACGCTTACTCGAATGCACTCGACTGTGTCTTTTACAATCGTATGTCGTCGAAAATCGTTTTCCGCAAGTCACACATGCAAATGGTCTGTGAATTTCGCTCTCTGCTGCAAAATAAAAAATTGGTATGCATTAAAATATTTAAAAAAATGTAAATATGTACGTAAATGCTGATTGCAAAGGATTTAAAAAAAATAATACACTTACGAAAATGCACTTGACTGTGTCTTTTAAGCTGGCATCTGGTTGGAAATCTTTTTCCGCAAGTTTCACACGGAAATGGTCGTCGAATTTCTTCGGATTCTAAACGAGAAAAAATACAGGAATAACAAAAAGATGTCGAACCTTCATGCACGCTCCTTTTGTGATATATGAGCTTGTAATTTTGGTCGTATGCCTTATCGCACTCGTCACATTTGTACTGGCCACTCGATTTACTATCGCCTGGAAAGGTGTATCGTTCGCAGGTCATCCCCGATCGCATGAACCCAATGAAAAGCCCCTGTAAATCATAGACCCCTTAAAAGTTGGAAAAAAACTATCCAAATGTTGACCCAACGTTTCGTTCATTGCCGAGTCTCGTCGTCTGGAGGCCTCAATGTGCGTTCCGTTCTCCATCCATTTCGCAATATAGAATGCGCGCGCGACACGTTTGACCTTGTGACCCCGTTTGACCAAACTTTCGCAATTGTGAAAAAAACAGAGGGAGGCATCTCTCCTTTTCAGCTAACTGGAGCAGAGATTCATGTACGAATCGAATCATAGACTCAAAAATATGCTCACCGTTACGTTTTTCATTCTTTCTTCTTTTCTTAGTCTTGGTTTTGCGAAACTCATCGTTCGGATTATAAGAATGGTCAGAATCCTCGATGAAATTACAATCATCGTCGTTCATTTCCTAACCGAAGTAAATAATTTTAAAGGTTTCGTTGCTCAAATCGACTCTTTTTCTTACGTCTATCATTTCGGCGATCCATTCTGCATCATGCTCCTCTATCATTTCCCCCATCGATTCATCAAACGTCGGAAGTCGAGCATTGTCCCCACTTTCCATAAGATTACGGTCTTTCTATAATTTGCATGTCGATCTCTTATTTCCTCTATAATGTGAAACAAGCTTAACTGAAACGCTGTAGAAACTATAATGCATCTTACTTGAGCCTGTTCAAGTGTGACAATTTGTTCTAGAGTGTCACCGGCATCTTTCTGTAAATTTAGATTTTTTCCTGATGCAAGCACAATCGAGTCATACTTGTTTAACGGCGTAGTTTGCTTCTCCGATGTCATCAAAATAACTCTCTTCATCCTGCTTTGCATATTCATTAAAAAAATCATTGTAAAGAAGTCACCTCGATTTTTGAAATCGCATCCATATTTCCATTGATTTCCATTGTATCAGCTACATGATTTTGAGCAACCCCCTAAAAATGAAGCAATTATAGCCTTTCAGCAGGCTTTTTTACTCACTTCTATTGGCAATAGGCGTTGTGTGTAATCAAAATGGCCATTAGCTTGGATGAAATCCCGAGCATTCGACGATTCCGCGATCGCGGAATTATTGTTATGATCAGAATATTCGATCGTTTCGTTATGTCCAATTTTTGAAACAAATTTCACTTCATCAGAAAAATCGTCTATGTTTGGTCGCTAAAATAGACAATGTGTGTAAATTTGTTATGAACAATATAATCGGAACGAAAAGGAAACTAATCGCACATTCACATGGTTCTGCTGTAGTGAGCTTGAAAACATAATTTTGTCCTTGATCATAATTTCAATCACTTCACATAATACGTATACCTGTTTTCTTGTTGAATCATTCCTGAATAAATTAATATTAAGGTTTGATTACAATGAAAAATAAATAACCTGTTTTTGTCCCACTTCATCACGATTTCCATCTGAGTGTGCAATGAAGTTTTGGCAAACTCCAACTCCTAAAAAAATTACAGTTCATTTTTTTAAGATGAGCCTATTGTTTCACATCAACAGATTCGTTCCGAAAAATGCACTGAGCAGCCTCGATTCCTTTCTGAACAACAGAGCCTAGTTTATCCTCGAATGAGAAGTGAATGGCCTGAAAATATCTGTTTGGAGTATCAACAATTAGACTTCATCTACCTCCATTTGCAGTTGCGCGATTCTTTGTTCATCCTCGTGTAACATTTCTAAAATAATAAAGGTGTATCTATAGACAAAAAAGGATGAAATAATAAATCAAAGAGCTACTTGCGGTTTTTCTCTCAGTTGGAGCTGTGCCAGAGGGGAACTTCGCAACTTTTACCTACATTTTTCGGAAATTAATGCCCTCTTTGTAGTTCTCGCTACTATCTCTATGCATTCTAAAAAATCAAAAAAAAAGGTAATCGAATTATTAGAAATAATGGGTTCGACACTAAATAGAGCGCTTAATGATCAAAGAAAGATGAGAGAAATGGTATAGAGATGAAACGAGAACAAGAGATGAGCTCATATGAGCGATGCCCGCAGGTGACTTCCCTATTTGATTGCGTGCTCGTTAAAAGCCTTCCCCCATTTGACTCTTGAAACAAGAAGCTCTTGAAACATTATCAAATTCTGTTCAAATTCTATAATATCCAGACTCTGCTTATTTTTTTACTCTTTTTTTGCGGAGGGGTGCCAGGGGTACAGATGAATTTTAGCTATTCATTTCGTCACAGTAACTTCAGTTTTGAATATTGGATTGTCGACGCTTAATAGATGGTTTGGTTCACCCGCTGGCAGTTTTTGCATAAATTCGTACACCGCGAATTGCGTTTTTCGCATTTCAGTAGGTTGTATTTGACTGCATTTAAGCTTAAAAATTTACTTTCTAGAATGGCAGAAATTTTCGTCCAACGGATTGCGCACTTGCAAATGGAGGTGAGCAATCGTTTCGCCTATATTACAAACTTTCTCATCTTTCTGTATTTCTTTCTGTCTCCTGCATAGAAACGAGTGAATCGGGAATACTTTATTAGGCATTCGGGCTCTCGTTTTCGGACAAGATTGGCTCGGTAGTGCAGAAAGGTATCGGAGTTGCACACGCATTCATCAAGAATGAGACGGCCGAGGTCTATTTTCAATCATTTTTTCATGTTTTTTATCGTAGGTTCAGTGATGGCGATCATAAACAAGAATTTTACAAATATATATTTAAATATAAAATCCGAAAGCAATTGATTTTCGAAATTTCAGGACCTGAAGCTCACAATGAAGTCTCTACATCATGAGCGCAACGATGTTTTTGGATGGGACAGAAACAGGTCGGAATTGTCTACCGTAATTCAGTAAAAAAAGACACATTTATAAGTTGTTTTTTGCAGAGATGATCCGATGAGAAAGCAAATCTACGCCCTGTGTGAATCGCTTGAAATTATCCTCAACTGTAAGCTCGCCTCTGCGGAAGCAGCGTTGCAGCCCGACAGCGTAAGTAAAGTAGAATCAAAGTAGAATCAGTAGAATCATTTCTCGATCAAAGCGACTTTACAGCCATCAAAGTAAGCGTAGCGTAGGTGAGCGTTAGTGTTCAACAATTTGCCCAAATAGAAGCCAACTATTGCACATGAACTTCACCACGAAATTCAGTCAAAAAAATCAAATGATTCCCCAAAGAAAACTCATTTTAGCATGTCGAAGGTACGGAAATCGTTGAGGAGATAACAGATGCTTCAAATTTGGCAGATGACACGGTTGCAGAAGCTGGCATAAATCTCGGAACCGTGGAAAGACAGCCTTATTCCGATTGCATCCAACCGCCCGAGAAAATAAATGAGAAACAACTTGGACTTGGAATTCCCATTGACGTCAGTACATTTCGAAATAAATTGGTCCCAAATTACTATTTTTAAGGACATGGCAGTATCTGAACCCGCTAATGAGGCACTAAATAATGTGCCGAAAGAGGAGGTAAGTATCTACTTTTTGATAAAAAGATAAAAAGTATATTGTCAGGATGCGATCGCTTTGTTCGAAAGGTCGTATGATGGCGAAATGAAAGAGGCTTGTTACATTGTTTCTATAACGGCTCTGGCCTCATACTATTTTCTTTTATTTTCGATGTTCAATATTGTCTGATTTAGGAATTTGTCGATGAGCTTATTGGAACAATTGTAAACATTCTTCAACCGACTCCGCTTGAAGACAATTCAATAACAGGAATTAATGATGATGGAAAATCATTGGTGCTTGAGCTTTATCGATAATTAGATGCAAAACTTGCTGATTAGCAGGATGAAAACGATAAGGTTATTGCGAACGAAACGGAACCTCCTGTATACGAAATGGAAACAAAACGAACAACGCGGAACCCCCGAAAACGAACTATTCGGAGCATCCTTGCAGATGAATCGATGGTAGAAATGGTAGAAGAAGAGGAAGAAGTGGAAGAAGCGAAGAAAAAAGAACTGGTAATAAACTATAAATACACATATGAACTTAAAATTTGAGTAATGCTTGATATGTTTCGCATGAAAGAACATTTTTAGGACAACAACAACATCGATAATAATTATATGGATGATTCTGATGGTTCGTATCATCCTATCCATAGTCGTGGTGTGCATTCAACCCCAAGAAGAGCGAAGAATAAAAGGAAAAGTAATTGTAAACTATCCGGGAAGTCAGATAAGAAAAGCAGTAATCTGAAGACTCCTAAAAACGAAGACAGTACTCGTAAGTATACATATATTTCTATGATCACAATTCATTTCGACAAATTTAAATAAAACTAACATGCAAAATAAATTTACACAGCTCATGACAAGCGACTGCGTCCTTTCAAGTGTGATCAGTGCGAATGCTCATACACCAGAGTGTCCCAGCTCAAACTTCACATTAGAGCTGCTCACGCAGGTAATGTTCGATAACTTATCTTCTAGCAAAAAATTGTGTTGTGAAATCCAATGATATAGTTAAACAACAACAATACGCATCTTTACAGCAACCGAAGAGGCGCGAAAGCCGTTTCAGTGCAAAATTTGTGGAAGGCGATCTATCAAGAACTCTGATCTACGAAGACACATGAAAGTACATTCGAGTTGGTTTTTTTCTTCTATTCCAAATCGTGGTACAATACAAATTAGACACTCTAAACATTTTTTATTTGTGATTTTTCAGACGATCTACTGGTTAAGAAGCCCTTCCAATGCATTAATTGTAATAGTAGATTTTATGCGAAAGCGGGTCTCAAAACGCACAGTGAAAAATGCCTTTAAAGTTCATTTTTTAAAGCTTATTCTCTTTATTAACCCGTTTTTTCTAAACTCTGCTCAGAGTTCGGAAAAAAAACTTTTCTTTGATTCTACTTTCATAACATTTATTTCTATGTAGTAATTTGTAAAAATCTGCTATTAATCATTTATAAACACGAGATTTATTCGGTTTATCAAGTTTGTAATTCGGTTATAGGGTCAACTTCGTCATTCTATGAGTGTCGATCGTCCTATTTCTTCTTATTTCTTCTTGACATCGGCAGGCTCCCTCAAATAATATCTCTGTCATTTTTTCTTCATTTTTCAAATGATGCGTCTGATTCAATACAATGGCAATAAAAGTTATTTAAAGATATTTGCTCTTATTTGCCTTTGTTATTTGCAGTTATATTTGCAAAAGTTGAGTTATTTATTTAAAGTTAAGTTGAGTAAAAGTAAAAGTTATTTGCTGAGTTATTTGTGGGAGAGATAGTTTTTCCGGAAGCTATAATACTTTCAAAAATTCTCACTTCTTAGCAGGTGCGGCCTCATCCGCTTTCTTGGCGGGCTCATTCGTGGACTTGGCGGGCAATTTTTTGTCCTTTCTCTGTAATAATTATTTTTTAAATACGAGTAGAAATAGCTGGTATTAATTAATGATGTAAAAACATTAAAACACACCGTGAGAAGACCGTGGATTTTACCGAGCGGTGTCTTTGCGTATTTCTGAAGAAAAAAATTTGAAAATCTAAATCGTCAATCCCATTTTCTCTACCTCGGCTTTTTCCTTCTCGGCCTTCTCCTTCGCTTCGCGCTCCAGCTTCTCCCTTTCCTTCAAGTATTATTATCGGTTAAGTTGCGTAAAATGGAGAAATACCGTAATAACAGTAATATTTACACGTTTTCACAGAAAAGAATAGCAACACGCTTTCCCTGACTCCGGCCCTCTCCTTGTTCACCAACCTCTCGCCGTCTTCTTCTTTCTGGTTCACCCTTCAGCCACTTCTCGTGATTTCTCCGTCTACGAGCCCTAAATATATTTACTGTGATCAACTGATAATTTCATTTTTTATAGCTCATGACCAGTTGGAAAAGTGGCAGTAAATTTCTCCAAAACTGGCACATAAGTACAGCCTTTTTTTTTTTTTGCTTTCCAGTGCGTACTCGCAACTATACATATGCCGGTTTTTGGTTTGTTCCTTTTCTGGCTCTCACAGTATAATTTTATAATTATTTTTCATTAGTTATTAAGTATTTGACGCTGACCTTAATTTTTGGGAATCGACTAGACGACCACTGGTGTCTAAAATATCATCCGAATCCGAGCTCGAGTTCGAATTACCGGTTTTCTTCTGAAATGATTCCATAACAAGAATCAATTCAAGCCGATGTATGTATAACCAGATCTTCAGATCCAGAGAAAGCCAGATACCACCATTAACAATGTAAGCGAGGAAGATTTCATCTACTTATATCCTAAAATCAGTCCCTTCGCCTCTTCAGTAGACTTTCAATCGTAACGAAACAACTAGTCGTTTATAATGGAAATCATCCATCGCTCTCCTCATTCCGCGCTGTCTCTCGTGAAGAAAGCGGCTCATTTCCTTATTAAAGGGAGTCGGCATCCAAAAATTAATATTTTTCAATTTCTTTTCTTCTTCGAATTTAAGTGGAAACAAGCTCTGGTGTTCCGAAAAATTCAAAAATATTAAATAAAATTCTTTAAAAAAACTAAAAATAAAAATAAAATTAATTTGCGTGTATTTGGGTTACTGTCGCTCTCGCATCCTCGCCTTTTCGCACTAGTCGTCGGATGGCACACCACGCCTCAGCGGAAATTTTTTTGAACGCTTTGTTCTTTTTCACTGCTTTTCTAGCTTTTTTGAAAGTCTTTTTGTATAAAGTCGTTGTGCAAGTGTGTTCCGCAATTCGATTTTGAACCGTTTGTTATCATGGAGCTCCATTTACTGTGGTTTGCCAAGTCGTAATGCGAGGGACATTTTGCGGGACCTATTCTCTGCTATATTTTCACAAGCGTGTAATATGTACTGGATTGCGAACCGTTCTATTTGATATTTGTGTTGTTATTTGCATTATTCCGCTGACTTTTATAATTTCTTGCACTAAAGTTCTTAAATTTAGCCAAACATGGCCGACGAATGGGCAGTAAACGAGGCCGTGGATGTTGCTCCCGCCTTTGAGCTCGAGAGCGATCTTCCCGAGGTCAAGCTCTTCGGAAAGTGGAACCTCCAAGAGGTAGTACAAACCTTTTTCAATTTGGTTGTTGTTATTTTCATCCTGTTCAATTCTATGAAGTAGAAAAAGCCAATGTCTCTGATACAGGGGTCAAATACTCAAGTTACAAAGGCCAAGATGTGGTATACTATCACGACGTTTGAGTGCTTTTGCGCTTGCAGTGGTTAGGTTTCGGGTCATGTCATGTCAGTTTTTTTTTTGCGAGAAAATGCGGTACGCATAGGCCATTTTTGAGGAGTTAATTGGCCCTGCTCTGATAGAAACTTGTAGTTAAACCATTCTAAGCGTATATTACTGTTCTGTTGCTATATTTAAATAAATTTATGTGATTTATATTTATATTTGCCAGGTCAATGTTGCCGACATCTCGCTTGTCGACTACATCGCCGTCAAGGAGAAATACGCCAAGTACCTTCCCCTCTCCGCTGGACGCTACCAGGTCGGCGAAGATATAAATATTTATGTTACACTTTGTATAACGTTACCCAGCTCTTCTCTGAAAGCACCTTGTAGTTAAACCATTCTGAGATTGTAATTCGCTTGTGCTTCCTAATCGTGTATTATTAGAAAACTTCAAAACAATTTTCTTTTCAGAACCCCGTGCAGATGCTCGTCAACGCCGTTATCATGTCGGACCCGTGAAGACTCTACCCGTATTGGGCGCGCCGGTATCGTCCGTCGTCAGGCCGTCGACGAGGCTCCCTTCAGACGTGTCAACCAGGTTTGTAAATTTGAATTTATTGAATTTCAAAATTTAATTTATTATGCGTCTATGAAGAAGACAAACCCAGCTCAGTACCTTGTAGTTAGAACATTCTGAGAACTGAGATTGAAAAACCTTTTTGTTTTATAGTCATACCGTTTATTTTGCTCGCAATATTTATTACATCTCAGGCTATATGGCTCCTCTGCACTGGAACTCGCGAGGCCGCATTCCGTAACAGCAAGACGATCGCTAAGTGCCTGGCCGACGAGTTGATCAACGCCGCCAAGGAATCCTCCAACAGCTACGCCATCAAGAAGAAGAACGAGCTCGAGCGTGTCGCCAAGTTTAACGGCTAAGCCGTTTTGTTATCTAGACATACCTTTTTCGTTTGTTCTTGATGATGTTAATAGGTAAATTGTGAGTATTTACTCTCTTGTGTGTTAAATACACTTGTTATTATTCAACAGACTATTCGTTGCAACATACACATTTAAAGTTATTATAGCTTTGATATAAGGGGGAGGGGAGTAGTTGGGGAACATGCGCGTATCAGTATCGATTGTGTGTTGGATAAGAAAGGAAAGAGAAAGCTTCTATCAACGACTGCCTGCTTGCCAAAACGTCCGCGACCTTTGCAGTTCGTCCATTGCTCCAAGGATCGTTTTTTTCAAATCACAGCCAAAAGCGCGCTCCGGTTTATTTTTTTCTCTCTAGGCTTCCATTGAGAGAGATTCTCTTGTTCTTTCAATTGCAGTGCTGTCCTAGGTTCACCCCTACCCTCTATCAACTACTACGACTACTATTCCCTAAAATTAAGCTAGTTTTGCGTCGTGCTTCGGAGTGACTAGTGCTGGCTGCCTTCTCATTGGTTATTTGGAGGCTGCCTTGCTCCGGAAAGAATATCTGTGTTCAGAGAATGTTCTCTCACGGCTATTTGATCTGGTTTCCTGTTGTCGATGTGCAAGTAAGACCTGCAACTTCCCCAGCCTCTCCATTCATTAATTCAGCAGCAGGTCGCCTTCTACCGCCAGCAAAATGAGGAACTACCCTATAGGCTTGTTTGTGAGGCAGCGAGTTTGCGAGGAACGACCTAACAGCGCAGGAATGATCAAACAAAGCGCAAACATGGCTAAAAATCGATCACAAATCGTATCATAAAGGTAAAATGCGTATTATTGACTATAATAAAGGTAAAATGCGTATAATGCGTATAAGATTGTGCTTAAATGGCGAAATTTGTGAGCCGAAAAGAATCAACGGTAAAAAAAGGGAAACTTGACTCAAGAAAGTGTAAAACTGAATACTACTCGACTATTCGGCGTGAAACCGCTTCCAAATATAATCACCGTGGCCAGGACAAGAAGACAGTAGCAACAAAGTGAAAAATAGTTTTAAAAAAACGAAAAAACCCCGAAAACACAACATATTTGATGAAAACCCAGTGGAGTTCGTTGGCGAAAAAGTCGATATCAGTATACTTTTCAGTTACAGTATACTTTTTTAAGAGACCGGATCGGTAAAAATCGACCACCCCCCGGACACGCTCCTACCGAATTGAGCTCCACAAGCCCATACTCTAGTGTTAGGAGGGTCTTTCTCCTAAATTACCAATGGTACCCTTTATTTCCATTTACCGCCTTCTCAGAGGGGGAAAAGTGAAAAATAACGCTAAAACATCAAAAATTAATATTTTAAAAACGTGAAGAGCTAGACTTATTTTTTCTTGTGTATCATAATAGAGGTGCTCTGAAGTTCCAAAAAAAATATTTAGCTTGAATCCTGATCGATTCCTAAAAAGAAAATCCATGAGAAAATAGCTAGAATTTTCAGTTTTTGAGTTCTGTAGCCTTTCTTTCGAAAGGAATCCAAAGGAAACCTAGGTCTACGGTGAAGTCTACTGGTGGATGCATCTAAATATCCAATCCCCAGGTCGATTCAGTCTGGCCATTTTTTTATTTTGACTCGCAAAGGTGCGAGACGGAATTTCTGATTCACTATCTCTTGGGATTTCTTTGTTGTTTTAGCGTCATTTAATCTGCAAACAGCTTCAATACCATTTTTTATGTTATTTTAGAAACACTTAACATCATGGGAGTCGAATCCGTCATCAGCAATTTTTTCTATCATCACCCAGGGTTCACGCTCCGAAAATATCTCATGAGCGATAACTCCGGGTCATTGTAGGTTATTAAAGTTAGTGATACTACGATTACTACATGCCAGTGTGGAGTACAATTACTCACAAATATACCATATCCATAAATACCGTAACCTGACTGCACGGAAATCCTGAAATGAGGAACTGATAGGATCTCAGAGCCAGGGCCTGAACCGGAAAAGCCTTAATGTACCTAAATACATGAAATCCTTTCAACTAAGACATTCTCCCTCCAAAAAAGAGACTTAAAAAAAAAATGCTTGATAAATCTAATTCCAGGGTTCGAACATTTTCTCATGAGAACTGTGCTAAATAGCATAGCATGTACTATGTGTAGCATAAAGTGTAGAAAAAATATGTGTAATAATTATTTATTGATTTTTAATCATTGCAGAACTTAAAAAAAAGATAAAATAGGAGATAATGAACGATTCAACAACTCAGGTGAAAGTTATTAAAATTTCTATTTCTTCATCACTTCTAACAAGCTTTTCTATTGAAACCAGCCATCAAGCCAACTTTTTGTTGTTGGTTCAGGCGTTGTTCCGCTTTCCTGGTCTTGATCGATCTCTCCTTTGAACAGGTCGGAATACTTGTTTCTTATAGCTGTTCGCATGAGGTCGGCCTCGTCGAATAGGGGTTCTCTCTTGAATTCTAATTCAGGGTCGCCTTCTGGGTTGTAAAGCAGATCATTGACCTCATCGGGTTCTGGGTCAATCTCTGTCAGAATGTTGTCTTGTCTGTCCAATTTCGTCGCCTTGAAACCAGCGTACACTCCAGAAATCTGGCGATAATTAAAGAAGGCGTAAACTCAATATTTTCGGGGCATATCTGACGTCATAGGTCGATAGTTTCCGAAAACCACATTCCGAATTCGAAAATTAGAACTCATGTCAGTAGCTCAACTTTGAACCGAGTTACACGCACGCAAAGTTTCTACAGGGCACAGGCAAAATCAAGATGCGCGGTGCAAAGGGAAGGGAGCTAGGTCAAGACGCAGAGGAGATGGGAAGAGACAGGAGAGGAGCGAAAAACTCTCGCGTCTGTCACTCTCACCCTCCTACAGTACTTCCCCCTGATTGCACAGGGAAGTGCTTCCCCGAATTTGGAGTTTACGCCTTCTTTAAGGAGGTGCTCTGGTTTGAAGTACATGGATCCATCTTTTTTGTTGGTCTCAATTCTCATTAGTCTCGCAGCTTCATGAGCGTCAGTCTTCGCTCCAGTATCCTCTCCAATGTCGTAAAGCTTCTTGAGGAAGGCTTTCACGTACGGTGGGAATCGAATGGATTTTCTTCTCTTGGGTAGGGCCCATCCCATTAGTTGACTTCTGCCATTCTCGTTCTTTTTAATAATCGAGTCGATGGTATCGTCAATAATAGGGCACATTCGGGGTGGAGCATCAGTCTCTAATTTGACGCCGAACTGATGAAGGGCGTAGTCGAGAATATTCTCCTTCTCGAGATGCTCAAGATTAGAGATGAGAAAGGAAGAGCAAAAGGAAGAGTTTCCGCGCGGCGCGGCGAGGAATGAGAGGGAAAGGAAGAGGAGGGGGAGGGGATTAACTCTTGTGGAAGAGTGAGGGGTCTTGTGGAAGAGTGAGGGGTCTTGTGGAAGAGTGGTTTCGAAGAACCAGCATTTGCAGCTGATTTCTGATCATTTTCCTAGGGAATGTGCAATAAATATACACAGCTAACATTCTAAAGTGGACTCTAGTCATAATACAATAGAATTTCAAGAGATTTATCTCATCAGGTGTCTTGTGAGCATGTTCCCCTCCAAACCTTGGTAGAGCGATTTCTAAGCTTGTTTTTGAGCTTGTCGATAGAGAGAACAGTTGGTAACTAAGTACAGTAAGTAAAATATCTCTTCCTAGTCTTATGATGCCAATCCTTTGAAGATCCTTACGAATCTTACTGGTTTAAGCCCTTTCAAAGAAATTTTTGATTGCGGGGCTAGCTACTGTAGAGCATTAATGCACTGTGGCCAATATTAAATATGTAGTCGATCAAGTTTAATGTTTACCAGGGTCAGTGCTATCCTTATCTTCCATTAGGAAAGGATTTTCCCCGTGGAAAAGTTCAGAATCGATCACACCGGTCTTAGTTTTCATCGTATCGTCTTATTTGTGGCATCAGTCTGTCAACCAGATGTTTCTCTATAACTTTTCTCTTGATCACGAAGCGCTAAAATCATCGGGGAATTATCCATCTCTCATTTTGTGAATCACTCTTGTGGAAGAGCGCTCACTCTTGTGGAAGAGAGGCCATTCCCTCTCGCTCTTGTGGAAGAGCGCGGCTCACTTTGCATACATTCGCCACTCTTCCCTCTTCCTTTCCCATCTCTACTCAAGATGCTTCCCGACGGTCATGTGGATATCGAGATGTCTCTCAGTGAGAAACTCTTTCGAACAAGTCTCGATGGGGCAACGGAAAAGCTTGTTTTCGGGTTTGGGCTTCTTACACTTCTTCTCCTTCTTCTCGCAGTGTCCCTCTTCTTCAACTGTCTTGCCAAGCTTCTCAATATGTTCGGGACTACCGATCTTCATCCAGAACTTCTCATCGGAAAGAGCTCCTCCAGAATGCAATTTAGCACAGTTCACATGAAAAAAAGGTAAAAATGTACGACTCCGGGAACTAAATTTTCAAAAAAAAGGATTTCATGTATTTAGGTACATTAAGGCTTTTCCGGTTCAGGCCCTGGCTCTGAGATCCTATCAGTTCCTCATTTCAGGATTTCCGTGCAGTCAGGTTACGGTATTTATGGATATGGTATATTTGTGAGTAATTGTACTCCACACTGGCGTGTAGTAATCGTAGTATCACTAACTTTAATAACCTACAATGACCCGGAGTTATCGCTCATGAGATATTTTCGGAGCGTGAACCCTGGGTGATGATAGAAAAAATTGCTGATGACGGATTCGACTCCCATGATGTTAAGTGTTTCTAAAATAACATAAAAATGGTATTGAAGCTGTTTGCAGATTAAATGACGCTAAAACAACAAAGAAATCCCAAGAGATAGTGAATCAGAAATTCCGTCTCGCACCTTTGCGAGTTAAAATAAAAAAATGGCCAGACTGAATCGACCTGGGGATTGGATATTTAGATGCATCCACCAGTAGACTTCACCGTAGACCTAGGTTTCCTTTGGATTCCTTTCGAAAGAAAGGCTACAGAACTCAAAAACTGAAAATTCTAGCTATTTTCTCATGGATTTTCTTTTTAGGAATCGATCAGGATTCAAGCTAAATATTTTTTTTGGAACTTCAGAGCACCTCTATTATGATACACAAGAAAAAATAAGTCTAGCTCTTCACGTTTTTAAAATATTAATTTTTGATGTTTTAGCGTTATTTTTCACTTTTCTCCCTCTGAGAAGGCGGTAAATGGAAATAAAGGGTACCATTGGTAATTTAGGAGAAAGACCCTCCTAACACTAGAGTATGGGCTTGAGGAGCTCAATTCGGTAGGAGCGTGTCCGGGGGTGGGGTGAATTTGCTCGATTCTTACCGAGCAGGTCTCTTAACAAGATGCGAGAGCGACCGTAATCATAGTACTTGCAAGTTATAAATATATTTTTTTCTCGTTAATTACTTAATTATATTTTTTAATATTTTGGCATATGCTTTAGGGCTATGAAACAAATGAAATAAGACAAAGTTATTTTTTTGGTTTCCGACTCCCTTTAAACGACTAGTTGTGTTGTTACGCTTGAACTCATTAAAGGAGGTGTCCCACGAATCTCTGACTAACTGAGTTCTTGATGTGAGATGGTGGGTCGTGGCTACCCGTTAACACTTTCGAAACTCCCATGTTTTAAATTTTCGTTTGAACTGAGATATGAGCATTTGGCTGCGTTCCAAGTGACCCTGCGCGCGCAGGCAACGAGCGAGAGAGCGTGCGAAATGAGGAGAGCGCGCCCTCTCACTCCTCACTTTGCATAATCGCCCGCGCGATTCGTGGGACGCCTTCTTTAACGTCGTGGGCCGTATCTCCTATACCTTTCTCCCTCTTCCTCCCAATCTTCTTTTCTTCCTTTCTTCCTGATAACGGGCCTGCTGAAATCGACAAAAATTTTCATTGTATAAATTCAATTTTTTTCAATTTATTTGTATGTGTGCACAAGCTCTGTGCCAGCCAACTATGCGAGTAAACCATTCGCGCAAATCAAAATACGGCAGCGGCATCGTGTACGGGAGATCGTAAGGGGGCCGTACGCGCTCACTATTTTCCTGGAAAACTCGGATGACTGTGATTACTCCGTTCTTGTACTGACAAATATCGTTTTCTAATGAGTACTGACTGGGATCGTTGTCAAAAAGTCAAAATATAAGTCAAAATATTAAAAATATAAAAAAAAGGTCCTAAGGATCCGACGGTCAATAATACCTGTCGTCGTTCCTTCTCTGAAGGTGTCATGGGTCCTCTTTGATCATTGTCCTTCGATTCTTTCTGAAGTATCTCAAATTTTATCTATTCCCAAAGTCATCACATTCTCATTTAAAACAAAGTCCCTGCAGCCCTTGAAAAATATTTCCTTCGATTCTTTCTGAATTTGTTTCTTTGAGGTGCTTTGAGGAGCATTGTTTTAAATGAAATCTACGATTTAAAAAAAAAAATTTAAAGGAAATAAGCCCCATAAGTCATATTTCGATTAATCGGCACAATGAATTTAAAAATAAAATTTTTTTAATGCCAACCTCGGGTGTCTTCTCGGGAGTTTTCTCCGGAGTTTTCTGATCCTTGTCCTTTGATTCTTTCTGCGTTTGATTTATTTTTTAGAAGTTAAATTTTCGTTAGACAATTTTAAAAAAAACGAAAAGATTTTTCGAAAATTTACAAGGATCCCCATGAATCCTACTTTCATTAAAGGGCACAATAAATAAATAAAACAATAAATATTTAAAAAAAAACAAACCTCAGGCGTCTTCTCGGGAGCTTTCTCCGGGGTTTTCTGATCCTTGTCCTTTGATTCTTTCTGAAGTTTATTTAATTTTTTTTACCATGTCCCCACAACCTATTGTCCGATTTGCACACTTTCCTTGAAAAAAAAAGTAAACCCCAACCTCAGGTTTCTTTTCGGGTGTTATCACGGGAGCCTTCTTATCATTGTCCTTCGGTCCTTTCTGAAATTCACTGTTTCGCCGATTTCAAAGTGATATGAAAATTCGCGAACCTATAGTTCAGAGGTAAGAGGTCGTTCTTGAGAAATCATACCTCAGGTGTTTCGGGAGTTTTCTCTGGAAGTTTCTCTGGAGTCTTCTGATCCTTGTCCTTCGATTCCTTCTGAAGGGCGTTTGCGTTAACGATAAAATAATACATTGTTCGTCTATATGCAAAAAGAACGGCACACGAATCGGAGAAATAAGACCACTGGCAATATAATTCCAACCTCAGGAGTTCTCTCGAACTTATCCTTCGCCTCATTATCGCCTTTCTTCTCATCTCGCTTCTCCTTGAATATTTTCTTTTATTTTATAATTTCATTTTAAAAAAATATCCGATTTTCTAATTAGAGTTCTCATTTGCGAAGAAGACGAAAGTGACCAAGGAAAGACAAGTGAAAAAACGGATTTGAAAGTACTGAACTGGTTTAAAACTTATTTCTTGAAAACAGGCGAAAACTCTCAGTCGCCTTCTACTTCTTATCAGAGATTCTCGAAGATTTCTAGGATCTCATTTCAAAATGGTCTCAAGTCGATCAGAAAGAACATTGCGAAATGAGAGTTCATGTCTCCAACCTTTCTCTTTATCATTTGTTCCAGTTCTTCCTTTAACGCCTTCGGCACCTGAAATCGAAATATTTATATCTAGTATGTCTTTGTGGATCCTTCACCTCATTATCGCCTTTCTTCTCATCTACCTTCTCCTTGAATATTTTATTTTATTTTATCATTTCATTTAAAAAAATATCCGATTTCGTAAAATAACAAAGGCTTCTATTTCATTTTTAACTTTATTAAACGTTGAATTCGAAAAATTTCACACAAGGTCTCATAAATAAACTAGCTTGGTCCTATTATTTAGCTTAGGGCGCTGTAGAGATGTCACTGTGGTAACCGGATACAGTGCTTCCGCAGCTAATCAGTTGAATACTTTACGTTATCATACGTTTAAGATGCTCAGCAAACGAAATGTGCATGGTTAGAGAGCTATCGATTGTGAGAGAGGGGACCAGGGAAGGAAGGGGGGGGCATCTTCCTTTCTCCGGGCCCTCGTTCGTCAAGGGTCAGATAGGAGTGGAGCGTAATATATAATATCACGTTACCTCCGGAGGCCTGTCCGCATACTTCTCCGCCTCTACGTAAGGCGGCGGCTGCTTGCGGCTGACCTTGCTAACCTAAAAATTCTTTTTACTTTATTCATTTTAGACTATCCAATTTCGTTTATCTGTAAAAGTACCAATTTTTCGGGATCTTTGAACGATTTTCGAGAAAGTCTTCCTAGGAAATCATCGGTGAAGGTGAATTCTGAATTATCCCTTCATCACCTTCTTCTTGTCTCCTCCTCCTTTGGGCGATCGTCTACGACGACGACGACGCTCCGGCGTCCGATTGTCATCCCTGTTGCAGGAAAGCAAATGAATACCCTCGCTGCCCCTCCCTCACCCATTCGATTTCATCGACGGACCCCCGGTACGTTCACTAATCATATACTAATTTCCTGTACTGTAACTACAACGGAATAATTCATGAATGAATGAGAGTCCAAAAGAGTCACGCAAATGCTTGCTTTGTTATTCGTTTTGTTTGTGGTATTTTATTATTTGTCGCTGTTTTTTTGTATTGAAGATAAAAATAAGCAGATAAAAATGTTTTCATGGACGATATATACCTGTCATCTCTCTCATCCGTATCGTCCAAATCGTCTCTGGGCGAGTAATCACGTCGTTTGCGCTGAACTTACAGATTGTTGAAAATATGAACCCTCTAAAGCCTGACATAGGTGATTTAAAAAGAGGTATCAATAACCGGAGTATTTCAGCAGTAGAGAATACAAAGACACCATCTAAAAAATGCCAGATATACAATGACCAACCTCACGTGATCTCTTGCGACTTCCCTTTTTGCCTCTCGGTCTACAAATAGCAGTTTGAAACAAAAATTGTTGGAAGTTTATACCTTCTGCGAGAGTCGTCCTCATCCGAGTAGTCGTCCTAAAATATCGGAAATGAAAAATAATTTTCAAAAGTCAGAGATCAAAGATCCCTTTCAGGATGATAGATAAAGACCAAAGATCAACGATCAGGTTACCTCCGAGTGCTCCTCATCCGAGCGCGAGTGCTCCTCGTCTTCCGGCGCCTCACCCTTCAACTTCTGTAGCTTGCGCTTCTCCTTCATGAGTTTGAGCTGGAAAGCGAGAGTTGATCTTTGATCTTTTAGAACATTTTTTATCTGTAAAAATTATCCCCAATTTTTACAGAAAAATCTGAGAAATTTGCGAGATGAAATAACTGTAAAATAAATATTTAATGTAAAAATAAAAATCACCAGCATTTCGTCCATGGCGCGCATTATCTCGTCGTCGTCCATATTCTGAATTATTTAAATAATACAAATTTTAAACCTTCCTTTTTTCTTTTTTTTTCTCACCTTATTCTTCTTCTTTCTCTCCTTTCTCTTCTTGCCATCCTTCTCATTTCCCTTCTTCTCCGAACCGTCTTTCTTCTGAAGATCAAAGATCACTCAGAGATCAAAGATTAAAGATTACATCATCTTTCTTCACATCTTCCTTTTTCTCATCCTTCTTTTCCCCTTCTGCCTTCTTCTTCTCTTCCTTTGCTTTCTCTTTCCTCTTATATTCCTCAACGATACACTTCTTAATCCAATCGAGCGGTTCCTTTTCGTCAATCTGAATAGGGTTTTCTTATTCAGAACTAAAGTAAGAGATCAAAGATCAAGAAATAAAAAGGCTCGATTGAAGCATATTTTCCTCACCTTTTGCTCTTTGACGATTTCGTCTAACTTGGCGTTGAAAAACTTGAAATCACCAGCCTCAATGTACTCCATCTGCAGAAAAAAAATTCTGAATATGATTCAACGACTATATTTTATTTTAAATTCCTACAGCACATGAAAAACTGAAGAAGTTAGCTTTGAATGTTATGGAATGCTATGGACATTATTCAATTCGTCAATTGAGAAAAAAAATGTCTTAGTGATGAGTGTATGCAGAAATTAATAAACGAACTCGCCTTGTAAATCTTGGAGATGATGTCGTGGTACTGCTTCGGGAACTTGAGTTTGCCGGCTATGAGAAATCATTTTGATTTTATTGTCAAAAATATAAAGCATCGATATTATTGTCAAGTGAACTATACTGAAACGCTCGTTTTTTTGTAGTAACCTCATTCAGCCTTTTTTGTAGTAACCTCATTCTAGCCTCATTCAGCCTTTTTTGTAGTAACCTCATTCTACCGAACTGGACTTTTGTTTCTAGCGTAACTTCTCCTAATCCCATTCCACCTAAACCATTACAAGCTGGCAGTAACCACACCGTAGGGTTGCACTTTCGGTGTCGGTATAAATAGTCCGCGCATGTGTGAGAAAAAAAAACCGAGATTACCGATACCGATTCTGCAACCCTACCACACCGTAAATAACCCTACCGGCATCGAGCTCGCGCGACTTCTCCATCAGTTCGATCTTCATCTGCAAATTTGGCAATAATTTACAATTTATAACGTCAGAAAGATGAACATGATTATTCTCAATCCCGATCGAAGCTCAATACATTGTTATTAATTATTTTAGAATTTAATATTTGATTTATCAATAATTCTTACCTTGACGATCGTTTTCTTGCTGTTTGAATGAGACCACGTGAGGTTCTTCTTGTCGTAGATCTGCAAGAAAGGCCATAAGTTCCCCAAATTAAACATACACCACCCTAAAAAAGTTTTTAAAAAACTGTCGATGCCAGAAAGCAATAATTCAAAGAGGGCTTGCAAAGTCCTATTTTAGTCAGGTGCCAAATGATGTCTTGAAACATGCCTGCAGCATCATATACAGCCACACCTCCAGGTCGTCCTTGCGGCACTGCTCCTCGTCCTGCAGAGAATTAATGACTTTCCTTATTTCACGGGCCGGATGTTCCGGTCGGGACCGCAAATTAGGCGGGCAGAGAGCCGGATTTTAACCGTAGCCGGTATTTAGCAAATTTCGAGCCGGAGCCGTAAATTAGCAATCCCAATCTATCCGACGAGAGATTGAGCCGGTACGCGAACAACCGGAAGTTTTAACACAGTTTTAAACCCCGGATTTGGTTCCGGACTTCAGAGCCGGCGAATAGCATCCGGTTCTTTACCTGCAGGGAACGAATGCTCGCGTACTTTAGCGTGCCCATGAAACGGACGGACGCGCGGGCCACTCTGCAAGGGATTTGACTAAATGTTTTCATTTTTTTCCGAAATACTCCGTCCTACTATCGAATATTTGAGCACAGACGAGAGAATGAATGAAAAAAAACTGCAAGAATGATTGGCTGAATCATTTTGGAATAGAGACAGACTGAACGATTGAAAAGCCACCCTTTCTCATATGCGAACTATTTGGATTCAGTTTTTGTGTAGAAATTTACTGACAAATGGGTACCGCACTCCCCGACGGAAACTATCTTGCCCCTTATTGGTCGTTTTCCGCCGTCCCCCCTCAACTCACTTCACTTTTCCCTCCTTGTCCTTGAACGGACGGGAAATGCCGAAATCCAGCATGTAGATGACACTGTCGTTGGGCGGCAGGCCGACCGCATAGTTGGCCGCCTTTATGTCGCTGCAAGGAGGACCGGGAATTAGGAAGGAAACCCCGAGCCGCTAGTTTAGACTAGCCGGGATTCAAAAACTCAGATCCAAGATATACATTAGTCATTATAAGATTTATTCAATGGCTGGGAAATCCGGAAATACAAATCTCGGAGCCAGCTTTCCCTCAGAGCCGGAACCGTAAATTATCCCTCCATCCCCTCACCGATGCAGGAAGCCGAGTTCGTGCAGCGAGTCGATGCTCTTGAGCGTCTGGCGCGCAATGTTGATCTGCGTGGCCGGACTGCAACAGCCGGGAATTAGAATAAGGTTCTAAAACCTGGATTTGGTTCCGGACTAGGGAAAGGCAAAACGGTTCAAAAGCTTAGGGGGCGCAGTCCGGGAATTTCGAAATCGAGAGCCAGAGAAGGCCTGCGACCGATTAGTAAACCTCGAACGCGCGGGAATTCAAATCAGAGTTGAAAATTCTCTTTTACTTTATATCTCGAATATTTGAAGGTGCGCCTCTCCAATTTTGTGCTTGATAGTAAGTACTGATCATAGAGAACGTTCAGTTGAAAAATCAGAAAAATCGAATTGGGCAAACATAGTCAAATCATGCACCGAAATTGTCAAGATGTCGTAGTTTTTACTTTTAAATTAATGTATTGGCGATTCCAAGCATGCGCCTTTTCAGTTGAACTATGTATACACTCTATGACCTGTAGGGTGCTTTGGTGCAAAAATCAGAAAAATCGAATTGGGCAAACCTTGTCAAAATCAGTGCCGAACTTTGCACTATGCCAAACAGTTGTAACTGAGAATTATAACCAAATCAACCACGCCGCTTTAAAATTTTATGTGATATGGAATCTGTTGATTCAGCTGTTTCAATATTAGCACGATTTGAGGGTCAAAATTCGTATTTGTGATGCTTGAGTTACGGTAAGGATTACGGTGGAACATACTTGGCCTAATAACTAAAGTTGAATCGGGAAAATCATAATTATTTTTATCAATAATTGATCATTAGGTGTAGATGTAAGTGCCTTAGCACGAGAAAATAAAAATAAGAAAGCTTGAAAATTTCCGAAATTGACCGAGCGAAATGTTATGACCCAGCGAACCGTACACTTTCGGTCGCAACACCACGATGGGCGGGGCTTGGAGGGTTGGCTTTCTACTCGTTTATATTGAAATATTTTAAATTTCTGGAAGTGCTATTATGATTCGCCATCGTCGATTACCCCACAGTAGCAAAACAGGGATTTTAGGATGAGTTTGAAATTTTACTCTGCGGTGCCTATCAAAAGCTTCAGGGAGCTGCTGAAGGCCGGATAAAATTCCGAAACTCTGAGCCGGAAATAATGACTCCGGATTCGAACCGGGAAATACAATCCGGTTCTGAACCCCGGCTCCCGTCATACCTGGTCACGCCGCCGAGCACGTCCGTGATCACGTCCTTCAGGCTGCTCCAGATGATGTCCATCACGTAGTACTTGAAGGTGGCCGTGATGCCTGAAGGCCGGGAATAAGGCTTGGGATACGGTAGCCGGGAATTAGGCTTGGGATACGGAAACCGGAAATCTGGTTACGGATATTGTAGCCGGAGATTAGTTAGTGATACTGTAGCCGGAAAGTAGGTTAGGGATAATGTAGCAGGACATTTGCCGAAGCCGGGAACCAGGTAAGGGTTCCTGTAGCCGGATATTAGAAGGAAGATTGTGTTCCGGAGATTAGGCAAGGGATACTGTAGCCGGAGATTAGGTTAGGGATCCGGGAATCAGCCATCTTCAATTACCGTACCCTTGTCGTAGACCTTGACGAAGTGCGTCTTGTCGACGGTCGTACTCGACGCGATCGTGTCGAACACGTGGATCTCGACCTGGAATTTGATGAAATTATATTTTCCGGTTCCGGTTCTATAAACCGGTGCTGGCTCCGGCTCCCGAAATCATCATACCTTCAGTCGCAGCATATTCTCCGGTCCCTTTTTTCCCATCGAATTCGGCTCCACTTTCATCGCAAACTTCTTGTCGCGGTCCTTGATCAGAGACACCTAAACACATCGTGGTGTGGAGCGGCAGGGCGATGTTTCTTAGTCAGCACAGTGCCGTATAACCACGAAAAGTTATTTTGTAGTGTAGCTTCCGACCACCGTAAACTTTGTATTGTGTGCCAGTGCGACGTTTCCCAACCCTCGTCCTACCGTATACCTTGTACACCTCGCCGAATCCGCCCTTGCCCAGCATGTCGTCCACGAGGTACTGATTGCCGGACTGCGCAGCGATCACCTGCCGCGGCTGCAGCAGAGGCGGCGGCTCGGGCTGCAATATCGACTACCGTAATCCGCACGACGATGGACGATCGACGACTGACTTTTATCGGAATACAAATGTTACGACAGTAGGGTTGATCAGTGAATTTTGTTTTTCTTTTCTGATTCGGATGTCCCGCCAGCCGAACGATCAACAACACGACTACCGTAACCCCCAGGCGCACGACGGTGGGCGATCGATAACTGACCTTTTTCTCCTGTTCCTTCTTCGGGGCATCCTTCTTGGGAGCCTTGTCGACCTTTTCCGCTGCGTCTGCCATTGCGGATACGGTAGACAAGGACTGGGGAAAGGCGAGAGGAGGGAGAAAGAGGAGAGCGAACCGTCCGGGATGGGCGAAAGGAGAGGAAATGAGGAGAGGAGAGAGTGGAATGGACATGGAAAAAAGAGGGATAATGACCATTAGCATAGAAGTTAATATAATTTACTTGTTATTGAAAATTTGTTATCGTTTTAGATTTCATTTGAACACAAATGAAGCATTATTTGTAGAGAGTCGAATTTTTTTTGTCTTCCTTTATCCACTGTAATAAGGTGTCATGGGTGAATCCCATCATTCATGATTGTATTGGCGTCACTTCCCCTTTCCGCCATCAGTGACCCACCTATCAGTGCGCTATAAAAGTGTGAGATCCTTTCACTTAATGTTCCTAATGAAAAGTTCTCATCTTGTTCGCTTGACCTATCTTTCGTGCAGTTCTCAACGCGGCTATCCTAGATTTCACTTTGCCGCTCTCTGTTTTCTCTCAACTTTCTCAACTTTCTCCGAAATTCAGGCTTTTCTCCACGCCTCCTGAGTGTCCAAAACTGTCCTATAAAAGGATGAAGCCAATCTCATGTTTCATCGCCTCATCTCGACATGACTGCGGTGCCTATCCTATCTCTGGTCAATGGAAGAGACATTCAAGAACTCCGCAGTCTGGTTCGCAACCATGACCTGTTCGTGGGAGGCGCAACCCAGACGGTGCCTTTGGATCAAGAAGGGCATCAGGAATTGCAGGTAATTTATTTTAATCTTGATTCATCATTTGTGTCAATCTATCATTCTAGATCCAGAGAGAAGTGCGTGTTCTACCTCCAAGTGCTCGCCACCTCCTCGTCTTCTCGAAGATCAATGGAGTAAAAGTATGTTCCGAAGAAAAAAATGTTTTGCTTCAAAATTGTTGAATTCGGTCTGTTGATTTTAACTCTCTGTTTTTCTAGCGCAAGCGTACCATCGCTGAAGTTCATCAAACGCGCTATGGGACTGTTTAGCCTGCTGATCTCTGCCTACTCTCTTCGAAAGGCGGATCTGTGCATACTCTGTCAGGAATTTTCGTCCTTGTCTGATTGTCGTGATAAATAATGTTGTTCCTTTCTTGCAATGTCTTTTACCATTCATCAATGAACATACATGAAAAACAAAATGGCATTCCCGCTCTCGTGCGTGAATTTGTGTTCATATAGTCGTTGACTCCTAGGTGTTGGCTGGAAACACGTCTCGTAGAAGGAGTCGATGACGTAATGTCCGTCATGCCTTACGGCTGTCAATGGCACAAGGCCCGGCATGCCCGAAGGCTACATGGCACTACTACAGTGTCGAGTCGACGATACAAGACAATGAATAAAATTAAAATGAAACATGGTTTACGAGACGAAAAGATTAGAGAAACTGCTAGGAAGAGACTAGACAAAAGACTTCCTAAAGAAATGCGGTTGGATGTTTCGGTCCATTGGGTCGTAGACACCCAACCGCCTCACGAAGGGTGGACCTCGTCAGTACGACGCCCTTCGCAAGTGGGGAAACAAGAGTGATAGGGAATGAAGAAGATGAAAGTAAACAACAAACAACTAACGCGGAAACGAGTCAATATAGCGCGAATGAACTAACGGGGACAGTAAGTATTTCATATCAATATAGGCTAAATGGTGGGTGTGGAATGAACAAATTTGACGGAGAGAGAAGAAACATCCAATCGTTAGTTTGACTGACTGCTGTCTGGGGGAAGAAGGGAAGCGATCAATAGACTGAGAGGAGAGATCGGAAGGTCAAGTGATCAATGATCTACCCCCTCCCGGGATGAGGGAAGAGAGGGAAGGGAAGGGAAAGGAAAGGGAAGAGATCTCATTAGAAGGAAATCACAGTTTTTCGATAATACGCATGCATATGTCATTATTACAAACAGCATATTTTAGTGATATCGCTGGGGTTCTGTTCAATGTTGAATACAGCCTAGAGTATAGGATTTCTTTAGGGTATTGAATTTGCAGGAAATAATGTGCAAGTTGACGAGTTCTTTCCAAAAAGTGTTCGAATAGAGAACAGTTTCGGAAAATGCGAATTATTTCGCCATGCAACGTGTTCAGACCCATACTAATTGGGATATTCGATTCGTAGTGAGGGTATCTAACGACTGAGAATGAGTAATCATCGGTCTTGTTGTATAGTGAGGTTTGAACCGTACCAGTATTGGTCACTGTTACAGACATGTCAAGGAAGGCTGACTTTTTCGGACTTGTGTTAGTTTGTTCTAGAGTGAGTGAATGATGATACATATCGGTCGTTATTTTAATGAATTCGTTTGTTTTGTCGGAAATATGAAAGAGATCATCTATATATCGAAAAGTCCGATTTAGCGAAAAGGATAGAGTATGCCCAATTCGAATGTTGTTGCGGATGTATTGGTATTCCATGACAGCAAGAGTAAGATCTGCTATTTGAGGAGATGCATTATTGCCTTGAGGAATTCCCTTTCGTTGTTGATATAGTTTTCCACCGTAATAGGCGAATGAGTTTCGTAGGATGAAATCAACAATTCCTTTGAGGTCGTTTTTGTGATATGATCTTCCACTGGTATTCGAGTTATTTCGATCATATCTGACATTTGTTCCTTGAACTACGATGTATTCAGAACCGGCATTTTTGAACATTAAATCAAAGAGATAGTATATCTTTTCTTTTACTACATCATGTGGAAGATTCGTAAACAAAGAAGAGAAGTCAGCGCAGAAAATTTCGGACTTTTTGTTTTGAACTGTACTCAATTGCTGAACCACACGGAACGTATTTTGTATGGAAAAGAATCGATTAATTTTATCATGACTGGTAATGTTATTGCAATACCTTCTGAAATGACCATGTAGAAATCTTAGAATTTTTTGCAGCTCAACAGAAAGTGGTTTTAGGGTACTGTCATGAGCACCAGTAATAAATCTGAATTTTATCGGATTCTTGTGCATTTTAGGAATTCCGTATATTTTAGGTAGATTTCCCTCTGTTTGCGGAGGAATACCGAAACTGCGTGTGAATTTCTCATGATTTAATTTGATGTTTTCTGGATCAAGTTGATCTTTGATCTCGTAGGTCCTGCCATCAGTGCTTTGCGTATTCAGCTCTTTTTCCATAAATTGAAGATATAATTGTTTACATGTGATTGCGTAGTTTCCTGGTGCTTTGTCAACCATGGTGATCACGAAATCTCTGTGCAATTCCGCCACTTTTCTGATAAGAGATTTTGTTTGAACATAATCATGTTGGTGTATTTTTAATTTGATGTTTATTTTCTCGGAGATGATTCCATTGAATGCATCATAGATGGTTGGTACTTTAGTTTTCGGGGGTTTATATTTTCGTATGAGATTAGCAAATAGATTTTGGCATGAGTCTCGCACAGTATCTAATATTGTTTTCCGATCAGTGAAAGTTTTCACACGGAATTTGGTTCCTTTTTCAAAGAGATTTCTTAGCTCAGGATCACTAATAATAGTTGTGTTGCCTGAGCAGACGTGTTTATAGTGTGGGTCCACGAAATTTGAGTATTTGTGACAATTACATGTGGAACTCAGGATCGTTTGAATCTCTTGGGTGCTCAAGTTTCTCAGGAACTTTCCATAGTTGCATAGAAACTGTGAGGTTGAATTGTTTAGAGAATAAGTGATTTGTACACGAGGAACCTTATTTATATCTCCAGTGATTTCTTTCAAAACATCACGAACTCTATCGGAATTCAAAAGTTTCATGAGCTTTAGTCGCTCCATGAACCTTCCGAAATACTGCAGTTTTAAAATTGCATTTGGTCGATCATCACTCTGCATTGCCTTTTTAGATTCCCAATAATGGGGGCAAATAATTGAAAAAATCTTATATTTAAGCTCGTGATTTAAAGCATTGAAATCTGTAGAAGCGGTAAAATATTCCAGTTTTCGAAGGTCGTGATGTCTGAGTGATCTACCATAGACGAAAAGCTCACGTGTATCTCGTATTTCAATGTCATCTACAATTTCTTGAACAGTTTTTGTGCACTTGTAAGCTGGTTTTCTTCGTGTTCGTTTTCGTTTTCCTCTACAATTATGTGGAAGATCAGAAATGGGTAAAGTTTGGTATGGATGAGATGATTTTTCAAGAGGATTTATTCCTTCAGAAATATAGCCAAAGTTTTTAATGGAATCATTTAATCCAAACGGATATGCTGTGTTCAATGCTCTAATCCATAGAAGTTCCTTCTGCAGTAGCTCTGTTTTGTCTTTTCCGTGATCGAGAATGTCTACAGTGAAAGAATATCTATCATGCATAGGCTCTTTAAAATGTTGACTGAGAAAAGTTTTTAAGTGATTACTTTCGAAGGAATAACTGTGCTGTGATATTCTTGACTTTAATGTCTGGGTAGTCTCACCAACATACTGCATGGAGCACACAGTACATGTAATGAGATAAACCACATTCTTTGTTATGCAACTATCCTCAGCTTCTTTATTAGTAAGGAAAATGTCTTCTGTAATATTACTAGTCACTCCAATTTTGAAATTAGTCTTTGGACAGATTCGGCACCGCTTATTTTCACAAGAACGACCTGTGTGTGAGGTGTGATTTCCGAGAGTGACGAGATTTCTCCCATACTCTCTTCCAATGAATTTGGTGTTTGATAATAGTTTGTTCGCGTTTTTTGTGTTTTTAGCGGGCTAGTGTGAGGGGATGCCCATCCCTTACTATGATTTCGATCGACGGACATTCGGTGGGACTGCCACCGTGGCGTGACCCCTCTATGGTGGGAGAACCACATATTTCTGGCTCGACTACTCCGCCATCTCCCCTCCGCCGATCTATGGATCAGAAGAGACGACGATCACTGTAGTCTGGAATTATGAGATAAGTAGTTGAAATGTGATCTTTGTGTTAAAGCCAGTTGAATCTTAATTGATTCGATTGGTATTTCTAAGAGTGAGAGGGTGTAATGAGATTGGAAGGCGGGAAGAAGGAAAGTAGGAAAAAGGAAAATGGGATAATGTTTTCGAAAGGCAAGTAAAGCCTATGCGCATGGAATTCAGCAATAAGTTGCAAAAGAAAAGGTGTCGGGAACCTTTAGTTCCCTATTGGGAAAGGGAAGAGAGTACAGAAATATTGTGTATGTGTGACACCAAATTCTCTTTCGCAGAGAGGATAAGGGAAGTGGAAAAGGCGGCTTGACGAATGTAGAGTGGAGTGCAATGAAGAGCTGATTTGTGATATTCTGAGAGAGAAAGCGTAAGAAACGAATTTTCGATGAAGAAACGACGTGTGAGTAAGAAAGTGGATAAAATAATTGGTTTTCAATGATATTGATAAATAGTTAAGTATTAAAGTTGATAATATGTAGAATGGTTAAGTATTAAAGTTGATAATAGAAGTTGTTTGTTGTGTTGTCCTTACGGAACAACAGACCCACCCTCCATACGCAAACGGCATAGCCTATAGCGAAGAGGGGGGCGAAAATTGGTGTTCGAGGACCGGCCTAAGCGGAGAGAAACTCCTGCGGCCGCGTCCAAGAACGGGGTGTCACATTGTGACCAATAGGTAATAGAAGATGTGTAGAGGAAGTGTGCAAGTAAAGAGGAGAGAAGCAGTTACAAATGAGGTGATATGAATGTATGAACAATAAGTAATGGAAATGCGAAGGAAGTATGTTTGTAAACCAACCCTACCCACTCCGGAGAGGAGCCAGGCTCTCTACTACACGGAGCGGAACAGGGTGAGAGAAATTAAAATGAAACATGGTTTACGAGACGAAAAGATTAGAGAAACTGCTAGGAAGAGACTAGACAAAAGACTTCCTAAAGAAATGCGGTTGGATGTTTCGGTCCATTGGGTCGTAGACACCCAACCGCCTCACGAAGGGTGGACCTCGTCAGTACGACGCCCTTCGCAAGTGGGGAAACAAGAGTGATAGGGAATGAAGAAGATGAAAGTAAACAACAAACAACTAACGCGGAAACGAGTCAATATAGCGCGAATGAACTAACGGGGACAGTAAGTATTTCATATCAATATAGGCTAAATGGTGGGTGTGGAATAAACAAATTTGACGGAGAGAGAAGAAACATCCAATCGTTAGTTTGACTGACTGCTGTCTGGGGGAAGAAGGGAAGCGATCAATAGACTGAGAGGAGAGATCGGAAGGTCAAGTGATCAATGATCTACCCCCTCCCGGGATGAGGGAAGAGAGGGAAGGGAAAGGAAAGGAAAGGGAAGAGATCTCATTAGAAGGAAATCACAGTTTTTCGATAATACGCATGCATATGTCATTATTACAAACAGCATATTTTAGTGATATCGCTGGGGTTCTGTTCAATGTTGAATACAGCCTAGAGTATAGGATTTCTTTAGGGTATTGAATTTGCAGGAAATAATGTGCAAGTTGACGAGTTCTTTCCAAAAAGTGTTCGAATAGAGAACAGTTTCGGAAAATGCGAATTATTTCGCCGAATTATTTATAAAGAATCGTTCGACAACGTAAAAAGTGAAAACAAAAAAACTTCGCTCAACTATGTGTTTTATCGCGCGCCCTTTCAATGCGCAGTGAACGAAAGTGAAAATTTCTCATCAGAGTTAATTGATAATAAGTCAATATGAAAGGGAAAATTGTTTATTTTAATGGACTGCGGCAGGTAATGTGTACATCATTCTGTCAAAAATTTCTCTCCCGAATACAACTTATAATTTCCAGATACTTTTCGATTTCCGCTCCTATATTTTCTCGCTCTACTCTGAACACCTTCTTCGGGGCGTCCTTCCTGGGAGCCTTGTCGACCTTTTCCGCTGCGTCTGCCATTGCGGATACGGTAGACAAGGACTGGGGAAAGGCGAGAGGAGGGAGAAAGAGGAGAGCGAACCGTCCGGGATGGGCGAAAGGAGAGGAAATGAGGAGAGGAGAGAGTGGAATGGACATGGAAAAAAGAGGGATAATGACCATTAGCATAGAAGTTAATATAATTTACTTGTTATTGAAAATTTGTTATCGTTTTAGATTTCATTTGAATACAAATGAAGCATTATTTGTAGAGTGTCGAATTGTTTTTGTCTTCCTTTATCCACTCTAATAAGGACTACATCTCAATTTTCTTTATCGTCTTGATTCATTCTTAAAAATTGTTTCACTTTCACAATCTACTTCGTACGTTGCACAATCAATCAGCAATCTTGTATAAACACGAGATTTATTCGGTTTATGCTAGTTAGTAATTCGGTAATAGGGTCGACTTCGCGTGTCGATCGTCCTATTTCTTCTTATTTCTTCTTGGCATCGGCAGGCTCCCTGAAATATTATAAAATCTTTCATTATATTTTTTTTAATTTAAAAATGTGTATTTCGGAGTCGCTGTCTCAAGAAAATGGCAGGCAAAGAAAGTAAAGTGTTGATGAGTTATTTTTTGGAATATTTAATATTTTCGTAAAGAATATATTTTTCAAAAATGCTCACTTCGTAGCAGGTGAGGCCTCATCCGCTTTCTTAGCGGGCTCATTCGTGGACTTAGCGGGCAATTTTTTGTCCTTTCTCTGTAATTAATAAATGGTTAACAATTTTGAGTATTAATATCTTATTTTCAATAAAATCAAACACACCGTGAGAAGACCATGAATTCTCCCGAGCGGTGTCTTTGCGTATTTCTGAGAAAAAAAATTTGAAAATATATATCGTCAATTCCACAATTCTTAACCTCGGCCTTCTCCCTCTCCTCCTTTTCTTGTTTAGCGAGCCGAGCAATTCGCCTCTTCTCTCGTGCTCGCTCCTGTCTTGCTCTTCTCTCGCTAAAAATACAGCATTCGAGAGAACTTATGTATTTACTTACGCTCTTTCAATAGAGTTCTCGGCCCACTCTCTGTCCGATTTGGGCCCATAGAAAATTTCCTTCTGTAATATATATTTGAGGAGATAATTAAAAAGATTTTTTTTTGCTTTGATAACAAATAATATCCCTCCGCCTAACGCGGGTGGTCTTTATTTATTGCGCAAAATTTCGAAATTCTTTTCGAGAGGGATGCCTCAGAAATACGGAAATTCAGGCAACTCAGAGGTGCGCGAATAATTGTAATGATCTCTCGAATCTCCAACCTTCTTCATTTTCTTGTTTGCCTGCGCCTTCGCCTGCTGAAATCAGAAGGAATAAGATAGGAAGGAAAACAAACGAAACACTTTTTCGGACAGCTTTACCAGTCTTCAGTGAGCACAAAATGCTCGGTGGAACAAGTGCGAAAGACATTCTAATTATAGTCAGGACTGTATACGCGATACCCTAAAAATGATCCTGCGAGACACTAAAGTTTTAGTAAAAAACGCAACCGAGGAAAAAGCGGTCAATGATAAAAGGAAGGAACGAACAGATGTAAATGTTTTTGTTAAACTCTATTATATTTTCAATTGGAAATGCCCAACCTCAGGTGTCTTCTCGGGAGTTTTCTCTGGGGATTTCGGATCCTTGTCCTTCGGTTCTTTCTGAAATATATTGATTTCCTACAACTGCAGCATTCCTTAGAGAGAGTCGTAAAATTCTACTGTTGACATAATCAATTATGGAACCAACAAATCAAGAATCCAAAAAAAATGGGCACAACGAACTCGAAATTGAAATTATTTAAATTCTCAACCTCAGGTGTCTTCTCGGGAGTTTTCTCCGGGGGTTCTGAACCTTGTCCTTCGGCTCTTTCTGAAGTTTATTAAATTTAACCTAATCAAACATTAATCACAATCTATCGTCGTATAGAAAGCCTTTTCTCGACTACAAAACTTTAACATAAAATTACCTCAGGTGTCTGATCGGGAGTTTTCACGGGAGCCTTCTTATCATTGTCCTTCAGCTCTTTCTGAAATTTACTGCTTCACTGATTTCAAAGTGTTATGAAAATTTGCGAATCTATTGTTCTGAAGTAAGACTTCGTTCTTAAGACAAATCATACCTCAGGTGGCTTTTCGGGAGTTTTCTCTGGAGTTTTCTTATCATTGACCTTCAGTCCTTTCTGAAGTCTACTGTTTTACCAATTTCAAAGTAACACGTTCATTGGGTCACAGTTGTGCGTAAAAATGAAACTGAGCTCATACTTTGAAAGTAAGATTATTTTTTAAAAAATCTTTTTTTTTTTGTAATTTTCTGTAAATTTAAAAGCGCGACCACTATATAAAAAATTCATTTTTTCTTTTGGCTTTCTCTTTAGCTTCGCGCCTCAGCAAGAATCAATAATTTAAAAAAAAAATGCCTATAAACTGAGAATGTGGTTTCCGTGAGCGCAACCCTAATTTCGGTCCATTTCGCAATTTTTACCAACCTGAATTTCGCGCGCTAGCTCCTCATCGTACTCAATTTTCTTGCGCCTGAATAAGCAATATTTGAACTTTTTGTCGTGCGCTTGAAATGCTCAGCGAACTCAGTGTGCTGGTTAGCGAGCTATATATTCCCCGGGAGAAGGGATCAGTAGCTATTACGCGTGTAATGAAAAACAAACTCACGGTATGAAATCTTCTAACCGCATACGTTCCGAATCGAATGGGTCATCCTCTATTTCCTTCTGCAATAACGATAATTGAATATTTTTAAAAAATAGCCCGTTCTAAAATTTTACAGTAATGGTACACCTCTCACCGAAGAATCTACTGAAAAAAACAGCCTAAGGGAATCAGCATTTTGAACGGATTTTGGCCTCAGTTCGCATGGAAGAGTCGCACGAAATTAGAAATGTCCCAAAAAAGTAGATGCCCCCCAAAAAAAAAGAAGAATGATCCGAGAAAAAGTAGAAGGATCCCGTAGTTAGAAATTTGTGGAGGCTATCTACAAAGAGTACCTCCACACCATCAGAAAAAAGTTCTAATTAGGGTTCTCATTTGCGAAGAAGACGAAAGTGACCAATGAAAGACAAGTGAAAAAACGGATTTGGAAGTACTGAACTGGTTTAAAACTTTTTTCTTGAAAACAGGCGAAAACTCTCAGTCGCCTTCTACTTCTAATCAGAAATTCTCGAAGATTTCTAGGATCTCATTTCAAAATGATCTCAAGTCGATGAGAAAGAACATTGCGAAATGAGAGTTCATGTCTCCAACCTTTCTCTTTATCATTTCCTCCAGTTCTTCCTTTAAAATCTGCGACTTCGGCACCTGAAATCGAAATATTCATAGTATGTCTTTGTGGAATCTCGAATCTCGTATATTCTCTGCGTTTTTGCTCGTCTTTCGCCCCGTATAACTCCGTGAAATCAAGCTTCCCTCACCCTCTTCTTGCCTCCTCCTCCTCTAGGCGATCGTCTACGGCGACGGCGCTCCGGCGTCCGATCATCGTCCCTGATTTAAATAAAAAAAGTTGAGTGAGAAGTTGAGTGAGGCTGTCAGTATGAAGAATCCGTCTCTTCATTCCGCGTACTCTCTCGTCACTCTGACCGATGAAAGAGTACGCGGAATGAAATCTTCACCCTGACAGCCCTTCTCCAAAAGAGTCACGCCAATGTTTGATTTGTATTTTATTTGCACAACTATATGCACAACTTTGTTATTTTTTTCGCTGATATTTTCGTATTGAGTAAGCAGATAGAAATGTATTCATAAGCGATATATACCTGTCATCTCTCTCATCCGTATCGTCTATATCGTCTCTGGGCGAGTAATCACGTCGTTTGCGCTGAAAGTACAAATTTTTGAAAATCTAAATCCTCCGCCCTTTTTTGATGTCCGCCTTTCTTGAACAAACACCTGAATTTTCCGAAATTTTCGATTCAATTTTTTTAAAGCCCCTCCGCCGACATCGCTGATAGGTGTTAAAAAGTACCTATTACCGGAGTATTCCATGCCAGAAAAAATACCAGATATACAATGACCAACCTCACGCGACCTCTTGCGACTTCCTTTCTTGCCTCTCGGTCTACAAATTGTAATTTGAAATGCGAATTTTGATATTTGTTTAACCTTCTGCGAGAATCGTCATCATCTGAGTAGTCGTCCTAAAATATCGGAATTAAAAAAGTCATTTTCAAAATGGGAGATCAAAAATAACTAATAGCATGAGAGATCAAAGATCAAAGACCTCCGAGTCGTCCTCATCCGAGCGCGAGTGCTCCTTGTCTTCGGGCACCTCGCCCTTCAACTTCTGTAGCTTGCGCTTCTCCTTCATGAGTTTGAGCTGGAAACCGAGAGTTGATCTTTAATCTTTTTAGAACACTTTTGCTCTTTATAAATTTTCCCCTATTTTCAGAGAAATATGAGAAATTAGCGATATGAAATAATAGTAAAATAAATAATGAGTGTAAAAATAAAAAAAATAAACACCAGCATTTCGTCCATGGCGCGCATTATCTCGTCGTCGTCCATATTCTGAATTATTTAAATAATAAAAATTTTAAAGCTTCCAAATAAATTTCTAAATTTATCACTTTATTCCTCTTCTTTCTCTCCTTTCTATTCTTGCCATCCTTCTCATTTCCCTTCTTCTCCGAACCGTCTTTCTTCTGAAGATCAAAGATCACTCAGAGATCAAAGATTAAAGATTACATCATCTTTCTTCACATCTTCCTTTTTCTCATCCTTCTTTTCCCCTTCTGCCTTCTTCTTCTCTTCCTTTGCTTTCTCTTTCTTCTTATATTCCTCAACGATACACTTCTTAATCCAATCGAGCGGTTCCTTTTCGTCAATCTGAATAGGGTTTTCTTATTCAGAACTAAAGTCAGAGATCAAAGATCAAGAAATAAAAAGGCTCGATTGAAGCATATTTTCCTCACCTTTTGCTCTTTGACGATTTCGTCTAACTTGGCGTTGAAAAACTTGAAATCACCAGCCTCAATGTACTCCATCTGCAGAAAAAAATCTGAATATGATTCAACTACTATATTTTATTTTAAATTCCTACAGCACATGAAAAACTGAAGAAGTTAGCTTTGAATGTTATGGAATGCTATGGACATTATTCAGTTCGTCAATTGAGAAAAAAACATATCTTAGTGATGAGTGTATGCAGAAAATAATAAACGAACTCGCCTTGTAAATCTTGGAGATGATGTCGTGGTACTGCTTCGGGAACTTGAGTTTGCCGGCTGAAAAAAAGCATTCTGATTTCATTGTCAAAAATGTATAGCATCGATATTATAGTCATGCCATTCCATCCTTCTACATTTCTGGACTTTACTTTAGTTTTTAGCGTAACTTCTCCCTATCCCCTTCTACCTAAACCATTGCAAGCTGACAGTAACCAAACTGTAAGTAACCCTTTTACTTACCCGAATCGAGCTCGCGCGACTTCTCCATCAGCTCGATCTTCATCTGTAATTCAAGCAATCAATGAACAAAACAAAAAAAATTACGGTTATCCCTATCATGTCTGAAGCTCTCTAAATTGTTCAATCGTTTAAAACTCTATCTTTCTCATTCCTACGATTTAGTTTGAAAAAAAAAGAAACAAATCATGATTAATTCTTACCTAAAATCATGATTAATTCTTACCTTGACGATTGTTTTCTTGCTGTTTGAATGAGACCACGTGAGGTTCTTCTTGTCGTAGATCTGCAAGAAAAGCAATAAGTTCCCCAAATTAAACATACACCACCCTAAAAAAAGTTTTTAAAAAACTGTCGATGCCAAACAGTCGAAAGCAATAATTCAAAGAGGGCTTGCAAAGTCCTATTTTAGTCAGGTGCCAAATGATGTCTTGAAACTTGCCTGCAGCATCATATACAGCCACACCTCCAGGTCGTCCTTGCGGCACTGCTCCTCGTCCTGAAGAGAATTAATGACTCCCCTTATTTCACGGGCCGGATTTTCCGGTTGGGACCGCAAATTAGTCGGGCAGAGAGCCGGATTTTAGCCGTAGCCGGTATTTAGCAAATTCCGAGCCGGACCCGTAAATTAGCAATCCCAATCTATCCGACGAGAGATTGAGCCGGTACGCGAACAACCGGAAGTTTTAACACAGTTTTAAACCCCGGATTTGGTTCCGGACTTCAGAGCCGGCGAATAGCATCCGGTTCTTTACCTGCAGGGAGCGAATGCTCGCGTACTTTAGCGTGCCCATGAAACGGACGGACGCGCGGGCCACTCTGCAAGGGATTTGACTAAACGTTTTTAATTTTTCCGAAACACTCCGTCCTACTATCGAATGTTTGAGCACAGACGAGAGAATGAATGAAAAAAAAACTGCGAGAATGATTGGCTGAATCATTTTGGAATAGAGACAGACTGAACGATTGAAAAGCCACCCTTTCTCATATGCGAACTATTTGGATTCAGTTTTTGTGTAGAAATTTACTGACAAATGGGTATCGCACTCCCCGACGGAAACTATCTTGCCCCTTATTGGTCGTTTCCCGCCGTCCCCCCTCAACTCACTTCACTTTTCCCTCCTTGTCCTTGAACGGACGGGAAATGCCGAAATCCAGCATGTAGATGACACTGTCGTTGGGCGGCAGGCCGACCGCGTAGTTGGCCGCCTTTATGTCGCTGCAAGGAGGACCGGGAATTAGGAAGGAAACCCCGAGCCGCTAGTTTAGACTAGCCGGGATTCAAAAACTCAGATCCAAGATATACATTAGTCATTATAAGATTTATTCAATGGCTGGGAAATCCGGAAATACAAATCTCGGAGCCAGCTTTCCCTCAGAGCCGGAACCGTAAATTATCCCTCCATCCCCTCACCGATGCAGGAAGCCGAGTTCGTGCAGCGAGTCGATGCTCTTGAGCGTCTGGCGAGCGATGTTAATCTGCGTGGCCGGACTGCAACAACCGGGAATTAGAATCCGGCTCTCAGTCCCGGTTCTAATACCTGGTCACGCCGCCGAGCACGTCCGTGATCACGTCCTTCAGGGAGCTCCAGATGATGTCCATGACGTAATACTTGAAGGTGGCCGTGATGCCTAAAGGCCGGGAATAAGGCTTGGGATACGGTAGCCGGGAATTAGGCTTGGGATGCGGAAACCGGAAATCTGGTTACGGATATTGTAGCCGGAGATTAGTTAGTGATACTGTAGCCGGAAAGTAGGTTAGGGATAATGTAGCAGGAGATTTTTTGGTTAGGAACCCGAAGCCGGGAACCAGGTAAGGATTTCTGTAGCCGGATATTAGAAGGAAGACTGTGTTCCGGAGATTAGGCAAGGGGTACTGTAGCCGGAGATTAGGTTAGGGATCCGGGAATCAGCCATCTTCGATTACCGTACCCTTGTCGTAGACCTTGACGAAGTGCGTCTTGTCCACGGTCGTACTCGCTGCGATCGTGTCGAACACGTGGATCTCGACCTGGAAATAGATCAAATTATATTTTCCGGTTCTGGTTCTACACCCCGGTTCCGGCTTCAGCTAAGGAACCGGGAAATACTTTACGGATGCGAAGTTCGGATTCGAATCTTTCATCTGGTTCCTGTTCCAGCTTCCGAAACCGCGAAAAAGGCATTACGGATCGGAATATCGGGTAACGCTCGGGCTTAGGAGTTGATAATGTACGTGGCTACAAACACAGGTGCGGGAACAATTGTTGTTACCGTAATCCCGACCACCGCAATACCTTCAGTCGCAGCATATTCTCCGGTCCCTTCTTTCCCATCGAATTCGGCTCCACTTTCATCGCAAACTTCATGTCGCGGTCCTTCATCAGCGACACCTAAACACATCGTGGTGTTTTGCTGCACGGCGACGTTTGCCAAAATGCCGACTGTCATAAAATCAGTAAACCACTCAATAGTAGTGAGGATGGGCGACGTTTATCAAGCCGCAGAACATTGCAAAATTAATCAACAAAGTGTTGTGGTGTGCCCGTGCGACGTTTCCCGAACTTCGTCCTACCGTATACCTTGTACACCTCGCCGAATCCGCCCTTGCCCAGCATGTCGTCCACGAGGTACTGATTGCCGGACTGCGCTGCGATCACCTGCCGCGACTGCAGCAGAGGCGGCGGCTCGGGCTACAATATCGACTACCGTAATCCGCACGGCGAAGGGCGATCGATAACTGATTTTTTTTTGGAATGCAAATACTACGACCGCGGGGTTGATCACAAAGACGGACGTCCCGCCAGCAGAACGATCAACAATCCGGCTACCGTACCCTCCGGGGCGCACGACGATGGGCGATCGATAACTGACCTTTTTCTCCTGTTCCTTCTTCGGAGCGTCCTTCTTGGGAGCCTTGTCGACCTTTTCCGCTGCGTCTGCCATTGCGGATACGGTAGATACGGTAGGGGAGGGTGCGGGGGTGGAGCTAAGAAGAGAGAGGGGGGGGGGAAGGGGGGAGAGCGAACCGCCCGGGATGGGCGAAAGGAGAGGGAATGAGGAGAGACGAGAGTGGAATGGAGATGGAAAAAGAGGGATAATGACCATTAGCATAGAAGTTAATGATATTTTCTTGTTATTGAAGATTTGTTATCGTTTTAGATTTCATTTGAACACAAATGAATAATTATTAGCAATCTTCCGAGTATAGATCGGAAAATTTCCCGTGTACGTGTGTAGATTCTCGACCTCGAAGAATCTTGCCAAGAAGTTGAAAATCAAGAATTAAAGTGGTGTTTTCATTTCCAAGTTGAGCGATACTTTGCCAGATAAGATAAAAGATCGGCTCTAGTCTAGTTGGGGGGGGGGTCCCATGGAGATTGACTGGTCCCAACTTATTTGACTGGTCCCAAAATTGGCAGTTTATATTTGAGTGGTCCCATAAAAATTGAGTGGTCCCATCTAAAATAGTTTTTCTCAGTGCTTTCGAATGTAGCTACTTGGCTGGTCCCATTACATTTGACTGGTCCCATCTTGTGTTCTTTTCATGAATTCGAACTCAACATGCTACTGATATACTGTTATCATGATGTTTGTTAGTCACAGATGGAATTTTGAGATCGGATGAATGGAAAATTTCAATTAAATTTCACTCAATTAATAATCTATTTTGATCATGTTACCCTCCTAATTCCGGAAATAGCTTCAAGTGAATCTGATTCCTCTGATGGCGAGTCAAGTAGTTCCATATCAGGCAGTTCCGATTCGCATAAAGAGTCTCGCACTTCAACAGTATACCAATAGCGTTTTGATGTCAAAATGATGATAAGAGCAGAAGATGGGACCAGTCAATTGGCGGCATTTAATACCTTGGAGAAAAGCTGTTTTAGATGGGACCACTCAAGTTTTACGGGACCACTCAATTTTTATGGGACCACTTAACTTTTTTGGGACCACTCAATTTTTATGGGACCACTCAAATAAAAACTGCCGATTTTGGGACCAGTCAAATAAGTTGGGACCAGCCAAATTCCATGGGACTCCCCAACTAGACTAGAGCCAAAAGATGTTTATCTACAGTTTCTCACAAATTTAAGCAATTGAGGTTCAGAAGGTCAGGGAAAGATGAAAGATCACCTTTCAAAGTTCAAATTCCAATACATTATTTTGAACAAATAATTTTGACTCATTGCTCAACCAAATCCAATTGGTTTATCCCTATTTACATCTCACTTTACATTTCACACTTCTCCTTCTCTCACTCTCCCTCCTCTCCTTCTTCCCTCATTCGCTCGTCGCTCGCTCGTCCCGAGTGGTTTCCCTCCCTCTCCCTCTTCCTCCCCCTCCCTCCGAGATGTGCTGCTGCTGCGGATGCTGCGTCAACAAGGAGCCCATCAGGTATATCGGGTACCGTACCGCCGGGTACAGTTCCTGGGGGTACCCATCGTACCGCAATCCGGCTACACTCCCTAATGAGTACTGTATCCACTGTGACCGTCCGATACCGTAACCCTTGTGTCTTTGTGTCTGATACCCACTACAGTACCCACTGGTACCCCCTGGAATCCCATGTGATACCGTAACCCAATGCGAACCGCATCTCATTCGATACAGTACCCCTTCTGCCCGACTTATGTACCCCATTGGTACGGTAGCAACTGACACCCACCATGGCTTCGTATCTTCACTAACAATGTTTCTGTGGCCACGGTTGCAGTACTCAGCCATGAGAATCAACTCCGTATAGCAGACTACCGTACCCCGACTATCGAACCGCCAGACTACCGTACTCACATCACTTCCTTACAGTAGGCGACCTCCTCCCAATGCGGCTGGCTCGGGCAAGGACTCGATTTCGCAGCAACCGGTAAGAACGGGCAGATCAAAGATCATTGAAAGTTGATCTTTGATCTTTGATAAGTTGATCTTTGATCTCTATTTATTGCAGACTGGCTCAAAGAAGGCAAACGAGACGGTCGCTGGATCGACGGAGCAGAAAACGAAGAAGTGAGGCAAAAAGAAACAGATCGATTGGAGGGATGGAACGAGAAATGACATACCGTATCCATTGGCAATATGCCAAGAGTTGATTGACTACACTAACTGTCAGCCTAGCCAGTCAATATCTGACGCAACCCTACCGTACTCTGACCAATTGAAGTCCGATTCTACTTTTTTTAAACTGATTGATTACGTACTCTGACAGTAGCTGGTATTCAAATCGCCATGACCCTATCGTAGACTAGTCATCAATTTCGGGTGCGTCACTACCGTACCCTGACCAAGCTAAAGTTGCCGTACCCTGACCAATCGACAGTTACCGTACCCTGGCTAATCGATAGCTACCGTACTATGGCTAATCAATAGCTACCGAATCCTGGCCAATCAATTAATTTCAGGGATTCTGATTGCGGCAATTACGAAAATGTGAGCATCATGAAGTAAGAAGATCAGTGAAGAGAAACGACGCGCAAACTCGTCCGAATTCGTCAACCAAATGCGATTTGATAACTGAACAACCGCACTGACCCTTCTGACCCATTACTGGCACTTGATAAATCGATGCAATGACAGCTCTAAAGTACTGTACTATACTGTTGAATTGCTTCAACACAAAAAAGTTGAAACGGGAGTAGGGCCTTTATAGATCATTTCCTCTGCCAATCCTTATTATAGACGTGCCGTGCTTTCTCGAATGAGATGCAAGCCAATTACGTAGAATGCAGTTGAGTCTATTGTGGATCCCTCACATTTGAATCTGCTCCTTCATTTGTCACTGCATCCGAATTTTCAAATCACAATTTCTTCATTTGATTCCAATTCTTTCTCCTTTTCCCTATTTTTTCCATGAGGTACCTTTCCATTTCATTCTGGAAGGAATATTAGTAGAGTTCTCTTGTAGGAAATATTTGCCTATTGGAATTCCATTCCACCCCACTCATTTCCACGAAATCGATTGCATACGACCGGCGCTCAATTAGAATTCCACTCTGAATGGAATTCCATTTCTTATTGGAATTCCAATAAGAAAATCCTCACTCTTTGTAACAATAATTGTATGCAAAACTCTTAATGGAATTCCAATAACTGATGGAATTCCACTAGACCACTCGCTAGACGAGAAATGGAACGAATGGAATTACGTCACACCGTTGTTCTCGCTATTGGAATTCCGGAATTGATTCCAACAAGAGAACCCTAAATATTAGTCTTGTACGCAGGTTCTAGGAAGAAATGCTTAAAATGAAGGAAGAAATCCAAGATGATATCAGGTTGTCTCATGAATACATCCATTGTATTTGGTCGTTGACTTGTCACTACATCTCACCCCTTCCTTCTTTCCATCCTTCCCCATTTCAATCATGAGATGTGGGGAAGGCATGCCTCCGATACATTCCCTCTACCTGGGAGGAGCCAAAGAGAGGCGAGAGGAGAGGTAAATCATATCGCCCTCCCCTCCTCCCTTCATTTCTCATCTCTTCTCGCCTCCGCACTTCACCCCCCCCCTTTGAAATGAGGAATCAGCGCATTTTCTTTGAGGCAATGCTGTGGCAATGCTGTACCTTATCTCCTACATCTTATTAATACACGACCAACCGTTCGCTTGCCCCATTTCATTCATGAGCCACCATCACATTCTCTACCTCAGGGATGAAAATGCCGAGGGCGAGGTACGATGGGTGCAGCTAATTCGTATCCTTCATGCTCCGTCTTTCTTCCAATCCGCCATTCCATGCCCATTTCATGCCTCCGTTACCTGGAAGGAGCCCAAGTGAGGCGAAAGGAGAGGTAAATCATATCACCCTCCCCTCCTCAGCATCCCTTCATTTCTCATCTCTCCTCGTCCTCGTCTTTTTCTCTTGGTCCTCTAATCGCATCCTCCTATGAGAGCTTCTTGCTTCTCTTTTCCGGAAATTCCACTCCCGATTAATGTCATTCGCGCCGCATTCTGGGAGAGACCAATGCTTGTTCGTATTTGTTTTAGCGTTCTGTGTCAATTTGTGCTACATAGTTTTTTCGCGATCGCATCCGACATAATATTGTAATGAGCCTGTCTAATTCATTTCAGCAGGACCGGTGCCCGGTGGGCTCTCGCTACTGCTCCAAAATGTGTAAAGTCGGGAAGGGTACTTCAGCAGAGAAGGTGATCTTATCTTTTATCTTCATTTATCATTTCCTCATCAGCTCAGACGTTTTCTCACACTTTTGCACTCAATCTGTGCAGATTTGATTTGAATTCATAATGAGATCTCCCCCGCTCCATTTCTGCAGAAGCTGCTTTCATTAACATTCTCACCCTCCACACAACTCTCGAAGTTCTCTCTGAACCTTAGTAATTACGTCTTTAATCGAAGGGCACGTATGATTCATTGCAGAAGTCGAAACAGTCCAAGAAGAAGACATCTTCGAAGAAACAGTCACCGCCGATGACTAACGGGGTTCATCTACTCGGACTGGAGACGGATGCCTTCTTGAGACTCGTCAACTGTGAGCCTCAACTTCCTGAAACATCATCCTGTATATCTCCTGATCAATGTTACAAAATGACAATGCCTTATTTGTAGTCTATTGTTAGTGAGATGAATAGAAGTTCAAAGACTGCGTGGAATCATGAATCATTTGCTCACTTTTGTGATGTCCACGTACCCGAATTCTCCTCGAATCACGCGCTACATAAATCCTATTCTTTCCGACGTATTTACGCGCAGACCCTATTGAATTCCTTACTCTGACATTTCCAAATGTCATGTTTGCCTGACAACTATTGTTCAAGGGGTAGACTGATACAGTAGGCCGCTCAGGCATGTGATCTTTTCGACGAGGGCCAATAAGTTGATAGGGGGGGGGTGAAGTTACAGCCCACTCTTGACATACTCGAGACTTCTCGTCGAAAGAATCTAGCGGAAACTCTCTCTCTAATTGTACCGAGGCGCGATTATTCCTCTCGCCTCGATATCGGAAGCGGAGGAAAGGAGCTCATTTCATCTTCGCACACTTTTCTTCCATTCTCGCTGCCGGATATTAATGAAGAGCAAAGTTGCGTCATTTTTGTTCATGGTTGAAGCTGTGCATTTTTCAATTGAAAACTGACCTTCTTTTCAACTTTAAAAGTGTATTACCAAAGGAAGGAGAGCGGATAAACTACAAATGGGCTAGAGATGACTGCGCGTCCGTAGGTGTGTTGCGTAATTGCTACGTTAGAGGCAAATGCGGGCAAACTCTGATGTCAGATGAAATGACTTGGCACTCTAGAGATTTGATTAGAGATTCTCATTTTTTCACGCTTCGCGGCTGTCTTTCTCTACGGATTCGGAGCTGATTTTAAGCTAAAACTGAAATAGAGAGAGAGATGACTTCAGAAAAACTGTATATCGTACTAATGCTTAATCAATATGGAGATTTGAGTCTTATTTCAGACGAGATGTGGGCGTACGTTTATATGGCCAATATCATGAACGGAGCAGCGGCTACGGGATTGACTAGTGGAGCACTTCAGCCAGATTTTGCAACCCTGCTTAACTTAGCGGCAGGTGAGGCTGGAACATGTGGACAGATTTTTAATAGGTACTAGGGTTGCACGTTCGGGATCGGCAATTCCGAGCTCACTGAGTCCCTTCCCTTCTCCGCAGAGCACGTGCTCTTGAGGGAGGGCGCACACTCTTCCCTTCCTCAAAAAGTTTGAGGAGAAGGGAAAATTGAGATAGTCAAATTTTTTGAGGGGTCTTCCCTTCTCTCCCCTCACCCGCCTCTCTCCCTCCCCTCCCTCTCTTGGCAGTGATGGCGCACGCACTAACACCATCCATTTTCGACAGGAGAGGCTGCTTCGAATTCTCGGAAATATCAGCATCAGTGCTGATAAATGACGTCAGTTGACGAAGTCTTTAAGGACCTTTGTGGGCATACATCAAGCGAAAACTGGGGTCTGTGCGATAAAAATGAAGCGAGTTGAAAAATTTTTCTATGAGCGCGCTCGACACTTTTAGGCATCGCCTATCCTGTCGAAAATGGTGTTAGTGCGTGCGCCATCACTGCCAAGAGAGGGAGGGCAGGGAGAGGGGCGGGTGAGGGGAGAGAAGGGAAGACCCCTCAAAAAATTTGACTATCTCAAATTTTTTGAGCCCCCTTCCCTTCCCTCTCCCCTCTCGATCGGACGTGCGATAGAGAAGGGCGGAGAAGGGAAAAGGGGTCGGCAATACCGAAACCGATCACGAGTGGACAACCCTAATAGGTACACTAAAATAGCTTGTGGAGCTCAACCGGATTTTGAGCTTCCTGATGTGTAGAAGCAAATATAAGAAGATTGGAAAGCTGTACCGCTCAAAATTTAGGGTGGTATTCGCCACTAGAGGTCGAGAAACGATACGACCCGATACCACGGGGCCCCGTGAATGACGAATGAGAGGGAGAGAAATACGGGCCGGCCCGTCTAAATTCGTGAAAGGCCCGATACCGGAGCGTCGAAAATCGTGCGTTTCGTGATCTTTTAGTGCGCAATTTACATTGTGAGATCAATCATTCTCATCATTTCGACCCCGCGCCCTTCTATCTAGTGCTCGCTCGTAATTGTTCTCTGTTTTGCAGAGGTTTGTGCTTTTCTCTCATGCTCACCTTTTGCTATTTTTTGTTAAAAACTTCGATGAGTCATGGCTCGCTTCAGGAACTGCTTCTACGACCACAATTTGCGGAGAAAATAATACTAATTGGCTCAAAGCTCGTTTTCAACGGAATCACGCGCTCGAAAGCCCATGGCCATTGGGATAGGTCGGAAAATTTGGCGAAATTGGCAGGGAAAGATATCCAAAATGTTTCTAAGCGATGCGAAAGCATTCCTCTATTGGTAGGAAGGCATTGGCCCCTCATTTCCGACTGATCCATTGACTTTTGTTCTTACGACTTCGAAAATTCAAAATTGCTTTTCTTTGATGATTTATACAGCAATGGAAAGAGCGTAGATGGAAGTGTCTAGCGTTAAATTTTTGTTCACTTTCATTCAGATTTAGATGAATTATGAGCGTCAAAAGTGTTCCGGTATCGGGCCTTTCAACGATTTTCGAGACCGGTATCGGGCCGACTCATTCTTCACTCACCGAGCGAGAGGCCCGGCGCGAAACCGAATGACCCGCCCCGTATTGCGACCTCTATTCGCCACCCATCAGAACGCATTTAAATGTATGCTCGGTGGCAGTGATGAGTAAGTGGCGCTGAGAAATATTTTCATTTCAGGGAATAGCATACCAAATACTGATGAGACGAGCGACATTCCTCTTCAGCAGCTCTACCCTGGAGTGTATACCGTTGCTAAGAATGAAGCAGACGAATCGAAAACGGTGAAGAACGGCAGGAAATCGGTAAGTTACTACTCTATTGTGATCTTCTTCTACTTTTGTTTCCGCTATCTCACATCTTGAATAAATGGATTTACATTGATGCCGGGCTGGAGTGAATGTGTTTCAGGGTCTGCAAACTGTGATCGCAGAAGTTGGAGGCGGAGGAAGAATAGGCGGAGAGAGAAACAGTCGCGATTCGGCAAGGTAAATTACCATCAGTGACAGCAATATCATGAACTTTTTATGTATTTAGATGAGCGATGCTTTGATTATTCAGCTTATAATACATATCACAATCAGACGACAGGTAAAGGTAAAGGTGTTAGGCATTATCCTCGCAAGGCGGGCTAGCCACCCCATCGTCGAGTAGCAATGAGTAGCAATAAGAGTAGGAATGTTATTATTATAGATCAGACATGAATGTGAGGGATGAGAAAGATAGAGAGAACAATTGTTCAGCTCCGTAGACTCGGACGAGTCTAAGTCGAAGCCAATTCCGAAGTGGATGACGAGGAAGTACTCGCAGGAAGAACTCGACAAGGCCATCACTGATATAAGGTGAGTTTTTTTTCTTTAGATTTAATTAATTTCACGATAACTCAAAGCTTAGATTCGTGATCTATTTGTCTCGTGCCAAGCACTTTTAGCGTGAGCGCTTGGTGCTATAGGAATCCGACGTTCGCAATGCGAAATCGCTTTGATTCATGGATACTTAAAGGTGCGGCCGCATCGGAACGCGTCGTGCATCACTGGTCTACGGTATTCCCCGGTCGACCCTTCGGAACAGGATCCAGAAGATGGAAGAAGCGGATGAGCTGGCGGGGATTGCGTTCAACAAGAGAAGGGTGCGAAGCTACTCTATTGTTTAGTCAATGGTGGATGAGGAACACCAAAGGAACTTTATTTGTAAAAGTGTTAGTCCGAATATGAATTTCAGGCTGGCGGCCAGAGCACCGCCGAGAAGATCCTCGCAAAGATGGTGGAGTTAAGGGAGCGAGGCAATAGTGTCGACGAGTGAGTAACTTGAAGCATTTAACCATACAGTAGCAACATAAGTAGCAGTAGTGCGCCGACGTAGTGAAATATGTCCGACATGGATGAAACCAAAATCGCAGGAGCACCGGATCTCTTGGATCGTCTCCCTTCAATGCATCAACTCCGCCCAGCAAGTCGGCCTCTCCTTCAATCCAGACAGATGCTGTGGATGCAAGTCAGGAGCAAGATTCCTGGCTGAACTTTCTCACGAATCATTCGCATAATTGAGCAAGAATATAAAAAGAACTCGTCTAGTTTCCTGAATAGTCCAAATGATTGCATACTTCGTCCAGCTATTTTATCTCTGGCGATATCTGTAGTTCCAGCGTAAATGCCGATGTAATTGTAAGAATATATTTTGTGCATTGTAGTGATGATCGTAGCCATTGTATCCCACATCTATTCCAATATCAAGCATGACTCAGCCAAGCTATGTGTTTTACTGATCTCTGACAAGCCCCTGTTTACTGTTTTGAGGAGTTCTACATACTAGAATTGTCTCCTCATTTTCTCCACTCTCAGAAGTCGGCGAGGCGAGACACTGTGCGAGAATCGATTACTCGTATTACGCGCTCGTCTGTTTTTCCCACACGTTCTGCTCTCAGGTTGTCTGCTGTATTATTCTCTCACTGACCAATTATGTATACGTATAAAAGAGCTGACTCCAAGACACTAATCACGATTTGTCACACCGTATCTAGCTGTGCGAGAACAATGCGGATGGCCGAATTCAATATGCGCCTTTTCGTATCTTTCACTGCCCTCGGCGGCTTCTCTGTATCAGCGGGCACTGCTGAAGGTATTTTGATTCGATGTTGAAGTTCTGGACCTTAACTTATCATAGGTATGGTTGACGGTCTTGATGGTATGCTCGAGAAGGTTCCTCTGGTTGGCGGTTCCGCTGCTGCTCTACTACAGGGTGTCGCAGTCAGTTATCTTTATTAGCTTTTTATGTGTGATATTCTTCGTTTGATCCTAAATTGGAGAACAAAGCAATTATACAGGCTCCGATGGCCAGTGTCGCTGACGGTGTTGTTGGACAGGCCGGCACGGGCATGATGGGTGGACAGGGAGGAATTCCAGGGGTGGGAAGCTTGCTGGGAGGGCGCGGCCAAGGAGGTGGAATGGCTGGAGGCATTCCCGTTATTGGGGTAATGTCTGATTTGTTTGATTCTGTAAAACGATGGATATATATTACAGGACCTTCTTGGCGGACTCCAAGGAGGCAAGGGTGGCCTAGGCGGAGGAGGGATTCCCGTTATTGGGGTACTGTATGAAGTTTAAATCCAAAATACTATGGATAATTTTAGAATCTTCTTGGAGCAATCGGTCAGCAAGGAGGCAAGGGTGGCCTTGGAGCAGGAGGAATTCCCATTATTGGGGTACAAATAATATTTTCATTCTATCATAAGCATTATTTCAGGACCTTATGCGCGGACTTCAGGGAGGCAAGGGTGGCCTAGGAGCTGGAGGGATCCCTGTTATTGGGGTACTATTTGAAGTTTGATTTTGAGGTCGAACTTCATTACAGGACCTAATGGGCGGGCGCGGTAACGGAGGACGAGGGGGAAATGGTCGTCCTGGAAGTGGGGTATAGGCTGATATTTGATTCAGTAATCGCTCGCAATTTCAGAATGACAGTGAAGGAATCTATGAGCCACGTGGCAATGGTGGTCATGGAGGAAATGGAAATCATGGTCACGGGGTACTGGTCCATTGTTATTCAGTATACTAAATCCCCATTTCAGAATGGCCATGAGGAAACGGGTGAGCAACGCGGTCATGATGGCCATGGAAATGGAGACCATGAAGACAACGGAAATCACGGAAATAGAGTGAGGGCTTTTTTTCCAGATCTGAACACATAATGGTTTCAGGATGTGCATGACTCGCACGGTGAGCATAGTGGAAACGGTGATCATGGGGAAAATGGACATTCTGGCAATAGGGTATCTATATTTATTTAGTTCCGTAATTGCTCGACATTTCAGAATGACCATGGAGAGAGACGCAATCATGATTAATTCTTCATCAGAATCTGATTCTTGTTCATGACGATATAATCATTTGTAATTGTTTGCCTGTCTGAATGCAGTGGAAAATAAAGCCGGAACTCAATAATCTGTGGATCGCAATTAGCCGACTCGAGAACCGTCTATCCAATTTGTTCAATCAGTATTGTACAGTATTGCACAAAGAATGAAATAAATTACGTATCGATTCATGAGAAATAATACAAAGTCTATATTCATCTTTTATCCTCTGTTGACAATAAATTGCATTTATTAGAAAAATCATGTTTTTTTCGAGGAAAGGTGATAGGCAAGAAGAAGTTTATCAATTTAATTCTAAGTCAAAATCGTTTCCAGTCCAAGTGAGCGGTTCTCGTGAATTTCCACCCCTCTTTCTTCAAGTCATACAATCCAAATACTCCTTCCATTACAGGAATATTTGTATATGTATTGAAATGTATTTTCTTGTTCAAAGTATGAAATATTTTGATTAAACTTTCGATTTCAGGGAGTAAATAGCCGTCTCCCATCGAGTATAAAATGAGGTTATTGACCTTTCTCCTAAAAATATCTCTCACAACCGAAAGTGGGATATTTTGAGATGCTGAATCGCTCTCCAGCATAACTATCCAGAGGACCTCTACAACATTTGCCACATCCAGTAGGAATTTGTAAGACTCTTAAACAAAATCTATAATTAACAGTTCTAATTTGAATCACACCACCTTTAGTTGTGAGAATATCAGTGAACTTGGCACGATACACTTTCCATTTTACCAATTTATCGATCCAGTATGTGCTAAAAAATCATAAAATTAGTAGCTGAATATTAGTGATCGTTTTTGAATTTATTTCTCTGAAAGAAACTCACTAGTCGATAACTCCTTTCTCCCTTGGAAAGAAATCAAAACTTGTCACAGTATGATCATCAACAAATATTGAAAATATTTGCAGCATTTCGGGACTGAGACGATCAAATATAACCTCCCCAATAACCTTCCCATGAAATTGTGTTTTGAGAAACTCGATGAAGTTTTTAACTTCCCGATCGCTCTTTAAACTTATTCGAATCAACTGAAATAATTATATCAGCACATATATTTATCTTACCGCAAAATGAACTTACTCGAAACCTGTCATGTTCTATTATTTTTTTCGCTCCTTCAAAGCCGAATTTGCAAACAAGGCACATCTCCCATAAGAGACGGTCCCTTGGTCTGAGACCGATAGCTACCTTTTGACCAATAAATTCACCTTCAATCATTTCCTAGATTCAAATATAATTTATTTTTGTACTTAACTTAGCTAACTCACTGTTGGTCTAACGTCGAAGTATAAAATTTCTCCTTTCGCAGCGCTTATAAGATCGCATACGGCTACATTCAGAGCTTTACAAACCTAAACTATGAAACTATTTTTTTATAAAAATATTTCAAGTTAATTATTTCACCTCTCTCATGCGTGGAAGGGTTGGAGTGTCCACGAAATTGCAGATGTAGGTGATGATCTTGCGTGGGAGGGCCAGCAAGTCAATCATTGCTAGATCAAGATTCCAAAATGATTCGAGCGATCGAGAAATAACTTCAACCACTGAAGAACCAAATAATTGTAATAATTAATTGACTTTCTAGTGTTGTTTTTTTTCTTGAAAGAAATGTAGCTAGCAGAAAAAATGCACACCTTGTAAAAAGTTGATCTGATCTCCTTCTGGCGTCTATCGAGATCTTTCGATTTCTTCTCACCATCGCGAGGGAAAATATAATAAAATTGAGAGATTAAAGAAAAGGAGCCTTCCCTGTGGACATTCCTTTTACAACTCATTTATACCTTCAGCTAGATTTAGACGCATATTTTTTTGCATTGGTGACTTTTGTATCCTTCATATCAGAGTCCTCGTCAATAGAGACTTTATCTTCTTCCACAGCATTATCAGTATAATTTTTATATTTTTTTATTTTTTTCGTTTCCCCATAGGGAAAGGCTATGACCGGGATGGATAGATCCAATGAGGAATTGATGAGGCCAATCGTTCGGCCGCGTATCCTCGCACGAAGAAAGACTGCTGTGCCAGCGGCAACTAACAATGGTCAGTCATAGTTATTACCAATCTTGTAAGAGGTGTCCAAACCAAATCACCACCAAACCAATCACCATCTATACAACTATATTTGCACAACCTTCAGATGAGTTTAAGTTAACGTTCCCGCTTCAGAACAACCGCTTTCACTTCCTTCCTCTCCTTCCACTTCTCAATCTACGTCTCAACACAGCCTAAGTGACCTGAAAATGTTCACATGGAGCGATCTGGAACTGATAAGAAACGCGGCCCTGAGTCACAAGAGGAAAATGGAAGGCGAAGCGAGGTTGTTGAAACCAAGACAATGATTTTTGAATGGAGATAACATCACTACTTTTTCAGGTTCTTCTCAACAAAGAAATTTCACTCTGAATTTGCGTTCAACAATGAGCTTATATTCTTCTATCTCTTCACCACTAGACTGCTCACTCCCGATAGATCGGACGAGTTCTCTGCGTATTATGGACAACCCTTGGAAATAAGCAAGCAAGCTTTAGAATATTTTTATTAAGTCGTTTCTTCTGATTTTTTTCTACAATATCACAAAAATAATGCAAAAATAGCAGGAAAAGCAAACCCGATAATGATTATGTCGTAATTGTGGGAGAGTTAGATGCACAGACTGTCAAATCGAATGCCGTAGCAAGGATTGTGAGCGAGTAAGTTTCTTTTGTTTTTTTTGTTTTTTTCTCGTGCGATATAATGATAAATGGCAACGAGGTTTTGATCAAAAGCGGATTTTCAGGGAATCAATTCCGTTCAAACAAAAATATTCTGTGATGAATCCAATAAGCGGATCAGAAAATATGGACGAAATAGAGACCCCGCAACATCGTCAGCCAGCAACAGCTGCGAGAATGGAAGAAAATGTTATTCCATTACGAAATAGTAACTGCTTCAGTGATTCAATCGCCTTCAAACTCAATGGACTCCAAACAAAGCCATTTATTCCGGAGATCGATAACTCCAAAAATGCGGATAGATTGGAACCGCATTCAATAAAGCGTCCGAGAGCGGAAGAACATTTGATTCCACATAACTCGAATATACCAGTAAGCGGGTAAGGTCTACTTTGAGTTGTAACGTATTTCACGCCTTCTTTTAGTGATTCACTCGCATACCGGCTCAGTGGACTCAAAGCAATGCAAATTATCCCGGAGACTGGTTATACTATTGCTCCTCAATCGTCGAATTCAATCCACAAGATCCTAGTAAAGAATCAGGAAAATCTGGCAGAAATTTCGAAAGAATTGGACATTTCGCAACACCAGCAGCCAGTAAAACGGCCGAGAAGGGATGATGAAGATATGCTTCCAACTAAAGCGAGTATACCAGTGAGCGGGTAACAGATTCCAGATTCGAAAGATTGCAAAGTGCTCTCATCATTTCAGTGATTCTCTGGCCTCCAAACGAAACGGGTTCCAAACAACGGCAATTATTCCGGATACCGGACATTATGATGCTGAATCGATGAACAATGTTGGGTGTAAAATTGTGCTGCCACCGCCGTCGTATCTAAGAATGAAGCCGGAAGTGCTCAAGTCAGTGCTATTATTGCTCGTTTGTCCATTCTTTCCTTTTCACTGTGGGCCTAGATGGGATAAGGTAAAGGTGAAGGTAAAGGTGTATCCACGTCAAGCGATTTTACGTCGTAAGACAACGCTAGGGGGGAAAATGAGAAAAGGACCTCTACTTTTTTTAAGAAATTCGAAATGGTCATTAATTATCACCAATAGCGATATTTTAGTACCGGTAAGAAAAATATTTTTCCTATTGAGACGTCTATTCAGTACGTATCCTCTCTACAGCATCTTAGCGGTTTTCGCTTGCCCCGTATATAACAATTGGTATCTGATGAAAGGACACAATCTATTAACAGTAATACCAATAGTACAGAGCTTACACGTGTTAGTGAATACTTGCTCTGTTACTTCAGTGAGCGCGTCGCTCAAAGGAAGCGCGAAAGGGAGAGTATCCTACAGGATGTCACATACACCAGCAGCTATGGATTAGTAGAAGAAACACCCCGACCGCGACCACAGCCGCAAGCGGAGCGAATGCGTGTGAGGCTCATTGCGAACAATACAGGAGCACCCCCACCCAATAGACAAAAGTGAGCCATCGAAACGCCATACATGTTTTTTCAACTATTTTTTCAGAGAAGCTTTCCAGTCCAGTTATCATCCAAAAATCAAGATCATCTCTCGTGCTATGCCAATTAACAGTACTGCAAATGAAAATGTGATGCGGAAACTGCAGCAACAACCAATAAATCATACACGATATCGAGACAGGATAATACCAATCGGAGTCGACACGCGTCCTAAGAACCGACCGCAGCCAAGCATGTACTGTTTAAGCGAAAATTAGTAATTACGAAATCAATGTGGATCGAATAGATCGATTAGTTTCTTGCGACTTGTGTGGGACGGAAGCTTGCTTACCTTAACATTACTAAACATCTCAAAGACTCATTTTATCCAGTTTTCAGTGTATCAATAGCGAAACACCCCGGCTTCATCCTGAAACAGCAGATGAGACTGCAGATTGAATCGGATACTTCCGTGAAAGTGAACAGAAATGCCGGAATTAGACTAATGAACCACTCCCAGCAAGTCAGACCTCCGCAAACAGTGCCAATGACTTTCCGGTAAGCTATGTCTATTTTTACTTTGAAAAGTGTTAAAATTTCAGAAGAGTACGACCGGCTGAAAATTCTCATTACGCCAAACTTCCTCCCAACCTCGGAAGGTACGCGAGAGAATTTTGATTTGTCGCTACGAAACGACTTGAAGAGCTCAGAAAATATTGCCATCAATACACTATCTTCAGGCAACGGTCCGGCTGCTACCCCCGATTGATGCTCCGAAGCCGCCCAAGTTGTCATTTCTCAACAATGCCTTCGACAACAATGTAAAATTCATCAAATCATTAAATTTATTAACACATTAAGTCTACCTAGATTCGGCATCTACCCACTGCTCATGCTCCATCGAACGAGTCATCGTTTCTCGACAATGACTTTCAACAAGAGAATGAGAATGAGGTGGACGAATTTCGACAGAGAGTCGACAAGTGGATTTGGAGTTCGGAAACGAAAGCGGCGAGAATGTATGATTTCATATACAATTTTATCCGCACAGGGGGACTTTCAATTTGAGAGTTCGTTAAAACTTGCAAGCTGAGTTCATTTATCACGGTTCCGTTTTTAATATGATTGATGGATGGTGTCCAGTTATCAGGATTATTGACTTCATTCAACATTGCAGTAGAAAGCAAGCGCTTCTCGAGCGATTCGAGGAACTTCTTCACACCGATTCGGAGTTGGCGCTGGAGCTGAAATCCACGATTGAGACACAGATGGTGGAATCGGAGCAGCGAATGCTCGAGGAGGACCTTGAAAAGATGGAACAGCAGAGAATGTGGGAGAGGACGAGAGCGATGCAGGTCATTTTTTAAATATTAGAATGCTACTGAGGGACTCTAAATCGCATACAAATTCTGAAGACGTAGCAGAAGAAAAAGCAACACAATCTAGAGACTGGAATATGTTAACAACAACCAAATCATAAATTAATATCCTCAAAAATGCAGAAATGCCGGTCACGAATCACTCAAGGCATGCATCGAGATCAGATGGTGACGGACAGACGGCAGAGGAGGGATGCTGAATCGGAGCAGGATCATCCCCTTATAAATGTATTCATCATTTGTAATTTGCCACTAAAACAACATGTCCTATTTTCATTGTAGGTCGACAGCGTGGGAGAATGGAGCCAGAAAGGAGAGCCTGTCTCATTTGCTAATCAGAGGAGAGACCATTCGCGTGTCGATTTCCATTCACTAGGACAGAACAATAAGGACCCAAGGAGGGTCGAAATTTTAAATCACCCGAGGATTCTCAAGAGACCGACTGCGAAGAGGGACAATGCGCTTGTGAATAAAGTCATGAACATTCTGGAGGAATCAAGGAGGCCATGAATGTGAATCTGATCGATTTGTTAACCGGTGATATCTTGCCCGAATAAAGAAGTGTATGATTAATTTGGTTTCTTTCCTGTTAGCCAGTACCTTTCCGAATGTCTATAAGGCACATCTCATTGGTGTCAGTTATGCCATGTATTGTGTACTTTGTACTTGTGATGTGGACCAGCTGAAAGCCAGCGGGCACGTTCGCTGAGAGGTCACATATCTCATTTCCCGCTATTCCACCCGCGTCTCTTTTCCTCCTATTCTTTTTTTCCATGTTCTATTTGCAAATAAGAGTCAATCAGAAGAAGGAGGTTAAAAAGGGCATTCCTGCTGGCCATTCTTCAGAGACCACTAGATGTAGAATAGCGTTCCCTCTAGCTGCTCTTTCCTACTAAGGTACTACCAAATGCTTCAATTATGAGTAGACTCAGAACATTCTTGACTATCTAATCTTTCTGAGTCAACGAAATGTGCTCACATTAGCATTTTTCTTCTTTTTTTTTAGTTTCGATGCCTCACTCGTTTCAGAGGCGGGAAACCCACATGAAATTATGAGAGAAATTCCTTGCCGCCAAGCCACGTTATCTGTCCTTTCGTCCATGGGAAGACGAATGGTGTTCCTTCAAACATAATACGTAGTTAGGACGGGATAATCCTTTCTATATTTTCCCTCCTGAAAATAGGAGAGTCACTTCTAGCAATCGCCACGTGAATCGTTTCATCTTCATGAATAGCCATTATTGAATATGATATTCGGAATCGTGTCGATCTTTATTCCATCCATATTCAAGACCGCTCATCCGTGTCTTCCAACTCTCCATCGATGAGCGAGGACGAGAGGCGAGCTGTCTCTCGACCTCGCGCAGTTCCGAGGAGGCCCACAACTTCTGCTGCTCGCAATGGTCAGTAGATTAGCTCAACAATAGTCTTGAGGTATAACTTTAGATCACCTTCATACGAGCCAATCACACGCCAATGTCCCACTAAACGCGGATGAGAGGATGAGCTCACCCATACGCAGCATGCCATATTCGACTGCTCCCAATGGTCAATACATCTTAGTTGAGACCGAAGGTCTAATGATACTTCCAGGCACTATTCGTCCGACCCGAACACTCTCACGGTCGGATGATCCACTGCGACTCTTCGAACCGATGAACTCGCCAATGCTGCCCAAGCGAAGTCCGTACGCTACTGCTTACAGTGGTTAGTTGAGATTCATCAGAAACGATTAAATTGTTCCAATTGTCAACGTGTTGTATGGTTTCTGAGCAAATACTTGCATCTTCAGAATCGCTGCTCAACTCGTACGACAAAAGTAACAACGACGCAATGCGATCGCCCATGATGAGAAGTCCACACGCGACAACATACAATGGTCAGTAAAATAAACAGAAACAAGTAAAGTATGAAAGTATGAAAAACACGATCATTATGTTTCTCTCAAGTTTGCATAGTAATTTTGTCTTAGCCGTCAAACTTGTACTTCTTTTATGCAGCGTGTAACTTCAGATCCTCCCCTTCCTGCCCAGCCGCCCGCCCACTCTGATAAGGACTCTCCACTAAGCGATCTGGACAATCTACAAATGTTCGATTGGAACGACCTGGAATTCCAGGGAGCGACAATTATAGGCAGTGGGAGAAGGTCAGCCATAGATGAAAGGTTCGTAGTTTCGGGATACTTGTACCAACCTTACGAGGGCTCGAGTGCCAGTTCGAGACTCTTTCTTACATTTTTGTGTTTTCTTAGATCCAAAATAACTACCTACAATTCCTTTTCAGCCTACTCGATGACGAAAGGTTTCGCTGCGATAACGACTTCAATACCGCACTGAGCTTGCAATATCTCGTCTCCGATGAGAATGTCACTTCCGATATGGGCAGTGAGCGCACGAGTAACTCCGGACCGACAAATAAAGTGTGAGTAGGCGATTCCCCCGTAGAAACCACGTCCACGTCAATCTGTAATCTCCCTTCTAGGAACGGTCCTCTGTCTGGAAAGGCGGACTCGGATTCTCTAGCGAGAATCGTAGATGACTTGAAGAAGTGGGTATTTATAATAGTGAAAGGCATACAGAAAATACATAGGTTTAAAAAACAGTTTTCAGCACATCAGTCGATTTCCAAGAGGTGCAAAATCAGATGGCTCAACGGAAATATCTTCCCAAGCCCCAAGGGAGGCATAGTCTTCTCAAGAAACGAGTGTCTTCCTCCTCATCACTGAAAACGATTACTGAAGAACCACTAGAGTAAGTTCTATAATGGCCCGCCTAACCTGACCATTAAAGGGACCCGGACACACAAATGAAGTAAAGTTCAGAAAAAAGAGCTGATTTTTCTGAGAAAAACTCAAAAAACCGCATATTTTTACGATTTTTTTAAAAGGAGTTATGATTTTTCAAAGTTGCGCATTTTTGCCGTGCGCCCCGGCATACTGTATTTAGCGGCGCTAAAAATATGCTTTTTTTTGAGTTTTTCTCAGAAAAATCAGCTCTTTTTTCTGAACTTTACTTCATTTGTGTGTCCGGGTCCCTTTAACAGTTTTGAGTGGGACTCATCTTTCAATATCATATTTTTAAACAACGATTGGACTTGTTGGTTGGAAGTTAATGATTAGACTTTGAAAGGTAACAAAACAACTAGTTGTTTTGCGAACAACTAGTTGTTTTGTTTTATTAAAATAGGGAAATCATCCTTCACTCTCCTCATTCAGCGCTGTCTCTCGTGAAGAACGCGGTTCATTTCCCTATTATACAACTAGTTGTTTTGTTACGATTGAAAGCCAATTACTGATACTTGCAGTGACCACTTCTTCGATCGGCTTGATGACCTCTTGAAGGCTACAACGATCCCACCGTCAAGTTTTTCGAAATCGACAACGAGTGGATACGGAGAGAATGCGCAGCAAGGATCGCTACTGCGCAGGATTCTAGCAGAACCGAAAAAGTGAGAATAAAAAATTGCTGGACTGTTTGATGACGAAATGAATCCGCTATTGAAAATTCCCAAAAAAATATTGAATTTGTCATCTTCAGAGATCTTTGCTCACCAACATTCGAAACTCTTGTAGAGAATAAAAACAAATATCGAATTTCTTATCCGCTATTGACAAAATATGAAGAGACATTTCAACAAGAAACGCTTTTAAACACAGGTTCGCAAGAGCCGATTGAGTGAGTAAAGATTTTTTTATTTCGAGAATTATTTTAAGCAATGACACCGTTCTCAAAATCGAGTTGATAACTTTGCAGTGATGATTTCTTTGATCAACTCGATCAACTCTTGGAGAAGGCAACTCCCACTGAAGGTGTCGATTTGCAAAGCGTGGTGGGATTTGACGAACATGCGCTGGAAGGATGGAATGCGAAGAGGATACCGAAGGAATCAGTCGAGTCTGAGTGAGTAAATCAGACGGTGCAGGACAAAAAACAATCAGTGAGCAGTTGTCTCACTGAGCACATTCTATCGGCCTCTCCCTCGTAATTATTAATATTCATTTCAGTCGATCCCTTAGGAGCCTTCTTGAGAAGGCTTCGACTCGAGGTGACTCCATCTCAGACAACGTTGAGTTCACTCAGAACAAGCAGACAACTTTGATCACAGATGCAGTGATTGCTGAGGAACCGATTGAGTGAGTCATCAATGCCAATCCTTTCTTTAGAATTTATTGTGAAAATATTTTCCAGTGAATTCTTCCCCGATCTATCCATCAAGAGGAGTAAGATTGAGTCTGGAGAGACTATGAGTATGGTGAAATGCGCAGAACCCTCATTTTGCACAATGGACTTTCAAAGCGGGTAAGTAGTACTATAACATGTCAAAATATAAGACAAAATGCAATAACTCGCCCTAATGAATATTTTAGAAGGGAAAAAATCAGGTCTAATCGAAATCGTTCGAATATGAGGTCCCTGACACCGAGCATTAGTAAATTAATTCCTCTCGAGGAAAGAAAGAATAGGAGGTTAGTGGAAGGGTTTAAACAAAATTATTTTCAGATTAAAGATCTTTTTGGTGAATTATGTTTATTTCAGGAACCCCGTAGTGGTCCGTCAGCCAAATATGAGAACGAGGATTCCAGTTTGCGATTTGAAAAGGAAGTGTTTTAGGCAGACGCATAATTCCCCTGTAGCTGGAGTATCCAAACAAACCGCTTGTGCTGTCAACACAACACAGCAACAACACAGGTGATCTTGAATGAAGAATCTGGAAAAGGTCCTATGTAGGATATGTAAAAGGCGCCGTGATACTTAACTGTGGTATGACCAGGAATTGGGTAGTAATGACTTTTTTCCAGTATGCCCGAACCCGACGTTATCTATTTGGACTCTGATGATGAAGAATCGCCGAATACTGTGATGCTCACACCTGTGAAGGTATGAATATTCATAGTGTGCTTCTCGAGATGCAAGGAATATCACAATTTTTTGAATTCTTGATGGTCGGGAAAAGCCAAGAATGTGCTTGAGCGCCGGATTATGGATCTTTCTCGGCTAGAGCAGACCCATTTTAACCGTAGATTTTCGGACAGACTAGTCAGGGACACTTCATATTTATTGAAGGAACAAATGAGAAGATGTTACATTGCAGTCGGTGCCGCATCCAACTAAACAATCGAAAGGCCCGTCAACTGGAAACCGAATTCGAAAGCGCTCCGACCAGTACGATCGAGTCAATGATTCCCCGCTTCATCGGATCAAGCAAGCGATGTTGCTGTAGGTTTTTTTTAAAGATTCATGCATTCGTAATTTTCTTCTCTTTCCAATTTTTAGTCGGTTAAATCGGCCTATTTCAGCGAGAGCCGTTCAAAGATGGGTCGACTCGATAAAAACATCTTTGAAGGAGTACAAGAAAATGATCATCAAGAAGATGAAGAGTGGGCGCCTTACATTTACGAGAAATCGAAAAGGTAAGAATAATATTATTGATTTGGTTCTGCACTGTACACAAAAAATCTTTGCGATTAGTAGAATGGTAGTTCAAACATTCAGAACGAATCGTCAACGTCGAAGTGGAGACGATGACACAACTTCCACCATGAATGCTCAACGATCCTCTTTGACCGAAATCACTACGGACCATGTCTCAAGCTTTCTCCGTCAACTCAAGTCGAGCTTTTTCGACGAGTTTCATGCACCGTCGAAAACGGTTGGGAACTATGTGAAGAATCAGCAGCAAGGATCGTCTTCACTCGCCAATGAAATGGAGAAGATTGCTGTCCCTGCGGCCGCATCTTTAATGAAGCGGAAGAACCACAGCCAGGCCGGAATCGCAAGATCTTCTGAATGCGTTCAGGGAATTTCCTTTTCGCGTCGGCCGGATCTCAAACTGAAACGACTTAGCGATCGGTATCCTGAATCTTCGATGTGAGCCATATTCATATCATATTTTTCGTAAATTTTAGTGTTATTAGAACATGTATTTAGTGAAAATAGAGTGCTTCTCTTTTCAGTGAGAATCCTGAGACGTGGCATTCCGATGCCGTCAATGACTTGCCTGAGGATATCCTAGAGAACGAAGATCTGCCTTGTGAACAGCAGCGAGGGTGAGGTCGATAATATGGCTAATCATTGATTCCGTATTCATTTTTTTCTGGGCAAAGCATACATAGTTGTGAGATGAATTGAAAAAATTGAATGAAAAATGGATATGAAGTCATTATGCCTTGATCCTGCAGAGAACAACAGTCGTACCGTGATGATCCACTGTGCGACGGGCTCCTTCTGGAAGAAGATCCGCCAATGAGCAAGGGACTCCTGAAAGCGCCAAATTATCCACGGACAACACCAGCAGTATGCGAATCCAGGTATGTAGACAATTCCTTTTGATTCGCTACATGATTAGATACGATAATACTGATTACAGGCCCCAGCCAATCATCGACGCTCTTGATGTGGAAGATTACGAGAGAGGCTCGAGCAATGGAGAGCTAATGTAGACTCAGAAGAGGATCGGAAGTGAGCAATCGATATTCTATTCTATTAATTCTATTAAATCGTCGCTCCAATCTCTGACTTTTCAATATCGCAATGACTCCTCACTATTGTTCCAATTACTTCAACTTCATGTTATATTCTACTTGTTACTTCAGCTGATCTCAAATTCGCTTTTGGATAGTTTAATTGCATCGAATCTATGTTTCGTTGATCTGTGAACTCCAAAAATGTATCCCAGTAGCCCGAGGGGTGTGAGAACGAACTATCCCGCAAAATGAGGAATGGCATTACTTGCAAGTTCATTCCTTTTAATCACTTCCACCATCGATATTCTGCCTTTACAATTTCATTAATTGGCACGTGGTACTGTTACTAATGTTACTTGCAATAAACCTACATCTTATCGAGAACAATTACAGACAGACAGATTAAAATACGCTTTTAGATTTATTTTTAAGAATATTTGCTGGTCGCATTCTTCAGTATTTGCTTATTAAACTGCGTTCAATTTTCTGAATGATGCCAACACTCATCAACATATTCAAAAAAATAATGATCCGTATGCAAGTTGTATTTATCTAGCCTTTTCCAGAATTTCTATTTAGCCCTTTCTCTTTTTTAAGTACACGTCGGCGTTGCCACAAGGTTCTGTCACGAGCGTTGACAGCGTTTGTCAATATACGATCATTATGTTTCCATTGTTTTCTCATTCGATATCCAAAATTTAATTTGATCCATGAAGCCAATAAACTTGTTGTGCTTTCCTGAAAATGCACATGTAGGAATTCTCAAAGTCTTGGACGATCGATCACTAACTCGATTGCGGGAAGTAAGTACAGTGATCCGATTCCACTTTGAAGAAAGGTGTTCCACAGTGGTCCACTATGGAACATTTTTTCCACTTTTTTTCCACTTTTTTTCCACTTTGCTAATTTTTCATTGAAATAAGCAATTAAACTGGGTCAACTTGTGCTCATTCTCTTCCTTTTGTATTCTTTAAACGATTTGTGGAAAAAAATTACTTAAAAATATCCATTTTCATAGTTTATTTACGTTTCCACGCGAATGGTTTTTTCGGAGAGTGGAAAGGTGGTTTTTGGCATAACCCGGCTACCGTAATCCGGTCGGCAGCTGCTTTGTATGTTGTTCAGCTTTCCTGAAGCTTTTATTCAAGAAATCTGTAATGATTAGTTGTGAATTTTATCTATTTAGTGAATTTGGGCATTGAAGCTCCAGGAAAGCTGAACAACATATAAAAAGCAGCTGCCGACCGGATTACGGTAGCCGGGTTATGCCAAACACCACCTTTCCACTCTCCGAAAATCGCATTCGCGTGGAAACGTAAATAAACTATGAAAATGGATATTTTTTACGTATTTTTCACAAATCGTTTAAAGAATACAAAAGGAAGAGAATGAGCACAAGTTGACCCAGTTTAATTGCTTATTTCAATGAAAAATTAGCAAAGTGGAAAAAAAGTGGAAAAAAAGTGGAACAAATGTTCCACAGTGGACCACTGTGGAACACCTTTCTTCAAAGTGGAATCGGATCACTGTATATGTATTGATATTTTAGGAGACATTTTTATAAACTAAATATTGAACAGGTGAGTAAGGCGATGAAATTCTCTGTTGACCTATCGATACCCAGTATAAGAAAATTAATAAAAAGGCTTGAAATTAGCGTAAGTATATTGATAATGGCAACTGATGTCAAAATAGAGAGAACACATACAGGAAGAGATCAACGAAAGATTTATCTTGAAATTTGCCTTCGAATACAGACAAATTAGAAAACTATGGGCAATTTTCTTTAAAAATGCAGAAGCTTGTACTGGAATTTCGATATTCTGTCGGAATGCGTATAGTCAAGTCTTTTTTATGATTTAAAAAAATGAAATGATTGATTTCAGTCACTAGTGATTACGTTAAAAAATCTGAGGCTGAAATATTTCTAAATTATCTGAAACCACTTATTAAACGTTCGATCATAGAAGCAGTTCTATTTGTAAATTGCTCAGAAGAAGCAATTTACATGGGTTCATTGTCAGACATTTTAAAAGAAAAACATATCAGAAAGGGCAAGATAATTCATTCGCAATTCAAGGAACTCAATTTGTAAGGTATTTATTAATTTTATAAGCTAATTTTTCAAATTTCAGCGCTGTTTATGTATATCTAATGGAATATTGCAATTTTGATTGGCGCGGTGGCGCAGTGGTGGTGTGCCAGGAATGCGATTCGAAAGGTCACGAGTTCGACCCCGCCCGCCCTCAGATCCACCCAAAACCAAGGGGGTTAAGAAATGTTGGGAGTGGTGAAAGCCACAGCAAATAAATCCCCTACCACGTGCACACAACACGGGCGGTAAAGCCTCGCAACCAGCCACTGGTCGTCCCGGGATAGGCTCAAGTTGCTAATCGGCGTTGGGGTGGCTAGCCCGCCCTTAGCGAGGATAATGCCAAAATCACCACCACCTTTTGATGCGGCTGATTTCACTCTTGGTTTTCTCACTAAAGGTTATCAGAAACGATTTTTGAGAGAAAAATCATAACTTAATTTAGAAATTCTTTCCGGAATCGTTCAAATCATGAAAAACATCAAAATATTAAAAGTCTCTGTGACCAACACAAATTCTGAGAATAGCACGTGTTGTTCGAGAGGAATAGTCCCCGTTGTTCGAATATTGCTCAATTCAAACAGTTCTTTGTGCAAAGAAATCACTTTTATTTATTGGCCGTTAATATCGGTAACGCGGATTGAAAAAGAAAGACTGATTCAGGTGTGACTTGCTCATTTTGAATGAAATTTATAATTCATTTTGTTAAGAATTGAAAAAAAAAATTTCAGATGGTGCACACATCTGATAAGAAAGTTTGCCTGGGAATTAGGTCGAATCTAGAAACACTGAATAGTCAACTTGGTCTCTATTCTATTCTACCGAGTATTGCATACCTTGTAATCAAGCATCTTGAGAGTGTTGAACTTAATTTCAATTGACAATTTCGTCAAATAATATGAGCTGCGGTGATAAAGTTTGAAAAAAGAATAGTTCCTTTTTGTTTCCTCATTGTCTGTGATGTACATAAATAATAACTTTTGACAAAAAAAATTTTTTTATGTTAATTCCTTTGAGCGTTGCCACAAGCGTGTTTTGACCATAATGTTTTGCGTGATCAGTGAAGCAATGAACCCTCTTCACTGCTACAACTCGGCTACCTTTCAGTTAATCTTTATTCGCCACATTATTTCTGAAAAAAATGTCATTAAACCTTCTGCTCCTACCGACGAATGTTCGGATTGGTATTCTTAAATGCCTGGACAATCGATCTCTATCTCGACTGAGAGAGGTAAGCATATTCGAATATTTATATTTTAATAAACGTAAAAAAACTGTAAATGCAGGTAAGTAAATCAGTAGAAGACGCTGTAAACTTATCGATTCCAACCATTCGACCAAGTTTAAAGTACTTTCAGTGCAAGAGGGTATGTTAGTTCTTCAAAAAAAACTCGAACAGAGAAGTAATAATTGTTTTCATTTCAGAATGCGCCCTGCGTTTTTGTAAAATTATCTTTTTGCTTCAATTCTGAGGATGATCGCAACTTCTGGGGCTACTTTTTCAAACACATTACCGAACGTCTTGCAGTTCCAAATTTCCGGCGCCATACTTTCCGGCGCCATAATGTAAAAATAACATTATTACTATTATTTTCATTCTAACATGCAGTTTGCTTTCAGTTGCACTATGCGAACATGACAGAAGACGAAATTGAACGATTCCTGGCGTCGTCCAAGCACTTTTGTGAGCCGACTCACTTTTCCCAGCTCCGACTCCTTTTTTGTCCAAGCAAGATCATTAGAGCGTGCACTGATTTTCTGTGTGGGAGATTCATTGACAAGTTGATTATCGAGTGTCAGAAGTTGGGCTCTGAGTTGTGAGTGATTTATATTTCCTTTATTATAAAAATATGAATGATACCAAAAAAAAATAAAATTAAAAAAGTACGAAACCATTTTCCCTTGCAGTGGTGCGTATCATTACGCGATTAAACGGTGCAGTCCTGCCGGTAAACTCAAAGTTGACGTGCAAGTGCTCTCTGAAGGTGAATTTTAGGAGGTTTTTTGAGGGCAACAAAAAACAGTTGCAGAATCTGTGAGATGGCTGAAGCGAGTTGCCGTTGTCACTTTGGAAATCAATGTGCTCAAGGAAACCCCGGGACTAGTCCCGATTGTTCAGAAATTAACCAGTGTGGACACTTCGAAAATCAGTACATTGATGATTTACTGCCTCTGCGAAACACTCACGAAAGTCGAAAAACTCCTTCAGGTATAAGCCGATCGAAACGTTTTTTTATACGGACTGATTTATTTGATGGTGGTTATTCTCCGTCTCTCAAGCCACTTTAAAGGAGGTGTATCATGAAAAAATAGTTGATGTTGTTGGGAACATTATCCGATTGGAGTCTAGAACGATATTAGGAAGTTTGGAAGTTGTACAAGCATTTTAAATTGAGATATTTGCCCTCAAAGTATCAGGGAAGGACAGGGGAAAAGCTGCAAAGAATACAAATCTTCTCTGCAGTGCAAATAGGGAGAAGGAAAGGTAGATCAATGAAAGGTCATCTTTGTCTCGTCTGCTATTGATTGGCTAGGGAGGGATTTTAGATTGTTTCCGCAGGTGATTCCCATCGAAAAAAAACTGATCTACTCCTAGGCCATTTGCCAAAAGATCGGCATATCGTTGTAAGAGTCGCTACATTTGAATTTCAAAAGTTCATGATACGCCTCCTTTAAGCGGTGTTGCGGAGACACGGTCAACACATCCCTGCAGGATCTTAGCTATTTTCAGGTACTTAATCGTGCAAACAAGAAAGTTGCAATTTTAACTAAAATCGATTCTCCGGACACGTTCGATATTCGAGTCGGATCGTATGCTGTCGCGAATAGTATGAGCAACAGAAAGATCGTTTGTATTAGGCACCTTGACTTTTTTTAATTAAAATGAATTTTTTTGATCGCTAACACTTTTGAATTTTTGTCACAATTCTAACAGCAAGTTTTATGCATCGTATATACTTTAAATATTATTTAAACGTCAAAGGTATAACAAATAAAGAAAAAGAGGACAAATCTTGAGACATTAAAAGAAAAAGGGACAAAATACTCTCAGAACTAAACAGTAAACAATCATCAGTTATCTCAACATAATAGTAAAAATAGTGAGAATTACGTGGATGACAAGCGATATTCGTTGGAGGAACAATCATAAACCACTGCATGACACAAGTCAACGGTCGTACATTGCCGTATTAGTCTCCCGTCAACAATCCCCGTATCCAATTTGCAATGCACCCTCGATTTCGTATTCTCCGCGGCTTTCGCAAGCTTGATGCAATCTCAGTATTTTTCCCTCCTTCCCTTAACGTCTCTGACAAACGACATTATTTTCTTCGTCTCAAAGCGCTACGAGGAATGGTACGAATGCTCTCACATCTCCATTATTCATGATCTCTCACCATTCAGAGAGGCGAGATAGTGGGCAAAATGGAGAGTGTCTGGTCACTCCGCGATAATTCCCTGCTCATACCTTATCAGTGACAGTTCGGTACCGACTATAGCTGTGTGCGGTTTTCATCACCGTTATTTTCGAATTTCCTTTCTTTGACAACAAAATCCAGCGCAGAGTGAGCTCAATTTCCAGCAGCTGCCTATCTGCGCCTGTACTCGGCCGGGCATTTTCCACTGCCTGATAGAGCTAGTATAAAAGGAATAGGTGAGAACGTTGTTTTCAATTTTCAATTTTTTTATTTTATTGGGAGTAGTCGCCGCTACTCCCTGCACACTTTAGTGCGAATATTCAATTTTCGCCCACCACAGTCGCTTATAAAGGCGATCGTCACTGTACATAGTGCCTGTGTGTATTCTGCTCCCACGTCCCCCATTCATCCCCACCTCGGACTGCTTCATAGGGGGTGGCAGTAGGTGACTGTATACCGCAATCTAAAAGGTGAAGGTGTATCCACGACAAGCGATTTTACGTCGTTAGACAACGATAGGTGGCGCCCGCTGCTAAGACCAGCTGTTACCGAAATCTATTTCATCAGGCATCGGATATTATGAACTGCTATATTTTTCATCTAAGGAGAACTCCGGAGTCGTCCGTTACTATTTTTTTTTTGAATCCGTCATTGTGTATAGTGCCTGTGTGTGTATTCTGCTCTGTCCCTTCTTCCTTCCTCCTGTGGAAGACATGGTCTCTCCTCATTTCGCATGATCTCTCGCCAGTCAGAGACCGCGAGAGAGCATGCGAAATTGAGAGAGAGCGATTCTCTTCTTCGGACAGCCCGGAGAGAATCGTACGAAAAGTAGTTGTCCGTAGTCTGCCAGCCCATTCTCAGCCGCAAATACTCCCTCCTTTGGTCATAACTTCCCGTCAAAACAAAAACAACTTGTTCGCCCCCCCCCTTCCTTGAGGCGCTCGGCGCTTTGATCGAAATCAAACCACACCGCACGCAATTTATGGCTCTGTTGACAGTTTGCGATGCGGTCATGCGCCCTTTTTCTTCGCCTCGCGTATCGAAATGCATGGTACGGTAGGATGGGCGAGAGAGCGCGTGAAATGGAGAGAATCAGACAATCCTTCATCTTCCTCTCTTACTTTCCCTCCTCACTTTCGCCATATCGTCCCAGTGCTCATTTCAGTTTTGCGCCGATGATCTTTCGCGTGAGAGGAAAGAGTGTAGTTGTTGCGCAATTGCCGCTTAGATCAACATCATGTACGATTCTTGTGCGGCGAGATTTCTTGAGATAAACTCGCGCTAACTATCTATTTCGAGCATACTTTTTTAGCCGTGTATACATCACTTTTCATCATCTCGATGTGAGGTTCGGCCTACGGATCTAATATATTTTGCTTGATGCTAGAATGAAAGCAGACGGAAATTAATCATTTTGCCCGCGAGCTCAGCCATTTTTCATTCCCCCCCCCTCCTAGAAATGCTCTCATCTCATCATTTCCCTTCTCTCTCATCAGTCAGAGAAACGAGATGGCATGTCAAAATGAGAGAGACCATCCATCCGCCTCTGCCGCATGATTCTGCCACTTCTCACATGATTGAACGAACCGAACGGCAGCGCCCTCTCGCTTTCCCATTGTCTCTCGTCCGTCTCTGCTTCTCTACGTCTCTCAGTTTGCCACGCTCTCTAGCGTCTCTCTGACGTCAAGAGGCCGACGTCCACCCTCTCCATTTGCCATGCTCTCTCTCTCTCTTTCTCTGGCCTCCCAGAGAACAAGCTAAACTAGGAGAGCGGGCTGCCGGTCAGAGTACGAGCATCTCTCCATTCGCCATGATCTCTAAGCTTCTCTGACTTGGGAGCAACTATATACTCAGAGAGCGCCATCTGAGACTTGTAAATGCAGCGAAAATTGGGTGGGGAATAGGAGAGGAGGAGGAAAGGAGAAGAAAACATGTGCAGTGCATGCTTGCTTTTCTCTTTGTTGCAAGGGGACAAAGTCCGATGCTTCTTCCGAGCATTTATAGGGAGCGAAAAGCAGCGAGTGATGAACTGTGATAGTTGTGTTTAGCGCCCCTTCTCCCTCCCGATGCCAGTTTTGGTTTCCAAATTTAGGGGCCACAAGCTCCGCCCACTTTGGTGTGACACGATTTCGCCTAAAAGCGAGAATCAAATCCGCAAGCTTCATTCTAAACCAAATCGTTCATTCTAAAGTGCGCTGGATAGCTACTGGCATTCCCAATCGATTGAGCACTGCCCAAATTGTGCACATCTTCATTAAGTAGGTCAAAATTGAACTTAAAGGATGGGAAGAGGCTGTTTTGTCGGGTTGCAGTGTGAAGATTTTGGTTGGGCATAAATTTTCTGATGAATACGAATATTTTAGGAATTTTAGAGAAAAAATTAGATTTTTATCATTCTTCAAAAGCTTGCGGATTTGGTTTGTAGATGAGCGGGGAGAGGCGAGCGAGAGGGCGGGGGAGGGAGAGAGACACACGCAAATTAGGCTCCGCCCCCTTCCCTCTCGTCTCGCCTTTCCCTCCTCTTCCCAAGGGCGTTGCGCGTGTACTTCTCGAGCCCTAGCGCAGCTCAGAGACAAGATATTCACAAACGGCGAAAAGTATGATGTTATTGGGACCACGAGGGATGGTTTGAACCTAGTTTTGGCACAAAATCTTGAATTCGGCAATCTGCCTTGTGGCCCCTATCCAAATTATGTGCTATCGATCACCACTCCGCACTCGTTGTGCCTCTACAGTTGTGTTGCGAAAAAGCGTCCATGCCATTCCACTAGCTGATTGCGTTCAAGTACGCAATGAACTACTGTGCTAGGAGTGTACCAATCAAGTTGTGTCTCACAGCGGGCATGTCACTGGGACAAAGTCCGGGCTCCAAGTCTTCGCACTGATTTGAATGAATACACATGGTGCGTAATAATTGTTGTTTCCGTTATCTACCCCCCTCCTCCGTCTGAGTGTGCCCGTTCTTCGAGCTCGGAAGTGCTCGCTTTGTTGCTGCGGGCGCTAGGGGGGCAAAGTCCCTGCACCTTATCCTCGTTGCTTTCATTGCGAAGAAAAGCGCGTGACGAACTGTGATAGGCGATAAGAGTGTGCTATCAGCTGATCCCTTGCATTAAAGGATTTATTACGAATTCCTTTTCACTTATCGTCATAGCGTGTATTCTTCGTACCTCATATGAATTGAAGCACCTACTTGCCCTACTGGACTTACAAAGTTCGTGATTTATTCCACTTTCGAGATAGTGTGCGGCGAAAGACACTACGATTCCCGTTCGGCTTATAGCGTGTTTTCTATAAGCACCGAATTTTATATGAATACGAGCCCATCTGAACTCATATCAGATGTTTGAAGAAGTGAAGGAGGTTGAAATCGTTGAAACATCGCCAGTATATGAAATGAAGAGATCATTTCTTGCGAAGCCATTCCTGGGACAGTGCTTTATCCTCGATTCGGTCGATGAAAACGCGTGATCGTAAACTGATAGGTGTGTCGGCGCTATCAGCTGATCTCTTATTACGTCAACGGCCAAACCTGCGAGGATTGATAGCATGCGCGGCTAATCCCCTCTGTATTCGTAATCTTGATATTCGGCCTTTGATGTGTCGAATCAACATCTGAAAGAGCGTCACTACCTCCTGGTAATGGCAAATCAACACGACGCTCTCCTCGATTTGAATGATCTCTCGTCATTCTGCTCGGTGAGTGAGCAGGATGAATTAAGAGACTGATCGTTTGCTCCTAGCCTCTGTATTCCTGTCCATTTCACCTTCTCCTTCGGACTTGATGTCACAGGTGTGCAAATGCATGACTAAGTAGTTCACTTTAACTGAGCTGGAAGGCATGATTCATTTCTCATTTACAATTTCACAATTTGCATGCCTGCCCATCGTGTATGTAGTATCGCCTGATTAGCTGTATAGTACTCTCTTGGGATTCCTATTTATACTCTGGTGTCCGGAATCAACTTGGAATCAAGCAGTTCCCACAAGTTGGAATCAAGCTTGATGGCAACTTGTGGGAAGTGCTTGATTCCAACTTGTGGGATCTTTTGAAATTGGTGAGGATTACGGTAGCTTTCTCTATTATCGATTGATAGAGAGCATGGGTTTCCCCATACCGTAACCAAAGCCTCACATGGTACCACCACGTGGGGAAGGTTACATTCAAAAGGTGGTCCAACAGGGGTCCGCAGATAGTCAAGCGCACTCGTGCCCGAAGGCAGTCAGAATAAGGCTGCAAAAAGGGACCTTATAGGCGATGTTTGTGCTGGACGCTGCGGGTACGTAAGCCTGCTTGATTCCAACTTGTGGGAATGGGTCAGGGGTACTGTACTTGATTCCAAGTTGAAAACCCATTTCTACTTGATTCCAAGTTGATTCCGGACACCAGAGTAGTATCATCAGGTTGGCTGTGGAGTGTTGCCAATCATCCCCTCTCCCCGTGCTCCGTGGCAGAGTTGACACTTTGGATGCAACACATGATTAGCTCTCATCCTTCTCTCCATCTTTGCACCCCCTTTGAATTCGAGATGTGCACGCACATAATGTTTGTTTTTTTTTTCGTATTTTACACTTTACTCTTCCCCTGAAGAATAGTTCCAAATTCCTAGGTACATCACATGAATAGCTCGCATTCTTTAGACCCTATCGAATTCGAGATGTCAAAATCTTCGTACTTTACACTCCCCTCCTAAAGAATAGTTCCGAACTCCGCCGGGTGCTCATCACATGATTAGCTCCCCTCTCCCATTCCCGAGAGCAGATGTGCTCCCTCTTTGCTGCCTCTCTCTCGATTCTCCATGCTCTCTCCCCGGTCAGAGAAGCGAGAGATCACGCGGAAGTAAGAGAGTGGGGCCGCATTCGCCCGATCGTTCTAGCAATCGACAGCGCAGATGTTCTCTGCTCGCTATCGCCTCTTCTTTTCCTCCCCCTCTGACCCATCCGGTCTCTCCATTCCTCGTGGTCTATCTGCCTGTTAAAGAAACTGAGAGAGCATAAGAAACGGGGAGACGGTGAAGTTACAGAAGTTAGAGATAGTATCCATGCTTTATCCATGCTCCTGATCGGTCAGACAGTGTGATAGAACATGGCAATCAAGGAGAGCTTCTCTTATCGATGTTGCACTCTCTTTGTCTATCTTGCCCTCTGCTTGGTCAGAGTACGCGAGAGACTATGCCAAACAAGGAGAGCTTCCCTCTCTGCTTCTCTCCCTTCCCCATGTGATCGGAACGCCGCGCATATGCCGTTTGCCATTCGTTGTTCTTACTTCTTCTCTTTCCCTGCTTTTTGCACCTCCCTCTCTCTAATCAGCAGATTGTGCACAACTCTACCATTTCCCTGACAAGTGATGTTCTATGACTCTCTTCAATCGCCGTGCTCTCTTGCCGGTTAGACAGAGCGAGAGAACACTATGAAATGAGAGAGCATCGTTCCTTTCTCTAGAGACCCCCATCCCATTCTTCTTTCCCTTCTCATTTCGCTGACACTCCTTGACGTTTCCCATCTTTGCACTAGTACATTTGTTCCTGCTCGTCATTTCGATGACAAACCTCATCTTTTCCATCTTTGAACAGCAACATTTATTTCGAAACTTCACCGAAACAACTGGGCGGTTCTTTGCATCCTGTGTATTCATGGTAGCCATTTCATTGAGATGCAATATGCAATGCTCCGAGTGACTACATATTGTCCTTTCGAATACGTGTCTTACTTCCCTCATCATTTCCCGTTCCATTTTGGCTGTCAGACAGAAAGTCGCTGGTTTCATCATTTCTCAAACAGTGGGGTCCCCTACCTGACAACCAATCACACACCATCGAAGTCTGCTCCACGACTTTCCTTTCAAAACAGGGAGCTCATGTCGCCTACATGACTTCTCAAACATGCTCCCCCTGACACCCATCCTGCTCATATCGCTATGGCCGGGTAGCACGCAAGGCAATTTCCTGACCGCGCGGCAAGCAATGACTCGGTGCTAGGCTCCGCTGCCCCGTCGTTGCCGTTTCGGGAGATTGTTTATGAGAGACGATAGGCTTCGTCAGAGACTCCTAGAGTCAGCGCAAAATGGAGAGAGTAGAGATCAAAAGGCTATACGCCAAGGGGGGAGTATTTAGATGATGGCGGAGTGGTAGTAGTAGTACAGCTCATAAGTAGGGCTGTCATGGTGAAGAATCCGTCTCTTCATTCCGCGTGCTCTCTCGTCCATCTGACCGGTGAGAGAGCACGAAGAATGAATAGACGGATTCTTCATCCTGACAGCCATACTCATAAGCCTTACGACCAGCTATTATCCTAGCGCATCTTTCCCCGTATTTGTAGCTCCTTAGAAGGAGTCTTAGTGGTATTGAAGACTGATTCGCTTCAGCGTAGCTACAGCACGTAGAGCATTTCGCGTGAGGTCTCTCTTTCCTTCCTCTATATGGCCGCTTTTATATTCTTTGTGAGTGCGTATTGGGAGTGGTAGTGCTTCTTTGTGCCTCGAATGGCTCCACTTTCTCACGTACTCTACATGGAAATCACATGTTTTGTCGAGGCGGTAGGCACAAGAATACGCCTCGTGAGGTCTAGCATCCTCTACTTTCTCGCGACGCCCAGTTTTTTGGTCGTCTCTATTTCAGTCCTTTCCATGCATGAGTGCATCATGGAAAAAAAGAGATGGGAGAAGAGTAACCAAATTCCGGGGCTTTCTTCTCTGCCTCTCTCAATCCTGCATGATCTCTCGCCTTCTATGACCGGACTTAAAGAAGGGAGAAAAAGACCTCCAACTTTCGGCCAGCCTCCAAAATCCTTCGCTGAGAGTGCTCTCCATTTCTTGCTTTTTTTCGCTTCGCTCCTCCAAGCAGAGGAGTCATAAAGAGTACCATTACGAAGTAGGGAGTAGAAGAGTGGTGAAATGAGCAATGTTCTCGTCTCTCCATCTTGCCTTATCTATTGTCAGTCAGAGACATGAGAGAATATAGTGAAATGAGAGAGACATAGACACATAGGTGAAAGTGAAGAGGAGAGGAGTAGTAACTAAAGATCAGGTAGTAAATCACCCATACACAGTGCTTGCTTGTGTGTGTGTGTGTGTGTGTGTGGTGAGGTGCACGTTCCTCTTCTCCTCTCACTCCTCCAGTTCCGTGTATAATTTGGTTTCCTGTTGCTTCATTACCGATGCCAAGGCACGAATTCCCTATGTTGAATTCCCTATGCTACTATTCTTCCGCAAAGGTTCAGAAGTGCCGAAGAATCTCACCCAATTATCCAAGAGACCTTCCCCCTCCTTTTCCTATCTCGCAACAAACACGCCCTCTCACGCAGACAGAATAATTACCCCTACCCTACCCCTCAATTCCGAGAGGGGGAGAGGAACCGCTAATTTGTTGTGATCTACCACAGCCGGGCGGATTGATGGAATGGGATAGAAATAGGCTCATCAAATCCATTGATCACTCTAGTCAGTTAGAAAAAGCGAGAGAGTACGTGAAATTGAGAGAGTCAGACACTTAGCAGAGAAATGAGGCGAAAGTTTTCCTCATCGCGTTCTGTGTCAGTTCTCCCCACTTCACCGGAAAAAAAGTTACAACCCCTCTCTAGCGATAACAACAATGCTCTCGTCTTGCGTTGCCTCTAGTCAGTCAGAGAGGCGAGAGAGTATGGAGAAATGAGTGAGACCATCCTTCTAACATACACATCTCTTCAGTTACTCACTTGTGCGTTCTTCGCTGCTTCTTATGATTCTATCCGCCTTTACAGCCATCTTTGCTTAGTGAGTCTTCTTCTTGCTTTGTCGGTCACAGTCATTTCCATATTATGAGGTCTCTTACTCACTCTTTCCTTGACAAAGATTTGAACGCTCAATATTCCCTATGATGATGGGTTCAGTTTCTGGTCAATCGATCTCTGTTCCACTGGTCAATGTTTTTCATCTGCTCTGCACATTGTCACGTACGCAAGTACCAGGCAGGAGGGGGTCAGTTGACTCTCTGCCCTCTTCTTCTTGTTCCCTGTCCACTAAACCAGCACATCTGCTCAGCTATCGGCCGTCCTGTCCATGACAGCGCTGGCGCTTATTTCACGCACCTCCTCCTCCTCCTCTTATTTCTCGCAAGGTTGTGCCCGCTTTTTTTGCGCCATGCGCAGTAGTGACGAGGCGGGCGTAAGCACACACAAAACTCTATTTCTTACCCTCTCCCCACTTCCACCGAATTCAATGGTATTTTTCAACCTCGCTCGCTTGAGACAAACAAACAACGCGCGTACGCTGCGCACCTCTGCCGCTTTGTAACTAGTTTGGCACACGGACGATGCGTGAATTTCAATTTGTGTGAGAGAGGTGGGGAGAAGCGATCAAACTTCACACACCTGCCTACAAATTTTGGCAGCTTTAGGCATGAGGTAACTGAATTGCCAATTTGGGGATTGTTTATGAGATGAAGCCTTCATCTCAACGCGTCCAATCCAAAAGATCACGCAATAGTGAGAGAAAGATAGATCAAAAGGCTATGTGCTCGGGATGTATCCATCTCTTACCCCCACTCTTCCTGAAGAACGAGGTGGGGTGGTCTGGAACCATCTGGTACATTTTTGGGGTCTTACGGGGAAATGAACCCAAATCGTTAGTATACGGAAGAAGAATGGCTAATGGTGCCCATGAGAATGATTCCTTGCGAACCATATTCTTCAAGGCGAAAAAGGTTGCGACGATCAGCTGGTAGTAAGTGCACACTGATCGTAAACTGACTTTGGTCTAGTCGGATCAGTCAGCAGATTAGCGCCCGGCATCGTCGGCCTCTCCCCTCTTCGCCCAGTCTCTCGCCCATCTCTGCCCTATACAGATTATCCCCTACGGTGCAGTCAATTTTGAGCCCGATCTGTGGAAACGGGTACTACTGCTAACCTATGATCTCTGCTCGATAATAAATATGATTATGAATAATTTTCCGGGAATCAACTTGTCAGAATCTGTATTCGAAGATCCCCCCCCCCCCCCCCTAAATGGATCTCCCATCTCGCAAATCGCATCACTTCATTAGTAATCGCATTCGAGCGCGTCTCTTAGTCCGATTTGGCATGCGAGAGACCACTGGAAACTGGGAGACGATTGAGGTTAACCAAGTGAGGAGGTTCGCCTTGTTGTGATTTGCACATGCGCTCACAGCGTTCACGCTCCAGCGGGTTTTGATCGAGCGGGCGGAGGGAGGGGGGGCATGGTGGTACGCGCACCATTGTACCTTTGTGCCTTACTACCCAACAACTGCTCACAATGGTCTACCCGGTAGGGTTGGCTTATCGAGAAATTATCGAGAATGGTCTCTTCATTTCGCATACTCTCTCGCCGATCCGAGAAGTGAGAGAGCGCGTAGAATGAAGAGAGTCATTTCTCGACAAGCCAACCCTACTACTCGGCCTTAACAACGACCGTGGGGTTTGAAGAGACGCGACGCGCGCGATCATTGCTCGAGCACACACACACACAAAAAGCCGTGAGTGGGCCTGCGCGCTGACTTTGATCGCTTCTTCTTTCCGGGTTGAGCGAGCTGTTAAAGGCGCCGCCTCTGCGTCATGCCGGTCTAGACTAGAGCTATTCAAGAGTGATCCCTTTGTTGGTGAAGAGAGCATTCAGCGACTATCCATTTGCATAATACGAAAGGCGGAATGATAGTTCGTTCAAACTCTGAATCGGCTCAGCCTTCTCTCTTGTATGCTTGCTCGCTCAATCTTTGCTCTTCCCTTTGGCAAGTTCCTTCTTTGCCGAGAAGAACGCCGTGGCGTCTAGACCCGACTCCTCCTTCTCGATTATTATTTGCTTCTCCTATTCTTCCCGATGATCTTTCGACTCTCTGCCAGGGAGTCTTCGACGGTGTTTACTCTTGAGGAGTAGGGGGCGAGAGCGGGTAGAGATGGCAGAGTAGTTGCGGAAAAGAGCGAGGAGGAGGAGGAAGTCATGCGAATAGCGTGCGCGCTGTGGTCACTTTCATTAAGGCCGGCGGTCACTATAGCAGAAGGGGAGGGGGACAGAGACGCAGAGGAGGAAGAGGCGTCTTCCTTCTATAGAGAGAGAGAATCAGCTGAGAGAGGGGAACGAGAGCGGCCAGAGAGTGCAGGGTACGCGCAGAGTGAGACCATGCAAGAGAGAGAGATTGCGAGAGATCAAGGGAAAGTAAGAGATGCAGAGACCGAGAGAGAGCTGTTGTGTTGCGCACCCCCCTTTGTGTGGAAGGGAGGAGGGAGGAGAAGAAGAGGCCTAGGCCCCAGGGAGCCCCCCGGGAGGCAGAGTCGACCCTCGACCTCTTGAGCCCCTCTTCTCTTCTCCTTGAATCGATGGTTGGCATCATCTGGGTTTCTCTGCTACTCTTGAGAGTGAGAAGTGAGCAGAGTTTCTCAAAACCTCCTCCTCCTCCGGTTCAGTGGAGAAGGGGAGAAACTAGAACCGATCGATCTTGTAGCTACCTCACTCCCCCCGTTTCTCAATACTTCTCATGTGACTTACCTCTCCCCTGCTCCTCCTCCTACCCAACCTCCCCCCGCTCCCCTTCCTGTTCCACCACCACACCTCGCCTCTCGTCTCGCCCCCGACCCCGCTAGATCGAACCGACACCTCTCTTCTGCTACCACCTGACTTGGAACCATCGGGTACCAAAGATCAACCTTGGCACCGAGTGAATTGGTGTACGATTCACTCCTGCCGGGGTGCTTTCGTCTCCATTTCGCTTGGGGCGTACGATGTGTGTGTGCTTGTTTACTCTTTCGATTGCGCGCTCACTCCCCTTCTTCTTCCACGATCATTGATGCTCCATCTAGTTTGATTGTTCTTCGTGATGATCGATACTTTACTTTGTACTTTGTAATTTGTAGTCTGATCTTTGATCTCTAATCGTTGATTTGCCAGAAGCTTCCTCTTCTCTGCCCTCCCCCTCCTGCCTCACCGCAACCGCCGCCGATGTCTGCACAGGATGTCTTCTGCTTCGAGTCAGTTCTCGATACTTCACGGTTACTGTAGCCGGGGGTTACGGTAGGCTACACGGTGTATCGATTCCCTCCCGAGCGTGATCTCCGATCCCTCTTGAGTTCAGAGGATCAATAGGTCCGTGAGAACTCCGACGCGCTCATAGGCTCTATTTGCGTAAGTAAGGGAGGCTGTGTCTCCTGTTTCGATTGCAAGGGGAAAGCGAGGGGCGCCTAGTGGCGCTTGTGCGCTACCCCTGGGGGCTAGGTCAGTGAGCAGGAGGAGCGGGGAGAAGAAGTTTGACCACCTAGTAGCTTCTCTTTTCCGCTCTTCCCTCTCCCAAAGTGTGCCCTCGGCTCTCTGCCGGTCAAAGTCCATCACAATTTGACACTGCATTCACCACTACTGCTCTTCTCTTGTACAAATCCTCGGCTGAATCGAGTCAAACTAGAGATGGGGAATGACTCGAGGGGGAGAAAGAGAGACCGAGGCGGACAGTAGAGTGGGTCTCTCTCTCTCTCCCTCATCCGAATAAAGACAATTATCCGACCTAGCCACAACAGTCAGCCGAATCCAGCCCGGGACAGGTACGAGTGAGTGGGGCGAATGACCATCCATTTCACCCCTTCTCTATCCATCCCCTCTCTCCCTATCGCGCGAGCCCCTCCGACAAAACACCTTGCGTGCCTAGGGGAAGAAGGGATTGCCTAGGGATGACGATCTTATTTCCCTTTGTTACCCTCCCAATCTTCCTCTTCTTCTTTTCGACTAGCCGAGTAGCAGTAGTAAGTAGTTGTGGAGAAAACGACAGCATCTAGTACGCTCAAAATATCGATAGAGTGTAGACGAGGAGGAGTAAAGAAGAAAGACGAAGAAGAAGAAGAATGATGATGATGGGTAAACAGCCGGAGGCGATGGGTTCTGGAATGATAAGATTTCTGCTTATAAGTGCGGACTTCCGCTGTTTAGCAACGTCTCGAAAACGAGAGCAATTTCAATAGCAATCTGTCCGCTCCCATCACGAGAGTACTTTCGACAAGCAAATTTGACAGGGGAGTTGACGAGTCTAGAGCAGGTTGTCAATGTAAAATAGACACGAGTGAACTCGTAAAATGCCCCCGTGCTACGGTAATCGGAAGAGGGGCACGTAGGAGAAGGCAATTATCGGCCTGGAAATGAGCCTGACGAGAGCGATTGTCTCTTCATTTTCCATACTCTCTCGCCGGTCAGAGACAGCGAGAGAGCAGGCGAAACGAAGAGAGTCCAATCATCGGACGAGGTCGCATGACCGCAAACCCGTGTCATTCACGTGAACGCGGCGGGGGTTCAGCACAAAACAGCACAGTGTTATGAATAAGCGGATCTGGTGGTGTGCTCGGTGGGAAACGTCGGATAGTCAAAATTTGACAGGAAATGCAAAAATAGTAATCGTCGACCTAACCACACCACCATTTGCAGTGAGGATTCCTTCCCGGCCCTTCTCGATCGCAAGCCATCCGCTGCGAGGCGCGCGCGTGGTGTGAGCGAGAGGAAGGTCAGTTGTTTTTTTTTCTCGGATAATTAAAAGTAATTAAGTGAATTCGCTAATTTCAGGGAGAGGCACCCCCTTCTACTATTGTCAAGTCCTTCGTTGATACGGGTCTGGGCAGGTAAATAATATGTTTATTAGTAGTTCATCTGGTGAAACATAACCTGATCTCCAATAATTAGATCTAATAGGCTCGATTTGATCAGTGATCGGCTAAGGAATGCTTGAATTTGAGCAAAGTACGTGAGATTCGAAGATGTCTGCTCCTTCGATATCTTGTTTGATCTCGTGCCACTGATACTCTCCGGATCTCGTGATCAAGACGCATAGTTTCCGAAGCCCCGGCGGATGCTTTCCGGCCCCCGTTGGCTCATGTTGCAGTATGTGACATCTGTGCGCGGTAGGGTGAAACTGGAGACTCACGGGATGTATTGCGTAGATCTCGTAGCACCTTTTTGTTAAATCAAGGAGACCTATAAAGAGTTGAAGACCAAAGGAGACCTTAAGACGCAACCCTAACCCTAATCCTCAGACGTCGTCGCGCGAAGCTGCTCTCGGAGTGCGAGGACGACCTCGCGTGCGACGTGCCCTACTCGATGCACAGAAAGAATCGATGGGCGGAGGTGAGGCTTAAGCATATCCTTATGATGATTTTAGTGAAATATCAACTAGAGAATCTCGCTATTTCTCGTAATGAATGATTGGTGTAGAATGGGTTATGTTTCACACTTTCTCTACAAGGGAAACGATTTGGGTGGAGATGATTTGTGCTCGACTGCATGGTGGAACAAAAATATGTAAAAAGACCTGAATATGGGCTCGTGACTAGATTGTTCGTGATCTTGGCCCTTCGACCCCGCGGATGAACAGATGCGCTCTAGTTTGTTCTTTCTCGCCTTCCCTCCACCTCTCCCTCGAATCAGAGGTTGAGATGGCGATCAACTCTCTCCATTAGTACTGCTCTCTCACCCTGTCTGACCATCAAGATAGCACCTTTACCGTTCACACTTTCTCATTCACGTCAAGATCTAGGATTTATAGCACCCTGCGTCAGCCATGATGCTCTATCTCTCTCTCCTCCAGTCATGCTCTTTCCCCTTCTCTGATCGACAAGAGGAAGCCAAAGAATAAGAACGTTGCATCAGCCACCGCCGCTGCTGTTTCATCATCACATGAGTGCTTCTTTTTCTGCATTCAACTGCTCTTCTTCGTCTTCTTCTATTTTTCTTCCTCCTCCTCCTCCTCTTTCTCTATCCCCACCCTTCTCTCTCTCTCAAGAATCACAGAGAACCGGGACGAATGAGAAGAAGAAGGAGAAGATTGAATTGCCCATCTCCTCCACCATCCGCCTTTTGCGTGATGTCTAGTCAGTTAGGGCAAGTGATGGAGCACGGGGAGCGGAGAGAGAGAGAGCCGTTCCCCCATATCTCCCCCGTCCGATCTCAAAATCTCCCCTCCCGTTTACTGCACACTCACGCGGTTCCGGAACAACGCAAACGATGAATATTCAAGCGAGAGAGGGAGGCGAGAGAGCGGGGGAAAGTGAGAGACGCAGATGCCCCTGCGCTAATGGCCATTAGTAGCAGATGGTTGGAATCGAAATGATGGACCGTCTCTCATTTCAGCATGCTCTCTCGTCAAACATGCAGATTGGGCAGAGCAACCTGTACAGCTTCTGCCTGTTTCTCTCTGACTGCTATCATGTCATGCAACCTTGTCCTGCAAGCCATACTTAGCGGGAGAGTGTGTAACAGGGGGAGTCAGATGATTCTCTGCCCCCCCCCCTCCTCCAATCCCGTGATAGGTGCAATGCATAAATTCTGGAGTGACGCAATCGGACAGGAGGGCACGGATCACCTGACCAGCTGTACATTCTCTGCCAGGATTTAGGATGATCCTCTCTCCAATCCTCACTATCTTTCACCAGTCAGTGAGCTCGTGAGAGCAAGATGAAGTAAGAGATCGGAGCAAATGTCTCCATTATCCATGGCCTCTAATCGGTCACGAAATGGGATAATGATAACATGCGCTGTCAATCCCCCTTTATCCGCCTAAATGTAAGTACCACTGTTCACTCGGTCGGGATTTAGGATCTCGCCCATCTCGGGGATCTTCTGGTCTTTGCTAATCCGCGAGGCCACTCAAGAGAGTCTTGACCCATCTCTCTCTCCGTCCCGCTGAAATAAACCCGTGACCCGTTGTTCCACACACGAAAGTGTGTGGGTGTTTGGGAATGAATCACAACACGTATACGAGTTTCTCCCCTCCTCCTTCACTACTCTCGATCATTTACAACTATACCATACTCACTCAAAACCTGAACCCCATCTGTCTCTCCTCCTGCCATTAGTTAGATAGTTGTTAGGAAGTTTTATGGGCGGTTGGCAGCAGAGCGCTCATCATTGATCAGCTGGGAGGCCAGAGAGGGACCAGAAACAGAGAATCTGAGAGCAAACTACAAACTACAGAGATCAAAGATCATCGTATTTCAGTGCAACGCTCCGGCTCTGCTCGGTGACGGCGGCGAGGAGCTGGCGATCGCGGTCGTCGAGCGCACCGCCGCCAAGAAAGGTACGTGTGGTGTGGTGAGATACGTCGCCCATGCGCACGCAATGCAAATTTCGACAAGGCTGAGTGGCAGTTTGGGAAACGTCGCCTCGCACACTATATCGATTCCCGACTTGCCAGATGCTGGAGATTAGCATCCCCTTGGGGATTAGAAGCGCAACAAGAGGAAGACGAGAGTGGGAGATTGAGTGGTGTGGTGTGGATGTTAGGCGAAACGTCGCCTAGTCGGAAAACGACAGGGATGAGTGGGGATCGGGGAAACGTCGTCATAGCAATGCACTTCAGGCACGAGACTCGTGAACGCGGTGCACTACGTTGATCGTGAGGGCTCGCGTCGTTCCAATCTCGCTAAGGGAAAGGGCTGCGATCAGGAGAATCTGCTGACTGAGGTCAAGGAGCAGGAGAGGTACGGTAGTTTCGTTTTGGGAACTATTGATTGATGGCTCAGTGATACGGTAGTTTGATAAATCGATTTTTCTAAAACACAAAAAAATATGAATTGCAACATCGCATCGCTTCTTGCACAACGATGATGTTGTTGATAGCGTATTGAGGAGTGGTCGAAATCATTGCACAATCGTATGTTATCGCCTGAAATCGAGTCCACTGTAGCACGATTACCGTATCAAACAATCTGTAACTTATCAGAATCATGAGCATATGTGTCAGGCTCACTACTGCAGTTGCGTTCATTTGGCAAGATCGATCGCTAATCTTTTCCTATACAGCCGATTACTGTACCACTCGATAACCCAAATCGATTCAGACCCGTGCTGCTGTACTCGCTGTGCAAGACGCAGGTGACGGACAAGCCGGCCGCGACGACCAAGCCAGTGCAGGTGTGTGTGAGAGAGATGAGAAACGTCGCCTTGAGGCACGCAATGGAAAAAGCGAAAATATTTTCGTATCTTGAATGTGTTTCACCATTTCATCAAATTGGTTAATAAAAGAGAGAGATCAATCCGAGCACGCTCACTTTGCGAAAAAAATCCAACAAAAATTGAAAAATCTTGCAAAACACTCTTCATCCTCCGAAGAGTCGAAAAATTGACGAAACCATTGCACAACCATAACCGTGTTATTCCCAGCGCATTGTCCGCTCAAAAGTTTCACAACGACAAAAACTGTTTAGTATTAAAGAAGGCGTAAACTCCAAATTCGGGGAAGCACTTCCCTGTGCAATCAGGGGGAAGTACTGTAGGAGGGTGAGAGTGACAGACGCGAGAGTTTTTCGCTCCTCTCCTGTCTCTTCCCATCTCCTCTGCGTCTTGACCTAGACCCCTTCCCTTTGCACCGCGCATCTTGATTTTGCCTGTGCCCTGTAGAAACTTTGCGCGCGTGTAACTCGGTTCAAAGTAGAGCTAACGAGTTCTAATTTTCGAATTCGGAATGTGGTTTACGGAAACTATCGACCTATGACGTCAGATACCCCCCGAAAATATTGAGTTTACGCCTTCTTTAACCGATGACTTCTTCGTATCTTGTCGACAAGGTATTGCCTTTAAGCATATTACGGATATAGGTTGGCGCTTAGGAAGGTATAGATATCGCGATGTTCGTAACTGAGCACATGTTTCAACGAAGGCCTTGTGTATTTTTGAGCAGGGATAGATTAAGAAGAGACCTGTGATCTCTTAATTTATTGCAGAAGAAGACGTCTCGTCGTGCGGGCGCCTTCAGTATGACATCAGACGACGCGTACGTTCCGAGCGAGAGCGAGGTGAGCACTGAGAGACTATTTTTAAATTTTTAAAAACCAAATCATCGATCAAATATGATTCCTTCGATTTCAACGGTTCAATGAAAGAACAGAAACTTTCAGAAACTTTCAACTTTTCATTGAACCGTTGAAAGTATGATACAATACTCCGTATTCCAAATTATCAAACATTTGATTACTGTTATCAAATACTTGGCTTTGGTTAACCTGAGGGCCTACGTGCCAAGCGTGCGCACGTCTTTGATATCACCTGGGTAATATACTCTGCACCTGCTTCCTTCTATGCTTTTAGCTATACTATTTGGCGCTACAATTTGAACAGGATCTTTCGCCATCAAACAAACCAAATTTCGCAAACATGGAAAAGATTCAATCTAAAGTTCGCTGCCACAGATTGCTTGGATGATTCATTCGGTCTGCCGTCATGGCACTGAGTCGACACCAAAGATTGCCTTTTGCGAGAGCACGCGCGCGCTCTCTTGTTTACCAGTTTGCGAGCGTCGAGAAAGAGTTGATCTTGACTGACTGGTATTGCTAGGCGAGTAAGCTCCATCATTTCGCCTTTCTGACGGATCAGACACATTAGAGAGCATGAAAGTTGAGTAGAGCCATTAGTCCCTCCCAATATTTTTAAGAGCTAATCTCTGAGCCCATTTCGACGCGCTATTTCCTCCGCCGAATCACAGGGGTGAAGTGTGATGTTGAGATTAAAAACAGCCACGCACGTTTTGGGCACACCTCTGACCGCCTTTTGCACACACTTCTCGCATCGAAAACTGATTGAATCGGCGCTAGTAGGGGAGCGAAGCTCAATCAGTGCATCAATCATTCGCCACATTGAGTGAGAAGCATCGCTGTGTTACTTCGTTTGTCAGACTGGCGAGGGAGTACGTGAGATGAAGATGCTGAGACCATAGCTCAGATGGTAGCATAGATACTAGAGAGCAGTGGAGATTCGCTACGCTAAGCAGTTCAAACCTTTCGACACAACAACTTCTCGCCGGTGTAGTCAAGTAGCGATGAAATGGTGAGAGTTGAACAGTCAAAATCAAGCTGTGTCCCGTGCCCAAATTTGATTGAAGCTTGCTTGTCGATGAAAGGCGAGCGGATGATGGCCGATTTATCGGCAATTTCTCCATTATTTCACCTTTCTGACCGATCAGAGAGCGCGAGAGAGCAGGCGAAATGAAGAGAGTCAGACAGTTGACTGCGAGCGCGATAGGCGAAAGGGGAAATAAAAGGACGCACGCCACTCTCACTTTCATGTAATAGCGTTGGCGTTACTTTTCGGGCTTGCATAGCCCTTATGCTTTAGTCAAGTTACTGCCCGTCCACTTCCTAGTACATTTCGCACGGTAGCATTCGCTTCTTATATTTCGCTTTCATAGGATAGTATAGCACCATCAAGGCAGCGTGGTTAGAGCTTTTTGCGAAACAACACCCGTATTGCTCATACGTTTGGCTTGTCACGTGTGGCATGCCATTCGGTGAAAAGGGAAGGAGGAGAAAAATCGACTAACAACCAAACGGACGAGCGCTAGGGAGAGAGAGAGACAGATTGATCATGCATCTCCACCTTCACTAAACCGAGCGCTACTTTTTTTTTGTTCTTGGATTTATGGTCGTTTCCGTTCGCTATTCTCTTCATTTCGCAGTATCTCTCACTTCTCTGACCATTTCAATTCTCGCATGGCTCAAGAAAAATGTCGCGCCGCTTACCCGGCTACCAAACGGGTTCTGACGTGCTGCCGCGGGGTTTCACAAGCGCGCCTTATCAGTGTGTGCTTTTAACACTGTTCCGCTCATAAGATGGGCGCGGCTCCCGGACTTTCTGTATTTAGCAACCGATTCAAGTCTAGTCGAAATTTTGACAGAGCCGCTAGTTATTTGCTAACGGCAGTAAGTCGTCGCTAACCACCGTAATGACCGTCGCTATTTCCAGGAAGTCGTCGTCGAGGAGATGCCGGTGTGGCGGCGATCGCGCGAGCCCAGCTTCTGCCTGGGAGACTACATCGTGAGCAAGGTACAGACTACAAGAGATCAAAGATCAAAGATCAAACTACAACCATTTTTTCCAGCAAGACTACGTGTGTCCTCCGGCGTCCAGCTCCAAGAACAATTCTCGCGACGCTTCGCCCGTCGACATGACCGCCTACGTGGTGCGTAGTTTAATCGCTGTAGTTTGTAGTTTGATCTTTGATCTTTGATCTTTGCAGGAGATCGCTCCCGAGGAGGCCACGGCCCCGTCGGCGCTTCTCGTTGCCAAGGGCACCTACAAGACGATCGAGATTCCCGCTGGAAAATGGGCGAGAGGCGCGCATGAACAGGTTTGTAGCAGCAAAAAGTTCGATTCGGAGTTGATCTTTGATCTCTAATTGTGAATTTCTCGCTCGCAGATTGTTTCGAAAATATCGTGATTGAGATGAGTTTCAAGGTGAAATGAAAGGCCTTCAGTTGTTATTTCGCATAATTACGATGAAGTGTTGGAGAAAAAACATTAAAAAATATAGATGCGTGCCCTGACCACGTCTTCCTACTACACGCGCTGGCTGGACGCGAACGAGAGACGACTCATGGTGAGATAGCCACCTTTTATCCTATTTCCCGGTCCCAGACTTCCCGGTTCAACTACAACTACTTTCCCCGTCAAGGACTTTCCGGCTGTTTTGAACCCTGGAACAGATCGACAGTCAACAACTGTCACTTATACATCCCCCGTGTAATGCATTCCTCATAAGCGATGATATCACCGCCTCCTCGAGCTGACCTTTGTAGCGGCAATACCTCTATATTTAGAAAGAACTGTTATTGCGGATGCTTGACTCAATTTCATACTGTCGTCAAACCGATCAAACATTAGAGATTAGAGATCTGGAATAATATTTGATCTAAGCCTTGGATGACGTTATCTAAACAATTCAGGTGGATCTCTCCACTGCCGTATGCTCGCATTGCGCCGGTCGATTCCTTCTTGTCGTCGTCTTCGAGAAGATGCACAACAGCAAGAATATCAGGTACGGGAATTGATCTTTCATCTTTGGTCTTTGATTTTTCATGGATACTTTCGGCAGCGTATCTTTGAGATTTATGAAAACAACATGACGATGATCTTGTCATGGAAATCTATGACGATTGTTTGCGTTTCTCTTTTCAATGTCTTTCAAAACGCGACTATTGTGCAGAGGGGGGGGGAGGTAATGCGAAATGATCTCGAGAGCGCGTGACGCCCCGTTGTCTGTTGTGATAGGGAGAGAGTGATAGCGGCTATCTATCGTTTCGCTACGCTTTTCTCTGATGGGCGAGAGAGCAAGCGAAATGGAGAGGTCGGGATCATTTCTCGTCGCATCAGCACACAGAACGAACAAGTGAGAGGAAGGAGAGGGGGGGAGGGGGAGGAGAACTTTCGCAATTCAAAAAAGAGAACCTGGTGGTAAACAAGGCACTATTGGACAGCGCGGCACCCGATTTACACTCGCTGCACTGTGGCAAAACAGAGCACGCAAGACGTGCCCAGAACATGGATTTATTTATATTTTTTTAGTCTAATAGTGGTTCATATCAGAAAGAAATACCAATCGAATGTTACATAGAGCTTACGAAACATATTCGAAACGATGCAAAATGTCCGGAAAAAAAGTGAAGGAGATGAACATTGTTCTTTGATCTTTTATAATTATGCAAATCCTTCGCAGAATGACGATCAATTGCGTGGACGACCTCGACCTTTCCTCGCTGCCGACCGCCGACTCTCTGGACGACCTCCTCTTCAACACGGTCGCCCTCGCCGTCGAGAAGTTCAACGACGGCCGTCCGCCCGTCGAGCACGCCGCCAAGGGTGAGCAAAATCGAGCATGTAATGCAAATTTCGACGCCGAGTCGCCTGCGTCCGTTCTGCGAGAATTTCATAGAGAGAATTTTTAGTTAGACTAAGGCTAAACGAATAGGAGAAATGTTCGAAGAATTTGAGCAAGGTCTGAAACATATTTGAACCGATATAACGTGTATTCGAAAACTCGCCATCGAAAAATAGTCTGATTATTTTGCAGTGTCACTCAACACACGATCGAATGGGCACAATGCTCAATGAATTTAAATATCGTCTGAAACATATGTGATCCGAAAATATTCAGTCAATCCTTCGATGGACTCGACCGGTTCGCTCGTCGAGAGAGATGTCGTGCTCGCCGAGCACAGAGAGATGTCCATCACGGTGAGCAAATTGAAGCTGTAACGCAATTTTTGACGCGGAGTTGGCTGCGACCGGTCTGCGAGTGTTTGATCTTTGATCTCTGATCTCTGCAGGCGACCTCGGACGACTTTGACCGCATCCTCGACTCGGACGACGAAGACGACATCGTCAGCGGACAGGTGAGCATGAAATCCCCGCGAAAATTAGAGCTGTAATGCAAATTTTGACGCGAAGTCATTGCGACCGGTCTGCAAAAGATTTTTTTAAAAAGGTGCTTTTGCAGCGCTGCAACAAGTGTGGCGAGTCGCGCGCGGACGACCTGTTCGAGATGGAGGAGGACTGGCTGTGCAGGTGAGAGTGGAGATCAAAGATCAAAGATCAGAATTCAGAGATCAAAGATCAATTCTTCCAGAGGCTGCTTGACCCAGACGATCTGTGCTATTCTCAGCAACCGAATGATCGTCAAGCTGAACGTGCCGGTATGTTTTTTTTGAAAATTTATTTTAAAAATCATTTTCGGCAGCAATTGGCATTTGACTGAGTGCACGTGCTTTTCTCGATGGCGTGAAACACATCCCAACTTAGTTCAATGAGCAAAATGTGAATGCGAGACTTTTTTTAGACGATCTACCTCGTACAAATTGCACATGGACGCGCGTTCGCGCACTTATTGTCCGATTGAAACCTACTTTAAAGCGAATATTTCCAGGTTGCCTGTCACCCCGATTCCACTCCGCTCGACGCGCTGCCCCTTTTCGTCCCGCTTGCGGCCCTCAACAACTACATGAGAAGTCTGTCGATGGCCATCGCTGAGGTACGGTTAATCGACAATTGAGGGTTTACGGTAGCTATTCGAAAATCAATTTAAAAAAATATAAATGCGGTGCTCCAATCGATCATTGAGTCTATCAGTGATTGGCTAGAGCAGTCCCGCAATCGAAAAATGAAGGATTACGGTAGTCGAATATTAATCAATAAATCGATATTGGCAGATTCTCAAGGGCGACGATCTCATCGTCGAGTGCAAGTTGTGCATGAATCTCGTGCGTCTGAAGGACGGCTTCGGTGAGACTACATTATCCTTTTCGTAGACTACCGTAGGCAACAGTGATCGAGAACTGATTTTTCTTCTACATCCTGTAGCTAGTAGACTATCGCATGGCGATTGATAACTGTCAGTAGACCGATAATTATAAGAACTCCTTTCTAGTCCCACCTAGCATAGTCTAACGACTGTAAGATCGCTTGACATGGATACACCTTTTCCTTTTACCTTTTATTCTTTCCAGAGGCCTCGGTTCTCGCGTGCCCCGGGTGCAAGGGCGTGAGCTGTCTGAGCTGCGGTTGCCCGCCCCATGAGCCCCTCAGCTGCGAGGAGGTGATTATTTGCAAAAAAAGGATTACGGTAGCTCGTTTTTGTTACAGACAAAGAAGCAACATGTATCTCATGTATGTCATTGCAGTTCGCCGAGTGGTCGTCCAAATTCGACCCTACCATCGAGGCGCTGAGAGTCGATGCCAACTACAAGTTCGCCCGTGCGATCACCTGCGAGTGCGGCGAGGACATGATGCTTCCCCAGGAGCAGGTACGGTAGAAGAATACTGTATGAGTGGGCTATGTGGGAAATTGCAGAGATTGGTATAAGGTACAGTAGTTGTAATGGACTGTGCTCACTTTACTAGAGCGTGAAGAGACAGGGGAAGGGGATATTGTATGATGGGTATGGTGATATGGTAGGCTATAAAGATATACTAATGAATGTCCTTTGCAGAAGGAGGTCACGTGCCCTCGCTGCCACATCGCCTTCGACGCCGTGTCTCTGGCGAAGAAGCGCGGCGGAGGCGCCGTGCAAGCGCGCGCCGCGCGCCTCGTGCCGCTTCCGACGCGTACGATCGCGAAGGAGTTCGCGGCCGTTGCCGCGCTCGCGCACGCCGAGCGCATCGACGATCGTCGTCGCGCCATCTTCGAGCGCGCCGCGCGCAAGATGCGCAGCGGCGCCGCCGCTTCGGCCGCGTTCGACGCGGACGCGGCGCTTGCGCTACGCGCTCGCGCACTGCACGCGGCCGAGCACCACGCGGCCGCGGCGTACCTCGCGAAGGCGCGCGCGCCCCGCGCCGCCTCCGTGATGCTGTCCGCGTGGGAGGCGCTCCGGACGTCTGTGCAGGAGGAGAGAGACGAGAAGCGCGCCTCGCGCGCACTGGAGGGACTCAAGGAAGTCCTCAAGGAGGCGGGCATCGTCTAAACCGGCGCCCTTTCCTTCGTTCCTCCCTCGTATCTCTATCCTTCCACACACTAAAAAAACTCGAAAGGCACACCCAAAAAAAGTCTGTGTATATGTACCATGATGTAGATATGTATGTTTTCTCCCGCGCACTCGCTCTTGTAAGTATGTGTACAATTCCCCCAAACTGTATTATAGCTTTTTGCCCTTTTTTCTCCTACTCTTTGCGTCTAAGATTGCCTAGATGGTATCATATGTATTATCCAATTTTCTTCGTCGAAGCTCGTTTTCCTCTCTCTCTATCGAGTGTTTCGTAAACAGCAAGCAGAGCATTTTCCTCTTCTTCTAGCAGTAGATCTGTAGGCTACCCCCAGATAGTAGCATTGTAACGCCCCAGCCCGTGCGGCCCTTCGCCCCGGCTCTGTATAGCGACCCATCTTTGTATAGCGACCCCACCTCTTCCCCCAACCGCCAACAACACACGCGGTTACTGTTCACACACAATTGATCTACCTTTCTATACACGCTCATCCCTCAGAGATCTATCATCGTACTGTGTATCGATGATTTGTGAACACACACTTAAATGAGGACGCTGGTCCGTCCTAAATGCCATCGTCGAACTATGTTAGGGTAGGCACCCGAGAATTGTACCAATCCTGACCCTATCTAGTCCCCCATTCCCCCCTTCGCACTGTACCATCTATCGAGTGTGACACTTTCCATTGCCCCGACTCCGACTATTACACCTGAGTCCTCATTTCGAATAAGCTCCCTATGTAAATCAGTCTGCGATTATTCAAAGACAAGATAAAATAGTGCCTTCGATGCGTGATTTGAGGATACACTTGAACAACTGAATATTTTTATAAGCCGTACAAAACTCATATATCGCTCTCATTATACTTTCGATGAATTACGTAACTGGATGAGATGTATTCGGTGGTGAATCTGGTGGTTGATCACCACTGGTGGGTGATCAACCAAATAAACATAAAAAAAAGACTTTACGGTGAATTACGGCAAAAAGACTTTGAAAATATGAAAATCGAATAGAATAGAACTGGTTGAAATGTGCTTGCCTATTTCACAATGAATTTTGAGGAAAAGAGTGACTGAATGGGATGGCTGATTCCATCGTGATCCACTGCTAGAAGACGAATGAGAAGCCGGAAGTGTTTCTGAAAAAGCGTCGGATTGATATTTGATTTTTTTTTGTATTTGAATTTCTTTTGAAAAATCAGCAAGATTTTGCTGTTGAATATTGATCTCACCTGTTCCTGCTCACTCAGTGCCGAAGTCGAGAAATAAAGTCGAGGAACCGTTACTTTCGTCTGCTGACCGGGAGGGAGATTATCCAATCTGAAACCGTTGTTGCATGTCAGTTGTTTGTCTTATCTTTCCTATCTGGAAAACTCACTCGACTGGTCTGTACACGGCGGGTCCAATATTAGCATATCGATGTTGCTGAACGACCCTCTCATTCGCATGATTATCCTCCTCGACGCCAACGAATGTCAGCTGAATGCCGATCACTTTCTTGATCGGACCCTCGTCAGTGCAGATCCATGCGGCGTCATGCGTATTGCTGTTGACGATGCAGTTTTCGACCTGTGATTTTCGAATTAGAAAAGGGCGAAAAAAAGATCTTTTTACTAGATAAAGTGAGAAAATACCTCGAAACCCTTCTCCCTCGAGCATACATATCAGCTTCAGAAAACTCGAATCCTTCCGAAATGTGAGCGGACATCTAAGCATTTCGATTACATTCGCAGCGGTTACTCTTACTTATGTTGATTACATGTATCCATCAAATGTTAAACAATTCCCACATCGAATTTGCTCATTCTGCGATATTGCGTGTCCAACATCATCGGCCAACTCCTTTCGCGGTAAGGCTTGAAGATGAAGCGGGGAGGTGCCTGGAAAATGTTTGACCGTGTTTACCTAAATCAAGCCGTACCTCAATTTCCCTTAAGATTTATGAATTGCGCCTTACCCTGACTAGAATCCGTTCGGATTGGTACGATTGAATCAAGTACGTAGTTCCATCATCAGTGATTGCAAGCAAGCGAATTTCAAGAAGGAAATCGTGCTGTAAAACAGATATTATTTTTATTATCATTACACTGTTTCAATTATTGAACTTCGCTGTTTAATCCGAAACGCTAATTCGAAATCAAAATATTAAAATCGCAACCTGTCGCTCTTCTGAGTTGGCCGGCACATCGAAGTGTAATAGAGGCACAGTCACTTTCGTAACGATTCCAGGAGGAAGTTGCTCCAGCCTGATATTAGTACATGTTAGCCAATATGATCTCGATTCAGAATTATGAGAAAAACTCTTATGCGAGCTCTAGAAGGATTATCGTACACTGAATAAAACCCGTGTCGATACATTTAAATCTTTTTTAGCATGCATTCAATCAGAAACGTACTCGACAGGTCGTGAGATCCATGGCCCTCGACCGTTCTTCATCTGCATTATCTCCCTCTCCTGCCCGCCATTCCATCCGGCGAATCCCAACTTCATCGTCGCGATTTGCTTCCATCGACCCTCCGCGAGAATGAGAGTAGCGGGATTAGGGTGATCAGGGTGAATGGTAGTAGTGATCTAAGCGAATAGGGAGATTAGATCGCCATGGAAATCCTTGAATATTCTCTTGATTATGCTGTCTTGGCGCAAACTGCTCTTCGCAATATGGAAGTACAGTGTAATACACCCTAGTGCACCGAGGAATAGCAAAGTATAGCAACCTGAAAGTGCTGGCTCGACTTGTTCACAAAACAGTCGTCGCTTGATGAATAATGGAATCCCTCATCTTCGGTGAGGTTCATCTAAATGTGAATAGAATCTTATTCATCATGCCAATATGACGCTAATTGGTTAAAAATCATGTTCTCTTACAACGATTTAAACAAAAATGTGTTAGCAGTGATATTTTCCACGGTGCTCATAATTGCTTCATTTTTTTCATTTCATCGGCACTGTCAGGATAAAAGAAGCTGAATGGACATTTCAAGATTTTTCAAAATCTTTGAACGGTTGTAGAGAACGAATTAGTATCTATGTAAAAGTATGGAAGAGTTGATTCCTATCGATACCAAAAAAAGATGTGTCAGTGTGTGGTGAAGAATGCAGTCGCTCACCTCCACTGGCACCTCTCTGTGCTGATTATCGTAGATTTTCATCCATGCCTCTTCACTGCAAGCGGAGAAGACGAGGTTGGTTCGATGATTCGGCTGAAAAAATATGCTAATTTGAGCTAGGTGTGCAAGTTCCTCACGTTTCTTTTCTCAACTTACATGCCTAGCCCCCAAAAGATGAATAGAGATTTTATAATATAACAACAAAACGTGGAAATCATTTGTAGAATTCATTTGTGGAAATCATTTGTAAACAAGAAGTGAAAAAGAGGGCCATAAAAAACTAACAATAATCATCGTAAATTAGATAAACTATTGCTCACCATGTTAGCATTTTCCTGCATTTCCTTGTCGGAAGCCGAAAACACTTATAGAAATGTACGCGCGTGCTAAAACGCTAATTAAATAGCAAGAGCACGCGGAAAATACGATCGAATCGTCCCCAGAAGGTGAATTCCACATCGAAATATATTTGAACCATTTATGCCTTTCAATATATTTTCTCTTTCCTTCTTCCGATACCCTTCACTACCCTACGCCGTCTGTTCCGATTCCCAACTTCTCTACCGTGCCGGCCGATCGAAGTAAATATGAGATGATGAAAGATAATCATTGATTCGTATTGTACAGAACATCTTTTATCGAATGGCGGTTGAATACTGAACTACAATTACAGTCTATGTGAAAATCGGTGTAAGATCCTAGCATTTTCTCTCTACTCCATAAAGGAGGCTTCCATGTTCGTGTGCTAATGGCTGATCTGCAGAATTGGTCGAGGCGAGGTGCCCCTCCTATACCTTTCTAACATTATATCTCCTATCTGGTTCTCCTTCTCTCCTTAGATTCCGCAGTCCTACCCTCCCTCCTGCCCTTGGCCTAGCCAACTGTCCCCTGTCAATAGAGAGAGAGAAGCGCCCTGCTCCTCGCGATCGAATTCCAATGAGGATGGAGGTATCAAGAGATCGAAAAGCAACTGTGATGTTGATTCTGACCGGATTGCTTGGTCAACAGACTTTATCCCACATGAACAACTAGTAATGGTGGAATAATGGTGGAACGACGATTGTTGAGCGATTGTTGAGACAAAGGAAAGGGTCGTGCGGAGGAAATTATCGGACGGGAATGGTTTATCCTAGGGAAGGGAAGATAGCTCGAGGCACTCGTCCTTATCGTAGGTTGCATTGATGGTTAGGAGTGCTATCAAAGGTGTAGGACTCGATGGAAGCTGGATAGAGGGAGTCCTACGTACAAGAAATACTTCTCGTACTTCTCCCACACGACATCGAGTGCTTTATTCTTTAGAGATACCGAGGTGTCGAAAATTAATCTTCTTGATTTTAGCAACAGAGTATTTTGCCAATTCCAGAGGGACAGAGGATCGCAATGGCCGATCTGAAGAGAATGAATTAGTGAAATGAGAGACACACGAATATCACTACTATGCAAGTCAACAGTTTGCCTTGATTAGTATTTCAAGTTGACTCATTTCAGGCCGATCCTTACCGTGAAGGCGGAAATAGTATTTATCTTCTTGTCACCATATTGAAATCTCTTCATAGTAAAGATGTTCGTATTGGAAGGGCCGAGCCGGAGTAGGCAGCTGCAAAAAATCGCGATGAAATGGAAAAGTAGACGGGCTCAGGAATAAAATACATGAGTAGAAAGAAAAGTCGCTTATAGGAAAAAAAGACACTAAGACACGCTCGTGCTCACTCGCCAGATTGATAGGGGACACTCCTCTCTTCTCCACTCCTCCGCCTGCCCTCTCTCTTCCCTACTGTGAGTGACCCCCTCCCTGCCCTCTCAATATCCCTCTAATCCCTTGGCAAACCTGTCTGATCGGATCGTGTACAGCATATAGCCAGGTGACCCCACCTCTTCTCTCCTGACTCTCTTTTTCGTTTAGCCTAGCGCCGACAAAGAAAAATCCCCTGCCCAGGGCAACTGAAAAAGCTGCACTACTACTACAGAGCTCCCTATCCCCCATCTAGCACTCCTCCATTCTTTTCTCTTCTCACTACCCCCTTTCCTCCGATGACCTAGCCAACACTGTTCACTGTCAATAGCAAGAGAGAGAATGTGAATGGAGAAGGTGAATGTATCATAGAAAGAGAGGAGTGTAGAAGGAGGTGAAAGTGAAGGAATGTAGAATGTGAATAAGAGAATGTTGTCGCCTTAAATAATTTGCCTGCTCGCGATCGCGCACCAATGTGGACAGAGATATCATTGGAAAGACAAGCAAGTGTGAGGTTGGTTCTGACCGGAATGCGCTTGGCCAACACTTTTATCGTTATGTGCACCAGAATACAACAGAAAACAAAAGATGAAGAATATTTGTAGAAACAAAAAAACAACAATATACAATTGACAACGATTCGGTAGACGTCAGTCACGAAACGGATGATCGCTTTGAATGTGGTAACGATAGACGATTGGATGATAGGGGCCGTCAATGCGAAGACATGTCATGGGCCGTGCAGGAAACACTGCAGTGGGACAAAGGCGATGGCCCCGAGGCGGATCGTCAATTGACAGGTGCCAATGAAGGAAAAGGCTGGTCCATCTCCGTCTCCAACTCCCATCCTGTTGGTTGGCTCCCAACTGAGGTCCATTGATCTCGCTGCAGAGTATCTGCACATCGTGACGCCGCTTTTGCCGATGTTGATGGGAATGAAGGGTAACTCCTTGTTCTTCTTGCCGACTCGAACACGACAACGATCATGTTGATTCTCTCCAGGGGGCGGAGCGGAGAAAATGAATTCCCGAGGAAACGACGATCGATGATCTGAAGAGAATGAATCAATGAAGTGAAGATTACAGGGAAGGAGCTACACGATTATCTAGCTAATTTCCTTCTCCAGGAAAGTGATCGAAAGTCGTTTTTAATAATAAAAATAATAATACAAGTATAATCACTTCAGGTCCTTGATCTTACCTCGAATGCAATATGGTAGCTTTCTTCGCGGCTAATTGTTGACATTTCTTCATAACAAGGGTATTGGAAGGGCCGAGCCGGAATAGGCGGCTGCAAAAGGTTGATGATGCATAGATGAATTATCATATTAAGTAGAAACATTATGAGGAGTAAGAACAATCAAGCGAGAATAAAGGGAAATAAGGCACAGACGCACACTCGCCCAATGGACGGGGGTCACTGACCTCCACTCCTCTGCCTCGCCTACCCTCTCCCTCCTGCTGTGTGACCCTACCTCCTCTCAATGTCCATCTAATCCCCCCTCCCCTTGGTAGGCCTGGCCGAAAGGACTGTACACATTTAATGACCGACTGACCTCCGCCGCATTGACTCTCCTCTTCTCCTCCCCCCCTCTCCTACAAGCGCCGATAGGCAAATGTGTTCAAGACAACAAGACAACAGAGAGCTATCGTGCGTTTCAAATTCTCAGCAAACTCAATGTGCTGGTTAGCGTATTGATTGTCTGGGAGAGAGAGGAAGGGAAGAGGTAGGGGGGAGGAGAGCAGGTAGATCACTAGCCTCCTCCCGGCCTCTTCCTCCCTCCTCCCTCCACTCAGTTCGTCAAAGGTCAACTACGAGTGGAATGGGAAATACTCTCACGATAACCGATCGGTCTGAACGAGATGACAGACAGATGATCCCCGCTGAGAAGCGTTCTTCCGCTTGCCTTCTTGAAAAAGAACAATTGCAGTGAAGTTGCAGGAAAAAAAGGATGGAAGAAAAAGTGCTGCAAAAATAAATATTGCAGTCAAATCAGATCAGCACAAATTCACAATATTATCAGAAAACTCGATCAATCACGTGGGAAATATCATCGGCGAACGATTTTTCTCTCTTTCACTTTGGGGAGTGATGCGGAAAGCTCTGCTCTTGATCCTTCTTTTGTTCTCAAAGGCACTCGCTTTCCCCTCTGCCTTCGGCTCACTTTCCTTTCTGTCTCGTCTGGACCAAGAAGAATACGATTCGTGGGCCGCCAATTGTGGCGTCGGCGATGTTGAGAAGTACGGGGTTTTGTGAACTATATTACCAAATAACATTTTTAGCGGCAAAAACATCGGATGGTTCGTGGCCGTTCACAATAAAGTAACGCAAAGGTAAAGCTATGTAAATTAGCAATCAAGGAAGTAGTGAACACCTTCCCTCCTCTCTTCCGAAATTTAGGATGCTCGTTAATCAGCACATTGAGTTTGCTAAGCATTTGAAACACAATATTCACAAAAAATAATGTCCAGATACAATGGCGCAGCTGTGATTACTCCCAAGAACGTGCTAGCAACGAGATCCTCGCTATCAAATGAGTAATCCTGTATTTCTTCGACATCAAAACATACTTCGATACAGCGACGGGTCGCTGACCCCTCTGGAATCTCTAGAGGTCTTAATGTTTAAATCCACAGATATGTCAGGAATTGGTATGCTGTGAATTCTCCATGTGAGCTGAACACATTTCATTGAGATACAACCGCGCTGAAGGCACCTCACTATCTGGAACTCACCAAGAAATTCAGAATAGCCCACACTATCATTCCGACAATTTCGGAGTCTAAAAATGCGAGAGCTTCCTTGGATTTCACTCCTCATATTTCTTCTTCAGATTTATAGTTTGGCAATAATTCAAATCGCGAACATATTCCCGGAGAATCTGAATCATGTGTGCATTTCCCCCGAGCAAACGATTCCTGCGAAATCGTCAATTGATGTTTTCTTACTTGGTCAGTTGACATTTGATTGAATGGAAAGGAAGAAAACGAAGAAATAACATGAGTCTCAATAATGAATCATATTCAGAAAGCACTACTGAGAAGGCACATCAGAAGAAGACCGTTGAATTTGGGGTTCATCAAGAATATTGTGAACAATTACACTGCGAGGATCGATTGAAAAGCACAAATACGGAAGAGTCCTCTCGAAACACTGTGGTGAATAAAAAGTTTATTTTTTGCTATCAAAAGTGAATGAAACGAAATGCGAATTTCCCGAAAATTTGGCACATGTTGGCTATTTTTGTATGTCGATACTTTCTACCTACCTTGACCGTAAGTTTGCTTTTTTTATTAGTTTGCTACAGATATTTTTCTCACGGTAACAATTCCCCATTCAGGGAGAGCCCGGTGATACGTGGTTCCGTACTCTTCATGGACGAGATCAACTGCTCGGAATCGCCATTGGAAACGTTTGTGTCATTCATTTTTATCTCCCCACTCATGTTGTTTTTGTTCAGGGAGAAGCAGTGAGTATCGAATTCTGGAGCGATTTTATCTGTAAAATAATCGGTGCATGTGCGCATGGATTCGAAACGCAATCGCCGAAGATGCACTCGGACTTTCCGTACTTTCTCGATGGTATGTATCTTTCACAACTTTGAGTTTCTTCAATTAGGGTAAACATTCTTTAAGTTTCAGTTTTGCAGGGGTGAAAAATAAAAAATAAAATAAAAAATGGCAGGTGTTTATCGCGCATTCCACAAGGAGGAAGAGTGCACAACTGAGCATAGACTGCACTTGATCCGCCAGTCAACTCCATTCACTCGTCTCACGAAAATCGAACAACGGTCTCTCAAACGAGTGTGCGGGAAAACGTAAGAGGCAATTTAGTGTATGTAACGGAAGAAGAAGGAATATGATTCGCAATACTGTGTCGTATTCAGAAAGCGCATTTGCACTCCAAAAAAAGAGAAAAAATATTTCATTTACAACGCATAGATTCGACGATGGAAATACAAGCCCGAAACTCGAACTTTGGAGTTCATTCCTTGTCACTCTCGTAACCGGTAGTGGATTTTGCGATTTGACCAAGTTCGGACAAATTGACGCGTGCAGCGAAAAGGAGTATTCCAAGTGCTCTGGTATACAGTTTGTTATGCTTTTATCGAGGTAAGACTCTGTTTTAGGAGCCCTGATCACACCGCTTCATGTTATTACCAGTTCGAGCTGCATGAAAAAGTGATCAATCAAAAATAAAAACATTTTTTTCCAATTGCATCGTTCAGTCTCTTCGAGAAGGTCGGACACCTCAAAGGTCACACGATCAGAGCCATTTTCACTGACAATCTTGGTTATGACGGCGAGCAATTTCCGTTCCAAGATGTACGCATGCTTCTTCGATTATAAGATGATACAATTCGCTCAGAATGACATCTTTTCGTCTCATTACGATCCGAAGAAGGTGGGAAAACGATGGATTCGAGTGGCCAAAGTGATCGCTCCGTTTGTTGACCGATACGGTAAACGGGTGAGCGGTTTTGTATTTTCGAGTACAATGATCACTTTTTAAAAATAATTTTCATTCATTTTACAACCTGACTATTACAACAATAACACAATCAGTACAGCATCAATACGACCTGGCGCTCGTTCAACTGGAGCAAAGAATCCCACTGGAGTCGCATATTAAGTTAGAGAAATAAAGTAAACAAATTTGAAAATAATATTTTACAGACCCATCTGCATCTCTCAGGAGGTGCTGTATCGACCTGCGTTCACGCTCTTGGCTGACTTTGAAACAGGTCTCTTTTCCGATATTCAACCTCATAAGGAGCCGAGTTTCGCCGACAAGGATCCTCTAGGATCATACTACAATTGTTTGGTCATCTTCCATGGAAGAGATATGGATTAACGTTATATCACTTATCATGCGAAATACACAGTTCGCGTTTGCGCTATTCCTCAGTATTCCAGCAAGATCAGACGGACGCGTTGATCGGCAGATCTACACTGAGCGGATAGCGGAAGCGAATAATGAGTGGCCCGAGACGATGAAGGATGAACAGTACTTGTACTGGTTTTATACGAACAAGACGCTGGCGATTGTGAGTCGCTAAACCAGCACATTGAGCTCGCTGAGCATTTCAAAAGACGGTAATGCCAATTTCAATGTTATTATCCAGGAAAATCAGCCACATTACCTTTCTTTCAGGATGAATATGTATTTGTATATGTAAATGTGTATATATCCAGGAAAACCGTGGTTCTCCACTTATCGATTACGAGTACGAAGGCGAACGAGAGATATCGAAACATCTCATAGGAATCGCCATCGATCAAATGCAGCCAACGAAACCGCACGTAGGTGACACACCTCTCTCATTTCGCAAAATTATTTAGAAGTGGTGCAGTAGCACTTTCCAGATCGAGATCTACACTCATGTAACCCGAATCGAGTATTTCTCCACATTCATCTGTATTCACACTGGCGTGTGTAAGGACGGAGAAACGTTCTCTCGAAGACTCTTCGCGCCGACTTTTCTGGAAAAAGGTAGAAGACCTGTACTAAGTTTTTCTTGATGAATCCGGACATAACGAAATTCCGTGTACTCAAATCGTTAATCAATATATTATTATGTTTTTCATAGTAGTCGGATAAAAACCCATACGCGTGTAAAATTTATTTGTCAAGTTTTGTGAAAAACGTAATAACAATGAAGCGTCATCATTTCCCTTATTCTAATAAGAGCGAGGTGATCTGATCAGAGTGAACGAAGTGTCGGGGGAAAATAATCGAGAAATTTTGAGACCTCACATTCCACACCGAGCTGATCGATCGAGGGTTGGCTAGAGGCAGGCATGCAAGTGGTCTCAGCTGGCAAGCACACTGGCTAGTACGATTCTTTTAAATCTCAATCTATATTGAGCACTCATGATACTGAATTCGTCTCTTCGTTAGCCGTGCTCTCTCGTTAGATTCTCCTTCGCCCTATCCTCGGTTATCATTCATTATTCCAGTAAGTGTCACAGGAAATGGACTCGATTGTCGATGCGCTTCTGAAGGAAGTGCCCGTTCGATACACCGTAGAACAGAACAGAGAGATCCAGGCAGAGTGTGGAAAGAAACCACCCGAGTGAGTTCTCAAGAGCAATCTTTTGTCTTGTTTGTAGTGACATTGGCTAAGTCTTTATTCTTGCAGGAACCGAATGTTTCACGGAAAGGAGTTCAACACTTCCCAGTATCCGTGGCCCGTCTACATTGGGGTTGAAATGGATGGAGAGTGCGTTTTTATGACGACAAACAGTTTGAAGGAATAAACTGTGATACACGAGAGTTAATCACGAGAATCAATGAATCAGTCATATTAGAATTTTTTTTTTATATTCCTCGTACAATGTTTAGAGTGGGGGCGAACGGAATGAAGAGACGCATTTTCTTCAGGATCCTTACTTTAGAACTCATATCGAGTGCACTGGCGTGTTAATCTCCCGTCGCCACATAATCACTGCCCGGCATTGCTTCACGGATCTGGACATTACTATGAAGCACGGTGTGCTTTACGGCGGAGTCCGTTATTTCTCGGACAAAGTGTGTATGACTTTGCAATGAAACCTAATTGTAAGACGTAAGTAATGAATGTTTACAGGATTCCTTCAAGCAAGCGGGCATCCGGCACAAGATCTATCAATTCTCAACGGACGACTTTGTGGATGTGGCAATCGGAGAGCTTGATCAAGTAAGAACGTTGCCTTATTTTCAAATAGCACGATCAATGGTCTTTCAGGATATAGAGGGTTCCATGAGTTTCGTGTGCCTACCGAAGAAGGACGACTTCAAGGTCGGAGGATTCGAAAAGAAGGCGTTGCTCTTCGGCGGCGGAGTGGGAGAGAATGGTGAGATACTGCTATCAACATACAATTTCCTCTAATCTCCGTTGTAAAATTACTTTTTAACATCCACCAAAAAAAAATACCTAGCTTGCATTGAAAAACATTAAGACCAAAAAGCGGGCGATAAACTCCTCTACAAGACCTACGATTTCGGCGACCCGAATGTCGTGTTCGAAACTATTTCGTCGACGGAATTCTTCCTTAGCCACAAGAAAAAGAGCAGCGATAATGGATATGCTGGCAGGGTCAGTTTGCATTGAATTTTTTGGTTACTTTGTCTACGACTAAGTGAGATTCGACAAAAAAGAGATGTATTCGGTATGTGAACACCCTGAGAAAACACTCTCATAAAGTCTTCCTCCATTATTTACACGGAAGATAAAAGACTAAAAGGATAAAGTTCTCATATCAAAGCATGCATTGTAGGGCGACAGTGGTGGTCCGCTCCTTTTCAAGCGCACATCGGATGATCGATACACGCTCTACGGAGTGTTCAGGTATAATCTCAATCCAAACTCTTTTTTTCTGTAGTCTCTTCCTAGAAAAATCTTTCTGCTTTGTCAATTTTATCTACTTTTTCAGCAGAGTTATGTTATGAGAGTTCTTTCGAAGTGAACGGACAGATTTCATTCTTATGGTACTTTAAGCGGGTCGAATTGCGAAAAGTGCGAGGACGGCAAGGAGCGATTTACGAGCATGGTCGCATTTGCCAATGACGTGTGCAGGTAAACCTCATATCGTATGAGCGTGTCCATCAAGGTATAATGATATAGTCTTTTCATTTCGCATTATCTCTCGTTAGTAAGCGGAATGAAAGAGATGCATAGATGAGAGGTGTGTTTTCGAAAAAAAAAGTGACAGCACTTCAGGATTACTGGGATCTGCGCTGAGGAACTGGAGAAGACACCTCAAAGCGAGCTAGTAATTGACGGTATTTTGTTTGTAATTTGAGTCGGCCAACCGAATATCGATATTTTGTTTCTGCAGGTTCACGTTTGTGCAACTGAAGTTGGATAATCTTACAAGAATTCATTAGTCACAACAGAATAAACAGATATGCCATTACGTATGTCTTGGAGAAACGCACAATGCAGTACTCAGCCTTTCCATACAATGATAGAAACAATATGGAGGCGTTTATTTGAGGACTCCTGCTATGTTTCTACAATAGCTAAAGGATGGAACGAGGGCTCTCCTCCTCTCCCTCTCCATACTATCCACTACCTCTTTCCTCTTTCCCTCATGACCTAGCCAAATGTGCTCTGCCAATAGAGCGAGAGGTGCTCTCCTCGATCGTCTCAGAAAGAGCCTTAGTGTTAGTTTAAGTGTTAGTTCCCCCTAAAGGATGCTTAATTACTTAAGTTCAGACGGAAAATAATAGGAGGAAATGGGAATTAATGGGCGGTCTATGAGATTACAGCTGACGGACCATTAACGATTAGGTTGATTCTGACCGGATTACTTGGCCAACCATCTTTATCCCTACAAACGCACTCAAATACATCATAATACGAAATAAATAGTAAACAGGTAAGTATGATAGACAATTGTTTAATGACGGGGACTCTTTGATTAGACAGCGCGATCAAGAGATATCAATCGTTACACCCAAGAGCTATCACTACCTTATTTGAAACAGTTGAGATCCTTGGAATTGGTGGCTCCGTTGGAATTATAGGAGAAACAGTGGTTGTATTGGTGGCCCTACGCATCCTATACCTCCTCTGCAAGAGGATATCGAGTACCTCATCCAATTCGTTTTCCTTGCCGAAGACGCGATAGGGATAGTAGTCCTTGGGTGTTACGCGTCGATCCGATGGCTCGCAGGAAGAGGGGCCAGGCACGGTGAAGTCCAAACCCGGCAGGCCAGTGAGTGGGCAGAGGCCTTGTTGTAGTTCAGTGACTTCAAAACGATATCCTTCTCGCTGGACGAGACGTTCGCGCTGAAAAAATATTGCATGCGCGAGCTGGCACAATTCTCGGCGGGAAGGGTTCATTTTTGGGAACCCGCAACATTCGAAAAAGTCTCCGATCTTGGCTCCTTCGACTGAGATATGCATTCTAAGACCGTCGTCCTTTGCATCGTTCGGTATTTTTGCCGGTTGCGCATTCCGTCTTCTAAACACCGCATAATTATTTTTTTGTGAAAAGAGGATCACGTATCTACTCACTTTCGTAAATTCTTGTTGCTTGAGGTACCTCTCCGGTAGCCGCTCTCCTCTTTTCATAAGTATATGCAGCGAGCGCCGACTCGATTTACGATCAGATCGGATCGGAGTAGTAGGCTGCGATCGGTCGGAGTAGGCGGCTGCAACAGTTTTCAATGAAAAGTAGGATATTTTAGCGCGAAACACAATCAGTAAAGAACCACAAGACGTAAACTATCGGATAATATAAGGAAGGGAGAAAAAATATATAGGGAGAATCGGCCCCGGACGGTCAGCTCCGCTGCCTCTCACCCGTCTGGTTGGTGGGGGTCACTGCCCACTCCTCCTCCCTCTCATCCCTCCCCTCCCTCTCCGTCTCTCTTTCTGAGACTGACCCTTCTGCCCCCCCCTTCACCTCCCTAATCTCCTCTTTTCGGCAAACGTACACCTGTCAGGTAAATGACCCATCGCCTCCTCTCCTATGCCCTCCTTGCCCGACAACTATGACATGTAGTCAAGTGCCGATTGCGAGAGGGACACCTGCACTTTCCACGACTTTTGTCTTTAGAGAACTGTCCCTTCCATTATTCATATTGTACTGTTTGATATGGCAGGTGCGATTGGAGCTCAATAGATTACTTTATTTCGTAAATGAACGATGCTTTTTTTCGAATAATATACACATTATGATCAATTGAAGTTATCCCATGGACGCTCCCATAATTCCTCCCAGCACGGCTCCCTCAATCGCTCCAACTGCGGGGTTCATCTGTCCTCCTCCATATCCTCCATATCCGCCTCTGTATCCTCCATAGTTACCGTATCCATTACCGTATCCTCCGTATCCACCATATCCCTGATTGCCGTAGTAGTTACCATAGCCGCCGTACCCATTGCCGTAACCGTAGTTGTTGTAGCCGTAGTACTGGGCTGAGGCGAAAGCAGCGCAAAGTGAAAAAAGAAGAGCGAGCGAGAGGAGAGAATTCATCTGGAAAGGATAGGATGAGGAACTGGATACAGAAAATATATAATTGTCAGGCACAACATTTCAGAGATTCCATCAAAGTGAAGTTTAAGCTACGCAACTCATGAATTGTCTTCAAAAGGGTTGGGAGTGAGTGGCAGACAATGGAAAGTAAAAGTAACCAAGATCTCTCACCTTATCAGTAGCGTTCGAGTTGTCGAGTCGACTGCTCGCTCTTACTTTATCCTCGCATTTATACCCTGCTTCCATGCGTTTCCCCGCCTTGTCATTGACCAAACAGACTGGTGGCCCCAAAATGGGTTCGTTCGGTAAAATGAAAAAAAGAAAAAAAAGAACACAGGCCGAACACTTTCGCAGACAGCGAAACTGCTTCCATAACGCACTCTTTCGCCCTGTCTGAGTGTGCGAGAACTCACCTAAATATGACCGCTCGACAAATTGCTTCGTCACCGTTTATGCTCGATCTTATGTAAGTATGCCCCAATTACTTAGCCAGTGAATATTATTTAATTCATAAAAGATATCCTGCCATCTAAGATAGGCGGATAGAAATAGAGAATGATCCAAGCTATATCACTTCGTGTATTCTCAGAATACCATCGCAAGCAACTACGTGTTACTTTGGTCAGAAGAATTGCCCATAACTCTAAATTCGCTCGACAAATTGCTGCGTCACTGAACTCGGGCGATTTTGGGTTGATCACAAACGTTCTCTGCCAAACTTCTCCCCTATTCGCCCCAATTAGCTTTCTCTTTCTCCGACCCGTTGTTTCCTTGATCATTTCCTCTCTTGAGTGCGCGCGTTCTCAAAAGAGTTATCGCCTATCTCAGTGTCTTCTCCTATTCGTTTTCCAATACCTCTTGTCGGTCAGTGTAACAAGAGAGCATGGTGATATGACAGAGTGACCTGTCATTCCAAGAAGAGTTCTCTCGAACAGATCAGATATGATGGAGCGCGCGTCTTGGAGAGAGTTTCGCAGTTTCTGCTAAATTGTTCCCCGAATGATCTCGCGCATTTTCTCGAATGATTTCGCCTCATCTTGGGGCCAATTGTTTGCATGGTCAGGGATAAGGCGAATGAACGAATGAAAGCGGGTATAAATGGACGCGTGAAGGACGCGGTAGCAATCGACTCGACAACTCGAACGCTACTGATTAGGTGAGATCTCGCTGACATTCGCTTTCGTTTGTTTCTTACTATGCCTTAGGGTGCCACTCCCTTGAGTTGGGTGCAATTGTTCGGCTAACTGAAATTTTTCGGGACCTGGAAAAATAACTTCTTTCTAGGCGCCTGTCATTTCAGTATAACGAGGCAGGAGTTAGACCTTCTGCCCATTCAACTCTAGCCCTCTCCCTATTGTTTCCTTGATCGATTATTCTTTCGAGTGCAATGGCTTGGCATTGCGTCTCAAAATCTAATCCTACCCGTTCCAGATGAATTCTCTCCTCTCGCTCGCTCTTCTCCTCGCACTCTGCGCCGCCCTCGCCACCGCCCAGTACGGCTACTACAACCCGTACGGGAACGGATACGGTGGCAACTATGGCGGCTACGGTAACTACTACGGCAACCAAGGATACGGTGGATACGGAGGATACGGTGGCAACTACGGTGGATACAGAGGCGGATACGGAGGATACGGTGGAAGAGGAGGCATCGGAGGCGGAGTGAGCCCGGCAGTTGGAGCGATTGAGGGAGCCGTGCTGGGTGGCATTATGGGAGCAGAGATGGGATAATTCGCATTCTTCCATGTGTATTGTATGTAAATAAGATTCGTTCGTTGACGAAATAAAGCAACTATAAACGCTGAGCGATTGAGCTATACATTCCAATGATATGAACAGTTATCCTCTCATATCGCATAGGACGAGACTGTTGCTTGCTTTCCCAAATCAGCTCGACAAATCGCCTACGTCACTGAACTCGACAGATCTTCAGTTGAAGATTGTAATCATCAACGCGTTTTTTAACTAAATTTCTAATCTTTCAAAAATGAATTATAATAACGACGATGAACGGATAGTAAGAAATGTGGAAATCATGTTGAGTGCACGAATAAACACGATGATGCACATATTGTTCAATTGATTGCTATTGTCTGTTATTTTGGCCAGAGCTGAGAATATGAAATCAAAACTCTTGAAGGGCTCGTCAAAGTGCTTCGTCATCACTGACCTCAACTAATCTTGGTTTGATCACAAACGTTCTCAGCCAAACTTCTCCTCTATTCGCCCCAATTGGCTTTCTTTTTATTTTATTTGTTTCCCCGGTTATTTCTGCTCTTGAGTGTCTTTTAGTACGTGCGTTCTCACAAGAGCTCTCTCGCTTGAATTATACAGTTTCTTACCTGTCAAAGGAACGAGAGAGCAAATCAGATAGGCATCCTTTATCAAAAGGATTCTCTCGCTTATCCTAATGTTCTCGCCTATTCATTTTAATCTTATTTTTTGAGAGTCATAGAAACGAAAAAAATATTGCGAAATGATACAGTGCCTGGTCAATACGAGTTCTCGCTCAGCTCAGACAGCCTCTCATTAGTCAGAGAATCGAGATAGTTTTACGTAATGAGAAAGCAACCGGTCATAGCCGTAACAGTTTTCTCGCCCAGTTCAGATAGGGCGTGAGAGGGGGCGAATTGAAGGAAGTTTCGCTTTCTGCTTTAATGTTCCTGCGGTGATCTCGCAGCATTTGCCCAAACGAATCCGCTCCATCTTGGGGTCATTTGTTTTCTTGGTCAGCGATAAAGCGGTGGAAACGATGAAAGAAGCGGGTATAAAGGTATACGTGATGGTCGGAGTATCATTTGACTCAACTCGAACGCTACTGATAAGGTGAGATCTTGCTAGCTTTCATTTTCACTTTGTTTCTTGCTATTCCTTTGGGTGCCACTCCCCTTGAGTCGCATTTTGATGAAGTAATATTATAGTTCAATTTGAATGATCATTTTCGAAAATAGCTTTACATTTGCATTTGTTTCATTAAACCTCTCAACATGATTCCGATTCGATTTTTGAGGCTGTATTTTTTCCGTTATCTCATCCCATTTGTTCCAGATGAACTCATTTCTCGCACTGCTGTTCGCTCTCTTTGTCGTCTTTGCTTCGGCCCAGAACGGCTTCTACAATCCCTACAACAACGGTAACTACTACGGCAATCAAGGAAACGGAAATGGATATGGAGGAATCGGAAGTGGAGCGAGCCCGGTATATGGAAATGGCAACTTCGGTGGAAGAGGAGGAATTGGAAGTGGAGCGAGTCCGGCCTTTGGAAATGGCAACTTCGGTGGAAGAGGAGGAGGAATTGGAAGTGGAGCGAGTCCGGCCTTTGGAAATGGCAACTTCGGTGGAAGAGGAGGAGGAATCGGTAGTGGAGCGAGCCCGGCCTTTGGAAATGGCAACTTCGGTGGAATCGGAGGAGGAATCGGTAGTGGAGCGAGTCCGGTCTTTGGAAATGGCAACTTCGGTGGAATCGGAGGAGGAATCGGCGGTGGAGTGCGCCCTTGGAGCCATTGAAGGCGCCGTGCTTGGAGGCATTATGGGAGCAGAGTTGGGATAACTCCAACCATTGATTTTGTGAATATGAATATTGTTTGTAAATAAGCATCGTTTATTGACGAAATAAAGCAGCTGACCAATCGTGCAACACATTCCATGCCTTATCACGATATCATCCTATACACTTCCGCGTCTAATTTCTCAAGTTCCGGTCTTTTACATTTCAATTATGGTTGATGTTGAACACATCAAATGAGTCCGGACATTGGAGCCGCATTATGGGAGCAGAGTTTGGATAACTCCAACCACTGATTTTGTGAATATTGAATGTAAGTTTCTTGTCGAAATAAACCAACTGTGTTGAGCAATTGAGCTATGCATTCCATTCGCACCTACAGTACCATATCAAGAAGGATAGAAAAGTAGTTCTCTAAAGAGAAAGTCACGGAAAGACGGTGATCAAGGCCTTCTCGCTATCGGAACTTCTTTTCGTAGCGTCACTTTATGTGTGACCAAGACTATCACAGTGGCGCTTCTGCTAGCATGCAAAATGTTTGTTAGTTTCGTGAAAATTACAAGCAACCGATCACAGTCAACACGAAATTCACACGCTGATCTCGCTTCAGCTGGTCAGAAATTGTGTCCAACGTTTTGGTCAGTGCTGACAATTCTCAAAGCACCTCCAACTTGACACCTCTCTCTCCGGTCAGTGAAACGAGAGACAGCGATGAGGAAAGAAACTTATCTACAGCGGCTCTTCACTCTTCGCGTGACGCACACACTTCTTATCAATCTTCTCAGCTCTATCTGCTCAAAGAGAAGAGTACAAACGATCACTCGTCGAGCGTTGTACAATTTCCCACTTGAAAATGTTCTTTCACATCTCCTTTATTGTCTTATTTCGTAACGAGACTCTTCACTTTCATTTTTTCACACTGTATAAATTCAATTTCAAATAGATACATTCGTCCTCATAGTGTATTTTCTCAGATGTATGGAGACCGAGACCTGTTAACAATCACAGACTACGAGTGTGCTGCAATTCAAGCTCTATCGGATGCTGATTTCGGCCACTACAGTGGTGGAGCGGATGATGAAGTGACGCTGGGAGAGAACACGAGGGCTTTCGATGAGTAAGTAAACTTCCTTTGATTTACCGGGGACGGGAGAGCCGAATCAAACCTGTATCCATTTGTTGGGAAGGATTAACTCGAATATGAAGTTCTAAAACTATTTTAGCTACATCATCCGCCCGCACTGTCTCCGGGACGTCTCCTCCCTCTCCACCTCCACCTCCTTCCTCGCTCACTCCCTTCCGCACCCGATTGGCGTCGCGCCCACCGCATTCCATGGACTGGCCCATGAGCAGGGAGAACTGGCCACTGTCAGGGTGAGACATTGATGGTTCTTCCTACAAAAAGGAATCTAGAATACAACTACTAAACTGTAACCACAATTCAGGTGCCAAGGCCGTTTCTTCTCTGATGATCTCGTCTTCTTGGGCGACAACTTCATTGGAGGACATGAAGACAGAGGCGGGCGAGAACCCGATGTGGATGCAGGTATTACTCGTTCATGCGCAAATGCAAACAATAGGGTAATGGTGAATCTATTTTCAATAGCACACAATAACTTAGATAGCTCAGCCTGATTGATAGGTTGCATTTTTCAGTTATTCTTCTACACTGATCGCGAGCTCACCCAATCCATCGTTCGGAGAGCCGAGGCAGCAGGTTGACGAATAACTTTCAATGAGAATCTCTGAATTAACAAAACACAGGCAATAACGGTGAGAAAGACATTACGTAATAATATGACTTACTGGCGTTTTTGCCGTTGGGGTGGTCCTACCCTTCCCCAATTCCCCACTTTTTTTAAAATGGTCTTGCATTTGCAGGATACTCCGCACTCGTTCTCACGGTCGACTATCCTGCCAGAGGAAATAGACTCGCCGATAAGAGAAATCGTTTCGAACTGCCAGCTCATCTCAAGTTTGTTCTCGGAAACAGCCTAATCTAAAAATTAAAATAAGTGATTGGTGTGAAAGTAGAAACCCCTATTCAGAAACGCCAACTTCGCTGCTCCTGGCTCTGAAGAGACAGTAAACCCGATGATCACACCAATCACGTGGAAGGATGTCAGGGAACTTGTCGAGTATGTTGTTTCTTTGTTGTTGTTGTTCTAGTTGTAGTTGTTGTTGTTGTTTTTTTGCTTTTCATTCATTGTGCAAATTTGCAGGTCAACAAAGCTTCCCGTGATCGTCAAGGGGGTTCTGCGCGCTGACGATGCTCTCGAGGCTCTTCGTTGTGGTGTGAAAGGGATTATCGTGAGTCAGAGATTATGAGCTAACTTAACTCTCTTTTCTCTTTTCCCTTGCGGTTATTACATCACTTTTCAATGGTCACAGTAATCGTTTTTTCAAACGTTCTCATTCATTTTTTCTTTAGGTTTCGAATCACGGTGGTCGTCAACTCGACTCCACACCTGCTACTATTCATGCACTGAGGGAGATTGTGGAGGCAGTTGAGGAAAAAAAGCACCGCCTTTTTCGAGTGAACAATTATTCATTACTTCTCAGTTTTTCATATTGTTTGTGTACATTTTTCATATCGGATATCCAGCTACTTTGCCTTATTTCTCACAATCTTTCGCGCAACAGTTATCTGTTGAGGTGCCAGTCTGGATGGATGGAGGCATTCGAAACGGCAGGGACGTCTTCAAAGCTCTGGCGATGGGAGCGACCGGAGTGTTCGTTGGACGGCCGGTTATCTGGGGTCTGGCTGCTCATGTAAGTCGTATTGTGAGCTGAAAATATACTATCGGTATACATTCTGCAATTGAGCTTGTGGTGTCGATATTGAGCCCTTCTTATGTGGTGTTAAAAATCAAAAAAAGATCTTTGACAAAAAAGCCTGTTAAAAAATCGTGCAAAGATCCGATATTTTCGCGGCTTTTAACATCGCGTTAGCGAAGCTAAGAGGGGAAATAAGTGGTGGATGACAGATCTGATACAATTTCTGTTCAGGGAGAACACGGCGTCGCCCATGTGCTGAATATTCTCAGAGAGGAACTCGAGCAGACGATGAAACTTTCAGGTGAGAACATCAATTGTCTGTAATATTTCTCAAGTCATCGCTCTGCGATGAATTCACTCATTTCAGGTTGCCCCACCATCGAGTCGATTCGAGACGCAAAGGACATTATTGTGCACAAGTCATTTTATGAGAGACGTTAGGACGGGATTTGTAAAGTTCACAATAAATATCAGATAAATATATTCGAAGACTGATTACAAATGTCGTACGGCTCATTCACAGGATCGTTGCTTACAGAAGGTTGATAGACCGATAGACTGACTCAAGAAGTTTCCCAGAGTCCGAGCACCTCCGCGAAATCGAACTTGAAGCCCTCCAGCTCATTTCTCACTGATGCCGTGCAGCCAGCCTTGATTGCATTTCCCTAAATATTTATCGAGTTAGCGCGACGATATTGCAGACTCTATTTATATTTTTTACCTTGACTATGCACACACACATTTACCTTACCAAAATTGTGCAATTTAAAAAAGAAATTTTGTAAAAAAGAGCAAATAATTTTGTTTTAATTTCGAAAATACTCACCCCACTCATGAACTTCTCCAAGTCCGCGTTCTCTACTAGCAGTAGGTCACGGAACTACAATGCAGATAAAGTTTGATGAAGAAAAGATGAAGAAACGCAAAATAAATGCGCGTGATACCTTTTTAGCCGGTCCTTGCGCCGCAGCGCTCAGCTCGCCGATTTTGCCATCGAGAATGGATGGGTTTGCCTGAAATAAAAGAGAAATCGAGAGGGTAAATGAGCTTAAAATACCTTCAGCAGTGCCTTGCCGGCATTGTACTTTGCGATGATTTCCGGAGTGGGCTTCGTCTGGGAGAGCATTGAGGATGGACTAGTTGAACCACTTCTGAAGAATATGACGTTTTTCGTACAATATAGAAAAGAGACGCTTGAACTTCGAGGACCTGTAGAATAACGAGGAACAATAAGAGAAAAAAGGATGAAGACGATATAGGAAGCGAGAGAGCTTTATGGAGCCGAAGTAGTGACAGTTGTGAAACAGAGTGAGCTAAGCCGGAGTATTCTCTGAAGAGTTGTCGGAATTGTGCGCAAATGCGTGCGAGACGTTCATTGCTCGTAGCTGTCGAGTGCGAGTGAGAGAGAAGGAGAGAAAAGGAGTGAGACCGAGAGAGCATGAGTGAAGTGGAGGAGGGAGCGCAAAGGAGAGAAGTAGCGACTACAAAATCAGCAAAGATGGAGAGCATTGGGGCAGAGAATTTCGAAAAGAGAGCCTGACGAAAGGGGAAGACTCATAGAAGGAGAGTGGGCTACGAATAAGGCAAAGACGAGCCATATTCATTCACAGAGTCCCTTGAAACAAGAGCAAGTCACTGCAAAACAAATGAAATTCATGAGCCTGCTCGATGCATCATCGAGGAGAGTGCTGGAGCCGGGTTCTCTTTTAGAAGTGAATTGTGCATTGCAGGGCAAGATACGCAAGCAGAAACAAAAAAAATATACGATAACACGGGTATCGGGAGAAAACGAAGCAATGCCGGAACAACTTGCAAAAAGTTGTTCAGATTTCGGCCAAACTATAATGGGGGATTATACTAGGGACACTATTTCGAAAAATTTAGGGCATTTGTTCCAGAGCCGGCATTTAGGATATTTCCGGCTTTGGACCTGGCTCTGGTGTATCTCGGCTCCCAGACGTGCTAGAAAGTCGCGCCTGGGCTTAAAAAATGCGGAAAATTATTTTGAACACATTTTCTATTTTGACTTAAGAAATTGGAAAAAAATCAAAAAAGTTATGAGCGAAAAACTGAAAAATATCATCATTTTTATTTTTCTTGTATATCACGCAGGTCGAACGCACGGATTTTTATTGCAGAATTTCGAAGTACATACTCATATATATTCCCAAAAAAAATTTCATGAAAATCGGGTGTGGTTGGAATTTGCTACATCTCCTCAAAGGTGGCAAAATCGCTGATTTTGCTGGTTTTCTGTGAAGAAACTCTCGGTAATTTATCGCTATCCTGCCAAATATATCTCAAATATTATTTTATGACTTCTCACACATTTTTATGGGCAAAGGATTCGAATCCAGCACCTTTATTTTTGACCCCCGACCATGAACCCGGGGTCATGGTCCGAAATGGGCATGAAAAGTTATGTTCGAGAAACTTCAATTGCTATACGGCGATGTGTTGCATAGTCCCCAAGAAAATTTCCACCACCGAAAAAACCGTATTCCGAAGCTGAGAAATCGAGAACTGATTTTTTAAAGGAAAAATATAATGTTTATTTTATAAATCAATTTGCGATTACCGAATTACGGTTTTTTCGGTGGTGGAAATTTTCTTGGGGACTATGCAACACATCGCCGTATAGCAATTGAAGTTTCTCGAACATAACTTTTCATGCCCATTTCGGACCATGACCCCGGGTTCATGGTCGGGGGTCAAAAATAAAGGTGCTGGATTCGAATCCTTTGCCCATAAAAATGTGTGAGAAGTCATAAAATAATATTTGAGATATATTTGGCAGGATAGCGATAAATTACCGAGAGTTTCTTCACAGAAAACCAGCAAAATCAGCGATTTTGCCACCTTTGAGGAGATGTAGCAAATTCCAACCACACCCGATTTTCATGAAATTTTTTTTGGGAATATATATGAGTATGTACTTCGAAATTCTGCAATAAAAATCCGTGCGTTCGACCTGCGTGATATACAAGAAAAATAAAAATGATGATATTTTTCAGTTTTTCGCTCATAACTTTTTGATTTTTTTCCAATTTCTTAAGTCAAAATAGAAAATGTGTTCAAAATAATTTTCCGCATTTTTTAAGCCCAGGCGCGACTTTCTAGCACGTCTGGGAGCCGAGATACACCAGAGCCAGGTCCAAAGCCGGAAATATCCTAAATGCCGGCTCTGGAACAAATGCCCTAAATTTTTCGAAATAGTGTCCCTAGTATAATCCCCCATTATAGTTTGGCCGAAATCGGAACAACTTTTTGCAAGTTGTTCTCAAAGGGCTCATTTTTGCTACATTCTCTCGCGAGACCTGTGATAATGACTTAAAATATAATACATTTGCTGACATAATTATATTGACTGCAAACTTCAACTTCACAAATTCCAACAAAATATTGCAATTCGAGAAAAACAACAAAATCAAATATTTTCCATGCAAATTCCCACTCTCTCACTTTCCATACTCTCTCGCTCCCCCTCTCCATTCCCCCATCCATGTCTCCTCTCCCCATTCGTACGCCTTTCCCCCGTCCCACGCGGTCTCCACTCCGCTTCCCTTTCCCCCATCCCCCATCCCCCATACCCTCGAGTACCCCAGTACCCCCAGTACCCCGATACCCTACCGTACCCTGAAGATGCCCCGGAAGGTCTACGTCACCGATCCCGCGCTATTCCAGAAACACAAGGTCAAGGAGGAAACCAAGGTCAGTTGTCGATCGCACGCACTTGGATTACGGTAGCCGACTTTTGATTGTGATTGAATATGGTAGATCGTAGCCACCCTTCTGTATCCCACAATGAATCTATAGTGAGCACGGTACTGGAGTCGATTACGGTAGTCGATCGATATCTGTGCCGTACAGTACTCAAGGGCACGCCAATGGGTCAATGTAGTAGTGCAGTCGAATACGGTATTCGACGATATTCAAGTCATTCCTCGATCGTCTTGATACAGTTTCTATATCGATTGCAAATACAGCAGTAAACAAGTAAATCACTCCTCGACAGCTTTCGATCGTGTGCCTCTCGAATCACTGTAGCCAATGTAACAACTCATTCCTCGATCGCTCATCCTCAGATAACGGTAGTCGATGTGCTGCTTTCAGGAGGAGAAGGCGGCGCGCATCGCCAAGCGGCAGCTGGCAGTGGGCCAGGATGTGAAAACGCGCCTCGGCGACCACTACGTCGTCGACCGGAAGATAGGCGCCGGCGGCATGGGAGAAGTCTATCTGGTATGCGACGTTTGGGAAACGTCGCCATGTAGAAAAATGCCCATTTTTACAGTAATATGAAAAACGTTAAAAATTAATTTAGTTGGCAATCGATTAGTTGGGTGTGCGGGGGTTACGGTAGTCGATAGTGCTCACTTTTAGGTGCATCCAGTCAACGATCCCGATCTCAAGTACGCGATGAAAACTGAGGGCGACGGACCGGACAAGAGCCTGCTGCGACTGAAGGTAAATGGAAAATGGAAACGGAACCGGAAATTAGAGTCGGAGCCGGGAATAAGAGCCGGAAATTGCAGTGCGAGACGTTCGTGTACAAAAGAATCGCGAAGACCAACCCCAAGGAGATCGACAAGAGCCACTACGTGAAGATGATCGATGCTGGTGAGAATACTAGAGTTCGAAATACAGGCCGCAGTCTCTTCATTTCGCGTACTCTCTCCTTACCAGTGACGAGAGAGTGTGAGAAATGATGAGACTGCGATCCGTATTGCGCACTCTACAGTAATCTGTGCTCGCTATTTGACAAATCGGCTACGGTAATCGGACGAATCCAAGCGACGCGCATGTGTGACGATTGATTTTTTTAAAATATTGAGTGAAATGGAAATTAGTTACTTTTTCCACATGGCGACGTTTCGGAAACGTCGCCGATCATAACCGCACCCCTTGCAGGCATGACGAATGAGGCCAAGTTCATCATCATGGACCTGATCTGGCAGCCGCTGCACATTGTCATCGGAGACATTCTCAATTGGAAGCTCAGGTGGGAGCCGGGAGCAGTAGCCGGGACCGCAGCCGGCTTTTAGCACATGCAATTCGTTGTTTCAGCGCGCACACCAAGGTCAGCATCGCGCGCCAGACGCTCCAAGGCATCGAAGGCCTGCACACGATCGGCTTCCTGCATCGGTTTGCGTTAACCGGTTCCGCCCGCGGATTTCCCGGCTCTGCCTAATTCCCGGCTCTCCAGTGACGTGAAGCCGAGCAATTTTGCGGTCGGCTTGCCGCCGCACGACAAGGTCATCTACACCCTCGACTTTGGCGTTGCACGATACTTTTTTGACAAGAAGGGCAAAGTAAAGTGAGTTTGTGTGATAGCCGGGACAAGGCGCCGGTAATCAGTCAACGGCTCTGCGTTGTCGTAGCCGGAAAATCATGTACTAACTCCCGGTCCCGGTTCTAATTCTCCAGTTGTCAGGGTGGCTCGCGAGAAAGTCATCTACATGGGCACGCTGCGCTACGCGCCCATCGCCGGACTGGAGGAGAAGGAGCAGGGCCGAAGGGAGGACCTGGAGGGTTGGCTGTACATGATGATGGAGGTACGGCAGCGAAGGCATAAAACCCGGCTCTGGACATGGATTGGAGTTTCCGGCTCTGCGAATGGGATACGGGTGTGGTAGTGTGATCTAAGGCTGATCGGGAGGACCTCGACTCCTGGCTGATATGATGCTGGAGGTATATATGCTGAATCCCGGTTCATGCATTTCTCGGCTCTAGGCGTTCTCCGGTTCCTAAATCGCGGTTCCGGTATCGTTTTTAAAAACTTGCAGATCTACGACCGCAAGAATCTGAAGTGGCGTGATCTGGGGTGGGACGAGCAGAAGCTTTGTACTAGCATGAAGAAGGACGTATTCAGGATCTGGAAGACTGGAGGTGAGAAACATTCGTCTAGCAAAGTAGAAGAATTTTCAACATACTGGGATGATATAATATTTGACAAATAAATAGCAAGTTGATAGTAAATAATATGTTTGTTGAAAAAAAATCATTCACGGTTTGGATTTGTATGTATTTGATCGTTCGCAGGTCTCAACTTGAAGCTGCCACACGCGTACTACGATATCATCAATGTTATCGACAGAATGGGGTACGGTAAACGCGCTCAGGCCCCCCGGTGCGACGCATAGGAGTTTCCTTCGAAAAACATCTTCTATTAGACGATTAGACTCCGCCAAAGTCGCGGACAGTAGTTTAATCTATGCGATTTAATTTGATACTCACTTCGATTCATCTAGCTCATTAGTCTCGGAAAGTAACAGTATTGCAATTTTTTCTAATGATTTTTTTTTAAATAAAAGGTGATGATGATTATTTATTTGATGATTAGTTGATGTCTAACTTCTAAACCTAGGTACTACCTCAAAGACGACGGGCTCCTAACGTGGGAAATCGAGAAAATTTATGACATTCTTGACAAGTTCGTCAAGGAAGAACGGGTGAGCGATCCTTATCTTGATTTAATGGATGAATGATTAATGCGATATTTCAACCTTTTTTATTCATAAAATTAAAATGATAGCGAATAGGAGCTTAACTTTGGAGAGTCCATAGTCAATCATAGAGAATACAATAAACAAAACAATATTCAGATTGACATGACCCTGCCATTGGACTGGGTGACCGTTGGTGTGGGGGGCGCTGCGAAGAGAAAGGAGAGGGATGAGAAGGGAGACGAGGCGAGAGGAGGGAAAAGAAAGGATGAGAAGGATAGGAAGAGATCGGACAGGGAGAGTAAGAAGAAGAGAAGAGAGGAGCGTGGCGAGGTGAACGTGGTGATCCTTTATTTTGGTTATGCTTTTCACCGGTTACGGACACCGTATCCAGTAAATAGCACGACCTTATTTACCGGATTCGGTCCAGAAAGTATCAAAGATTTTCAGGAGGTCAAGGACTCTGGATCCCGGGGTCGTAATAAGAAGCAGAATCGGTCGAACAGCAAGAGTGAGAGCAAGGTGAGAGCCGGGAAATATCAATGACCGGGAAATCCCAATTCCGGAAATACGGCATTTCCCTCGTTTAGGAGAAACGTCGTCGTCAGACACAGACGGATGCAGATAACAGTGCCAATTCGGAAAGTGACACGGTGAGCTTGAAACGTTTAAAGTTGGAATATAAATTTGTTTAGCCTAACAGCATGTGCGGTTTCAAGACGTTCAAGCAATGGAAAGAATACAGGAAGGATCAACACAAGGTTTGATTTCGGCTCTCCAGCCGGGGGGAAGGGAACAGGAAAATACTGTTATAAACACAGCTTCGGGCCGAAAAACGGCTATTTTTCATGAATCCAAGACTGGGAAATAGTCTACAGCTGAAAAAATATAAATATTTTTGAGAAATCTCGAGACAAGAGGAATCGGCAGGGAGATGGTATGAAAACTGCGATGGATAAGGATGAGAAGGAGAGGAAAGCTGAGGTAATTTAGTTAATTATTTTAATACTTTATTTTATTAATTTATCCGGATCTGGCTAAGAATAAGAAAGTAAAAACATAAAACTCAAAATAAATGCTTATAAAAATTAAAGGACAAGACGATTGATGAGAAATCCGAAGTGGATGAGAAGAAGGAGAGAACGAAGGATATGGAGAAAGAGGACACCGGCAAAAAGGTTATACCAAAAGAATTTTAAAAATTAAATAATTAATTTAAATAAAATTATTTTTAAATTCAGACTCGTTTCGGATTGCCCAAAAACGCCACGGCCGTTAAGATTGATGAAACCGAAGCTGACGAGAAGAGGAAAGATAGAACGAGGGAGAAAATGGTTCGTTTCGAAAACCCGAAATTTAAAAAAAATCACATTAAAATGCTCTAACATTTCAAAACAATGTTTCAAAACATAGCTAAATTTTTATTTCAAACATTTCAGAACAAGACAGTAGGGGAGATGACTGAAGCCGATGAGAAGAGGAATGAGAGGAAGAAGGAGGTTTGATCCGATAAAATTATTCTTAAAGTATAAAAAATTACATATTCACTAGAGTTAGAATTACGGGTAATCATTTCTTTAATTCACTTCTGTTCTCAGAGAAACGAGAGAGTGTGTGAAGTGAAGAGACGATTATTTCGAACTCTTATATTTACTGAGTTTGTTGCAGAACAGAGACAAGATCGACGAGAAAAAGGAGGAGAGAAAGAAAGAGGACAAGGGAGATGACGACAATAAGGTTAATTTTCATTAATTAATTAATTAAGATTTTTAATTCATTAAAACAATTATTCATATTTGAAGAGTCGTTTGGGCAAGCACGATGCCAAGATTGAAGACAATTAGGAAGAAAAACAACCAACGTCGGATAAACACAAATTACGTGCAATAACGTAAATATCGCAAAAAACATCTTGTTAATCATGAAAAAGTCTTCAGGGATAACTTTTAATGCCTTTGCACATTTAGTGAAATTGACACTCGTAGTTTCACTAGATTTGTGATTGTAACGTAAAACGTGCAACTTCAATAACAACATAATTCAATCAAATTTATGCTAATGTTCCTTGCCCTTATTTACTCTCCATGACTCTGCTCTCGCCCTCATTCCTCCTCCGCTCGGCCATCTCGGGCGGTTCGCTCACTCTTTTCTGCCTCCTTCCTCCCCTGGCCCCTGCCTTACCGTACCCACCTCTACCGTATAGTAATGGCGGACAAGGGCGATAAGGGCGTCAAGCAAGAGGCAGCGCCGCAAAAGGTTAGTGGTAGTGTGGTGTGCCCGATTACGGTAGGATTCTGCTGTTTGTCAAACGTCGTCTCCGTGTGGTGTACTGCAGGCGGAGCGACCACCCCTGCTCGTCAGCGGGCAGCTGATCGCCGCGCACTCCGGCAAGCGGTACGTGGTCGAGCGACAGCTGGGCAAGGGCGGCTTCGGCGAGGTGTACCTGGTGCGATATTCTGCTGTTTGGGAAACGTCGCCGTGACACACCACGCAGGTGTCCGTGTACAAGGACCCGCGCAAGAAGTTTGCGATGAAAGTGGAGTTGAATGCGGTGAACGGCAAGGCGAGCTCGATGCTGCGTCTGAAAGTACGGTAGTACAATACGCCGAATCGTAAATTGAAAGCTGTATCACGAAACAAAACCGTTTCTCGATCAACGCAAGCTACAGTATCCCTTACTTATCGCTCGTTTCAGGTGGAGATTCACGTATTCGAGCAGATTGTCCAGTCGAAGCGCGTCGACCGCACGCACTTTGTGAAGATGCACGACAAGGGTACGGTATTCTGGGCCTAATTCTCGGCATCCGTGTCCCAAAGCTAAATCCCGGCTACACCATCTCTAACCTAATTCCCGGCTACCTCGATCATAATGCAGCCTACAGTGCCAATACTCTAATTCCCGGCTACACTAATCCTAGCCAAATTCACGGCTACAGTATCCCTAACCTAATTCCCGGCTTTAGGCATGACGGAGCAGTTCAAGTACTACGTGATGGACGTCGTCTGGAACTCTCTCAAGGACATGTGCCAGAAGACGCTCAACAACGCGCCGCTCAGGTCCGGGAACCGGCTTTTAGAACCGCAAGACGGCTTTTAGCACGGGACGTCAAAATCCGCGGAATCGCAAATCAATCGCCGGCCCTTTCAGCGGCTCCACTCTGGTCGGAATCGCGCGACAGACTCTCAAAAGCATCAGAGCCATGCACGAACTCGGCTTCCTGCATCGGTAGGCTATTTTCCGGCTCTGGCACAAAAGCCGGCTCCAGTGAAAAAGATGGTTCCGGTTCCGCCAACTAAATGCCGGCTTTAGCGACATCAAGTGGCAAAATTTCGCGGTCGGTCTGCCACCCATGGACTACCTCATCTACATTATCGACTTTGGCATTGCGAGACCGTACAAGGAGAAGAACGGGAAAGTGAGGTGAGTTCCGGAATTCCGGAAACAGGAACAGCAGCCGGTAAATAATCAACGGACACATGTCTATGCCGGTCTACATGTTATGAGTTACCATTTCCTGTCACCTTTTTCCTGTGACTATACCTCTTGACCCATTCAGTAAAAATGACAAAGTGTAAACGATCAACTTTTTTATATGTCTGATTTTTTAAGCAGCAATACCGTTGCAGAATCGCCCGTGAAACGGTGCCCTTCCTCGGCACCTTGAGATATGGGTCTATACGCGGCCTGCGAAAAGAGGAGCAGGGCAGAAGGGACGACCTGGAATCGTGGCTGTACATGATGATGGAGGTAGGCTAATTCTCGGTTCCAGCCTTTCCAGTTTTTGGCATTCGCCGGTTCCTGCTCTTAGCATTCATCCGATTAATGGTGCTGTCCGGTTATGCACCATGGCAGCTTGGGATGTGGTAGGATACTATCGTGCTCTAAATGTTGATGGAGGAATACGGTATATCGGGAGCGGTAGGGGTACGGTAATAGTTATAGATGAAAAATACGATTCAAATTTAAGATGTACAGCAAAGATAACTGCCTGTGGCTTTATGCGGAGACTGCAGAAGAACTGATCGCCGGCAAGATCAAAGTAATGGAGAACTCGGAACAATTGTACAAAGGTAATTTTTGTTTTCATGCCCTGATTTTGTTTTCATCGTTTTGCTTGTAGAGATAGCGCAATAGATAAAGGAAAAAGTGGCATCGAGAAAAAATGAAGATTTTTTAAAGTTATTGAATTTCAGAGGGCAAATTGAAGATGCCGAAGAATTACTGCAAAATGATCGCATACGTCAATACAGTGAGCACAAATTAAATTCTGTTTGGCCATTTTTTCATATTAGTATCGCGTGGTCGTCTAAATAACAGTATTTCGATTCGGAACGATAAAAAAGGAAAAATAAAAAAATTTAATAAACAACAGATGAAGTACGAGGAGGAGCCCGACTATCAGTGGTTCGACATTGCACTCATCGCAGGAGCAAAAGCGGAGAACGTAATTATTTTATTATTTTATAAATTTATAGTTACTATTATTCTATTATTAAGTACTATTGAGATCGATCCGGACGCGCCGTTTGATTGGATTGGCATGTATGAAGAAGATAAGAAAAGAGAGGAACAGAAGAGGAAAGAAGAGGAAGCAAGGAAAATTCCTGATAAGGTAGTTATTTTTATTGTTGTCAAGATAAAGAGAGTCGAATACCATGGTGGTGAGCTACGTTTCACTGTAAGGCATGTTTTGTAAAGAATGTGGAATTTCATATTTGGTCAATTAGGCCATTGAACCTTTCTCACGTCGCTCTATAGTTTTATTTTTATTTTTGAAGGTCGTGCGAGACGAACAATCGAAGTATTCCGAAACCGACCGCAAGGAATCGAGGATGAAAGCCAGGGAGAAGGAGAAGAAAGGGGATAGAAGAAATAAGAACAAGAAGAAGAAGAAGCAGCAGGTCGATATTTGTGCTTAAAATTGTTATTATTCTTCATTGATTTTTTAATCCAAATTTTGTATCATGAAGGTTTCATAATTTAATACATTAAACGATTTTTTAATCATTAATTTCAGCCGGAAGGGGAAGATCAAACGCTAATCTCCATGGAGGAAATGCTGGTAAGTTACTGTTTATTGAATTTGGCAATACAGTTTCTGTGTGTAAAAAAGTAAAAATGTATAGAAACACTGTCAATTTTTTAGAACATCTTTCATTTTTGAATGAATAACATAGAATTTTTCACTATAGGAAGACCTGAAGAAGGAGAAGAAAAAACGGCTCAAGAAGAAATCCGGCGAGAGAACGGAAGATGAGTACTGGAAGTCGGACGAGGACACTAGTGAGGTGAGCGCTTGATCTTTGAGCTTTGGCTTTTGGTATTTTGATGACAGTCTCTACCAAATAAGTATTAGGAGGACAAAGGTTAATGATTTTTTTTGGAAATTATTTTTTATTAATTTATGTATTAAATTCAGGATGATCGTTCGGACGAAGACGACAGTGACTACCGTGGAAGGTGATTAAACACTAATAATTATTAATCTTATTTTAACTAATAATAATAAATCTTAAAGTGCAGGAAATGAAAATTATCTATAAAAAAACAAGGTTAGAAAGATGGCTTATTTTCCAAATTCAGAAAGAAGAAGATGAAGAAGAAGAGCGGCAAGAGGCGATCTCGTGAGGTGTGCATATTGACGTAATCTCCATCACAACAAAGGGGCGGGGCTTCCTGGGAAAATCGATAACTGCAGCGAACGCGCGATTACTCGGACAGAGACGATGATGATGATGATGACTACGGTCGAGATGACAGGCAGGGAAATTTCTATTATTATTTGCACATTAAAATCTGAAAGTAACGAACCAACGAAAAATTACCAGAAGATGAACTTCGCCCTAGAAAAGCTACAGGAAGATTCTGGAAAATGGAGTTTGTCAAATTGATAATGCAGATACACCTACGACAAGACGCCTCACAGAAGGAGAGGACAGAAGAAATCGAGCGGAGGAAGGAAGAAGGTGCACATTTTAAAAAAATGATTTGATATCTGAACATTTCTTTAGTGTTTCACTTTGAGTAGATTTTTCCTAATTTAAAATCGTTTTCAAAATGGTGTATTCCGAATTTTAGGCCAGCAAGCACAGCAGAAAGAAGAAGACCTTTGAGGATGAGGAGAACATTCCCAGGATTCCGGATGTAATCTATAGTGACGTAAAATATAGATGTAGAAAAATTGCTAAATTTAAGCCGAAAATACCCGACGAAGAGAGCAAGAACGTTGACGAGGGTGTTAAGAAGACTCCTGCGAAAACACCCGGAAAGACTCCCGATAAGAAGACTCCCGAGGTAGGAAAATGAAATTGCAATTCTAAAACATTCTATAATATTTCAGAAGAAAAAGGCTCAAGATGACCTCAAGGAGAAGGACAAGAAAGACAAGGATAAGAAGGAAAGCGGCAAGAAGGATGAGGTTTGAAGAAAAATAAAAATAATTCCAATTTTTGTTATTCCAGAAACCTCCCGTCAAAACCGTTCCTGTCGAGCCCGCTAAGAAGGCGAGTGAAGCCGCTCCGAAGAAGTGAGCTTTTATCTGAATAGATTCTAATTTCATCATTTTCGTTAGCAAAAAGTCTTTGCATTGCATATTTCGAAAAAAATACAATTTTTTAACAGGGAGCAAATAAGCTGTGAGCATTTGAAATAAGTGGAAAATTGCGCTTCATAATTACTTATTTCAGGGAGCCAGCCGATGCCAAGAAGAACTAGAACGATCGATACACGATCGAAACAATGATGCATTCAACCCTTATCAAAATCATAAAACACAATATAAATCATTTATTATAAGCGTTTTTACATGACAATATCAAAAACAATTGTAACACCGGATGCTCAATGGCTTGTGGCTCAGCTAAACGATTTCATAAATATTCTCCGTTTCAGAAGGGTGTTCATTGTGAAACAGCTCAATTTTCTTGTTGATTGCGTTCTCCTTAGCTGCATTCTCTCCGGCAAGGTCATCGCTCCTTGCCGGAGAGAATCGGACCAGGTCGTACTCTGACGGCGTTGACGACATCTGACAATTCAGTGTAAAAAAAGTCTTCAGAGCCCCAAGCAGTGAATGTTTTTTGTTCGAAATTCTCACCGAATCATTGCTATGAAGTTGCTCGTGTACTTGAGCATTGACCAGCGATGACCCGTCAGTCGTGATCGACCTCAGTCGCAAACCAATGCAAATTAGCACTATGCCAACGCCGAGAACGATGAGACATAGGAGGGCGTCTGCAATTTTTTTATTAAACTGTTAATCTGAGTATGAATTCTGTCTAATCAATACGGTCAGACAAAGTAATTTTTCGGGGATAAACATGAGTTCATTTATCCCAATGGATGTCAACTATCTAGTTTACTTCGAGCCTCGTAGAAAGATTGGTTCAAAAGCAAAACAATTTCTGTGTTCTGGTGGGTCAAATAAGATTCTTACTGAGCACTAGAAGAAGGTTGGTGCTGATCGGAGTCTCGAATGTTACTGAGTAAGCATGTCCCTGCTTCTTAATAATTTCCTCGCTGACGTGAGGATTATCGAGCGGTCCAGTGGCGGAGTTGCACTCGCCATTTTGGCAGGGAAGAGTGTGAGTTTCTAAATATTTTCATGTATAGATTCTTCTCAAAATTGCTTATTTTATCATAATGGCTTACTCTTTTGGCTATGTTCTGTACAGCCGGGTTTTCTGCAGCGCGGCACACCTTCCGAATCGCAAACTAGTCCATTGCCAGGCGAGATGACGCATTCCACCCAGCAGAAGGGGCCGTAGAAGTTTCTGAAGCGAGAAAAAATGCAGTGGTCTGAGTGAACATCGTAGTGCCGAGAAGGCTCGCGTGACAATTTGATGCGTAGAGTCAAACAAGTGTAAAAACTGTTTTCTAAAATATACTCACTTTTGGCATTCCACCGGTTCGCTGATTATCCTTAGCCTTCCGCTGACTGTATGAGCACTCCTTGCAAACCGACGAAGCTGCATCTCCTCCTTGATTATTCCATCAGTGGATGAGGAAGTAATCGTAAGGAGGTGGGGTTTCTAAAATTAGTTAGATTTTTCAAAATATTTTTACGGAGCTAATTTGGTTTGCAGATATTGCGACTCTCAAGAATCCTTGATATCATTGTGAGAAAAACGATGCTTTGATAGAATGATTCCAACGAAGGAGCAGGCGAGGTAGCAAATAATATTTCGATTTTCCCATCCGTTTGCGATGTTAGAAAAATTATTCACTCACATCCCGCACCAGGTGCTCCCTATCCAACGTGTAGTCCAAGGTGACAAAGGTGGTGCGGGATACGGTAACAGCCTTTTCCATTCCATAGATACTAAGGGTGGTCTGGATTGGCTGTTGAGATATGGAGGAGATCCTAAGGCGTACGGCGAAATGACCGGTGGCGAGAGCCTGGAAATAGATCAAAGATCAAATTTCAACTTAACGGTTACAAAAAATCATACCCCTGGAACCAGAAAGAGAAGCAGCAGACCGGAGGCGAGAACCATGTTCAGAGCGAAAGGAGAAAAATATGCGGAAATGATGAACGAAATGGGACTGAAGACGCGAAAAATGCATATTTACGATGAACCCGATCACTTCTATTGTTCTGAAGACTCGAGTCTTTATGACGATTGTTTTATGATGATGTTTGTACCTAATGGCAATCCTGATGGGAGAAAATAATTCTGGAGACTCGTTGGTTTACGATGAATTTATGATGACCAACAATAATTAGAATATTTACGACGATATGCCTCGAACAGGCCAGCAATTATGTGCGAGCGGTGAGTGAACACTATTGTTAGATAAAGCAGAAACGTCGTCAAGGTAAATATCAAGTAAACCCGATGTATGGTTGTTCTTCGAAATTCATTTCTAAGTGAACGCTCTTTACTATTCCATTCTGTATGTGGATCCTAATCGTGCATTCTCTCACTTGTGAGACTTGTTATTGTTGTTGTTGTTGTTGTTGTTGTGTTGTTGTTATTGTTGTGTTGTTGTTGTTGTTGTTGTCTCACTTGTTAGATACTAAATGAAATAATTCCATCACCGAGAGATCAAGCACTATCTCCCATGCTCTCTATCTGTAGCTGATGTCACAGCTGGTCAAACACAGCGGAGCGATGTGAACTCGATGTATCGTAAAGAATGATGATTCTAACAGTTAGCTACCTTCCAGCCGTATTTTGTCATTGTTTGACAACGTTTGATTCTCCTCCTCTAAATGTATCGGCTGACACACAAGAAACATTGTGCACAACACGGCTCATTTACTTTTTGAGCCACGCCAATTCATTCCATGAAAAATTGAGAAAAAACTGTGGAGAGGTACTGAACAGCTGGTCAAGCAAAAATTGAATGAGAAACTATGAATATTCATCCAAGGAGATGAAGAAGCCACTCATTTTAATTCCATATTTTTAATATTTACGCCCAACAGTATTCTATAATTTGGATTTCTATATCAAAGTGAGCAAAACAGCAACTGATTTGGATTTGTTTCACTTATTTTCGGGTATTCGGGTAAAATGTGGACAAAATTCAAGGCAACAGCTGGCCAAACACAACGTACGAGGGTGCTTCCTCTTCGCTATGGAAGGAGAGAAACGTCCGGGGACTATAGCTACCAACTTCTTTCTTTTACACCCTCCTCCTGTTTGCCTATTGTTGTTGTTTGAAACCTGTTGTTTGACTTCAATGAATGCCTTTTCGCCGGAGTTTGCGATTTACCTATTTGCTATAGTTTTTCAGAATGACCCATCCGATTCTGATCACATGCGCTTTTCTGCTCACATTCACCATTGTGATCATGATGTTTTTGGAAGTTTTTGAGGTATTTCAAGCGCATTTCTTCCCAGATTTCTCTAATACAGATAGCCCCAATCTCAACCGGATTCGACTGGGCAACGCGCTCACAACTGAATGTGGAACGGGGGAACCCGTTGAACGTTACTGAATTGATGTTTGTTATTTTCAGTGCTATGAACGGCGAAATTTTTTATAAAAAAGCTAATTTTTCAGGAAAAAAATGCCCGCCAAGAAAACGTTCAAGTGGATTGTTGTCACATCCATCCAGTCTCCAACAGAGGACGTCAAGGTACTCTATTTTCGTGACATGTTCAGATTGCATACCCAATATTGGCATTCAATACTCTATTCGTTATATCCGTTTATTGCTCAGTCTGTTATGTCAGAGACTCGCTTCATATCCCGACTGGACACTGGTGGTAGTCGGTGACACGAAAACTCCGGCTGATTGGAGCTTGCCTGATGTCCATTATCTCTCAATTGAATTTCAAGTATTTTTTTAAAAGTTTGTCTTGGGGAAGGAGCTCATTGTCCCCTATGTTATGACAAGGCGCCAACGGTTTTGATGTATCCTCCAGGAAGCAATGGGCTTCGCTTCTGTAAACGGACTGCCAACGAAAAGCTACACGAGAAAGAATGCTGGGTTTGCTTTTTTCAATAGATTTGAATTTACAACTTTCCTTATGCTCATTACACTCATTACTGACTCGAAGTTCACTGCAACATTTCTAGAAAGTCAAGAGAACTAAGTTTGAATCATTTTAGTTATCTCTACGCTATTGCTAATGGCGCCCACTGGATCTACGATACTGACGACGACAATAAGCCTTACGGTACGGTACGAATTTATTATTTATTTCACTCATGTTTTTTTTCGATTTATCACTTTGAAATTAACAGGCAAAGGCTTTGAACAGTTTGAGTTCGCTACTGATCGAACGCGAGGAGTCCGATTCAACAAGCCTGGATGGGAGAATGGAACACTACAGTGAGAATTCGATTTTCAATGCTTTTTAATTTAGAATCTCCAATCCAAGTTTTTTCCATCTACAAATATAATTTGTAGGGAGTCCCTCTTCAATCCGTACCGCCACTTTGGCCGGCCAGACATGTGGCCGAGAGGATTCCCGTTAGAGCACATCAAGGTCGGCTTTTATTTCACTGCTTTCTCAGACTGATTGAAGTCCGTTCCAATGATTCAAAGCCAGCGCAAGAGAGAAGTGGAAAATGTTTTCTAATGTTATCGCTCTACGCCGGGGAGATAGGAAGGCGGTCCATTGTCGTTGCGTATTCAGAACTAGAGTTCGAAATACGGGTCGTCGTCTCTTCATTACACGCGCTCTCTCTCTCACACCGATCACAGAGGCGAGAGAGTGTGTGAAATGAAGAGACGTCGACCCGTATTTCGAACTCTATTCAGAACCATGACCACCACGACGGCTGCTACTCGCTGTGTCGTGTGCAGCGACCACCCGTCGTGCAGCAAGGCATCGTACAGAAAGTATGCACATCTCATTGTTTATCTCGCTTCCTTTCCTTATGCAAGACCACAGTACTTGTGTTGTTTTCGACTGTATTTAAAAAAAAAAGAAAAAAAAACAAAAAAAATGTTAAAAAATATTTTAAGGACCCCGACGTAGACGCCATCTACCGTTTGCTCCATGCCCAGCCAGAGAGCGGACTGGATGAGAGCTTCAACGAGTTTGCTCCACCAATCATTCTTGCACCGGGTATCCTCTTTTCCTCCCACTCACTCAAATTTGATCACCGATAGTAATGGTTTGAGAGTGTTCCAGGTACGTACGCGCCGTGGAACTCACAGAATACGCTCTTCTCCCACTCCGCTTTCTTCGGTCTCTTTCTTCCAACTACAGTCGCATTCAGAGTGACGGACATTTGGAGAAGCTACTTCACACAGGCAGGATTTTATTTATTTTTCTGAGACAACAAGTTAAAAAGAAAATACAATGGCTTTGTAATGGTATTCCGTAAACGTAGGTATGCTGCAGAATGGTAAATTGCTGTGGCATAATGGCTTTCAAAATATTTTGCAGGCACTACTCCATATTGCCGGCGAATCAGTTTCCTTCGTACCGGTCAATGCAATACAGCAAAGAAACGCCCACAGCTATCTGAAGGATTTCGATGATGAAATGTAAGTTGGAGGTTGATCTTCGATCTTCACCACATTTTTCTGAACCACATTTTTTTCTAAGGAGTTGTTAATTCACATTTTATATTTGATGTGTAAGTCACAGGCTTTTCATCGATAGTTTTTTAGTGATGTCTACGACAAAGCCGGTGAAATCGTGCAGTTTATCAGCCAATGGAAGTGCATCGGTGAAACGATGGATAAGTGAGTTGTGATGAAGGCTTTGCATTACTTTTTCCATTTACCGGTTCTGCGATTACACTTGCCAGATCTAAGGGACGTGCGAAATTTTTAGCCAATTCCAGATGCACAATCGAGCTGGCAGAGCGATTCACCGAGCAGGGATTCTGGGGACAGGAAGACGCGCAGCTGGTGATCCATTGGGTGATGGATCTGCAGAAGATGGCGTGGGTAGCTTCCTCCTTTTTTGTTTATCTGCTCAAAAGAAACTGTTCTGTTGTAAATTAGCATTGTCGAAATACAGTTGTGATTTTGAACTGTATTTTTTATGTGAATATCATATGCAATATCATTTCAGGTACACCTTCCCTGCCAAACGCGCTGATGTGCCTCCCGAGTACACGATTGGAGAGGACAAGGACATGACGAGGAACTGCAGGTGTGTTCTCAACATTCTAACAGTCTAACATGTCGCTGTAGAATCTAACAAACTACCAACACTCAATTTATATTGCAATTACACATTCATTGATCGTTTTATGTGCGAAATGTGTCGATCTGAAATGTTTAGGAGAGTCCATCTGACCTTCACCAATGACCTACCCAAGGACAGGACGCAACCAGCTGAGAAGCGAGCGGCAGCGAAGATTTATAATTTTGGAGATCTGAAAGTGAGGTTCCTTTGAATGTTCAAAACACAATAACACAATAAGAATAACATAATGAAATATTTGAGGACTGGTGCGATGCCTCCAACTCAACAGCGAGTCAACGCTGGTACTTTCCTACACCTGAGCAACTAGCTGAAACAACTGCGCAGAACAAGACGTTAACTGATAATTATCAGACCGTGAGTGGTTTTGTTAATATTTTTGAAAACAAATTGCAAATTTATCCCATGAGCCGAATTTCGAAAGGAATATGAGCTCTGATCGTGAAGGAAATAGGAAATGAAATATTATTGTTTAGGTCGCCATAATAACGAACAACTGGCAGTGGAGTATGGGCATGGGCATGCTGCAGCGGATGTATGATGGTGAGCGTATTTATTCTAAGCTTGACCTTCTCTTGCCTTGTTTACTCACTCGAAAAAACATGCAAAATCTGTTTAAAATGTTGGATAAATGTTGAGCTACACAGAGGTACTGTAATGATATTTCTCAGCCAACTTTGCGATGCTCATCTTCTGCGGACACTACCCGAAACAGAGCCGATACGCGGACATTGTCGAGTTCCCGGAGGGAATGGCTGACGGCGATTGTGAATTTTTTTAAATTAAAAAAAATTACAAATCTGATCCAAAGCAACCACTTTTTTATGTCGTGGAAAATTATTTCTTTCATATTTGCTTGTTTAGCTGATAAAAAATGATAAATAAATGTCAGCTACCTACCCAAATCTCAAGAGACCGATCAACTACATCGATTTGTCTAATGAGGAGGTGAACCATTTTCAAAAAATAAACCTGATTTAAATTGCAGGTCCGCTGGGGGTACCTAATGTACTACTGTCTCGCTAAGGTAGAGGAGATGAAGATTCAGAATGTGAAAGGTCTTGATCGATTTATTCTTGATTGGAAAATGGCTTTTGAGATGCGAGAGTATGCTAGACAAGCATAATCTTGAGTAGAGAACTCAGTTAGCTAGTTATTCGTGGTACTCCTTCTATGAAGTATTTTCAAACGAATGTTTTTATATAAAAATATAGGAAAAAAATCATAGTTCTCTGCAGGTTACGTCATGTTCTCTGATGACGTCCTCTTCAATTTCTGGAATCCCCTTAATCTCGATATTCTGCAGGGAACGAAGCGAGCTGCGGGATGGGGACAGTGGTTAGTGTCTATTCAGATTCAATACAAAAACAGATTCTCAACAATTTTATTTTGCGTATCTCAAAAGATGCAGTAATAATCTAATAATCCATTTTGTCAAGGTGGCCTAACAAGCAGTTCGGTTTCGATTCGATGAACAAGACTATTCAGCTGATCACAGGTGCATTTTCACATATTTTCAGCTTCGATACCAAAAAAATAACATAAAATTTCAGGCAAATACAAATCCGACTGGGAGGTGACCAAGTTCGTTGCTGATCTTACGCGAGAGGTGGGTATTCACTACTGTTTTACGCTCGATGTTTTTACCCTCACATCCTACGAACTATTTCTACGTCGAAGCCCACTCAAAATTATCTGATAATTGATAATAATTGTAACAACTTGCAGGTCTCTCGCAAACCGCGCATCGAGATTGTCGACAACACGACGGTTACGGATCCGTTAAAGTACTTGATGGTGGTAAGGAACTATCATATCTGATCTAAGTGACAGAAAGATGCTGTCATTTTAAGTATATTATTTAGTAACTTCTGAAACGAACTAAATAAAGAAATGAATCACTGTTTCAGGGCGATGGTTGGGTGATCGGAGATTGGATGTACGTTCCAACGTCAAATATATCTTTCGTTGCAATGTTTGCTCAGGTATTTGTCCTAGTCATGTTTTAAAATAAAGACAAATATTATTTTTGGCAGCTCGCTCACGAGGGCGAGCTCTTTCACGAGTTGTTCACATCCAAGATCATGCACATTCTGCCGAGTGAGGGGTAAGTAACATTTTATCAAGCGCTCAATTTGTGAAGACGTGAAGTTTCATCAAGAAATATTCCTAATCAACAATGTGTTGCAGTTCAACCGAAGCAGATCCAACGCGTGTCCGCTTTCTCTGGGGCACAGAACGGACCAAGTGAGTTTCATTTAGAGTTCGAAATACGGGTCGCCGTCTCTTCATTTCGAATTTCTGTCAGAGAAATGAAGAGACGATTACCCGTTTTTCGACCTCTAGTTTCATTATCCTCAAATGAATTCAGACAATTTCAGTTGGACGGAGAAATACGAAGCTTCGCAACACGGACTGCATCCGGCGAAGCTCACTGAGTTTCTGGTATGTCTTCATCTAGATTTTGGCACTTTTTCGATTTCTGACACAGTCATTTCTCGCTGTGTACTCTCCCCATCATTCCCTACCCCCTTCACACTCAGCGCTGTCGTACCCCGGGCCAAAAATCGAAGAAGTTGATTGATTTTACAAATACCTGTGCAAACGAAAACGTCATTGGTAAACGTCCACGACTGTTTTCAGAAATTCCCCGAGCGAGCGAAATTCTGCGATGCAGTACTGGACAAATTCTATCACAACATATTCCGAATTGGAAACTGGACTTGATTAGTGAAGCTGTTAGACATTTGTTTGCCCCTTTGCATTTGTCATGGTCCTCTTCTTTTTTATATATCTTGTTAATCTTGTTTACATTTGTAGTTGTTGAAGAACACAATGATTCCGTCATTCGGATGAGTCGTGTTAACACTCGTTTCGGCTGTCGCATTTTTCTTCTTCTCATCCTTGGAAAATAATGAGTCGTTCACTCACTGTACTCGAAGAAACTCGAAGGTGTCTTGAAAGAACATGCTCCTTTAATTGTAAGATAGATCGAATAGAAATCACGTCTTTCTACAGGGGATGAGCGAGAGAAGGGAAGAGAAACAGAGAAAAGCGAGAGAGCACGCCAAAGTGAGAGAGTTTGGCGATGGTCTCGCTACGAACTAATAAACTGGTACACCGCTCCCTCTTGTGAGAGTCTTCGCCCTGCTCTGCTGCCAAACAAACTCTTTTCTAGGTAAAGAAACCGAGAAACACCTGCATTTGTGAGAGTGCTCCTTCCACCTAGCAACAGTGCGCAGTCCACCGCAACTGTCTCTCATTTGCCCGTTGTCTCTCTACTGAAATTGGGATGACCATCCTTCCCTCTTATTCCCCTTTGCCTTCTTCTACCCAACTATACGATTACATCCATTCGAGTCCCTTCTCTTCTAACTTGCCCTTTTCACGTTTCCTCTTCTCATTTCCGCTAAAACCTCAAGAACCTTTCGCCTTCTTTTCTCTTTCTTCGTCTTCTTAGTTTTTCTTATCCTTTTACTCACTAGTTTTCCCCATACTCGTTTTCCATTTCAAAGGATGGCATCGTCCAACACCAAGCAGCTCATCCTTCCTATTATGCTCGCCCTCGCGTTGATTAGCGGACGCTACCTACAGGACGCCGGGCTCTCCGAGAAAAAAGTAAAGGTAAAGGTCATCCCGTTAAACAATGCGATTGCGTCCTGCGTCACTGCTAGGCCAGTGATTATGAGGCCAATTCACTGAGGAGTGCCCAATGTCTCCTTTGGACCTACTTTAACGCGTGATCTAGTCACATATATATATAATTCTCTTTCTTTGGTCGGGCGCAGACGATCTCTGAAGAAAACGAGTGAGCACAACGGAGTAGAATGGCTTTAATTTATAGACTTTACATAGTTTCAGAGGTGGTTGTAGAATCAAGAACATACAGTATATGTATAAAATTATAGAAGTGCGCAACTTCCGAGACGCATTCCATCAGGGCGATCGAGGACGGCAAATCCCGTACATCTGTTGATGAGGTATGGTAACTTCTGCAGTAGCGCTGTCAGGGTGAAGAATCCGCCTCTTCATTCAGCGTTCTCTCTCACTAGTCAGAGTGACGAGAGAGTACGCGGGGCGAAGGGACGCTTTGTTATCCTGACACCTCTATTCTGCAGCCAATAATGATGAAATCGATCGCATTTCAGCTCGACGGCGAGTCTCAGAATTTCTACAAGAAGCATGATGGGGTAATTCAATTGTTGTTCCGAGTTTTAATTCATTTTATTCCTTTTTTAGACGCACTGGACCATTTTGACAAAGGAGCGTGAGGAGTTTGGCCACTTGATCGTCTACAAACATCATCGGATCAACCATAAGATCGATGACATAATCATCTGCGATATTGACCGAAGCCGCCTCCATTAAATCTCTGTTCTAAAAATGTGTTCCAATAAAACAGTTCCTTCATTCAACGTGCTTACAAGAAAATTTAAGCCGCGAGCCAAAGGAGTGCAATGTTAGATTCTTCTTAAGACTGCTCACCATAAATCCCCGATTCGCACTCATATACTCCATAGCCATTCGATGTCACTCCAAACGCAGCCGGGAAGAAGGGGAAGAAAGAAAGGACGATCAATGGAAGAATTAGCATGAGAGTTGAGCAGATGCGAACTTTTCGGCCTTCCCAGTGCTGCAAAAGTTCCAATTTCTTTATGCGTTCCTTTCTATTTTGTGCTATCTCTTTGATTGATCAGGCAGATCGCCGTATATCTCGACACCGATAGTTTCCCATATTCATAGCGATATCACATATGCGACAGCAAGGAGTCTAGATTGCAGAAGACAGCTAAAATATGTGTGAATGAAAGTGAAGATAAAGTAAACGTAGAGGTATATCCACGTCGTGCGACTTCACACTAGTGAATACGCTAGTAAATGCTAGGAAAAAAGTTCAGATATTTAAAAAAAGAATAATAATGAAATTAAACCGATTATCTAAAGCAAAAATATGTGACCTCGATTGGGAAACACTTGCAAGCGGACATCGATCATGCGCATCGCCCAGTTCAACATTACATTAGTGATCGCCGCGATACCTTGAATTTTGTTTTTTGTCGCAGTTAATCTTTATCTGTTCGAGGTTTCTCATGCAATGGAGAACTTGTAGAATGCCGAGTGAAATTCTGACGACTTCGCCCGACGAATTCGAATCAGAATGTATGCATAGATAACACAGAAGATCGGCTCGATGACGTCAGAATAGATAAGTGCGATAAGAGGAAGGATGCCAGGCATTGTAGGAGTTTCGAGTTTTCGAGCCACGAGAAAGGATAAGTTCCAAGTAGAAGGTTCCTTGTCTTTTTTTTTGGTACTCTGTGCACACATCATAAGCAAGCCGCAAAAGGTAGTCTATTTCATTATTTATTTTATTGTATTTATTTGACAAAACATGTGCTTTGCTGTCGATGCCGTTTAGTCTTGAAAAATGAAATATGTCTCAAGTGCTGATCACTGAATTCAAACCGGGGAGGGATTGATGGTGATGGTGAGTATTTTCTCTTGAGAAAGATTAATGAACGAAAAAAAATCGTTTGGAAAGGAGAGAGAATCTACGGAACATGGGCGCGGCTTTTCGAGCATTTCGGAACGGAATAAAAAAAGTCTCTGTGCAGTATTTGCATGGAAATGGGTCCGCAGCATCTTTCTCAGGTGCAAATGCAGGGTGCAGGCTTTTTCAGATCTTTTTTTTTCATTCAGAGAACATATTTCTTCAATGCTTTGTCGCACTTGAAACCGAGACAGATGATTTCGGATACTGTACGGCATTTTGGCGCGAAATGAATTAAGGACGCCATGGTAATGATTCGGCGATTTCAACTTTATCTTTGTTCCTCAGCTGAAATAATGTTGAACGACCTTTCTATGAACATATTCGAAAAAATGTGCCGATTCTTGGACAATAGAACAATTCTTCGCATGAGACAGGTTTCATATTTTTTATTTGATTGTATATTTGTTATCGCAGGTCAGCAAATCAACATCTGATATGATTTCAATACTGCCAACTTTACGAGATACAAAGCTTCTAGCATTCATTGTTTACTACCATGTACGTATTACATGACCCGATTAAAACAGCCAATAATCGCTTTTTTTCAAGGAGACTGAGTTGGGTAAAATATGTATGTCATTTGTCTTTCATACTGAAATGGCCTGCTTTCTCTTGAAACTTTTCTGCAATTGGTTTCTCGACAAGCTTCGTTTCGAAGCGAAGGCATCAATTTTTTTTTCGATTGTGAGTTTTCTGCTATTTTATTTAAAAAAAAATTATTTGAGAATTTCACGATAATTCTTGCTAATGACGAGGCGGAGAAATTTCTCAAATTCTTGAAACCACATTTTAATAGAATCCATATCAATGGATTACATATACTGAGGAGTGATAGTCTGAAAAACTGCCATGCCAATACCGTTGAAATGTGTACAAATCTCCTTGAAGGGAAATTCATAGAACATCTCTCAATTGATGCACCAGAAGTTAAGCATTTGTGAGTGATCCGGTAAATTTTTGGTAATGTTTGAATTGTGATTTCAGTGAAGCATGGACCAACTTGTTCTTAAAAGTAGAAACAAAACGCACCGTAATTAGCGTCAAAAAGATGGATTACGGTATGAAAAATTTGCAAACTGCGTAATGATCAATTGAAATGCAATAAAGTAAAAATACTTTCAGGCACAATGAAGTTTTTACTTCATAGCGCTGATTTATTGGACTCGATATATCTGAAATTAGTATGTATTCATTATACATTCGATGTTATACCGCTGCTAAGAGAGATGCTCACTAGAAAATGCACGAAGCTCCAGGTTGATAAGAACGATAATTTATCCACAACTGAAATGGAAAAGTTAGTCATGGTGTGTGTTTTATTTTCCTTGTTTTGCTTTGTTTTTTATTTTTTTATTTTCTCTGATCAGGTGTTGTCGCATATGAACAAGAAGGTCTTTGTTAGTCTGCAAATAGATTTGGGCAATGATATTGAGACACAAATTGGAATCTACAAATTGGAAAGGGCACACTACAATTCGCATATTAGCATCAAGCACCTGTATTTTTCGGAGAACATCTTGCGATAAATAAGCTTCTTCCAACCCCGTCAATTCCCTCGCATTTTTTTCCAGTCATCAACGTTCATAAATTTCACATAAATTTATTATCATAAATATCTCAATGTGTTTTTGGCATCTCAATAAATGCATCTTCCAAGCCTATAACATTTCATTCTGTATCCCCTGGTCACATTAGACGAGCGAATTCTGTAACGCTTCACATTCTTCGCACGAATGAGCACTGCCAGCGGGGATCAAGCGAAAAGAAGCGAGAAAATGCGACTCCTAGTGATCTTTCAAAATGCATTCGCTATTTGAAAAACCATTATTCTTCCAATTTCTTTTGCTTTTTCTTTTCTTTTTTACAAATTGTTGTTTTAGACATCATGAGCGATGAGACAATGGAGAGGATCAAAACTGCAAGAAAGAATGTGAGTGCTGATCTACCTTTTCTTGGACGTTTTTTTTTCTTGAAAAACATGTTCGTCTTAAAAACCGTGTAATCTCAGGCTTGCGATGTGTTGGCCAACGATAAGATTGCTATGCCGTTCATTATTCTGATGGATCTGACCATGCAAGCAATCGAGAAAGGAATGAACCACGAAGTAACGTGAACATATTCGAATTTTTAATGAGCTTCTCGTCTTTCGATAAGATAGACTACATGAGAAGGCATACATTGTTATCTCTAGTGCCTTTTGAACAACAAGATTTAATGAAATATTCCAGAGCATTGAAGAGGACATCAACAGCCTATTCTTTGAAGCTGGAAGGACGAGAAGGAAAGATGAGAGGTTGGTGATAATATAAAATATGATAATTTCCTAATCTCACTCGCAGTGCTGATCCCGTGCGTGGCATGTTGTATGACGCATTCGATGTCATTGCGCGAACATTCTCCTCGCTGCGGCACTCAACCATCGGCCAGGTATACTAGTTGATTGTTGCACCATTTAAAAACAGAAAAAAGGGTTCAGGTGCAGAAAACAGATGGAATTGCACTTGAAATAGATCAACCGGTCTCCCAGTTAGAAACTGCTAACCCATCAGAAGAATCGGCTCAGAAAGAATGCGTTACAGCCGCCCCTGATCATCAACAGTTCGAATACAATGACACCATTCCTGACGACAATGAGACCCTTCTACTTCCTAAAGTTGAGGTATTTGGTAGCACTTATTTCATGTTAACTATCGCTATTTTCAGGAAATCGAACAGCATGGAGACTTCATTGAAATGGTCGCTGAAATAAAACAGGTTTGAAGGATTCCCGAATGCTCATGTATTGCCAACCCTAGGACTCCGGCGAGGATCCTGTCGATAATCAGCTAGAGGAAGTCGAGCACAACAACGTATGTTAAGACTGCTCTTGCAATAATTGTTCACCCTCGGCCACACTTTCCAAGATAATCATCTAATTCCTTCATTTCTTAGATTTACAAGTTGTGAATTAGAAAAAAATACAGTTTCCTAGTGTCCTGATTCGTTTACTTTCAAAGTCCGGCGTCATCAAGACATGCTCTAATTGCGGTGCGACTGAGACCATAGTCTGGCGCAGGAACTCGAACGGATTCTACGAATGCAAGTGAGTATGGGAGAGGAAACAGGTTCTCAGCTATGAAATGTGTGGCTTAAATGTAGAGAATTAGCGTCATTTTAGCCCCTGTCAACTATATTTTCGACGAAACGGAAAGAAACGGCCTCTGACCATGAAGAAAAAGACGATTTCTCGCAGTTCCATGAAGCTCATGGTATGTATGCGAACTAGCGACCCACGATACTCACAACTGGGCTACGGTATCAGCGATCGATACGGTAGAACCCAAAGGGAGCAGGGGTACGCTTAGAACGCTATGGCAGAAGGGTGATGGAATGAACCGTGAACCGAGAGTGTGAGAGAGTACTGTAGGTGTGGTACCGTGCCAAGGACCAGAAGGGTGATTCAATAACCAATAATTTATTGAGGGATACGGTAAGGGAAAGATTGGAAGGGAAACGGGGTTGAGGGGTACTGAAGAGGAGACTGACGTGGATACTGGGAGACTGAAGTGGGTACCCAAAAGGGTGCTGCTGGGATGAAGATGGAGGATACTGTAAGATCCTAATGAAACTGCTGAGATCCAAGGTAGGATCTATGGATGGATGGAAGCCGAGGGGTATGACCCTGGCCAGACTGCGACTGGACTCGTTTGCTAATCAAACGAGGAGAGGTTCAGTGTTCTGAAGTGCTCTGAGGAAGGGTGGAAAGGGAGAGTATTTATAGGCCGACGGCGGTATGGAAATGGAGCTCAGGCAATGTAAAGAGAGGGATGAGATATGCTAATGAAATTACCAGACAGTTACTAAATGGATAGACATGCAAATGATTATGGAAATTATGGGGGCGATGTGAGAAAGGGAAGAATGGAGTTGTAATTATGCAAAAGAGGTAGTGACTTGAGTAAAAGTCGCTACACTCCCGCCTGAGGGATGGAATGGAATGGAATGAAGTGAAATGAAGTGGAATGGATTGAAGAGTGTAGGTTCCTAATGAACTTGTGTTGACTGATGATGAGGGGCGAAAATTGCTGACGGACGACTACGGGGGTACAATGCAATAGGGGGAACAAGAAACGAACAATTGGACGAGTGACTCAGGTCGTCTGGCCACGGCTCGTCGAACAGGTAGGATATCTTCTTGAATAGGCTGCTGCGCTGATCTAAACAATCTGAATAGAGAATAGAAGGGGGGAGTGATCTGGGATGGAATGGGCGGATGCTTGGTCGCCGCGATGGAATCGACGATTGAATCGATTGACTGAGGAGTGGATGGGGTGATCGAGAGTGGTCGAGATCCCTCTCGCCAGGGAACGGAGTGGATAGAGTACGGTAGATTGGATGTAGTGGAGTTGTATGAATACTTCTTCTTAGGAGCTGTACCCTGGATCGGAATGGGATCGAGGGAATGGTTGGGATAGACACTATTGGTCTGCTGGTTAGGAACATTGTGATTGTTGGATGAGGGGACGGAATCGATGAATGGGTCCTTGACGGGTACGGTAATGGATGGTTCGACTGGATTGAATGATTGGGGTGGAATGATTTCGACGGTTTGCTTGACCGGGACGGAATCAATAAGACTGGAACTGCTGGAAACATCAGCGACACTGCCACTCGTCGTGATGGTTTCCGGGATGAGTGGAATGGATTGTTCCTCAATGATTGGAATGGACTCGTGTAGTGAATGACTGGATGGAAGCTCAACTGAGCTGATTGATGACGTGTCACTAATGGGAGATGGATTGAGAGTCGGTTCTAAATGGGATGGAGAGATTGGATGAGAATCGGATGTGGATTGGGATGGAATGAGTGCCATGAATGACTGCGCACTTGGCTCGATCTCGATGATCTTTTTGAGATCCTTGGAAACGATTCCCATAACGAAAGCTTTCGCAGTTTCGAAAAGGGAATCATGGGATTCCGAGGTGGAAAATACTTTCTGATGCCAGAGAATGGACTCCTCAACCCTGCCATGGTAGTCAGTCATATTGATGATCTGACTACGCAGTTGGGATCCAATCTCATGGTAGGCATAGATGGTATCCTTGAAGGTGCAGTGGACTTGGGACAGGTTCACGATTCTGGATTGGAACTCGGACAACGAATGGAGTGTGACGTCACTTTCACCAATTGAATAGATGGTGGAAAGTGTGTCGATGACCTGAGAGTGGAGAACATTGAGTCGCTCGTACTGAGTGGCAAAGATGCTTGCCATGGCTGAGGAACTGAGAAGGTTCAGTGGATGGTTTGCTGCGACTGGAGAGATTGGGGTTGCTGCCACGCGGGACTTGGTTGGGGTTGTTGAAGTGGAACGATGCACCATATGCGAACTAGCGACCCACGATACTCACAAATGGGCTACGGTATCAGCGATCGATACGGTAGAACCCAAAGGGAGCAGGGGTGCGCTTAGAACGCTATGGCAGAACGGTGATGGAATGTACCGTGAACCGAGAGTGTGAGAGAGTACTGTAGATGTGGTACCGTGCCAAGGACCAGAAGGGATTCAATAACCAATAATTTATTGAGGGATACGGTAAGGAACAGGGTTGGAAGGGGAACGGGGTTGAGGGTACTGTAGCGGAGACTGGTGTGGATACTGAGAGACTGAAGTGGATACCCAAAAGGGTGCTGCTGGGATGACGATGGAGGATACTGTAGATCCTAATGAAACTGCTGAGATCCAAGGTAGGATCTATGGATGGATAGAAGCCGAGGGGTATGACCCTGGCTAGACTGCGACTGGACTCGTTTGCTAATCAAACGAGGAGAGGTTCATTGTTCTGAAGTGCTCTGAGGAAGGGTGGAAAGGGAGAGTATTTATAGGCCGACGGCGGTATGGAAATGGAGCTCAGGCAATGTAAAGAGAGGGATGAGATATGCTAATGAAATTACCAGACAGTTACTAAATGGATAGACATGCAAATGATTATGGAAATTATGGGGGCGATGTGAGAAAGGGAAGAATGGAGTTGTAATTATGCAAAAGAGGTAGTGACTTGAGTAAAAGTCGCTACAGTATGATTTGGCATATCGTACGATTGTTGTTAAAATGCAATCATGGTTTTAGGATTCCGTCAATGGAACTGTCGATGCTGACCAGTCAAGGCTCCAGGAGCCCAAACAAGTGGTACGAATTGCCTATAAGAAAAGTAAATAAAATGTATTTAGGCAATGGACGAGGATGAAAACAATGATAGTGTTGACTGTTCTATGAAAGATCCGACACCCCGCAAAAGAAGACGAATTGAGACGGAAGACGAGGGTTAGTGAACCCATTTTTATACGCCTAACCCCTTTTTTCAGAGAATGATACGACCGCGGAGTTTCCATGCACAGTATGTGCGAAGAAATTTACGAGCAAAGGAAACATGATCAGACACAAGAGAATACATGCTGGTACACATTGCAACATTTGAAAAATAATAAAAATTCTTATTTGATATGATAATCATCAATATTTGGAACATTTCGAGAAATAATTTGTTCGACCAAACATTGATTTTTTTAAATTTTTTTTAAATTCTTTTTTTTTGCAGAAACGGAGGAAGAGCGGAGGCCGTTCGCTTGCAAAATTTGCAATTATCGATCGAATTGTGGCAGCAATCTCGACTTGCACATGAAAACTCATTCAAGTGAGATTTATTTCAATACATTATCGATTTTGAGCCATTTATGCGATTATCGATTTAGACCCATTTATACATAGGCCTAGATAAGCGAGAGCATCACGGATGAGCATTCCATGTTTACTTTCTTGTAGTTGAAAGTTTGGGCCGTCACTTTTACCATAATTATCATATTTTTTTAACAAACACTACTGTGATTTTGAGAATCTAGGAATACAGAGAAATTATAGAATTATATCATGGGAAAGTAATTAGTAATTACAGAAGACAGACCATTTGCATGCAGTGATTGTGGAATTCGATGTGGTAATTCTGCCAGCCTCAACGCTCACAGGGAGAAACATCATGTTCGTTTGTTTGTAGTTATACATTTTCATTGAACAAATTCTTCGAACAATCTTTTTTCTTTTCAGAAATGATTCGGATGCATACATCTCAAAAACGCATTTTGACAAAAAAAAACTGTTTTATCCTGTTTGAAATTATTTCCGTGTGATAAAGATGCTCCTTATTGTGTAATAGCGACATTATGGGTTAGGAGCATATGCACTGCATCGTAATTTCAAACTAAAACAGCAAATCAGCATGGATGATTGGGTTTCAGGACAGGAAAGAAATCTCTGAGCGTCTGCGCAACGCTTTCATCATTTAACATTTTATTCCGGGAAATGCAAAAAAATATTTTGAAGAATGGAGAGGAATAATTTCATTGAATATCTTCAGTGTATTCCAAGTGTTTGATTTTTAAAATGGAATTCGCGTCCACTTTAAAAACACCAAAATGCATGTTCTGGATTTTCAAATTTGTAAATGCTTTCAAGCAAATACTCTTGTTAGCGTAGGAAACAACCTGATTGTAATTAAAAATCGTTTTCAGAAATTATTGTAACCAGCACCTTGATCAGTTGTTCAATATCATCTATATCCAACGTGTGATAACTTTTAAAAGCAATCTTCACACATTGTCTACCGGACATCTCTCTCAAAAGCGGGAGGATGAGTATACGATTATGATTACAGTCCAACTCCAGCTTAATAGATCTTGATAAATCTCCGAGTTGTAATAAGAAGTGGACAGTGTCTTAATATTATAGTTACGTTTATCAGTTAATGAAAATATATACCTATTTCAAAATTATTTGTACGAATTTCCACACACTCTGTTCTTGCTTTTGTAAGGAAGTTTATCCAAGCCTGACTTAAAATTCAGATTTTTTAGAAGTTAAATTTCGAAACGGCCAAGTGACTTACAACTGTACAGGTTCTGCATTAACAATTAATATGTTGTCTAATTTTTTCCCTTCTAGAAAATTCGCGCACATATTGATAGTCTTCTTTCCACATCGAGATGTCGTGTGCATGCATCGAATTTGCACTCTACTAAATAGAGGTCTCAAATGCTGGAGAAACGCATTCAGATCCAGATCAGCGAGGGATAACATCAATTCCTCGAATTTAATATTTGAATTAAATGAAATAATTGTGATTAATTAGTAGTATAACCTGTGTATTTCTATCTTTCTTTTTGCACGTGAGTGATTCTTTATTATCGAATCCCAAAGTGTTAAGAGAAGAGATGAAACAAAAATTCCAAAATATAGAATTAATTTCGTTTTTGAAGTAAAATGACATGTGCAATTTGCCTCTTGGGCAGCTCTGATATGAAACATGTTATTTTATGAAAATGTATAGTTGTTTCTAAAACTTCTTAATTTATAAACTTACCGGGAATGGAGAAATTGTTAATCCAAAGAGAATTGTGTTTTGTGTGCTTGCCACTTTAGAAAGTGTTTCCTTTGTGGCCTTGCTTACCTGTGATTAGCCGATCATTGATATTAAAAAAACAACAAAGGAATAGGAGACCTGGTTCAGACTCAGAATTGCATTCTTTTTCAAATATCCACAGATTTTTCCGAATACGGTGGGAGATATATTGTTCAACATCTGATTGGAGAGGCCTACCGGCCTAATAACAGCCTAATAACAAAAGGACATTCTTCAGAAAGGTGATAACATTTTTGGAGTATGCGTAAGCGTCCTTATGAGAATATCGTAATTTGGCGCTAAATGTATGGTGACGCCTAGAAATGGCAATTTTTTAGCCAATTGTTTTCTTTCTGATACTTCTACTGCATTAAGTTTTTGCCTTGGAGAGATTGACAATTCCTACATTAGAGTCCAGACAAAATTGAAGATGGACAACTCGGTCTATTATGATGATCAGGTATGATTTGTCCTCTGCTTTCTATTAACGTCATTGTTTCGCCTGAATTTATCAGAATCCTTTCTAACAAAGCTCTTTCATGAAACTCATAAAAAAGGGCATTATTTTTCCGATGAATTTTCTGTTCCGATAGAGCCGATGCGAACGGATCAGCTAGATCCTCGGCTTGTTTCAGAAGTCGCTCCATCCTGACTGGCTGCAGTTCCTAGTGGACGAACAGCAACAGATGTGGCTGCAGCACTGTCACAGCAACCAGCCCGTGGAAGCCATTGTAAGTTGTATATACTACTACACAATCTCGGTATTTACTTAGTAGTTAGATTCCGAAAGAAAAAAATTGGGATTTCGAAATAGGGCGCAATGGGAACCGTGAATAATTTTTCAAAAATTGAGATTACTGTCGATAGGATACATTATATTTAAAAAATCTATCGCAAAAATAAATAAATCTAAAAAATTGAGAAGAAAATGTTAGTATTTCGCAAAGGCACCACTGAGCGGGCAAGAACTCTTCGAGTTGGAGATGTACAGGCAATATCTGGACAATCTCTTCACCATGGACGAAATGGTAATTTTTTTATTAATCAATCCTCGTTGTACTAATTAGAATCGTTTGTCTCATCGATCTCATTCAGGCAAACCATGTAATTCGGACAACCGTGCCTCGGTTCACGCCTCCACCCAGTTACCGCGTCGTCAAAAGTTCCGAGGACGTAGCTCTTGTCGATGGGGTCAAAGGTCCATCGGCCGGTGATGAAGCAGCTGACTCTCAGAATGCCATAACTCTTCTCATTTCCACTACAGACGACAATGATGATGAAATTGAACTTATCTTCGAGAAAAGGGGCGTGCCTGGCACGGAGGCACGTACGGCACATCTCAAAAAGAAGAAGAAGAAGAAGAAGAAGCGAGGGAAGAAGCGAGGGAAGGGGACGATTGTGGCAGAAGTCGGCGATTTGGTGCCCGCTCCAGCTGCCCCCTCCACACTCGATGAACACATTGGCAATCAGAGCAACGCAGCTGCCGAGAAAAAAACTGAGGATGGAGAAAAGACGAAAGAAAAAGCGACCTCATCGTCGACTACCTCCGCCCTCATCGATGGATCCTCTACTACAGTCCACAGCGATGCTCTTGATGCATGCACGGAAAGTCAGATGGACAATGCTCTTGAGAAAGAGACGGAAGCTAGAGAAGAACTCGAAATTCATCCTTCGACTTCGCAGTTACCGCTCATAGATGGAGCGACTGATAACGGCGAAGAAGCCGTCATGAACATGGGAAATGAAAAGGAGCAAATACAGCCGACAGAAGTGAGTTCACTCGATAAGTGAGTTGTCAAGTTATTATATCACATTGTGTTTCAGGTGGCAGAGCCTCTAGTAGATGACTTGGTGCTAGCCGATGCCTTCTCTTCCTCCACTTATCCCATCAATTTCAAAGAAGACCTCGATGCAACCATTGACAATCATATTAACGATGAGAAAGAGAATGAGGACGGAGAAGACACGAAACAAGATGCCGCCTCGTCGTCGACTCCATCCGGTCCAATTGATGAATCCACTGAGAATGGCGCGCATCACGGTAACGCCGATGCGCAAGTGAGTTTGGAAATGGTTTCGTATTAGCAAATTTTCTAAAATCGAAGGTTAGAAAATGTATTTCAATGAAGCTGCGAAGCGGTTGCCATAATGATGGCGATTTTCGGATGGATGATGTCGGCGAGGCAGATGGAGATGATCAGATAGACGACCGAGAAGGCTTCGAAGACGTATGCAAAGATGAGGCAGAGGAGCAACCTATGACTGGTCTCGCACAGAGAGTAAGTCACCTCGAAATAAGATGGGAACTATTGTTCATACAGTTGTGTTTCTTCTTCGAAAAAAAGCCATGAATATTATTAATAAATGCAGGTTCTTCGATCAGCCACCCGAACCCAGCGACCACCATCCTTCTCGTCATCGTCCGATACGGATTCAGAATCGGATTTCGACGGTGAGGAGGAGGAGAAGGAGAACGATGAGGATAACAGCAATGTTCCGTCTGGATCAGCAGACAGAATTGAGAATGTTAGTGCTAGTGATATTCAATTCAGACAAGCAAATAATTGGTTTGATTGCAGATTGTCATTCCACCGAGCAAGCGTTTCATTGGAATGGTACGATTTCGAATTCATATTGAATGTCTCGCATGATAAATATTATGCATTTTTTAACTTATTAAGCTTTGGGATATCAAAAGTATTGAATATATTTAAGGACGATAGGAAGTGGGAGAAGAAGGTGGCGGCAAGTGAGAAATACACCTTCACATCGCGCAATGTTTGGATGTGCCCGAAACCAAAGGTATGCAAGTAGATCGAAAAAAAATTTCAATACATTGCTTGCAAATTATCAACATTTATCCCATCCATATCAATGAAATGGCATGACGATAACAATCGCAACTGCATGCCTAAAACGATGATTACCCATTCCAGAAGGAGTTCCTTCCCGATCCATCCAGCGACACTTGCGAATCGCTCAGGGAGGCCCGGATAGCCTGCCCAGTTAACTGCCCGGCAAAGAAATGCATGAACAACTTCCTGCGGAAAGTAAGGCCGTATCTCAATGATCAAGGATGAAAGATCATATTTAGCCAAACATGAAAATGTTCATTGGAAGTACGGAGTACGGCAACGGTTTATTCGCTGCGGAGCCGTTCAGGATGAGGGATGGGTAAACACCTTGGATATATACTAAAAACGACCGTTTATCAGGCATTTACTTGGCCTCGGTAGGATGAAAAATGATGGATCATGGAAATTCAGAAGGATAGATTCTTTTCAGGATCCGCAAGATTTTGGAGTACACGGGAGAGATCAGGGATAATGAGCAGTGGCGGGATCACATTGTGAAGATGTGAGTGAATGCTATTTCCTATTCAAGATCATCTTCAGTTCCCCCCTTTGCCAACTGTATATCAAAATTTAATTTCAACACAAGAGTATGCACATGAGAAATATCCGTTAAATAAACTTTATTTTCCGGAAGAAGAAGCGGCCCAACTACGGCCGTTATGTCGTTCAAATGAGTGGGTTCACATGCGATCCGGAACTTGTTGGAAATAGCGGGCGAATGTCGAACCACTCGTGCGACCCGAATTGTATGCTTGAAGTGGTAAGGCCTACAAATTCTTCTGATTGGAAGATTTCAGCTTCAAAGGGCGAATATTGTTTATCTGTAGTTGTTGTTTAGGCACTTGGACACGACTAATTCTGTAAACGTAGCCGTTACTATCACACGGAATTAGTGACCCGCTTGCAGGCTCTAAGATATGATTGTTCATTTGAAAATAACATCGTATTACAGTTCTACGTTGACGGGATCCCTCGACTCTTCCTCATACCGCTAAGAGACATTGACGAAGGAGAGCAGTTGATGTGGTTCTACGGAGGAGCGTTTCTTACGTGAGTATTTATCTCTTCTCCACAACTTTTGTGACCTGACCACAAAATAGTGCTTTTGCTGGAAGCAACTGATGAGGTTCTTTTTGACGTGATTCGTGCATTTCAGAGGGATGAAAGGTAAGGACAACAAACCAGATGAAACCTCTTGGCTCCCATTATGATTGCTAATGATCTCTTGTGTTTCCGACTGGACACATTTTCAGCCTTATTACATAATTTTGCAGTGGCATAGATGGAGCCGGCGACAAACCGGAGGAGATCCCATGCAAGTGCAAGGCAGCCAACTGTCAGGGAATAGTGGGAGGACGATTTGGAGGGGTTTGTCATCATTTGCGAATGTTCTGACTTTACTAGAACGCTTTGAAATACTCTCGATGTGTGATGTTTCGAAGTCCATTTTCTTGAAATCTATTCTCAACGAAAATTGCTACACCTTTTCAGCCGACGAAGATTCCCAAAAAATCGCTGGAGCCAGAGATCAAGGAGAAGAGGAAAAGGAGTAAGCATTTTTCATCTCCTCATATTTCCACGTCTTGATTGTCAATGGTGTTTTGGTGCAATTCGGAAAATACCCGGAGAATACGTAAAAGCGTTAAAATTATTGTTAATTGTACTTTTTTTTGGCCCAGCCTACTACCGCTCTGATTGTGTTGAGAGTAGGGAATGAGAATGATTGGGAGGAAATACTCAGCGAGGAAAGGATGGGCTAAAAACAGGAGAAGTGCCGTACTTTTCAGCTAGGAATTCGAATATCGCTGAAGAAGCGGAGAAGCAACGAAAAGAGGAGGCTATAATGAGCAAAAAGATCAAAGCTCGTGAGTCTACATGCTCATTTTTATATTACATTCCTGATTTTATGGCCCCTAAAATCTGAAACATCTGATTTTTCATATATTTCAGAGCAGTCTTCGAGGGGCGATCGAGCGGAGAAGAGGAGTAGCATGAACTAGATAGGCATCTTCCCGATTAGTCACCTTAGATTCTACTTTTTCCCGTCGACCAATTTTGCTCTCGCTCTCGTGTCGTCCGCTTTCGCGTAGTCTAATAAAGATGCGACTTGCATTGTGTGTTTTGTGTTTATCAGTATTTGGAGGCTAACATTAACACGCCGATGAAGGCCCACAGCAATACTGTTTTGTTTGTTTGTTTTATGCAACAGAATTTGAATGTTAAATAAATATATTTCGGTGATATCACCTAATTAGAGTTGCATTTATCCCTGCTGATTTTGTCTCGAATTGTGACACTACCTGGTTTTTATGACATTTGCTATGAGTAAAATTGAAAGTTCATCGAGTGAAAATACCTTGAGTTGAATCATTATGAATACAGTTGTTGAGTGATTATGAACATCATGGATTGCGGATAGCAATACTCGGAATTGATTGACTAGAAAATAACAAAACAGGTAAATAATCACTGGAAAACAATTCAAACAATCAGAGCATATGTGAACAATACCCGTAGACATCATTGAATTGAAAGAGATAAAATTTTACAGAAAAAAAGTTCAACATGTAAATTTACATTGTCTGGTACTATGAAAAATAAAAATTTAAAAAAAATCACCGCTCTCTCTAATTTTCCACTCTCACTCGCATCGAGCCCCTCATTAAAGAAGGCGTAAACTCAAAATTTTCGGGGGATATCTAACGTCATGGGTCGATAGTTTCCGTAAACTACATTCCGAATTCAAAAATTATAACTCGTTAACTCAACTTTGAACTGAGTTACACGCGCGCAAAGTTTCTACAGGGCACAGGCAAAATCAAGATGCGCGGTGCAAAGGGAAGGGAGCTAGGTCAAGACGCAGAGGAGATGGGAAGAGACAGGAGAGGAGCGAAATACTCTCGCGTCTGTCACTCTCACCCTCCTACAGTACTTCCCCCTGATTGCACAGGGAAGTGCTTCCCCGCATTTGGAGTTTACGCCTTCTTTAAGTAATGGGGGAATTTTTCGCGAAACTGTGTAGAAATGAATATGAAATGCCGGAATCGGAAATAGAGAGAAGAATTAAAAAAAGGGGAACAAGTGTAATACTTGTTAAAAGTCAACCTAATAATAGTAATCCGATTCCTCCGAATTCGTCTCCTTCACTCCCTTTTCTCTCAACTCGGCGATCCTCGCCTCAACCCGCTTCAATTCCACTGCAAGCTCCTTCTGGGACTTCTGAAAACGAACTTTTGATGGCTGTTCTCTATTATCCATCCCATTTCAATGTGCATTTCCTCAATAAAATTCGCAATCACATCTCCATTTCATGACCAAAATTTGCGCACACTACCAGAAAGTTTCAAAACGTTACGAATGATTTTTTTTCACGTCAACCCTAATCGAAAGATGACGCACCTTTGCATACGTTGTCAGCCTCGTTGCCTCTCTCGCCATCTCCTCCACGCCCTGATTCTTCAACTCGGCGAGGTAGCAGGAGTCGTTGACCTGGAATGGAAATCGCAAAATATCTCCTTTCCTTTTTTTCTTTTTTGCATTTTTTCGTTCCTATGAACCAGCACTTTTAATCTAGGTGGAATTCGATGAAATGACCTGATTCTTTTGATTTCTCTCTTGATCCTACGCATAAGAAACCACTACATGTGCGAGCACTACCAATGTAAAGCCACAGGAAACCTCAACCGTACTAGCTTGCCTAATACACATATAAAAGGGCGCTTGGTCATTTGAGCAGAACCTTTGAGGTCAATGCTAATTATGTATGAAAGAAGACATTGCGAAATAGTTTACAGTGCCGTAAAATGCCTAGTCATCGACACCCTAATGGTGGAGACACACAAACGGTGCCAGCACGTACCTCGTCGGTCACGATGAGCCCATCCTTCTTCGGAGTGGGATTCCTCCTGAGGGCAGCGACGACTGAAACGACGGTGTTAATGGCATTTTCACACATTTAACAAGAGAAGATACTGCCCGCCACTCATGGCAATTTTGTTAGACATACAATGGCCAATCAATGAAACAATGAAACAAGTCATATTTTTTCAAAGACGTCTGATTACCATTGGGATTCTTGATGTAGTACGGGCACTTCTTCGACCCGTGCATGTGTCCCGGGTACAACTTATCGTCCTCCGGCTGCAAGCGAAATGGGTGACACTTCATCTAATAATACTAATTTTATCATGTTAACGATCAGATAAGGATAGGAGGACATTCTTCATAGTTTGCATTCCACAAATCGCGTCGCCCCATCACTTCATTTATTTCAATACTAACTTGTCTCTTATTCAAATAGTTGGCCCACTGCTACCCAGGGGGGGGGGGGGCGCAACATTCAATCGCGAGTGTTTTCTTTTATGAATTTTCACTAGCAGCATCCCAAACCCCAAATTTGTATTCCTTACTTCGATCATGAGGTCGAAAGCGGCCTCAATGCATCCGAGGTCGGTGAGGATGCGACAGATGTACGTACCTACAATTCAATAATCATGTATTCACCCATATTCGTCTCGGTCACAACAGATCAGTGCGGGCGAAGCGACATAGCGAACAATATTTACATATTTACGTTGGGTCTGAAATTTTGCGTTTGGCAGAAATTAATAAGCTATTTGGACCATCAAAAACACAAAAGCTCTCTGACTACAAACTGCATATTCGAGCTCATAAACATTCGTCCCTTGCTCCTCCCCCTCAGTCTTTTCGTTTCCTATTTACGTTTTGTGTCCCGTTGTTTGAAACGTTTTCACCCGCGAGAACTTCTGCGCTATGTGTACTTAACGACACACTCTCTCTATGTCACCTACCAGATACAACCAATAATTTTGTTGACTAAATACATACTCACCGGCGTCCACAGGAAAGACGGGCGCGATCTCCATCTCCACTTTCGCGAGCCATCCGTCCGCCGTCAGCCCACCATTCATCGTCAGTCGTCCATCCTTCCTATTCGGAGTCATCACCCTCCCGCGCGGGTTGATCCACTCGATCCAGCTCTTGAGACGGCCCTGCAAACGTGTATTATCGCAAGATTCTCTTGAAATTCGTGAGCTTCTCTGTTCTTTGGCCCAGTTTGCAACCGCTCTGAATGTGGATGATAGGGAAGGAATAGTCTGGGAGAAAAGGATGGGCCAAAACAGAGAAGAGCCGAAATTCGGTGTTTTTTCATATAATCCCGACTTGCGTGGTTCTTCGTGAATGAGAAGGCATTATGGCTTCTGTCGGCTGACAACTGGGTGACAGTTTATACAGTGATGTGATGTGTGCACATCGATCAAAAAGAAACTTGCGCATGGTGAAAAATATGCTGAAGGCGGAACTTTCGTTACCTTTAACTTTTATTATGGAAACCGCACTTCGAAACTGTTCTAATCGATGAAATCACTTACAGAGTAGAACACTTGAAAGACGGCGTTCTTCTCCACCCATTGCGGCTTGACCACCTCCCTCATCAGCGCTTTGGTGTCCCTGATCACAGGGTAGTCTTGGGGTAGCTGCAAAGGATTTTCTTCTCTTGGGTGTGACAGGGAACAGGAAATGTTGCTCAAATTGGAAAAAAACACTCGAAAATATAAACATTTGAGAAATTCCATGAAAGAATTCCCTTCGAATGCCCCCACCCTACCACCCGATCGCAGGGTTCACGACGTGAGGAGCTGCTTGTACTCCGTTTTTCCTCGCATCTGACTTTCTAAGAGCCCCCTACCCCTCCCAAACCCCATTTCAGACCTCTAAGTAGAGCTTTCATACCGGGAATCGCAGGTTCCATGACGCGAGAAGTGGCTTGTACTCCATTCCGTCCCTCAGTAGCCCATCCCTCTGGCTATTGTCGATGCTCATGATGCACCGCCACTCGCCCCAGTACATGGACGGTTCCTGGAAAAAAGAATAATTGTCTAATAATAATTGAAGGACTTCAATATTAAATGATTCTCAGTCTCGTCTTCTTCGCTAACTTTTTTTTCTATTTTCTACTGTACGCCATGCAAGGCTAGGTCATAATTTTTCTAAGCCGCTTCTTGAAAATTTCTATTTTGTAATTCCCAATGACGTGCTTATCTTTTTAAATTTTCCATTTCTAGAATATTTAAAAAAATTAGAACACCTACTTCAATCATGAGTGCCACCGTGACCGAGTTGTCGCCGTTCCTCTCCATTCGCTTCTGCACTCCGGGCAGTTTCTTCACGTCCATCCGAAGGCCCTCCCACTCCCAGCGGAGATTTAGCTTGTTCACTCCGGGTGCGAGGTTCACTCTGCAATAATAATAATAACATATCTAAGCTCGAGGCGCAACGAACCTAAAGGATGCGGGGGATAACCAGAATAACCAGAATACAAAAGGTATAGGTGTTAGACATTTTCCTCTGCCACCCCAATAACTCTACAATGGATCGGTTTCCGCTGGGGGAAAGTGGAGATCTTGTGAAAACTCTTACAATGAACGGGGCTCAAACTTGTGTCGTGTACCTGTGTCGCATTCTAAGAGCTAAACATGTGTTTTTTTCCAAAATAATGATGAAGGGCTTTCCTTTCAACAAGTGATTTCGCAGAAAAATTGACCACAAAAATAGGATTTTTTCTGCACACCTGCAGTGCAGCTCAACATGCGTCTGCTTGAGGAACATCTTCACTACGGGATCGGAGGCGAGCGAAATGCCCTGGGGCTTCCGCAGGTCGACATTGAACGTCTCCTCGACTGAAAAACGCCCGAATAAGTTCTCCAGATGCCAAAGCCGTTACGAAGGAGGTCAGAAATAAGTACCGAGAGTTGTGCAATAGCCAATCAATCGAATTCGAGGATCAAAGAGCCGTGAGCTCAAACGAATGATACGAGATAACTTTATGTTGATTTTCCAGAGTTTTCCACTCATTTTTATTTGAATTTAAATATGCAGCTATTAAGATTGAAAACATAAAATGACTGACGAATTCCGCAGGGGTTCTGCACCCTGGCGAGGAGACTGAAGCGATCGGACTGGAGCTGAAGAATTAATAATGAGACGTTTCAATTGTTTTTTCATTCGTGAACGCTCGATTGGAATAGAATGCGATGGATCGCACTGAAGAAGGGTTTGGAGCTTGCAACATATTTGGTTAGGCCTCAAGAATACATCATAGCCATACTACACACCTTCTTCGGAATGACGATCCTCTGGTAGAGCACCTTCTTGCCACCGATTTTCCTTTCATGTGTCTTGGCCACAGCATCATCTCTCGCGTGCATGATCTTGGAGTTGAGGAACCTGTCAAGATATCAAATTTCACTAATATTATTGCATATTTAAGTCCTGCACATGGACGATAGCTTTACGTAGTTAGTCACTAGAAGACACAGTTCAATGAAGTAGCAAAAAGTTGGGAAGGGATGGGAGGATATTCCATCGAATCAAGTTGCGTACCACTGCACCTCCGGGAGCGGCGAACCGTAGACGAACATTGTCACCTCGATGCCGCCATTCGCCACAGAAAAGATCTGGAAGAGAAGAATAGGAAAAGTTTTGAAGATGCCCATCCTAGAGAGAGAAAACTAGGTGAACGAAAGCTAGGTATTCCTACTGAGCCTCTCATGCTTACATTAGACGCTATTTTATACTTGCTCTCGGCATGAAAACAGGGGTGTTTAGTTCTATAACAACATGTAAACTTCTCCCAAGATATATTATAGCTTCGCTAAGTGTTGGCACAACATTTTGATATTACCTGACTGTCCGCCTGCTTGCAGGGTCTGATTCCAACGGGTGGTCGCGGACCGAGCTCCTCAGCTGCTGCCCGTGAATACTCCGGTATGACAATGGAGTACTTCGGTGGGATCGGTTCAAAACGGACCTAGAAATTCACAGTGCTAACAATTCGGAACCGACGAGTGCACCACCCCATAATTTTCCCTTCAGCGTGAAATATCCGGTAGACCTTCCTTACCGTCTTCTGTCCTCGCAATTCTCTCTCCTTCCGTTGCTCCTCCCGTTGCTCCTCCGTCAGCACGCGTGCACCACTGTAGACTTCCTGCAAGTGGGATCTCCTAACTCATCAATTGAACTGACCAATTCGTATTGGGAATTCACTATCGTCCTCATAGCGGGTGAGCTTACTCACACACAGATCTTTTATTCGCGTTGTCGCGGAATTCCCGGGCAAATTTATCACAAGCCTTATTTGCCAAAGTCCTGTTGGTCGCGGCACTATGTGCCCATCTAGCAGTGCGATTGGCTTTTCATTGACGAGACCCTACCTCGAATGTCCGGATACTTGCCGCCCGCTTGCCAGCCCTCGCAGAGTTGTTGGTCGTCACTGGAATAGAACAGAATTATAACTTTTCGTACACATATCGCTCTACTGTATATAAGATGTGCTGATAGAATCAAACCAAGCTATTTTTACTGTCTTGCAACACTGGTACGGCCGGATGTATGCCACTAATGCCCGCTCACCACGATCATGGCCGGCCGTCTCTTTCTTATCGAATCGCGGAAACGGCCACGTCGGAATCCTCTCGTAGGTGGTCGGATCGGAGTAGAATTGAATATTGGCCAGACGACACTGAAAAATCACAATAACGATCGTTATTCGTGTTTACACGAAAGCTTGTCGTTTTTTTTTCAATAATTGATTTTCGCAACGACCGTACACAATTATTCACCAGACGTTCTCTACATCTTTTCTGAAACTGAATGTGCTTGCTAGCGCTCGAAAGCTTTCTTTTTTTTGCACAGTGGTGGTACCGTTTTTTACCCTCTCCGTTCCCCATTCCCAAACAAACCTGGATGTTCCTGATGATGCGCGAAAACCCGGTATGGTCGTTCTGTTGGAAGGCGTTCATCAGATGGACGATCTCCACCTGAATAGAGGTGTTAACAAAACACACTTGAAATCTTTTTTCCACTCAGTTTTTCCTTTTTTCTGTGAGCGAATATCGCTTCATGCTGAGTAGAAGAAAGAGCAAAATATTGCAAGGATGCAGCGAACTGTTGTAATTCAAATTTTTACTTTAGAATTCTTCATCTCGATTTCCCTACTCTGGTACACTGTCTGCAAATAGATAGAGTTCGCTAGTGGCTGCCCAGTAGGTTGCTCTGACTCCGCCCTCTTTGAATGGTTTTTCAGTGGGTGCGAAAAACGAAAGCAGTTTCACCTTGTGGGGATGGTCGAGCGGGATGTCGTCGGGGAGATTCCAGGCTAGCCAGAACAGATTCCTCTCCGCATCTTCTAACCCGTCGTCGATAACGTCGTTCACGTACTGAAAACAATCGTTCATTCGTAGTCATGGCTTTTCTAATGGTCTGAAGTCAAAGCAGCAAGAGATCATGTCGAAGTAGGAGAAGAATCAAACGAGCGTTCCCTTTTTCAAGCAATAACTCGTGTCAATTCATCTGCTCCTCTAACACAAGGGAGTTGCCACTTGTTGCGAAAAGCTCTCGTGAAATAAAGGAGAGACGCAACCCCGATCCATATTTAGCCCCCCCCCTCTCACCTGCTGTTCGTCCTCTTGTTCTTCAATAGCCTCCTCCCCGTAGTGCTCGATGAAGTACTTCTTCATCTTGTTGTAGTGCTTCCCCATGAATACGACTTCGGGAATCATCTTGCGCGACTTGCGCGAGATTACCTGCAAGTATTAATAAGGGCTACAATACGCACTGTAATTCATGCATTTCTACATGAATTCTTTCCTATCTAGTCTCTTCCCAGCAGTGTCCCTTTTTCTTTTCACTATGTTTCTTTTTAGATTCTCATTCTACGTGCTCGGATTTTTGTTTTTTTTTTGTTGTAGATTTCTTCAGCCTACGTTGAATAAAAAATGGAAAGATGAAAAAATACTGTTGCCCCTTCAAAATTAAAAAAAAATCGATTAATGATGTCGTTGCTACCGTACCTCGATCATCGGCTCCAGTGCCTTCCCGCCGGTCTTCATTCCGACGGTTCGACGGAAGAATCGTTCGCGTTCAGGCACGAGAGCACGAGTGTTTGCGAAGATCCGATCACTCTGGAAATGATACTGCTTCATTTCAACGACAAGTACGACAAGCATCGCTATCTTACCGTTGTTTCTACTAGTTGACTCGTATCACCATAAAAATCGACCGTTTCTCCCGTAGTCCACACAAGAAAAGTCAGATCTAACCTTGAGCTGGGTCTCCTTCCTGTATCTCCGGTGCTTGCGAGGCGCACAGTGCGCGGGCTCGACGCTCTCCTCTGTGAGGCGCACCACCCGATCCAGGCCCATAATTAGGGTGCCACTGATATCGGCTGCAATGTGTTCGAGTATTCATACTGATACAGATACAGATTTATCCTGATATCAAGGCAATGTGCCTGCAGGTAGAAACATCAATAGGGAGGGTATTGGGATCTTCGCGCTCAGTATTAAAGTATTCTTACTCATGTTAAATTCACAAAGTTCTAAGAATCAATTCATGACACCCGATTCAGTACTATGATCATGATGCCGTGTATCTACGAACTAGTGAATTATCCGATTCCGCTGGTCCATTTGCTTACCAACATAAAAAAAATGAGTCAACAGGCAAAATTAACGTATTTTCTTTCTCGGAGAAACCATCATCTCACTCGTGAACTCTCCATTCTCCGTGGACGTCGTCGCTCTGCACGTGTAGTCGCCCTCGTCCTCATTGTCGAACCCGTTGATGGTCAGTTCGCAGTGGTACACGTACAGCACGCGATGACCGTCGAAGTCTGAAGGTATCGTGAGATTATTTCCCATTCCACACGTAGTTGACCTTTGACGAACAGAGTGGAGGGAGGAGGCTAGTGATCTACCTGCTCTCCTCTCCCCTACCCCTTCCCTTCCTCTCTCCAAGACAATCGTTGGCTCGCTAACCAGCACATTGCGTTGGCTGAGCAGATGAAACGCACGATAGTTCTTTATTAATTTCACTCATTATTTTTTGGAACTTCTCTTTTTTCGGATAACTCTTGCACTACGGTACCCTGACTGTGAACTATATTGTTATCATCGATGGTGGAAAATTCAATGATTTAACTTGGTAGTGAGAAGGTTCGAGAAAAGATAGATGAGCTAGCTAACCGAACGTCTCCTTTGTGCAGATCTCGTACCTCCCTTGGGACTGAGCGAGTTCGTAGTGGTGGCGATGAGCGAGCCTGATGTGATCAGACATCAAGTATCATCACCTAGCCTATTTAAAGTTTTGGAATAACCGTTTCGTGTTGATGCTCGAATTGATATACTGAACTGGTGTTCGAGGAACTCTACGTTGAAAAATTTATTGCACTAAGCGAAACTAACCATTCGAAAGTGGTTTCGGCGGCACAGCGGAATCGAACGGTGATGCGCGGTCTAGTGACGTCGTCATCGGATTTAGTGACCTTCAAAGCTTGCATTTGATTGGCACTGCAATTCAACCATTGTACTGGAGTGCTAGTCGTCTACCGCAAAAATTACAACCCCCGAGCGACTCTCCTCTATGTGCATGCTCCCTCGTCTGTCTGACCGTCGAAACAGTAGGCAACATTTTCAGAGACGCTCGTTGCTTTGATAACCAGAGCCCGATCAGAGTGACGAGAGAGAGCAGGGAACAGGCTCAAACGTATTCTTCCCTCTAACGCCCCAACAACTCACCGTCATCGGCTTGGCCACTCTCGGATACTCGTCGACGTCGTCCACGACCACGGCCGCCTGCGCGAACAGCACCCGTCCTGGCTTGACGTCCACCTCCATCGGATGATCGGCTCCTTGCTCCACGTTGAGCTCCTCAGGAATTCTTTCCTGAGGAGCAGCAGCCATCGTCACTCGTCGCTTAGCGTACTTCTTCGGCCTGTCATCGGTCAGCCCTGGCTGGGCCTCCAGCGAAAGTGTTTCTGCTTGACCCATCTCGAGCATCGTCGGCTGGTCCAGTAGACGTTCGTGTCCTTGACCCATCTCGACTTGCCGTTGTTGGTACATCGCCTCCTCCATCGTGTGATCGTATCCTTGCACCATCGCAATGTGGTGCACCGAACCGTCGGGGAGCTGCACTCGCAAGAGATTGCTGCTGGCATTATTCATCGGTCGATCTCCCTTCACTGCCTTCACTCGTCGCTTCGCGTACTTCTTGGGCCTGTTTGTATCGGGGTGCGACAGCGGCGGAGGAGGACTGTCCTCGGGAACGGAAGAAAGCTGTCCGCTGGACCGCACATGGCGCAATAACTCTTGCTTGATCGGCGCTAGTTCCTCAGCGGATTTCACTCGGCCCATTATACTGTTGCTCTCTTTATCGGTTGACTCGCCGGACTCTTCCTTCGGCGCTTTCACTCGACGCTTTGGAGTCTTCACCCGAACCAACTTGCGCTTGTCGAAGAAATCGTAGTAGTACTCGAATAACCCGGTGCTTTCGTCTTCCGGTTGAGGAAGTGGCCGAAGTGACGGCCGGCCACTCGCTTGAGGGTTGTTTGAAGAAGTAGGTTGATCAATTCTAACAGCTTGACCCGTCTCATGAGGATTGCCACTTGAGGATGTTGGTTGATAGATTAGAACAATCGGCTGAGCTGCGCTACTCGTCGATGGATGCTTGCTTGACGCAGCAGACTGCTGGAGGAGGGCTATTTGTTGTAGTATGTGGTCTGGAACGATGGCATATTGCCCGGGAAGCGGGAATCCTTCCCACGGAATTTGAGGTTCAGCCGGCTGCTCCAGTGGCGCTTCCGAGACATCCATCAGCTCCTCGTCCGGAAGCGCCGCCATGCCGTCTACAGGAGCATCCTGCTTCTCCATGGATCCTTCCGGCCGATCTTGAGGTGCTTCCAGCGGCCTCAGCTGACTCCCCGATGCCTCCATTCGACCTTCCTCCTGCGTATCAGAGGGTGAATGATCCGATGGAACTCGGGGTTGGTCCTTCAATTCGAACGGACGATCTTTCGGGTTTTCCAATCTGACATCCGGCTCACTAGGTTCTCTCCGTGTGCTTGCCGAGGCATCAATTCGTGGGTCGGCAGGCTCCCTCTCCGGTAGGTTTTCTTGGGATGGATCTTCAAGTCGATCAGCCGACTTCGACGGCTGGTCCAGGAGGTTCGAATGGCTTTCGGCCGGTGGCCCCGTAGCTTCTCCCGACTGATTGATGGAAGGATGAATGGCGGTGGGATTCTCGGGATGCTCACTGGGGACTCCGGTTAGATGGCTGGACTCTGTCGGTTGAACAGCTTCTTCTTCAGGGTCTTCCACTATGATCAGGCCCAACGGCGAATCATCCGAGGTTGAAGGTTCTGTTGCATCTCCTTTCTTGGCGGATACAGCTTTGTCAGTGTTCTCAATCGGATTCTCAGTCGAGGCGCTCGGATCAGTGAGATTCTCCGAACGATCGGCCGGTAGACCCGCTTCTTCTTCAGGAGGATCCTCATCGATTACCAATCCACACTCATCCGGGTCTTCAGGTGAGCCGTCCATTGCTCTGCAAATAGAATAATATTGCCCGATTTTTGCGCAACAAAAATGTTGCGACAATTAAATGTAGGAACTACCAAGCTCATGCGCAGATGGGTATTTATACGCACCTCAACTAAATTCGAATGTTCTCTCGCCTGTCTGACTGGCAAGAGAGCATTGCGAAATGAGAGCCGTATCGTCATCACTCATTGAGTCTACATTGCGCGCAAACAAGGTAAAGATAAATGCGGATCGGGTTTGGCATGATGATTTCCAAAGAAAATAATTTAAAGTGATTCCAAAAAAATAATATCGACAATTTGATCCGGACAATACATGACACGTGCGCAATGCGCATAGGGTTTTGAGACTAGTAAAACGGCATGAATATTGACGAATGTTTCTTGCTAAGAGCGAAGGAGCAAAACTTAACATTTAATTGGACTTAACATTTACATTTATGATACGTACATTTGGTTCATACAGTATAAACACGCGCCAAATATCAAGCGTCGAGTATTTACCCGGTTTAAGGAGGTGAATATAGTGAGGGAATGTCAGGGAAAGATGTTTAAAGAAGGAGAGGCACGAATCGCGCCGATATGCAAAGTGAGGCGGAGCGCTCTCGTCATTTTGCATGCTCTCTAGCTCGTTGCCTGCGCTTCAGGGTGACTTGGCAATCAGCCAATCGAGTATATCTCGGTTTAAACGAAAATTGAAAACATGGGAGTTTCGAAAGCGTTATGGGGTGCTCATGCCACACCGTTTGACATCGAGAACTCAGCTAGCCAGATATGCGTGCCACTCCTTCTTTAAGTCAATTTGACGATAACGAAAGGTTAAACGGAGCGATAATAGCGGTAAACTATTCAAACAGTGCCTTGCCTTGTATTTTTTTGCGGATTTACTGCGCATACGAACGATAAACACAGTCAGCAGCAGTTATCAGAGAAAGCAGGAGGGTCAGTTGATACGCCGAACGTAAAATTGGAGCAATATCAATGACAAGTAAATAAATAGCCGGCGTAAAGTACAGTTTTGAAAATTCGTTCGAGGTTGTGTAGATGGTGCGCAGAGTGCGTCTTCAGCCGACCTTTATCCATCATTAGTCACCACGATATGGGCGTACTCATTTATTCTTTTAGTGCTGTGCCTTTTCTCTGCATAAATATTTTCTGTTATGAGTGAGTGGGGCTGACTAACTGTCCTTGGAAAAGAATTGTGGGCACGTCTCTGTTTTATAAATAGAGAAGTTCTCTTTACGTATTTGAATAAGTCACCACGTATCCGATAAAAGCTCGAGTGTGTCCACCACCGAACGTAACTAGAAAAAAGTGAGGCTGTCGATATTGTGCAGAAAATGAAGAGGGCCGGCTGCACTTGTCAATGACTCCCAAGTGTAGTTGTAAGTGGTAGAAGAAAACCAATTATCGTGCGTTTCAAATGCTCAGCAAACTCAATGTGCTGGTTAGCGTATTGATTGTCTTGGAGGGAAGAGGTAAGGGGGAGGAGAGCAGGTAGATCACTAGCCTCCTCCCGACCTCTTCCTCCCTCCTCCCTCCACTCAGTTCGTCAAAGGTCAACTACGCGTGGAATGGAAAATAATCTCACGATAGATAAAAAATGCATATCCTGTCATGGAATCAGTAGCCGTCCGAACATTTCCGCACGCCTTCCTGCTGAGCATTAGAACTGTTCATTCCACCTGCTCCTGAAATTAGACAGAACGCATTTTCACCTGTCTCATTTCGAATAGGGCCCAAACTGTGAGTGGTTTCTCCAGTCGATACTTCAGATAATGTCGTCTTGTGCTCGGGCGCCATGCATGTTTCCTCCGGAACCCCTGTTTCGAGATGTAGTGCGAATTTCGAAATTATTTCTCACGTTTACGTCCATTGCAATGGCAGTGCTCTGCGGTTTTATCATTCGCTTGACTCCCAGTATCTCCAGCGAGTATGCCAACCTGCTCATGGTGCTTCTAGTAAGTTGTTTTCCAAATTCCTTCAACCACTTAATTTGCAGATAGTTGCGACTCAATTCGACGTCTATGCTCAACTTGTACTAGACCCTCAATACACGAAAACCACTTTCTGCGTATACCAAGACGCGCCTCTCTTGAGTATTTATTTAAATGCGGCTTGGGGCTTTGTAAGAATTCAACTTTTATACGTAGTATTGCGGTGTGACAGGTCATCTGGATCACCTTAGTTGCGTGCCATCCTCCAATATATATGGCATGCTTCATTCATAGACACCAGGTTTTCAAATTAACATTTTTTTTAAAATAAACTAGATGATAATGTAGATCATAGTTCCACCCGACTCCTTATTCAAATTGAGTTCCAAAGCTCGCTACGCTTCGCTGCTTGTAGTGACGATAGTTTGCGTGTTCTATGGGTACACCTACTATGTAACAATAAAAATATGTTATTAACATCAAATTTATTATTTCAGCTAGCGTGGCAACCCGAAATTAAACTGAAAGAAATCAAAGTGAAGTTATAGCACAAAGTTTACAATTAATTAAATTTTTCGAGGACCGATTAACACCTAACTGGGATCCGTTAGTCTTCGATCGTATGGAATGTATGCCGGGCGCGGAGTTATTGAGAATGTTTATTTACACTTTAGAATAATAAAAAATAGTCGATTTTATTACAGTAGCTATACATCAGCATTATTTCTTGGTTCTATTATTTTCGTTTCAGCAGTGAGTCCTTCGCATTTGACAATCAAACGATTTGCTTAAGATTTCCCTTCACACATTTTCGATTTTGCGACATGCGAGAAACATAAGCTCGAAAACGCGGTCATTTCACCGAATAATGATGTTTTCGTTAATAATTGTGGTAAAATTCCGTAATCTTACTTTGAAAAATCACATTTGTTCAGGCGGCCGTACCTTTATCCCTAATAGTCGTTCCCTTTGCATTTGTTGGTTACTATTACGCGAATTGGAAAGTGTTGGATGAGCTCACTAACGGTTAATTTTTATGATCTGGAATTTCTCATACTCAACACTTCAGTTCCCCTAATGGACATTTGTACTCTCATAAATTCATTCCACTCTGTAGTCCATTCGTCAGTATTGATTCTCACTACTCCAGTGTTTAGAAGACGCTTGATCGAGGTACTTATTTTTTTGTTCAAATTGTTTAATTAATTTTAACATCTCTCGATCGTCTGCAAACGAGCTAGCCGTCACCACATCATCATATCGCCAATGACTGGACATGGTATTTCTTCGGGGCGAAAGTTCTCAATCAGGCATATTCCAAGTTATTAAACATGATAAAGATTCTTTAAAAAAAATTCATCTTGATAGACTTATGTCGTTGTTTTCGAATAGCCTGTCGTATTGAAAACGCAGTTAGCGATGAACTCGTGTCACTAATCCAGATGCGCTTATATCTCATTAGGACATGTATAGTAGTACACCCGCGATGTCTTTCCATGCCTGCACACAGCGCTGACACATAGCATATGCAAATGCTGTTGCTAGCTGTTCCACTATAAAAATGGTATTGTGGCTCCTTGCGGCGAAGTGTTCTCGCATAAAATCTAGATAGATTCTCTATAATGGCTCCCTACTTCCTCATTCTACCGATTCTAATCGTTCTTGGTGCCTCAGCTCTTGCAATAGAGGTATGTTTCCAAAATTTTAATTATATATTTTTTCCAGAAGCGATTAGCTTAGTTCTTGTCTCTCTTGACATCCACACAAGAGATGATGTTATACTGACATAAAAATTCTTTTAAATTCGCAGTTGCAGAATCGTGGGCCCTTTACTTCGCTTGCCGAACCAGTTATAAGTACTATTTCCTAAATCCAAATTCATAGAAATAATTAAGAGTTCAGGCGTTGTAGACGGCGTTTCCAGCGCTACTGGTGGCGTAGTGAGATATGTGCCAATTCTCGGAAACATGTTAACTGTGAGATTGTTCATTTTTATTATCTTTGACTAGATCATATGATCATTCTTATAGACGGCAGATGGTAATCTAATTATTGTTGATTTATTCCGAACAATGATCGGCATTATCCTGAAGAACTTGGACGGCCTCACAGTAGAGGTTTTTTGATATTATATTTTTGTGTATTTTTAAAGGGACCTGGTCATGCAAATGAAGTGAATTTCAGAAAAAAGAGCAGATTTTTCTAAGAAGAACTAAAAAAACTGCATATTTTTACGATTTTTTTTGAAAGAAGTTATGATTTTTCAAAGATTTTGTACCGGGCTGTGTACCGAGCGCTACGGTGTTTAGGGCCGCTAAACACCGTAGCGCCCGGTACAAAGCCAAAATTTGGAACTTTGAAAAATCATAACTTCTTTAAAAAAAATCGTAAAAATATGCGCTTTTTTTAGTTCTTCTTAGAAAAATCTGCTCTTTTTTCTGAAATTCACTTCATTTGCATGACCAGGTCCCTTTAATAGAAAACTGCAGCTAAATTTCATTAAATTTTTCACGTTTAAGCTAGTTCGCTATTTCATATTTGAACATTAAAAATAAGTAGGAACATATCATCGCAGGTTGGCATCGGAAAAGGGAGCACAAGCGGTAATTTGCAAGTACCCACAGGAGCCACCGTGGTTAGAACCAACCAGAAGAACTTGATAACAACTAATATTTTAAGGCTGAGGTTTTTTCGACCACGGCCACACCAGCCTGAAAGCATCATTCAAACTACATCAAGATCAATGATTTGATAAAGTGATTCACATGTCATCAAGTCTCTGCTACAGCAAAAATGATAATTATACGATGTGCAAAAATAGAAGAATTAATTCTGCAACAGTCGCTGATAATAATCCATAGCGGGCGCTGCTCTGCAAATTGTAGTCACTCGCCAATTCAATTGCGTGTCAACAAAAGAGTGACTCATCACACTTTGCACGCTTTTCTATAAATTACGGCACACATTTTTCGCAACATCGACAGCTTCTTCCTAAATTTCCGACTCCCAAAATTTCCATACTATGGCTTCATTTCGCATAATCCTCATTCTTCTCGTCTCAACTGTCGTCGTGGAAGCTGTGGCAAAGAAAAGAGAGGTTATTCAAAACATAGTTGTGGAATAATGTCCCCTAAAAATATAAAGTTCAGAAACGAGCAACGGGTGGTGTCTTCTCCACCTTTCTCATACCGATCGCTAGTGAGTTGAAAATATACATAATTCCATTTTCCCCATGTGCCTGCACAACTTCCATAATCTATTTCTTCAGACTTCTCCGAACTCTTGACGGGACCACTGTCTGGCATTGTTCAATCGCTGCCTATTGTTGGGCCTATTCTGGTATTCTGGCCTATTCTATTCCTTTTATTAACTCACTCAACCAACAAACACTTAATTTCATCCTCATTTTAGGCACCGAATGGCACTCTTCTCGGATTTAGCTTCGGTGGTATCATCATATCCACTTCGGAGACGCTTGACAGCGCGTTGTTGCCGGTATTGCATTGATCTTTTAACGATTAAAAAATGTAATTTATTTTCAGATATTCAACGGACTCGGTGGCCTTGCTGGAGGTCTAAGTGGGAGCACAACGTCCGAAGCTACTGGGGTGTGTTTTGTGTTTATAATACGTTTCGGATTTTCAGAAATTGTGTTGATTTATTACTATTAGTGAATTAATTCGTATTGTTTAGGAACCAGCTGCTACTACCACTACCGCAGCTTCTGGATGAATGTTACTAATGCCATTCATTATAATGGATGATTCGACTTTAAAAATGTTCAGTTAATTCACATAATAAAATATTTTACTGTTTTCTGTATTATTTTTCGAGATAAAAGTGTTTTGCTCCATTTTTTCTGGCTATTCATCTCGAAGCAATTGCTATTGATTCCGAGAAATGTAATCAGAAGGAGATAAAATAGTTATGTTGCCGAAACAGTTCGTCTAAAAAGCCACCCTTTTGCAAAAACAACCTTGCAAATGATAGTGGTCATTTCTAGCAATGGCTTATCGCAGTTTTGCTCATTGCAATTGCAGGCCACTGCGACTGTCTACTCTCTATAAAATCAAGCCGGTTATGCGCCATTGTCAATAGTCACGACCCTTGTTTACTGGCTATGTATTAACTCATTTTTCAGACGAATGCAGTGCTTTTGCTATCTTCTTATTGCAATGATTTCACTACTTGAAACGATTCCTAACCAAGTGGTAAAGTTCACAATTTCATGTACATTTTTATTTACTAGTAAAAATAGTATCAGCATGTGTCCGAAATAAACGAATGATAATATTTAAATAATCATTCAGACTGGTATCGTGATTGGATCAAAGCCAGCTAATGACATCATCATAATCCTCTCTCAAGCCAATAATGAGATCGCGAGAAACCCTTCAATCCTGTTTCTCAATCCACAACCACTACCGCCAGGAAGATCAAGATGGTCTCTTGTATCACTGAATCCACAGCCTCTTCCACCGGTTGCTCTGGCAGATGCTTCAAAGGTAGCCATACAACCTCAACCTCTTCCTCCTGGAATTTCGAAAGTCGCTCTAAACCCGCAACCCTTACCGCCAGGAAGATCCATGCTGCCATTGATGTCTTTAAATCCACAACCTCTTCCTCCGATTTCCGGCAATTACTAACCAAGCCAAATTGTAAGTCAAATCGTAGTTTGCTGTTAAAAGTGAAATTGTTCGGCAAAAAGAGAGGAAATATCCGAATTCGATTGCAAGTGTATGCCCAGATCACAACAAAATTAAAATGTCCATTTTTGGTGCCGATAAATCTGTTTCGATGTTTTTATTCGAATATGAAGTAGCCCAGCGTAGTCATCGGATATAAACAACACATCTCTGTTTCCGCAACACCCTTGTCGCGAGAATTCAATAAAGAGTTCTCGAAATTAAGAGAGTTCCTTGTTCCTCTGACTATGTGGTGTGTGTCAGGCAAAACAGTGGAAAGGTGATCCTTATGGTAGCTGATCATATCGGCTGAAAAACTCGGCGTGAAAAATAAAACATCTTCATTTGCCCTGCTCTCTCATATCACTGACCGAATACATAGTTTGTGAAGCAACTGGATTCGCTGTTTCATTCTCAATCAGCTTAGCTGTATCTTGTCAAAACAAGAGTTGTTTTCGCTAGGTACGGTGATATCTGGCCATGGCGGAAGTATTGGCTACCATAACAGAGCTGTATTGTAATATTTCGCCGAGAAGAATGAAAACATTCTCGATATCTCGTTGATCAAATTGAATCGGCCTGTATATAATGCTCCACCGGCCACATTCAAAAACATTCGCAACACAGGTGTCGAAGGCGCTTTATTTTTCACTTTTTCACTTTCATTTTTTTCCTATTTCAGCACGAGCGATATGTTTGGCCTTCTCTTCGTTGTGGCATCGGCCTTGCTCCTCGGTGTCGCTTGCCAAACGGTAGCTTCAAAATCTTTGTATCATTGCCAATTCCTTTATCACTTTGCTCGAGTTTAGTTACCTATCTGACGAATCAGTCAGTTTACGCTCGCTTATTCGGTTAGAGGGACGAGCAAAAAAAATAAAAAATAAATAAAATATTGTGCAGCCAACAGAGACGGACGTGAAAGGACACGTCAAGTGGTACTCTAACGACAAGGGGTTCGGATTTCTGGAACCAGATAATGGCGGAACTGTTCGTAACTTGATTTTCCCAGAGGCATCTCAACTAGAGCTCGAAATACGGGTCACCGTCTCTTCATTCGACACACTATCTCACCGGTCAGAGAAGCGAGAGAGTGTGTGAAATGAAGAGACGGCGACCCGTATTTCGAACTCTAATCTCAACCTTTCCCAAGTGGCTCTTACCCTAGAAGCTAACTCGGAAAGTAGTAGGACCCGGAATGAATGTAACTGGCTCTGACTTGTCAGATCTGTTATTATCAGGATGTTTTCGTTGATGCAGCTGCCATCGTCTGCAACCTGCCCAATTGCTACCGTACACTCGACGCGAATGAAGCGGTCAGTTACCATAATTCTAATTTGATTGCTTACAAAATTCATTGTAGTTTAAATTTCTCAAATATAGTCGTACGCTCATATTTTTCGAGAACAAACGGCAGCTTCTTCGGAGATAAAAAAAACTAACTCGCCGTCTAACTTTCCCTCGCAGGTCACATTTGACGTGTACCCCGGTCCTAAAGGACCGCAGGCGGCCAATGTGACACGCTCAGTGCTCAATGAGATATTGGATGATCTTACAGTGAGTGATGCTTTTTTTATCCAGGCTTCCAGTATTCATCCTGGGAACGGCTTAGCAAGAAATGGCTCTGTCCCTTCTTGTGGTTTTGACGGGTGAGCGGGTGTACCATTTCCTGCGAAATTCGCAATGGATAATATTGAACAAAAAAACAATAAATCTGAATGTCAGAATTTCATTTGTCGAACAAACAATTTCAGAAGCCTGTCGGAAACCTCATCAACAATACGTTGGGCAAACGCTGATCAGATCTTGTGAACTCACATATACTGTCTCTACGAATAAACAATATTTCTTGCATCTCCATGTCTTCCAAAAAATTAACTTCTGAAATTTTTTTCGATCTCTATCAGTAGTGTTGTTTCAGAATTTTCTAATTTTTGATATTTTTCACGGAACTCGTGGGCTGGGAAGCGAAAACATTCCAGAATTTGCATGCCTCGCGTGGCAAAACATTGCCACTGCGTAAGCTGATCATATCGAAAATCAGTGGCAACAAATCACGTTTATATTTCAAATCGATCTCCTGATTTATCGTTCAACCCACGCCATGAGCCATCAATGACCGAGTAGTTTTCGACTCTCTCGTTATGTGGAAGACCGCTGAGAGGTAATGGAATAGAAGGAGGGGATATTTGATCAATGAAAGACAACAGCGAACTGAGAGCCTAAATTAGTACTCCGTGTCTGACTCTTGGAAGAAATAGCGTGGAAATCGGAGAGTGCAGTGCGTGGAAGCTTCTGGAACGTTTACAGAATGCGACTACTTAACCGCTCACTCAATGTAAATCGTGTTCTGTTCTGAACTTCATTTATTTCAATGATGCATCTCAATTTTTCGAACAATTTCTACAATACGCCGAAATTTTCAGATGCGTTATCTTCTCATTGCTGCGTTTCTCGCCGTCGTTTCCTTCGGTGCTCCTCATCTTCCCAAGGAGGAGTTCGCGCGACTCGAGGCAAAGTACAATCTTACTGGAATCTTTGGACCGAACTACAACGCCACCGCGGTACGAACCCTATGGCTTACCTCAAGACCTTAGCCGTACCTTACCACTTAAGGGAATGGAAATCGTGGCGGAAGAGGCGAAAATCACTGGGACAACAGCGGAGAAGCACTTGCTGACTTGTCTGGGATGTGAGTATGGCGATTTGGTCGCCCCCCACCCCTCCCCTACGGCATTAAGTCGTCCCTGTCGCACTGCGCCGTGCAAAGAAACGAGAAAAGAGGAGGGACAATTCAGTTTGGCTAATGGCATTTTCTTCAGACGAAGCGCAGGGATATAAATTGAAAGACGCAATCGATGAACTGACAACTAAGCTCGCCTCTCTTCGCTTCACCAGTATTGAAACGGTGGCATGCATACAAAAATGTCCAAGTTAAACGACAAATTCAGGTCATGGACGTGCTAAAGAATGAAGCTCCAAAGACGTATGAAGCTATTATGTCATTCAAGCCCGTGTTCGAAAAAGTAAAAACATCATTTGACAAAGAAGCAGCAACGTTTGTGGAAAACGTAAGGGGAATTATTTTCATTGAACAAAATATTTAATTTTTAAATTAAAATCAATGATGATTCAGATGAGAATAAATGCGCGCCAAGCACTATTCGACTATGCAAAAGTGCAAATAAAAGACGAAGAAATCCGAAACCTCGAGCAACTTTCTGCGATTGGAAAGTCGCTTTCAAAGGTAGCCCCATCGCATGTGATGAAAAAAATATCAGTGAAAAATGATTGTTATTATAATTTTTTTGCCTGTTGTTATTGATTTTCTTCATTAGATCGTCGATGAATACAAAGCGCTACCGACAGCATCGAAGAATGTTCTGGAACGAGAAACTTGCATCCGAACTACAGACAGAGTTATCGCAATCAAAGGTAAGGCAGAAAGAATACCGAAAATTAGTTTCGCTGCTCTTGCGGGTTATCAAAAACAGCTATATCTTCGCATTCTTTCTTCTATACGTTTTTTTACTTAAAAGTATACAAGACCGAACAATAGAGACGTTAGTATTTTCACACTTATTATTGTTCCAAATTTCAAAAATTTACAGGAAAGTCGGGCATCATGGATCTGTTCGATTCAGTGGCTGACATGGGAAAAATGGTCAACGGACAGGACAGCACATTCGGCCGACTGCTGGGAATCAACATTGAAGAATTTAATACTCTGCAGAAATAACTGTGCTGCTACCTTTTTTCAATAAAGAATTGCACATTTAATTCGCTTGAAAAAATGAATGTTTTCGTTAGGTCATTAGATCGCAATTACTGCTCAATATTATTTATTACATTGCCACCCGGAAACGAAACGAGATCACAATTTCCAAAACCTATCCGTTCACAAATAGTCAATAATAATTTAAAAAAGCAAATTCTATCCGTAAACACGACTCTCGCTCGTCGCTGCGCCGTTCGTTGTGGATACACTCTCCGCAAGGGTGCTCTGCAAAGTTATATTCACTTTTCCGTAAATATTCAACAGATTTTTTCACTTTTTTTCTAATTTTCTGCCGATTTTTTTACACAATTGCTTACAGTCCACGATTTCGGATCGAGCGCACTCCACATTTGCAGGATCTTCGCGGCTCCCGGGAAGCCAAAGCCCGTGCCAGTGTTAATGGACACACCAGCGACCGGGACAGCGAATCCCTAGAAATGAACTTTGATCGTTGATGTTTGCCTTATTTTGCAACCGTTGTTCCACGAGCCATGCTGTCTGTCACTAGAAAAAATGGCAATATCATTTTACGCATGTGTTATTTCGTTCCTTTATTTATTGTTTTTGCAGACTCCGAGAAGAACTACAGTGAATTTAATTGAAGCGTAGAGAAAAAATGGAGAACTGACCCTATTCATGCTGACGCCTCCGTCCCGCCAGTCCATGCTCACCTTCTCCGACGCCCCGATGTACGGACCGATGTGATACCTCAATTTTTTTCCTTATTTTATTTACTCCTACATGTTTCGAATTTGATAGTTAGCCCCGACATTCTTTTGATATCTTTAATGAAATTATATTTCACAAATTATTTTACTCGAAATCTATTTTTTTTTATAACTAGTATTTCGAATTAGGAAATTCTTAAGAAAATATTATAAACTCACCCATGGCTCGCGGACATCGGCTTGCCGAACTCGCCCTCCTTGATGGGGATGGTGAGCTGCAAATTTAGATTATTACATTGAAAATTGCGTTCGCTTATGTGAGTTGAAGGGATGCTTTGTCTCTATAATTTCACATTTTTTCACGATGTTCTCTGACTAGAATTTTTCGACGACAGAGTTTCTCTCAAGTTCAGAAAATCAATTCAGTGCGAGAGAAAGCGGGGCGCTACCGATTTAGTTTACGCTTGGAGCCGAGCGTATCGTTGACGGTGAGCCTGTGCGCACAGTTTACGTTACTCGAATCGGAGAGATAACATGAATCAGGGAGAATGGAAGGACGGTCAGAGGACATTAGCTCTCTCGATTTCCTGTGTAAACGAAGCACCGTACTTCCAGTAGCCTAGTACGTGTCCAATATCTATTGCATTATCGCGAGAATGATATTTCACGCTCGCTCCCACTAATTGAGCGCCAATGAGCCTGTTTTTTTCAGCCTAAATATCAGATTAAATATCACTTCAGCCATGCGTTTTCTGCCCGTCCTTCTTGCCTCGATCTCTCTTGTCTCTGGCAAGGCTATTCCCAATGCCGAGCACCAAAAGTATCTCGAGATCTTCTTCGGTCTACCTCTCGACATGAAAATTGTCAACGACATCGTCGCCGAGGAAGCCAAGGCACTGGGAATTCCGGCTCAGCAACACTTTCAGTATTGCCTTCTTGGTAAGTTCACATAGTCTTGCGCATAAAACTGCTCTCCCGAGAAAACCGAAACTACTTTCAAACTACATTCCCGAGATGGCAAAAATTTCAGAAGACGACGGCAGCATGGTCAAACGCATGAACGAGTTTGAAGAAGGCGTGGAACAATTTCAAGCGGAGGTTGGCAAGATGAGATTCGCGAGTGTCGATGATGTGAGATATACTTTTATGACATGTCAAGTCATTGCCGAGTAATCTGACTAATGGATTACTAACTAAAGCTAATGGATGTCAAAACTGTTGACCACTGAGCCATTTATCTGAGTTCCGCTCCAAGAGGTGCCGGTCTATCGTTATCAACAAAAATATGCCTTGTCAGAACCTTGTGAAAAATCTGATCCCTATTTTTCAGGTTATGGACGAGCTCAAGAGGAAGGCCCCGAAGGCGCACTCCTCTTTCACGTGGATCTTCAAGGAGACTATCGCTCCTCTGGGAAAGGAGGCAGCAGTGTTCGCTGTTCACGTGAGATTTTGGAGCCGTTAGGAAAAGTTGAAAGCGACAAAACCATTACAATTTCGTGTAAAATGTAGCCATTTTTAGCTGAAAGAGGCCCTCCTCAAGATGCTGTACAACCACGTGACGATGAGCGCGAGAAGCCGCCCATCTATGTACGGAAAGGCGCTCAAGAAGGTGAGCACCTTACCCTTACACTTATACTTTATTCGCCACACGAAACAGTGTGCGCTAAGCACGGTATGGGGGCAACAGGCGGTATTCGGGCTGTGGCGTGTTTTTGGGGATTGGGGTTTTGAGCTGAGTTGCTAGGGGGTGACCTTTGGCTGCTCAAAGATGCAATGCACTCCGCACACCCCCAAGCATTCTCGGAGGGTCAGACATGGAGAAATGTAAAACACGCGAAAGTGAGCAGAGAATTGAATCTACAAACAGATTGCCTCAATTGGTCTTGAAAAGTAGTGAAAAACTAAGATAAATTGTTGTTATTTTGCAGATTTTCGCCGAATTCGATGCCCTCTCTGCTAACGCGAAGACGGACTTCGAGAAGAACACTTGTTTCCGCACTACCATGAGGTAAATCTTCTTCCATCTTCTTTCAACCGTCGACCAACTCGTAATTCAGCCGCTATTTTGAGAATAGGTATCGATCATGTTGTGTTATCTCTCGACGATCAAACGAGAGAGTACTGCCAAATGAGAGAGTCAGAGCCAGATTATTCACCCTCAAATTTGCTCAGAATCGTCGACGCTACGGGAGAGCAGAAGGGAATGGTGACCCAGATGAAGAGCATGATCAAGGATTTGATTGCATTTGCTTGAGTATTGAATAAATGGCTGATATAATATATTGCTTGATAAAGATTGCTGTTAAATGTTGCTAGCAATCCCACCGATTATAGTTAAAAAAATCATCCGGCGGCTTGAAAAATCCATTGGCCTCACAAAATCTTTTTTACCACAGAAATCAATTTTTTCTCCGGTGATCTTCGCTTTGCCATTCCCCTTCCCACTCTGGAGACATCTGATCCTGACGTTGGACGATACCAGACTCTACTTTATAAACAATAAACAATATTGAAAGAATATTCTCGCACAATGATGTAGAATCTGTGTCCAAGAATCCTCGTCTAAGAAGAATTGAAATCTCAGTTATTGAACGCCATCATACCAGAGCTCTTCCGAGAGTTTGTCCAGGGAGCATAACGTATGCTCGATAGATCAGGGCAATCAAAAGAATTCGGTGTAAGTACGAAGTATAATTTCCACAAATCAACAAGCTTTGAAAGGAATGGAGCAGATGATGATGACTAAGTTTGAAGGAAGAAAGTTTTGCCATTTCCAGGAAAAAGATGAATCAGCAACCGGCTCAAGAATGTAAAGACTATTCATTCTGAGTCGGCGTATATTTCTCAATTTCTATATAAAAGCTCTCGCCCAGCGGACTCAGCACACTTCAATCGGCGCTGTCTTTTCTATTTCCCATAGTAGCCTGAGTTCGATGTATAATGTGTTGGTCCACCGTATAAGTAACTCGAAGTCGACGAGTGTTGCTTAAGCGGCCATATCGTGTTTGATACCTTTTGCGCGCATCTGACTAAATGCATTTCAGTCATGCGTTTTCTCCTGGTCATTCTTTCCTTGATCACGCTCGCCGTCTGCATGCCACCGTTTTCCATTTTTGCGCGCCGGGTGCGATTGGAGAAAATCTTCGGCATGCCAGTCGACATGACAATTGTCGACAAGATCATCGCCGAGGAAGCAAAGATTCTGGGCATTCCAGCCCGGGAACACTTCGACTCCTGCTTCCCTGGTCAGTTCGCAGAGGAGTCTTGGGTCTAGGGCAGCTAGAGGTAGTGATGCCTACACATATTTCACCAATCCACGATTAGTACGTTTAGTTCTGTTTCTAAAAATTCTGTCCAATCTATTCTTCTCGAGGAATAAAAATGCTGCTAACTCACGCCAAATTAATGCAAACAAAGAAACATTTAGTGGACGATGCCATCAATCAGAAGCTAGTTGCGGAAGGCATCGAGGAAATATCGCAACGTTATAGCGGTCTTCGGTTCTCGAGCCCCGATACGGTAAGAATCCCGTACTCCTTAGCCTATTAGCCTCGAGCCCAAATGCATCTTACTGGCTTATTTCGTTCACACTCCCTCTGGACTCATGATGGCACATGCAACATGATGACGAACTCATTTATTTCAAACATTTTTTTTCAAATTTCCTCACTTATCTACTTTTCTATTGCTCACGAAGAGTACGTGAAAATATCGTGAAAGATATCTTTCAGCACTTTCCGAAGAAGTATCATGAATTATGGTTTGGCTTCAATGGCGGTGCTAGAAGAGACTGAGTCGTCCACCCAAACCGGTTTCCGGCGAGGGCACAGCACACTCGACAACCTGCACTCCATCAAGCAGGTCGCAGAAAAAGCATCGGAGTACGGTATCCCGGTCTACTTCGCGTTCGTGGACTTCCGCAAGGCATTCGACACCGTGGAATGGAACGCCTGCTGGCAATCTCTCGGGACCTACGGAGCTCACCCCACCCTCATCTCCCTGCTCCGCACTCTCTACGAGTCCTCTTCTACTCTCATCAGAGTGAATGAAGACCTCGTCCCCGCCACAGTGAAGAGAGGAGTCCGCCAAGGGGACACTCTTTCCCCTCGCCTCTTCAACGTGGTACTGAGAGCTGCAATGGACAACATCGACTGGGAAATGGATGGGATTCGTATCGACGGGAGGAATCTTTGTCATTTGGAGTACGCGGATGACATCGCACTCATCGCCAAAAATCGACCGGAACTGGAAAGGATGCTGAAGAAGTTAATGGAGGCATGCAGCAGAGTTGGTCTGGAGATCAATGCCTCAAAGACCAATCTCCTCACCTCGTGCACTACCACTCGAACCCCCATCATCATCAACGGAATGCAGTTCGATTTCGTCACCTCAGCCACCTATCTTGGAGGAAGGATTTCCCTACCCCTGGATCACACGGACGAGCTCGAGCACCGCATTCGACTGGGATGGTTCGCATGGTCTCGTCTCTCCTCCCTCCTCACCTCCCGCCTTCTTCCAATGAAGACAAGGAAGAGACTCTTCGAGAGCTGTGTTACTGCTACAGTACTCTACGGATCGGAAGTCTGGGCACTGCGAGCCAGCGACAAGGAGCGTCTTAGTGTGACCCAACGGAAGATGGAGCGGAAGATGCTTGGAATCTCTCTACGGGACCGATGGACAAACGAGCGCGTGAGGGACTGTACGAAGCTACGGGACTGGATACAGGAAGGGCTGAAACGAAAAGCGCGCTGGGCTCTGAAGATCAGGCAAATGGATATGGAGCAATGGAGCCGTGCCACAACCGTATGGACCCCTTACAACAGGAAACGCCCAACTGGCCACCCTCGGACGCGCTGGCGGGACGACCTAACGCGAGCTATTGGCGCCCACTGGTGGAATGCAACATATGAAGAATTCCGACCTATCCTCATCTGAGCGTTAACGCCTGACATGAATAAATTATTATTATTATTATTCAATGGTGATCTCTCAATCAAATTCTAGGTGATGGAGGAACTCAAGGAACAGTCTCCGAAGGCGCACGCTGCTTTCTCATATCTTTTCACGGATGTCATTGCACGGCTAGGCAGCGAGGCAGCAGGGTTCGCTTCTCAGGTGAGAAATTTATGATCCATCAATGTCATTTTGCAAACTACTTCTACAACAAAAGGCATGCTGAGGCTGGCATACAAATCCTAGCCACACTTGATTTTTTTCTTGTAGACAAATCATCTTTACAGCTCAAGGAAGAACTGATCAACATGATCTACAATCACGCTACGATGGACGAAGAAAACCGCCCAGCCATGTACGGCAAAGCACTCAGAAAGGTGAACGAAACTTCGAATATAAACTTCTTACATCTTTTTTTTCTGGATATTCTAACTTGTAAACTTTGAGTGAAATGGACACTTATATCGCGATACGAGTTTGGAACGAGTTTGAACGTTTTTTTTTTCAGATTTTCGCCGACTATATGGCGCTCCCGGAGCAGGCGGTTAAAGATTTCGAGAAGACTACATGCTTCAGCACGGCTCTGAGGTAAATCCCTGAAAAATTCAGCCACTGATTCTAATGATTCTGGCATGAAATATGAATAGGAACTTGTTTTTCTCACATTTTTTTAAATGAAAAACATTCAGAGTCAGTGATGAGACTGGAGCAAACGTGGGAAAGGTCACCAAGTTCAGGGATTTGATCCATATTCTGATGTACATTCAGTAAAGTTCAGCAAAGTTCAGTAAAAAAAATGTAATTTGATGAAAAATTGTACTCGTATTAAAATAAAAGTTAATTTTTTGTTGCATTGTTGTTGATTCGTTCCCGAATTTCCTTCCTTACATCGAGGAAAAAAATGCAAAAAAAGGTTTTCCAGCAGTATTATTTAAATATCCATCCATTCCGGTTCACATGATACAAAAAAGTAGCACAAATGCAAAACTTGCCATGCTTCCTCCGCCTCCCTCAATACCCACTCCTTGCGCGATCGGCACACTCCACCCGCTCTTCGATCCGTACACTCCCTCGTACCTGCAATATTTATTTCATTGACTGAGCATATTACTGCTCGCAATTATTTGAGAGAAAATACGATTATGGTGATAGAGTGGGGAGAAATTTCGAAACATCTCTCACCAATTCGCTCCTCCCTCGGCACTTTGCGTGAACAGATCCCTCATACCCCGGTTGTAAGAATACCCGCCACCGTACGAACCGAAGTCGAGCTGCAAATCGTCATGATTTTTCACCCGCTTAATTCAATGACCCGTGAAAATAATCGTCATTGTGTTAAATATACGCCTTTGTTTATAAGCATCAAAAACGCAACACATGGAAAAGTGAAGGTACACATTACCTTTCCATGATCGCCTCCTCCAATACTGCCCTCTTCATTGAGTACATAGTACGGAATGCCATTGATCGACCACGATTCCGCAGTCATTCCCACTCCCGACGAGAAGATGTTGGCAATGGCACCGAGCGGTTTGGACTCGATCTGAATGTGAATACGGTTGGCAGAGCCAGTGTGTTCGATAAACTGAATAACTTAAATCTGACGCAAACCATAATTGCACAAGTTTACGTTCTGCAGTGACAAGTAGTAAATAATTATTTTTCAAAACATTTTCTGCCTTTATCGGATTTACAGACCGCACTCCACCCTTGAACTTTCGGTGAAGCATAACAAAATCTTCGTCTCAATTCGAATAGTCAAGAACTTGCTAAACAATGCGAATATTTGTTCCCAATATTTTTCTTTCTCGTTTGGAAAAAAACTCACTAGAAATTGCTGACAGTCGTACTGGAAACCGTGGCACTTGTCCACGTACTCGGGCGCTATTGTCTTGGAGGCACATTGCTGAAATAAAAAAAATAAGAAAGTGTAATAAATAAAAAAACATCCAAAGCAAAAAACTGTTGATCTGGAAAAAGACGGAGTAAATACTTTCGTACCTGCTGTGCAACCGGCGCGAACCGCTCGCAGAGTGCGCGCAGTTCCTTGTGGTCGATGCCTAGTTCGGAAGCTGGCGCGCCGTAAACCTGCGAATAACACTATTTCATTTTTGTAAAGGCGTGGCTTTGCATGAATGGCTGTCGTGGATGAGGTAGTACACCTTTTGAAGAAAAGGTGCGCACGGAAAGACTATCAAGATTGAAAAATCACAGCTACTTTTTTGTTGACGCTGTGCCGGTCATTGCAGTCAATACAAACTACCTCGTTTTGTAGGACTATTGAAACCTATTTGAAATATATTCATTTAAAAATTATAATAAAATACGCACCGCCTTGAGCATGTTGACCTGCTCGCGCACTTGTTTTCGTCGAATGTCACGACTGGAAATAAATAAATATATAACTATTCATCTTTTTTCGTTTTCAAAAATTCGTATTTACTGTTGCAACTTCAAGAAACAATTTTTAAAAAGAATTTAATTCAAAATAACCTCTTGGAATCATTCGCCTGCACCGCTCGGATCCACGCTGCGTCAGCTGCCGGGGCTCTTCTAATCGTGGTCTTAAACAACATTCCATTTTATGCCATTCATTTTGCAATGCATTTTTATGTCCTTTTTCGACAATCACTAATAGGAATCCTTTTTCATCCTGATTATTTCTCTCATCTTCCTCAGCACATACGATAACATGCTAAATAATTTTCCAATTTTTGCATTCTCACTCACCCTTCTTCCTCCCCGCTCCCGCAGCGCAATATCCTCAAACGGATTATCCGAGATGGTGTTAGCTTGGATGAAATCAGAAGCGGCTTGGGCCACGAAGTCGGGTTGCGGTTGAAACGCTTGAGGAGAGACAGTTCTTGTTGGAACGGGAGCATTCTCGTCTAGGATGTTGGGGATGTCTGCAATCTTAATATGTTTCACGATGCTCTCAAATGAAGCATCGATTTCAAAACGTCAATATCAATCACGCCCGAAAATCAATAATTTATGGTTTTATATCAAGTATCAAGCATCATCCCATTGGAATTGTACCTTGCCAGCCCTGAGCTTCTTATTCGCGCATTTACTTGTTGCGATAAGTATATGATCTTCGATCGCGTATATTCCGGCTGTTTCTTAGACCAATATTCTGTCATTGTCATTTCGCGATGCTCGCGCACTTCGCAAGAGGTCATGGGAAATTGAGCCAGTCAGACCATTCCAGCACACGGCGTTTTTACAGGGGATGAGTGAGAGTTGGAAAAGACGCAGAGAAAGGTGAGATAAAACGGGAAAGTGAAGGAGTTTAGCGATGGTCTCATCACGAACAAAATTGGAACTTTGTCAAGATCGCCAACCTTGGAACGGCGCGGGCGGTCTCTCGCTCTCCGGCAGCAAATCTCCAGTGATCAGTGAGGGTGCAAAGGGAGAAAAGGGCCGCGGGGTTGTAGTGGTGGGCTGGAAGATAGGTAATTTTAGGATAGGTGTAACAATACAGTTCAACAACAGACACCTATTCGACGAAGAATACCTTGAAGATTTGAATTAATTAGTTTTTTTACCGTGAATCGAGACATATTGACATATTCATCACTCATAAATCAATAAAATACACGTGAAGCATATGTCATTCCTTCGAAATCAAGAAAAAAAGGAGGAAATGCGAAACTGACCGGTTCGTTTCCATACTTTTCTCTCCGTATTTGGTCCATGCTGAATATCGCCTTGGGCTGCTGCGCGTGTTGTTCTTTCAGATCGGGAAGACGGAGGAAGGGAAATACTGGAACATTTTTTTTTGTTTTGGGTACTCTTAGGTTAGGTTTCAACGCTTTAGGTAGCCTCTGTCCTAGCGCCAAGTCGTCGTCGTGCCTAGATGAGTTTGGAATAAGAAACAAAAAAATGCGAATGTGCAAAGATGTTTCGCTCATGAGCTCTGCGCTCATACCATGCATTACAGACCTCTAATAACATTCGTAAAGAGTTGCTTGTTCTTACCCATAAACTCGCACGTTCTTTCATCGGCTCTGAATATATTTGGCAGTAAGAAACTCACGCGAGCTCGAGTAGTCCAGAATGCCCGTGCCCTGCTCCCTTTCCTCCGCGTACTCGAACTTGCCCACTCCAGGCAGGTTCATCAGGCTCTTACTTCCCGTGCTGCAATTTTCAAATGTTTATTCGATCTGCTATTTCTACTTGCTCGCTCACATGAGGATTTACTCTTCTAATGCCTAGTAGGGAAATATTCCAAAATAATAATGGTGAAACTACTAGAGTCAGCGACCAACCTCCTCGCCCCGGTCGTTTCTCTGTCCATGTAGCCCAGGTTCGGTCTGTCCTCCGCATCATAAGTTCGCTCGCCGTAGATGTTGTAGCGATTGTTGTCTGGATAAATTCAAGATAAGGGAGAATTTTCGGTAAAGTTCAGAAAAATAATTGTGCCAATTGCAGATTAGAAAGTGTGAAATATAGGCAAAGCCGAGGAAGATACGAAATAACGGAAGCTCACCAGGAGTAAATCTTGTTATGGATTTGACGACGTCACCGTAGCCAAGCAGGCCCATTCCTGACAAGTATTTATTGGATACTTCATCAACAAATGAGAGATCAAACCCGGCAGATTGCTTTTCATGTCGCCGCCCATCTGTGCATGCATTGCGAGCGAATCTGAAAAAATATATTTTCTATTCTCGCTAAATATTCGTTTAAAGACCATTTCGTCGAGATTCGAGCTCTAATCACTAGGGGAGTGATGCTCGGAACAATCTCGAATGATCATCGAAACGTTGGATTACATAGGGTGGCTTTTTGTAGTGGAAGTAGGCGTTCACCGGACAGTGGAACAATAGCCTATTTCATGGAAACCCCAATTGCCAGCTCACCTCTCGGAAGCAGTGGGAGCGGATCGGCTTGAGCAATAGCTGCGATGACCAGTAACCGCAGTGCTCGCATTAATCTTAGGAAACAATTTTTTTTAACTTGACTAAGGATTCGACAGGGTGAGAGGAACAACTATGTAGGACGAAAATAGACAGGAACATTTTTTTTCGGTAATACGGATTGACGTTTCGATATGTTTCAGCACGAGCATAACTCGGCAGCGGTTGATTGCACGTTGCTTTTGCTTGAAATGCTGCATGCAAAATTACAATGTAAAGAAATGAAAAGTAAAGACAGGTCATGAAGAATACTGCCAAATCAGGATAGCGAGAGATATGGGGATGGCCGATTGCTCAATAGGCTGTGCCCTTGTTCCTCTCCCTCCCCCCCCTCCCCCATTTCTCCCAATTATCCCACGCCGCAAGCAAGGAGGAGGAGGCTATTACCCGGATCGGGATCTGAGAACCGGGAATGATATTGGGTGATTAGGAGAGGGAGGGGAAGGAGGTAGGGATAACAAATGGTCGTGCGCCTCTCTCATTTCGACTGCTCCCTCTCAGGTCATCCGCATAGAAGAGTGGGCAGATAGTGCATGCTGAATGAGAGAATGGGATGAAAGTAAAAGTACGGGCGGTTAATGGTCGGCTCAGACAGGGTGTTTTCTTTGTCACCTTTTTGCCCAAGGCCCGGAATTGCCGTCGAATAAAGTCGATTTCTCCCCATTTTCCAAATATATTTTGGCCATTAGAGTTAACAACCCAGTCTAAGGATCCTCATTCGATACGGTGAAAGAATCCGACGCCGCTGGATAAGTGAAACTGTGAAACTTTGAGGAATGAAATGGGTTGATCCCTTCTCTCGACTCTACCTATTCGAGTGAATCTTCTTGCTTGATTAGGCTTTTTACATTTTCATGCATCGCGATTCAATTAGCAAATTAGCGCTAATTTGCCGATCTCTGGAAGCGGATTCTACCCATTTCCCATACTCTATCGCCTGTCTGATTGTGACTGGTGAAAGAGTGCGAGCAATGAAGAGATTATTTCTGGCCAAGCATTCCTAGTCTCGGGGGGAGAAATCCCGTTCGATCTTGCGTGTGTGACGCAATGCTCGCCCGATCTTTTCCTAGGAGGAGAAAAAAGAGCAAAAGAAAGAGCGAGAGATCTTCAAAGATGCGGTTCCGGTGTGCTCCTTCCCTCTCACCCGTTCAGCTCGATAAAGAGAGAGATATCGCCTATTCTTGGACGAGGTTTTATGCCTAGTGGTGAAAGGGATTGGAAGGCAAAGGAACGGTGAGGAAAAGGGTCGGACGATGAATGATCTTTAATTTCCGAATGGTTTCTTTTGGTTTTTTTTTCAGGATTCCGAAGTCGCTCAACAAAAAAAAGAAAACGTACAGTATAATTGTTTCGTCATATACAGTCAAAATGACATAATGTGAACCGTTTATGATAAGTTATGATAACTTATCATAAGATGTCATAAAACCATGATTGCTCAGCGGAGCCTGAATGGATCACGCTGAAATTTTGCATGGTAGCACGGTTCCTGTGCCCCTTCAAACTGACACTCTCGAAAAATCGATATTTCGTAAGCGTCGTGGTCGCGCGTTGCGCGCGTGATGACCAAAAGTGGGCGGAGCTTAGCTGAATTTGGACATTTATTAGTCCTACTCGCTAAAATCTCATTTTTTTATGTATATTTCGGTATTCTTCACTTTTGAGAATGAGATTTTCGATTCAACGAAAATTCTCGTCCAGCCCACTTGGGGTCATCACGCGCGCAACGCGTGACCGCGACGCGTGTGAAATATCGATTTTTCGAGAGTGTCAGTTTGACGGGGCACAGGAACTGTGTTACCATGCAAAATTTCAGCGTGATCCATTCAGTCTCCGCTGAGCAATCATGGTTTTATGACATCTTATGATAAGTTATCATAACTTGTCATAAACGGTTCACATTATGTCATTTTGACTGTATGTATTACGTTTGGAATCTGAAGATTTTGTTTTGGAAAAGGAGGCGTTGGCAAGAGCCGAGAGAGGAGCTTGAATCACAAAAGTAACGCATCTCCGGCAGTGAATCAGATCACCGTTTTGAATGGCTCCGATTCATCCCAATTAGATGGTTTTTTGTTCGATCACGGTATATAACTGCTGATGAGGGAAGGAAGAGCTCAGAGCTCCACAGATGCTGGCACTTCTTGCTCTTGCGGTGAGTTATTTCTATGATACTAGTCTTGACAAATTGGCAAACTCCATTGATTTGCACGTCTTTCTGACGAGAGTTAATTCAAAAATAGGAGAAGCGCGTGCCGATTTGTCATCATTATTTTTTTCATTACTTCGTGATGAATTTATGTGTTTTCAGTGTGTTTTCAGTGTATCGGCAGCTCAGTTGCTCAATTTCCCTCGTCGGAGCCGCTTGTCGAGCGGCAAAACTGCCTGGATAGATGCCGGTCTGCCAATCCTCTTATCAATCATCAGCAAATTACGATGCCAGATCCTACGTTCATCATCGAACAAAGTATGTTGTTTGGTCGTTGTTGCTTGCTCTTTTTGAACATTTTCTTGCCATTCAAGTAGACGAGAGAGCATGTGAAACGAGGAGAGACAAGTTGTCTCCTCCAGTCCTTCTAATGCTTTCAGAATCCGCCATCATCAACGGCGCAGCGACCCCGTTCTATCTCAGCTTCATTCAACGCGACACTATATTTCACGTTTTCCGTATGAACATGTGCGTAATCACTTGTGTTTTTAAATTATTTTAATAAAAAAATATTTAACAAACCCTCATCAGGAGTCTCTTCGGGAATGCTCACGTGTTCACAATGCAGTGTGTCAACTCCGGTCCGAACGTTACAAAGTGCCCTTCTGGCATGTGCGAAGTTAACAGACTCGATGAATCCGCACCGCTAGACGCACCGGACCGCCAATATCCTTTAACGTACGTTTTTAGATATTATTTGATGACTAATTTACTTACTTACTTTTTAGGCTTACGTCTAGTGCGCGTGAGCCTTTCCTAGTCCATTCGTCATGTGTCTGGGAATGTGTTCACAACGACTCTCATGCTCATGTGGAAAGATACAGAGATGGAGTAGTGTACGACTATAAGGTCATTTTTTATACCACGGTTCCACATCCATTACCTAACAAATGTTCAGTCGTTCGGGAACAATTTTCGATACTCTGTGCGAACCACTGACAGCGGAGATTATGATACCGTTCTTATCACCAATACGCATGGTGAGCTCAATTCAATTGCGATTTATCAGTGCATTCGCCAAAGAATCGTCATCAGTTTCTCCCACAGTCCGTATATAGCTTCACACCATTAGGGTCTTAATTGTTGCCAAACTTCGGTCCTATCAGTTTTGACAGTGATCGACCGTGGGCACTAAATAAAAGCTCAAAAAATGATACAACAGGACTACACATGATGTCAATCTTGCCTACTGCTCCGATGCACCTGTTAGATCAGAGGAGTGCGCAAAAGTCAGTTGGAGGCAGAGGGAGTCGAACCCCGACCTTCCGATACGTATGCGGGTGCTCTAACCACTGAGCTATACCCCCTTGATGCTGGCATGCCCTCGTGCTCGCACTATGGTCTTAGGGCCGCGGCCATGCATTCCCTTACATGCCGCCCCTCTCATCAGCCGAGTCCCACCGAGGCATCCACGCATCCATCCGGGTCTTACATCGTTGCCCTTCACTGCTGCTCGCCATGAGTCTTACGCTCTCCACACTGCTTTGCCACTCATGATTCAATGAAAACAAGGGGGCGCGCTAGGAGGTAGTTTTACCCCACGGCCGGAGCCGCCGCCATCCACCCTCTGCCTCCACCATGTTAGATCAGAGGAGTGCGCAAAAGTCAGTTGGAGGCAGAGGGAGTCGAACCCCCGACCTTCCGATACGTATGCGGGTGCTCTACCACTGAGCTATACCCCCTTGATGCTGGCATGCCCTCGTGCTCGCACTATGGTCTTAGGGCCGCGGCCATGCATTCCCTTACACACCGTCCAACAGAGCGATCATGGAAGTGGGAGCAGTACTGCAATCAGCCTCTCCACTAAGCTATGTTTCGATGACGTTATGATAAATGTGTGTGCACTTACCCCATATTCATGAGTTATTTTTCCTTTGAACAGGATAGCAAGACATTGGATTTACGACAAAAGCAATTATTTTACACTAAGACATTTGGGTGATATCTTACGGGACCCAGAATCGAAAACGATTCCGCTTACTATAGTGCAGCGTACGGTTTTTCGATAATTCAATCGCCACTAATTGATTAGATGCATTTGTACAATGATATTGTAATTGCAAAATTGAAATTGTCTCCTCACCTCATTCCCCACCCTCACTCCACTCACCCTTCACCCATCGCGAGCGGTCGACTACACTTCTCCCTTCCCCGTCCACGATGGTCTGGATACTACTCGCACCGGGTATGTTTTATTTTCGATTTATTTTCTCCGGATTGATGGTTACGGGATCAGCATAGCCTCGGCTTCTACAAGTGTTCATGCTTGTGGATCAAAAGGTAGTTGCCGATCGGCTTACGGTCTACGGTATACTGTAATGTCCAATTTCAGCGAGTGTGGCCGTACTCTCGCTACTCGTCGGCCTCCCGCTCGCACTCGTCTGCGGCAAGGTACGGTATCCACCTAAATCCCAGTCCTCGGATTACGGTAACACTACATCATTCCTGATGGATGGTCGCAAGGATACCGTCTGGCTTCCGTTACGAATGGGAATTAATGACCACCATATTGACGATACCAAGGTAATCGATTTCAGAACGATCGTGACCGACAGCAGCGCAAGAAGGATATGAAGAGCAAAGCATCGGCTGAGAAGGTACTGTAGCCGGGGAAGGAATAGTGTTGATATCGTATCTAGTGAGGGCACCATGACTGACCCGGTGAATGATAACCTCAACGGTATTCTGCACGACTAAGTAATGAATGAGCGAGTGAACAACGCAGTCAGCAGAAGAAAATACGATAGTCAGAGAGCGAGTTACGCGATTCTAAGGAGTATATGGAAATTATGGAATTTCTAAATAAATATTAAAGATCAAAGATCACCTCAACTCATTTCTCTTGCAGAAGCCCGACGCAGACGAGCTCGAGGCACAACGGCGCGAGAAGAGCGCGTGAGTTTATTGATCTTTGATCTTTGATCTTTCCAAAATTGATCTTTGATCTTTCTTCAGGGCCGAGCGTCGCAAGACGGCCAATGCGCTACTCGAGCTGCAGCGCACGCGGCTCACGAGCGGCAGTCGGAGCAAGTCGAAGACACGTGAGTTGAGAGAGATCAGAGATTAGAGATCAGGGATCAAAGATTAAAGATCAGAGATCAGAAATCAGTCACATGGTAAACAACGGCAATTAATAGAGCCGGTAAGGATTGAAAAGTGAGCGGGAAATTAGAATCCTATTACAAGTGAATGATCAGAGATCAAAGATCACTCTTTGCAGCCGCCGGCGGTCGCAGTCCGGCGGCCACGCCACGCACGCCCGCGCCCAAGCCGGCGCCCCGTCCGCCGCCTCCGCCCTCTGCTGGGGTGAGAGGGAGAGATCAAAGATCGATCGAACCTATCAAAGAGATCAAAGATCTTATCGAACGTGCTCACGTGCAAATGTCGATATACATACATGCCTGATATCAAGGCATCAGGCAATGTCAGGCAATGGCGATATATTCGACCACAAATCGGTTGAATAATATCAATACTAAGGAACGTTATGTGATCAGTAGCAAAAGGGTTTCATGTGTGCGATTAGGACGAAATCTTTATATATATCGCCGAAAGAGTTTGGAAAGATATATATTAACGAGCGCAGATTAAAGATAAAAAGATGAACTGTTCTCGAATCTGGTGGAATGTGGTAGTTTGCAGCACATTCGTCGCCTCGAGCGTCCCTCGTCCGCCGAGCACGTGGGCAGCGGACGCGCCCGTTCTAGTGAGTTGATTAGTTAATTAGTTAATTACATAAGTAATTAATTATCTCAATGCTGATTATTAACGATAACTAGCAGCTAATTGATCAACATTTGAAGATTCCTCCTCGGTGCGTCGCCGTCGCATCAAGTCGATCGAGGAGAGAGATCAGGTAAGGATCAGAGATCAAAGATCCTATAATATATTAGAGATCAAAGATCAATCGAACATGCAAAATTTTATGATAGGTATCACTGGAGGATCTTTTTCAGCTTATTATTAATTAAGTTATTTAATTAATTAGATAGTTAAATTTAATTAATCAAGATGCTGGAGAAGGAGAGGCAGGCGGCGAAGTCGAAGAAGGCGAGCGACGAGGAGGCCGAGACGCAGGCTGTAAGGAGTTGATCTTTGATCTTTCTTTGATATTATTCTAACTACGCGTTTTCACTACACACCATCTCTTTCCAAATTTCTGCGCAATAAACACTAATTGGTGTCTTGTGTACCTCGGGGCCGGTTACGTTAGCAATACTAATGAAAACTTACCACTAATGATATTCAAGACTTTTCAGGAAGATAAGAGCTCCGAGGACGAGAAGAAGGACGACGACAGCGAGAAGAAGGGACGGAAGAAGACGCAGTCCACGCAATCGAGTGGATCCACCAAGTGCGAGTTGATCTTTGAACTCTGATCGTTGATCTTTCTGAAATCTTGCGAAAATGATACTGTAATTCCAATACAGTTTACTACACTGTTACGGCAGGATTTCAAGGTAGCATAAAGAAAATTCAATTCAAACTTGAGGTCGAAGAAGTCGACCAAGTCCACGGAGTCCTCGCGCAAGACCGTCACCGGGCAGAAGTTTGAGCCGAAACCGCCGCCGAAGAAGTGGGTTTCTGGATCCATCTCGGTTCCGCACTCGACTCATCTTTTCCGTTAGGATTCCGTTAGGAGATGCGTTCCGTGCCATATTCACGATGTACATCACTAATTTGGTTAATATATATATATATATTAACCAATATATATATATATATATATATTGAGTAAACGATTCAGGAGCACTACGTGGGCGCACTCGCGCATGTCCCACGACGTGGACAAGTCGACCAAGTCACAGAAGAGCACTGGGTGAGAAATAATGCGCGATTGCTCTGAAATTCGACAACCACTTTCTCACGGAACACGACAAATAACTGGACTAGCAGTGATCTTCCGCAGGACGCAAGTGCCTTGATTGGCGGGATGACCTTTACCTCACCTTTACACGAAAATGAGATAATTAATCGATTTACCGCTTGTTGCTACACAAGGAAGCCAGAACTTGAAAATAGAAGAACAAATCGGCTAAAACAATTGCAAACATCTCAGGTCCGCCAGCAAGAAGAGTGTCAGGGGCAAGAACAGCAAGGGATCTGTGAGAGTCAATATTATTTACTCATTATTAATTATTTAATTAGCTAATTCACGTATTTTAGACCAAGCCGACGCAGGAAGACAGCCCGAGGAACCCGAACAGAGTGAGTGATTCACTTCATTCACTGCCTAATCACATTATTTGATTTTTGCCTTGGGCAAGGCACAATTCATTGCGATTCATCCTGTTACAAGGAAAACAAATATAAATTTTTAAATTTATTTTAATTTGCAGTCCTCGGAGGAGGACGTCTCGAAGAAGTCGGCTAAGTCGGTTAAATCCTCCAAATCGACCAAGGCAGCAGCTGCTTCGACCTCAAGTCAGAAACTGAAGAAGGTTTGTAAAGTAAACAAATACCTGAAACGCAATCTATATTTTTAAACTTTCGATCATGTTTAATATTTGCTGCTAAAATCCTAAGGTCAATTGGCAAACGATTAGATAGAAAATCCTGAACGAAGCTCATGTGAAATATTTGAGAAAGGCGGTCTGTTCGGCAAATCGAAGCCTCAGCCGGTCAAGGCCTCCTCGAGAAGTGTGAAATCGTCAAAGAAGAGCTCGGTTTGTCTTTTTTAAATTCTTTTTATTTCGTTTGTAAACATTATCATTGCCTATCATGACAAACTATCTATGATATTCCAGAAGAAGAGCGGAGGTCTGTTCGGGTCCAAGAAGAAGGGCCGTTCCGTCGACTAGCGGCGGATTACTGTAGATGAAGAGACTAGCGCACTCCCACTGGCGCATGTAACTCTCACGATAAAAGGACAAGTTACTGAACACACAAGGCTCTATTGCACATGTGCATTGTGTAAAACATAATTTATTTAAACGCAGCTTCATCGAAATCCAAAAAAATCAAACATGATCTTTCGAATATAAAAGACTTCAGGCAATTGCGGATTACGGTAATGATATCATCACTCGATGTCCTGAGGTTAAAAGTCAATTCTATGATTTCGGATTCTATAAATCAGCTGTCCTAATGGAACACAACTTATAGACCCGAAAAAAAGAGGGAAATTCATTTTCGAATAATGCCAAGAAATTCCGTGAAGAGTTCGACTTTCTCAGATAGTCTCTTATATACATGCAATGGAAATAATTTATCGATGTTTCACGAGATAAATTCGGAAAGCAATTCGATAATTTGTGTGCCCGTTTATTGGGTGGCGCCTCCAGTGGCGGGAGCTCCAGAGGAAGGTGGGGGCTGGAAAAATGCAGTATTTGTATCTGACCATTATTATTGAGAGGGTTTGAATGATCTTACCATTATCTTTGTGAGGGCATCGGTGAATGTCTTGAGAATGTTATTGAAAGCTGCCATTCCCTGTTGGATCAGATCCATAGGAACTTGGACGAAGGCCTTCACAACGTTCGTGACGGCTGAATCGATGTGTATTATGTAATTTCACTCTCCATTTAATACAATTTTACATATTTGTAATTATCCGATATTTCATACCTCCCATAAGCCCGCCGGATTGTCCATCGGTAGGGGCAGCCTAAAATATTTGAATTAGGTCTAGAATTCTCAATTCTCCGCTTATCTTGTACCGTAAATGGAGTGAGCATAATAGGGTCGTCGTACCTGGTTTCCTCCTTGTGCACCAGCTGCAGCTCCACTTTGAGCATCAGCAGCAACGAAGACTGCGATGACAGAGATGAGGAGGAGACCGAAGAAGAGAGATGAGGCCATCTTTCTGGGGTGAGGCTGGATGATGAAGTGATATCAACAGGAAACTAGAGGGTTTTATAGGGACTGTCAGAATCTGAATTTGCATTTCCTTGTCAAAACAACGGGGGATGCTCGAAAACAAAGTATCATTCTTTTCAACAAACAGATTCAATAGAGAGTTCTAGAAATGAAGAGAGTTCCTTGTGTCGTCAGATTTTGTGTGGAACAGTCGAAACATTGGGTAGGTGATCCTTGTGATAGCTGATCATGGCAGTGAAAAATGTGGGCGAGACAAATAAAACTTTTCCATTTCGCCTACTCTTTCTTTATTTTGGCCGAAGTAGTAGTGTGTAAAGCAATGAGATTCTTTGTTTCATTCTCAATCAGCTTAATTCTGTCATGCCAAAACAAAGGATGATTTCCACTGTCCCATGAAAGCTGACCATGCCGGAAGTTGAATTTAATCGAAAGATCATTTTTAATACTAAGATTTGACGTCGTTATTTGAATTTTGTGAAACAAAATCATGATCGCTCAATCACAAGATCATAATCAGACTCAGTGTCTTTTCTCCAAATTGAATCCAAATCTAGTGCATCGAAATAAACGTTTCATTTTATGTCTCGTGTCTGTGGTAGCTGGTCTTATCGGAAATCAGTTTTATTCGAATATTACGTACTTCACTGAATATCGAGATGGAAATTTGTGTTGAATGAGAAAATGAATGAGAGTGAATGAGAAGCTGAATTTGCGAATAAAAACAAGAATTCCGTTGCGTTTATCCATCATTTTTGGTGATGTAGACCTTTTGTGCATTGTGCGAGTTGTTGAGAATTTCGGAAGATATACTTTTTTCATGTTTGGTAAAACCGACGCTCTGGTGACGAAATTAGTCTCCTACCCCATCTAGATATTTTTCACGGAACTCGTCGGCTGGGGTGCAACATCCTGGGATCTAGAAGGTCCAGTTTTTTTTCGTAATCTGAGTTATGCTTCGATCAGAAAGAAAATATTATCGTAACGATAATTGAAAGAAGAAGGAGGTTGCCTATTCTATTCCAGCTCCTCAGTATATTTCATAAGTGTAAAGAATTTTGCTACGCACACGCACTTGCAATGACAATGATTTATCGAATGGTTGACGAGCAATGGTCGAGAAGCAGCATGCATTCGTGAGACCGTTCACTGAGCAGGATCCGCAGCAGATGCGTCTGCTGGCTGCTGCAAAACGACCAGGGATCATACGTTCTACAGTTCGAAATACGGGTAATCATCTCATCATTTCGCACACTCTCTCGCCTCTCTGACCGGTGAGAGAGTGTGAGCAATGAAGAGACGATTACTCGTATTGCGCACTTTTCGTGTGTTAACTCGGAAAGAATATCCAGCAGAATATTAGCAGCTCCTTACCGATTTGACGAATACGCCTTTGATCGTGTTGAAAAGGCCCTTGGGGGCACTGGCGATCTTGCTCAAGATGTCCGTGAAGAATCCTGAGTTGTTTTGGCTCAATCATTCCTAATTGTCAGGCTTTATCTGGACAGACGGTACACGTGGGAATAAAGAGTCATCCGCTCACCTCCAATCTTAGCGAAGATACCCTTGCTGCCGCCGTCCGTGCTGGCTCCAGCCTAAGAGAAGGAATGTCGAATGATTCTCACTGGTGTAATGCGGGAGGGACACGCTCATAACAGAACAATATGAGCTTGTGTGCATCAAACGTATCCGGGGGGGGAATTCAGTGACGAATCAACAAAATTGCCCGAGAGACCCGAGAGAAGAGCTTAGAGACCCGAGCTCGGAGACCTGCTTACCGCATCCCCGGACGATGCTGCAGCTCCTTCTCCTTCTGCAGCAGCGAGGAGGGCGAGAGCCAGGACAAGGAGGAGACCGTAGAAGAGAGTAGAGGCCATCTTTCTCTGGAGTCGATTGGATTGGAAGAGGAAGATGATGAGGATGAAGTGGTATCAACAGGGAACTATTGGGTTTTATAGTGACTATCAGGCAATGAATTTGCATTTATTTGTCAAAATAACGGAGGAGAATCGAAAACAATGTAATTCTTGTTTCAGAACACTATTCTCTCTAGGATTCAGTAGAGAAAGCGTGAAATGGAGATGGTTCCTTCTTTCTCGTTCAATTTGTATCATGTCAAAACAGTGGCCAGGCGGTTCCTTCTGTAACAGTTGGTCGTATCGAGAAAAAAAACTCTCTTTTCTCTGACAGATCGAATTCTGTACGAAACAAAGAGACTCTCTGTTTCACTTCCGTGGAGCTTAACTTTACATGGTAAAAACATTATTGTTATGACCAACTGTTCATGTCGAAAATCAGTTTTATCACATAGATCAAAATCACTAATAAAATTTCTTAGACTAAGTGTAAACCATGATGTAAACCAAATGTAAACCACGATTTCATTGTTCTTGAGAAAGTATTAAATAGTTTCATCAATAAATTATTGTGTCGTGTATTAAGAAAACAATTGAATCACTGTAAATCAGTGGTATCGTAAATAAATCATTTTTCGGTCTCGCTTGTCTCAGATATAAAGAACGTCGAAAAATTGTCTTTGAACTTTTTAAAATTATTTTTTTAATTGTAAAAACCATGGTCTCCTGACGCAATCAGTCTCCGATCTCACAGTGGTTTTTCACGGAAACTTCCGAGTTGGTGTCAGGAAGCGAAAATATTGCTGAATTTGCATTATCCACGTGGCCAAAACATCCATGTGGCAGAACCAAAGATGTTATGATCAATAAATGAAGAAGAACATGGAAGAAAACTGAAGATCGGGCATGTGGAGTCGAGTATAGCAATTGCAAATAAAAACACCACTGCATACACTGTCTCTTTATCGTACAGGAACCCAATTAGGTATCATATTGTATTCCCTCACATTAACCGATTGAGGAAATTAGTGAGAGAAAACAGATCGATTTCAACTACGGAAAAGTAGACTAGATGAGATCCAGTGCTCGATCTATGATCGGAATGTGATCGCGAACTAATCGCCTTTTCTTTTTTATCTGAGATTGTCAGATTCTCGCTCAATTCGAGTGCGCAACTCCCAGAAAATGCCCTTATTCCCGCCTTTGATCTTCACCCTTTTCTGTTTCCTGCTCTCATTTCACGGATCGGAAGCCTTCGTTTACACTTGTAATGAGATCAAGTACAATGTAAGTATATTAATCATTGATTGACTTCGAATTTCATCATTTAATTTACAACACACAAACCTATCCAACTATTCACAATAATTGCTTATTGTTCCAGCTCGTCCCTAACAACCTTTCCATCTCAACGCAATTCGCCTGCATCGTGCATCAGTCCAACGTGAAGATCAACTTCGACGGTGAGAAAATAGAGAGCTGGACTCGGTTGTACATTTGTATCGAAAGAACCGTTTTTTCTTCTTCTTTTTGCCAAATTTCGAAACATTTCAGTTTTTTTATTTGATTCGGTATTTCAGACGAACAATTCGACGGTGATAATATTCGCGACCTCTTCCTTGTCAACGATGAAGATGGGGAGAGATACAAGTTTGTTAAGAGACTGTCTCCATAAAAATTTACCATTTTCGCCAACTTCCGGACATTTCCGCCAGGACTTTCGATTCAGCCCTCCATATTGTTATGATGGATGAGTGTCAGGGCCCTGTTTACAACGGGCACCATATAGCCGCAACGCGGCGCCAACGCGGCGCGTCAGCTGCGCGCGAAGTTCAAAAACTTGATTTTCATAACTTGCCAACGGGGGTAGTTAGACTCAAATTTATTTCTGCATTGTGTTAGAGTGCTCATATGTGCAAACTTTCAACAGAAAAGTTCGGCCTGGGTCAACTGGAAAGTCGATTCTTCAAGTTCAAAATCTGGTTTTTGGCCACTAAGACCCCATTTTTGGAAGGGGGGCAAGGTCCCACATAGTACACATTGTAGCCCTCTGATGTGTAGACAACTTGTACCACATTTGAAGGAAATCGATCATCTTCCTCGTAGGAATAGTTTACGCCGAACCCTGAGAACACCCATTTCTCAGAGATCGATTTATCCGCAGCCACAAAATTTATACATCAATCGGACGTGCTAGTACCCAAAGGTATTTATTTGAACATATCAGAGTGTTTGAAGCCATTTGAAATTTAGAAAATAATTAAATCCGATGCGAGGATCATGAGCCCGAGTGAAACCTAAACCAGCCGGGTTTGCTATTTCGCAATATTTTCGAACAAATTGATGCTAAAAAAATTGGCAATAATCATGTGAACATACACACCAAGTTTCATAGCAATCGCTTTCAAGATCGACGAAAAATTGAAATTTAAAAAAAAAAATTATTTCAGTTTTTGTATTACAGCTTGACCGATTGTTGTAGTTAGCTTTTGATCGTTGAAACTTGGTGTGTATGTTCACATGATTATTGCCAATTTTTTTAGCATCAATTTGTTCGAAAATATTGCGAAATAGCAAACCCGGCTGGTTTAGGTTTCACTCGGGCTCATGATCCTCGAATCGGATTTAATTATTTTCTAAATTTCAAAAGGCTTCAAACACTCTGATATGTTCAAATAAATACCTTTGGGTACTAGCACGTCCGATTGATGTATAAATTTTGTGGCTGCGGAATAATCGATCTCTGAGAAATGGGTGTTTTCAGGGTTCGGCATTCGCTTTTCCTACGAGGAAGATGATCGATTTCGTTCAATCGTGGTACAACTTTTCTACACATCAGAGGGCTACAATGTGCACTATGTGGGACCTTGCCCCCTTCCAAAAATGGGGTGAGAGTGGCCAAAAACCACAATTTGAACTTGAAGAATCGACTTTCCAGTTGACCCAGGCCGAACTTTTCTGTTGAAAGTTTGCACATATGAACACTCTAACACAACGCAAAAATAATTTCAAGTCTAACTTGCTTCGTTGCAAAGTTATGAAAATCGATTTTTGAACTTCGCGCGCAGCTAACGCGCCGCGTTGGCGACGCGTTGCGGCTATATAGTGCCCATTGTAAACAGGGTCCTGACACTCATCCATGATAACAATATGGAGGGCTGAATCGAAAGTCCTGGCGGAAATGTCCGGGTGGTGGTCAATTTTTATGGAGACAGTCTCTTAAATTCAATACACTAGTCAATAATATTATGTGAGAAATTATGGGGAAATATGTTTAGAAGAAACTGCGTGTGCGAATAGACATTTCTTCCTGAATTAAGCCGACTATGAAAATCTTGAGCACTATTCACGCATTCTTCACTAATCGCTTGTGATAAGAGATCATAGCGAATCTGTATCAGACAGACGGACTTTGGTTGCGGTTTCTGCTGTGCAGAAAGAAATGAAAAAAAGTAAATGTATTTTTATAACAAAACCACTGAAAACTGTTTAATGAGGAAAAGTTATCCAAATCAGTTTCATCGACATTGCCAACTCCACGGAACACTGCGTAACGGGCGGACCGTGGCGAGTCGAGTCGGATGTGCCGATTGAGGAGCTGGACTGTGAGTTTTTTTTTATATCTAGAGTTTCGCTTGGCTTCATTTATCAATTAAAGAACTTAATAAATGCAGGCAGCAAAGAAGTCACACTACTCTTCTCCAGCGTGATGCCTAACATTTTCATCCCGAAGACTCTGGTATGTTCTATTATTCATTACAAAATGTGTCGGGAAAATCGAGGGATACCTTATCCTGGAATCCTGTCATTGTTTAATTACGGAACACTTATCGCATCCATTATGTGAATAAAATACTTTCAGGGAGAAGATCTCGACTCGGAAATGTTCTCCGACGAGGGAGTCACGGTAGTCTCTCCCAATGGAGGCATCAACTTCGATATGTTCTTCCTGGGAGAGAATTCGACTGTGAGTGACTCAATTCGTCAAAAAAATGTTTTCGTATCCTTAAAGTATTTTTTTTACTACATTTTTTAAACTTTCGTTCAAAAACAAACGCATTTCTTAGGGCTCGCTCGCTTTCTACGCTGGTGTCGGCGCGGGTGAAGAGGAGGAAATGGTGTTGTTGAGAACGCAGGAGTGAGTTTATTCATCATAGTCGATTCTCTCCAAGATACATTCCTACCAAGACGCTATGAAGACCGTTCGAGGTAAAATTGTCGTCGCAAAACACCATCAAAAGGGTCTGTTGTGGATAATTTTCCCTTGACGCAGGAGCTTTGCAGGTACACTTCAGACGTCGACGTTAACCTCTACCACCTCGGGCCCGTAGCCACTGTGAAGATGTCGAAGCCGTTCTACTTCGCCTTTATTGTTAGCGGAATCATTGGATGTGAGGTTCTTTTTTATACTAGAACTGTTCGATAAAAATATTCACGTTCGACGCGCCGCCTCCTATTTTTGCTGAATTTCGGAAATCTTGTTGCAATAAGCCATGCTCCATACCTAGTCTAGCATTATCTCTCTTCAGTCTGACCTTTCGAATGATCTACTTGTTTCTAGCTGATCCCCTAGATCTATTTACAGCCTACGAGTTCTCCTACGCGCCCGTCGGCTTCGAGGTCATCTCATCCGGAATTGCGAGTGTGCTACAAAGCACTCAGAATGAGAGGATACAGATCAATTATGGGTGAGCAAGATAGTAAATGTCTCGCTTCAAATTTCTTTCAAACATTTCGTTATCATTGTGCTCACCGGAGCCATGTTTATTTTTCCATGTAGTGGGCAACGTTCAAAATGTAACTATTTTTGTTTAGATTAGGAGCAGTCGTCACCCTAACCGGCACACCCATCTTCGATCCTGCAGTCCACACATCAATCTCCGTCAGCTGCACGGACTACGACGACGTCGTGTGGGACGCGATCGAGTGAGTGCGCCAACTCGGGTCGACGTTTTCTCACTTGTCACCACGACAACAAAACGCAATACGTTTGCAGAATCGCCAACAGCGGCGACGTCAATTGGACGTCGCAGTGCCGCTTTCTGGATGTCGGAACCTTTTTTTTAACTAACAAATGATAATTATTTCAAATTAAACAAAGCTTAACAGTCTTTTTCCAGTTCAACTACACCGGAACTCTTCCTAAAGAGGAGACGGTGCGTCGTAGCAGTGAGCGAATCGATCTGAGCTTGACGGCTATTGAACTACCCCCTTTGTCTACCACAGAGACAGCCATGGACACGACAGTGGTATCAAGCAAAGGTAACGGCGAAGACAGATTTTCATTACAAGGAAATACCTCCAAATTTGAAACCATTGATTGCTAAGCAATACGAAAGTGTTTAAATCCCGGCTTTGCAGCCACGATAACATCTCCGAAGACGCGTCGAACTCCCCCGACGACGTCGACAACGATGAAAACGAGGTAAGCAAGACAATTCATTATTCCTTCGATTTGCAAATATCGTCCGATTACGATTACAGAAACCAATCTGGATGATTGTTATAAGCGAAGTATTTTTTTAAATTTAATATTTTTTGAGAGCTACAACTCGCACGACGACTGTACCGTCAACGTCGACCGTCCGGACGACCACCTCCTCAGGCTCAGAAATGCACTCGCCAATCGCGACAGTTATCACGCTGATCTCGGCTGTTCTTGCACATCGTTTAATTTAAATAATTGGCTGTTGGCAAATTGTGCTGTTTCGATCAGTTCCGAGCGGAACACAAAATAAAGGGCAATTACGGGTATAATGGTGATCATGAGGCTTTATCAGAAAAGTTTCCATCGGAATGGCAGCTCTCTTGCTACGTTACGCAAGAACGTTTCAGTAAAACAGTATACTATTTCACTCAATCGAGCATCAAAGAGATGGTACGATCGAAAAGTGACGGAATGGTGTCATCCGCAAAACAATTAAACCACCTGAAAATAGGCACATCCGAGGCACTCCTTAATTGAATGCGACATGTACATAAGTTTGTTCTGTGCTTCCGAGAGTGCTAATGATTGGGAGTGTCAGAGCAAAGAATCCGTCTCTTTATTTCTCGTTCTCTCTCATCAGTCAGAGAAACGAGAGTTCACGCGGAATGAAGAGACGACTTGATTCTGACAGTAATTATTATCTCTCGTCACTTCACATAAAAGTGAGCGAAGTCTGAGAATGGCAAAAGGCGGGCTCGTTAAATAGATAAAGAGGAGCATTGTTGCTGGGGCGTGAAAGGCTCACTCACAAAGATGAATAGAACAATGTGCTTGCTTGGAATCATCGTTGTTACTTTCCTTTTTTTCTTCTTTGAAACAGTTGTATTGCCATTATGACTAGAGACTTGATTGTTTTTTTCCTGATTCTTCAGTTGTTTTCACCTATCTACCTATGTATGATATTATCCTGGTGATGTTTTAAGAATTGATTCATCGTTATTCCAGCCATGAATCGGATATTGCTAATCGTGGCAACAGTTGTCGCAGGTAAACATCATATTTCTTTAATTTTAGTCGAAGATAATTTCAGGGGCGCTCTCTGATGTCTACACTTGCAACGAAATCAAGAAAATGGTAAACCTTTCCAACTTTCTATGTTGTCTACTGACTTCATGTGCAACGCAATATGATGTAAAATTGTAGCAAAATATACTTAATAACAATTTCAATTAAGAATTTTATAAATTATGTTTAACAATTAATATTTCTAGCTGGATACGGGAGGCGAATTTTTCGGCGATCGCGCATGCGTTGTCATTCCCGCATCTGCTCAAATGACGGATGAACCGTACTCGGCGTATGCATAAATAATATTATCTATTCCTCAATAAGTTTACCTGAAAATAACAAACGCAATAACAAATCATATGCCTGTCATGTGAGATCCGCTTGAAAATTGATTTTTTAAAGATGATTTGTAGTCGAACAGCTGGCCTTACCAATAGGTCCCACCTAGCGTTGTCATACGACTGTAAAATCGCTTGACGTGGATACACCTTTACCTTTTTTTTGTAGTCGAGCAATATTTATCAATATATCAATATATCAATATAGCAATATATCAATATAGCAATATAGCAATATTTATGCAATATATTTATAGCAATATGTTCAATATTTTCAATTACAGATACATGGAAGCCGTGTACCTATTCGATTCCGATTCCGGCTTCAAATATAAGTGAGCTTTTTCTCTTTTTTGCGACCTCTCATTTCTGAGGCTTCATATTAGCAATACAGCTCTCTCTAATGGTAAAATAAGAAATTAATGTGTTCAGTTTCAAAGACATTGACGAGAGCGGCACCTTCTGCACGAATGGGCTCGGACCGTGGTTTGTGAGTTTATTTTCACATTTTAGATGTTTTTTTTTAAATATTTGGTTGTTTTACAACCGTTGATCGGTGACCGTCGGTCGAATTGGTATTACAACTGCTTAGAAGTGTTAAAATAGTTCGTGTGAAACGTAATCGAAATATGCAAATGATAAAAAAAAAAATGTTCAGATCATGTCCGACAACCCGAATCAGCCGTTCGAGTGCTCAGGAGGCAAGTGAGTACCATACTTTTATTTTTTTAAATATTGTCGGCTATGATTCTTCAACATCTTACCGAGAGAAAGAAGTCGTGAAGAAAAACACATTTTCTTATTTAGGTTTTGTAATAACATTCAAATTTTAAAAAAATAATGAAAGATTAGGTTAATAAAAAACCTAATCTTTATTAAAAAATAATGAAAGATTAGGTTTTTAATTCAAACAGGTACACCTACGCTGAAATCTTCCTCATTATAACTTCAGAAGAACCGAACATCGTGCAAGTAGGCACTGCGGTGAGTAAAATCTCGTCTAACTCTCTTCATTTTGTTCGCTCCCTCGCTTTATCTAACCGGCTGTTATTTATCTATCCGGCGCTGAAAATCACTACCCCTGTAAATTTTCGAAGAATTCCTGCTATGTTTCACGATGACATCTTATTCCTTCTCGTTTCTATCTAGCTGATATTCTAGAGAGATTGGTTAAAAGGATGTTTGAACTCCACACAATATCAATGTGGAAAAATATTATTATTTATATTTTTAATATTATTGTCAAAAATTATTATATTCCAGCCTACCACAACGAAATTCGGCAAAGGCACACACGTGTTCGTCGCTCCTGAGGGATCATTGCTCGTTGACAAGAAGTCGATCGATGAGGGGAAGGAGGTCAGTCGGTCTTTTTTCCAACCCTTCCTCCTCTTATTTTATCGTTCTCATTTTTTGACTGACGTACACAGTTCACAAATGTAACGAATTTGAGAAGATTGCGATCTTTGATCTCTCTTTTGTCCCTTCCAGACCACACTCCAGTGGTACACGGGAGCGGGCGCAAGTGAAAGGGAGGAGCGATACGCGTTGATGCCGGAACAGTAAGTTCTATGGGAATCAATATTTTCCTTATTTTCGTATTTTATCGATCTCAGACGGTGTTTGCTAAACATTTCCTGCACACGTTCGAAATCTAGCACTTACGTTTCACGGAAAACTTATATTCATTTTCGCCTCTGTCATTTCGATTATGTTGCAGGTGCAATTGAGAAACGACAAATAATAAGGGCGTATATCATTCATTTTTTCACAGATTCATCGCTGGCACTTCCACCGTGATCATCGGCCCTGTAACGACGTTGATCATCGAAGATGACGTCATTGTCGAGCTCACACTCACTTCGTTCCAGGACAAACGTCAGTTTTGCTTGATTCTAGCACCGAAAAGTTGAGCCTCATTAAAAATAAGTATAAACAGTGAAGGGACGCGAATTTCGAGTTGAGCACATTTTACGATTTAAAAGTGCGATTAAAAAAAAGATTTCAGAGTTCCTCTCCGCCAATCCCGGGTTCACATTCACATTGATGAGTAGCGGCAGAGCGAATGATCTGCAGAGCTCGCGACCGAGTATTCTCATCTCGACGGCTTATGGGTCGGGTTTTGTGTTTTCTGTGATTTTTGCTATTTTCTGATGCATAATGCTTGCACAATCAATATCTCGTAATTCTTTTCAGAATCAACGACGAAACAATCGCCTACGACTCGATCTCGATTACGGGCACTGCCAAGTAAGGAATTTTATTTGATTTTTTATGAAAAAAAGCGAGACGAAATTAATATGAGCGGCTGCGCCAATATCTTGTACCCAGAATGAAACATATTCTGCGCGATTGCTATTTGTTCGTTGCTGTTGATTTATCTCGATCACTGGAACTGTAAAATGAGATTTATCGAGAACTTAATCTCAATTACGGGCACGGTCAAGTAAGAAAAGACTTTATTCGGATTTTTTGTACCAGAAAAAGAGGATGAACGAATGCACTCGTCATCGCAAATGCCTCGAACCGAGTGTGAAACATATGAGCGATTTAGCTATTCTCTATTTGTCTCCACTTTTTATAGCTCTTATTATAGACCGCATTTCGGAAAACTTTTTTTTTAAAGCAAGATTCAAGGCGCTTGCTGAAACCTTTGCTAAGAGCAGGAAACTATGAGTCGAAACCGAAAAAACTTCAGCGTCCAATTCGCTTGCAGAAATTGCCACTTCATGTACATTTATGGAAATTTCGAAAAGGATTTCGGCCCAGGAACACCGTTTTGGCTGAAAACGCAGATGCATTTCAGAATGGACGAAGAAGTGCGCACGGCGCTGAGCGTCGAGTGCTACAACACGGCAGCGGACACAAAGAAGACGGATGAGTGAGTCTAGAATAAAACATTTTTTTTAATTCAACGATACGTAATCCCTACCACGGAATTACTCCTCTGCCGTCGTTAAATTCCGTGCCTGCGCATATTCGCCGTACAACCATAACTGATAATGATACTACATTTCAGCATCACCGCAACGCGCGATATAATCATTAACGATGACTGCAGCTCGCTTGACGTGAGATAATTTTATTATTTTATTTTTAGTGTTCATTTATTTGATCATGAAAGTCCTATTGAAAAAATTATCTTTTTTCTCCATTCCATCGGGTTTTCAATGCTGGTAAAGAATTTGTTTTAATAATTCTGTTTCCGCAGATCACCTACAAGGGTACGCTTGCTCCCGAGGCTATCTTCAGAAGCAGCGAAGTGATCTATCTGAAGATCGAGTCGAATTGTGGGTTGATTTATCACTTCGTAATATCTTTTGACCGCTTGACACATTTTAAACCACCAACTCATTCCCAAATTCACGAAGCGATGTGAAAGAACCAATGTGTACAGCTCAAGCATCAATCCCTTAGATTCAATTAATTGCTGCACAGAAATTAAAGAGAACCTCTTCAGCCAATCCGGTGCTGAAGGGTTCAACGGAGGCACCTAACACCGGTGCCACTGACCCTCCCAAGCCAACAGGACCAGTGACGAGTGAGCATTTTTCAGTAAATATTATTTTTGTAGAGACACCGCGTAACGGATCAAAATCAAATTTCTTCAGTTTCAATGGAAATTTATCGTTTCGCTGAAACATAAGGAAAGACTTGAAGTAATGAACGATCTTTGCTCAACGTATCTGAAACTGAAGAAACATTCTAAATAATAGATCTGTAATACGACAATATCAGCAATTGGTTTTTTAATGATGCAAAAAACAATCACATCGTTCTCAGCCCGTCGCACGCTTCCTCCCACCACCCCAACGACAACTCACTCCACTGCATCGCCCACAACGGCTTCCAGACTACCGTCATCGACGACGGGGAAGGCCGAAGTGACGACGTCTGGAGCGCCCGGAATTTCTGTAGCCTCATTGATTATCGCGGGTGTATTGATGGTTTGATGGGTTCACTTCTCTTTAGGCAATCGCATTTGAACATGGACTAAATTGGATGTTTTACTAATGTATGAATTTATAGAATATTGTGATCGGTTTGTTAATAGCCACACCAGACGCGTCTTCATTGCAATAAAATATTTCCTATGAGTCTCCTTTGATCGGTGAAGAACTTCAGCTATGCAGTGACTATCATGACTCAACACGATCATTCCTGAGGTGCTCTCAAATTGTGTATCTTGTGCACTGTTTGGATTGCGAGTCGAGAAATCATGAGAAATTGAGAGAATCAGACACTTCCTCCACGCTTCCGAGCTCTTGTGCTCTCTAGTCACAGAGCTCGTAAAGATAAAGAAGCCTGCGTCTCTAACTAGATCACAACCATAATGCGCTTGTTTTATCATCGCAAAAGAACTAGAAGTGTCTGACTCTCTCATTTACCACTACTCTCTCGCTCTGTCTGATCGACCAGAGATAATGATGAATGAAGAGACATCAATAGCGCAAAATCCTAATTTACCGACGGTTTTCGATGCTTCACTGTATTTCTGGTCATACAAGAAAGCATGCACTCTGTCTAGGGAGAACCATCATCAAAATTTATCAGCATTGGGGAGGGAAATCGGCAATCGTAAGAAACTCGCCCCATTATTTATTTGCTCCTATCCATGGCTCGGATATTTCTGCTTCTAGCGGCTATTTTTCCAGGTAAATCTTTTTTTAATTTATCGATTCTCCCGATTTTCGAAAATCAATTTCAGTCTGCTCTGCATACGTGTATACCTGCAATGAAATACGGAACGTGGTGAGTTTCACGAGGGCGCTAAATAGAGAGATGCATCCCGAATTTGATTACTTCTTTCTTTTCATTGAAAAACAACAAAAACTGCCAGCAAATAAATTTGTCTCGATTCTTCACTAGTGTCAAACGAATTATAGGTCGTGCAGACACGTAGTTGGCAACAGTACTAATTAAATTCAGCTGATACTCGACTCAGCTCTGGTCGAGGGCACTCAGGCATGCGTGATCGTTCCCGAATCAATGAAGTTCCCCTACAATGATGAACCGTACACTGAGTAAGAGTGATCTTAGATCTCTGATATTTGATCTTTGATCTTTGATCTTTCGTCACTGATCGTTCATTTTCATCGAAGGTAACTCACTATGAGTGATCTTTGATCTCTGCTCATCATCGTAAATTGTTGCTCCTCGCAGATACCTCTGGAACACATACCTCTATGACTCCGCGTCGGGAAAAAGGCATGAGTGAGTTGTTAGTTTATATTTCGTCATGATAAAAAATTTCTCAGATGAGCTTCAAAGTTCCTGAACGTTCTGAGTATCATAACGATGGTTTACAAACAGAAGTTCTTTCAAACAACTATTTTCCAGTCTCGCCAGCGTTCTCGATGAGACGTCGCACTGTATCAGCGGACACGGACCATGGATGGTCAGTCGGATTTTCGTTACCACTTCAATCGCATTTAAACAAATTCATTCACCAAACACCTATAATTCCACTTTACCTCGAGTGTCGGGCCCGTGCATTGATAATCACTATTATGATCAACAGGTGCTCTCCGACAACCCGCTCCAGTTCAAGTGCACCTCTGCTCAGTATTCCTACGCAGAGATAATTATGCTTTTCACGAAGGAAGAAACGAATGTAACGCGCGCGGGGACGGAGGTTTGTAATTCCTTTTAGGAAATAAGAAAAATGAGTTTCACGCACAATTCTTTGTCGCTGAAACTAAATTTCCTTTGTCTCTCAGGATCATACAAATCAATCAATGCAGCTTGTGATTCAGATAATAGTTATTCCGAGGTTGAGAAATGCGATACAATGATTTATGGTAGTAAGATCATCGCATGTCTCTCATATCAAGTATTCTTATAAAAGTCAAAGTGGCGTTAGAATGAATAAATAGAGGAGATTCACGATTTGTCAGCACAATTTCGCAGCCCTCAACAGCCTCATACGGTGCCGGTACTTACACTTTCGTTGCTCCCGAGGGATCACTGGTTATTGATAAGGTGTCGATCGGAGATGGAGAAGAGGTTAATTTTTTATTCCTTTCACGTACTACATCTTACGTTTCTAAAAGCATTGGCTAAATGAAAACAAATTGTATAGCATAGTTTGGTCCGTTCCTCTCGAAACGCTTCCTTCATTTGCACAATGATCTATATCGTTCCAGACAACGCTCCAGTGGTACAGCGGCGTCGGCGACAGTGAATATGAGGAACAGTACGCAATGATGCCGGAGCAGTGAGTTTCTTCTTTCTATTTCATTTATCAATTTGAAGTATTTTTTTTTCAATCGGAATGTATCCGGTACAATTGCCGTCTTTAAAAAATGCGATAAATATGTTTCACGATTTATTCTTCTTTGTTGAAAAGCAGTTCGCATCAATTTCAGAGACTTTGTTATTATAAACAACTATTCTGAACCTCAGATTTATCGATGGCACGTCCACCGTGATCATCGGTCCAGTGACGACGTTGATCATTGAAGATGACGTCACCGTCGAACTGACGCTGACATCCTTCGAGCAGTCCTGTAATAATATTATTTTTTAGAAGGATTTTATGCCCATAAAAACTGAATTTCAGTGTTATTTTGTAATGGTTCGCACATCCCAGAGCATTTTCCAATTACAGATTCATTCTCCGTTGAGCCCCGCTTCGAGTTCTCATTGATGTCAACTGGAATGGCGAATGACGTGCAGAGTTCGCGACCGCAGATTAGCGTGGCCGTTGATTATCAGTGAGTCAATGGCATCTATATTATCTAGATGAACGAAAACACAAAGGGGGTTTAAGAGTAGGGAGTAAGTCAATGGATTTCGTATTATTTGTTTACATTCTTGAGCTGAATTTGAGTCCGGTGATGATAAAACCCATTTAGAATCAACGGAGCGCCAATCACCAATCCTGTTTCAATCACTGGGACTAGAAAGTAAGTGTGCAAGGCAGTATTGCAAGTTTGGTAACCCTAACAATGATATGAGTGTCAGTAGACGATTGGCCCTGATTAGGTCATAATATAATTCATTTATCAAAAAAAACAAATTTAGATACGACGAAAAAGTGCCGACGCTGCTCACGATTGCGGGCGAGACGTGAGTGTTGCAAATATAATTTGATGACTAATTTCAAATAACTTCAAAAATAATGTAAAATTAATCTTTTCAGATACACAGAAACGAGCGACATCGTTCTCAACAAAGAACTTTCTCGGGTTGAAGTGCGTTTTTAAAGGAGGCGTATCATGAAAAATTAGTTCATGTTGTTGAGATCATGATCCGATTGGAATCCATGGCGATGTTAGAAAGCGTTTGAAAGTTTGAAAGTAGCGCATCCACTCTGGACCGAGATATCCGCGTTCAAAGTATCAGGATAAAACAGGGAAAAGCCCGCGAAGAATTCAAATATTTTATGGAGCGCTAATGGGGAGGAAGGGAAGGTAGATCAAGAAGATAGATGGAAAGGTCATCGTTGTCTCGCAAACTATTGATTGGCAAGGGAGGGATTTTTGTTTGTTTCCGTAGGCTCTTCCCTTCGACAAAATCTGATCTACTCCTTGGCAATTTTCCAAAAGTTTCTTGGCAATTTTCCAGAATCTTGCAAAACTCGGCATATCGTTGTAAGAGTCGCTATGTTTGAATTTCAAAAGTTCATGGTACGCCTCCTTTAATTGTTAAATATTGAGATATCGAAAAAAAAATGTCATTGACGACTTCTTTATTAAAAACCCTTTTTTTCAGATCGCTTACGAAGGCAGCCTTACTGCCCGCCAGATCGGTGCGAGTAAGGAGGTTATCTACAGTCAATATGACACAATATGAACCGTTTGCCGCAACTTGCCGGAAGTTGCTGCAAGATCATGCAAAACTGTGATTACGGAGCGGAGACTACTTCAATCACTTTGAAATTTTGGGTGGAAGCATATTTCGTGACCCCCGTTAAAATGACATTTTCGAAAAATCGATATCTCGCACGCGTCGCGGTCACGCGTTGCGGTCGCGCGCGCGTCGAGTTGGCGGAGCTTACGTCAATTTGTTTATTTTCGCGTATTATTAGCAAAAAAATATTTTTTATCGATATTTAAATATTCTGAGCTCGCGCGATGCACAATTCCCAATTTTACTACTAAGCTCCGCCCACTCGACGCGCGCGCGACCGCAACGCGTGACCGCGACGCGTGCGAGATATCGATTTTTCCAGAATGTCATTTTAACGGGGGTCACGAAATATGCTTCCACCCAAAATTTCAAAGTGATTGAAGTAGTCTCCGCTCCGTAATCACAGTTTTGCATGATCTTGCAGCAACTTCCGGCAAGTTGCGGCAAACGGTTCATATTGTGTCATATTGACTGTACCTGCGCATTCGATGTAAGCGTTTACTTTGCCTTCACTACCACTCAACATTGCAGCAATAGGACATGCATTTCCTAAAGATATTATCTATCTTTTCAGCCGACTCGGTCGCGCAAACATCTCCGGCTCCCGATGTGACTGACGACCCGCTGAATACGAAGCCTCCCGTGACGGGCCCGAGTGAGCGTTTGCATTTTTTTCGTTTTGCCACGCAAACGGGTGATAAGAATAGACAATAGTCGAGCGATTTTTTCGAGTGTCGAGCACATTCCCAATTGACTCAGAAATTGGTCAACATCAGCAATCGGTTTATAAAATATGCAACAAAAAACAATTCATCGTTCTCAGCTCGTCGCACACCTCCGCCGACCTCGTCGACCAGTGCGAGACCGACGACGTCCGCCGCATCGACGATGACCCCAGTTCCGACCACGTCGGGCACTTCGGGAGCATTCGGGTCGATACTGTTGCTACCGATCTATTTCTTTACCTGCTTGTTGAGATAGTGTGCTGTCGATTGCGATTGTCGACATCAATGATAAAATTTTGCGGAAAACTCGAGTACTTCGCAAAAGTACTGACTGGACTCATGTTTATCATCCTCGGAGAATTTCTTGATCGTTGGTTTCAAAGTCACTCTCAGAAAAAAATCAAATAATTTATTCAGAGATATCCTAGAACAACTGTGTTGTTGCTTCAGGCGAACATCATTGCAACAAGGGCTAGAGATGCGATCATTGCTCCGGATGATGCAGACGTCGTCACTTCAGCCTTCGGGGTCGTCGATGACGGCAGTCTTGAAGCCGGCGTGGGCGAGGCGGTCGAGTGAGATGTCTTCGCGGAAGTGGGAGGAAGCGTGCGACGAGCTGCAAAGTTTTGTCTTTGATTTTTGATCTTTTCTCATAATTTTTTTCGTTGTATTTTCTCAGAGCATCTATAATTTCAATGTCAAGTACACCCTCTGGGCCTTTTATGGAGGCCTTTCAATCAAACAATAGGTGAAAACGGGGCGGGGCTTGAAGTGACAAGAGACGCCATTCATAGGACGCCATGAATCATCATCACTTGCCTCCCCTACAAGTATGCAACACTATTTTAATTCTTTTTTATACTCATTTTGTTACTATATTATTTCAGACATGCCTCTCGTCAAGCTCACTTCCAAGGAAAACGAGGAGTTCAAGGTCGACTTAAAAGTCGCCAAAATGTCAGCAACGATTGCCAGCCTCATGGAGGTATCGTGCTCACAGCATTTCTCCCATCCATCCACAGTAACCATTCTCCTTGTGGACAGCTCGCAAACCCGGCAGAAATAGGAGCTACCCTACCGTATTCCGAGCACATCTAAATCCTCCCCTTTCAGGCTCTCAACATGACCGACGACGCAGAAGACGATGTCTTCGAAAACAACGCCATACCTCTCCCGAACGTTGCCAAGGAAGAGCTCGAGAGAGTGAGCTCATTAACTAATTGACCACTGTATACCGCTAAAATTGCGCAAGAACTAATGTTGATTAGAATTGTGGTTATGATGATGATCACAAAATAAATTAATGAACCGTTCAGGTCATCACGTGGTGCGAGCACCACAAAGACGACGTCCCTAAAGTGGATTTGGATGACGACGGAAAGAAGGGACGAAAGGAACACATCGTGCCCGACTGGGACAAGCAGTTCTTGAAGGTATGTGGTGATAGTAGTCCGATTACGCCACACTCGTCTCGCTGCTAGCAAGCTCTAGCACATATGATCAGTTTATGATACCAGGTTACGCTACCCTGGTCTATGCAGTTTGACGAATATCTACACAAAAAAGGCATTCTACGATGGTTTAGGCATGATTGATCCCATTACGTTTATGAAAGTTGATCTTTGATCTTTGCAGTACGTCGACAACGATTCAATGGCAATGCTCTGCCCATTGATGATGGCCGCCAACTATCTCGAGATCAAGGGCCTCTTCGAGAACATCTCCCAGACAATCGCCAACGAAATACGTGTAAGCGTCGATTGCTCAATTTGAAAATCCCCTCCCTGGCTTGGCCCTCAAACTACAGTTTGGTGACTGCTAAAAAAAAACTAAGAGTCGAACTAGTTTTGAAAAATCGGAACGCCTCTGTTTTTGGCCTAGGCAACATCCGTTCCGAATGTGGAGAGGGGGGTGGAGAAAGAATGGTAGGGAGGAGCTACTTGGTGAGAATAGACTGGGCCAAAAATGAGAAGTGCCGAAAAGTCAACAATGCCCCCTAGTATCCCTCCTTCTACAACGAACAATTGCAGGGTCTCAAAAGGGATCAGATCGCAGCAAAATTCCACATCAAGTGCGACCTCACCGAGGAGGAGATAATTGAGATCAGAAAGGCTAATGCGTGGTGCGAGGAGTAGTAAATCTCGTCTTTGCTACACCACCAATGAGCATGCTGTGTCACAATTCCTGTTTCGAGTACATTTTTGCCAGATTTTGTTTAGTTTATGATAAAAGAATTGAATGGTAAAATCTCAGATGCCGTCAACTTTTGATATTGCTTATGTTTCACAGAGCATTCTTATTAGTAAGAATCTAGTTAAATTCGGTCACTTCTTCTTACTTTTATAAAATAAAATCATTCAGAGAAAATAATTTCAGAAGCATTGAAATTCAAAGTGGCTTACTTGTGACGGGTCCAGGCGCCTCGGTGTTGGGTGCTGCCGGGTCGTCGGGATTTTTCGTGGTTGTGACGACGTTATGGACGGGATCGGCTGTAAATCACATGTTCTTCTTCATTGCGTTTACTTATTTTCTATTGGTCTGATGGTGCCAATAATGAACCGGATCTGCTAACAAAACGATCAGTAAACGATACAGAGGCTGCTGCGATGAAATCATTCAAACTTGCATGTTTGCATTGAAAGCTACTAGTTTGAAGTCAGTTAGAGATGTGAAAGGGCATTGAAAAATGAGAGAGTCACACGACAAAACTAGCAACTGGCTCACAATTCGATGCAATCGTCAGATAGATCACTTCGTTGCTACGATCAATGTCCTCGGCAGCGAGAGGTCCCTTGTAGGTAATCTGGAAATTATATTTGAAAGCATCGTCACTCATGTTTCCCATAATAAACACTTTCATTAAAGAAGGCGTAAACTCCAAATTCGGGGAAGCACTTCCCTGTGCAATCAGGGGGAAGTACTGTAAGAGGGTGAGAGTGACAGACGCGAGAGTTTTTCGCTCCTCTCCCGTCTCTTCCCATCTCCTCTGCGTCTTGACCTAGACCCCTTCCCTTTGCACCGCGCATCTTGATTTTGCCTGTGCCCTGTAGAAACTTTGCGCTCGTGTAACCCAGTTCAAAGTTGAGCTAGAGAGTTCTAATTTTCAAATTCGGAGGGTGGTTTACGGAAACTATCGACGTATGACGTCAGATACCCCCGAAAATATTGAGTTTACTCCTTCTTTAAATCGAACTTTTAAAAAAACGTATTATCATATCCTCACATCAAGCGACGAGCAGTCCTCGTTGATTACAACGTCGCCGGTTTCAGTGATGCTAAAAAAAAGATAATGACTAATAAAGTAATTAAATTTCGAAAAAAATATTAAATAACATAGTCATTACAAATAAAGTTGCATATTAAAAATTATATTCAACCTACTCATTCGTCTTCATCACTCCCTTTTTGTCGCATTCAACGGTGATCACGGTGCTCACAGATTCATCCATTCTGAAAAAAATAATGTTGTGATTTCTTGTGATCAGTTTTGTGACTCAGAGAAATAAACAAGTCATCCAATCCTCGAGTTGCATACTCTCTCGCATATCTGACAAGGGAAAAAACATTGCGAAAAGTTCGATAATGAACAAAACAACAAAAAAATGTTTGCGGTCAGAATAAGTTTCACACACGGTACAAGACAACTGCGAAGGCGAGCGCAGTGATTTATTCTCGAAGTTCTTATTAAAAAATTATACTTATTCATACCTGGCAGTGCCCGTGATTGACAGGGAGTCGTAGGCGATTGAGTCATCATTGATGCTGAAATTAGGATTGTTTTCTTTTTTTTCCTTAGGAACACTTTGTCACGCACCTCTGTGACAGAGTACACGCTTCATCTAGAATAAAATCTAACACGAAAGCAGTGGAGAAAAGTATACTCAGAATCAATTCAATATCATAACGTTCTACCAAAGAATTCACAAAAAAATGGTGCATTTACAACATAACTTACCCGTAAGCAGTCGAAACAAGAATACTGGGTCGCGAACTCTGCAGATCATTCGCCCTTCCCGTGGTCATTAGCGTGAAGGTGAATCCGGGGTTGGCAGAGATGAATTCTGCAATTATTCGCACATTCCGCTGACCCTAAGCTCTTTGCATTTCATTGCCTGCCTTTTCTCTCGAGCTTCTCCCCAACGTTCTTAGGAGACAATCAGAGACAATCAGAATTCAGGCCTTATGATTCGTTGCAATTACGATGAAGCTCACGCGTATCCTGGAATGAAGTCAGCGTCAGTTCGACGGTGACGTCATCTTCAATAATCAGTGTGGTCACAGGGCCGATGATCACGGTGGATGTGCCAGCGATGAATCTGAAGTATTCTTTTCTTTTTATTATATTTTCCACCGAGACCGAATTGCATTCAGGCTCTCACGCGGGACTAAGACGCACTCGTGAAACACATTTCAACGAAATCAGAACTCGAGGAGTTTGTCGATCAATTTAATCAGTTATTTCGTCATTTTCGTAAAAATAAAATGTGATCTGTCATCTAAAAATGGAAGAAAAAAATGGAAGGCTCACTTCTCCGGCATCAACGCGAATCGTTCCTCCCCTTCGTTCTCTCCCGCTCCCGAGTACCATTGCAGCGTCGTCTGTTCAATTCATATGAACAAAAATCTTTAGAAAGTCTTTCTTTTCTAGTCTCTGCTAAGTAGTATCCTAATCCATGTTTCTTTTCAATTGAAATGACACAAAGTTGCATTTTCGAAGCAACAACGACACAAAAATTGGAGCTGAAAGGTAGAAATAAAAGCAAAGCGACGATAGTCATTCTTTGCCAACCCCGTGGCTCACTTCCTTGCCCGCATCGATCGACTTCTTCTCAATGAGCAATGATCCCTCCGGAGCGACGAACACGTGCGTTCCCTTGCCGAGTTTCACGGTTGTGGGCTGTAATTCATTTCGAAAATAAGTTCAATGGCTGTAGGTCTTTGTGTAGCGCGGATCACTGGACATGAGACACCATGGCATCTTACTTCCTGTCACAGATGTAACACCCGTGTAAGTGTGGATTTGGAAGATTCAACTGGTTAGCAAAAGCGAGAGAGCAGGCAAAATGGAGAGAGTTAGACGAAATTTCGCTCACCGCAGTGCCGACTTGCACGATGTTCGGGTCGTCCGACGTGAAGAGGAACATGATCTCAGCGTGTTTGTACCTAATTAAAGTATTTACAATATAATCTGTTATTTCCTATATATATATATATATAACAAATTACACAGAGTATTCCAATTACCATCAAGTTACTGTAGATAAGTTTTTAAAAAACGCTTACTTGGCGCTGCTGCATTCAAACTGCTCGACGTCGTCGCTTCTGATCTGCAGTGTTTTTGTTTTTGTTTTTGTTTTTATTATCTATGTGATTTACTCTGGTCATGGCCGAGCAGAAATTAGTAAAAAATACAAATGCGTTGTTCACGAGGAATTTTATTTAGACTTGTTTTTAAATTTAAAAAAAGATAAATAAACTGACTCTCCATGGGCCCACTCCCTCCACGCACATGCCATCCTTTGCGATTATACCGGTCAATCTAAAGTTCGGAATGTTATTTCTTTACTTGTGGTTCCGAATATCAATTTCCAAATTGCGATAATTGTGTATGAATACTTGAGGAAAATGTATTTGAGAAATGGGGAGAATGTCTTTCTCGTCCTGACAGATTATGCATTCTGACAGTCACAATGTTGTGACTTACTCATACTCATGGTCATGCTCGTTATCTGTGTCCACAACGTACGTGTTGAAGAGATACCTAAAATAGACACGTACGATCGAGCCCACATGTCTTCACTCCGATCGAGTTTGATTGTTCATGAGAACGTCTAAACGAATCACTTCTACTCGACTTAACTATATTCGAAGGTCAAGTCTCACCAAGTATAGGGATCATCGTTGTAGGGGAATTTCACTGCGGTCGGAAGCACGACGCAAGCCTTTGTGCCGTTGATGAACGTGAGCTCGTCAGCCTCCATCTCAAATATTTTAAAATTTACCAGTGTTCGAAATACGGGAGATTGTCTCTTCATTTCGCACACACTCTCGCCTCTTTGACTGGTGAGTTAGTGGGACGGGTGGAGGGACGATTACCCGTATTTCGAACTCTAATAGTTATTCGCAAAATCTGACTGTTTTAGAAGTGCTTACCGTTACCTCATCATTAATTTTTTAACACAATGAGCACACAGTTGCAAAATCGTGAATTCAAAAATTATGAAGGGATTCCGAAAATTGTTGATCATAAATGTGCAAAACATGTAAACGGAATGCTCCATTTTTGACCCATTTTGAAAGGAGCACGAAACACAGATGGCAACGTTTGATTGTACCTTGTCCTGTCATTTTCTCTTCAGTTTCACGTTGCGTACAAGTGTGCAAAACAACTGTAGCGGAGATAGTTTCTGGATCTCCGTGAGACAAAAAAAGAAAAACATAAATAACAAATAATAAACAAACAACTCACCATTCGCTTGGCTTCATTGCAAGTATAGACGTAGGATGAGGCGCCTGGGAATTGTCAATTAATTTTAGAAATAAATAGATCAGTCAATCATTTTTAATGTCGTTCGCTAACATGGATAGGTTTTCGGCTGTTGATTCCCGAAATCTAGATAGTACACTCTAATTTTGTGACATCAAATTGTAGATCAGAGTGGTCAATGATGTTTGATTACAAAACATAGAATCATAATCTAATCTGATACCGTTCTTGCTACGGTTATGCTTTTTTTTATTCGGCACACACGATAGTGCTAAAACAATGACCGGGATCTCTACTTAGCTGCATCGTCAATCAATAAAACTATCATAATAAAAAAGGAGATCTCACCAGCGACCAACGAAGCAACTAGCAGAAGCGCGCGCATATTTGTAGAAATGATTCAGCGATAGCCTCTAATCAATCCATCACTGTTAGAAGCGGTGCGCTTTTATTGCCCCCACACGCCGAAGGAGCGATGATTATGGGGAGAGTCTCCATATTGGAGCAGACCGACGAGATAGTAGACTGAATGAGGAGAGCGCTGCCTCTGCCTTCATGTGTCATCCGCGTGCTTCATGTTGTGGGTGATAACGACCTCAAAATGGATGATAACTAGCCCTTTACAGCCCACAACTCGAGCTCAGCCAGCGCACGAAACTAGGGCGTTTTCTGGAAATTGTCAGCATAGTCCGCTAGATCAAACGAGATTCACTCGGACTTGGACCTTGGCCCTGGACTTGGCGTCTCAAGAGCACGATTTTCAGAGGGATGAAGTGGAGAGACGTCATCCGAATTCTGGAGTCATTGTTATCTTTTTACAACCACCATGAATCGATACAGCGATCAAAAGCTGCTTGCGTATTGAGAGGAATGAAGGGTGCATTGCGAGGAAAATAATTGAGAACGATTCGTAATGAGGTTGTGGTTGCTTTGGCGTTTTTAAAATAAAAGTTAGAGTAACAGCAAAGCATTGATCACACACGTTGATTACAGGAGTTCAAGCTTACCCAATAGTATTTGCTCGTTGGTATGATGCCGTGACGCAATAGCGTTGCCAAAGACTAATAGACTTCTATCTTATATTGTCTTTATTCAGGCGCTATTACTTTCGGCCTCGTGAGCAAAGCTCCAGTGAGAGAATATGTCTGTCCAAATTGAATAAATTATTGAGATTGATGATTGGATGCATGTAGTTTATTTCCAATGCCAGATGCTACGGCATCGCTCGAAATGCTGAATAATAAGGGTAGAATGTCTCGAATGGCACGTCCCCTCTCGAATGGTGTTTTATACTGAGAGAGTACGGCCGAGGAGTGGTACCGGGACGACGAACACCTTGATCATCACGACCGGCTGAAGAAAAATATAATTAATCAATTTTTTTATTTCAATCGCAAAAAATACGGTAATGCATACCTCTCACAGAGTGATCATTACTGATATAGTCGAACGGATCCACATTACTTTTGCATGAAGCGGAAAACCAGACGCTTTTACCACGTGATGGAAGGCGCTAAAAGTAAATTTTATTAGAATTTAAATATTTAATCTTTCAAACACCAACCTCTCTCAATAAGTCAATGCTTCCATACGACAGATATCCAGTGTAGAAGTAATTTTCGATGTACAATTTGTCCAATTTCCCATAGAACATTTTAATTATGATCGTAGCCCAGTCACCATTGAATACGCCGAAGAAATAATTCTGCCCTTCGTCGATGTCCTTCAACGTTTTAAAGTTTTATTTATTTGGCAGGTTCGATTGCCGTATTCTCACTTGGCTAACCGATACTCTTTCTATCAATTCAAAAAAGCTTTCGTGGTAGAAAATAAATACAAAACATGCGCCAACCTTGACCGAATTCTGTTCAATGTGCAACGATTGAATTCGCGAGGATAGGCTGAGCAGAGTGCTCGCTGAAATTGAATGGGCTTACTGAAATTTGATTGAATTGTCGAGGAGATGTTGGAAGAAAAAGTGCTGAACTTACCCGGATCAGCAACCGTCACGTTTTCAGTAGAAATTGTCAGCTGTTCAACGTTATCCATCAAGTCGGATTTCAGCAGGTGAATGCTATGAAAAAATCAATACACATGAAAATTTTGTTGAAAAAACGCACTCAACATCCTCCGATAATGTGTTCACAAAGATGCTCAGTTGGGCAATGTGAATTCCGTCGAGCAACTTTGATGCAGATGCAACTGCAGTAGAGTCCTCACAGCCGGTTAGCAGCACCTGACAATGAATGACGGTCCTCGCAGCATTTCAATTCAACTAAATTCAATACAATTATTTAGAGTGAGTAAAGGGAGAGTAACTCGTTATAACGTAGAATTTTCGATATTTTTCGTGTCTTGGTGGTGATTCGGTGTGAAGTAACGTTTAGATTTAGATTTTCGGCGAAACCCCCTGTTTTCCCAGTTTAGTGAAGCCAGAAGAGTGGGGAATTTTTTCGAAATGCGTACCTTCTCTACTCTATTTCCCAAGGTGGCTCGTAGGCAGTTGAGTGCGCCCTCGTTATCAACCAGAATTCTGAACCGCAATCGGTAGACGTTGTGACGCTGCAATTTTATTCCGATTATCAGTTAAATTTCTCGAAGATTCATGAGATAGTTATCGAAAGATTTCTAGATATCAATACTTGAACATGGTCTGAAACTCAACATACATTTATCACCAATATTGCCAAGAACTCAGAACTCACAGCAGAATTGGTCTTTAGCAACTTCACAAGTTCTTTCTTCAATTTGGAAGGCGACAATTTAATCCGGAGTTTGAACAGTTTCGAATTGTGCTTCGGTACATAGAGAGCGATGTCGGGTGCGAAGCATTTCACGACCTAAAGAAACGAGTTTAGCAGACAACTATCTCATTTTAACTTGCTCTCTCGCAAGTAACTAAGTAAGTTGCTATTGTCTTACATGCGAGACATAAAGACATAAGGAAGTAAAACTAACCTTAGTACCGACGAATATCCTCATCTTCTCAACAATCGGCAAGGTCGACTTCGAACGAGAAGATTCGTCCACGAGAGATTTGAGCAGACGTGAGGTCTACAACTATGATATTTGAACCTAGATACATCATCGTTCCTTTGTTAGTATCATCGTTTACGAATGTGATTCATTCGCTTTGTGTTTTGAAATATTTTTCGTATCATGGAGCGTCCTCAATACCAGAATTGCTAGTACGTCTGGCGTGAAGAACTACAAGTGAAGCATATTTGAGAATTGAACAAATCGAAAGTATTGTTTTCCAATTTCCAAGTGTAGCAAATATTAATCTGACACGGATCTTCAGAGCAGGTTAAAGGGGGATAGGCATCAATATTTTCGTGCATAAACTGGCAACGTGGAATGATAGAGAATGGCTACCCGATAAGAGATCACTTTATCCGAAGTTCTAGAAATGCATCTAAAGCTCACTAGGGAATTTTAAAGTTCATTGATGTTTCAGGCAAGATTTGGGGTACTGTATTCTCGTATTGATTTTATTGGATTGGGAGTCGAAAATAGCGGCAATAGTGAGAACTGCGCTCGGCGGGAGTCGAACCAACGGGTGTTGGATAGCTAGGCAAAAGCACAACCGCTAGGCTACGAGCCATGGTGATCTCCTTTCCCAGAGTCACTATGATAAGTGCGTATGTTTACAGTAGGATCGCAACGTTTCAGGCTCTTCGTGGTGGGACCCACCAACTTTGATTGATGCCTATCCCCCTTTAAGAGTGTTCTTTCACTATTCACAAGGATCAGGTGTGAATCGCATTATTTAGACAAGCATTTTCAATGGGGATCTCAATAGCTCACCAATCTCAGCTCCAACACCGCTTCAGGCACGTATTCGACAATCTTCAGAAGGAGTTCCCGTGTCAGGCACTCCAGTTGGGACAGACAGGCCACATCACGACTCGATCCACCAGTCTTCGAGATGTTCAATTTAGAGATGATCGCCGACATAGCGTCCATCTTGGAATTGTTATCTTGAACGAAAAAAAGGATAAAAACGGCACGTAGTGAAGGGCAGGTTCATAAAAGAAAGTGCGCAAACATGAGAAAAAAAATCAAAAGGGTTCAAGACGAGAAAAGGAGGGAAGAATCTCTGCCTTTCTATTGCACAATCTGACTTTTCTTCCTCTCCACTTCAACCGTTGCCGATAGAGACGGCAAGGAGAAAGGAAGAGAAAGAAATGGGTTGTTTCGCAAGGGATCTTTCTCTAGGTTTTCCCCAGATCATTCTTTTTTTCTCAAATCGAATATAGCTGTTGTTCTGATGAACCAATCTCGGAACCACCTCGGAATCAGATTGGAGAGTTGGAAACGAATAACATTAAGCACATCATTATTTATGCTTGACCAATATTATTTTCTGATCTTTCGATTATAAATGATCTTCCGATCTGCCCCGATGATGGTCATATGTGTCTGAATTATGAACTGATCTCTTCATTTTCATGCCCTCTGGCTACTCTTCCCGGCAAGAGAGTACGCGAAATGAGAAAATCACTTCCTCACAGCCCATTTACAACCATCCGACCTTCTAGCCGGTAGCATCCGACTTCGCACATCCGCATGCCTTTATAAACGGCCACTCCATCGTCTACATCAATCAGTCTTGCTCCGAATATGGCTCCCAACTGCTCAGCTGCTACTACTTCCGCTTCATTTGACGATGCTACTCATGAGGTGAAGCCTCTTCAGCCGTCAACCACTGCTGGTACGTTTCTGCAATTTCCTGCGGGGACTAAACAATGTTAGATTTTTGTATTTCCTGGAAATAACACTGAAACAGTTTTCTCCACAATTACGATCGCTCACTCAATTTACTCAATCTATAAATGCATATTATTTTGGTTTATTTTTATTTTAGAGTGTTAGATAGCTAATTTAGACCATTTCAGATGCCGATCACAAGTACAAAGAAGAGATGAAGAAATTCGAAAATCAGAAAGTGCTGCTCAAACTCGAAATGCTCCAAGTAGATTGCATTGTCAGCGAGGTAATTAATTTGTTTTATTAAATTTTGGATTTCCAGTTTTCGAATGTGATCATCTGGGCACATTTTCAAGGTATTCCGGCACAGCCACATCAACTTTCATCATCCTTCACGAAATGATATCATCCTTCTATCTTGTGATGTAATTTCTGGTCAATATTCTCTTCTTTTATACTATGTTTTGCATTCTGGAAACTGAGGGAGTGTCAAAGGGCCGATCTTCTTATTTTTGTTAGCGAATTAAATATTTTTTGCAGAAATTCCCCGACCTCGCCACTGCTCGCGCCGTCAAGAGTGACCCGTACTGGCGCTACGAGGACGAGGAGAGAATGCGAGTGAGAATCGGCCTGAAGATGATGAGGAGGAAGGCAAGAGATATCGTGAGTCTTTCTTACACATTTCCAGTTCCGAAACACATTGAATATTTCCTCACTGACAACCAGTAAAACACCAATTTCCAGACTTTCGACGCGTTCTGCCTCGAGAAGGATCTCCTGTCTGATATTGATCGCCGTATCCGACTGACTGTGGCTGGAATTGCGGCACTGGAAATCAATAGGAAACTGTCAGTTTTTTCTTCAAATTATACATTTTTTACTAACATTTTCTTCATTATCGTTGATAAAACGTATCTTACTATTCATATTTTTTTAGATAATGTTCAGTCAAATTTAAAAGTTTATTATTTTCTATTTCAGTCAGTCCAGAAAGCGCACTGCCGAGGCTTCTGAAGAAGGAAAGGACGACTCAAAGAGGCCGCGGCTCGAATGAAGATGATTGTTCAGGAAAACGAAGTGAATGGATCCGAAAATGCCTACGACTACTAATTTCTTGCCCGTTTTCTTGTAATAATAATAACTTGATAAATATTTGAAATTTGAATACTTCACGTTCTTTATCGACACTAAAGAAAACTGAAAACTATCAATTCGCATAGCAAATGTGCGGATAAATGATTTATCTGAGGAATTTCATCACTCCTCAAGAGAATGATTCTGTTTGGCCGATTGATTTGGTTAAGAATTCGAATTGTAGTTTCCAGGCGAAGGTTTTCGTGAATTCGTGCTAGCCCAAAGTGGGCGGAGCTTCCGCTCTCTAGTTAAACCGATACCGAACTTGCAACCCTATTAAACACACTGAGCCTCTAGTTCACTTTCACTTCATTCGTCAATTTTCCTAATCCTCGAACAACAAATTTCATAACATCGAAATCCCCTCCTTTCTTTCCCCATCCCTCTCCATCTCCTATTGTCTGTCACCTCATTTCAATGTCCTCATGTAAATCGAATCCTCTCGCCCTCTCTCTCCCCTCTCCTCCCCCCTCACTCTTCCCACTCGCTCCCTCCTCCACCGGTTGTTGCGCATGGCCAGAAATGACCGCGAGCTCGAGGATCTGGCTGGATACCGGCCCGGCGTCATGTGAGTTTCGGCCCGGGATCCCCCGACCCACCCCTTCACGTACCGTAACCCGAGAAGCTACAGCACCCACGATCTATCCAAACGCTGACTACCGTACCCCCATCCTACAGTAATCCTACCGTACTCTGAGTCCTACCGTAATTCCAGAATCGGTGGCAAGTGGAAGATAATGGAGCTGCTAGACGAGGGCGGCTTCGGCAAGGTCTACCGCGTCCAGGTATACGGTAGAATCAGGCAGATGGCCCAGCGGACTATCGATCTGACCAACCGAACTACCGTACCCCATCTATTGTAGCAATGAGGGTTTGCAAGGTAGAATCAAGAAGATGACCCAGCGGACTATCGATCTGACCAACCGAACTACCGTGCAGCCTCCATGTGTACAGTTGCCGAGAATGATCTGATGGACTACCGTACTCAGTCAATATACTGCTCTACCTACACAAGTCGTATACTAAGTACTGTTGCTGAGGAACGGACCGTTAACTACCGATCTGACCCATTGAACTACCGTACCTCGACGCTGGTGAACCTCTTGCCCTTATTTCTGGCCACTTGACCGGTGAAGGGGAGGCGAGGATAGTGATAGTGAGGAGGAGGAGAATGGAAATGAGGGAACTGGAAGAATATCGTAATGGAATGAGGCAGCACTAACGGCTCTCATTGGGCATTATCATTACCGTACTCCCTGACAACAGAAACCCAACTCCTTCGTCGTAGGACCTGACCCTGTGAACCTACCGTACATCTGATTAACGTATATTGATTACTGTCTCATTACCGTAATCTCTTTCCCTTCAGGACATCACGTCGCCGTCGCAGTACGGTGCGCTCAAGATCGAGAGCACCAACATGGAGGGCGGCAGCGCCATCAAGCTGGAGGTACGGTGTGGTACGGTACCAAACAGATACGGTACTTGACACGCTGTCAAGAGGATGCGGAATCACCTGGATCTGTGCCAAGAGGATACGGTGGCTGGAACGATGCCAAAAATAAAACTTACTATGACCTCTTGGCAAGTTGCTAGGAAGATACACCACTTGCGATGTGCCACAGTGCCCAAAGAACAGAGGTCTAAGATCAAAAATTAGAGTTCAAAGATCAACGATCACAAACTTCAAAAATCGCCGCTCGAACTTATCCATACTACAGTAAATCATTAAAGCCTACCGTTCTCGAGCCCTCTGCTACCGTACTCTTACCTACCGTAATCTACCATATCCCTTTAGAAATCGGCGCTGGAGCGCATCCACCGTGAGGGCCGCAAGACGCACGTGCCGCTACTCTATCGATCGAGTCGGAGGAAGAATATCTGCTACATGATTGTGACGCTGCTGGGCGATAATCTGAGGAGGATCAAGGTACGGTAAGGTAGAGTACGGTAGAGTACGGTGCTGAAAGTTCAGCGATCAGGTATCAAAGATCAACTTACAGTATTCCATCTGTCGTTGCAGGAACGATACTACCCGAAGGGCTACCCGCTCAAGTGCTGGGTCAAGGTGTCCATCCAGTGCCTCTACGCCATCAAGGTACGGTAACTGTGGGTACGGTAGGTTCGGTACCCACGTGCACGGTCGTACCAATACCAAAGCATCAACATCACGTACTGGAGGAAACCCTGCAGACCATGCTCTGACGTGGGCTGACCGGGCTGACCTGGGGCGGGGGCAACTGTGCATACATTAGTGAGCTATCAACTACAGTATCCTACCGTATCCCCATTCCAGACCGTCCACGATGCCGGCTACGTGCACCGCGACATCAAGGTAATTCGGGAGGAAAGATCAAAGATCAACAATCAAAGAGCACGCCCCCCCCCCCATTTCGTCTTGTCTTTCGCCTGTATGAGAATGCGAATGAGCAGGAGGAATGAAGAGTTGCAAAATAAAGATCATAGTTTAAAGTTCAAAGACCAAAGATCAAAGATCAATCTCAGGCGCCCAACTTCGTCTTCGGCCATCCGGGCGACGTCAAGAAGGCGCGCGTCGTCCACATTATCGACTTTGGCCTGGCGAGGTATACGGTAGGATACGGTAATGCAATCGATGAATGACTTTACTGGCGGCTATACCGTAATCTCCTTTGATCGCATACTGTGTTTTCGAGTGAAAGATCAAAGATCATCGTCGTTGCAGACAATACGTGCTGGAGGACCCGAAGCGCAAGGGCGCCTTCCGCCCGAGACCCGCCCGGCCCCGCACCGACTTCAGGTATACGGTAGACAATATCGCCATAGCATGCGACGGTCTTGATCTTTGTGCCATTTTTTTTTGCTTAAGACCGGATGTATTCATGTTGATACTGTAGGTTGATCTTTGATCTTTGATCCCTTCCTCTATTCCAGAGGCACGTGGCTGTACGCGAGCCCCGCGATGCACGATTACGTCGAGCTGGTGAGGAAGTCTTCGACTTTTGGTCTTTGATAGTTGATCTTTAATCTTTCTGATCATTGATCTTTGATCTCTTTCCACTCTGATCGTTGATCTCTACAGGGCCGCAAGGACGACATATGGTCGCTTCTCTACATGCTGATGGATCTGCTCGCGTCACTGCCCTGGGCGAATCTCGACTCGCTCGAGGTATAACGTTGGTTAAAGTAGTTTTCATCTGAGTGATTTCTCTAGTCATTGCCAAGTATGCTCAAAGTACAAACATTATTAGAGATAGCAAAGGTTAATCCACTCTTTGATTCCCGGTCTGACCGGTCTGACCTTTACTATCTCTAATAACGTTGGTTCATGAATCAATATTTTATGAACGATCAGTTATTAGAGTTGTTTCTAGTTTATTCTTCGGTCTAGGACAGCGAGACTCACTCATGTACAAGTCCTTTGTTCGGTTGTTCAAAACAGGATTTCGAACCACAAACTCAACGCATTTTTTCACTGAAAAATTTTTTTAAGTATTCAAAACTCTGAAAATAGTTCCTTTGCAGCAAATCGGCCACATGAAGCAGAAGATGCGCGACGAGGACCTCATGCTCAACATGCCGCGTGAGTTTTGATCTTTTTTTTGCAGTTTTATATTTGATACCTCGTAGTTCGAGCTATGGCCTTTTGTAAACTGACCCTTTTTATTCTTTATTTTGTGCTCTCTAGTTTGATCTTTGATCAATCTAGTTTGGTCTTTGATCTTTGATCTCCCCAGCCGAGCTCATCTCGCTGCCCGCCCATCTCCGCTCGCTCGACGTGTACGCCAAGCCCGGCTACGCGGCCATCTACGATATGCTAGACGCCATCTTCAGAAGGAGCAAGGTACTGTAGATTGATCTTTGATCTTTAATGGCCGTACTGCGGATTGATCTTTGATCTTTAATGGCCGTACTGTGGATTGATCTTTGATCTTTAATGACCGGCGCTTTTTTTGACCGCAACCTAGCCTCGAGATAATTATTGGCGTCGAGAAGCCGGGGTACACGGTAATCTATGAAAGAGTAGGGTACGGTTAATATAGCCTGCAAACGTATCAAACCGATTGCCGAGATTCTTACAGACGGCCTCTGTTTGATGTAGCTTTTTAAAATAAACGGAGTGTCATTTTTTAGCTGCTTCAGGTTGATCTTTGATCTCTGAGTACCGTGGTCCGTTTACAGGCCAATTGGCGCGAGGCGTACGACTGGGAGAACAAGGACATGGCGGCGAGAAATGTGAGGAATCGATTGAAAGATCAAAGATCAAAGATCAAAGATCACGTCAACTCTAGCATCCCGAATCTCAATATTCTCTCGTGCATCCAAATCTGCCATGCCCATTCCACTACCCTACTCTTGTGCATAATCTACCGTACTATCGGCATCAACCTTGCTACCGTATCTAATCCGACCTTAGTCACAGTACCCTAACTCTACCCTACCGTAATCAAATCGTACCGTATCTTGCAGTGTGCTGCGATGATCGCCGACCCCGATCCCGGCTACCGCGACCCGCGTCCGTTCTTCTTCGAGGACCCGATCGCCATCAATGTGGGCCCGAGCAAGGTATACGGTATTTGGGATACGTTAGGGATCCTGTAGAAGATACACTGTAGTGAAAGTATCGCAATCTTGAAGAAGATGAACATGGGCCCGAGCATACAGTTAGGGCACTATCAGGTTCAGGGCCCCGACACAGTTAAAGCTATCGGGATGTACTGTGCGTGGTGCAAAAGCTTGATCAGTTTGGAACCGCCTAAAAATCAGAGATCAAAGATCAAAAATCAAAGGTCACCCATTCGCAGTTCTCTGCCGAAGACCTCGCCAATCGCAACTCGATCACGCGCGGCTCGACGCAGACGCAGACCTTTGAGCAGCTGTCAGCGGAGAAAGTGTAAGACCTTAGTGACCTTAGTAGTCTTAGTAGTCTTAGTCATCTAATTAGGGCTAGGTTCCTTGGGCATGAGATTGGCGGATTACGATATGAAAAATCACGATCGACCAAGGATCAAAGAACATCTTGAAAATGAAGTATCTTTGCAGATCGCAGAATACGTTCTCGCCCATTAACTCGAGCATGGGTCGCAAGAAGCCGCAGCCTGCGAAGAGAAAATGAGAGGAAGAAGAAGCCATTCGATTGTGGCGAATTGACTGATTCAAAAGGCAGCAAACAAACTGCAGAATAAAGCGTCTTCTAATGATATTTTACTGATTTTCTGATGTGAATTGCGACGTGGAATAACACAATGTAGTACTGAAAATAGGAAAGATGTTGGTCTTGAAATAGTTCATGCTATTCATCGTGAATTCAGTTTGAATGGGCAAATTGCAAATGAAAAAACAGGTTGAGAGCGTGATCATTCATCTAAATCACTAACAAATGAATCTTTGATACTGGTATGCGACCCCTAAAGAGTAGAAGAAAGGAATGTAGCATAATATTCTTATCTTATTTTGAACGGGAATCTGAGAACCACTGTCGCTTCCATTGAAAATCTCATTTGAAATATAGGTGAAACACATTTGCAATCTCGCTCGATCGATTTCTTCCTGGCAGTTATACACAATAATTCTCACAAATCAGTCATCAGATGTAATGCTTGCGAATTAAATTTTGTACATTCGATTAGATCGATGAATTCTCGATCTGTTCGCTCTGTGAACTCTTGACCTCCCCACAGCCATTGGGTTCAATTCCTACCGTCCGACCAATTATTGTCTCCGTCTAGCCTTCAAACCACATTTACGGCCGTGCATCCGACTCCTGCTAACTGATATAAAGACCCCGTCAACTGCATAGTTGTCAAGTTATCATGGCTCCCTACTGCACTGTAGCTTCATCGTCAACGTCTTCGTGTACCGACGAGTCGAATCACTGCAGGACTACCACCAGTGCCGCCCCCGAAGGTGCGTTTACCCTTGACTGAATAAAGGTGTATCCACGTCAAGCGATTTTACAGTCATAAGACAACGCTAGGTGGGACCCACTGGTAAGGCCAGCTGTTTCTTGACTGAATAAAATATCTGAATAGAAACATATTTTTCTCACAATAATTTGTAAAGCTAGGGCTGCTCCTTCATCTTTGACGTTTCGAAATCATCGTGGAAATATGTTCAGTTGCAGGCAAGCAATCACTCAACGTACTCTGGGCGGTTGAGAAGAAAATCAAGAAACTACAAGAGCATAATCGCAAGCTGATCAGGGAGATGAGCGAGATTGAAGGGATCGTAAATAAGGTATGAATTTGCTGATTTAACTTATCGATCTTCGTTTATTTTCTAATAATTTAATCTGACAGCCCAATTGCAGAAGTACCCGGACCTCTCCGGTGCTCGCGCAGTCAGCAGTGACGCTTCGAGACGCGAATACGACGAAAAGAGATGGAGAGTGAGAATTGCACTGAGGAGTCTAGCGAAGAAAGCCGACAAAATGGTCTGTTTCCATTTGATTAATTTTAGAAATTTCACGTTTTGGAACAGGGAAAGTCCAGGAACTGACAAACACTAAAAAGTTCTTTTTTCATTCTCAACTTTTTCTCAGCGTCAATGTGATGAGAAACAAAAAAATGAATATACGAATTCATCGTGAACTTTTTACTCGTTGAGAATTACTTGTTTTGTTCAGATGGAAGCCGCTCTCGATGATCAAATCAACATGCTCGGCGGTATTGAATCGAAGTTGCAATTCAATAGAGAGGCCATCGCGAAATTAGAGAAAATCAAGAAAGGGTAATACTTAGTTTTCGTAATTAGGTGTGGGTTTTCAACTTGATTAAGTTTATGCTTTTAGGCCATCCAGAAAGCGCAACGTGGATTCCTGGGATAGTGAGGATGAAGAGGAGGAGGACTGGAAAAGGGCACGCTTTGAATAAGGAAGCTCAAAGAAAATGTACTTTATTCCAAAAACAAAAAAGATGCCCTTGTGCCCTTGTTCCTGTGTTCACATTTTATTGTACTATCTGAATAACCCAATAAAGTATTGATTAATTGAAGAAAAGTCGTTCTGGTAATACAACAAATACAAACACACAGGAACAAATACACCGAAAGGAAATTTTTTTATAATCATAGACAGTGATAATTCGTTGCTTGCACGGCCCTCCGTGTCAATGAACTTTTCGAATAAACAACCTCACAATATTCACAAGAAATAAAGGCTTTACATTCCTGATTGTGGTCATGATCGATCGTTTGAATACGTCTCTGGCTCTGTTGGCCTCTTCATTTGCCGCTATCTTTCGGTTCTGTCTGCATGGGATCTGCATTCTCAATGCTTCTTCAATTTTTCCATTTCATGATTCTGGATCCAACTAAGGCCATACTCCTTCCAAAAGTTCATGCCCTCTGGCCAATCTCCGTAGGTCTCTGCACCTCTCGGTTCTCCTGACCATAAAACCACTGCAGTTCGGAACCCAGACCCATAAACAGCTGGAAGTCATAAACCAATCTTAAGGGTATATAAGACGACCCTCCTACTCGGTCGATCACTCAGTTACTCATCTGTCTCATCGAAGCATCGAATCTTCATCCTCATCATGGCTCCCAATGTCACCGTCTCGTCTTTCACTGGCCACACAGCAGCAAAGACAACGGCCTTCTCGCTTGATGGTGAGCCATTCTCAATTTATTGCTGTATCCTATTTTCCAAGCATAGAATAAGTGCGAAACATGATTAAAAAAATATTATTACATTGTAATTCCAGCCCTCATCGCTCAGTGTCGTGAGAAGAAAGCATCCTCTTCATCTCCCACTACTTCCGATGCTATCACATTCAAGAAAACCGCCTTCTCGCTCGATGGTATGCTCTTCTTCTCCTCGCCGTCTTTTTTCTTTTATTTTGTAAATTACATTTCTTTTTTTGGAATTCACATTCAAGTATTTTAGATGCGATTTCCACGATAGCACATATTTCAAAATATTTTTCCAGCCCTCATTGCTGAGTGTCAGAAGAGGAAGGCCCCAGAAGTCACTGCTCCCATCTCGTCTGCAACCTCTGAAAATGAGATTGAAGAGGTCGCGAAGAAGCTATCCCTCCTTCAGAAGGCCCGGCAGCAAGTCTATCTGTCGACTGAGAAAGTACCAGAGATAATGGCCGCGGTGAGGAAATCTCATTTTTTTTCCTGCTTTTTTCGAAATTCTTTTTCAATTTTTCAAGGTGACAAGCACAATAAATTTGTATTTATTATTTTCAGAAATTTCCCGATCTTGCGATCGCTCGCGCTGTACAGAAAAGCAACGGGAAGCGAACGAGAGCCGTCCGCGATAAGTACGGATGGAGACAGGGAGTGTGGGACATGAGGGAGAAGGCGGAGAAAATGGTGAGGATACATTTCGAAAATTCGATTCTCGATTCACGAATGCTAAACTCTAATAATTGTAATACAAATCCATTTCCAGATCGAAAAGGAAAAGGCTGATCGGCTGAAAATGTACGATGACCTCGCCGACGAGCTCAAGACCATATCGAAGGCAATCGCCGCGGCAAATTTGCGATTGCAGAAGTGAGCATTCCTACTTTTCGGAACTGGTTTGCTTTTCCCGAATTCAACTCCTGAATATACCGAACAATAGTAGCAAATACCTATCTTGTTTCAGCGTGCCGAGAAAGAGGTCATTCGACCCCGAACTTGAAGAGGAAGACCTGATCGAATCACCTCAGAAGAAGAAGAAGAAGAGAAGCGAGTGACTCCTATCTATCGTAACCTTCCCTACTCATACCGTAGTTTTTTGCGCAAATTGAATTATTAAAGCCGGACACCGAGTGATCTCTATCGTAATGTGACCATCCCGTAATCTATCGTACCTTAGTCATATTACATAGTAGCCTGCCTAATCAGTTATTAGCGCCAGACCTCTGCGTGAATTCAACCGTATTTCTTTCGCTCTGCAATCTACCGTACCCTCATAATACCGAAACGCTTTGCCTTGTCGAATATGCAACCCACCGTGATAATTACAATCGATAACTTTTCAACCTCTAGATTGTCAGTTGGCTGTGTCATTGTTCTGTAAAATATTATATCTGATAAACCGAGGGTAAAATTAAAAATTGTTTTCATTCTTCATATTGTATCTCTCAACATGAAAGACCAACTATCACAGCTACGGGTCGAGGATATATTTTGCAAGCATATTTCATCACTGGAAGTATTGAATATCTCAATTTCACCCGAATATAGTTAAAAGACAACTTTATAAATAAAACAAAATAAAAGCAGTAATCGATGCGTGTTTGAAACGAGTACCGTAATCTTCGACTGACTTTTCGCGACGCGCTTGGTATGAAAATGAATTTCCATGTTTGATCATGTTTTATCGTTTGTGATGGCGTGTACTTATCGATTAATCGATCGATTTCTAGTCGCGCGGCCGCATGAGTGGACGCGGATGCCGTGTGGTCGCGGCGGCGCTGTTCCTCGCGTGCGTCGGACGCGTCGCCGCCAGCCGAGGCGACTCCTCCGCTCCTTATCAGGTGAGAATCGGACCAAATCGAACTGTTCTAGGCTAAATTAACTGACAAATTAGCTCATATTTCATAAAATTCTTGAAGCATAAGTAAATTTCTCATAAGAAGTAGTTGTGTTGAAACTCAAATTGGGCTGTGCTGCACAATCGAAAGTCTTAGTTGACGAATTTACTCATCATTTAGTTTCACACAAAGCTTTTCGTAGTGAGATGTACAGATCCTAAATCTGTTTTTAAGCTATCAACTCCAATTTTCGCCTCCCATTTGTGCTATATTCGTTCTAGCTTACTCCATGGCCTTGCAAAAGTGTTCGACGTATAAGATTTACATTTTTATTTTTGTTCAGGAATGCACATCTGCGTGTCGACGTGAGCACGCATGTCCGCTCTCCTTCGCCGACCCGGGATGGTCGAGAGGCCGGTGCTTCCAGTGCAAGTACGACTGCATGTGGAGCGTGAGTAACATTTTTTTCTGTTACGTAAAATTGTGTAGTTTCCTGGCGAGTGCAGTGACAATCAGTCTGTGTTGTTCGCATACGTATTATGCACTTGATGAAACGTAAATCTTACGAGTTCGGTCAATGCAAACTGGGCTGTGCATGTAAGACATGTGTTGTTTAGTTGATGAAACGTGAATCATACTTCGAAAGTGGTGATTGGGTTGGAACAAGTTCTTCGAAATCGATTTAAAATACGAAAGCCAGGCGTATTTAACCACCTTATTTGTATTGACTGTGATGGGAAGATGGCCTATTGACGTTAAATCAATTTTTGAATCAGTCAATGCTCTGCAGACGGTGGATTCGCTGTTTCCGATACCATATTTTTTGAAAGTCATCAAGCAAAAATTCGTAATTAATGTCTAATTGACAACTAAGTAGTAATTAATGAATTATCTACAGACAGTGGCTGCGTTCTCCTCTGCCGGCGAGCCGATCCCGCAGTTCCATGGCAAGTGGCCGTTCTACAGCACACGATGGGCACAGGTAGCAATATCACGCCTTTCACGACAGAATCGAGATGAGATTAAAATCAAACATGGTTTACGAGACGAAAAGATTAGAGAAACTGCTAGGAAGAGACTAGACAAAAGACTTCCTAAAGAAATGCGGTTGGATGTTTCGGTCCATTGGGTCGTAGACACCCAACCGCCTCACGAAGGGTGGACCTCGTCAGTACGACGCCCCTCGCAAGTGGGGAACAAGAGAGATAGGGAATGAAGAAGATGAAAGTAAACAACAAACAACTAACGCGGAAACGAGTCAATATATAGCGCGAATGAACTAACGGGGACAGTAAGTATTTCATATCATTATAGGCTAAATGGTGGGTATGGAATAAACAAATTTGACGGAAAGAAGAGATATCCGGTCGTTAGTTTGACTGATTGCTGTCTGGGGGAAGAAGGGAAGCGATAGACTGAGAGAGGTGAGATCGGAAGGTCAGGAGATCAATGATCTACCCCTTGCCGGGAGGAAGGAAGAGAGGGAAGGGAAGGAGGGGAAGGGAAGGGAAGGGAGGAGATCTCATTAGAAGGAAATCACAGCTTTTCGATAATACGCATGCATATATCATTATTACAAACTGCATATTTTAGTGATATCGCTGGGGTTCTGTTCAATGTTGAATATAGCCTAGAGTATAGGATTTCTTTTGGGTATTGAATTTGCAGGAAATAATGTGCAAGTTGACGAGTTCTTTCCAAAAGTGTTTGAATAGAGAACAGTTTCGGAAAAAGAGTGGGATTTGGGCGAAAATCGTAGTTAGCATCAGTTTTGAGCACCTCCATGCATCTCCTAGCATCCCCCAAAGTTCCACTGTCCAGTGATCATTTTGGAGCTTACAATCTTCTTTCTGACAAATATTACTGTCCCTTGGTCACTGTGTTAGATACAAATGCCCTGAAACTTGATTCTCGCTTGACAGTTTTAGGCAAATGTTACATTGCGAGTTCACTGTTCTGGTCATTCCCTTCTCGAATCTCGAGCTGTATGCGGGATATCCCAGAGAGATACGTGTTACTGCAGTTCAGTGAAACGCAAATCAGACGAAAGTAGAGACATATCTCCAATCGATAATTCGCATATTACCGTAATCCCCCTCAGGAACCCGCCTCGACCGTCTTCTCGCTGCTCAACCTGGCAGCGGTGAACGAGATGAGGAAGAGAGTGCAGCGACTGGGCGAGGGTGGGTTATCTGTTTTTGTTTTGTATAAGTTGTTTTTGTTTTTGTTATAAAAACAAGACCATGCATGTTGGGCGGCTGTAGATATTGATTGCTTTTTTCACTAAAGGGATTCTAGTTCTGCGCCAGTGCGAAGCTTATGTTTTCACGTAAAAAACGACTGAAAAAGGTGCTCACTACTCTTGGGAGGTTTGCGTTTCTGCCTTCCCTTGAGTGCTCGAATAGGCAAGTGTCCTCCTATATATCGGTGTACGAAGCACTTCATTGTGGTGAACTTAATTTTATCGGTGAAGGAAGGCTCATTTATCATTAAGATTGGGTGTTTGTTTACCAGATATTAGCATGCGTCGTAGCGTGAATCCAACGGGCAATTTTTTTTCGAATTTGAGATTTTAAAAATGTTATTAAATTTATTATTTGCAGGCAATGAGGAGCGCGCGGCGTACTCGGTGATGCGGCGCGTCTGGATAGGCTACACCGCCGTGGGAATTGTGACGTGGTGAGTGATGCAGTTTACGAATTTGTGTGGTGCGCGGTGTACTTCCCAACTTGGTGCAGAATACGATAGTGAGCGAAATAATAAGTCTGCAACTTGGACGTGTGAGATGAGGGAGTAGCTCTGCGCATGTCAGTGCTTCACGTGCACTACACATATCATATGTTGCAGCTTTTGTTAATGTGATGACAGCAGTCGAGCAACAAATACAAAACAAATCTATAGCGACTCTATCCGATTCCTCCGATTCCAATTCAATTTAGTATCCGATTCAGAAGGCATTTTCGTGTTTCATCTGTGCATAAAAGCTGGATTGGTTTGTAGAATTTCAATAAATCCCACGTGGAATATCTGGTATAGTAGAGGTTCGAGTCAATAAAAAAATGGTTGCGAAAAATCAATGGTTGCGCTGCTTTGATCTCTACATTTGCCAAAGTGATCATATTTTTCAAACTTGCAGGCTGTGCTCGGCGTGGTTCCACGCTGCCGACCACTTCTGGAGCGAGCGGGCGGACTACTTCAGGTAATTCTTCGATCATTGACCCAGCCTTTTACCACGGAGTTCCCTCTCGATCATTCTCATTCCCTATACCTACTTTAGCGCGTTCGCTTGCGTGTTGTACGCGAACTACGCGGCCATGATGTTTGCGGCGCCCGCGCTCAGGAGAGGATGGAGGGCCGTGGGGTGAGCACTTTCGCGCGCTACGATTGTACCGTGATAGTCAGAGACCCGGGATCTGGAGTAAAATAGGCCTTGTTTAGATTTGATAGAACCCTATTATCTACATGACTAGATTCTGAAAACGCAATGGTGAGAAGGGGTACTTGCGAAACACAGAAGTGGAAGGGCCATGGAGTGAGTACTCCGCCTTTGTGAAATATTTCCGACGCTTGAAACCCACATTTAAAGTGGGAGGCATAGGGAGGGGTTATGAGTGATTAGTGAAACCTAGTAGTCGAGGGATGTGTTAAACGCAGTGATGAGCGATTCCTCTAACGTTGGAGTGTACCCCCGCGATCAGCCCTCCGGTCATACCCCGTACCCTCGAAAAATATCGATTGTTTTCTGTTTTGTACTCCCGGAAAACACCTTCTTGCACCCCCCGCAAAGCTGGCGTTGCAGGGACATGCGTATCACTGGCTGAACGGGAAATCCAAAATATGCGGTGATGATGGTAATCGTTTCCTTCCAGGATCTCGACAGCCTGCCTGGCGCTGTACCTCCGGCACGTGAGCAACATGAGCACCCACTTCGACTACGGTATGCTATTGATTATTGATTTTATTCATTGGAATCAGTCGAAAAATGATGCAGTTTTATTTTTGGACTGCTTTGCATGCATTGCTTATTGTGTTTTACCATAATCACTCATATACATGTAGTTGCTGAAACCGCCATAATCTTTGAGAAAATGCAGACGAGTATAAACTGGAGTTTAATCAAAAAAATGCCATGACCAATGTTGGGATTGTTCTTTGTCCTTTCACTAGAAGTTTATGTGTTTCAAGATGTGTACATATGCCAAAATTCAGGCTGGAACATGACGCTGTGCATCGGGTGCTCGGTGGGCACACTGCTCACCTACTTCGTCTACCTGTTCCGACGGTCAGGGATTACGGTAGCCTATCGATGACTGGCTTTATACTGTAGGGGATTACGGTAACGAACCGAGGCCTGGTGATAGCCTCTGATTGCAATAGTGTGTGTGTGAGTGAAGGACGTAACCATGCTCAATCAATACCGTACACCTCTCAGATGGCGTCAGTTCGGCAGTCTCGGTGCGCTGCGTCGCTCCGACCGCATGCTGCTGCTCGTGCTCGCGTGGACGACCGCCGCGGTAATTAGTTATGCTAATTATTTGGCTAATTAGTTACTAATTTTTCGGCCGATACTGTCGAAATAATTGCTTTAGGGCTCACAAGGGAGTGTATGAGGTGAAACGAGAATTTTGAGGCCAGGAACTATGGCGAGATTTTCCCCGCAGATAAGTTGTTGTGCTCGACCGCGGCGGTATGTTTATTGCTGATTTTTTGTTGTTTTTTTTTCAAATGAGAAAGTAAGTGATATTACATTAGGGTCTCGCACGGTCTGTCAGTGTTTGAAAAGTCATGTCAAAAGCATTTTGCCGTCGGGCACCTCGACCTGTTTTCTGCTTTTTTGTAGTATTATTATTTAATTTGATATGCAATAATTAATTGCAGGTCTCCCTCGAGCTGCACGACTTTGTGCCCGTCTACTACACACTGGACGCGCACGCCCTCTTCCACGCGGCCACCGTCCCCCTACCCCTGTTCACGGCCAAGTTCCTCGAGTTACACGCACAGGAAAGCGGCTTCGAGTACGCCAAGATTGTCTAGGAGCACGGCAGGATTGTGTCGAGTACGGTAGTATCGATTGATTTTGTTGTACCGTACCTCTCTTTGTGTCCTCATCCACGGTCCTTATAGGGATACAGTGTATTGATCAGCCCCGCTTGTACCATTCAAATGTAAGCGATAGTAGTGATTTTGTAGTATCGATTGCTTCTAATGTACCATAGTCTCCAGCGTGCTAATTGTAAGATTGTATATCTATAGTTTGTATTGTATCGATCGCTAATCCTGTACCGTAGCATTGGAGTACTGTAGAGAGTACTGTATTGATTGTAGATACAGTAGGATACGGGTTCTCAGTCAGATCTGCCTTGTTGCAATACACTCATGTTTTAGAGAGCATTTCACAATTGTTGTTTCGGTGACTTCACACCGCCCGTTTTGCATTGTGCCTTACACTAATTCGTAGCATTTACACACGATTAACTAACCTCCCCGAATAACATAACACCCTGTGAATAAACAGTTTCTGTTCTGACTCTTTCAAGTGTAATCCAGCGATTTTCTGTCCGAGACAGTCGAATAATACCATAATCCTGCATGGAAAAAAATCGAATCGAAGACTGACTCGCTGGTTAATCCGAGCAAGAGAGTGTGTGAATTGGAGAGATTTAGGCTATAAATTTTCTAATGTGCAGGTAATCCGCGAGGATGACAACGAATGTTAGCGGAGCGAACCTCCCCTACGCGACCAGTGAGCTTTGACAACAGTTTCGACAATATAACTTTTGTTCCTAATCGTTTCCTAGACGAACGTGCAGGAGTTACTGAGAAAAAAGAGCTTCTGATCAATAATAAATAATAACATGAATAAAATGTTCCGTATTATGCGTTATTGACGAAGCTGAGCTGTTGAATGTTAACTGAATCCCTAGCTCATTGCTTGGCACTTGTAAAGTTGTAGCAAGTGATCGTTTGATGCTGATGAAAATGTGATTTTTTCGATAAACTCTATGAAACACTACTCAAGGGGGGGGGAATTTCATATTATTTATTTACTTAATTCCAGAGTACCAGACGGACCGCTACGCGAAGTGTACTAAGTGCCACAAGACGACGCCGGTGGTTGGTTTGAGTTTTTCTTGTTGGAACCGAGTGCATCCGTAGAGCATGTGTGTTAGATGCGCCGGGTTAGAGAGCATAGGTAGGGCTTTTAGATTCTGCTCCACGCATGATTGCGTCTCACGATCACGGTAGTGTAATTTATTGTGGAAATTTTGAAAGGCTGGTGTTGCTGTGCTTACAATGACTTGGGGGATTTTGAACCAGGCAAATTTGTGTTGTACGTTCACTTCAAGCATCTTCGTTACTGTTGATGTTGCGTTGCCAGATGAATCTAATGAAGATAATTATATAAGAACAATGATTTTAGTAATTAGCCAATTTGCAGAACGAAGTCATACTGGGCCTACGCGAGAGCAACGCGGCCGGCCAGCTTACGGATAGGTGAGCTATGCCGAGTATACGTGAATAAGCTGGTCGAAAACTATACCTGGAATTTGAAAGCTTTCCCCGCTTTCGAGGTTTCCAGGGATCAATTAGTTCGTTAATTTTAACCTACCGTACCCGCTATTTTTGGTTTTGGACATAAAACGTGCCCGCCGGAGGCGGGACAACTCGGAAAAATTGGGGTAAAAGTGGCAAAAATTCCGCTAAAATGTGCCCGTCTTTTTGCCATTAAACTGAAAACATACCCGCCTAAAACCATTGTTTTTACCAAGGTAATTGACCCCTGGAGGTTTCCGTTAACAAGGTGTGTAACATACGATTTGCAAACTCATCCGGCGTGCAAAGAATTAGTTGGTTTCTTTCAAGGTCTTTTTCATTAACATACCCGGTTAATCCAAGGAGTTTGTCACCTAACTTGTTCAAGTATGGCGCCGAGCATGAGCCATGGTTGTCAGAATGTACTATACGTATCTTCAACACTCATACTCTCTCGTCGCCCTAACCGGTGAGCAGAGGTCAAATACCGCTCCCGAAAGGACCCAAGCATACCACATTTTGCGGCAAATTTGAGCACAAACTAGACAAACGCTTGCCATCGCTCCATAAAAATAGATACGATAACCCCAAACCTAACCACCGAAATTCCCGAAGCATTCGAAAGTCGTAAAAGCTCTCTACAATTTAAGTTTCATAACATGAGTATTTGACCTCTGCCGGTGAGAGAGAATGGGGGGAATGATGAGGCGGAATCTTCTTCTTTTTTTGGCACATTGCAATAATGTTGGGTTCACGCGTACAATATGTGGCTGACATGTGAGATTTGAACGGATTACGATTTGCGGTCGTTTACCTATTTCTGAAAAATACCATTTTACACCGATGTTCTCAGCGCGCTACCTCGAGTTCGTCTTTGAGCATCGAATTTCATTTCTTCAGGGGTGGTTCAGTTCTCGATCGCCCATTCCCCCTACCGTAACCCTCCTCCCCTCATCTTAATGTTTCGTCGCAGATGGTACCACGCCGCCTGCTTCTTCGTCGCGATGAAGGCCAAGGGTGTGGGCGTGGCCGAGTCGGCCATTCGCGGCATGTCCTGGCTCAAGTGGGCCGACCAGGTACGGTAGTTTGGGTACGGTACCATTATGATGGACTAGTTGGATTGGGTCAGATGTTTGAAGTATCGGAGTCGTTGGAATCAAATTGCTATGCCGCAATTGACATCTATGTCATACTTGAAACATAAATGTTCTAATTTTAAGTAGTGCGGTTATTTTATTGTTGTATTTTTTATTTAGTGGAATTGAATATTTTGTATAGTATGGGCATCACCAAGCGTGATGGGAGATGGCATTCAGTGCAATACTGAAACCTCGATGTTACTGTATTCTGTCTTATCCTTGTTATTGAGCACTAGGCAAGTGTTGGACAATCGCATGAATGAATGTAGGAAAAGGGCTGAATCTCAGTTGCGTAGCACCAATGCGCCGAAGTGGTCAGCGATTTTTTATTAAAATTTACAATATTACTAGATTATAAAATATGGATTCATTTCAGGAGTCGATCCGCGACCAGATCGATGCCTTCAATGGACAGGTTGGTGAATTAATGATTATTGATGATTACCGTATCCCCGAATCTTTGATTTCTCCTGACAGTTGGGTTCTTATCGACACTAAAAAAGGTTGTGCACACTCCAGGTGCAAGCCCAAAAGTTGGATAGCGATGATGCTCAACACTGAAAGTCAATCGATCTAAGGTTTTTTTTATAATCATGAAATTTCGCAGAAAACCGGCTCATCCACCGAGCGCCTGGCTCTCGGAGAGTGCAAGGTGGAGCACGCCAAGTCCAACAAGTACGGTATTCTCTGGATATGGTAGCCATTGGGGGGTACGGTAGGGAAGACGGTAGCTCGCAGGAGTACGGTAATTGTGTAAAAGAGTGAAAATGATTGTATTTGTTCGAGATGCAGTCGTATCTAAGACCAAATTGAGTAAGTTGACGCTGCTTATGGAGAATGAGCGAAACCAGAATCGGCCGGGACTGAAACAAATCACATAATGTGATAATTGATTGTTTTTATAATACCCCCTTCCTTGAAACTGAATATGCTGATTTTCATGCACAAAAGTTGCGCGAGAAACACGAAGTGACCGGGGTTCGAATAAGGTGTAAAAATGTTTTTATTAATATATAATATATTAATTATTCTAATTGCAGAGGCAAGTGCGGCTTGTGCAAGAAGAAAATAAAGAAGGACGAGCCGAAGTACCAGTGCAAGTGCGTTTATTCATTTAACTAATTAAGGATTAAATTAAATTAATTGGTTTGTAATTTTTGTGTATTTGATTTTATGATGATTTTCGCAAGGCGGCTTTGTGGTCCATCACAAGCTCAAGAAGAATAGATCATCCAGTTAATTCCAGAATTGGTAGGAGGAGTAAATCAATTTCGTTTCGGTTTCGTTTCCACTGTAGCGTTATTGTCGGCGGTTTCGCTTGCAATTGTTGATTGGAATTCTGAATCTAAAACAAATTTTAACTGCCTGTCGAACCACCCCTGTGATCAATGTTTTATGATTGATCATGTATTTTTATTTTTATTTAATATTGTTGACCATTGCAGTAAAGCATTCCACCACCTGCCCTGCCTCATGGAGCTCGGCATCAAATTCAGTGTGAGTTATTGATTTTCGAAAGGTTGCGGTAGCTGTAACCTGCTTGTCAGTACAGTAGTGTCGGGTAAATACAGCTAGGCTTTTATTTGCAAGGATGGCAAATCCAGCCACTGCAATTTATCGTAGCACCGTGTGCCTATCGTGCGAATGGCCAGTGGGACTGGTTACGAGGCACACCGTGATGTGTGCTAGTATACGGTAGCAGTGTTGCGCACTATCCTCGGACCATTGCATACCATCGGGGGTTCGGCAAGAAAACTGTTGAAAATCGTGCATTTTGCTTCCGAAATCGGAGGTGGGTGCAGTCCGATATCCGACCACGTGCTCTTCACTGTACGGTAGACAAAAATATTCAGAGATTACGGTAGAATAAATCAATAATTGGCAGGGAGACCCCGAGGACGTCGGAGGGTACGACAAACTGCAGCAGGCTGAGAAGGACGCGCTCAAGAAGGCGATTGACGAGCAGAGAAACGGAAAGGTATACGGTAGGATTACGGTAGATGGGAAACGGTAAAACTACTGTAGGTGAATATTAGGATATCTGTTCGAGCATTGCGTGGGGATGTCAGTATTTGGTGGACTTTCCCCAAGAAATGGAGAACTGGTGTTACTTCAGGAATATGGGGGGGGACACATACCTGGTTCTGGTTTCTCCTTTTATCGATTATTCTCTTTTCAGAAGCCCAAAACCGAGGACGAGAAGACAGATGCTGTGAGTTTTTTGTTTCAGAATATTTTGAAAAGGAATAGCCATCGATCTTTTCGTTCCAATTCATTGCGACACAATTTCTTTTCATCACATCCTTGTTTCATACGGATCTCTTATTTGGACATTGCTGCTTAGCAGCAGTTTTTCTTTAGTATCAACAATTAAATTTTACACTAATTAGTTAATTAATTGTAATTACCCTAATTGCAGACACAAGGGTCCAACTCGGACAGCTCGATGGGAGGGGCCGGTCAGTCGGCATCGACGATGGGAGTGGGCGGAGGAGATGAGGGTGGGTATTACTTGTATGTGATATGGGGGGGGGGGTACTGTAGGCACTGTTGTATGTGGTGAGCATTAGATGGATGCTGTAGTCGCGATATGCTACAATAGCGGGTTGTGCGTACAGTAGTGGTAGTAGTTGGACAGCCGTCATCGATGATAGATCTGAGGAAGCACCGAGAATGCAGGGCTGAGAAGTGTGGGTGTAATTGCCGCCCTGTGGGTTCCTAGTTGCACCGTATCGACGTGTATCGGCTATTGCTATCAACTTTTAGTATTGATCGATTTGATTGGATCATAAACAAAATCGTGTATGGTAGTTGGTTTTGATAACACGTATAGTATACAACATCCATACTTAGAGTGTTTTCTCACAGGAAGCGAGAGTATGGGGAATGAGAAGAGTCTTTCCCGCCACTTCCCTTCGATAACGCTTGCGTCTATTGCATCATCATCACCATCATCTTCATGGCTTTTGATTCCCTTTCGTTTCTTTATCCCTTTTTTCTTGTATGATCCCTATTGTTTCTACCTTCGACCTGGATACAATGATGATCATTCTTCCATTGCAGCCGACGCGGCGGACGCGCACCTCGACCCACTTGTCGCCATGGCGAGGAGGATGGCCAGGAAAAAAAAGGAGTGAGTGGTTATGATAGCTGTGAAACTCGAAACCTCGTGGGAGGGGAGGGTGATATCATTCCTTACTGGTAGGCAATGGTGGGGAAATAGTCCTTAAAACGCAAGGAATAAGAAGGAGCGTGTGTTCATTTTCGATGTGTTCAGCTCAGCTTGCCAGTGAAAGTCAGTCAGATTCGATGCCGCGTGGGCAACTACATAGCCAAGGGTGGCAGGTACTTTCGCTGTGCCTTTTGTTCCGACTCAACCGACAATTTTGTTAATATAGGACATCGTGTGATTCCGGTAGAGTGTCGACTAAAAAAATAAATTAGAACAATTAAATCACTTATTTTAATCCCATTTCGCAGCTCGGTCACGATCTATCTGAACGCGCTGGACACGTCGACGGCGCACGAACGCACCGCGACCACCGCCACCTCGGAAACGTCCACGAAGACGGCGTGGGGCGACGATTACGACGGCGAGATCCAGGTAGGTACGGTAGGCACACCACGAGAGTGGGAAACGTCGCCGCGTCGAAGTTTGCATTGCGTGCGCAGTACAACGGTAGCCTTATTGTTAGACTGAAAATGTGTGCAACATGTATATGGCGCCTTGCAAAATTTTCTCAATTTCTTGACTTGATATTGCATGAACTCTATATGCAGTTTTTCGAAAGGATTGCCGTGGGCGATTTTGGGTTTCAATAAATCTGTAAAATATCTAGCGGTCCCCTCATTCCAGCTCCTGGACGTGGTGAAGTCGGGCCGGCCGCCGGTGGTCACGCTCGGCTGTGGAGGGGAGGATGATACTGGGGTGGAGCAGGAGACGAGGAAGGAGAAGAAGATGAAGGATGAGGTGGAGGTGATGGAGGAAGAGTGAGTCTTTATGGCTCCTTTGGGATTACGGTTGATCAATTAGAAGGAGAGGATACGGTACGGTAGCTTACGATAGATTGAACTTTCGCGCATTCTTGTTGGAAATGACGTTGAAAATGCAGGTGGTGATAAGAGTAGAGGGGACGGGGTTTAATTTATTTTTAAAAATATTTAAAATAATAATAAATAAATGTTCGCAGTGAGTCGCCGAAGCCGAAGAAGAGAAGCCTGAACAGCCTCTTCGATCGCATGCAAGTGAGTGAATACTATTTTAAATCATAATTTTTTTAGTTTCATTACGTTAAATAAACGTTGATGGCATCTATATTTAACCTCATGAGCCTCTTCGATCTGAATTACCTTTTTAAAATTATTCGGCGCTTTTTTTTCTTTCCAATTGCTAGTGAATTTGGGGTTGCACTCGTAGCTTGAGAGTAGATGAAAGAATGAGGCCGTAATGAATGAACCTTTTTCTTGAATCAATATTAATTATCGATTTGTTGCGTTTAAATGATTACGGTAATTCAATCGCAAACTGACTATCTATTTCCTCTCAGCAAGCGGACAAGAAGCGCGAGTCGCTCTCCTCCGTGCTGGACCTCATGACGAAGAAGCCGCGGCTGTCCGAGGAAATGAGCAAGGACGAGTTGAACGAGCAGCTCAAGGTGATCGGGTGCTGCTTAGCCGAGCTGGGTTTGATGAGGAGGGGGGGGGGGTGGGCAGAGGCAAGGACGAGCAAGGTACGGTATCTGAGATTTCGGTAGATAGTAGGGGCGGGGCGATCGATAAATCTCATGCGCGCAAGTTCGTGCCCGATGGTCGTGAGAAGTTGGGGTTTTCATTTTCGAGTTTTGAGTTATTAATCAGCTGCATGTACTGAGATTGAGGACGTTGGAATACGATAGTAGGGGGGGGGGGCAGTGATAGACATTTTTTTTTTGAAGAAGACGCGGCTCAACGTTAGTGGCCCACTAATAGTGGGTGCCACGCCATTGCAGGCAACCAAGAAAAGATTGGGCAATGATGTCGTGTATGAGGGACTCATGGAGGATGCAAGATTGATGGGGCATGTTTCGTGCCGTAGACATACACCAAGTGATGCCCCGATCCGCCGAGAAAATGTGATATTTGAAATTAATTTTGTAAATAATAGTAATTCAGAAGCAAACGGATGCGCTGTGGATGCTGCGCGAGAAGTTTGACGCCCTGAAGGAACAGGTATTGCCTATTTTTTATTTAATTAATAAATTAATTATGTAAATAATGGTTATTTAATTTTGTGAATTCTAGGAAATCGTCGATCTGATGACGGCGAACGAGATGTTCGTTCCGGAGGGAAAGGAGAGGGTAAGGGGGCTTGATCCTTGATCTTTGATCTTTGACCTTTTAATTAAAAATTATTGACTAGAGACGTGCCCAATGCAATTCGCAATTTGGTGTTGTGTTGATCTTACGGAATAGTGAACATGCTTGCTCGTTGGCAAGATGACTTTTTACTTCCAGTATCTAAAATATTTACTTACAACTATTAATTACGTTTATTAAGTGGTTATTATATAGATTTATCCATCCGCTTGTTCTCGTCTGCTCACCATTGACAACTACGAGACTAATTTGTGTTGCACTAGCTTGATAGATATTATCTTTTCACCTAATTAATCCATGCTTGCTCAGCTGCTCAATTCGATCTGCGATGCAGCGCTGTTCGGCGCGCCCGGCCAGTGCCCGAAATGTCCCGATGGACGATTCATATTCAAGTAAGAACATTGGTTGGGTTATGGTATCCCTTAGGAAGTTCTGTTACGGTAGTGTCTCGACTGCCCCGTCGAAAGATATATATATATATATATATATATTCAATTGAGGTTTTCTTGGATACGGTAGTTTGAAAGGGGTTGGATTACAGTCATATCGCAACTCCGCCGTCAGAGTCTGCTCCAGGGCACTATTGATTTATTAGGCTGCAGTAGTCTCAATTGGGCATGGTATTGTGGGTTGTTAAGGGAGTTTTACTCAAATTAAAAATACCTATTTTATCATGTTATTTTGACAGATTGACTGTGCACTATGGGGTTTGAGGAGGCCCAGTGATTACGGTCAATTGTCGGTTGTTTTCCAGCTCGGACCTGAACACGTACGTGTGCATGGGCGACGTGACGGAGTGGACCAAGTGCACGCACACGAACAGGAATCCGGTCAGTGATGGGGCAAATCCCGGCCCTCCCAAAATCCGGCCCTCCCAAATCCCGGGCTTGCACAACCCGGAGTTGATCCAACACGAACTGGATCCTAGAACCCGGACGGATCCTTGCGCTCACTTGTAGTTTGTAGTCAAGTTTTGATTTTTCTTACCGTATTCGTCTTTTCTCTTTTTTTCTCTTTTTTTCACAACTTTGCTGGGTGCCTATAATTATTCTAACCACTATTTATATTATTTATTAAAATACATTTATCATTGTAGTGTTCAGCAACATCACCCTGATTTCACTGCTAAATACGAAATAATTCTTATCCGCCATAACGTTGAAAGAAACATATCACTGCTAGTCATACTAATATGGCACAATTCAACGTCTGCGCAAATCGCCTCCCTAAGCTGCGCGTGAGCCTAAGCCTAATTGTAAGCGAACTAGTCATTTTGTTTAGAAACATCTCCTGGATACATACTGCAGTATGCCTCCCCGTAATTTACAGGCGGCGGCTTCTCGCGATATTCCCAATCTATGGTCATCACTATGCATCTTCCAAAAAAATCGCTTAGGTCCGCTTAGGCTTAGGTAAAGACGCCAGCTTAGGGAAGCGATACACACCGCTTCCACGACGAGAGAGAGAGAGTCAACTGGCAGCTTCAACACTCATTACTATTTCGTAGAATGACATACATGCGTTTTAATAAAAAATATAAATAGTGGTTAGAATAAATATAGGCACCCATCAAAGTTCTGAAAAAAAGATAAAAAAAGTGAAAAGACGAATACGGTAAGAAAAATCAAAACTTGACTACAAACTACAAGTGAGCGCAAGGATCCGTCCGGGTTCTAGGATCCAGTCCAACACGAAAATAAAGGGTTTTGTAAAAAAAATATCCGAATTTGTTAACTATGTTTTACTATTTTTGAGTATCAAGAAGTTATTCCTACTCGCAAGGCAGGTTTTAGTTCTAGTGAAATCTCATAAGTTATGCCATGATTGCCATCACGATAGAATACAGATACAATATTGCTTTGGAAGCTAAATAGTATGCAAGTAGTAATAGATACGGGGCATTATGCACCGTGCATTGGTATTTCATGGACGGAATATAGATTTTGATTATCTATCTATTGACAATTTTGATTATATAAAATGAAATTTTCATGATTCAAAATGACTGATATCTTACAGCAGTATCGCTCGCCGATCGGAATCCCGCGCGCTCTCGCCACGAAGATGGAGCCCGTGGAGGAAACAGGAGTGATGAACTCCATGCCCCGCAGATACTACCCGATCGCCAGCGGCGCCCCGCTCACGTGAGTTATTGAGATGATGAGACGTAGATGCGCCGGGTTTGGATAGTTTTGGAAAGGAGGGAGAGGCGAGGTCACGGGCGTGATAAATATCATGGCACAGCCCCGCTGACGTGAGTTATGAGGCGCATGGCTGAAAACCCCGTAATTATTGTTGATATATTGTGGTCTGACGATAAATTCCACCAACTATATAGCGGTCTGATTACCGGCCCGGTAGTTACGAAAATGCATGTTGCAGGAAGGGCCTTCCCTCGGTGGCCGCGTTCTCGGCGGAGGAGGCTGCGGGCGGCAGCAAGAAGGTATTGTGTATATTTGTTATTTTTAATCACTCGCCTAGCGATGATCTCCCGCACGACGAAAGATTAGTTACTTATTTTTTTTAACATAGAGTCACCAGCAAACTAAATTTATAGGGTCACGCGCGAAATAGGATACAGTCTTGAAACTGCAATGGTTGCGTAGTTTCGAATGCGCGGACAATTCAACTAGCGATTTCGATGTTTCAGTTACGAATGGCTTGAGTAGTGTGTGATATATTGCGGTGCTCGATGCTATCAATGTAATCAACGAGTTACCCTTGATTTCTGCACCTGTGGAAACCCCGGGGGTTAACCCCCTTCCCCCTTCCCCCGCCCAGAAAGTTTAGGCTTAAACCCTCGGCAAGCACTAATAGTTTAGAAACGTCACTGATGAGTGAGCATCCTCGTGCAGACAGTACAGAAATCAGGGGTTCCGATTAAATTATGTTTAATTTCGCGCCCGTTTTGCTTCAAATTTAGCTATTCGTGTACACATACAGGGCCAAATCAAATCGAATCTGAAACGTAATCATGACTGTTTTCAGCAGGCAACGGCAGCCGCCGCCACTGGAGGCAAGCAGTTCATCAAGAGGGTACGGTATGACGATGGATTACGGTAGTATTGATTATGGTAGGGGATATATAGTAGGTGGTCAACAAATGATTATCGGTATTCGTCCTTTTGTGCAGCGTGCAATAGTTACACTAATCGATAGTCGTATTCTTCCTTCCAGGGTACGGTAGCTCACAATCGAGTACCTTCCCCCCAGTGATCGAGAAGTCATGTCAACAGGGTATTGTCATCGGGCACCTAGACCTATATTTTCAAATGTTTTCGGGCACCTAGACCTAAAAAATGACAAAAAATGCTCGCACACTTGGTTAGAACACTTGAAAATTCAACCTTTCGGGCACCTTGACTAAAAATTTGCCCGACTTCGTCGGGCACCTCATGTTGATATTGACATACTTTTCGACCACTGCTTCCCCCCTTAGCTGCGTGCCTGTAGTTACGGGAGTTCCCATTCGATAATCTTCCATTTGAAGGATGCGGTAGTATCATACTAATCGATAATTGCAGGGAACTGTGGTGGACGGCGAGTGCACGTACGCGTCCATCGCTCATGTCTACCGGGACGAGGAAGGTAAGTATACGGTAGGAGTGAAGGAGGGGGGGGGGTACGGTAGGAAAGTATCACGAAGTCTCTTTTTTCGATGGAAAATGGTATTTAGATATGAATTATATATATATCATTTGTACAGAGCGATGAGAGTGAGTGTACTGTGGAAAAGTAGATGAAAATTGTCTGTAGGGGAAGAGCGATAATGAAACTAATATCTTTGGCTAGACCTTCGTTCAGTAGGCATCGTGAAACATTGATCATATTTTGTATTCCTCATTTTCTGAATTGTCATGAAGGCATGAAATGGAGGTTCTTTTCACAAATTCTGTGAAACATTAAAGCTCCATTGTTTTTTTTCAATCAGAGAAAGCTAGAGAGAGCATGGCGATTGGAGAGACTTGGACGGTAAAAATAGCGAAAATGGGGGGCATTTTTTGGCATTGCAGGAACGCTATTCTCGTGCTCGCTCACGCAGACCGATCTGGCCACCAATCGGAACTCGTACTATAAGATGCAGCTACTGGAGCACGACCACGACAGGTTTATTTTTTTTTTCAAATAATTTACAAAAAAAAACATTATTCACGTTTCTTCTTGCGACTGCGAAAAAATCGTCAATTTTCAATTGCAAAACGAATTTTGTGAAAATTCTTCGAGACTGTTCCCATTGCTCGGCCGGAAAAGATGAAGAATGCGCGAAATGCGAGTGTCCTGGGCATATGGTTGTGTGTTCTTACATCGTACAGTCACTTAGTTGCGCCTGCGTAGCCGCTGTAGAACTAGCAAGGCGCGCGAAACGCAGGTGCAATTTGTGGTCGATTTATGTTGTTCATTTTTTTGCGCACGGCGAGTGAGTGAGAGAAATGAAGGTAATTAGATGATATAAAAGGTTAGAGGAACACGAGAGAGCGTGACGATCGGAGAGAGTTAGACGAAAAAGCGATGAATTTGAGCATTTTCCCATTGCAGCGGTACCTTCTACGTGTTCAAGTCGTGGGGTCGCGTGGGCACGGAGATTGGCGGACTGGACACACAGATGTACAACGGACTGGATCGGGCCAGGGAGGACTTCCTGCAGTGAGTGCTAGACGCGCCGGGTTTGATTTCATAATTAATAGAGACCTCCAAACGATTGACGAATCAAATATTGCAATGAGCATTCGATTCCCTCAATCGATTATCCTTTGTAATTTAGTTGGCCGTTCACTTTCTCACGTCGTCATTCGATTTATTCTCACTCTCATTGTTCGAAAGGCGCGGCCGATCTCGTTCATTCGAGCTAGTGGAAAATGCATTATTCGATTGGCCAATTGAATGATCAATCGATTGAGTATTCGATTGAATACTGGTCAATCGATTGAGAGGCAATCGAATGGTTCTCATTTCTCGTCATTCTTGAAATGAATAATTCATTTGGCACTCTCTAATAATTAATTAAGGTGAAATGTTTCAGAACGTTCCTGGACAAGACGGGCAACGACTGGGCAGATAAGCAGTACTTCAGGAAGAGACCCGGAAAGATGGCAATGGTGGACATGGATTACTCGGAGGTACGGTAGAGGACGAGAGGTTACGGTAGAGTATCGTGAACTGACGATATTAGTTGAGAATACGGTGAAATGGGCCCGAAAATATGGCCGAGAATGGATGATACAGTAGGATACGGTTGGGTACTGTGATACGGTAGCACAAGCTGATCTTGATAGATGATCCCTGAAGGTTACGGTAGGGTATCGTCGACTGATGATATTGCAGATCGAGCAGTCGAAAGACGATAAGGTCGCGGTGGGCTCGAAGCTCGACAAGGCCGTCCAGGTACGGTCAATCCATGGAACAATATATTTTTAACCGAGCCAATTACCACTTCATACACTCATTCGACGGCTCAAAATACTACCCTCTTCAGGCCATAAGTTATAGTGCGCCTGTTCCCGGTTGGTACGAAAATGCGGCATTAATTCATTAATAAATAATTAATTAATTATGATTCAGAGTCTCATTACGCGCATCTTCGATCAGAACATGCTCAAGGCGACGCTCCAGAGTTTCGATGTGAGTTTAAAAAGAATATTTTATTATTTTTTTCGAAATTCGAGTGTGAGAATTTATGAAATGTGGCTAAAGCTTCCATGTGAATGAATATTTTATTATATTTCAATTTCTGTAGTCGTTGTGAGTTTCCTGCATAGGATCTTTCAGTCGCTGCTGCGAATTAACAACAATTATTGCGTCTGGACTGAAAGGTTGAGTGCCGTCTCAGCCTGGCGTTTAGTCAGTGCGGGCGCTTGTTGAATGTGATAGTAAGTAGGAATGGTTTGAAGTTGAGAAAATCATAATTATGATTAGTTATGACCAAAACTTCGTACAATTAAGGAAGGTTAGGAACAAAGCTAACGATGATAAAAATACGACAAAATTAATTAACAACATACATGAAAAAGCTGGTGGAAAACTAGCTGGAATTTGAAAACATAGCTCGCATTTAAGGTTTTCGTTGACAAGGCATGATACCTACGATTCGCAAACATACCCCGCATTCATAGAATTAGTTGGTTGTCAAGGTCTTTTTCATAAACATACCCCGCTTTCGTAAGATTTTGTCGCATAACTATTTCATGTATGATTAATAATGGGGCATTGCAGCTCGACATGGACCAGATGCCGCTCGGGAAGCTGTCCAAGCGGCAGCTCACCCTCGCGTATGGAGTGCTCAATGAGCTGCAGGCGGTGAGTGATTAGAGAAAAGGGTGCGAGCTAGAAGCGCCGGGTTAGGAAGAGTATGGGGGGGGATGTGAATGTGCTCAATGAGCTGCAGGCGGTAAGTGGGCGCGTGCTAGGCGCGCCGGGTTTGGAGACTTTTGAGCAATTGCGACGCCTGCAAAGCTGCTGTTGACGATGGGCATTCGGTGATGAGAGAAAACCGTGAAATCGCTGCGAAAATTTGTGAATTCTATTTTTGATTTTTTGTATGCTGCTCATGATGAGCAGCTCGTCCTGCAATGCCATAGGAGCAGTAATCACTATTGGTTGACTAAGCGATTAATGAAATATTAAATATTTAAAAAAATAAATGTTTCCAGATGGTGAAGTCGAAGCCGGATCGTGCACTCGTCATAGACGCCACTAATCGGTATTTTTTTTCCGAGAGTATTCCTTGTACCTTTGCGCTACACATCTAGATCACAAACCTGGTGTACTGAGGTTTCCCAACTTTGATATAAACAAATTTTTTGCGGGTTTTCAATGATTGCAAGAATCGGTGTGAAAAAAAATTTCAAAATTAAGTTATTCATCATCATTAAACCAGCCGATTTCGCCCCCGCCGAAGGCGGGGTCTGATCGGCTGGCATGGTTCACCGCTGATCTGTTTGCCCTCCACCCATTTCGCAATGTAGCAAGCGCGCGTAACATGTTTGACCTTGTTTACAGTTTCTTGACCTGCCTACGTGACTTTAGCAATAGCGAACAAACGTGCACACACAGGGAGACATCTCTCCTTTATTAAGGAGTACATGATTATTTTGCAGATTCTACTCGCTGATCCCGCACAACTTTGGCCTCCGCGCCCCCGAGATTCTCGATACGAAGGAGATCATCGAGGTCCGCATTTATTATTATCAAGGGTCGAATAATGTGTAAAAAAAATTACACAAGCAACCCACATTTTGATCATTTCGGGCACCTATCCAACCCAAATATTGATGCTTTTCTCTAATTTTTGCTCAAATTTGGCTCAAAATGGGGCATGATACATAGGTCCATTTGAGGGTAGTATTTGATCTCTGCCTGGTTACCTAGGTTCGAGATATCTCGATCTTTGGATATTCTTTCAGTGGAGGTCCTGTTGAATAAAATTTGAATTTAATGATTTAAATTTACAGAAGAAGGCGAAGTTGATCGAGAACCTGACGGACATCGCGATCGCTGTCGACCTGATGAAGGATAAGGATGACAACGGGGTACGGTAGGATGGAGAATGGGCAATTGAGGACTAGATTTAATAGTGATCGGGGTACGGTAGGATGAGCTGTCTATCGAGGACTGACTAGATTGATAGTGTGCATGAGAGCTAAACGATGATGATAAGTGTGAGGTGCGGTGGGGGAAACGAGCAAGCAATCGTTCACTTATTCATGATGCAATGGAAGGATGACGCATATTCGAGGCTTTCTCGAGGGTGATGTCACTTCATTTCACCATATCTCTCGTCGGTCAAAGAAACGAGATAGTGTGGCGAAATGAGAGAGACAGGCAGACCTATTCATCGCAGGTGAAGTCGGGCGCGGCTCCGATGGACCCAATCGACATCAACTACCTCAAGCTGAAGTCGGAGATCACGGTGGGTTACGGTAGCTGAAGGATACGGTATTCTTAGGTTACTGTAGGTCGAAGGTCAAGCTTTTTTTTCTGTAACAAACACATACAGTCTGACGACGCTGAAACACGTAGGTAGAACCAGGCCAGTTGCGGTTGCGTCTTGGCTGTCTTGTTGAAAAATGATTGTTAGTTTACAATTCGATCGCTCCTTTCGATCTCGCAAACAATATTCTATTATAACAAACTAAAAATATGTTGCAACTCAGGGGAACCTGGCGACTCGCGGTTGCGACGGGATTTCATTATGGATTGTTTTTGGTTAACTACAATATAGAATAGTCGGTCTTTATCAAAACAATAATGTTCCTTATAGAAATTAAACTTTGATCTTTGATCTTTGATCTTTGATCTTTGATCTTCCAGCTGCTGCCCAAGTCTCATCCCGACTTCGCAATGATCGAGAAGTACGCGAAGAACTCGCACGGCAGCACCCACAACACGAAGATCCACATCACGGACGTGAGTGATTACGGTACAACTATGAGGGAATTATCGAGGACTGACTTATATTGATAGCTTACCACACATTTGCATTGCCAACCGGGGTCCGAAAATTATCTTACTCGAGTGTGAAAGAACAGTTGTCAATTACCTAAATAATCAATACTTGTTGCCTCGGATTTCCCTGGGCAGGGTTAGAATGTTTGGTATACTTCACGATTCGTCGACCAAATGTGCCAAACTCTACACTTAGTAAACTATTAGCGGCGAAGCCGAAATGATTCGTGTCGAATATGGGGGCCAAATACTTGTCCGATTTTCCAGTTGTAATTCGAGGTGTAATTGCTGCTCGCAGGTATTCTGCGTGACACGCGAGGGCGAGGGTGAGCGCTTCAACGCCGCATTGGGCAACCGGATGCTGCTGTGGTGAGCGGATGATGATGATCTTTGATCTTTCGTAGTTTGCAGTTTGATCGATCTAGTATGTAGCATCTTGATAGTAGAGATGATGATATGGGGAGAAGATGATCTTTATAGTTTGGAGTTTGGCCGATGGATAGTATATTTGCAAACATGCTGCTATTGTTAATCATAGTAGTATTTTATTATTTCCCACGTATGCTATACCTTCGTTCATTGTTCGGTCCGAACATTTATCTTACGATATCGGTGAAACTGGAATCTCGCCTTTCGGAGCTACATGGTTCACCTTTAGTCACCATATTTCGTTAAGTTTTTGCATGAGTTCAAGGTGAAAAGGTTTACGATTGTGTTTCACTGATCTTTGGTCATTGATCTCTGATCTTCACCGCAGGCACGGTTCGCGCGTCTCCAACTTTGTCGGCATCCTCTCGCAGGGACTGCGCATCGCACCGCCCGAGGCACCGCACGTGAGCTTTAATTAATTAATTAATTAATTAGTTAATTTGCTATAGTGATAGAATAGTAGTTATCCGCACATGAATTATGATTCCGGATGAAGGCGGGGTTTCAGATCAGGATAATTGGCCATTACAAGTGAAGTTGATACTGGGCTGTGATTGTGACAATTTGTGAGCTATGATTTTTTTTTAGATTAAACTTAGTAAAGGTCACCCCGTAGTCTAGGCCCACGAAGTCCTGCGGGAGCCCACTGCTAGGCCAGTGATAATTTTTAATTTTCAGTGACTTAATAAAGTTAATTCGTAATGTATCTGCAGGCCGGCTACATGTTCGGTAAGGGCATCTATTTCGCGGACATGATCTCCAAGGTACGCTGCTTTTCGTTTTATTCATTTTATTATTTATAAAAATACTAATCGGTTGCTGTGATTTAAAGGCGAATTCGACTTGCAGCCGTCGGTTTAGTGCGGTCTGAAGCGCTGTGATGTAATATTCGGTGAAGAAAAAAGCGCATTATTTCGTGATCTTTGCATCAAGCCAAACTCGTGCGGTGCGAACCGACACAAAATTGGCCCCTGAATCTAACCTCCGATTTCCCGTTTCGCTCCCACCATTAATTGATCGCAATCTCAGCGCTCGCAATACAGCTGCCTGCCATCGCATACGGTTACACTTAAATTTCGCACATCTGCGCACTAACAACTTGATCGAATCGGAGATTTCAACCTAAACAGTATAATTATAATACTATTCCAGTCCGCCAATTACTGCCATCCCAATCTGTCCCAGGACGACGCTTTCCTGCTGCTGTGCGATGTGGCGATGGGCCAGATTCAGGTGTGTATCTTGATCTTTGATCCTCGATCAGTTGTCGGTATTTGTTGAGGCTGTGGCGGTAGCATGTAGTTTGATCTCTGATTCGATGGCAATGCTACACAATTCCGGCCATGTTACTGAGTGGCGACTGATGACAATGGGTTGAATTGGTGGCCGTTGTTAGAATTCTTTTTTTTGTCTGGAGATTGTAGTTTGATCTTTGATCTTTAACCTTTGATCTCCATTTTAGGAGGAGATTAACGCAACGGGCAACAACCCGCTCAAGAACGGCTGCAATGGGGTCAAGGGTACGGTAGTTTTGCGATTAGAGTTCGGTAGTTGAGAAGTATTGCAAAGTGACTATTTTGGTGTTAGAATTGAAAATCGGCCGAAATGTTGTGAAAGGCACGGTAGCATTTATTTTTGTTATTCATACTTTTCACAATTTGTTTTATATCTGATCTGTCAAAAACATGTTTCCCTATCACAAACAAGTTCAGAAAAGTGCCTTTGTGAGCTAGTGTTTCACGATATGCATAGATAGTGTAGTGCCGAAGAACTCTTATCGAATCCGGTCTTTGAAGATATTCGGAATCAAGTTATTTTTGTTCCCACTGAATAAGCGTTTCTTGCTTAGCGGATTGTTTCTGCTGATATTTAATTTTACATAGATCTATTCTCCTAGTAAAAATATCAGTGAATTTGCAGTATTTGTTTAGCTTACAGTTTTATCGATCGATTTATATGTTGTTTTATCGATTTCGTTGCAGGCGTGGGCTACCAGTTCCCCGACCCGTCGAACGTGTTGAAGCACGCTGAGGGATTCGTCGTTCCGTACGGAAAGGCCACCAGAGGGCTGCACAAGCTCGCCCTGGAGTATAACGAGTGAGTACGGTAGCCGGAGAATTGGATACTGTAGACTGTGCGGGTACGGTAGTGCGTGCCGCGCGGCTGCTTGGTGGATATGGGCGCGAAAAGTAATCCAATTGAATAAGTGCGCGAATGGGTGATTCTCAATTTTCAAGTTTTGGCAGGTTTGAGTTTCACGTTGGCTATAGTAGATGCCGGCTCGGACTGTTGATAGTAATACTTCCACCGGAAGTGCCCTTAGAAATATAATATTGATGAATTCATGAACACCTTGTCCATCTGTCAGTATTATTACTGTTGAATATGGTGGAATACGGTAGCCTCCGATCGACAACTGATTGTATTCCTTGCAGGTTCATCGTGTACGATATGTCACAGGTGCGCATTCGCTACCTGGTCCGCACAAAGATGACCCTTCGCTGAGAGTGATCTTTGATCTCTGCATGTAGTATGATCTCTGCCTTATGTTCCCCTTCGTGTATTCTTTGTATGTGCAATTCATAGCCCAATTCCCTGTTGCTCACATGATCGATTCTTTTAGTATCTGTAAATGTTCGCCCTATCGTGCCCTTTTTCACTTCCCTTGATAATCTTTCCATTATTTTACAAGTGTCTTTCCCCCTTGCATAGTACAATAGTGACATAGCATTGTCGAAATTATGTCTGTTCATAATCCACATATTGTCTTTGCTAATACCATATGCTAATCTTTTACTACTCGATGTTGTAACGAAAAATAGCCCTGTTGAGATTAATGTGTATTTCTCCATCCTTCACTAGATCATTTTCTGTATCCAGAAGAAAATAAAGTGATTGTAGAAAGAGGTATGAAACTAGACAAAGTAAAATGTAGTGATACTTTTGTACTATGTCCTAACGAAATCATTGATGATTGCTGTCGATAAGAAAAGTGAACCATTCAATTTTCAATTATTTATTGCGTTGTTATTATGATACATTGAAATTATTAGGAAATAAAATGAAATGATGTTCGTTAAAGTTGTCGAATGAATTTCTTCACTCGACCTTGGCTCTCTTTGCCTCGTCCTTGCCTTCGTTAGAAGTAGGGTTGGCTATTCGGTGTTTGCAACGTTGCAATAGAGGGGAGGGAGGGTTGCAACGTTGCAACGAGAGGGAGAGGGGAGGGGGAGGGATGCAACGTTGCAACGAGAGAGCGAGGGGAGGGGGAGGGATGCAACGTTGCAACGTCCATTGCAACGTTGCATCCCTCCCCTTCCTCTTCCCTCTTCCTCTACCCCTCTTCCCAACCCGGCGCGACTAGAGCGCACGCGCTTCTCATCTCAAAGCTTCATAAGGCAATGTGCCTGACTCGCGGAAGCTTTCGCTATTTTTTTGTGAATGAGATTATAATATGCTGCAATGATAATTATTTCAACCATACAATACTGAATCAGCTTTACTTTGCTGCTCGATTTGCATTTCCGCTGAGATATCCACGAAAAATTGAGCATTGCACAGAACTTTCTTTGAAAACACTCAGTGGTGATGAAATCAGTGGAATATCGAGATGAAAAATGGTTTTAATTATCGTTTGCACATTAATTTCCGTGAAATTTGATGCGGGAACTGTTTTCCGAGTTCGGAAGGTACCGAATCGTTGCAACGTTGCAACGTCCATTGCAACGTTGCATCCCTCCCCCTCCCCTCACCCTCTCATTGCAACGTTGCATCCCTCCCTCCCCTCCATTGCAACGTTGCAATGTCGCAACCGTTTAGCCAACCCTAGTTAGAAGCATCGGTAGTGCGCTTTCTTGTCTGACTGAAATTAGGAATATTGAACTTCTGTCGAGTATCGAGCTCTTATAGGGATACAAAATGCTGTAGAAATAGAAAAAAGATAATTCGAAAATAACCACTCACAGTTTCCTGTTCACTTCCAGTGCCGCGATTCCAGCCGTGGTCAGTCGAATGCGGCTATCGATTCCCGCGAGGAGATCCTTCTCGAAGGACAGCGCTTCGGAGTACTGTAAAAAATATGGAAAATTGGTGTTATTGCGAACTGATTGTATTTTCCCCACCCGGACCGTTAGATGCGAGTAGCTTTTGAAAGTCTTCGGTGCACAAGCTAAAGATTGCCAGGCCCAGTAAATTACAAATCCGTAATCAGAAGATAGGTAAGACCCACCATTTTCTTGGCCTTCTTATTCATCATCCTCAGACCGAGTCTCACACGCATTCTTTGTTCATCCTCATAGCGCCATGAAGGATCGTTCTTGACATTGCGGGCGATGGACAAGTCGGGGAATTTCTGTAAATTGATTTAATCTATTATTGATAATTATTATTATTTCAGTTATTTTGTCTTCATGCGTCTTCAACGCGCATGCCAAATAAATAAAAGATTTTCGAAATGTGTCGAGATTAAATTAGAAACTTGATTACCTTGCTGACAAATTCATCCACTTCGATCATTTCCAGCTTGAGTTGATATTTTTCCTCTTCAAATTTCTTCAATTGATCCATGTATTTCTGGTCGGCTTCGGATAAAACGGAAGGGTCTGAAAAGAGCAGTGCATTAGTTTTCTAGTAGCTAGGAAGGAAACTGTCGCAGCTCAAGAAAAATGACAGGAAGTTCAAGCACAAAGTGTAAATGACAGGAAACGTACCAGCAGCCTCGGCAGTCGTCGGTTGAATGGCCTTCACTTCATGAGCAACATCGTCGAAGGAAGCGGAAGAAGAGGTAGCAGAGCAGTTGGGAGCCATTGGAGGGCAGTAGGTTCGAGACTGATTAAAGTAGGAGGAGAAGGTGCTATATTTATACCCTGTAGGATGGGCGGAGTCGGATGGCCTACCAGGTCGGATGGTTGTAAATGGGACTGTCTGAGGCAATGATCTCTTCATTTCGCGTACTCTCTAATGGGAAAGAGTTGCCAGAGGGAATGCGAAATGAAGAGATCAGTTCTTCACTCGGACAGTATTGGTTTCTTTATTGGTTTGATCAGAAGACCATTAATTGATATTTCTCAACTCGAAATATCTTTGCAAATGTTTGACAGTCAATGAAAGATGAGACTTTGAGAACACTATTTCAAATTAACACATTTGCAGATTTTTTTTTCAAAATTAGAACTATTGCGTAAAGGCAATGATGTAATTGTCTATTCAGCCTTCCCCGCTGTCTCCAATGGTGACTGTTTGAGGGGAACGACGGAAAGGAAGGAAGGAGCTTGTGAAATGGGCGAAAGGAAGAAAAGACGCAGAGAAATGACTCACTTCCACCTCGTTGCGACTTGTTTCCTTCTCGTTTCTGAGCCTTACTTTTCACTCCGGAGCTTCTTGAATTGTTATCCAGTCTTGCACTATCATGTTTGCATTCCTCTCTCGTGCTTTCCACATACAATATCACTTTCTTGACTCATCATTAATATGCATTTCAGCCAAATTTAGACATGAGCACTACTTCGCTTCACGACGATTCAAAGGCAGAGGAGGTGAACGAGTTAGAGACTCGTCGAATGGCCGAGTCCACTGACAATGAGGAACTGTTTGCCTTGGAATGCCTGCCACGAGAGCTGCTGCTCAAAATCATCGAATTCGTGCCGGAGGCGGTGTTCGAATTGAGACTGGTATGTTTCATTCAGATTTTGTTGTTGTTTCACGTCCGAAATGCTCGGAGGGGTATATTGAGCGAGAAAGGGGAGGAATCACAATACAGCTTATCTAGATTTGCTTTGTAAAATTATTAGAGAGTTCATACGAATATTGGAAAATTTTCAGGATTTCTAATAAGAGAACAGAGGATGCCTACGAGGGAGTGCGCGGAATGAGAACACTTTTGAAAATGAATTTTTTTTTCGATTTCGATTTTGGAATGCCATTCGATAGTGTTATTGGAAAAGCATTTTCCAATAAGAGAACCCTTATACGACATGATTTCCCCCAGCAGTACCTATTGCCGACTTTTATTTCAAGAGAATGATAGAGAATGGTGAAAACCCTCTCTGAGTTATCCCACTCCCAAGGAGCCCCTAACAATAAGTTCATACGAATCGCCTATTTCCTCGCAGACCTCGCATCTGCTCAAATCTCTCGTGGACGAATCGGCTCGATTGCGCGCGACCGCACCCATTGTAGAGAGGCTGAAGATCCACGTCAGCTCGAGGGTATTTAAATTCTATTCGATTATTCCCGAGTGAGTAGCATAATTTAGTTTGATGAAGATCCGCTGAGTTGAGGAGGTGGTGCATTTTGGAGACTTTTTGAGCGAGTGCTTCTTATTACTGTAAACCGAAACAAAACGGCATTTCAGTTTTTTTTTTCTGGAACAGTCTAACACTACATCTGAAACGAGAACATGCTATGTTGTTCCAGGACCGACTTCAATTCTTCTTCTACGTCCCCAAATTCACCTCGAATCTATTCGAGCTGCGCCTCAAACAACACCAATTACCGACTGAGGCGAGGGCACAGCTCAAAATATGCGAGAGCTGTATCAATCCGGCGGTGAGCTGTGGCATTGTTACTTCTTGGAAAAACCGATTTGTCAAATTGTCCAGATATGTCAAACGAAAAAAATCAGTTGAGTTTCAGCATGTATTCTAAAAACAAACAACCTCTGCCGCCTCAATGAAGTAGTACAGCTCAATTAAAATTCCAGCGTCATCTGATCTATCGACTGAAGTTCACCGATTTGATTGAAGGCCAAGAAGAGACCGTGATCGGCTGTCTGCGACAATGCATGGGCAGGCGAATCGAAAAGGTAACATCCCGAGGTGTCATGGTTGAGAATTCATCGTAGAATGCTGTAAAAAATACATACGCAAGCGTCGTAAATATGAGGCCGTTTGTCTAAGAATCGAGCAGTGGTCGGCACAGTCCAAAAATGTCGATTCTCTGAAACTCTGTGTTTTTGGGGTTCTTGATGGTGCTGATGACGATGTTTCTTTCGCAAACGGCCTCATATACAGGCAATTAGAGTGCGCAATACGGTCGAGTGGGGTGAGAGAGTATGTGAAATGAAGAGACGGCTACACGTATTGCGCACTCTACAGGCAATGCTGTACGGTTGCGACGATCTTCCAGCCATCGTTGCAGTCACCAAACTACTCGAAGACGTTCACTTCGGGCAGTTGAATGTCTGGTTAGGCACACTAACGGAGGATATAAAGTGAGTTGAAATCAATCTATTTCATTTTCCTGCGTGACAGGGAGCTAGCACATCCTCCAAACTGTACGGACCACTAGATATTAGGGGTACTAGATAATCGTTGTTCGTGAAAAGCTACGAAGTCATCGAAAGGAAGGGAACAATAACAATAACAGCACTATCGAACGTGTGCGACTCCTAGTGCGTGCGAATCTCTCGATATTGCAGCAATCTCATTCTCAAATCGTCCCTCATGAACAATGTCGACGAACTCGCGATCTCCGTCGGAGATGTGGCGATTGCTAAGCCAGGCAAGTCTTTATCCTTGCAAGACGGGCTCACATTCAGTGACGTTATGCAGTATCTCCCTGTTAAATTTGCTCTACGAAAGTGGGGGAAAAGACTCAGCCATTTCAGTTCAAACCTTGCTCCACCTTTCCTCCGTCCTTCCCTCCCTCCACATTGAGCAGAATTCCGTCAGAGATATTGATCATAGTCGCGCTTACTTCTTCGGTGTTTACGGAGCGGACTGGGCCCAGATCATCATCGAAATGTTCTCGGGGACGATGGACAGACTCTACATCGAGAACTACTTCTTCACGGGGTATCTGTCGGGCAGAAGTGCCGATTTGCTGAGAGAGGCCAGTTATCTCCTTTCTTTCTTTCTTTTTTTCTGTGTTTGTTGTCGCGATTTCTAAGCTGAAGATGTGTGTTGATTTCGATGTAGCCATAAGACAAAGGTAAATTTTCGGATATCGCCAAACAGTATATGAATGCATTTCAGCTCCTCCCATCACTGGGCAAGCACATCTGGTTCACGGCTTCATGCAGTAAGAACTATGCCAATGGACTCTGCTACATTCGGAATGAGCACTCAGTCAAAGGTTGGCTCCTACTATCTACCATTTTTTGTGCCTAAACCTTTCAGTGTGCATATTGACCAAACAAGGTACTTGCTACCGTTAAGCAAATCCTACTCTGTCGGCATGATTGATGATAATCGAAATCACATATAACTATTTATTCTTTCTATAACTCCTTGATTAATTCCAGCCTGTCGTGACCGGCATCTCGTCCGTCGACCGGGTACTCCACGACCGCACAGTCTAAGAGTTAAACACATTTCGAGGGAGTCGGAGCCATTCGAGACATTCTACCCGTATGTCTCCGCATTTCACTCCATGCAGTAGATTTCGATGCTCTAATCGTATTTATGACTTCATTCTCATGTGTCTGACATGAGGATGGAGCATGCAACAAGGTAGAGCGAACCATTCCACACATTCTACCCCTATACCTATCTCAGCCTTTCATTCCTTTTGCATTCTGTTATGCCCAAAATTTCATTCATTCCATTTCATTTCATTCATTCCAACACGTTCATTCCATTTTAACGATGTCATGGGCTTATTCAATTGCTTTCACTAGTATTGATCACTGTGTTGTTATGCCAAACAATTATCGATAAATGAGGTGTGATACAAAAAAAATCGGTGAGCAAACAAGGCATGTTTTCAGCTCAATTTTCGCTTCCTTATTTTGAGAGGAATTAATCGGCTTACCGTTTATACTCATTCGAGACCAGTCGTTCTCACACGACTCTCGTGTCGTTTTGAAATTAAAACGACACGCCGATCGTTTTCGACACTCGTTGTGACATTCATTTTCGACACTCATACAGTAATCTTTAAAATGTTAAATAAATCAGTACATGATAACGCTGTCGTCGGTCTTACGGTACCGTATCTTTTTTTTTCGAAAGTTTTATCGTAATTTGCTTTTCTCGTCAATGGTGGATCTTTTCTTCAAAATTTCCGGTTATTTTTATGTTGTTCTCGTTGGAAAACGTTTCCTGCTTACAGGTGTCCTGTGGCACAGCCGATGAGACATCGATAAGGCGTGGCCGAACGTCGAAAACAGCCGAATCAGGTGAAAATAGTCCGTTTCGTTCTCTTTATTCACTTTCCTTATTATTTCAGGAATGACTTCTCATCTTTCCATCGTTCGTGAATGGCAAGCTAACGTGAGTTGCCTCTTCTATCATTAATGGTGGTGAACATATCTTTCGAAAAACCATCCTAAAACTCATTCAAAATTCATCGAAAATCTGAATTATATGACAGTTCTCGCAAAATATACCGAATATTCGTGCACATGTTCAGTGCTCGGAGTTCATGACCCAGTCTAACGACAGACTGGTCCCGGTTATCAGATGTGCTCTGGAAGTAATTCACGCCACCGCTCGTACCAAGTACGAACCAGAGGTAGCCCAAATAATTATTATAATTATTTTCAATTTAAATTATAAAAAATAAGGTGGAAACGTGGAAGAAAAACGACAAAGAGATTGAATTCGGCTATCAATCAGCGAGCACATGCCATGAACGCGCATATTAGAAAACTATCCCTTTTCAACTGTGCAATAAGTTCATTTCGTTCAGCGCGTCGACCGTGCGAATGCTGCACTGCGCGACATTATCCAGAGTTCGATGCCGAAGGAGAATGGGTTAGTTAGCTAATTATTAATCAGTGAAGATCACCATCCTCGCACAAACAACTAAAATCGGTTTTTTTGAGTTGATTATGTTGAGTTTCGCGTGTTTGGCTTCGAATATCGGGGGTTTAGGCTTCAAAGACAGGGCCAAATCGGGGGTGCAGTTCTAGACCCTGTGCTCATCACTGTTGTTAATTATATTTAAAATTATTTGAGTTAATTAAAATTTATTGTTTAAGTTCAATAATTGCAGTATGACGCCTCTGCGCGTGATCTACTTCGGGCTGCTCGAGTCGCTGCAAGTCGCGATGGAAGCTCTGGCGAAGAAACGCAAGGAGGAGGTGCTTTTTTGTTGTCTTAAATCATTTATTTTCTTTTTGTTTTTATGACAGTATTTATGTCATGGGCTTCTATTTTTTGCGCAAGGTGGATGTGCTCATTAATTTATGATAGTGCAAATAAAACGAGAAGAAAATACAAAATAATTGTAGTTACAGCAGTAAAAGGAAAAAAGCACAGAAAACATACCCGGGTTTCCGATGTTTCATCGGGGTTTTGAAAGGTTGTTCATCACTGGTCGTGGGAGATTTTGGCGTTCACCTTACCTTAATCCTCACTAATTTTCCTTAATTCCTTAATTCATCCTTAATTATGTATATTCCAGCAGCGCTACCTGCCAGTCGAATCGCCCTCCATTTCGGTGGTCGACCTCGAAGAGGAGGTACGGTAGCTGATATTGATTTGTTTCAAATTGAAAGGATAGGGTAGCCCCCTCTCGCTAGGCACTTGCGTTCTGTGGGAAAACACGTGGATTTAAAATATTTTGGCCGTTGTAGTTGATCCGTGATCCTAATCACCTCCCTTGTTCAGTTACTGCGCGAGCCGTTATTCCCTGTGCCGGATCCAGGCCGAATGATGGACGATGAGGAGGATTCGGTGAGATCATTTATTATATTTGTGAAACGCGAGTCTGCCGGTCGCCTTGAGCCGCTCTTCTGTTTAGTGTTTCACCAGGAAAAATAACAATTATACTCCGCTGACAACTCCTCAAAAGAAAGTGCTTAAAATTTGCTATTTTGTTTTTATTCTAATAATGTTAGCACCTCTACCCTCTCTTGCCGCATTTAGAACTCAAAATCGCCTGGAATTCGGTTCATAATTTTTCTAATAATAATAATTACATTTTCCCAGCAGTCGGCGCCGGTCGACCGTGCTGCGACAGCGGCAGCAGCTGCGCCCATGCTGCTGACTGTCAAGATGGAGAAGATGGTGAGTTGGGGTATCATTGGAAGTTCAATAATTTATCGTTTTTTTTCTTTTGTTTGCACATAATCTCGAAAACGGACCGTAATCACGTCATTCCAAACGGTGCACTTCAGTCTCCCGAGGAGCGCGTCTCAATCAACTGGGGCCCGTCCAATCTGAGTGCAGGAAAGAAGGAGAAGGTTTGTAATAATATATTTTATTGTATTCACAGGAATTTGCGCAGATGCAAATGAAAATTGTGAAAATGTGAATGCGGATTCTCGGAGCATGAAGGGCACTTTTTGTAGAATAGCCGAGATGCGGTAATTCTTGAAAGTGTGAAACACAGTTCCGCCTGTTTGGGTTACAGGTTCAGCGTCGGCATTCCCACAATACCTCCTTTGTAACAATGGCTTTGAAGCAATGAGTTATTTGTAGGCTCCGGAGAAGAAGAAGGAAAGGAAGACCCCGCCCACTTTGAAAGTGGTGAAGAGAGAGAAGGAGAAAGCAGCTGTCGACGAGGAGGAGATGGACGTCGCCTTTGATGCGCCTGTGCAGGTGAGAAATTGGATACATTAAAAAAAATACTAAGGAAGCGGGCTCTTCTCTGTTTTTTTGGCCCAGCCTTTTCTCGCAGAGTATCACCTCCCTATCATTCTCATTCCCATGCCGGGCCTCGACCGCATTTATTTCATTTTTTTTGGTCAGTGCTCCAAAAATACAAACTGTTTCAAAAAAAAAGAAGAATATAATGGTTTTGTTTTCGTAAACATTCAATTGCAATAATTGATCCAGTTCCACTGAAATGATTGAATTTTTTTCAGAAACGTCGTGGACGACCGCCCAAGCCAAAGAGGACGGACACGCCGAAGGGCTCGGGAGTGAGCACCATTCTTATTATAACTGTAGGCTACAGGGCCTACCCGTTCACATCCAGAGCTGTGGGCCAAAAAACAGAGAAGTTCCAGGAAGCGCTCGATTTCGCCTTGTAATTTTTGCGCTTCGAGCAACGCTGTATTACGATCGAAGAAATATACTCACAATAATCGATATACTTTTAGTGGAATATCTAAATATACGCGAGCATTTTTTCTCAGTTTTAATAGTTGTGTGCAGTTGTCTTCGTACCGTTCAAAAAAGGTGTGATATGTAGGTCGCTCCGATCCTTCCGCCCCTTCTCGCCACTCCTCTTCTGTCCTCTTCCGCCTTCTCCCCTCCGCCTTCCTCCTCTACTTCGCTCCTCTCCGACGCCCGCCCGAAGCGCGTGTGCTCCCAATCGATCAACTTCGCCGAGCTGAACAATGGCACAGCGGCAGCCATGGGCCAAGTGAAGGTACGCGCATTGATGGCTACCATATCCCTTGAATTACGGGATAATCGGCGATAGACGAGACTCACTAGACAGCATTTTCGGTGAGCAGTAGTGATTTCTACCGTGCTGCTTGTGTTGTGGGTGGTATGCTTGCCGTAATTTCTAATTATAACAAAAAACGGCCATTGAGGAACAAGTGCAATGTAATTTCGTGTGCGAAAAATACCTCTAACTACTGATACAACAATGTTGGTGGGCTGAAGCAGATATTAGTCGTGTTTCTAACTGATACAACAATGTTGGTGGGCTGAAGCAGATATTAGTCGTGTTTCGAGGATCTTCTCCCACTCTTGAACCTGAGCTTTAATTTTCACTTTTTGTTGATTCTCTAATTTTATTTCAAATTGCCTACAACTGAATGCGAACATTGTGGCATGACTTTCACGGTACACATAAATAGATAAAAATATATATTTATTTTTTTTGTATTTCTCTAATTTATTTTATTGAAATAATTCAGAGGCCGCCCAAGCGTCGCCCCTCGTCGAAGGCAGGTGCAGCGAGGGAGAAGGAGGAGGGAGGAGGGGCCAAGACACCGAAGGTGAGACCTCGTGGTCAAGGGTGCTCTAGACGCGCCGGGTTTGAAGAGGTTGAGGGTCAAGATATCGAAGGCATGGAAAAGAGAAAACATAGACACATAGAAAAAAAACGTCATTTTGCTCATACAAAACGACGTGTTTTTAAAGAAAAAAAATTGAAATTTGGTGCTTTTCGATTAATAATACCTTATTTATCAGTATTTAATTTGTAGAAGATCACGGGCTTTGCTGCGGAGGATGCGAAGAAGGCCAGGGTCGAGGTAAAACGATTTATAAATAATTATTTATATTTTGAATAATTATTCAGGTGAAGTAATGCGATTTGAAATCATATCCGGGTGTTTATCTAATGTCAGAAGTTTCGAAGGGTTTCGTTCCCGATTTTTTTATGCAAACTTCATGTACATTTTAAATAATAATGCACGATTAAATTAAATAAATAAGGTACGAAATAAATTATGTGCGATAAAATGCAAATATAGGAGGAGCCTGAGCAGGAGCCGGAAGAAAGAGAGCAGTCAATGGGATTCGCCGGATCAGTGTACAGCGATTCCGGCCTCATCAACTGCGTGCTGTGCGCGGTGAGCCCATTCTTAAAAATTAAATTATTATCTTTTGGATTCCATCTAAAATAATGGGATGAGAATGATAGAGAAGAACAGAAATGTGCCGAAAGGCCGTCGAAAATCAAGAAAAAGGGTAATTTCGCCCCCCCCCCCTCCCAAGAGAATTCACATAGTATGAGCCACGTTAGCTCAAAAATTTCCATGGTATGAGTTTCATACCATCAGAAAATCGCACCTATTTCATCTGTGATTTCAGCTCGGAATGGACAGTGTGAGAGCGTACGTCGTCCACCTCCGCGTGGCGCACAAAACGACGGCCACGCTGGTAATTTAATTTAATTAATTATTTTAAGTAATTAATCATTTTAATTTCATGTAATTGTGCCTACGAGGCGTTAGCGAATCCTACTATGGAGGCAGTATCGATTTATCGATTTTCCATGTTTACTGAAAACCTTTTCTTCCAGGAAGGCATCTGGTTCAAGTGCGAGTGCGGCCACATGTGCCGCTCGAACAGCCACGAGGCGAACAAGCAGGTACGGTAGGGGGATTATTGATTGTCGAGGGGTACGGTAGGGATTATTGATTGATTATTGATTGCTGCCTGACTTATTGAGTATTGATTGAACTTGAAATCAACAAGCAAGCGTATTGAAGCAATCGAAAACCCCATACAATCAGTCGGGTTTTTTGAAGGATTTCTAATTGTTTAATTCGGTTTCCGAGTAGGGACCACCATCGTGAGAGCCGGGAAATTAAAGCCAGAAATTAGTGTGAGATTGAGAGCCGGAAAATGATACGGTATAATAACCTGAAATTCCGGGAGCCGGGTTAAAGACTAAACAGTGCAAATCTTGTCAATTTTTACTTTATTGATCGATATTTCTACTTTAACTTGATAGGCCGCGTGTTTTGACATTTCCTGAGCTAAATATGGACCTTGATGAGCCTGTATGCCAAAAATGCCGCAAATCAATGGGCCCCCGCGCTTGTTATCGCCGATTTCATGATTTTGCACTTGCTCCGTTCGTGCATTTCGTTCGATATTTATATTTAATCCTCGTTGCCCGCGGGTTTTGACGTTTCCTGAGCTAAACCTAGACCGTGTTGAGTTCGCATGCCGAAAATGCCGCAAATCAATGGGCTCCCTCGACCTAATATTGCTCTTTTTCGTTGGAACACGCGTGGACGTTGGTACTTATCGCTCGATATTTATATTTAATCCTCGTTGCCCGCGGGTTTTGACGTTTCCTGAGCTAAACCTAGACCGTGTTGAGTTCGCATGCCGAAAATGCCGCAAATCAATGGGCTCCCTCGACCTAATATTGCTCTTTTTCGTTGGAACACGCGTGGACGTTGGTACTTATCGCTCGATATTTATATTTAATCCTCGTTGCCCGCGGGTTTTGACGTTTCCTGAGCTAAACCTAGACCGTGTTGAGTTCGCATGCCGAAAATGCCGCAAATCAATGGGCTCCCTCGACCTAATATTGCTCTTTTTCGTTGGAACACGCGTGGACGTTGGTACTTATCGCTCGATATTTATATTTAATCCTCGTTGCCCGCGGGTTTTGACGTTTCCTGAGCTAAACCTAGACCGTGTTGAGTTCGCATGCCGAAAATGCCGCAAATCAATGGGCTCCCTCGACCTAATATTGCTCTTTTTCGTTGGAACACGCGTGGACGTTGGTACTTATCGCTCGATATTTATATTTAATCCTCGTTGCCCGCGGGTTTTGACGTTTCCTGAGCTAAACCTAGACCTTGTTGAGTTCGCATGCCGAAAATGCCGCAAATCAATGGGCTCCTTCGATATATAATTCGTCGTTGACGTGAATACACTTTACTTTTTTGCAAATTATGGACTGTTTTCCTTTTATTTTTCGATTTATTATTTCTGTTGTTCTTTCAGTATTTCGTGTGTACTTTTTCGACTTGTGATTATGTCGTTTTTCTTCAATTAACAGTACTAACACTTAGCGATTCAGATGACCGTGGTCCATTGTACGGACGACGGTCCCTTTGTCAGTTTCTTCTCTAAAGTATCTCCATTCTCAAATTTTTATAGATGTCGCTTTTCGGTAAGTCAATTATATATTTATTGATAAAAATTTTCGACACAGGGTTACAATTCGGATGGATCGAAAAGAATGTTTACTAGCAACGAGCAATTTTATTAGTTAGTTCCCCATCAAATTTAATTTAATATGACTGTTTTAGTTGCGAAAAATGTATCTTCTACGGAGATAATGTGATGTTAAATAGAGTAATGAGCGAATCGTCTCCATCGGCCATAAAACAGATGTGCAAATTACTGAAGACAAATGCGAAGTGATATTTATTGATTCAGTTAAATTTTCAAACCCATCACTCAGATGGGACGAAGTGTCTCAAGAACATATGAGACGCGGTGTTCGATACAAATTCACTCATAATTTGGAATTGATGCGTCTTCTGTTTTCTACCATTGGTGCACGGCTCGTAGAAGGATCTCCTTATGATTTAAAATGGGGAGTTGGTATGTTTCGATCCATTTGATGGTGTATTGACTTTTATTTGTGCAGGACTGCCGGTTCATCATCCTGATATCGCTCATCCTGAACGATGGCACGGAGAAAATTGGCTGGGCGCTATTCTCGATGACATACGCTCTGAGCTGTCAGAGGATGTAACTTATTCCTCGGTCAGTCTGCTATTTTGCATTATTTAGTTATCGTCGTTTTAGATTCTCAGTGAGGCACTCGCTGATCTCGAGAACTATGGCATGAAATCCATTTTCGAGAAATATTGCCCTGTTCCCTCCACTTGCGACAGTCCGCTCAAGGAGCGGTTAGTTTAAACCGATGGCAATCTGTTTATCTTTTGTTGCAGCAAAACAGCTAATGAGATATCGACATTGGAACGGATTGCTTTGCTAGAGCAATATAAGCCGGCTTTCCCAACTGTAAATTCTGCTCAGGTTCGAATTTCAATGCTATATTATTTATGCGCTCAATAATATTTCAGTTCCTGTTGTTTGGTACGCGATCTAAAAAGGAGAATAAATCATTAGTTTCATTGATTCATGAGTAAGTGCACAATAAATATTCTTAAGTACAGTTTCGATTTTTAAGACATCTCGATCTGCTCAATCCGACAAAGGAGAAGGAGCGACATCTAGAGAAGACTGCTAGACGAAGACTCGATGCTTTAATAAAAGAAGAAAATGCAGAAAAGAGGAAGAAGACTAGCCTCGAGAAATTTTATCGAAGAGTATTGTGTCTCAATTTCCTCGATATTTCTGCTAGACCTCCCACTTCGATACTCTCATTATCCTCTCCTACAGAGACAATTAGAGGATCGAGTCGAAAGGTACAGTATATTTTTGAATATTTTATTCTTGTTCAATTTAGGTTGTGGCAGCATGTCCGGAGATGCTCGCTTCGAGTAGTCGTGATTTTGTCGACGTTCTGTCAACAATACCTGTCTCTTCTACTCGGAAGAAAAAACTGAAGAAAATGACGAACGATGAAGCTTCAACGCCTACTACATCTTCAGTAGTTCCCAAAGTTCTCACTGTCCATTCTCCCGATCGGTCTTCTGCCGTACCGTACATTCCTTCATACCCAACGTTTCTCGATTTGTCGCCCTCTGCACCAATGTATGACATACCAAGTCCCATCTTGCCCTCTGCCATTTCACGTCGTAGTCCCTCACCGCCTCTTCTTTCCCCTATCAGAGCATCTTCTGCTTCTCCTATTCGAAGTCCTGATCCCTCTCATATTCCATTTACATTTGATTCATCATCATCATTACCCAGAAATTCGATTAGATCACCCTCACGGAAAAAAACGAATGAGCGATGCTCACCTACCGTTTCTTCCATTCCACATTCTCTCTCTGTCTCGCCTATCCGACGTCCACATCTCATAGACAGAACATCCATTCCCAATATTCATAAGTCTCGTCCTTTCATTCCATCATCTTCCTGTGTGTTCACTGCTATTCCATTGTCTGTCCCTTTGATCGTTTCTCCAACCAAATCGCCACCGCGTAAGCAAATGAAAAGTGCGCATAGTGTGATTCTGCCCTCGGGAACGGCCATCAGATCTCGTAGAGAGATGTCTGGAGTGTTCCCTTCTTTCGATCCTGACACTTCTCAGTGCACAAACATCGCACCCAGTGACGCTCAGAGGTCATGGGTCGGTACAGATTCTCGTCGTGTGCATGCACTGCCGAAGAATGTGAAGCAGAATCTGCAGAGGGCCACTGGACGGAGAGAACTGTACAAGCAGGAGAACTCATCCCTGAGAAAGGAGAACACAGATCTCTTACGTGATCAATACAGACTTGAGATTGAAAACGCTAAGAAAGATCAGATCATATCCGATCGTACGGCGGAAGTGATCAGTCTAAAGTCTCAATTGGCGACAACTCGAAAGTTATTCGCCGAGCAGGAAGCTCAGATGGATGAAATGAGCAGCCAGCTTCAGGTGCAGTCCAGTAAGATCATAGATCTCAAGAGATCAGGGGAGTACACCACTGACACAACAATAGCTGTTGTGAAGCTGAAGTCGCTTGGTGTCGCCGATGAGAAAGTGGGTCAGGCGATGGACATTGTGGCGGGCGAGCTGTTCAATACGAAATTGAAAGCAACGCCATCTGCCACTACGGTTGCACGCATGTCCTACACCACAAATGCGCTGGCGAACAAGCACACGAAACGTTTGCTTTCAAAATTGGTCAAAGACAAGAAGTTCATGGCGTTGGGATCTGATGAGACCACGAAGCTGTTCCATAAGTTGCAAGCTTACCAATTGTGGTATGAAGACGAGAACGGAAAGAGGACGGTTCACAATCTTGGGATGAAAGAAGTAGTCTCGAAGTCCGCCGAAGTCTCTCTAAACACTGTGATGTCTATTATGGATCGAATCGAGAAATCAGATCCTTCTGTGCAGGGCTCGGGAACTAGGAGTTCGTTCCGTGACATTGTTATCGGGCAGATCAATAGCGCGATGGGTGATAGAGCGAGCACTCAGTCTCGATTCGCTGAGCTGCTTGAGAAGTATCGCTCTGAGATTCTCCCGAATGTGAACTCTGAGTGGGCGACTATGTCTGATGATGAGCGTGCAGCTCATGAGATCTTTCAATCTCTTCCGTGTCAGTTGCATGTTATCGCAAGTGCGATCTCTCCAGCAATGTCTGCTCTCGCAAGACATGAGGAAATACTGACTGGTGTCAAAGATCTCAAAGAAGATACCTGTTCAGTGATTAAGGCACTCTTGTTGTTCACTCACCACTTTGGATCGAGAGCGAGTGGAAAGTACGGAACGTACCGTATTTTCCGAGCATGGTGCAACAAAAAGAAAATCAAGTGCAACTCTCTTCCCGCTCTGATGGGTAATCGATTTGTTATTATTCCTACAATAGCTGCGAGAATCTTTCTCAACCGTGCGATCTACACTCAATTCCTCGAAGAATTGGATATCGAGTGTAAGAAATCACTTCTAGATGCTCTAAGCAATAACATCGTGATGAAACACATGCAGACACTTGGGTTCATCGACCAGTTTGTCACTGGCCCTCTGTGGCGGATACTCAATGGCGACATCAATGCTCTTGATTCGCATATGTACATCACTGCATTCAATGACTGGATGCAGGAGAGAGTATCTGATCCTTCTAAAATCTTCAGCAAGTGTTCGCCTAAAATCGGCTTACCTGTTCCTGAAAACACTTTCAAATACAGTGGATCGATAATGAAGGAACTTTTGTCTGTCCCTTCTTGTGCGATCCTCGAACAATCTGTATCTGACGTACTGAAGGCAATGAAAGATTTCATTACTGACGTTCTGTCACCGTTCACTTCTGGCGGAAGAATTCACTCCATTGCCACGACGGATTCTGTTGTTAACAGGAAAGTGCGGAGCATGCTCGGAGCAGCTCCAGCAACGAATATGGGGTGTGAATCTGTTTTTGGATACACTGATTACCTGATCAATCGAGCTCCTCGGAAGCGCATGAGCCGAGTGGAAGGGGAAGTGCTGAGTACCCGGAACAACGTCTTTCAATGGCTCGACTCTCTTGGTGCAACCGAGAGAGATAGGATAATCAAGGAATGCATAAGGGAGTCTCGTCAATTGGAGAAAGAATCGAAAGAAGAGTCCGATCAGTTGAACGAGGCTATTCTTGAGATAGAGATCAAGAGGGCCGAAGCGAACGAAGCGAGAAAAATTCGCGTGGGTGCACTTGACAAGGAGCTCACTGTGTATATGTTCACATACGGGCTGTTCCAATCGGCATCCGATGTCGATGCATTCATACAGAATGAGACAGATGCTCAGAATCAGTCAACTGTTCTCGTCAAGCAGTTACGTTACAGACAGAAAATTCTGAAACAGCAGCCTAAGGGCAAGAAGTTCTTCACCACCTCTCAAGGCAAGAAAGCTCTTTCTGTCGCTCAGCTGAGATGCAAACTCGTGAAAGCGATAGAAAGTGATCCAAGGATGCGACAGAATCAAGTCGGTGATCACTCACTCACTTCCATCTCTCAAAAGACTTACATTCAGAACGGAAAAGATGGTTCTTTCCAGTTCCAGATCACTGATTGCCTCAAATCATCCCCGAAAGGGCCTTCATATGTACTACTTAAGTACGATCACAAGCCCTTCAAAGTGGCGATGACTTACGAATATTTCAGTGATCTCACTGAATCTCAGATTTTCAAACAGGTTGATGCTTCTTAGCAACACTCTTTTTGATCAATACTGCTAAATGTAAACAAATTCTTCTGTTGATCTGTCTACCAGTAAAATATATAATATATAAGCACATGAATTTTATCGTATGTAATTTGTTTCGCCTTTATTTGCTTTTTCGATGTACTGTTCTTATTCTTAATGTTAGAGAGATTATCATCCTCAATAATTATTGTCCACTTTTTCTCTTTTTGCTGTATTCTAGAAGCTGTGATCGGCGTTCCTGTTATTTCTGTCGTTTTAAAATTTGTTAGATGGAACTTATAAAGTTCATTTGTTGCGTGCTCGTTGTGTAAAGATAAGCAAATGCCGATTCAAGGGATAGAAACAAGGGGGGAGGGGTGCAGAATCAGTACAGCGGAGAGGGTTCCATTTTGAATCGAGGGAAAGAGGGACAGTGGCAGAATTGAGGGAAAGAGTGACACTGAAAGAATCGATGAAAACAGGGACAGAGACATAATCGAGGGAAAGATTGACACTGACAGAATCGAGGGAAGAGGGACACTGACAGAATCGATAGAATGAATCGCAAAGAATCGAAATGAGAACACATTATTGAGAGAAAAAGGGATTGCTCCGAAAAAAATCCTAAAAAAATATTGTACTTGGACCGGTTCCGTAAAGTAGCAATGCACCTCGGGATCCGTTAAATAGGCATTCGAATTCAGAATGAGAAAAATCAAATATGAGTTTTAAAAAAATCAGAATGTAATTTCGACCGGAACCGGCAAATAGTCGATCGCAGCCGGATCCGTAAGCAGAGCCGGAGCCGGAATTTATGTTGATAAAATGCGCCTCAACCGTCGTGTGTCTCTCGTTTTGAAGCGAGCGACTTTTTTCTTTTGCTTATATCTTTTTTCTTTTATTTTTATTTTTTATTTTTGTTTTTGGAAATACATTTCACACCTATGCACTATTGATTCCGACCAGTCTGGGCCTCCCAAATATTAATCGGCGATTTTGATGGTGGTCCCTAGTTTCCGAGGCCACATAAATTCCAAGTTGTGCCTGCTTGCAGCCGGACTGTGGCGGGCGTCGTTCGACGATCATGCTGGACGGGGATGAGGACGACTACGAGGAGGTGGTGTGCGTGGACGACGAGGTCAAGGATGAGGTGAGAGCTCTAGACGCGCCGGGTTAGAAAGCTGAGGAGGAGGGGGGGCGGGGAGAGCGGAGGACGAGGTCAAGGATGAGGTGAGAACTCTAGACGCGCCGGGTTTCAATGAGAAGAGAGAAAAGGGGTGAGGCGGACAGCGATAGTTAGATATGACAGCTAGTAACTATTTTTAACGGGATGATGTGCGCTTCATTTGATTCGTAAGCAATGGAAATTGACAGCCTATGGATGAGCCGGAAAGGGAAGACGCGTCGGCGGGAGAGATGATGGAGGAAGAGGAGCAAGAGGAGGGCACCTGCTTTCTCTGCAAGGTTGGTTGCTGTTTCAGCGATGACACGAAGCATGCAAGTGAATGCTACCTTTTCCGTGATTTCAATTGCGTAATTATGCACAGCCCTGGTGTAGAGACATTGCGAGCTGAGAAGAGCTATATCTTGCCAATCCATTGATAGTTACCGTATATCGCAGAAAAAAAACCGTTTTCCGTATTGACTACCGTATCCTAGCTACCGTATTCGTCAGGTTCGCCCGCGCACGCTCAGCGGCTACATCAACCACCTGCGGCACACGCACGGCACGACGCTCATCAGGGCGAGTCCCATTTTAATTTATTATTTTATTAATTCCATTATACTATTCTATACCAATGTTTTAAATACATAACCCGGCGACGCGAGGCACTCGCAGAAGACTATCACAACCCGGCTACACCTAGCCAGCGTTGCTGGCTATTTTTCTATTAGTCTGCTTTCTAAAGATTTCTCATAACCATGCTCCTGTTTCGAAAAATCAATCTTTTTAAAATAAATTTTGTTATTCCCTTCAGAAGGGCCGCCTTCTGCACTGCGCCTGCGGTTGGGGCATCCGCTCGGCCCGCTCCGTCCGCCTGCACAACGCGAAGCGGAGATGGGTTAGTTGCTTTTATATTATTTAATTAATTAAATTATTTTTTATTTTTTAAATTTATTAAATCGGTCATTCAATTTTTTCCATACCAAAATTAGAGAAATGTATTCCCCATTCTGTAAATAGAAAGCGGATGACCTACACAACATGAACTGAAGAGAGGTTATTTGGTTTTAATTATTTAATTAATTGAATTTATTCATTTGTTCAATAAAAATGGTTATTCACACAGGCTGAAAATATGTTTATTTTACATATTTTGTTTTTTTACATAAAATCTTTTGCAGTGCGACGGCCGGTCGTTCCGTGTGGCGCGTCTGGCGGATGAGCCGCCGGAGCCGGAGCCGGCAATGAGCGAGCCGGAGACGGAGACGGACGAGGACTGGAATGAGGACAGCAGCCGCGACCAGAGGTCGAATACTGTGTTGTAAGTCACATTTTGACTTATTTAGGGTACCACTGTGATTTCAGTAACCAACATTAGAACGTTTCGAGTCAGGGGTCAAATACGTAGGTCATGAAGCTCAAAAAGCTGCTTGCTTTTTCAATTTTTCAGATTTTTGGGCTTGAGGAGGCTAGGTTTCGAGTAACCTACCTTGATTTCGTGTAATAGTGGCATGCTTTTCTCTAGCTAACAACCAACATTAGAAGGTTTTGGGAACCCCCAAGTAATCGAACCCCATGCAGCGACCGGGAAGAGGACAGCAGCGGCTACCGGGAAGTAGTGTCCAGGATGGAGGCCGGAAAGGAGGCCGGAGCCGGCATCGAGACGGGTGCCGGCGAGAAGGAGGATGGTGTGCCGGAGGAGGGCGAAGACGACGAGACCGCTGGTGGTGACGCGCTGCTGGACGGAAACGACGACGACGGGCACCCCAAGTGCTTCCTTTGCGAGGTACGGTAGCTTTGGAGTACGGTAGTATCGATTCAATAGTGATGCCTGTGCGAGGCACGGTTCAATCACAAATGATCCGGCACCCTTATGCGATTACGGTGGTCACAGTATCGATTTTTCTCGTGGTGAAAGAAGAAGGGTAGGATGTGGTTGCCGATAAGTCGATTAGGGTACATAATTGAGTACGGAAGTCCGGGCAAGTACGGTATTCGAACCAATCGATATCAGGACCGTCCCTCGTCAATAATGGACTTCATTGTGCACCTGTATAAGATCCACGACTCGACCCTTGGCAAGGTTATTATTATTATTATTGTTGTTGTTGTTCTTCTTATTATTATTAAAAGCAATAATTTCATGAACAAAGTTTTCATACCTTGTGTAAATTTCGATTAAAAATCCGTTGGTTTGGAACGCCCCGAAAGATGAGCAAATAGGCTTTCAAGATTGGCTGGTTTATGCTTCATTTGATTCACCATGAAGTCAACAAAAAATTACTCGTCCCGTCCAAAAGTGCTGATAAAGATTATTATTATAAATTATCTAATTAGTCGTTTATTAACTAATTAATAATAAAATCAGTCCTTTCAGTTCGGCTACGCGCTGCAGTGCGACTGCGGCCACGTGGTGCGCTCGCAGTACGCCGGAGAGGAGGTGCCGCGCCATCCGAGGACCGGCAAGGTGGGCGAGGGTTACGGTAACCGGGGATGGTATAGAAAAAGGGGCGGAGCTTCGGATTGGTGAGGGTTATGGTAGCCGGGATGGGATAGGAAAAGGGGCGGAGCTTCGGATTGGTGAGGGTTACGGTAACCGGGGATGGTATAGAAAAAGGGGCTGAGCTTCGGATCCGAGGAGGTGCCGCGCCATCCGAGGACCGGCAAGGTGGGAGCATAATTATTTCTCATATTTATTATCAATTGTGACGCAATTAGCAGTATTTATTGTACTGTGCGATGTACTGTATAGTTAGGCAGTGAATATCATCCGAGAAGCGGCAAGGTAGGAGATAAGTACTTTTTTTTAAACAACCGATTGGGACGAAGTTAGAGCTATTTATGTCCACTTGCAATTAGTGTACTGTGTGAGTGGCTAATTGTAAGCGAATCCGAGGAGCGGCAAGGTGAGTTCGGGCTACTGGTGGGCTAGAAGACGTGACACTTTCTCACACATGACACATGACTATCACCTTTTTTCAAAGGCGACACATCCTCTCCATCTCACTTGTGATTTGAAATTCCAGCATCTGTTTTTGGTAGTTTTTGACCAAACCTTTAAGCCAGGTTTTCGAAATAATTTCGCCTTTTCCAGTGCGCCGGCCACAAGTTCCGCATCAAGAAGCTGCCGGAGGCCGAGGCGGAGAATGAGGAGGAGGAGGAAGAGGACGAGGCGCCGGGACCATCCTCCGGACCTCCCAGACCACCCGCACTCGCCAATTCCTCGCTCGCTTGAGTAGCTAGAGTAGCTAGCTACATATAGTCACTCTTACTGTGCCCCCCCCCCACCCCCCCCCCTGTTTCCTATCTATGATTATTGTAAATCTTATCCAGCAATTTCTCTCTTACTGTATCCACAACCGTTTTCTATCTATGATGTTTACTACTCGTTACAGTAGTCCTAGGAGTTACAGTATCCCTCTTACCGTTCCCAAACCCCGTTTGCTATCTATGATTACTGTAATTATCATCCAATAGTTTCCCTCGTTGCAGTAGTCCTAGGAGTTACTGTATCTCTCTCACCGTATCCCCACCACATTCACTGTTTCTGATTAATGTGTCTCTTGCTACAGTAGTCCCAGGAGGTACAGTATTGTCCTACCGTATTCCCACACCGCTCTGTAATACGGTAGTCCTAGTTATGTATTTTAATCAACCCTCATGAGGATGTCCTCACTATCTGTAATAAAAATATACCCCCTCAAGTATTCCCTAAAAGGCTCACTACCTCGATCCCGTTGAATTGTGTCCTTGATTGCGTCTTCTGTTCTTTCCCAATCCCATCTCCCATCCCTCTCTATAATCTAGACTGCGATTCGAGAATCGTTTCGTTTCTCTCTTGTTGCTCGTTCTTTCGAAGTTTGTTGATACATTTTTTTATCTCGGTAATTTAATTGCTTCTTTTGTTTCGTTACTAATGGTTTCTGCTGAAGCTAGATAGATAGTGTACTTTTTTTGGAAATAATGGATACGGAATTAAGATGTGTGATACATTTTACGGTTCGACTAGAAAACTCAAAAATAAATATTTGTAGAGAAGTGGATGACATTTGTTCGATGGTTTTGTCTGTTGCCACTAGCGGACACTTGCTGAGCAACGATAAGATAAGATCGCACGTCAGCCATTTCCGCAAGTATCTAACGGTGAGCTTTACTTAATATTCTGATGTTTCCCATTCATTAATCGATAAAATTTGACGAGTTGTTGTTTACTTGATAAAGTTAGTTTCAAGAGTAATTCAAGAAATGTTCCAGAGGTTCGCGCACCTCGGGGTTATCTGCTGGAATCGAAGCCTTCGATCATAATTCACAGTTTTCCACCGTACTCCTTCCCTCTATTTCCTATACTCACATTCACCTGTGGAAGTTGAACGAATGTAAACAACAAAAGGAACAACACCCAGCGGAAACAAAAATGTCCCGAGCAGCTCGCGCCGCGATCACGCGTTGCGTGCGTGTTCATTCGATTTTTCAACGAAACGTATTCAATTTTTTAACGTAACGTAACGAAACGTATTTACGCCGTTCCCTCATCTGAGCAGGGTTTACTTTCCCTTCTTGATTCGGTCCCCACCATACCTGTGTCAAGTATGTGCTTGGAATTTTTGCTACCTATAAGAACGGGTAGCCGCAAGTAACTAGGTTTTTTTTCAACGGGTAGCCGGCCTATTCATCTCAAAGACCGCCATATTTTGCACCAAATCCTCAGAAAATTCATAATTTTCTTACGGGTAGCCGATATTTTTCTAAAATTCGACTTGTTTTCTACGGGTAGCCGCGTACTTAAGTACGAGTACTCGGGTATGGTCCCCACCATCTCCGCATTTTCTTCTGCACAGACCTTGAACACTGTATCTTTTCCAGTCTGTATCGATTTTGGGCACACCATATTTTTCACTAACCGGGTTACTGTACCCCTCTGCCCATTACGAATTTATGCAAGGGCTACATAATAATTTTCAGCCCCTGGATACTGTATTTGCCCTCTTCTCTATCGATCGCGAACTGCAGTATGCCCAAGCTACTGCATTTCCCCCTCTGTGTCTGTTATTCCCAGGCCTGTGATAGCCCCCTCCGTCTTGGATTACTGTATCTGTCTACTTCTGTGTCCATTTTCCCTTCCCTGGTCTCTCGAGTTTGTCCGGGCAAGAAAGTTCGTTGATCTTTTGAACTGTGCACACGTGAGCTGCAGCACTCTCTCGCTTTCGCGTGCTCTCTCGCCTCTCTTCCCTCTTGACCAGACTGCCCCTACTTCCGTCTCCTCCCTGATCTACCCTATCCTTCCTCCTCCACCCTCTTCCCATCCCAAAATCGATCAATCTTTCTTCCTCGTTGGTAGTGTGCTTTGCTCTATGTGCTTTGTTCTTTCTTCCCGTGTTATCTTTGTGTTTCAAAGTGGTTGCTTTCTAGAAAACACTCTTGTAAGTGCGCCCCTTTCTGCTAGGAGATTCCTTTAGGATACCAAAGCCCCCATTGCCTTCAATTAGACGCACGAGCCCCCGTTCAAGGAAGAAACGTTTCTGGATTGAAAGTTGCTGTTGGTCGTTTTGATTAGCCCCGTGCCGCGTCTCTTGCTAACTGTCATCTGTTTAACTTTAGTTTAGGCAATTGTCTTTCCAAAACAGTAGTAGGTAGTTCATGTAGTGCTATTTAGTGAGTCTATCTTAAATTCGTTTGAATTATTTGCGAAGCTAGCTAGGATATATTTTCTGATGAGTATTACTGATGAGTATTATTATTGATGAGTATTATTGTATTGATGAGTATTAAATATTACCAACAAAAATCAAAGATCAATAATCAAAAATCATTTTTCATGTGGAATCGAGTGGATCGAGTGGAATAGAGTGGAATCGAGTGGATCGAGTGGAATCGAGTGGATCGAGTGGATCGAGTGGATCGAGTGGATCGAGTGGACCGAGGCGGGTGGGCGGGTGGGCCTCAGAAGAATCGACGGAATCGAGTGGACCGGTTAGTTTCTCAATTAACGAAAATATTTGTTGTTGCGTATTCAGTCTCATTTCGACCGATTGATTAACTTTAGTTTAGGCAATTGTCTTTCCAAAACAGTAGTAGGTAGTTCATGTAGTTCTTTTTAGTGAGTCTTTCTTAAATTCGTTTGAATTATTTGCGAAGAAAATAAGCTAGGATATATTTTCTGATGAGTAACCTAAATATTACAAACAAAAATCAAAGATCAATAATCAAAAATCATTTTTCATGTGGAATCGAGTGGATCGAGTGGATCGAGTGGAATCGAGTGGAATCGAGTGGATCGAGTGGAATCGAGTGGAATCGAGTGGATCGAGTGGAATCGAGTGGATCGAGTGGAATCGAGTGGAATCGAGTGGATCGAGTGGAATCGAGTGGAATCGAGTGGAATCGAGTGGAATCGAGTGGATCGAGTGGAATCGAGTGGAATCGAGTGGAATCGAGTGGATCGAGTGGAATCGAGTGGATCGAGTGGATCGAGTGGAATCGAGTGGATCGAGTGGAATCGAGTGGAATCGAGTGGACCGAGGCGGGTGGGCGGGTGGGCCTCAGAAGAATCGACGGAATCGAGTGGACCGGTTAGTTTCTCAATTAGCGAAAATATTTGTTGTTGCGTATTCAGTCTCATTTCGACCGTTTGATTAACTTTAGTTTACGCAATTGTCTTTCCAAAACAGTAGTAGGTAGTTCATGTAGTTCTTTTTAGTGAGTCTTTCTTAAATTCGTTTGAATTATTTGCGAAGAAAATAAGCTAGGATATATTTTCTGATGAGTAACCTAAATATTACAAACAAAAATCAAAGATCAATAATCAAAAATCATTTTTCATGTGGAATCGAGTGGATCGAGTGGATCGAGTGGATCGAGTGGAATCGAGTGGATCGAGTGGAATCGAGTGGAATCGAGTGGATCGAGTGGAATCGAGTGGATCGAGTGGAATCGAGTGGAATCGAGTGGATCGAGTGGAATCGAGTGGATCGAGTGGAATCGAGTGGATCGAGTGGATCGAGTGGAATCGAGTGGACCGAGGCGGGTGGGCGGGTGGGCCTCAGAAGAATCGACGGAATCGAGTGGACCGGTTAGTTTCTCTATTAGCGAAAATATTTGTTGTTGCGTATTCAGTCTCATTTCGACCGTTTGATTAACTTTAGTTTGGGCAATTGTCTTTCCAAAACAGTAGTAGGTAGTTCATGTAGTTCTTTTTAGTGAGTCTTTCTTAAATTCGTTTGAATTATTTGCGAAGAAAATAAGCTAGGATATATTTTCTGATGAGTAACCTAAATATTACAAACAAAAATCAAAGATCAATAATCAAAAATCATTTTTCATGTGGAATCGAGTGGATCGAGTGGATCGAGTGGAATCGAGTGGAATCGAGTGGATCGAGTGGAATCGAGTGGATCGAGTGGAATCGAGTGGAATCGAGTGGATCGAGTGGAATCGAGTGGATCGAGTGGAATCGAGTGGATCGAGTGGATCGAGTGGATCGAGTGGATCAGTGGAATCGAGTGGAATCGAGTGGATCGAGTGGAATCGAGTGGAATCGAGTGGATCGAGTGGAATCGAGTGGACCGAGGCGGGTGGGCGGGTGGGCCTCAGAAGAATCGACGGAATCGAGTGGACCGGTTAGTTTCTCTATTAGCGAAAATATTTGTTGTTGCGTATTCAGTCTCATTTCGACCGTTTGATTAACTTTAGTTTGGGCAATTGTCTTTCCAAAACAGTAGTAGGTAGTTCATGTAGTTCTTTTTAGTGAGTCTTTCTTAAATTCGTTTGAATTATTTGCGAAGAAAATAAGCTAGGATATATTTTCTGATGAGTAACCTAAATATTACAAACAAAAATCAAAGATCAATAATCAAAAATCATTTTTCATGTGGAATCGAGTGGATCGAGTGGATCGAGTGGATCGAGAGGAATCGAGTGGATCGAGTGGAATCGAGTGGAATCGAGTGGATCGAGTGGAATCGAGTGGATCGAGTGGAATCGAGTGGAATCGAGTGGATCGAGTGGAATCGAGTGGATCGAGTGGAATCGAGTGGATCGAGTGGATCGAGTGGATTCGAGTGGAATCGAGTGGATCGAGTGGAATCGAGTGGAATCGAGTGGACCGAGGCGGGTGGGCGGGTGGGCCTCAGAAGAATCGACGGAATCGAGTGGACCGGTTAGTTTCTCAATTAGCGAAAATATTTGTTGTTGCGTATTCAGTCTCATTTCGACCGTTTGATTAACTTTAGTTTAGGCAATTGTCTTTCCAAAACAGTAGTAGGTAGTTCATGTAGTTCTTTTTAGTGAGTCTTTCTTAAATTCGTTTGAATTATTTGCGAAGAAAATAAGCTAGGATATATTTTCTGATGAGTAACCTAAATATTACAAACAAAAATCAAAGATCAATAATCAAAAATCATTTTTCATGTGGAATCGAGTGGATAGAGTGGATCGAGTGGAATCGAGTGGAATCGAGTGGATCGAGTGGAATCGAGTGGATCGAGTGGATCGAGTGGAATCGAGTGGAATCGAGTGGATCGAGTGGAATCGAGTGGATCGAGTGGAATCGAGTGGAATCGAGTGGATCGAGTGGAATCGAGTGGATCGAGTGGAATCGAGTGGATCGAGTGGATCGAGTGGAATCGAGTGGATCGAGTGGATCAGTGGAATCGAGTGGAATCGAGTGGAATCGAGTGGATCGAGTGGAATCGAGTGGAATCGAGTGGATCGAGTGGAATCGAGTGGATCGAGTGGAATCGAGTGGAATCGAGTGGAATCGAGTGGATCGAGTGGAATCGAGTGGATCGAGTGGAATCGAGTGGATCGAGTGGAATCGAGTGGATCGAGTGGAATCGAGTGGAATCGAGTGGATCGAGTGGAATCGAGTGGATCGAGTGGAATCGAGTGGATCGAGTGGAATCGAGTGGATCGAGTGGAATCGAGTGGATCGAGTGGAATCGAGTGGATCGAGTGGAATCGAGTGGAATCGAGTGGACCGAGGCGGGTGGGCGGGTGGGCCTCAGAAGAATCGACGGAATCGAGTGGACCGGTTAGTTTCTCTATTAGCGAAAATATTTGTTGTTGCGTATTCAGTCTCATTTCGACCGTTTGATTAACTTTAGTTTGGGCAATTGTCTTTCCAAAACAGTAGTAGGTAGTTCATGTAGTTCTTTTTAGTGAGTCTTTCTTAAATTAGTTTGAATTATTTGCGAAGAAAATAAGCTAGGATATATTTTCTGATGAGTAACCTAAATATTACAAACAAAAATCAAAGATCAATAATCAAAAATCATTTTTCATGTGGAATCGAGTGGATCGAGTGGATCGAGTGGAATCGAGTGGAATCGAGTGGATCGAGTGGAATCGAGTGGAATCGAGTGGAATCGAGTGGAATCGAGTGGATCGAGTGGATCGAGTGGAATCGAGTGGAATCGAGTGGAATCGAGTGGAATCGAGTGGAATCGAGTGGATCGAGTGGATCGAGTGGATCGAGTGGGATCGAGTGGATCGAGTGGATCGAGTGGATCGAGTGGAATCGAGTGGATCGAGTGGAATCGAGTGGAATCGAGTGGACCGAGGCGGGTGGGCGGGTGGGCCTCAGAAGAATCGACGGAATCGAGTGGACCGGTTAGTTTCTCTATTAGCGAAAATATTTGTTATTGCGTATTCAGTCTCATTTCTGATTTTTGATTAACTTTAGTTTGGGCAATTGTCTTTCCAAAACAGTAGTAGGTAGTTCATGTAGTTCTTTTTAGTGAGTCTTTCTTAAATTCGTTTGAATTATTTGCGAAGAAAATAAGCTAGGATATATTTTCTGATGAGTAACCTAAATATTACAAACAAAAATCAAAGATCAATAATCAAAAATCATTTTTCATGTGGAATCGAGTGGATCGAGTGGATCGAGTGGATCGAGTGGAATCGAGTGGATCGAGTGGAATCGAGTGGAATCGAGTGGATCGAGTGGAATCGAGTGGATCGAGTGGAATCGAGTGGAATCGAGTGGAATCGAGTGGATCGAGTGGAATCGAGTGGATCGAGTGGAATCGAGTGGATCGAGTGGAATCGAGTGGATCGAGTGGAATCGAGTGGAATCGAGTGGATCGAGTGGAATCGAGTGGAATCGAGTGGACCGAGGCGGGTGGGCGGGTGGGCCTCAGAAGAATCGACGGAATCGAGTGGACCGGTTAGTTTCTCAATTAGCGAAAATATTTGCTATTGCGTATTCAGTCTCATTTCTGATTTTTGATTAACTTTAGTTTGGGCAATTGTCTTTCCAAAACAGTAGTAGGTAGTTCATGTAGTTCTTTTTAGTGAGTCTTTCTTAAATTCGTTTGAATTATTTGCGAAGAAAATAAGCTAGGATATATTTTCTGATGAGTAACCTAAATATTACAAACAAAAATCAAAGATCAATAATCAAAAATCATTTTTCATGTGGAATCGAGTGGATCGAGTGGATCGAGTGGATCGAGTGGAATCGAGTGGATCGAGTGGAATCGAGTGGAATCGAGTGGATCGAGTGGAATCGAGTGGATCGAGTGGAATCGAGTGGATCGAGTGGAATCGAGTGGATCGAGTGGAATCGAGTGGAATCGAGTGGAATCGAGTGGATCGAGTGGAATCGAGTGGATCGAGTGGAATCGAGTGGATCGAGTGGAATCGAGTGGATCGAGTGGAATCGAGTGGAATCGAGTGGAATCGAGTGGACCGAGGCGGGTGGGCGGGTGGGCCTCAGAAGAATCGACGGAATCGAGTGGACCGGTTAGTTTCTCAATTAGCGAAAATATTTGTTGTTGCGTATTCAGTCTCATTTCGACCGTTTGATTAACTTTAGTTTAGGCAATTGTCTTTCCAAAACAGTAGTAGGTAGTTCATGTAGTTCTTTTTAGTGAGTCTTTCTTAAATTCGTTTGAATTATTTGCGAAGAAAATAAGCTAGGATATATTTTCTGATGAGTAACCTAAATATTACAAACAAAAATCAAAGATCAATAATCAAAAATCATTTTTCATGTGGAATCGAGTGGATCGAGTGGATCGAGTGGAATCGAGTGGATCGAGTGGAATCGAGTGGAATCGAGTGGATCGAGTGGAATCGAGTGGATCGAGTGGAATCGAGTGGAATCGAGTGGATCGAGTGGATCGAGTGGATCGAGTGGAATCGAGTGGATCGAGTGGATCGAGTGGATCGAGTGGAATCGAGTGGAATCGAGTGGAATCGAGTGGAATCGAGTGGACCGAGGCGGGCGGGCGGGTGGGCCTCAGAAGAATCGACGGAATCGAGTGGACCGGTTAGTTTCTCTATTAGCGAAAATATTTGCTATTGCGTATTCAGTCTCATTTCTGATTTTTGATTAACTTTAGTTTGGGCAATTGTCTTTCCAAAACAGTAGTAGGTAGTTCATGTAGTTCTTTTTAGTGAGTCTTTCTTAAATTCGTTTGAATTATTTGCGAAGAAAATAAGCTAGGATATATTTTCTGATGAGTAACCTAAATATTACAAACAAAAATCAAAGATCAATAATCAAAAATCATTTTTCATGTGGAATCGAGTGGATCGAGTGGATCGAGTGGATCGAGTGGAATCGAGTGGATCGAGTGGAATCGAGTGGAATCGAGTGGATCGAGTGGAATCGAGTGGATCGAGTGGAATCGAGTGGAATCGAGTGGATCGAGTGGAATCGAGTGGATCGAGTGGAATCGAGTGGATCGAGTGGAATCGAGTGGATCGAGTGGAATCGAGTGGAATCGAGTGGATCGAGTGGAATCGAGTGGAATCGAGTGGACCGAGGCGGGTGGGCGGGTGGGCCTCAGAAGAATCGACGGAATCGAGTGGACCGGTTAGTTTCTCAATTAGCGAAAATATTTGTTGTTGCGTATTCAGTCTCATTTCGACCGTTTGATTAACTTTAGTTTAGGCAATTGTCTTTCCAAAACAGTAGTAGGTAGTTCATGTAGTTCTTTTTAGTGAGTCTTTCTTAAATTCGTTTGAATTATTTGCGAAGAAAATAAGCTAGGATATATTTTCTGATGAGTAACCTAAATATTACAAACAAAAATCAAAGATCAATAATCAAAAATCATTTTTCATGTGGAATCGAGTGGATCGAGTGGATCGAGTGGATCGAGTGGAATCGAGTGGAATCGAGTGGACCGAGGCGGGTGGGCGGGTGGGCCTCAGAAGAATCGACGGAATCGAGTGGACCGGTTAGTTTCTCAATTAGCGAAAATATTTGTTGTTGCGTATTCAGTCTCATTTCGACCGTTTGATTAACTTTAGTTTAGGCAATTGTCTTTCCAAAACAGTAGTAGGTAGTTCATGTAGTTCTTTTTAGTGAGTCTTTCTTAAATTCGTTTGAATTATTTGCGAAGAAAATAAGCTAGGATATATTTTCTGATGAGTAACCTAAATATTACAAACAAAAATCAAAGATCAATAATCAAAAATCATTTTTCATGTGGAATCGAGTGGATCGAGTGGAATCGAGTGGAATCGAGTGGAATCGAGTGGATCGAGTGGATCGAGTGGAATCGAGTGGATCGAGTGGATCGAGTGGATCGAGTGGAATCGAGTGGATCGAGTGGATCGAGTGGACCGAGGCTTTCATGATTAAAAGGCTTGTGCCTCATTTGATTCACCGTGAAGTCAATAAAAAATCTCTCGTCCCGTCCAAAAGTGCTGATAAAGATTATTATTATTTAATATCTAATTAGTCGTTTATTAACTAATTAATTAAAATCCCTCCTTTCAGTTCGGCTACGCGCTGCAGTGCGACTGCGGCCACATGGTGCGCGCACAGTACGCCGGAGAGGAGGTCCGCGCCATCCGAGGACCGGCAAGGTGGGAGGATAATTAAGTATTATTATTATATTATAAAATTTTTAACTCCGTAATTATTGGTAGTAGCGGTATAAGGGTAGCGCACCCGAGGTCCGGCAAGGTGAGTTCGGGCTACTGGTGGGCTAGGAGACGTGACACTTTCTCAATGTCACTAGGCATTTCACATATGCATCGGTGGACAGGCACCTTTTCTCAGTGATTTGAAATTTCAGCATCTGTTTTTGGTAGTTTTTGACCAAACCTTTAAGCCAGATTTTCGAAATAAGTTCGCAATTTTCCAGTGCGCCGGCCACAAGTTCCGCATCAAGAAGCTGCCGGAGGCCGAGGCGGAGAGTGAGGAGGAGGAGGAAGAGGACGAGGCGCCGGGACCATCCTCCGGACCTCCCAGACCACCCGCACTCGCCAATTCCTCGCTCGCTTGAGTAGCTAGAGTAGCTAGCTATAGTCACTGTTACCGTGTTCTCACCCCCCGTTCCCTTTCTATGATTATTGTATTTCTGGTCCAGCAATTTCTCTCTTACTGTATCCACATCCCGTTTTCTATCTATGATCTCCTCACTCGTTACAGTAGTCCTTGGAGTTACAGTATCCCTCTTACCGTTCCCAAACCCCGTTTGCTATCTATGATTACTGTAATTATCATCCAATAGTTTCCCTCGTTACAGTAGTCCTAGGAGTTACAGTATCTCTCTCACCGTATCCCCACCACATTCACTGTTTCTGACTAATGTGTCTCTTGCTACAGTAGTCCCAGGAGGTACAGTATTGTCCTACCGTATTCCCACTCCGCTCTGTAATACGGTAGTCCTAGTTATGTATTTTAATCAACCCTCATGAGGATGTCCTCACTATCTGTAATAAAAAATATACCCCCTCAAGTATTCCCTAAAAGGCTCACTACCTCGATCCCGTTGAATTGTGTCCTTGATTGCGTCTTCTGTTCTTTCCCAATCCCATCTCCCATCCCTCTCTATAATCTAGAATCGTTTCGTTTCTCTCTTGTTGCTCGTTGCTTCGAATTTTGATACATTTCTTTATCTCGGTTATTTAATTGCTTCTTTTTTTTTCGTTGCTAATTGTTTCTGCTGTCTTTAGATTGTAATATTTGGTTCAGAAGAACATGAATAAAGTTTTGTTAGCGTGACTTCGCGATAATGATGGCATTTTTGTTTTTGAGCGGTTAAAATTTTAAGGTTAGAATTTCAACTTTAACCTGTCCTTACGTCATTGTTTCATTCTTTGCTTATCCCGGTGACACCTCGTCAGAATGTTGTTTCCGGAATATCTCCATATTTTTTTCAGAATCGATGGTATGTCTTCAAAAAATCTCAGATATTGTGATAAATCTAGCAGTATTTGGAATACAGAACTTTTGGATCATCATCGCTAGTGTTACTGAGTAAAAAATGCTCAAAATTGATGATCGATGGAAATGTATCAATTTCTTCAAGCAATATCGAGAAAATTGTTAAGGTAATTTTATTCAAACATTTCTACAATTTCAAATCAATAAAAAAGAACTATTCCTTCCAGCTTTTTCATCGACTGGACAAGAAAGTTTGCTTCTTGATTTCCGGCAAAATTGATTCAATTGACAAGCAAATTACGTTTAACATTTACGAAAAACCTTTCTTCATTACGCATGTGTGAAATGAATAAAAATAAGCCAATTTCATGTTAACTTGCTCTCTGTTTCATGGAATGAAAACTTCTGTTGATGCCCATTAATTGTTATTGTTACTACTTTTTTGTCAGCGTGCTTTTATCAATAGAAGCATTCCCAAATCAAGATTTATCTTCCAATTAATTTTAAATACGCAAACGTAATCAGGAAAGCACCAGCAATGTTTAGGTATCAGGTAAATATTCGAAACAAGTTTTCAAAAAAAGGTGTCCTCGATGCACAGACCGAATTATTAGAGAGTGAGGAAGGGCGAAGAAAGGATGTCAACGAATTGCTCGATTATTAGAATATACAAAAGAGTGATTGAAATTATTTCGAGTATGAATATCTGCTATTCAGATAGTCCTCGAGGTCATCCATCTCGGCCTTTCTCTTTCTTGAGTTTTCACATCGAATCGCTATATCTTCGCGGGACGATTTCGTCTGAAAAAAAGTCATAGGTTGTTAAAAAATGTTATCCAGAATTCGTGCCCCCCCCCCATTTTGGAACTGGTCATTTTAGAACTATTGGAAAAATGGTAGCGGCACCATTTTGCACCCATAGTTTTAAAATGACCGAGTTCTAACAATAACGAATTCAAAAAGGACCAGTTCTTAAATGTATTAATAAAAAAATTACCTCATGTTTCTGCTGCTCATTTTGTGCTTTGATTCTCTCGATTTTCGCGCGAAGCTTAGCATTCTCAGATCTGACCTGCAAATTCGAATTTATGAATTTGAAAGAATGAAATAATATTTATTTTTTTCATCTGTTTTTTAATTGTGAAACTTTCTCACCTCTTCTAGGCCTCCCTCATACTCAACCACGTCGTCTTTGAACATTTTGCGTTCGCTTCTGAACTGATTGCGGAGCTGGAAATATGGTAAAATAATAATAAAAAATAAATAAATAAAAATGTGAGAGAAATAATTGATGCTCTAGCCTATTGCTATTTTAGAAAAGATCAAAAATATACAAAAAAAAACTTTCCTTGGGCACTCAAAAAGAAGCGAAAAATATTGTCAAGATACTAAACAACATATTAATCACCTCCTCGCATATATTTTCCAGCTCTGCAACCTTATCCGCGCTGATGCGTGCCTGCAGGTCCATCGCGGTTTGAAGCTGAAAAAGACATTTGTATCATCATTAATAATAAAAGGATTGGAAGCGATAGAAGAAGTGTGGCCATTCTCACCACCAGCACATTTGTTCTGGCCTTTTCCTTCTCCGCTCCTCTCTCGATGCGTTCTTTGTGCAATTCCTCGCGGAGATTACGGATCTCATCATTTAGCTAAAAGCGGAAATTATGTAAATATAATACTAATAATAAAAAAAGGAATTGAAATAATATCGGAAATAGGAAAAACGCGTACACGGAAAATTTCGTGGTTTGCAAGATCCAGGGCTTGATAGTCTCTGAAGGGAGCTGCGATGCTAACATGATCGGCGGGAATGAATGCCATTACCTGAGCAGTTGTATTGGTATGAGAGGAAGGGAAGAGGTAGGAGAGAGGAGAGCAGGTAGATCACTAGCCGCCCCGCGGCTAGTGATCTTCCTCGCTCCTTCCTCAACTCAGTTCGTCAACGGTCAACTACGTGTGGAATGAGAAATAATCTCACGATATGAAAAAGAACGATGAATTCGAAAAAGGAGATAAATGATTTGGCACACTACTGGGATGAAACTAGAAAGGAAAGACTGAAGAACTGCCAGTGAAAGGTTGAAGACTGGCAACGAAGGTGATCGGACAAATTCCTCCTTCTTATGTAAGGGCTGAACGTTTACGGGGGGGGGGGGGGGGATCCGGCATTCACCCAGTGGAGGTAGGCCGAAGGGTAGGTTACTCGCATAATAGAGAAAAATAAAAATGAGAAATTGAGCGAGTTAGGTGGTGGCTTCCGATCTAGAGTGGCGCCAGAGGGAACGTGAGTAGTGAGAGAAGGGGGGATCTTTATCTTTATCCTCAGATTCTTTATCGCTTAGAATCGGCTGAGTCTGTCAGATGGGAATGGGGATTTTCAGCGTGGGGCGTTCCGATCTTGAATATCCCCATGCTTTATCATTTGGAATCCATTTGCTTCAAATGAGAATCTGTAAGAGCGGAACGAACCGTACGAGTGACATCTGATTTGCATCAAAAATTCTGGAAATCGGTCAAAAATATCAAAAAAGACTCGCATTTTAGGCAAATAGGAACAGATTATGCCAAGACATTGATAATATCGCAAGGGCGTGTTTCATTGAAACTAACTATACGATTGTTATTGACAACCGTCTTTTGCGTCGGAGACTTAAGACTCATTAGATATTTTTTTCAGTATCTAATCGATTGACAGGAATTCTTTATCAGAAAAAAAAGTAATAAAAGATTTCATGTTCCACCGAAACGTTGACCGCAATCATTTGCAAACGCGTGAGCCTGAAGTAAATATTTCATTTATCTTTATTTAATAATTTTTAAATTACTTACCGTCAATATCGATATCAGCCACTGGATCATCGGGGTTTGGCTGATCCGGACAGATTCCCGTTATCCTAGAAGAAATTGATAGTTTAACGAAAAGTTTTGAAGCAAATGTAAAAAAATTCCGTCTTGGTATTAAAATAGTAACCTGCAAATGTCGAACACAAAGTATTTGGCCGTCGTGAACATATCCCATCCGTCATGGCAATTGTTCTTGAAGCAGTGTTCGCTAGAGTTGCTGCCTTTGAGCACTCCGAACAGCACAAATTTATCATCCGTGAGTCTCTTTCGGAGCAACGGACCACCACTGTCTCCCTGCGATGTACGGAGTTGCTCATGTGTTGTTTGTTTTGTTGTTGTGTGTTGTTCGTGTGTTGTTTTCTTGGGTCTCTGCTTATTCGACAAACTAAGGATCTAATACTAGGCGTATGCTTAAAGGCACTAATGACACGATACATGATCAAATTGAGGTTCGGAACTTGTATTTTTCGGTAAAGAAAAAACACCCACCAGAGCGGCATATCCGTGCGATTCCCTCGATTGTACCGTGCGGAATGACATGAAGAAAAGCTGTGCGTATTCGGCTTGTCTCGGCGTGTATAGCACAACATCCGGGTCCTTCAAATATGCCATCAATTAATGCGCCCCTAAATGCAAAATATTCACACAGATTCTTACCGTCAAATTGTAGGTAAGAATTTTGAGCCTATCTCCGGTTTGCTGACCTGAAAAAAAATCAAGAAGTAATAGAAATTGTCGATGCTTCATATCTGAATTTTCTTGGTTGCTAACCATTTTCTCCTTGCCCTCCTCCGATAAATCGGCCAATCTTCTCGAAATTGTCGTCGTTTTCGTAGTCACTTTGCTTGGGCAGACACGCCACACCCATCGCGCTTCCCTCGAAGTCCTGAGAGTAATTTAGTTTTACTCTTTGAGAACCATATTTTGATGTGCCCGAAAGCCAACCAGCCAATTTATAGAGAAATTTCCAAATAAAAAAGAAACAGATTTACAGATTTACAGATTTATCCTGATATCAAGGCACTGGGCCTGCAGGAAGAAACATCGTTAGGGAAGGGATAGGGATCTATCTTCTTAGCTTTTTGTTGTCGGTGGCCCGTGGCGCTTAGTCGATGGCTTGAGTCCAGAAGTCCAGAAGAAACAACAAATAATTACATGTTCCAGTTCCGCAATGCCAATGTCATGATGATCTCGGTTGACAGGGTAGATTTTCTTGCGAATGCCAACACGCTTGAACGTTTCCTGAATGTTTTTGGCGACATTTGTAAAAATATTGCCTCTCGTATCTAATATCTGGCATAGAAGTGATGCCCATAGTACTTTGTGTTCTTCGATTTACGGTTTGCCGTTACCGTTTTTAATAACAAATTTCGTTAACTTGTTAAGCTTGAACACGGTGCTAAGGTAAATAAACATAAAATAAATGTGTACCGGAGCCGTGCTCCACTTGGTGCCTCCATACATCACAAGCCGTTTCCATTTCTCAGATCCCACTTCTGATCTGAACGATGTTTTGAATTTTGAAGGAAAGGATAAAAAAGAAAAACAATGTTTAAAGAAGGCGTAAACTCAATATTTTCGGGGGGTATCTGACGTCATAGGTCGATAGTTTCCGTAAACCACATTCCGAATTCGAAAATTAGAACTCGTTAGCTCTACTTTGAACCGAGTTACACGCGCGCAAAGTTTCTACAGGGCACAGGCAAAATCAAGATACGCGGTGCCAAGGGAAGGGGTCTAGGTCAAGACGCAGAGGAGATGGGAAGAGACGGGAGAGGAGCGAAAAACTCTCGCGTCAGTCACTCTCACCCTCTTACAGTACTTCCCCCTGATTGCACAGGGAAGTGCTTCCCCGAATTTGGAGTTTACGCCTTCTTTAAGGAGAGATAGGCTTCCCTAACAGAATAATGGTTTTAATTTTTGTTTTTGGCACGTTTCTTTTTTGTCGTCTAGTTTGTAGATATAATAATACAAAAAAATACTTACATGAGGCAATGCCGAGCGGTGATGATATGTCGGCGGGAGATGAACGAACCTTCGCAGAAGACGAGTATTCTGAAGAAGATAAGCTGAAGGAAGGGTTAAAATGGTTGACTGCTCGCGAGGGGGACTATTGCATAAAAATAAGCAGTTTTGCCGCCGTTCTAGGCCTTTCGGGATCGAGATAAATCTCGCAGAATTGTAGGGAAGGGCGGAACTTGCTCATTAATCTCAGGCACATCAACTCCAATGAACACTGCCCACGGCCAGTCGGCAAACGCGAACTCTTCGCCGCCAAACATTCGGTTACTGCAATAGAAATATTCGATTTGGAACGATGTTTTCTGAATATCCTGCCCATCTAGAAAACGGGAAGGAGAGGAACGATGCGATAAACCAAATTGATGTATCTTACCCAATTTATAATGGTCAAAATTTGACACTCAATAATCCTGAAAAATTCGTTATCTTATTTTACCAGTAGTTTCACCCCAAATTTGGCCATTCTTCTTCTTCATCTTTGTGTAAAAAATTAGAATCAAAGCTAACCTCGGTGGTTTCTTTCCACACATTGCTTGGAGTTCTTCGTTCTGAGCAGTAGTAAGACGATATGGGTCCTCTTTCATCATAGCATCAATGATTGAGCCCATTTCCTGTTAATTTCGTCGTGATTTCTTTGACACTGTGAGATTGATCAACCTTTTCATGTACGAGTCCATTACTGGCAGTTTTTCCGTACTTGGAAGCAATCCCAGTATTGGGCGAGAGTTCTACAATAAATTTCATCCAAAAGTCAGTGCTTCTAGAAGCTACGACCTGTCGCTAGAAATGAGCTTGCGAAAAGTCTCCGCTCAAACTTCTCTTCATCCTTACAGACTCCTGTGTGAATGCAAATGAATGTCGTGAAATATTCAATTCGAATTGCTCGAGTGGGGTACGGCGACTGAAATACTTCGCTAGCGAAGACACAAATCGAGTTGCCAGGTCAAATTAGGTTAGTTCGAATAAATTGTCAGATAGTATGTGAGAAAATTTGTTTAACAACTAACCTTTTTATCGTCCTGGAAAACGACAAAACCTATAAGCTCCTTGCGTGCCTGTGGATCGTCCGTGAGCGAGATCATCGCAGATCCACGATGTTCCTTAAATTTCCTTTGATTATGAGAGGTTACACGAATTTATTTACAGTACGTCATACCAGTGTGCATGCACTGTGGATGCACTGTGGCGTACGACTCACCATTTTCAATGCCACATTTGTGATGAAATAAATAACATTGTGCTCGTCCTTCTCTATTTCAGGGCCGGCAGATCTAGATTCGGGAACAGTATGAATGTGTATTTTCCGGGAAACGAGTTTTTCTGAACAACTTTTCGTGAATGTCAATTAAATCTGACTTTTTCCACCTTGTTCACTTGTTTCCACTTGTTGAACCACTTGGAACCGTGGATTCCATAGTAGTTCTTGATTAATGCAAATGGGTCTGAGTTTCAAGTTTTGATTTTTAAAAACTCATTTATGTACTAGCTCACTTTATGTATGATTCGATGGGAATTCTTTGTTGCAACTGAGCAAGTGCAAAATCGAATTCAATCTACAAAAAAATATCATGAGACGAAGAAAGAATAACAAACGTTTTTTTCGATTTTTTCAACGCGCGGAGCGATCACTTTTTCCACTTGAATCCAACGTTTTCCAACCTCAGAACTGGAGTAAAACCAATCGTAAAGGTCTTCCTGAAAATGATCTCGAATCACACTCGTTTCCCTGTATGCAAACGTTTTGGAAAGGAAAATCCTCGTCGCTCGAGTCCGGTTTCCTTTGAGGAAAAATTGCGTTCAGTACCGAACCGGACTCTTTCAAAGCGCTGTACGATTATATTTAATTTCAATGATTAACTCAAGAAATTACTGAATCAGACAACTTGATGTGCTGATAATATGAAGAGGAGAGATTAGTACACCTCAAATTATTTATATTCAAGTTTTTGAACGTGTTTTGGGAACCTGAGCATTTGAGAATCTCCTTGGTGTCCGTTTTCCGTGCCACTAATGTGACGAGGAAAGAATTGTCCATTTCGAGATTGTCTGTTTGTCTGAATGATGGAGAATTTTCACAATACGAGTAGCTCAATTTGCCTTTTGCCGCACTCTTGTCTCAAAAATCGGTGTTCTGTGTGAGTGATACGAGTAAACGGGGTCGAATGACGAACCATACTCATTCGATGCTCGGCACTGCACTCTTCTTCCTTCATGTAGGGATGAAACACGCCTGAAGTCGGATTTGCATTCTTTTTTGAATTGGAAATACGTTTTGCCTAAGGCTAGGGGGTCCTGGCTCGCGCGCGACGTTACAAATAATTAACCAACCGTTAAGAAAGAAAGGAATATCAGAATGTCGCCTCCACGTTTGCGTTTCGAATCCATGAATACACGCCCCGGTCATTTTACAGATGAAATCGCTCCAGAAATCAACGCTTACGGCCGTACCCTAAATCGATATTCTTTAATTTTAGGCTTGTTTTTTTTCTAATGAGTTGAGATTATGTTGTAGAATAAGAGTTTTGGTGTTGTTTTGGTACGTTTTGGGTGTAGCGTGCGTATTAGCAAATTCGAACTGAAAATGCCCATCACACATTAACCATTGCACCAGAACTAATGATTGTAAAAACGTGTTCGAGCGCTCAAAAGGTGTGTAAGATATAAACAACAATGAATGGTACCGCGCACATCTTTCAGTCCAATTCCGAGCAACTGATCCCTTCCATTTATGGTTCGAAACCAAATATCGCCCGGCAGACCCTGAAATGAAAGGGGTCAACATGTTCATAGAAAACGACATAATTCGGACTGTCGACTCTTCTCATTTTGGAAACTCTGTTTTTTTTTAAATGAGATTTATATTCATTTTTAATGCAATACAACCTCATGAATGTCTCCTCCTGAAGCGGAGGCGTCACTTATTAATCGATCCTCGCAGTTGACTTTCCGTTCATCGCAAAACTGATCGACTACGCCGAACACGATAGGTACTTTCTGATACGCTTTCTTCTCTGTGCTCGCTGCAGATAGAATTTTATAAGTTACTTTTGCATGTCTGTCAAACCAGAACGAGCCGAGATCAGAGAAACAGTGAATTTGTTATTCCTAGTAGATACTAGTTTTTATTAAAATCACTCACAAAGATGGAATACATCGATAATCGAGCTGGCAGGAATCGTTCCTTCGGGTTGCCTATTTATGCATACATGATTGAGATTATCCGGAAATACATCCTCGATTTGAATTATGGTAAAGTTATAAATCTGTGAATTATTTAATCGATTAATTCAAACATTAAATTCAAACATTATGAGCCTTTGATATTGTGGGAATGATAACATGCGCTATTTTATATTTGACAGTTAACTCGAGGTAGTGGGGAGCTTGCAAAATGGTGGTATCTGAATAGTGAATGTTTTTTTTTCTCATACATGTTTGAAGTTTACCAATTCCAGTCATATTCGTTGAATTAAAGACAAGTAATTCCAGGGATTCAATTGGTGTCGGAAAGTGCCCGCTTCAAGGAGTAATATGGAATAAGTCTTCAATAAATGTGAAATACCTGCCCCAAACGGCTGCTGTAGGAGCAACGACATATTTAGGTGTGATAACGGCGGCACCGATATAGCTGAATTAATCATTTTTGTAAAATGAGCTAAGTTTATCTCACGTTTGCGTCTCCTTATTGTGAATGGCAACGAACCAACCGACGTTTTTACCACTGAAAATAAAAGTGGTTTCTTTTGTGAAATTTTCCTGAAATATGCAAGCCAGCACGAATGCATCTATAATTAATTTTAAGGAACAAGTAATTAGCATATTTTTGAATACTGCACAAGAAGGTGATTATAACCTGTCAACATCACTGAATCCGCATCGATCATTCCATGCAGAGTGCTCGTTTTGGTCGAATCGAGGCAGAAAAGAGTAAGGACCAAGAGTGGATGAGAAAACGAGAAAAGAAATGGATAATAAAATCAAAACTATCCGCATCGAACCACGTGGAATATGTGCTAGCGAGAATTGATGAGAAATAACGATCTCTCTACATATTTTCCCAAGCAAATCATTGATCGAATCGTGAAATTGACTTTGCAAAAAAATGACTCAGTGATTCACTTTGTAAAAATCAATTCCGTGATTTTGTAAGAAATAGACTCAATTGCGAACAACGAAAAAGTGAACGAATTCTTTTCATGTTGCACGATTAAAATGACGAAATCGTTTGTATAATGCTCAGTGGATTTGCAGCTGGGGCACTCCGTCACAACAACATTCATTGGATATAATTGTTTATCGGGCAAGGACAAAACAAGACATTATCTCCCTAGTATTCCAAAAACCAGTCCGTCCGAGAAGGATCTTTTATTTGTTTTTTATTTGCTTATTTTTCTAGATTTTTATTTTATCTTTTTACAGTCACGTGATCCTGAAAATAATATTTTCGTTTTTAATTCAATTTGAATTAACCGTCAATCTCGATATCCGCCACTGGATCCTCGGCAGTTGGGTTGTCCGGACAGATTCCCGTTATTCTGTGAATAAATGTTGTGTAATTCGAAATTTTGAAACCCGATCTCAAAGTGCTTGTGAGACTAGACATGAATACAGCACAGACTAGAGTTCGAAATACGGGTCTCTTCATTTCACGTGCTCTCTCGCCGGTCAGAGACACGAGAGAGTGTGTGAAATCAAGAGATGTGTTTTTTCGACCCGTATTTCGAACACTTGCACAAACTATTGAGCGAACACCTACATCGAAGTAGTAAAATATATAATTAATCAGTAACCTGCAAATATCGAAAACGAAGAATTTGGGCGTCGTAAAAATGTCCCATCCATCATAGCAATCGTTTTCATTGCAGTGTTTGGTATTGTTGTTGCCTTTAAGCACGCCATACAACACAAATTTATCGTCAGAGAGCCGGCGACGGAGCAGCGGACCTCCACTGTCACCCTGCCAAACAGTATTTAATAGAGTTCGAACTGCGGGTGATCGTCTCTTCATTTCACGTGCTCTTTCACCGGTCAGAGACACGAGAGTGTTTGTGAAATGAAGAGACGATTACCCATATTTCAAACTCTATTAGATATTTAAAGTTCTTCCTTCAAGAAGGGGGGAGGGGTGGAGAACTCATTTCCACCCATATCCTCGTACCTTACCTTCATTAGTTTATCATTTACTCATATTTTCATTCTAATATCCAATATCCCCTTACGTTAGCGGCGTATCCGTGTGCTTCCCTCGCTTCTCTCGTGCGGTATGACATGAAGAAGAGCTGTTTCGCGAGCACTCCCCTCGGTGCATACACAACATCAGAATCCTGGAAATAATGAGCAAAATCATGGCTGCGGGTATAATTAGAAAAACTGGTATAGTAAATAGTCGAAAATAACTATAATAGAAACACCGAAACATTTCGTTATTGTATTTACGAAGAAAAGAAGGTGAATAGAATAATTTCTAGGAATATTCAAAAAGAAAGTGAACGTTTGGTCATACCGTTAAATTGTAAGTTAAAATTTTCATTAGATCTCCAGTATCTTGACCTGAAATAAAAACTTGCAACAATAAAATAAATCAGTTTCTAATGTCGTTGTTAAGAGCCATTCGATAGTAATCAACTATTTATTCTCTATTCAAACAATGAACTATCAATGAATAATGTGTGAAAAACAGATAATATTTTTTGTCTCGGTGGCTCACCATTTTCGCCTCGCCCTCCTCCGATAAATCTGCCAATCTTCTCGAAATTGTCGTTTTCATAGTCCGATTTCTTGGGTAGACACGTTACGCCCATCGTACTTCCTTCGAAGTCCTGATTGCGAGAAGTACAGGTAATGTGTCCCCTATCGAGAGAGAATGTATTTTAAGAGCCATGTTATGGTGGTTACATGTCACAGTGAAAAAGATACTATTGGCGTTTACCCCATTTTTTTAAATCGAAAACAACAATAATGATCAATGCTTACATGTTCCAGCTCCGCAATGCCAATGTCATGATGATCACGGTTAACTGGGTAGATCTTCTTTCGAATTCCCACACGTTTGAACGTTTCCTGAACGGGTTTGCCTTGTTATCGCTTTCACAGTTAATTTCAAGGGTCACCACAACGCTAGGGCCAACAAGAATATTATTTTGAAAGATGGTAATTCAATTTCGAGCAGTTAGGGTAAATTTAAATTTTTACCGGTGCAGAGTTCCACTTGGTTCCTCCGTACGCCACAAGCCGTTGCATACCCTCGGTTCGCGGTTCAGCTCTGATTGATGTAATATTAGTTGAGCGCTGTGTTTTTATTTGCTTTTAAATCATCTCAATATAAGAGGCTGCTTGCGTAGGAATCGGACAAATCAGAAAGGGTTTGGCACAGCTCAAAAATTTTGATTCTCTGAAACTATGCTATTTGGGGTTCTGAAGGCTGCTGATGACGATGGGCCTATTTATTTAGCATGTCGATCTGCCGTTGGCTCCAGATGCTTTATAAAGCGAAAGAACCTCTGCATACTGAAAAGCTGAGCAATGCTAGTGCACCCCAATTGTAATAACATGCTGCGTAGGTGGGGTATATTACAAGACAACAAAATGCTCACATGAGGCAATGCCGTGCAGTGATGATATGTCTACGGGAGATAAACGCACCTTCGCAGGCGGCAAGCGTTCTGAAGTATTGTATAAAACAATGTTTTTAAACATACGTTATGTTCTAGATCCTATCATTTCACCAGAGGTCACATTTGATAATGCTTGTATGATTGTACGTATGAATGAACTAGCAGAGTTTTGAACGCATGGAATTACGTTATGACCGGACTAATTAAATAGTTTCGAAACATACTTTTTGAAGACGGGTGCATCGACTACAATGAAGACGGCCCACGGCCAATCGTCAATCGCGAATTCCTCACCGCCAAACATTCGGTTGCTGCAATTGAAAACCGTTTTCGAAATCGTTGAATGCCAGGGAAGTTTTTCGAAGCTAAACATTCTTTTTATTTCAATAGATAACAATTTGTTTAATCGGATTGGAATATTATAAACAATTCAACTATTTGGCTTTTTTGCAGCAATTCTTCAGAAATCTAGAAGAAAAGAAAACATCCGGGGACTATTGTGAGATTATTTCCCATTCCACGCGTAGTTGACCTTTAACGAACTGAGTGGTGGGAGGAGGGAGGAAGAGGCCGGGAGGAGGCTAGTGATCTACCTGCTCTCCTCTCCCCTATCCTCTCTCTTCCAGACAATCAATACGCTAACCAGCACATTGAGTTTGCTGAGCATTTGAAACGCACGATAGGTTAACGGGATTCATCTCTATAAATGCGAGTCTCCCACCTGGGTGGTTTCTTTCCGCACATTGCTTGGAGTTCTTCGTTCTCAGCGGGAGAAAGACGATATGGTTCCTCTTTCATCATAGCATCAATGATTGAGCCCATTTCCTGTTAAATTTGAAATCGGTAATACAGAAATCAGATTGATAAAAAGTCAACCTGTTCATGCAAGAGACCACTGCTGGCTGTTTTCTCATATTTGGATGCAATCCCGGTATCGGGCGAGAGCTCTACAATGATTTGCTTCCCAAAATCATTGACAATCTTTGCCAATTGTAGTGACAGACCTCTCGCTAGAAATGAGCCCGCATAAAGTCGTCGCTCAAACTTCTCTACATCCTTGCAGACTCCAGTATGGATGCAGATAAACGTGGAAAAATATTCAACTCGAATGGCTCGAGTGGGAAATGGAGCCTAAAATGTTGCATTGGTCCAAATTAGGATCGACTTGCCAAACGTTGGGAAACTAACCGAGGCTTCTTCTTGGGAAATGACAAATCCAATGAGCTCTTTTCGAATCACTCTGTCGACAGTGGGAGAAATCAGAACAGACCCGCGATGTTCCTAAAAATATGTTTGATATTTAATTTTCGAATGTATACATTTATAATCGTAATAATTCGATAATTGAATTGGCTTACCATTTTCAATTCAGCACTCGTGAGGAAATTAATTACATTGTGCTCATCTTTCTCACTTTCAGAACCTGCTGATTGAGACTTGGGGACATTATGGATGTGTATTTCCCGGGAAGCGAGTTTATCTGGACTTTTTTAAATTTCATTATCTCAGACACAGCGTGCCAGAGTGGATCGAAAACCTCATTTGCGTGGCGGATGGCCATTTCTCTTCTCTCGCTCACTAATCCTTTCCACCCCTCTCATTCTGCGCCCTATTCTGTCAATGACTCGGTCGGTGGAGACAAATGAGAAGAAAGAGTGTTAGATTGCGTGTGAAACATATATCATTATTTTTCTGATTTATATTTTTTCATCATTTTTCGGACATTTATCATTATAGTTTAGTGCAAAATTTACCTTTGACTTCAACCAATGCTTGTGCATTTCGAAACGGTCTCAAAATCTTTCGAAAACTTCTAAAAATGGTCGTTTTGCCTACGCGAAGTCCTACTCCTCGGAAGAGGTTGAAGTTATTGACATGGCACCTGTGCAGAAAGCTTCCCAAACCCTTCGGCCATAGTGCCAAGGTCGACGATTTTTCAATTTCGATTCCATTCGCGCACAGCATGAGCAAACGTTCCGAAAACCAGGTCAAAACCTTCAAAAATGGTCGTTTTGCCTACGCGAAGTCCTACTCCTCGGAGGAGGTTGAAGTTATTGACATGGCACCTGTGCAGAAAGCTTCCCAAACCCTTCGGCCATAGTGCCAAGGTCGACGATTTTTCAATTTCGATTCCATTCGCGCGCAGCATGAGCAAACGTTCCGAAAATCAGGTCATTTTCCTTCATTTCACGCCGCTTTCCCCTCTCTCGCGGCTCAAAATGACTCGCCCTCCATCTCTCCTCATTAGAATACATCCGCCGTGGCGAACAAAGGGGGTGATCCTCAATGGCACGCTGTGTCAGATGTCACCGTTTCCACCTTTTTCACTTGTTTCCACTTGTTGAACTACTTGGAACACTGGGTTCCATACGACTTCTTGTTTAATACAAATAGGTCTGACATTCGAGCTTGATAAAAAAAAACTGATTCATTTGCTCACTCAATGTATGATTCGAAGGGAATCTTCTGTTGCAATTGAGCAAGCGCAAAATCGTAATCGTTCTGCAATAATCAAAACATAAAATAAAAAATATATAAACGTACGTCTCTCGTGTCTCGGCGAACATGAGGAGCAATCACTTTTTCCACCTGAATCCAACGTTTTCCAACCTCTGTGATATTGTAATGCCAATCGAATAGGTTTTCCTGAAAAAAGTGATGGAATTCCATTCATTTCTCCAAGCGCAAACTTGTTGAAACGGAAAATCCTCTTCGGTTAAATCGGATCTTCTTTGAGGAAAAATCGCATTCAGTACCGAACCAGATTCTTCTAGAGCACTGTTGAAATTGTGGAAAAGTATTTAATTTATTAAATTTGAAAGCAATTACTGAAGCAGACAGCTTGAAGTGCTGATAATGTGAAGCGATGAAATTAGCACTCCTTAAATATGTTTTATTTAATTATTTTTGAAGGGCAGTGAACCCGAGCATTTGAGAATTTGCTTGGTGTCCGTTTTTAGTGCCACTAATGTAACGAGGAAGGAATTGTCCATATCGAGTCCATAGTCATCCTGAGGGTACCTTAATGAAGGCAAACTTTTACGAGCTGATTTGCTTGGATTACCGTTTGCCACATAATTGTTTTAGCAACCGTTGCTCTGTATGAGTGAGGCGAGTGAATGGAGTTGACTGACGAACCATACTCATCCTATGCTCGGCACTACACTCCTCTTCCTTCTTGTAGGGATGGTAAACTCCTGCAATGGGGTAAAGGAGGCCACCCTTTAAAAATATGTACGTCATTAGAGAATAAAATGGATACACATTCTCCTGTATGGTTACAGCTCATCCTTGAAAGTGAAAACCAACCAACCGTCGAGAAAGAATGGCATCTCAGAGTTTCTCTTCGAAGATTGTGTTTCGAATCCATGAATACAGGCGCCAGTCATTTTGCAAATGAAGTCGCTCCAGAATTCAATGCTTACGGCTGTACTCTAGAATTATATTATTTCTTCCCAATTTTTTGTATTGAGCTTTATCAGGGAATTATCTCAAATTTGCGCTTGCCCGTGAACATACATCGCACAACAGAATCAAAGCAAAAAAACGAGTGAGTTTTACATTTTTGTCAACGTTTTTGAGTATTATTTCGATTTTCCACTATCTCGAACTGTTGGCACTCACTCATTTTACTCAATATTCTGCGATTATAGTGGTAATATCAGGCTAATGAGATAGCATAAACGAAACCGCACATCGCCGATTCCAATTCCGATCAAATTATCTCGACCATCTATGGTGCGAAACCAAATATCGCCCGGTAAACCCTGAAATTAAACTCATCTATTATGAAAACAGCAAACGATAGTGAACCTTAGTAAAAGAATTGTCCAATGTGTCTCCACAATACATATGATCCTCACAGTATAGAGCTCCCATCCATAAATCGCAAAACTCGCCTTGAACCCCAAACTCGACCGGAATCTTCTGATACGCTCTTTCGGCCGTGCTCGCTGAGTTTTTTTTCATTCTCGTTTTTAAACCTAGTACTAAACGATATCACTCACAAAGATGGAATACATGGATAAGTGATAGAGCGGGAATCGTTCGTTCTGGTTGCTTATTTAGACAAACGTGATTAAGATTATCCGGAAAAACATCCTCGATTTGAATTATGGAAAGGTTATAAATCTGCAAATAATTTGATCGATAAAAGGTCTACGATGATTTTAAACATTTTTCGTATATGAAATCGTGGGAATAATAACGTGCGCAATTTTGTATTTGACAGTTAACTCGAGGTAGTGGGGAACTTGCAGAATTGAGGTATCTGAATGTTAAACGAAATTTTTGGTATGCGTTCGAAGCTCACCAATTCCTGTCATGTTCGTAGATTTGAACACTAGGAGTTCCAAGGATTCAAGAGGAGTCGGAAATGGCCCACTTCAAAGGAGTAAAAGGAATTAAACCTTCAATAATTGCTGAAATACCTGCCCCAAACAGCAGATATAGTGGTAACTGCATATTTAGGTGTGATAGCGGCAGCACCGATATAGCTGAATTAATCTTTTTCTTGTAAAATGAACTAAGTTTATCTCACGTTTGCGTTTCCTTATTATAAATGGCAACGAACCAACCGACGTTTTTACCACTAAAAATTTAAAAAAAATCAATGTTTCGATCATGGAAGATTGTCTAGTAGAGACTTTTTCAGAGATTTTTTCAAAGTGAATATTGTTTTTTTTTACAAATAGCGAAAGAAAAGTGACTACAACCTGTCCACATCACTGATACCGCATCGATCATTCCATGTAGAGTATTCTGTTTGGTCGAATCGAGGAAGGTAGGAAAAGGGGCCAAGGGGGTTCGTACAAACGAGTAGAGAAATTGAGAATAAGAACAGAAATTGCCGCATCGGGACACGTGTAATAATGTGCTAGCGAGAAGAAAGAACAATATCGTTCATCATATTTTCCCAAACGAATCATAGATCGAATTCGAAAGTTTTGTCAGTCGATAAACGTGATTGAGTATATCGATTTGTTTGAAGAATAATTGATGGAATCGCATGAATGGCTTATTAATGAGAAATAGAGCGCAGAGAAACGAGATAACACTTGCCGAGGGTCTGCTCTTCTGAGCTCCACTGAGTCTGATGCTGATGTCTGAACGTATTGTGTAGATTGATAATGCGAAAGATTCGTGAAACGAGGAAGTAAGAATTCATCGAAATGCAGATGGGAAAATACAGTCGAGGGGTTATCTAAATACGAGCTATGGATAAAACTGTTGACAATAAGAATAAAATGAAAATTCACAATGAGCATTCAACCACGATGAATGAAGATTTTAATCAGTTCGAGGAATAATGCGATCTGTAAATTATCAGAAAAGCAAGGGCATGCATACATCAAAAAGGAAGGAGGGGTGAGGGGTTTAGGGGCCACAAGCCCCGCCCACTTTGGTGTGACATGCGCCTCCAATAAAAACGAGACGGGAGCAGCACAAAGTTCATTCTAAACGAAATCACTCGTTCGACAGCGCGTTGGATAGCTATTACTACCATCTATTTATTGGTCACTATACCCAAAGTGAAAAACAACAACAAGTAGATCAAAATCGATAATAAAGGTAGGGAATAGGCTATTTCTGCTACTTCCCGTGTAAAAACCTTTTGGGTATAGAAATTTTCTGGCATAAAGGAACTTTTTAGGAATTTTAGAGAAAAAATTAGATTTTTAGGAATTTTCCCTGATTTGTGCCAGAAGCTCGAATGAGGGGCGGCGGAGGCGAGCGAGAGAGCGGGGGGAGGGAGAGAGACACATGCAAATTAAGCTCCGCCCCCTTCTCTCTCGTCTCGCCTTTCCCTCCTCTTCCCCGGTGCGTTCCGCGCGTACTTCTTGGGCTCTAGCGCGCCTCAGAGAAAAGATATCGACAAACGGTAAAAAGTATGATGATATTAGGACCACGAGGGATAGTTTGAATACAAATTTGACCCCAATGTGCAGAATCGGCTACATGCGTTGCGGCCCCTAGTCATATTATTGACATTTATTCTTCCTCTTGGCGGTTCTATTCAAATTGCTCCTTGAGTGTTCTGTTTATCACGGCTGGCCGTGTGAGTGAGGCTCCGTCCTAAAACTCAAAATAAAAAAAAGATAATTTTTTCCAAATATCTTCCTCAGCATGGTCAGACTGTCATTACATTCACTATATCATTGAAAACGAATTAAAAATTTTTTTCGGGGCGATCTTCACCATTCTAGAAAAATGAGCCGATTGCTCACCATTGAGGAAGTGGACGATACCTTTTCAGTAGGAGTAGAAGGCGGATTATGAAAATTATTCTGAAATTCAGATTATTGAAATGTCTCGCAGACTTACTTTTATTTCAGGAAATATTAACTCACACAAGACTCTGGAGCGGTCTGAGCCTCCATCAACGGCATGCAGGGAGGACCCTGAAACAATGGTGGTAGATGGAATGGTGCGATTGTGGAAGCCGATTGTGTCAGGGGCTTTGATTTTTCCGATAGCCATTCGCAATAGGGCTTTCCTCAACGTCCCTCTACCACAATTATTATCAAGGCCTCTCCTTGGTAGATGCTTTATCGGCCGCCTCCGTAGCATGATCAGCATCTGTGGGGGCATCCTTGCGTTGAAGGGTCTGTAATTCATTCATTATTTATTCCGTCAGAATAATGTACATAAGAAGTGCGAGAGAGTTGACCAGAGACGGATGTCCGTCGACGATGTCGATTCGGTTCTTGCGGCAGCAAGGGTAGGGGAATGGGGAGGGGAATGGGAATATTATCTCACACTCGTACGCTCCAGTAGCTCCTTCATCGCTTGTTCGCTCAACTTTTCCACACGTCGTTGACGTGCAATTCTCTGAAAGACCAGGCAATGCAGGTAATGCATTCTTTTCATCTCAGTGTTTTTCCCAATGAGACATACATCCTCCATCTTTCTCACTAGCTCATTAGTCTTCTCAATTGCCCGACCGGATTTGCCCATAATTATTTCCTGCTGCTCTTGTAGTGAGTTGATCTGGAAAATGGTGTTGAAACATTAGGCATTGCTTCAGAATCCACCTTTTCTTGAGCATTCTTGAGCTGAGTAGTCATCTTGCCTATCTTGAAACACGCAAGGGAAAAGTTATCGTTGGCCTGAAAGAGATATTTTTAGATGAGAAACGATAGCTGAAATCAGACCGTGTCTCTCTGCTTCGTTGCCTCTTTCCTTTTCTCATTTGCTTCACTCTCCCTCTTTATCGCCTGATCGAGCTGCATTGATACGTGGTCTATCTGAAAATTGACGTTGGTCAATCCCAAATTTTACACTCTGCAAACTACATCGACTGACTATTTTGCATTCCACGCGCAGCTTGCCGTTGACGAACTTTCGCACTAGCGTTGCGAGAAAGACGCCGCAGGGTGGCTTGTGATCTACCTTGCCTTCTCCCGGGGAATCGATCAAAACGAAACGTTTAGTTTGCCAGCCGTTTAAACGCATGATATTATTACGTAGTTACCACCAACTCACTTGAAATAGGTAAAGGTAAAGATGTATCCACGTCAAGCGATTTTACAGTCGTAGATAAGACAACGCTAGGTGGGACCTACTGGTAAGGCCAGCTGTTTACTCACTTGAAACTTGTGACGGAATTCCGCGTTTTTTATCTCGTAGTTCTGCTTTTCTACGAGCAGCTTCGCCTCCAGCGACTCAACTCTTTCAGTTCTCTCCTTGAGCTCGAGAGTGAGATGGCGAAGCTGAAACGGAAGGTGTCTAATAGAATGCATAATCCTTATAAGGATCATCGTCTCTTCATTTCGCATACGCTTTCGCCAAGCGACCGATGAAGAGAGTGTGTGAAATGAAGAGACAGCGATTCGTGTTACGCATTCGAGTGTCTAATATAAAATTTCTATAAAGTATATTGAAGTAGTGGCTAGATTCGAGCTATTTTTCTTTTCTATTAGGCCGTGATTAAAATTTTTTACCCTGCTATCCTTCCAATCCTCCTCTTCAGCTTCATTCTCGGCCTCATCCTCAACTTCCTTCTTAATCTCCTTCTTAGCGCCTGCTGTTGTCAGTTCCGCTCTTTCCTGCTTCGATGCAACCTCGACGCCATCGTTCTGAATCTTATTCGATATTACTGTTCAGTCTGAAACAAAGCAAATGTTCATCGAACCTCAGACGCCTTCCTCTTCGTTCCACGTTCGCCTCCGCATTGCACTTCCACGTTACCGTCGTCTCCCATCTGGATGAGTGGAATTTAATCTTATTATATTTTCAGATCGGCCAATGCATTTTTCGTGCTGCCTACTCAGGGGTTTCGTCCTTCTAACCTTCTCACCTCAGGCGGAGCCTTGCATCCCGCAGCCCTGTATCGAGTGACCATTGAGCTCTGAAATGCAAGACAGATCCCACTCTTAAATTCGACATGAAGTGTTCAACCAACGCTTCACAACCGCATATCTGGGCAAGACATTATTATTTCTTTTAAAATCCTTAGAGATAAATAGGAAATGCAAGCCAACCACGGGAACGGTAGGACGGCGCCCTACTCGCGGCGTGTATTCGACATCCATCTTTGGAACTTGATGAGACTGAAACGACTACAAGGCGAGGTTCTATGGGAATAGGAGAATCTAAATTCAAAAGATATGGAACAGAGTGATTGACTCGTCTGAAGAGCACTGGGCTTTGACAAACTGAAGAATTCTTTACCAATATCAAGCTGATCATTCACATACAGGCGCAAAATAAATAATATGATTGTTTAAATAATTAGATTAGCATCATGAAAAAGTGGGAATTAATTGATTTTCGATTTACTACATGACATGATAAGAAACATTAACGTATTGGGAGATTATATTACGAGGTCGATGCTTCAGCGGATTCTGCCATTCCACTCCGCCATTCCATTACGATCTGCTCGTTCTCCTGTCGGCTACGCACCAGCTCTTCACGCAGGCCCTTCAAGATCAGAATTGAGAACATATTGCATAAAATCTTACAAAGATAACCCAAAATCCTTGCCTGGACCAGCCCCTGCCATTCTTCCGTAATGCCCTTCCATTCAGCCTCCTTCTGAGCGAACTTCGCCTTCTCCTTCGCAAATTCCGCTCGGAGTCGAGCAAGCTGAACAACATTCATGTATTCAGAAATTTGAGTCACTTTTAAAGAAGGAGTGGCACGAATATCTGGCTAGCTGAGTTCTCGATGTCAGACGATGTGGCATGAGCACCCCATAACGCTTTCGAAACTCCCATGTTTTCAATTTTCGTTTAAACCGAGATATACTTGATTGGCTGATTGCCAAGTCGCCTGATTGCCTGGCTGATTACCAAGGCAACGAGCTAGAGAGCATGCAAAATGAGGAGAGCGCTCCGCCTCACTTTGCATATCGGCGCGATTCGTGCCTCTCCTTCTTTAAGACGATGCTGAAGGAGCACCATATTTTCTAAAAATAAGCATTTCTAAAGAAGCAGCACCAATCTTAGAAAAACCTCCGTCTCTACTAATTTAAGAAAAATAGAAAACCTACTGCAGTTCCAAGTCGAGCCTCTTCCTCCGTCTTTCGCGTCTCCGGGCCTACCGACTGGAATTCGTAAGTTCAGATCGGTGATTAATACGCACCAACTCACTTTGTCCTCCTTCGCCACTGACGTCTGTGCGTTGATCAGGTCAGCCTGTACTCCAACATGCTGAAATTACATCGTCTTAGATAACAATGGATCATCGAAAGGAGGACCCAGGACGGATTCTCATCGGCTCAAGTGATCTACATTCAAGAAAGGCCCCACTCAAGAAGGCTGCTTCGTGAGTTTACTCTTAACCACGCAAGTCAGAACTTCGACGGCTGGATGATACACTTCGTGGCTCAAGATTAGGGTTGTCTAAATGAAGAGAATGAGGACGAATGAAGAGGCATTTTCCCTCTCCTCATTCTCCCTCTTCATTGAAGACGGCGCGGTCGTGCGAGCTCTTCAATGAAGAGGCGAATGAAATGGATTATCACCTTACTTCCTGGTATTCATGCAGGTTAATTAGCTATTTTTATCAACAAAATAATGTTAGGATGTCCTTAGTTGAATATGGAAAAAGATCAGTTCAAAAATCCAGGTTTCAGGGCGTTTTTCTCATGGTAGAATAGTTAGCCCATTCGCCCCCTCTTCATTGAAGAGCTCTCCGCGTCGCCCCTTCTTCGTTGAAGAATGACACCGATGAGCGCGCGCGGGGAAAGGGGAAATGAACTCTTCATTTCACTTCTTCATTCGCCATCCCTACTCAAGATCTATCGACTCAACACGACGGACAATCGACAACAAAAAGCAAAGAAGAAACCATCCCTTGACCCATTTTCACTAAGTACGAAGATCCCAATCCCCTCCATTATGATGTTTCCCCCTGCAGGCACAATGCCTTGAATCAGGATAAATGTATGTTCGTAGTTAACAATGACTCCAACTCAGCGTGCCTGCTCATGAGTCGACTCGGCCGCCGTCTCCAGCTGGGCTTGAACACCCTAAAAAACAAGCGCTTGGCATATCACAACTAGGGCTGGTAAATGAAAAAAACTTTATTTAAACATATCACGACAAAAACACAAACTTGCCTCCAGAATGCGCGGTCCCCATGGGGAAGCAGAAGGGCCAGATCCTTGAGAAGAGCGGCCGTGAATGAAAGGGAATGGAGCAGAGTGGGGAACAGATGGACGATTCTGGTCTGTATGAGCCAGATAGGACGGTGAAGATGCAGCAGGCAGATTCGAGGGCGACTCGGGAGAGTCGTCGGGCAGTTGAGGAGACGGGGCGGATGGAGACACGGCAAGTGGCTGCAACGAGGGGTATTTACATGATGACTTCAACAGGAACGTCTTCACCGGGGAGGATCTGATCTACTACAGGCAGGAGCTGAATCCTCGCAGGTTCATTCTTACGACCTCATCTTACCAGAGCATTCATGTGCGAACACCTTCACCTTGAAAAGAGTGATACCCCCCCCCTGTAATCAGCGCACTCGTTCTGAGAAGTCACACCCAATCTCCTAGGCAAGTGATTGATCAAAGGCAATCTCAAGCAATACACTGCGTTGGTTTCACTTATTGATTCGCTCTCAAAGAGACCCCACCTGTTGCTGGTGGTACTGGACCTGCTGCGCAGGTTGTGCCGTTGGCTGATTGAAGCTCGTGGAGAAGGAAGACTAAAATAGCTCAAGCACTCGACCATTTGTCGTCTCCCAAGCGCACGAAGGAAAAAGTTTGGTCGAAAGCTCACTGGAAAAGGACCGATGTATGGGCCGTTCCAGAAATGCTGCACACCATGACCATTTGTAGGAAATGCAGATCCTCCAGAACCCTGCAACTTTGACATTTTTATAAGGGTTATCACTCTTTTCACGGGGACGGTTTTCGCTCTTGAATGTTCTCGTAAGATGAGGTTGCGAGAATGAACCTGAGAGGTTCCAGCTCCCGCCTGTAGTAGATTAGATCCGTAAAGTGCTGAAGGAAAGTATTGAGATTTTCCCGTTGACGATGAAGAAGTCATCATCTAAATATTTTCACTCAAAAAGTGGCCTAACTGGGCTATAGTTCCGAATTACGGACCGATAAGCCTATTATGATTTCACAGAAAATTACCGCAACAGCTGATCTCTTGGGAGGCGGTAGATATGCGTAGCCTTGCTGCAGCAGCAGCTGCTGGTGCAGTGGAGCCGAGGAAAGTGTTAGGGCAGACTGTAATGAATACCTATTTTATATTTGAACAAATTTTAAAGTTTATCCCTATTTCGATAGCAAAAATCTCATATCTAACCCACAAAGCTCTTACTTACCGTATTCGTCGAGAATTGTTGAGATGAGAGAATGTTGTGTGGATGAAGCTGCACATACCTTCCACCAACTTGAATATGTTGAGTCTAGAAGCAATGTGAAATCAGTGTGGAAGTCTTTAAAAAACAACCGTTTTGATCTATGCATTTGCGACTTTTAGGGTACTGAATATTTTGATTACCTGATTTGAATCCATTTCTTGTTGCAGTGCTTGTTCCTTCATACATCTGACTAACTCGGCGTAGTTCTGATGCGAATGATAGGTAATTAAAAGCCCGATTTCTATGTGTTATAGTAAACAGTGGTTAACCACGAGAAACGTCTTTACTCACTTCACTGGAAAGATTGCCGATGAAATACGGGTCCATATTGATATTGAGAAACGAAATGGACTCTGGAATAGCCACTTATCATAAGAGTGTAGACATGAAAGGATAATGAGAAATAAATCAACGATGACGACTATACTAATTGCATATCTCACAGCTCAAACAGAATAAATTCATAATTACGCCTCTCTCGGCAATCTGTCAAGACGGATAAGTCCCATAAAAGTGAGTGGGAATGGGATAGGAAGAGGGCGGAATAGGGAACGGAAGAGAAAAGAAGGAGAAGGAAAGTGCTATTGGGAGTCATAAGATAGAAGTCGAGATCAATTTAGACATTCACGAATGATGACACAGCAAATCCATCCCAGGAAAGCTGAACGCAAGGACGGGGCCGAATTGTCATCATCTTCTCACCCCTCCCTTGATTTGAGCCTGTTTCGCCAGAGTGAGAAAATGGACGGGGAAGGGAAAAGGGGAGAATGGAGGGATAGAAGGGCTCAGACAATTGTTCTCGGCCTTTGCGAGTAAGTTGATATAGATAGATAAAGTGTATTGCTATGAAGGTCTGCTCGCGCGCGGAAAGAGGATAACAATTACACCGTTATTGCTAATGATCACACTCACCTCTCACACCTCCCCTCTCTCCCCCATTTTCCATTCCTCAGTGTCAGTCCAGTCTCTCACAGGTAGGTACCGCCCACTTCTCAGGAATGCAGAAGGTACGGTAATCCCCTCTCGCTGCAGTGTTATCCCCCTCACTTAACCCCAAATCGGTAAACAGAAGCTCGAGCAATAGAAAGAAGAGGAGGAGCAGGAGCAGTAGGATGCGCGGGGCGGATGAGTGAGTGAGAGAGAGACCCAGATAATTGGGCAGGTGGGAGATTAGGATTAGAGATGGGAAAGGAAGAGGGAAGAGTCGCGAATGTATGCAAAGTGAGTCGCGCTCTTCCACAAGAGCGAGAGGGAATGGCCTCTCTTCCACAAGAGTGAGATCTCTTCCATAAGACTGAGAGCGAAAAAGCTTTAAAAATAAAGGAATTGAGGCGGATTTTTGCACCCAAGTGATAAATATGTTGAAAATCATTAAGGTAGGTTAGTTTGAGAAAAAACCCAACAATTTGCTCCATTTTCAAAGCTTTTTCGCTTTCAGTCTTATGGAAGAGATCTCACTCTTGTGGAAGAGAGGCCATTCCCTCTCGCTCTTGTGGAAGAGCGCGGCTCATTTTGCATACATTCGCGACTCTTCCCTCTTCCTTTCCCATCTCTAATTTAGGATGGAATGAAAAGAAGTGGAGATGTTGCTATGGATCCTCAAGAGTGGAGCCAGGGGAGAGGAAGCGAAAGGAAAAGAGGAGAGGGGAACGGTAAAAGTAAGATTGGGGTATTTGGGGAGAAACAACATGGAAAGAGAAGAAGGAAATGGGATGGTGGAAGCAAGGATGCAGAGGAGCAAATAGTTACGGGAGGAAGCATAGAGCATTAGGGCGATACTAACTCGCTCTTTCCGGAAGAACAGTCTGGGAAATTAGGCTAAAGTAGGAAGAGAAATAGGAATTCGCCAGACCGATGAATCGAATGAGAGGCCTGTGCGGTCTGCTGGAGAAATGACGGAGGAACGGCGCCTCCCCTACTCCACCTTCTCTCCATCTTTTTCGCCCCCCCCCCTCTCTCTCACCTATCCTTCGTTCCATTTGGAATGGGCGGAGTCACAGGGGTGAGAAAACGGAAGAAGGGAGTATGTGAGGGGGCGTATTGATTTCTGGAAGAGAATGCTCGAAGTGCATAACGAAAGGAAAGAACGCGATGAAGAAAAATGAAGAAATAGCTGTGTAAAAATGACCGAACATTTGGATACTAGGAAACATTTTGCACCCAAAGGTATGTGAACGCGATAAGGTTAGGTTCTCATCAAGTTATCGTCCGTATTCCACCTAGAGCCACGTTGGAATACTCTTCCTGATTCATTTCCGGAAGGATGGGCTCTCGTCATCTCTCGTGTTGGTAAGAATAACGAAATAACTCGAAGAAGATTAACATCTCTCTTCATTTCACGCGTGCTTTCAGATTTTTCACCGCCGAGAGTTCTCATCTAATCTCTAGTTACCCTATCGGCACTTCGGCTAATGCTCCAGTGCATTACGCCCAACATGTATACCAAGTTCCATCTCCACTTTTCAATCCAATTTGAGAAAATTGATTACAAAAAAACGGGCATCTTCACCGAAAGTCATAAACTCTCCGCACTCACTCACAGGAAATTAGCTCCCGTCTGCGGAGAGCGGCCTGAAAAAAAGAATATTTTTCTCGCAAAAAAGTCACGTTTACATTACAAATTATTCCAAAAACAATTTTCACCTCTCGAACTCTGAATATTGAAGTATCAACAGTTCTCCTAGAAAACTTGCTTGTCTGAAATTCTGAATAATTATTAAAAAGATTAAGTGCGCTCACTTCTCTCAGACCAAGCAGGCATTGGTCTTCCACGAACGATAAGACAATGTCGAGGAAGATGATGAAGGTTAATTCGAGCATGCTGAACCATCTTGGTCATTAAATTCGAAGTTTCTGAATCACTTTACTTAGTAAATGAGCTAATTGTAAGAAGTTTCAAAAGATAGTGAAGACGGTAGGTTTGAATGGATTATTACCACACGCGTTGCCAGAGCATCCATTGTAAATTTGATTATGATATCTTCATAATTATTATCGTGCGTTTCAAATGCTCAGCAAACTCAATGTGCTGGTTAGCGTATTGATTGTCTGGGAGAGAGAGGAAGGGAAGAGGTAGAGGGGAGGAGAGCAGGTAGATCACTAGCCTCCTCCCGGCCTCTTCCTCCCTCCTCCCCTCCACTCAGTTCGTCAAAGGTCAACTACGCGTGGAATGGAAAATAATCTCACGATAAGACGCTTATAAGTAGAATAATTATTCAACTACATCCTTCGATTCATTCGTCAGCATCCTTTCCTTACAATTAGCGGAATGTGTGAAGAAAAGAAAATCCCCAGGACTAACCGAATCACTCCAATCAACTCTCCCAGCCTTCCACGTAATGCTATTTCAAAGATCTTCACTCTGCTTGAAGACAATGACCTTCTACGATTGCGAGAGGTGAACTTGGTAAACTTTTTACATAATAAAAATATCTGGTTATAGATTTGTCGGATAACTAAGAATATGGTCGATGAATCAATTCTAAATGTTCGAAAATTGATGGTTGACTTTGAATTATTTGAGGAACGGAGTGAGCTGGGGGTAAAAAAACAATTCATTGAAAAAACAATATATATACAAAAATCTCAGATGGAAGGGCAGGTTGAAATATACCTTATGAATTATTTCGATCTCCTAGAAAAGCGAGATTATACATTACTGAATATTGCTATTATGGCGGAGCTTCCATTCTTGAATATCAAACGCTACGAAAATCAGTCTCTTCAACTTCTCATGAAATCAAATTATCTGAATGAATTTCTAACCCACTTTCAACCTCGGATTTCTGGAATTCAGTGGAGGGATCTAAATTTTTTCAATGTACATCCTGATCAAATTTGCAAATGTTCGCAATTTTTCAAAGGGCAGTGTGTTGAGTCGATCATTGTCCGAAGGATGATCGTGGAAAATACCGATTTGTAAGAACAGAATCAAATATACCATAAGAAATTGTATTGCAGTTCACCATGGCTTGAATTGATCCGAAACGTTTATTTTAATATGTTTGAGTGCGACCTTCCAAAATATACAAAAGGTGAATTTCAAAGATTTTTTTAAGAGTTCATATTCACAGCTTACAACTTGAAGTTATTCTTTTCAGAGAGCTTTCGGTTTTTGCTTGAGTTGGCAGATATGGTGAATGTTGCAAAGATTTGTTCATATGACACTGAGGACCACTTGGATACAAAATTTGTTTCCATTGCTAAGACTATGCTCTGTCGAAAATGCAACATTCTTCATTTCGATGGGCATTTTCAGCTCATATCACGATCCGATTTGGAGTGTCTTCTCAAAGTAAATAAATAAATGTCAATTTGATTTGTTTATCTCTTTTCAGTTCTTACATCAATGTTACAACAGAAAAATGGTCACTGCATATACGAATGCGGATCCATATGAAGGTCAAATTGGAGAGTATTTTGTGGAAACAAGAGATATACCTGAATTAGGACGGAATGTTACTATCTATCCAATTGAAGAAGAATTCAAATAAATTGTCTCAATTTTCGCTTGAAACTTCGTATATCGTGCTTCGAATTCTCTGAAAAAGATGGTTCAGCATGGTCCTTGAATTTCTTCTTTCAATTAACCTTCTTGAATTTCCTCGACGAGCCCTTGATATTGTCTTATCATTCTTGGGCGACCGATTCCGGCTTGGTCTGACAATGAGAGAATTTCTGTGAATCGATTTTTGTTCTCATTCCATATTCTCCTGGGTGCATTTACAATAGAATGTTGAAGAAAACTGAAGAATCGATGATATCATATTTACTACCTTGCGGAGTAACAAAATATAGAAGACAACATGCGCAATTGCAAATGAGGGTTCCCCCTCTCATAGATACAAACAATAGAGTTCGAATAGGACGGAATAGAATCACCGGTCCATTCACGAAGACGATAGCCATAATCTCGTTATCTATCAACGATAACAAGTAATCAATCACAAGCGACTTTTTACAAAACTGTTCGTACTCTATACTTGAATTCCGTCCGTATCGTCAGATATTTTTATTAAGAAAACTCCTCGAAAAAAAAATCAAAAATCTTCGGGATATTCTTGTTGAGATTTTCGATTCCCGTCCACGAGGATTTCTCAACTAGTTGAGATTTTCGATTCTCGTCCACGAGGATTTCTCAACTTGTTGAGATTTTCGATTCCCGTCCACGAGGATTTCTCAACTAGTTGAGATTTTCGATTCCCGTCCACGAGGATTTCTCAACTAGTTGAGATTTTCGATTCCCGTCCACGAGGATTTCTCAACTAGTTGAGATTTTCGATTCTCGTCCACGAGGATTTCTCAACTAGTTGAGATTTTCGATTCCCGTCCACGAGGATTTCTCAACTAGTTGAGATTTTCGATTCTCGTCCACGAGGATTTCTCAACTAGTTGAGATTTTCGATTCTCGTCCACGAGGATTTCTCAACTAGTTGAGATTTTCGATTCTCGTCCACGAGGATTTCTCAACTAGTTGAGATTTTCGATTCTCGTCCACGAGGATTTCTCAACTAGTTGAGATTTTCGATTCTCGTCCACGAGGATTTCTCAACTAGTTGAGATTTTCGATTCTCGTCCACGAGGATTTCTCAACTAGTTGAGATTTTCGATTCTCGTCCACGAGGATTTCTCAACTAGTTGAGATTTTCGATTCTCGTCCACGAGGATTTCTCAACTAGTTGAGATTTTCGATTCTCGTCCACGAGGATTTCTCAACTAGTTGAGATTTTCGATTCTCGTCCACGAGGATTTCTCAACTAGTTGAGATTTTCGATTCTCGTCCACGAGGATTTCTCAACTAGTTGAGATTTTCGATTCTCGTCCACGAGGATTTCTCAACTAGTTGAGATTTTCGATTCTCGTCCACGAGGATTTCTCAACTAGTTGAGATTTTCGATTCCCGTCCACGAGGATTTCTCAACTAGTTGAGATTTTCGATTCCCGTCCACGAGGATTTCTCAACTAGTTGAGATTTTCGATTCCCGTCCACGAGGATTTCTCAACTAGTTGAGATTTTCGATTCCCGTCCACGAGGATTTCTCAACTAGTTGAGATTTTCGATTCCCGTCCACGAGGATTTCTCAACTAGTTGAGATTTTCGATTCCCGTCCACGAGGATTTCTCAACTAGTTGAGATTTTCGATTCCCGTCCACGAGGATTTCTCAACTAGTTGAGATTTTCGATTCCCGTCCACGAGGATTTCTCAACTAGTTGAGATTTTCGATTCCCGTCCACGAGGATTTCTCAACTAGTTGAGATTTTCGATTCCCGTCCACGAGGATTTCTCAACTAGTTGAGATTTTCGATTCCCGTCCACGAGGATTTCTCAACTAGTTGAGATTTTCGATTCCCGTCCACGAGGATTTCTCAACTAGTTGAGATTTTCGATTCCCGTCCACGAGGATTTCTCAACTAGTTGAGATTTTCGATTCCCGTCCACGAGGATTTCTCAACTAGTTGAGATTTTCGATTCCCGTCCACGAGGATTTCTCAACTAGTTGAGATTTTCGATTCCCGTCCACGAGGATTTCTCAACTAGTTGAGATTTTCGATTCCCGTCCACGAGGATTTCTCAACTAGTTGAGATTTTCGATTCTCGTCCACGAGGATTTCTCAACTAGTTGAGATTTTCGATTCCCGTCCACGAGGATTTCTCAACTAGTTGAGATTTTCGATTCTCGTCCACGAGGATTTCTCAACTTGTTGAGATTTTCGATTCCCATCCACGAGGATTTCTCAACTAGTTGAGATTTTCGATTCCCGTCCACGAGGAACTATCTCTGTTGATTCATTTGACCTCGTCCTCCAGTCTTCTCTGTTGATTCATTCGACCTCGTCCTCCACCCTTCTCTGTTGATTCATTCGACCTCGTCCTCCACCCTTCTCTGTTGATTCATTCGACCTCGTCCTTCACCCTTCTCTGTTGATTCATTCGACCTCGTCCTCCACCCTTCTCTGTTGATTCATTCGACCTCGTCCTCCACCCTTCTCTGTTGAATCATTCGACCTCGTCCTCCACCCTTCTCTGTTGATTCATTCGACCTCGTCCACCAGTCTTCTCTGTTGATTCATTCGACCTCGTCCTCCACCCTTCTCTGTTGATTCATTCGACCTCGTCCACCAGTCTTCTCTGTTGATTCATTCGACCTCGTCCTCCACCCTTCTCTGTTGATTCATTCGACCTCGTCCTCCACCATTCTCTGTTGATTCATTCGACCTGTTAAAAAAAATTCATTCGACCTCGTCCTCCACCCATCTCTGTTGATTCATTCGACCTCGTCCACCAGTCTTCTCTGTTGATTCATTTGACCTCGTCCTCCAGTCTTCTCTGTTGATTCATTCGACCTCGTCCTCCACCCTTCTCTGTTGATTCATTCGACCTCGTCCTCCAGTCTTCTCTGTTGATTCATTCGACCTCGTCCTCCACCCTTCTCTGTTGATACATTCGACCTCGTCCTCCACCCTTCTCTGTTGATTCATTCGACCTGTTAAAAAAAATTCATTCGACCTCGTCCTCCACCCATCTCTGTTGATTCATTCGACCTCGTCCTCCACCCTTCTCTGTTGATTCATTCGTCCTCGTCCTCCACCCTTCTCTGTTGATTCATTCGACCTCGTCCTCCAGTCTTCTCTGTTGAAGACTGGAGGACGAGGTCGAATGAATCAACAGAGAAGGGTGGAGGACGAGGTCGAATGAATCAACAGGGAAGACTGGAGGACGAGGTCGAATGAATCAACAGAGAAGACTGGTGGACGAGGTCGAATGAATCAACAGAGAAGACTGGAGGACGAGGTCGAATGAATCAACAGAGAAGGGTGGAGGACGAGGACGAATGAATCAACAGAGAAGGGTGGAGGACGAGGTCGAATGAATCAACAGAGATGGGTGGAGGACGAGGTCGAATGAATTTTTTTTAACAGGTCGAATGAATCAACAGAGAAGGGTGGAGGACGAGGTCGAATGAATCAACAGAGAAGCGTGGAGGACGAGGTCGAATGAATCAACAGAGAAGACTGGTCTGTTGATTCATTCGACCTCGTCCTCCACCCTTCTCTGTTGATTCATTCGACCTCGTCCTCCAGTCTTCTCTGTTGATTCATTCGACCTCGTCCTCCACCCTTCTCTGTTGATTCATTCGACCTCGTCCACCAGTCTTCTCTGTTGATTCATTCGACCTCGTCCTCCACCCTTCTCTGTTGATTCATTCGACCTCGTCCTCCACCCTTCTCTGTTGATTCATTCTACCTTCATTCGACCTCGTCCTCCACCAGTCTTCTCTGTTGATTCATTCGACCTCGTCCTCCAGTCTTCTCTGTTGATTCATTCGACCTCGTCCTCCACCCTTCTCTGTTGATTCATTCGTCCTCGTCCTCCACCCTTCTCTGTTGATTCATTCGACCTCGTCCTCCACCCTTCTCTGTTGATTCATTCGACCTCGTCCTCCAGTCTTCTCTGTTGATTCATTCGACCTCGTCCTCCACCCTTCTCTGTTGATTCATTCGACCTCGTCCTCCACGCTTCTCTGTTGATTCATTCGACCTCGTCCTCCACCCTTCTCTGTTGATTCATTCGACCTCGTCCTCCACCCTTCTCTGTTGATTGAGTTGATTTAACAGAGAAGGGTGGAGGACGAGGTCGAATGAATCAACAGAGAAGGGTGCAAACAGGATCCCTCCGCAACACCATGATGTTGTGGGGATAGTGGACAGACCTGGTCTGATGGTGTTGTGGGGATAGTGGACAGACCTGGTCTGAATCTCCACAGCACCATGGTGTTGTGGAGATTGTGGACAGACCTGGTCTGAATCTCCACAGCACCATGGTGTTGTGGAGACACAGCACCATGGTGTTGTGGAGATTGTGGACAGACCTGGTCTGAATCTCCACAGCACCATGGTGTTGTGGAGACACAGCACCATGGTGTTGTGGAGATTGTGGACAGACCTGGTCTGAATCTCCGCAACACCATGGTGACTCTATCGGCTAAATTTTGTGGACTGTTGAGATGCGTAAAATCTCAGTAGGAGATTAACAAGATTAGATTCGTTGCTCTGGTTTTAACCGATCTAAACGAAAATATATCATAATAATGAACATGCTCAGTCGCAAAAGCGATTCGTCGTTCACAAGGCGGAAGATTTTCTCTCTAGACTTTTGAGGTAGTCGAAGAATGTCCAGTGATTTGCGCTCCATCGTCTTTGCAACGCTTGTCAGAGCCGTTGGCTTTGCGATGAGAACAATAAACAATTAATAATCGTTTTTAGTCAAACGAACTAGCACAATATTTTTCACATTTCGATTTGATTAGCGTCAATGTGCTTTGGCGCCATTTCCGCAATCTTGCTCAAATGACCCACTGGTGCCGATAATATGTACAACTATTGTAGTACCCGCTCGTAGCCGCGTAAAGCATTTGTAAAAATAGATTAATTTGGTTTTATCGTCGAAATCTGAAGATTATTCAACGTTTATTTCACTCGCAGCAGGTAAATAGACAACAAAAAGATGAATAAAATGAGTGCTTATCGTCTGCGGTAGTCGACTTCGAGCACTGTAAATGAAAAAAATCAATCATTTTAATCTCATCCCCACCGTCCTCAGCACCCTCCCCCCCTAATCCAAATCACAGCCTTTCAGAGTTATTTGAGTTGTGCGATACTCTACGTGAATTATTCAAAAGGCCTCATAACTTTCAGATTGCGTGATGTTCTATCAAAAAAATTTCAAAATGTACTCTTTGAATAAGCTGTGGGCTAGGTACGAAAAAAGTAAGACAAATCTCTCACCGAAACAGTCCTCGAGTCTTCGCGGGTACATAACCATCCAAAAGTGGCGGACCCATCCTCCGAGGTAGGTAAAGCACAAGTTGCGGAGCTGAATATTTTTCATCTGATTATAATTTTCTAAAAAAGTTGTATAATTATTCTCTAGTTGTTCGCAATCACAACCTAGTTTTCATAGTCATTTGTTTTACTTTTCCTACCTACACTTTTATTTTACACCATTAAATTTAGTTTTTTTTCAAAATTCTTACAATTGCGGCAATGAGGATCCAGCCCAGCTCATCATCCCAAGGAGAAACAGCCTGGAAAAGACCGAGGCATGAAAATTTGAAAGCGAAACGTCTGGGAAACTAGTCATGCGGTGCGCGCATTTCAGATTCATTTTCCTCTTACGTAACTTGCGCTGAGTTATCTAGGAGGAAAGAGGGGAGAGGGTAGTTCAATAGCAAACTTCCGGCCTCTTCCTTCCTCCTCCCCATTGAACGTTCGTCAGCCATGCGTGGAATTGGAAAACAATCGCTCACCACAAACAACGTATCGTGCGAGTAGCGACAGCAAATCAGGAGCGGATTGCACACTGCCCAACCTTCAAATTAGACAATAAGTTATGATCCTCCTCTCTCTCTCTCTCTCGCTTGAAATGGTGAAAGAACGACGAATTATCGTGGCAATGCTGAATGCCCGACTCCAGTTTCAAACCTGCGATCCAATCGACCATTCGCTCGGGAACTGCGATCAGACAGTAGAAGGTGATACAGGAAACGAGCAGGAGGACCAACTTTCGCATCTGGAACATTGATCGCATTTATTTATGGAGTCATGTCTCTCTCTCTAATCTCTTCCAAGCAATATCACTAATCTTCTCCTTCTTTTTAATCAGGAATAACATGAAATTCACGCAATTTTTCGCTGGGATAGTATTGGATCAGGCGGTACGATACTACGTTATACACTAGAAAATGGGCAAGAGCCCGAATATAGTGGTTACAAATCATGACATCATCAGTCGGCCACCAGCGAAAGTAGTGCAGTAGCGGGCCGTACTCATACGCGACAATCAGTCCGGTTACGCTGAAAATAACCGTAATTTCATCATCTAACAGTCCATCTAATGCGCTGAGAATTCTCACCATTTCTCCAAGTCTTTCTACCTAGCAGCGCCCATCTAGATGTAATATGATGATAGCAGCTTCTCTAATAGCTGCCAACATGCCGTATGCCGCATGAGGTGGGCAGGTTCTCCCCTAATATGATGTGAATAAGTGCACATGTTCATAGGTTTTTAATACCTGAGAAGGAGGAGGAAGGAGGAGGCGGGCAGGGAGAACCGACGAATGAGAACGAAAACCATCGAAATGAGAGGGAAATTGACAATGACATAGAGGAAATGAGGCCGAAGAATACATGTAATTATGCAAAGTGCTGAAATTCTTATTTCTTTCTTATCATCGAATAACAGTGGAGAGAAAACTACCGATTGTCCTATCTCGATCACAATTGCCTTTAGTTTAGATTTTCAGCATCGATAGGAAAATGCAGGCAATTTGGACGACTTTTTTTGCAAATCGGAGACGAAATAACAATTGTAACAAGCAGATGTTTTTATTCACTCAAATCACAATGGGTAATCATCGCCGTTGGCATCTCGGGAATGAACCTTATTGGGCGGAATCTGCAATCGTTTTTTATAAACTTCTTCGATATAAAAATACAATTTTCAAATAGAGTAATTGCTTCAATTCACACCTCAGAATTACTTATATCTTCGCCACACTCGCCCGTTCCGATCAATCACTTTGCGATAGCGCTTATTCTCTTCCCCGATATTCCAAAAATGATTGGCGAAAAAGTCCGCGGTTCGCACGTAGAGACACGTTCGGAGCTGAATTTAACATATTTTTAAAATACTAAAGGGATAATTGCAATTCGTTTCTTGATTACTCAAGCTATCGTTCTCTTCAAAATAAAGAAACGATTTGTCTCAACCACAATGCCTTATTAGCTAACCACAATCAAGAGTATGATGTACGAGAGGCCCGCATCAGATCTGGAGACCTGAAAATGAGCAATTTTTGACCCTGAGTATTTAAAATTAATTCTCACTTTTCTTTTTTTTTCTTTAATTCTCACCCGAATCTCCATTGGAGGATAGACGACGTTGTACAGAATCATGGGCACATTCCAGGTTGTCCATCCGATGAACCTAGAAAAATAGTCTAGCACAGATTTTTTTCAATAGTTATTTATCGTTCCGCGTGTAAGCAAACGTTCCGACTTGATTACCAGCAATGAAAGGCGTCTCGCTCGTAAACGACACAGTAGTATTGGTAGACGTAGGCGATCGCGTAGCAAGCAACACGAACCTGCAAGTTTAGGCATTTTTGATTCACAAATTACACAAATTGTGCTTTTTTTCTGGAATATTAAAAAGAAGGAGAATGCGTATTGATGCTGAGATTCCGTATGGTATATTGATATTCTTATAAGACACAGAAAATGTGCTTAGACTCCAAAATGTGCTTAGACCTATCTGAGAAGGTAAGCGGGCTGCGAGATCATGCAAACCTAGGAATGCGGCGAGAAGCTGATATTTTTCTCAATCATAATTGTGCCTTCTCTGGTGTTCAAACAAAACCCGACCAAAGGAGCCGGCAAAGAAAATAATGTTGATTTTAATTGAGCCATTTTTCGCGTTTTCCCTGTGAATTCGCTACATTTCTTACCGGCAACCAGTCGAAATAGTCGAGTAGCGTGGAATACTCGTAGTATGTGAGCAGGCCAGCGACGATTAGATAGGGAATGAGCGTCCAGGTCATTTCCCGGATGATTTCCTCGGCCTGAGTCTAAATAAAAGTTTTAGTTTCGGTTAAAAAATTTCAAAAGGCTAAATAAATGTCACTGTTTATGTGGTGTAAAAAAAGACCTGCGTCATCAGATAAGGGTCAGTTTCGGTAAATAAATAAAAAAAGAGTATAAACAAATCAATGCTCTCTGCAGGCGTAAGAAATATTGCATAACTCTACGTTGATACTTTTCTATCCATCTGTTCACCATTTCAAGAATCAGCGTATTCTAAAGAAGTGTCGAATGAATAACCCTATTGTTACCTGCCCTTGTCCAGTAAGGGGGTCCCATGAAAGTTCCAAAAATGGCAGTTTACAGTTGAATGTCAAATAAGTTAGACCGCCAATTTTCATGGCACCACTCTACTGGACTAGAGCCTTACCCATAGCAATTCGAGAAGTAGCGTCGAGCACTCTTTGAATAATGTGGGAACACCGAAGATGATTTCCGCAAACAGGCTTCTCCACGCAAATTCCGCAAACACGCTTTTCCACGCAAATTTGGCGAAACCACCAGTGAACAGGTAGACCGCGGAACGAAGCTAAATTATCTATTTTTAAAACGCAACAGAGAAAAAGCTGATCCAAAAAAAATCCCTGATAAATTCGTCGTTCGCTTACCACAGTGAGAAGAATGACGGTGACGAGGTACTGTTCGGAGACCTGTAAACGTGTGAATTTTTTTTGGACTTCTCCCGAATCGAGTTTTTCATTGCCCTTTTGTTATCAAGTTTTAATAAAGTCGGTTTTTGTCGCTAGAAGCGCCTTACCTGATCTGTTTTCGGAGGGAAGCAGAAGTTGAATAGCATCAACGGCGCATTGCAAGCTATCCATCCGATGCACCTGACGTAAGATTGCCAATTATTTCAATAAATTTAAAAAATTATTATAATTATGACCTTAGGCGTCTCTAGCCTCTAGCAAGTTGAGTCTACTAGCCTCAGCTCTCTAGCAACAGAGGAAGACGATAATTGCAACCAAATCTAGAAAATAACCATCTTACCAGGAATTGTAGGTGAATCGCTTGTAAACAATGCCGTAGAAGGGGTAGAAGCAGAGAATAGCGTAGCAAGTAACGCGAAGCTGCATGGAAAATATTTTTTTATTTAATTCTTAATTGCACAACTGTGCATTTTCTTGTATGTTTAACCCAAATTTAATCCAAATCTCTTTGTTTTTACCGGTAACCATTCGAAATAGTCGAGAAGCGTGGAACACTCGAAGTATGTGAGAAGACCGGCGAAGATGAGATAGGGAATGGCCATTAGACGACGGAATTTGATGTCGGCTTCAGTCTAAATTGTTGTTCATATCTTGTTTCCCTAACAACAACTCACTTTGATGCGAGTTCAAAGATCAAAGATTAATTTTTGATCATTGGATGCACTTATCCACTCACTTTCAGGCGGGCGTCCTTCATTTCTCCTTCTAATTGTATCGTCGTAAATACGCCCATCTTCAGCAATCGTTTGGCTGCCAGCTTGAAGTTGTTGCGCCGAATTTCTTCCTGACACAAATAATCATTGTGGGTCTTATTGATCTTTGATCTCTGATCTCAAAAAGGGAAAAGTAGATAAATAACAGCTCACTTCAGCTTCATCATCGTCAGACGACCGCGCACGAAGAAGGAAATCCATGGGAATGAGAGGAGAGGGAGGAAATGAGTGAAATGAGGAATGAGACGAATCACGTAAACACGCAATTATGCAGTGCGCGTGAACAATAAACTATGCAAACTAGTGGAACAGAAATATGATTAGACTTTTGATAGTAATGTGGCAAACAGAAATTGAAAATCGGATAGATAAAATTTGTAATGGTTACGTGAGATTTGTGAATTGGAGAACATTTCATGCAAACTGATACTTTGTAAACAGAAGACGAAACGCATTGAGATCAGCGACTAAAACACAATCGCAACAATCAGATGTATTTATTTACTCAAATCACAATAGCTAAGAATCACTGTGACTTCTCGTGGATGAATCGTGTTGTGTGGAATCTGAAATTACTTTTACGAACCAAATTTCTGACGACTTTTCATAATGAAATTAACAAACGAAAAAAAATCTTCACCTTAGCGTCTCATTGATATCTTCATTACCACTCGCTCATTTCGACTATTCCTCTTAACGACATAGCGAACGTTCCCCATCCAGTAATCCCAGAGATTCGGAACATTTCTGGCGAGAATACCAGTGTACAGGCTGACGTAGTAACGGAGCTAAATTCTCGATTTCCGACTTTTTTTCAAGCATTCATTTCTAGAGTTCTCTTATTGGAAAAATTGGAACTTAGAGGTATTGGAAAGTCATCTCTTATTGGAATTCCAATAAGTATTGGAATTCGATTAGAGAGAACAATGGACCGCTAACGCCAATTCAACGTGTTCGAATGATCATTTTTCTTATTGGAATTCCAATAACTATTGAAATTCCGGAATTGATACCAATAAGAGAACTCTGTTAGTTTCGCGAACCACAGTGAAAAGAATGATCGATTTGATGTTTTGATCGAACTTGGGAACCTGACGAGGTTAATCATTGAGATTTTTTTAAATAAAATTGCCTTACCTGAACTATCTCTGGAGGAAAGAAGAAGTTGAATAGCATCACGGGCGCATTCCAGAATATCCATCCCATGAGTCTGGAGTTTATGATTTTCTCGATTGTTAATATTTTTCTTGATAGTTATTTATTGCGCTATGGCTCATAACAATCCTTCAGTGGGTAATACTGTTCGTTTTGTTTCTATTAGAAATTGTAGGTTTTTTAAACAAAATATATAATTGAAATACGACCATAAACGACAAGAAAAAAAGCCTAACATTAAGAAAGAAAGAAGAGACAACGCTAGCAATAAGGGTAGGTAAAAATGGAAACTCCATTTTTTTCTCGTTGTCCAAAGTCTCACCATGTATTGTAGGTCCATCGACTAAAGACAACACCGAAGAATCCGAAGTATAGATATGGAAAGAAGTAGGCAACGGCGTAGCAAGCGACACGAAGCTGAACGTTGTTTTACAACCTAACTTGGTAGTTTTCTCAGTTCGGTTTCTTGCTGGCTAGTGATCGAAAATTCGTTCTTTTCGTGATTTTTATCGCCACATTTGAGCATAGCGTTCTGACCCCCTTCTCTCCCGGAAAGGGTGAACAATGGGAACAAGTTTTGAATTTTCCTGCCACGCCAAATCGATATCATAATACCGTTCAGCTACATTCAAAAAGAGAATCGGGATAAGAAACATTTTCATATTTCAAGTATGCAGTTCGACTACAACCCTTTTCTGTCGGTGTGGAATGCTGTGGCCGGACAAGAATCAAAAATAATGAGAAGAATATCTCACCGGCAGCCATTCGAAATAGTCGAGAAGCGTGGAGCACTCGTAGTATATGAGAAGACCGGCGAAGATGAGATAGGGAATGAGCGTCCAGTTCATTCGGCGACGAAAGTTCACCTCGGCTTCAGTCTAAATCTCTCAGAATTTCATCGATCCTTCAGTACGGTCAATTATTTAGTGAGCAATGAAACAAGGGCAATAACGACGTCAGTCACTCGGAGCTATTCTAACCATTTTTTTAACAATTCTCTTTTCTCGCCAGTAAGATATATAAGACAGTTATACTCAAATGAGAAAGAAATGAGACACTTACTCTAATACAGGCCGCCCCAAGCTCTCGATTGACATCGTCATCCGTATAATACTCCATTCTCTGCAGTGCTTCCATTGCCTCTTCCAGATTATTTCGCCAAATTTCACTCTGTAATTAGCGAATTTCTGTTAATCAGTTTTTGAGCGCCCTCGAAAGCCCCCATTCGTATTGATATTTGATCGAAAATCTAAAAATAAATAAATAAAAAGTAAATAGTAGATAAATATCAGCTTACTTCAGCTGCAACATCGTCAGGCGACCGCGCAAGGCGAAGGAAATCCATGGGAATGAGAGGAGTGGGAGGAAATGAGTGAAATGAGGAATGAGAAGAATCACGTAAACAAGCAATTATGCATTGAACTCAAGGAATATGTAAATAATTTTATTTATAGCCCTTGATTCTTTTGCATCCAGCGTAGATATTGCTAGCAAAAGTTTGAGGAAAAGTTTCTACCACAGGCCTGTTTTGCATTTCCAGACTATGAGGAACGTGTGACAATAAGTTATGCAAAGTACACTCCCCACGTTTCACAAAACTGTTTTTTGTTTTCACATTAGTCAAGCAAACACGATCACAACAAGCAGATGTTTTTATTTACTCAAATCACAATGGGTAAGAATAAGTGTGACTTCTCGGGAATGAATCGTGCTGTGTTGAATCTGTAGTAGATTTCGCGAAACAGATAAATTGATGGAATCTCTATGTTTCTCACCTCAGCGTTTCTTCTTCCCTTTCTTGCTCATTCGCTCATTGTAATTATGCATCGCTTGATAGTATCGCAGATTCTCAAAATAGCGCGACCTCTCAACTCCGTTATTCCACCAAAGTTTGACATTTTCACCAGTGAACAGGTAGAACGCGGCACGTATCTAAATTAGATATTACAGAGATGAAAAATAAATAAATAGAAGAGAATAGATCGAGAATAGACCGCTTGCAGGATCTGTATCTTAATTCCTCGTGATTTCATTAGGGGTAACTGATCCGAGAGGAATAAAGATACGAATTCGGCAACGATTAGCTAACCACAGCGAGCAAAATGATGGCGTCGAGGTTTTGATCGGGATTTGAGACCTAAAAACGATGTGAATTATTTGATTGCCTCAGCCCAATTTAGTAAAACAACAACCCCTGTATTCTTTAGGAATATTCCCCATTTAGTACTTGTATAACTATTTTTCTATTTTTCGTCAACCTACAGTCAAAATGACATAATGTGAACCGTTTATGATAAGTTATGATAACTTATCATAAGATGTCATAAAACCATGATTGCTCAGCGGAGACTGAATGGATCACGCTGAAATTTTGCATGGTAGCACAGTTCCAGTGCCCCGTCAAACTGACACTCTCGAAAAATCGATATTTCACACGCATCGCGGTCACGCGTTGCGCGCGTGATGACCTCAAGTGGGCGGAGTCTGGACGTGAATTTTCGTTGAATCGAAAATCTCATTCTCAAAATTGAAGAATACCGAAATATACATAAAAAATGAGATTTTAGCGAGTAGGACTAATAAATGTCCAAATTCAGCTAAGCTCCGCCCACTTTTGGCCATCACGCGCGCAACACGCGACCGCGACGCTTACGAAATATCGATTTTTCGAGAGTGTCAGTTTGAAGGGGCACAGGAACTGTGATACCATGCAAAATTTCAGCGTGATCCATTCAGGCTCCGCTGAGCAATCATGGTTTTATGACATCTTATGATAAGTTATCATAACTTATCATAAACGGTTCACATTATGTCATTTTGACTGTACTCATCATCAAAATTTTGTTATAAATGTTATTCCACTGTAAGTTCCATACCTGAACCTTCTTTGGAGGGAAGATGGAGTTGAATATGATTGAATAGGATAAATAGGGCGCATTCCAGGTCAACCATCCGATACACCTGTCGCATTTTTTATTTTTTTTTTATTTAAAAAGATCAACCCTTGAATACCAGGAATTGTAGGTGAATCGCTTGTATAGGATTCCGTAGAAGGGGTAGAAGTAGAGACACGCGTAGCAAGTGACACGAAGCTGTATAAAAAGCTTTTTTTTTAAATTGCGTAGTTCAGCTCTCTTTTTATCATAAACCACGGGGAAAATTAGTTTCTGGGAGGGGAGGGGGGTAGGTAACGAAACGAAGTATTTAAAAAATTTTAAAAGGTGAGTAATGTGCAGGAAATAGCGCGGATGCCGTTACAAACTATGAATCACATTTGCCCATGTGAATTCGCCCTTTTTTTATAAATATACATTTTTCTTACCGGCAACCATTCGAAATAGTCGAGAGCCGCGGAGCACTCGAAGTATGTGAGAAGACCACCGAAGATGAGATAAGGAATGACCATCAGACGACTAAATTTGATGTCGGCTTCGGTCTAAATTAGGGATGTTAAAGTGATGATCAGTCTGAAGGGTCGGGGATAGCTACGTAGACTCGTTCCGCTGATAATACTGCTTTATTCACGGTGAACCTTGACCGTATTCACTATTATTGGAAAACTAGGAAGGAAAGAAAGATGGAGTCGACACTGCGCAATCCTATCTACCAGAACCTCACTTTGATGCGGGTATCCTCGAGTTCTCGTCTGAATTGTCCCATCGTAAAAACGCCCATCTTCATCAAGCGTTTAGCCGTCTGCTCGAAATTGTTGTACCAAATTTCTTCCTGTAATTTGCACGAATATGCTTTCATAATGAGCAAATTTTCATATTGATCTTTGATCTTTCATCTCAAAAAGGGAAAAACAAACTCACTTCAGCTTCATCATCGTCAGGCGACCGCGCACGGAGAAGGAAATCCATGGGAATGAGAGGAGATGGAGAAGAGAGGAATCGAACAAACAAACAATTATTCAGGTATCGTGAACAATGGACTATGCAAAAGTGTATCCACGAGCGTGTGCAATATTCAGTGTTGTGTGAAATCTTATTCAAATGATTCTGCAGCTGGAATCAGATTGATGCATAGCATCATGTTAATCAATTCAGGCTGAACGTTGTTATCGCGTCCATAAAATTAGTTCGACATGTTTCAGCTCATTCACTCCATTGCTTCGAGTCATGTGCTGGTGAGATCAGCTTTCTCTCTTTTTTTATTCATTTTGACGTTTTTTAGCGCCCCCCCCCCTACTTTCCATTTTAATGTCGCTTCTTGGGCGTAGAAAATTAATTAAATAATTAATTAGATAGAATGAACTTTCAGCAAAATCTTCTGCTGTCTCGTCCTTCTTATAGTCCTCTTCTTCGCTCTGCCAATCATGTTCAGCATTGGTGAGATTTCCAAATTTATTATTTTTATTGAATTATTTTTACAAAATAGAAAACGAGAACACAATTTATTCAGGAGCAGTGCAATAGTGCCATTTCATGCTATTCTTTTGTAATGACACAAAAACGAAACTTTACTTTCAGTGCCTCAAATCAAGCAAGCAACTTCGATCGTTGCCAACATCGAGGGCTTCCAGGAAATTCGCCACAAGTTTGCCAGCGGTGTCAATCCACAGTGAGAAATTATACTTTTATGCCCGGTTTATAGAATTACAATCAATTTTTTTTCTTTTCGTGTGAAGAGCCATATCGAAATTTTGTTGACCTTGTAGATATCCCATTGTATTCCAGAGTGTGCTTCGTCTGCGAAGAGGGGTGATTTAGGGTTTTTTCTAAGTCGATGATTTAATTGTTCAGGGCTTTCCTCAAGGGCATGACCATGGCAGCTGATCGCTCAAAATCAAATAACGCAGAAGAATTTGGACCGCTGATTGAACGACAATAATAGGTTAAAAAAAACGATTCTGTTAGACAAGGTTTGTGTCGATTATTCAACATAAATTCAGCCCGGAAGTCTTCTCTGGTTGAACGACGATCTCTCATTATATCAAGAACTCTGTTTATTCTCGTTGATTCCTTGATAAGTCACATATCTTAGTGTCTGTCTGTCTGTCTGTCTGTCTGTCTGTAACGTGTGTCACGCTTTCGTTTTTTGCCCATAACTCGGCTCAAACTGATCGTACACGTCTATCTCCGGTACCATTGGACTCCTCATAGACAGGCAAACTTTTTGCAAAAAAAAATTCATCATCATTACGTAATATGACGAAATTCACTTCTACACCGTTTTTCGCGCCTTTTTCGCTGGGAACTCAACCGAATCAGGCATGCAACATTCCAAACGACTCGTCATGAAGTGGACTTTCACTTTTCACACAAATTTCGTCATAATTACGTAATATGACGCAATCCTTAGGCAATAACTCGCTATTTCGCGCGTAACTCAGCGCAAACTCGACCAATCGAGACGTGCTTAGGCTCAATCAAACCGATAAGTGTAGCGCCACTAAATTTTGAATGAATTTCATCATCCTTACGAAATATGACGTAATCCCTAGGCAATAACTCATTTTTCGCGTTTAACTCAGCCCAAAATCGACCAATCGAGAAGTGCATAGGCTCATACGAACAGGTAAGTGTAGCGCCACTAAATTTGGAATGAATTTCATCATCCTTACGAAATATGACGTAATCCTTAGGCAATAACTCGTTTTCGCGTGTAACTCAGCGCAAAAGCGTCCAATCGAGGCGAACTTAGGCTCAAACGAACCAGCAAGTGTAGCGCCACTAAATTTAGAATGAATTTCATCATCCTTACGAAATATGACGTAATCCTTAGGCAATAACTCGTTTTTCGCGTGTTTTTCAGAATAATGTTTTCCTTGGTATTTTTTTTTGTTTTTCAGAATATTCTATACTATTCTATATCAATGTTTTAAATACATAACCCGGCGAAGCGAAGCACTCGCAGACGACTATCACAACCCGGCGACGCACTTTTCTGCGAGCGAAGCGAGCCTGCGAGTCCCTGGCGGAAGGCTCGTGGGGCCGAGGGCGATCCGACAAAAAGATGGGATGGGGCGGAGCCCCATCCCATCTTTTTTCGGATCGCCCGAGGCCCCACGAGCCTTTCGCGAGGGACGATGCCAACTGGATCAGACCCGGAGACACCTAGCCAGCGAGCGAGCGTAGCTGGCTATTTGAGAATTGTAGGCGAGAGATGGCAAGTTGTCGGTGTACTCGGTGTACCCAACATATCGGACAAGCAGGAGCTCACTGGTCGAGCGTGCATTATGTGACATACACAAGAGAAGAATCGGATGGGCAATGGTGGCTACACGACGATGACCAATCCCCTCAACAATATGATCCTCCTAATCGACACATGATTGGAGATTGTGGAATGCTATTCCAAAAAATAAATTAATTTTTCATTTTAAAATGTGTTGACCGATGACCTAAATACATAACCCGGCAACGCGAAGCACTCCCGTCTTTTTTTTTCGGATCGCCCGAGGCCCCACTAGCGTTTCGCGAGGAACGATGCCAACTGGGTCCGCGACTTTGAACATTCTATACTTTCATGCATTGGCCAATGTTTTAAAAACACAACTCGGCGTGCGCGAAGCACTCGCAGAAGACTATCACAACCCGGCGACACACGCTCCTACGAGCGAAGCGAGTCTGCGAGTCGCTGTCGGAAGGCTCGTGGGGCCGAGGGCAAGCCGAAAAAAGATGGGATGGGGCCACGAAGTGGCCCCATCCCATCTTTTTTCGGATTGCTCTCGGCCTCACGAGCCTTCCGACAGCGACGATGCCAACTGGGTCGGACCCGGCGACACCTAGCCAGCGTAGCTGGCTAGTTTACCATCAATAAATCATTATTATTAGTTTTATCTCATATCTGCGCACACCGTGACTCCTGAAATTTGTTTCTGTACACATGTGAACCTCACATTGTGTAGTGAAAAAAAACTTGATCAATAATCTTTCCTCAATAATACTTCTTACTGAGTGATTACTAACCGTTGACTTCCACTTCATGCACCTTATCCTTCCGGTAGTCACCATCAGGACAAATGCCGGAGAATCTGCGAAATTGCCATCAATTATTCACTTTTTTTGCACAACAAACTCACTTGCAAATGTCATCGAGAAAGTGAATGACACTCGTATAGTAGCTGAATTTCCTGTTCGAGTCACGAGGGAGGGAGGACCCATTCCTGCCTTTGTGCACGCCTGTTGGAATTTCGCTCTTCTTAAAATAGAAAAAAAAACCATAAATTCACACCCACTAATGAGGCCAGGTTCTAAGATAACATAGTCACGATGAAGAATAGGACACTTTTCGTACTTGGGGTAAAGAGAGAACGCGAAACGATGATGGATAAATACTTGCCAATCAAGACGAATCGATCATCCGAGAGACGCCTTCGGATAATTGGGCCGCCGCTGTCGCCCTATGAATATGGGAACTTGGAGTGCGAAATATGAGCATTGTTCTCTTCACCTCACACACTCTCTTACTCGCTCAAGTTGCCATATTTCTCGTTACACACACTTGTCAAAATGCCATTTTAGTCACATTACATTACATCTTATGCAACATGAGTGTGTTATCGGGCAACTTTGGATGTCCACTTATCATTCACTGATCAACTTTTGATATTTAAAATAGTTAGTATTCCCGTTATTGCCTCAATCGTCATTACCGTACGTCTTATCCGAACACTAATATTATTTTAATTTAATAATTGCTTCACCGTTATTCATTGAAATAGCATAAATATATATAAAGTTCCAACCCCGCGTGACTGTGGCCAGCCGCCCGGATTGCGGTAGGAGAAAAAGTTAGTATTCGGAATGCGTGGCTGAAATTAATACGCGATCGCTGGTAATATCGAACGCACAAATGTCACACATAAAAATGAATAATTAAAGGTTAATATTATTCATACATGCGGCTCGAGAAAGGCTCTCGGATCGTGTGAGTCGATAGTACGATACTGCAGCAGGCCCATGTGTCCTGAAGACGATATGGTATAGACTAGAGGTCGAGAAACGATACGACCCGATACCACGGGGCCCCGTGAATGAAGAATGAGAGGGAGAGAAATACGGGCCGGCCCGTCTAAATTCGTGAAAGGCCCGATACCGGAGCGTCAAAAATCGTGCGTTTCGTGATCTTTTAGTGCGCAATTTACATTGTGAGATCAATCATTCTCATCATTTCGACCCCGCGCCCTTCTATCTAGTGGTCGCTCGTAATTTTTCTCTGTTTTGCAGAGGTTTGTGCTTTTCTCTCATGCTCACCATTTGCTATTTTTTGTTAAAAACTTCGATGAGTCATGGCTCGCTTCAGGAACTGATTCTACGACCACAATTTGCGAAGAAAATAATACTGATTGGCTCAAAGCTCGTTTTCAACGGAATCACGCGCTCGAAAGCCCATGGCCATTGGGATAGGTTGGAAAAGTTGGCGAAATTGGCAGGGAAAGATATCCAAAATGTTTCTAAGCGATGCGAAAGCATTCCTCTATTGGTAGGAAGGCATTGGCCCCTCATTTCCGACTGATCCATTGACTTTTGTTCTTCCGACTTCGAAAATTCAAAATTGCTTTTCTCTGATGATTTATACAGCAATGGAAAGAGCGTAGATGGAAGTGTCTAGCGTTAAATTTTTGTTCACTTTCATTCAGATTTAGATGAATTACGAGCGTAAAAAGTGTTCCGGTATCGGGCCTTTCAACGATTTTCGAGGCCGGTATCGGGCCGACTCATTCTTCACTCACCGAGCGAGAGGCCCGGCGCGAAACCGAATGACCCGCCCCGTATTGCGACCTCTAGTATAGACTGTACCGTGTGGCCGCAGGTATATCAACGCAACCGCTTGACTTGAACCCCGCCTTCCACCGTTCCCTTTCATTCTCATTTTTCATCCTATCAGATCATCCTATCAAGGCGAAATAATTTACCCCCGAAAAGTCGATTATTCGAAATAGCTATTATTGCATATTTTGTTGTTTTTTTTTTGCAAATAACGTTTTCATTTTCGTTGATTCTTCTTGTATTCGACGCAATCGTTGGGATTGAGGATATTTTTTTAAATTAAAATTCCTATTTATCTATATATTCGAATGAAAAAAAACTAAAAACTAACCTTCATCCCTATCTCCACCGCCGAATTGGTAAACTTGTGGATCGTACATTGAATGGTCCATGATCTCTTCACCTCGTTTTGGAAGACACAGAAAGTTTACAATTTGCATTTGTATGTCCTGAAACGGATACAGTGAGGTGTGAATTTTAATTTTTTTTTAGTGAATTTTATCTACAATCTCACTCTATCCAGCTCCAGAAGCGCAATATCAGAGGCTACCACTTCTGTCGCCACGTTGATTACATTCTTCACTTTGACAATTGTAAATTTGTCCTGATTTTATTTAATCTCTTTTCTGTTGCAAAATAAATGTTACCCTCTGCTCGAGAAAGTTTACGCCCCCGAGTGCAATTTTACTGAAAACGCTTTTTTTAATATTTAACTTTAAAACCGTTTTAATTCCAGATAAATGAGAGACTTCAAATATACGCACTAAGTTATTCCTGGTGCTAGGAAATCGTCGATGCAATGTCGGGCAGTTATTGCGTGACGGCGAGAGAGTAGTGACGCGGTGCAGAATGCTCGAGGGGGAAAGCCTCTGGAATAATGTTGTCAATTTCAATTCAATATCTTTATCATGTCAAGATGTTAACGTCGGGTCTGAATACATCATTAGTCGTAGTCATTAGTAGTGGCAATACGAGTTTCACGGGCCGCACAGGAGTGCGATGGCGAGTAATCCGGGCCCGTAACGCCAAATTGTCATCATCATTCATCCAGGTCTATCGTATGTAGGTACAACGGGCTACATCGATGAAGTGTAACACATCGTCGCAATCTCTGAGAAAGACAAACCTCACAAGAAATACAGGCCAGGGATGCTCGTTGATGGTGAAGTTTGTGCCGCCCTTCATAGCGGGTCTGCAAAAATACGAACAAAAATTTTTTTTACCGTTCAATCAATTTACATGGGAACATAAGTGAAATCACAAACCTCGGTGCCTTTTTACCGCATTCGTGTTGAATTTCCTCGTTTTGTTCTTTTGTGTAGTAGTAGGGAAGTTGTTTGCTCAGAGCAAGCGTGACGCCTTTCAGTTCCTAAATTTTTCTATTATAACAATTAAGAAAAAAATTTTAAAAAATGATTCTGTCTCAGAGAAACTAAAGGGAAAATTGCAACAAAAAATGCAATGATGGTACGAGCGGGTGTTTCGGTCCACAGTTATAAATGGCGTCAAAACTTACATTGTCAACTTGCTTCCACTCCAGATGGTACTGCTTCTTTTCTCTATGCAACGCCCATTCCTTGCTCACGACGTCAAAAGGCAGGCGGAAATCTGAATTTGCTTTCCAGCATTCAGTGAATTTCAAAATGTGCATTCGTAACTGTGCATTACTAGACTCATCCAACGAGATTTCCTAGTAAACCTCTAAAAAATTTCCTTCGACGGCAATCTTGAAGAATATGAAGAGTGCTTACTTGAATTGTCATACGCCGTGAACAATCTCCTCGTAAACGTCTCTCCTTCCGCACAGAGTCCGGTGTGAATGCAGATGAATGTGGAGAAGTATTGAGTGCGAAGAGCAGTTACTAAGTAGCCACCTTTCTGAATAAATATTCTACCGCTTTAAGGAATTGCGTACATCTTCCATCTCGTTTCAATTGCTATAACAAGCGATGAAAATACGTTTTGTTTTAGTCGCCTTACTACTAGTACTAGTATAGTGTAGCGGTTTACAGATGGATGTGTGGCGAAATCGACTTACATTGAACTCCTGTGACTTTGAAACAACTCCAATCAGCATCTTTTTCATCTTGTCCCCAACTAGTTCTTGATCGACCACGGCGCCACCTCGCTCTTCCTGAATAATTTTATTCAAATTATGAAATAGTAAGTGATAAATTTGTTATTATCTGAATAATTATCTCAATATTATCGATGCCTTCCAGAGAATACCAGAGAAAGTTCATCTCAAGATCGAGTCTAGCCACTTTGACCAACTCTTTCTCGCTATTCATAAGCACATATAATTCCACTTCTTGAAAATCACACCAATCCAAGCTCCGTGTCCATTCTAAACCGCAACGCCCAACACGCGTCAGGATCCGAACTGCAGTTAGCGTATCCGATCGAGTCATGGGTAGGGAAATTGTCCAGAGTGGGAGCCCGATTGAAGTAGCCATCGGCGCCTGCATTTTTTTAGATATTCACGATGGATTTAGAGTTTGTGTGGACAAGGGAGGCGACAGTTCAACTAACCCATCGTTTCCCGTATCCGTGTGAAATCGAATTGCGGTTTGACGTGAACTTTCTGCGACAGACAGATTGGTCTGCAAGTGTTTTTGCACATGAGAGAACTTCGCGAAAACAAACTTGATGTACGAATCTAGAGGAACTTTGCGTAGCAGTTGCACAAGGGCTAGGTCTTCGTCGTAGTCATCCTTAAAAATTTATTTTCTTAGTTAACTGAAAAATCAAAATGCAGATCCACAAGTGGCGCATAAGAGAGGGGAAATCACAGGGTTTCCATGTGGTGCGACAAATCTCTTGACACGTATCCATCTCTTGCCGACTAGCGACGGATTGTAGCGACGAGCATGAAAGTCTTCCTGAACTTTGCGTTCATTCACCATTCTTTCATTATTATTTTTGTTTTGGAATGTAATATTCTCAAGAGGGTTCTGCAAACGGCTCGACAAATTCTTGATCGATGATCATACCGATTCAAATGGGAACAATTCATTCGCATCTTCCTTGTTGTCCAAGAAAAGAGCGACGAGTTGGAACGAGTTAATAGTTGCTCTGAAGAGCAATGGTGATAGAACACAGGGTTACATGAGGGCAAGCGTCGATATTTCAGGTATCATGAAGACGGAATTAATGTTATGGCAAATCCATAAAGCAATAAAATCACGTTTTTACGCAGCTAAGACTGCTCAGCACATGCAATGGTGTAATCAGCACTCCAGCACATTTGATCAATGAGTTATCCTCCTGCTCACTAACGAGCGTAACGAGGTAGGAGTGGGGAGGGAGGTAGTCCGCTCTGAAGGAAATATTCATCGGGCCTACAACAATTGATTTCCCTTGCACCTTACACCTAACGGTAGGAGAATATTCAATGAAGGAAATAGATAATTTATAAAATACAAAACTCACGTATCTCCGCACTTCAGCTTCAGCATCCTCTGCTCCAATCGAGTAATGCGAGTTAGAGGAGATGCCTAGACAAAGACGTTTACGTGCTATGGCATTACGGATTCTAACAAACCTCTCGAATCATCGCCGCTCTGTAGTCGTTCTGACACGAGAGCATCTTGTTGTAGGGGTGGTAGTCTCCTTAAAAATATGTCAGGAAAGATCAGAATTGACGTGTTCTTCCAGAAAGAAATCAAATTCGCCAGAGTGATTCACCATCAATAAAAACTGCAAAATCTGAGTGTTTCTCGTCGCTTTGCTGATTGTATCCATGCATGCAGGTGCCGAGTAGCTTGCACAGGAAATCGGCCCAGAAGGGAATGCTAATGGATGTACCCTGAAAGGGTTATGGTAGTGATAGTCTACGGTATGATGATGATGATGGTTAGGAAGTGTAAAGGCCGCATACTACTTCGAGCACTCGGCTTACGATGCGTGGAGGCGCAATTGTGGGAGGAGGTGGGTGACCAAAATATGGACAAATCAGCATTCGCTTCTGCTTGTTTTGCAGTCTGACCGTTTATCACTAAAAACTTACTCCTCCAACGTCGATTCCGTACACAACATCTCGACCGTCGATAGTGTTGTACCAAGCACTGCCGAGTTTGACCGGAAGATATAGGATCACGAAAATGTTATTTATTACTCCAACCTTGGGACGGTAAGGCTCCGCTTCCAGCCGAACTTCACAAGCGTAATCCTTGCAGTCTCTATAGGATGAGTAGTACTTGATCTCGCGTGATTTTCGAAAATTGTCCAGATCTGAACTAATTCGTCCTTCATTTTGCATCAAGAACCATTCAGGGGAGGGGAAGCATCCATGGAAATTCTGCTCCTAATCTCCCTAGGACCAGGACACTAAAGTAAAGCCAATTGTCCTACCTTCATACGTCACTTGTATCGACGCTCCATTGGGAAGCACCGGAGATGGATAGTCAGTCCTCGTTATGCAGGCAAGGACAATATTATCTGGCAGTTCCTCGGAAAGCTCGACGACGGCAAATGAGAAAATCTGCAACAATGAAACATGATTATTTATATTTTTTCTAATGATTCGCATCAAATGTGAAAAAATAAGGGAGTAAAAGTGAGCTTGCATTCTCTTTCGGGTCCTGGCTGGAAGTCGGGACAGTAACACGGGCGACCTCATACTCTGGACTGGTCTCGATACGGTAGCGGGGCTTGCCATCTTCACCTAAACGAAGGTAGCATGAAATTTTTCTCAATTTCGACTGATAATGAGAACTCACGTTGAGGTACTTTCACTTGCGTATTGTTGTTGTGCAGCACAACCTTGAGATTATCGGGTGTCATGGGGTTCCCGTGCCTAGATTAGATTCCTATTATTAGATTGCACTGAACCGTCCAATTAAGAAAAATCCGTATTGTCCATGAGTTGAGTTCGAAACACGTGTAACAAATAGAGTGCGCAATCCGGGTCTCTTCATTTCACATACTCTCTCGTTACCAGACCGAGAGTGTGTGAAATGATGAGACGACGACCCGTATTGCGCCCTCGAATGTGCTACCCTTCATTATATTACCCTAATTGCTAGTATAAAACATTATCCAAGTGTCAAAGTCCTTACTGGTCGCTGACTGTTTTGCGCGTTGTGAGGACATGCTTTGGCGTAATCACTACAGCTCCATCTGATCTAAAAAAACAACCATCTATGTCACATTTCATCACTAGTAGAGATGTGTAACAGACCTTTCTAATTCTGTATTCTTCAAGGCGACATACCAGTGGAGAGATTCGCTATTGCTAAAAGTAATTCATCTTTGTGAGAAACGGGACTCGCTTATTTAGAATTGACGATCAGTCATTCGAGAGAATGGCCAAATTGTCATAAATTTTGGTCGCCCACCTCCTCCCACAATTGCGCCTCCACGCATCGTAAGCCGAGCGCTCGAAGTAGTATGCGGACGAGTAGTGCAGTAATAGCAATATGAATATTCGCATTCCTATTCAGGAAAATGAACTTAACGGAACGCGTTACACGATCGAGCTACACTATTGGAAATTCGTTCCATTTCTATTAGTTTGCTGATTCACTTGCGAAGATCGAATCCCTCTGAGCAATATTTAACTTCCGCATTCGACGTTCATTGATTTTCGATGCGTTTGCTGCTCCAATCAATACTTCTGCTCATTGAAATCGCGCTTGCAATTGTGCCCTCCCTAAAGCCGCCCGTGCGACTAATACGGCCTAGTCAGGAGGGTTACGATGAATGGAAAGCGGGATGCGGTTACAAGAAGTTTGTTATTTTATTGGATTCTGTCTTCATTTTCATTGTTATTATGCCAAAAAATCTCCAGTTCGGAAATTATTGACTACATCTACCAGAAATCGGCAAAAGGTTTAGCCTCGTAGGGGGCTCGAACCCCTGGCATTCAGATTAAAAGTCTGACGCTCTACCAACTGAGCTAACGAGGCTACGACGCTATTCCTCCTATACCTACATGTGTTCTTTTCATGTACTTTTCATGTTCATTTCACATTGCAGAGATGACAGCATCAGCTCGTTTGTTGTCGTGCACAATCTTGTCACACAGAAGTAAAACCAAATTTTCGAAATTTAATTTTGCTATTTTCGCAATTCAGATACGACGGCGCTGCAGCGATCACGCCAAAACACGTAGTTGCCGCAAGGAGCTCTGTCTCAAATGGGTATTTCGAAATATCACTCTTTCTTTTTTCGAAAATATATTAAATAGAAACAATTCCTTCTACACTCTCTTTCAGAGACGGAACGGTAACTCCCGTAGAAGCCTTGGAAATATTAGTATTCAATTCAACGGACATGTCTGAAATTGGCAAGATTTTTGTTTATTTTTATCTTTTTTTTTGAGTTTCCGAAATCTTTTTTATTCAGATATCGATCTGCTCCAAGGCCCTCATTACTTGAATTTAACGGAAAAATTTAAAATCGAGCACGTAATTATTCCAACGATTTCGGAGACGGAAAACGTTGTTTATGCTTATGATTTTAAGTGAATCAGATTTTTTAGATTTACAACCTGGCATTAATCCAAATCAGTGATGCATTCCCCGATGAGCTCATTCCAATTTGCCTCAACAATTTCCCCGTGAGAACTATGGCAGCGAATACACGACTGGACGTTATTCATCTTTGTGAGTGCGTTTCGTGTTAAGTAAACATTATGGTTCACTTGTTGGGATTCGTTCCGGAAATCCAATAACAAGTAAACAAAGAATCAATAATAAGATGATTCCATAAATAATTTGAAAAGAAACAACTACATTTTACAGCCAAATCCGTCGATGCTGCCTATCAGAGGCGACCCATCGAGTTTCGCGTTCACAAACCGTTTTGCTTGGAATTGCATTGCGAAGATCGTTTGACGAGTCGCAGTGGTACAAGAGATATTCCTCCCTACACTTCGGTGACGTACAAGTAGGGGCCACAATGTGGATAGCCGATTTTATGCAATGCGATCAAATTAGTGTTCAAACAATCCCTCATGGACCCAATAACATCATGCTTTTTGCCGTTTGTCGATATCGTGTCTCTGAGCTGCGCTAGAGCCCAAGAAGTACGCGCGCATCGCACTGGGGAAGAGGAGGGAAAGGCGAGACGAGAGGGAAAGGGGGCGGAGTCTCATTTGCGTGTGTCTCTCTCCCTCCCCCCGCCCTCTCGCTCGCCTCTCCCCGCCCAAAAGGCACAAGCCGGGGAAGCATGCTAAAAATCTGATTTTTTCACTAAAAATCCTAAAATATTCCAATTAGTCAATAAATTTCTACAGGTTTGAGGTACATATTCCAGAAACGCTCAAATTGAGACTTTTCCGTCTTTTTATCGATTTTTGACTCGCATAGAGAAAACTTTTTCAAAGCCTGTAAGAATTTATTGAAAGGGGATGGTTGTAGCTATCCAACGCGCCCTAGAACGCTTGATTTGTTTAAGAATGAACTTTGTGCTTCCCCGTCTCGTTTTCATTGGAGGGGCATGTCACACCAAAGTGGGCGGGGCTTGTGGCCCCTACGTACAAGAGCAAATTTAATCTAAAAATAATCAATTGCAGAAAGAACCAGGCGAAATCTGGACTCAAACTGTCAACGGAAGAGAGTTTCTAATTGGCATAGCGATAGGAGAAGTCAGTATTTTTAAAAAAAATTTGCTAGCAATGTTCTTATTTTCAGGAAACCGCGATCAGCATCCAATTCTGGAGCGATTTTATTTGTAAATTGTTCGGCGCATGCGTTCAAGGATACGAATTGCAAACTCGGGAGAAACAATCTGACTTTGCGTATTTTCTGGACGGTTCGTCTTTTCAACTTCATTTTACTATTTATCGAATCACTCAGGCAAATATCACCCTTTCCACAAGGAGGAGGAGTGCTCCGTGGAGCAGTACCACCACTTCATTCGGCAATCAACACCATTCACGCGATTGACCAAGACCGAGTTGCGCTCTCTAAAGAATGTCTGTGGAAAACCGTAATCGCATCATCTTCATCATGATCTCGTATTGTCTCTCGCAGAATCGGTGAATCATCTACAAACTCGGCTGAACTAGAAAACTCCTTCCTGGTAACAATAGTGGCAGAGTTGGAGATGTGCCAATTCAACATGGTGTATGATTGTCAGTCCTACTATTCGTCATGTGCCGGTAACAGCATAATGGATGAAAAAAATCATAAATCAATATTTAAGGAGTCTTAATCTCGCCACTACACGTCATTAGCAGTGCGAGCTGCTTAAAACAGTTTTTTTCATTTCTTTTTTCTCAAGATACTGTATTTTCAGTGCTCTCGAAGAAATAGGAACAACTTTGGATGTAATATTCACTGAAAATCTTGGCTACGACAATGAGAAATTTCCGTTTCAAGAGGTTTGTAAGTTCGCATCCACCAACGATATATTTTTTTTAAGAATGACATATTCCCCAATCACTATCATAGCAAGAAGACAGGCAAGCGTTGGATTCGAGTTTCAAAAATCGTTGCACCGTACCTAAAGAAGGATGAGCGTACAGTAAGTATTTTCTGATTGTATATCCCTAGGTAAAAAATACCCCTCTTGAAAAAAGATATCCCATATTGATCAGCGCAACTTTGAGACTACTGTTATATTTTGTATTCTCTACTAGATAATTTGGTTTCAGAGTGAATACGACATCGCGCTAGTGCAATTGGAACGACGAATTCCGCTGGAGTCTTACATCAAGTTGGCCAATCTAGGACCATTTTTGTTTAGAATAATAATTAATGTCAGGCCCATCTGCATACATGAGGAAGTCTTATGGGATCCAAAGTTTACTATCGTTATGGAAAAGGAAAGCACAGGTGAAAAACATGATCATTTCACTTCTAGGAAGATGTTCGTTCTTTCCTCGCTGTGCTTCATTTGTTAATAATTTTTTAAACAAACTGTTAAAATTCTTTAAAAAAAATTATTTTCAGTGGAGGGCGCGGTTTCTGTCGATCGGAGTGTATTTTTGAAGCGAATCGATGATTCAAAATCGCCCTGTTCCCAAGAGACCGCAGACGATTGCCATTTGATCCGATTCTATACTGATGAGAAAATAGAAGTGGTGAGTAATTGTAAGAGAAGGACCAGAAAATATGCTCTTTCTTGATTTTTACTCAACTTTTCTTGTCTTGCTGGCCTAAAAAAGGATCAACGAGTTCTTCTTAAAGAAACACCACGGTTCGCCCCTGATCGACTATCAATACGATGATAAAGGAAATATTATTTCGAAATATCTGATTGGAATTGTGTTCAATCAATGGCAGGAGACGAAGGGAGATGAGGAATGTTTAGTCTAATCCACCATAAATTCTTTGACATGCGATAATCTATAAGTTGTTCAGCGTTGTTCAACATATCGGAATAACTGTTGAATGTTGTACAATGCATTTATTTTTTTCAGGTTTCCCTTATGACTCAAGCTCACCGAGTCGAGTATTTCTCCACATTCATCTGCATCCACACTGGAATCTGCAAGAATGGGGAGGATTTCGGGCGGAGATTGTTTATCGCTTCGTTCATTGGGAAGGGTGAGACATTATTACTGATAGACTTCAACCACTTCAATAAGCAACTTTGCTTAAAAAAATGAGAATGTTGCAGACCTCACACTCCACAACGGATTGATTGAGCACGGATTGAACCGAGGAAAAGTGGCGAGTGGGCTGAGTTGGCACTCGCATGAAATGGTTTTATTATTTTTATTTTTCACTTTACTTTTTTTAATAATTGAAGGAAATGGACTCTATCGTCGAAGCTCTGATGAAAGAAGTCCCCTTTCGTTACACTGAAGAGGAAAACAAAGAAATTCAGGCGTTATGTGGCAAGATACGACCGAGGTTTGTTTACGATTCGATTATCGATCGAATTGGGACTTGTTACAGCAACCGAATGTTCTTCGGGAAAGATTTCGAGATCGCTGACTGGCCTTGGGTGGTTTATATCAGAAGAGTATCGGAAGCGACGAAGTGAGTTTGCAATTCAGCTTATAAATTCAATCATAAGACTTGCTTCCAAAGTTGTGGCAAGGGGATTCACTTTCTCTTTCCGCATTCACTTCCCTGCTTGACTAGTAGCCGTATTGGTTCTTTGATCATTTATTTCTTTAGTTTTGTGCAATGGTTCACCTTTAGGGAGGAATCCATCTGCACCGGAGCACTGATTTCGAAACGGCACGTTGTCACTGCTCGACATTGTTTCAAGTAAGACTCACTGTTTGTATACATGTATTTATCTCTAAAAAAACTTATTCAAATCATTCAGCGACATCGGTGTAGAAATCGAAGACAAAGCCACGGTAATGTACGGCGGAACGCACTGGAACTCGGCGCCGGTATTTCTGAATACTCTATGAAAAAAATAATTTTCACTCACAAATTACGCTAATCGAAAATTCCACTGAGACTTTTTTCAGGAGACTTTCAAAACAGTAGGAATCCGTCGAAAGATGCACCGTTCCTTCAACGGGATGTATGCGGATCTGGCGTTCGGGGAATTGGAACATGTATACTAGATACTTGCTTATGATTTAATCGTCAAAATATTGATGATATCTTCCAAATTTTCAGGATATCGAAGGCAGCACGATGAGCTACATCTGCCTTCCTCGGGAAGAAGACTACCCGGATGGGTTTGAGAACAAGATGTATTTCTTCGGCGGTGGAAAAGGAGAAGGAAGTGAGTTCCGTAACAAGTTAACAAAAACAACGAAATGCAGTAGATATTGGTACTAGGTCGGATGAGAACTATTTCGCATGCACTATGCCTCTCGGGCTATAAACTTCTCATCCGACTTAGCGCAGATAAATCACACTAAACACTCCCTAACCCTTCAATAACATGCAATTACTGAATAAAAATAGCAATTTCAAGTAAAAGCAGCCGGGGACGCACTGCAGTACATGATCTACGATCTCGACAATCCGGATGTCGTATATCATACGATATTCCGCAATAAGTTCTATCTATCGCATCGAACGAGAGACGCGCAGGGCAGAGGCGGAAGGGTAAGATTTAAAAAGGATTGAAATTCGCAACCTCATTTTTTATCTGAACCTCCAATTATTTTGAAATTTGTAAACTAGCCATGACAGTATTATAACATTTTAAAACAATCACATTCAGGGTGACAGTGGTGGTCCTCTGCTTCGGAAACGCAATTCAGACGGACGATACGTTTTATACGCAGTATTTCATGGGGCCAATGATACTTGCACAAATTGCTCCGACGGATGGGAGATATTCTACGGGATGGCCAACTTTCGCTATGATATTTGCAGGTTTGTGAAGCATTGTTGGACAAATTATCATATGTTCCGGCACATCTTGTCCTGTTATAGAAGCATGAAATAATTTGGAAAATATCAGAATAACCGGAATCTGTGCTGATCCGCCGAACAAAGAGCGCACCGGCGACATAGATATCGACGGTAATCGAGAAAACCTTATATGAATTCAATGAACAAGGATGTATTAAAGGCTACCGTGTCTGCTAGCTGCTCATTTTCAGAAACTCAATTCAAATAAAGATATTTTCTAGTAAACCTTGAGATCAATCCGATTCGTTTCATTCAAACCAAAAAAATGATACTTTGATCCCTTGCAAACTTTCCTTTACAATTGGTTTTGTGATTTCCTTGGGAAAAAAATTAAATTTTAGCTGAGCACGTTTGCAGATTCAACCTTGCTTATAGATCAATTTAGTGATTCACTAGGGAAATTGTGAGGAACGAGCTCCAGTCCTTTGACAATCCATTGCGTGACTATGCGGATACCGCGGCTCTCCTTCCTAGTTCTCTTTTTTCCTTTCTTATGTTATTCCCTTGGCCCCTATTCCTTCCTGCCTCGTTTCGACCAAGACGAGCACAGGGCGTGGATCGAACGATGCGGGCGGAGTGACGTGGACAGGTAAATCCGATGTTATGCAACAGATTTATTTGCAAAATTCTGTCCAGATTCAGTAGTGAGTTTCTATTCATTCCTCGATTACTAGCTAATCGTATCACTAGCTGTTTTTGTTATGCAAATAAAGTTGGATTAATGTATTTTTCAGCGATAAAAACATCTGATGGTTCGTTGCTGTTCACAATAAAGACACGCAATCGTAAGGAAAACCACAATTTCTTTTAGAAACAAAATAAATGCAGATACACTGGAGCTGCAGTGATCACTCCCAAACACGTTGTGACCACCAGATCATCGGTTACTGGAATGTGAATACTAACTTGCATTTGAGCCATCTATTGTTTTGGTTCTTTTTCAAATTTTGAAATATTTGTTTCCGCATTCATTGAAAAACCTTTGTCACACAGCGATGGTCCTACTCCTACGGAATCCTTGGAGCTTCTAGTCTTCACATCCATAAACATGACTGGGATAGGTAAAAAAAACTCTCCTAAATTCATAATTTAGCATTTAGACACGACTAAACTGCCAGCGCCTCACTACTTGGAATTAACGGCCAAGTACAAAATAGCCCGCGTAATCATTCCTACAATTTCTAAAGAGAAAAATGTAGGAATGCATCGATTTTGGTTCGAAATGCTGTTTTGTAGATGTACAGCTTCGCATTGATTCAAATAGAGGATTCGTTCCCGGAAAATCTCAATCATGTCTGTCTTCCTTCGCAGCCGGAGCAAGCTCCTGCGAAATCTCATGTAGATGTGTTCCATCTTTGTAAGTGAAATTTCATTAATAGGGTTAACCGTTCGGAAATCGGATAGGCCGAAACTCAACTGGCAAAATCACTCTCTTTCCGGGATGAGAGTCGAACAATGGACAATGGAGTTTCGGACAAAGGAATAGTTTCGGAAGAGTTTCGGAAAGTTCATTGTTCGACTCTCATTCCGGAAAGAGAGTGATTTTGACAGTTGAGTTTCGGCCTTTCCGATTTCCGAACGGTTAACCCTATTCATTAACTGTTTTCTTTGCTTCTTGACAGAATCTTGATACATTGATGATCATGGCATAGTCATTCGCAGCTAGCACAGCTGAGCTTGCCTATCAGAAGATACCCGTCGAGTTCGGGGTTCATCATCAAATTTGTGACGAGGAAAGATCGTACTGTGAAGGGCGATTGAATGGCACATCTGCAGCACAGGTTGGTCATTTTCGTCGATAACGTTTTCAGAATCCACATATTCTAGTCGGAATTTGGAACTAATACAATATCCTTGATTTCCAGACTATGCCAGGAGACATTTGGTTTCGAAACATACTTGGAAGAGATGAGTTACTCGGCATCGGTCTTGGTGATGTGAGCCCATTGTCATTTTTCCACTTTACTTTAGTATTTTTTTACTGTTCCTACTGTTAGCTCTTTTTTTAATTTCATTTACGCGAAATAATTCCATCACTCGCAGGGTACGGCCGTAAGCCTTGCATTCTGGAGCGATTTCATCTGCAAAATGACCGGCGCATGTATTCATGGATTCGAAGTTCCAAGCCCTTTGCATCACACAGACTTTCCTTTCTATCTTGACGGTTGGTTGTGAAGTCAACTTTTTCTAGTCATTTTTTCTCTGAAAAAAAAGTATTCTAGTTTCCTTTAGGAGAATACCATCCCTTCATGAAGGCAGATGAGTGTACTGCCGAACATCAATTGAATCTTATTCGTCAATCGACACCATTTACGCGTTTAACACGCACTGAACATCGATTCCTGAAGCAGGATTGTGGCAAATCGTGAATTTTATTTTGTTAGCTTTCATCTATGATACATACATTCGAAACTCTTAAAATTCCAACTTCCAGAGTCGCCAACAAATCGCTTCCCAACTTTCTCGAAATGGATAATGCATTCGCAGCCACACTAGTGACACGGAAAAGGGATAGCAAGGACATTCTCAGTTGCGCAGGTTCAAGGTTTATCTAAGAAAAATATTAATCTAAATTAAGGGGTGCTAATATCACCGCTACACGTCATCAGCACCTCGAGTTGTCTGCTTCAGTTATTTTTATTGTATATATGTTTTAAAGATTTTGATATCGTTAAAGCGCGCTGGAGGAATCGGGTTCGGTATTGAATGCAATTTTCCCACCAAAAAACCCCGATTGGAGCCATGAAGAGTTTCCGTTCCAAAAAGTTACACAGCAGAGTATCTATTCGTTTTAATATTTTAGCATTTTTAGGAATATATTTACGATTGGCATTACTTGCCTGTAGCGGTTGGAAAACGATGGATTCAAGTGGAAAAAGTTATCGCTCCGCATTTTAGAAAAGATCGAAAGGTTGTGTTTTCCCTTTTTTGTAGTGTGTTTCAGTCTTGTGTTGCAGAATGACTACGATTTAGCGATTGCACAATTGGAGAGGAGAATTCCCATTGAATCGTACATAAAGTATGTGCAAATATGCAAATTCATTTTGGGAAACATCTTTTAAAAAATAAAATAAAACACAGCGAGCACAAAAAATTAATATCAGGCCCATCTGTATCAACCAAGAAGTCCTCTGGAATCCTTCATTCAGAATGCTCCATCGAGAAGAAGTGAAAAGTGATCTGAAAACATTTTTCACATTTAATTACACGTTTCAGAACCAAACCGGAAACGGTTTCTCCTGGAGTATTCTGTCCATGACATTCCCGAATCCAAGTCGGCCGGTACAGAAAGCGAGAAAGACGAGCACAATGTGATTGAGTTCACTACAAATATTTCAAACAAGATGGTTGGTTGAATTTTCGTTTTCGAATACTTCAAATGTGTTATGAAATCTAGGAACACCGCGGATCTCCTCTTATCTCCGCCTCTGACGATCCACAGATTCCGAAGGAATTGATCGGGTTTGTCGTCGAACAAGATGATTCTCCGGTTAGCTTTAGTTTTTTTTCATAAATTCCGCATACTGCCACTAAATAGTAGCCACACCGGGTTGGGAAGTAGCATCATGACGATAGCTAAATGGATGAGATTAATTTTTTTTGTAATTGTCATCATCAGACCTAAAAATGCAGAATCCATTCCCCACTCGAGCCATTCGAGTTGAATACTTCTCCACTTTTATCTGCATTCATACTGGAGTTTGCAAAGACGGAGAAAAATTTGAGCGGAGACTTTACGCAGCTTCTTTTCTAGCGAAAGGTCAAAAGTTGCTCAAGTTCAAATTAGAAGTAGGGAAGACATCCATATTTACAGACCTCGAGCTTTTGAACGGTGTTGGACACAAATACGGGAAAATTGTCAGTAGTGGTCTTCTGCATGAAAAGGTTGCTACTCTTGAAGATATGAGGCCGGAATTGTACATCTCTTGGTAATGCCAATCAGGAAATGGACTCAATCATCCGAGTGCTAACGAAAGAGGAACCAGTCCGTCTTACTGCTGATCAAAATCGTGAGCTGCAAGCGGTGTGCGGAAAGAAACCGTCGAGGTGACTTTCGAATAAATTGAAAATCAGGCAAAAAAGTTTTAGCAACCGAATGTTCGGCGGAGAAGAATTCGCGTTTGCCGACTGGCCCTGGGCCGTGTATCTTGGAGTGGAACTTGATTCGCCTAACACGGGAGTGACCGGAATTCGACTTGCATAAGAATGAATCTGATTTCAGGATAGCCGCTTTCTGCACTGGCTCGTTTATTTCTCGCCGCCATGTCGTTACAGCTCGACATTGTCTCATGTGAGCATTGACTTGTGGCGAACGTATTTCTAGCGGGCTAAATATGGCGAAACAATCGTTATCTATTTGGTCTCCATGGGCTGCTCAAAGAGATATCGCTTCAACCGTTTACGCATGTTTCCTTGAAAAATGTCATCTTTTTTTTAATTACTTGGAAAAAAGTATGCCATTCAGTGAAGGCGGGCCCTTTTCTGAGAACAAACAGATCATTGTGATGTACGGAGGAACACAGTGGAACTCGGCTCCGGTAAGAAATATTGCTTTTTAAAATTGTTTGCTGTTCCTACTTGCTACCCAGCTTCTTTTCTTTTCTTTTTTTCAATTTTTGAAAAGTTTTAAACTTCATCTTTACATACCAGGAAACGTTCAAGCGCGTTGGAATTCGCAAGAAGATCTACCCAACAGCGAACGAGGAGACGCTGTGGCACGAACAGGACATTGGAATTGGAGAACTCGAACATGTATGCTTTTCTTCAGACTTTCGGTTCGGTAGAACGTGCTCTTATTGCATCCTTTCACAGGATTTGACTGAACTTGGATTAAGTAAGTAATTTATTAAATTTTTCAGGACATTGAGGGCAATGCAATGGCCCTGGTGTGTCTGCCCAAGAAGGAGGACACTTCAACAGTCCATTTCGAGAAGAGGGCGCACTTTTTCGGAGGCGGAATGGGAGAAAACAGTACCAATTTACATGTTTGACAGTCAATCAGCGATACAGAAAGCTGTGATAATGAGGGCACGTTGATTGTTGAAGTTGTGTGGTTACTTAGTAAGGGTGTTCGCTCCAACGACTGTCGAGAAACACTTCATATTTTAGGCCCATACGGCGGAGATCAACTGAAAATGCTCACATATAATTTGACGGTAGAGTTTTCGCTTTCATCAGTCGTCAGAAGGTAATCCCTGTTGAGAATCCCGACGTTTACGAATCACTATGGCTGAGTTCGACCGGCTTCTTCATGACATACAGGATGACACGAGAGGAGCACGGATATTCCGGTCGAGTCAGTTGTTTTCCACTATGAAGAAAGAGCCTAGTATCAGTATCCGATTGTGCTTCCGCGCACCATTTATTACCATACTTCGAAGCTCAATCGAGCGCAAGCGGCTCTTTTTCATCCTGATCCCGTTAAATTCCGAATTCCGCTAAACCCGCGATATCCCAGGGCGATAGTGGCGGTCCACTTATACGCACGCGCCTCTCCGACGACCGTTACGTGCTGTACGGAGTACTGTCAGGGTCGAATCGAACGTGCGACAACTGCAGGGATGGATGGCAGGTATATATATCTCGCGCGTCACCTTGTAACACTCCAATAAACCTTGGCACAATGGAAAATTCGAAAATCAGTGGAAAGTGGCTTTGGACAGTAATTAGGGTCCCTCACAAGATAGCTGCGAGCTTTGTTCGATATTTTTTGATTTTGAGTGGGGGGGGGCTATGGGGCACCTTCAAAGTAGTGGTGGTGGCAAATAGTCATGTGCCTCTCTCATTGCGCATGTTCTCGAGCCGGCAAGGTAAACTTGAGTGCGCGCATAAAACGGATGCGCATTCTAAATAACACCACAATTAAAAATTTCCAATGGCAGATTTGGACGAACCCCAAGTACTTTTTGCCGGATATCTGCAGGTGATTCTTTATTTACTATTTAAAATGCATTTTTTCGTACTATCGGTTCTCGATATGTATTGAAAACATCGACGACCATTAATTTGCATTTGATGGTATTTTGCTCAGAATAACGGGAATATGCCCGGACGAACCAGCTATTCTGGAACCCGAGGGCGACGTCGCGATTGATGGTCAAAAAATTCGTTTGAAAAATTTAGAACATTGTATTCAGGCTCACGTGTATGCAAATGATTGCACTCATTGTCAGATGATGTGCAACAAATGCGACGTTAATTTTCACGTATTGTTCGTCGATTCAAGAATAAAAAATCTTTAAAAAAAATTTTAATTGTATACTCTACTCAACTCTACTTTGTCAGTCACTATTCCGATTTTTCACTGAAAGAAAACACAGTCTATTCACAGTAAACTTTCAATTAAGCGTCCATGCTTACATGCTTTGTTAGGGGCCACAAGCTCCGCCCACTTTGTGCGGACACGATTTCGTGTAAAAGCGTGAAAGTAAAGTCACAAGGTTCGTTCTAAACCAAATCGGACGTTCGACAGCGCTATGGATAGCTATGATATTTCTCTTTCGATTGAGCTTGGTCCCAGATTTGCATAATATCAGTAAATAGATCAAATTTGCATTTAAGAGAAAGGGATAGGTCGTTTTGGCATGTTCCAGTTGGACGATTCTTCTCGGACCAAACTTATTTTACTAATTCGAATATTTTAGGAATTTTAGAATTTTTCTCAGATTTTTAGCATGCTTCCCCGGCTTGTGACTTTTGGGCGGGGAGAGGCATGCGAGAGGGCGGGGGGAGGGAGAGAGACACACGCTAATTAGGCTCCGCCCCTTTCCCTCTCGTCTCGCCTTTCCCTTCTCTCCCCCAGTGTCTTGCGCGCGTACTTCTCGGGCTCTAGCACAGCTCAGAGACAAGATATCGACAAACGGCCAAAAGTATGATGTTATTGGGACCACAAGGGATAGTTTGAAAACACATTTGACCCCATGGCTTGAATTCGGCTGTCTGCTTTGTGGCCCCTATCCATGCTGCATGCTGCCATGCTGAGGGCATATAATGAAGGAAAAGGGTACGAAGAAAAAACAATCGATGTTGATCGAATACTACCAAGAGAAGGATTGTTCTCGACAGTCGACTGTCAAAGAAGAATTTTATTGCTCCAAAAACATCATTTGCAGCAGTGTTGTTGAGGCGGCAAACACGAAAATGTGATGTGGCAAAAGGGGTAACTTTCGAAGCGCTTAATCACAAAAAAGTTATACTACTTTTCTAGGCATACAAATAACCCCTCCTAAGAGCGAAGGGGCTTCCAAAAATTGTCTACGGGTCTCGTTCGAGGCCCTGAATCAATGTTTTCACACAATTCTTGGTCGGAAAAAGTGACGTTGTACCTTGCCCGCGTGCTAGCCGCGACGGGTTGGAGAGAAGAGGCAGATGTGCCGAGAGAGGGGCGGAGTTCGCGAGTGTTAGCTTCAGAGATTGTGTCTATTCTACCCTTCTCTTTCCACTGTTGCCGTTCCGTTGCCATCGACTGAAGAATATTACTATTATGCTTGAATGAAGAAATCTATGCAGATGTGACGGTGAAATATTACGTCTGGAAATCGAACGCAATATCTGTGTTAGTCTGCTCAACAGTAAATCCCGATGACTTTTGCTTCCACGGAAACCCCGCAGAAGCGTCCCAAAAACTGTTTAATCTCTGACACAGAGCGAATCTGGTCGGAAGTACAAGCGTACCTTGAGATATGGGATGAAATCCGAATTCGCACATGAAAGGAGAGGCCTCATAGGGCGCGCGCGTGCTAACCGCGACGGGGTAGAAAACGGGCGAGAGAGCGTGCGGAAAGAGGAGAGCGCTCAGAGCGAGATTGGGAGAGGGAGACGCAGCGGCTGATTGCTTCTGTAAGCCTTACGGGATGAGGGGAAGTGCATTTCAGGGCAGGTATGTAAAGGAAGTGTTGATCTCTCATTCGTCATTGCGTGTTTTCCTTCTCATTCTTACTCGTTCCACGGTTACCGTACCCCAGTCCCCCCCCGGAATATTGTATCGATCTCTCACTCCGATTTCCGTATCTCTCTTTCCTTCTGCTCATTTTATCTGCCATCAACCACTGCTACCAACAAACTAATAATAATACCAACAACTCTTTCATTTCAGTAACGTAACAAGCAACAGATAAATCAACGATGGGAAGCTACAAGAGGAACGAAATTAGAGATGGACACTTCTCTCCAATTTTAGGGAGGTCAGTCAACACGGAAAGAAAGCCAAACAAATGAAGCGAAAATTACACGTAATGCTAACATTCTCAGTGCAAACAGTGAGCGAAACTCAACGTAACAAATCGATAATCTAATCAATAATTCCCTCAATGATCCGTCTCCAGCAGAGTGATGATCGACGAGTAGAGCGTCTTGCCTGGAATTATACCGTATTCCGTGATCACCATTTACCGTGCTTCACCCTCACAAACTCGATAATCAATATGCGATCACCTACTACCGTATGCCTCCCTTCCCCCTTACCGTACCCTTACTACCGAACACTCACTGGTCATTTTGACTTTCCTCTTCTTTGCATGCTGAATCAGTAGTGAACGCATCATCAACCGTGCTCTACCATATCCCCCTCACTAACGTATCCATTGTCAGTAGCCACTTTCCCAAATAACCTCAATCCTCGATAACTATCTCCCCTACCTTACCGTATCCCCTCCCACTCACTGGTCAATTTGACGTTCCTCTTCTTGGCCTGCTGCATGAGTAGCGTGAATGCGCCGGCCTCCTCGTGTGACTCCTCCGCCTCGCCCAGCTTCCACGGCGGACTGCAAGGGAAGAGAATATCGTGAGTTAGTTCGCGATCGGGCATCGAGCTACCGTACCCCCAATCTAATTTTTATTTTATTTTCCACTAACACAGCTTCCACGGCGGACTGTAAGGGGACAATATCGTGAGTTAGTTCGCAATCGACTACCGTATCCCAACTTTGAGAATAATCCCAGCTGGAAATCGCCAACGAGGCTAGTGTATCCCGAATTCGAAAATATTCTTAGAATATTCTTATCACATTTAAATTCGTTATTTCATTCACGAGAATAAATGTAGCAAAATGAAGGGTGTTCGCAAAGGTGAATTCCGGATGCGCGCACAACGTATTAGCTAGTGCGGTCACGAAATACAGTATCACCGCGATCTTGAAGAGTAAAAATCAGTTCTCGATCATCACCCACCGTGCCCCTACCGTACTCCCTCTCACTCACAGACTAACAGCATCCGGGTCCACTCTGTGCATGCCCGTGGAGGGCACGCCGTTCAGGATGTTGCGGCCGATCGACGAGAGAAGACGATGACGACGCTGTAATGGAGAAATGTTGAGAAGTGAGACGACTCTCTCGCTTCCGCGTGCTCTCTCGCCCAACAAAAGGACACGGCGCATAAACCTTCATTTACCCCCATCTTCATATAATAGGTAAAATAGGACAGGGAAACTTCAGTTATGTGCCGAACAACCTTCGTTGCAAATATTGCTGTTCGTAATTGGATCGCAACTTACCACATTCGTGAAACAAATATTTAACTGGTCCACGCATTTTAATCCAATCAGGGGAGATTGTCGTATTTTTTCCCACGCCTATCGATAATGAGTGATCGACCCACGATCTACCAATTCCCTGTTCTACCGTAACCCTACCATAACCCTACCGTACCCCTACCGTACCTTGGCCAATCTGCTCAGTTCCAGGGTCGCGTCCGATCTCAGCGCGTTCGCCGAGTCCGGATCGTCGTGGTTAGCGTTATACATCACCGAACCGCCGCCTGCGATTTGATCCGTTGACCTTTTCTATACTATTCCGACAAAGATATATCGCATGGCATAATCCATTGGTTATATGCCCCATCAGTGAAACCTCTAGTTTCCGGGAACTTGTGAAACGAGTTATCGCATCAAAGTAAACGCTACGTTTCATGGAAATCGTTTAATTAAAATCTAATTAATTAAATAAATAATGAATTAATTAGACGACTGACCCTCCTCCTCCTCGGCTGTCTCCACGAGGATGAGCAGCTTCGGGTGCGAGACGAAGAACGTTCTGGAATGAATCAGAGTATAATAATAAAAATATTTGTGCTATTTCGATGAAATAACGGCCAAAACAATTTTTTAAGAGTAGAAAGAGCACGACGGCATAAAAGACATGATTTATACTGCGCACGACTCAAGCATTGGCATTAACTTTTCAGAAATCAAGCAACTGGGTGGTTTGACGTTACTAGTCTAGCGCAAATAGTGTCGTGGACGGCAAAATGATAGTGGATGTATGTAAGTGATGTAAAAAGCAATAAATATAAAATATCGCTTTTAGGCGGAATTTCCCATTTCAAAATAGGAGAAGGTGAATTGCGGCTTCGAGGTTAGCACTAATATCGGCCAAACTTACACGGACAATTGATTTTCGTTTATTACTTTTCTCATTGAAAACACAGTACTTCCATTCTTTAACACACACAATACTCATGATAAAACGCTTGCCTCACAAATCAACCCCCGAGTTCATAGATCAAACTACAAAGCCCACCTCGTCACTGTCATGGATCATTAGATCAACACAACGACCAAAGATCAAAGATCAAACCTCGTCACGGCCATGAGGGGCAGGGCGCAGATGTCGTCGAGGACGACGCATGTGAGCATGATGCGACGGGCGAAGCCGGCCACCCGGGAGAGAGGCACCTGCGAAGACACATCGGGTTACCGTATCCAAAAAGCATGTTACGCCAACATTAAAATCAAATTTATAATAGCTTGCCCAGCACTAGACTTTCAATGGTGGAGTAACTGCCCGTTTATTCCGCTCTCTTTCTTGTTAGTAAAGCGGTCTGGCAACTAGTTGCGAACGAAGCAACTAGTTGCTACAAATTGTAGCAACTAGTTGCAACTAGTTGCTATAACTAGTGATTCCTTCTGTTTTTTTCATTTTTGATTTTCATTTACCTAATGATTTCCCAGCACTAATATCACGATCTCCAAACCTTAGTATCACGAGGTCACACTATTATCACGATCTCCCAACGCTAATATCACGAGGTTACACTATTATCACGATCTCCCAACGCTAATATCACGATCTCCAAACCTTAGTATCACGATCTCTCACTATTATCACGATCTCCCTACCGCAGTATCATGATCTCACTCTTCTAGTATTACGATCTCCATCTTCCATCAGCTGAATAATTATTCGCCTATTCGTCTATTCGCAACTGCTCGCGGAGATAAATAAACAACTAGTTGCGAGGCCGCGTTAGCGGAGAGGGAGAGGGAGGAATGAGAGGTCAATAAACTCTCTCGCAACTAGTTGTTTTGTTAGTAAAGTGTTACATTTCAAAGTCTACCCAGCACCATTGCGGTTGCAAGATTATGCCAGTCGCTGAGACGTTGCTGGTTTGATCATTTTGCGTTGATACCTAACAAAACCTATCGGTTTTCAACCGTACCAACACTAATCTCCTACCGTACCTGTTTTCTCCTCGCATTGATCATCTTGTCGAGGCAGCGTGCCATCAGCGCGCACAGCTTGCGTCGCAGGGCTGCAATTTCGGAATTCAAAATTAGTATTTACTTAATAATCTTTCCTTTCACCCGCCACCTTCGTGCTTCTCGAAAGGGTCGAGTCTCCGACCTACTTGTGAACACCGATTCCAGTTCAGGCGCTCTCCAACAATCGAAATACTCGTCGACGATTGTGATCCATCTCATATTTCGAAATAATTCCTCGCGTCTTAGACAGAAAGGAGTTAGGGCAAAGTGAAAAGTACATTACAGTAATCCCCTCCCCCCACGGTAAATAAATCAATCGATAATTCTCCTCCCCTCCACTCACCGTGGTCCTTCTGGAAGGGCAGCGCGGGCAGCAGCTCGTACACGGACTTGTAGAATCTGACAATATCAGTTCCCAATGAACATTTTGCAGTTACCGTACCTCTGTGCTTAAAAAGCCAGTTCGCGTTATGCCATGTTACTACCGTATCAGTTTTTATAAAGTCATTTCTCGATCGTCAACCGCCGTGTCTCTACCGTATACCTGAAGGGGTCGACGTTGAGGGCCTGGCCGTCGCCCGAGAGAATGACGAACACGGTGTTCACGCAGTTGAGCGTGTCCAGGATCGAGAGGTCCTGCGGATGAGAATAACAATAATAACAATAACAATAACCATTAGCTCGTCAAGTCGCTACTTCATTTTTGCGTATCAGATCTCAATGTCAGGCGACAATTATCCAACACGATGCACGTCACTTATGGCACTGGCATGCTGCGTGAAACTCACGGGCGCTCGCAACTTGGTTTTAAGTTACATTTGTTCGAGAAGCACCCTGATTCTTATTGAGCACTCCCCGTTTCTATGAACCTCATAGTCTCGGTGGCACCTCGAATCACCATGAACGCTTCATTTCTTGTCACCAAGTAGCGCTGATTGGAAATGGTGCACCTGTTCCAGGAAAATCACTCCACGAGGCACAAGACAGTAATAACCCCTGCATGCAACACGAAATTCACGGATGTTCGCAAGTGGGATTCGAGTTGTTTGTTTGTTTTTGAAGCGGTGGGGCTCCTACTATTGAGAACTCTCCGTTTCGATGAAGCTTGTACGCACGGTGGCACCTCGAATCGCCAGTTCAATGGCATGACGCAGTATCGGGCAGCTCTCTAAGCTGTATCGTAGCCCTACCCTAACCCTATCCTACCCCCCAATCACCCCTACCGTCTCCCTACCGTAATCCTACCGTACCCCTGACCGTACCTGATTATCGATCAGTTCCTCCATGCACTTGACCATGTCGGAGAAGAACTCGACGTTGAGCAGGTGCGCGAACTTGGAGAGACCTGACAATTAATTTTAGGCTAATACATTAAAAATTCCAAACTAATTGCAATCTCACCTCTTCCAAACAATCCCTGTTGATTGATCAATTTTTATCGCAACAATCGAAGAAGCACTATTTTTAACCCCAAAGGCTCGAATCCATGCAATCGCTACAACCCGAGCCCACCAAGTCACACTTTGTAATTCGCCTTTCTCACTCACCCTTTCGGCTGCATGCATCTCGCATGTCAGAAAGTAAACTGATGCCCATTACCGTAATCTATCTACCGCATCTACCGTAATCTATCTATCTATTTCTCCATACAACGTACTCACCCTAGCGAACCATTTGTAGCAGGGCTACTGTCTCAGCCGTAAACCTCTACCGTAACCTATAGGCATAGATACCGTAAGGAGACACCGGGATCTTGGATACACCGTAATCAATATCGTATTCACCCTAGCGCACCAGTAGCAGGGCTACTGTAGCTATTATAATCTACCGTAACCCTCTACCATAATCAATACCGAACTCACCCTCGAGAACCGGCTGCAGCACGGCTACGGTGGGCATTCGTCGCAGGATGGAGAAGTAGATGTGGAAGACCTGCTTCATCGCTTCCGTTGCCTGCAAGGGTGCGATTGACCAGAGATTATTGATTTTCCCGACATATTACCAAATGTTCCAATCCCGACATATATTCATGATTCATTGTATACATGTCATTCGTGCAGCCCCTATTCAACTGGTGTATTCAAAACCATTCTTGATTGTTGTTTTTACAAAAACATTTTGCTAATCGCAACACATCTCAATGAGCTCACTACTTTCAAGCGCTCCCTGTAGCCCGTAATCACCAAGTGTCTCCAAAGTCTGTCAGAAGATAACGAAGGAAGGCTGCTGATTTTATACCGAACAATTATCGTATACACGGGATTCAATTTCGCGATGACAATTACATGTTCCGCCGCGTCTAGCTCATTCATGTCATGTCACCATACCCACTACCGCACCGACTACTGCAATGGATACCGTAATCTGAATATCACCCACACACTACCAAACAACTTCGTGCTGAATTCTCTTAATCCTCTTTTACCAGCTATCACACCAACGATGAAGCGACTCTACTACCGTATCGTGAGGGACTACCGTACCCATCCCCTACCGTACTCACCGTCTTCAGTTTCGTGCTGAGATTCTCGGCCGCATCGAGCTCCTTCATGTCGTTCGTCAGCCGCTCCAGCTGCTTCTCGTACTGTAATTTTTATATTGATTATTGATTTATTTTAAATTTATTAAGATAACTTTACACATTTTAAAGAATTGAGCTACAGCAATGTGCAGGCTCCGAGTTTCACGCTCACTACGTCACCAGTAAATGGGGCCATGTTCAATGAATCCTTTGGCAATGAATCAAAAGAATTAATTCACATGTAGCTTTTTTTCGTTTCACAATTAGTTTACAGTGAGCGGGTGCTCTCCACATCAGATAGAATTCATGGCCGGGTCTTGCAACAACTCCAACAAACAATCTACACTCATGCATGCGATCAAAACCGTAAGAGATCAAAGATCACTACCGTACCTTTCTCCTGCTCTTCATACCCCTCTCCTTCTTCAGTCGGAGCTTCTTCCCGATCAGCAGACCCTTGCCGCTCTTCTTGTCCTCGTTCGCCACTTTCTAAATTGTTTTTTTTTGATAATTTTATTTGTAAATTTGAGAAACACGTTATCCATCGAACTTTTCCCAAAAATCTAAAAGATTCAAATTGTTCCCCGGTGATTTTACGTGTCAGCCACTCAGCAGAGCAGACACTCGGCTATTCGTTATAACAAAAATTAAAAACAGAGAGATGTTAGTGTATCATTTTTGCCCCAAACCTCAACACAGTAACAGCACAGTAATTTAAAGCTACACTAAGTCCCTGTAACATAACCTAATCTAGATCTGCCGTAGCCTATCATAAGTTTGAGGTACCGTAATTGTAATCTCAAGCTACCGTAAACTACTGTAATCACACCGTAATCCTAAGCTACCGTAACACTAAGCTACCGTAACACTAAGCTATCGTAATCTTTCTCCACCGTAACCTTAAGCTACCGTAAGCTACCGTAACCATACCGAAATCTTGAGGGAGAGGAAGGTGGTCAGGAGGGCGGGCGGCACTGCCTGGATCTTCTTCTTCACGATGAAGTGCACGGCTGCAACGTTTAACAATTAAAAACAATTTAACCAATTTAAAAAGTAGAAAAAAAGGGGCGAAATCATCACATTCCACTTATACTGTCAATAAATATGTATTTAAAAGAACATTGCTGATGTAACAACGTGAGTACAAGCACAGAATGTTTCATAAGAACTGCGTGCAACACTAAAGTATCAGGGACAGCAAGAACTTTGCATCTCAAAATAATTTACACCATTCGAAACCAGCCACTTTCAGGATTCGCTTGGACAACCTATACACTAGGACAGGCACATTCTCCGATCTAGAGAACTATTCAGCTCATATTTGACGGTAAAGAGTCAAACTTTGCCCCTCCTCTCCCTTTCCCTCTGCTTACTCCAACCCGGCGCGTCTAGAACGCATATTGTCAGTTACGCTCACCTTTGACAGCGAAAAGGGAGATCTTGAGGTGGAGGTCGGTACGGAACAGCTCGCACAGCGTCTCGCACACCACTTTCGTGCTCTGAGAGAGCATCGAATATTTACAACAATAAAACCTCACAATCAGCAAGCAACCATATGGAAATGTTGATCGATCGAATTGTTATTAGACAAAACAGTGACCAGATCATATGATGGCGTGATGAAACACGAAAGGTTAATGTCCACAACGCTTTCAGTTGTACAATTGATTTTAAACTAGCCTAGTCTCTTTAATAATCTTTAATAGGCTTTATTTAAAATAACTAGCCATTAAATCATATTAATTAATTAGCATTTAATTACTTAATCACCTCCTCATGTCCGTTCATCACCATATAATGATCAAAATTTACAATGATTTGTGAATAATTGATTTAATTAATTAATCACCTCCTCATGCCCATTCATCACCATCTTCGTCACCGCGGTCACGATGTTCGTGGCGTAGTTGAAGTGAGGCGCGGCGACCACCTGGAACATTTTTTTTTATGAACCTCATCTTGCTCCTCTTTCTCTAACCCGTCGCGTCTAGATCGCACCCCTCCCTCAAGTATGCTCACCATTCTGCACACTGCCCTCAGTGCAACCATGCCCATCTTGTTCGAGTGCGTATCCGCCCCGAGAGCGGGCTTCAGCTTCTTGAACAGTTTCTCGCACAGCTGCAGGAACTTGAGGTAGTACCTGCGATTAACGAAATTTAATTTAGCTAATTATCATTATTAATTTCAAATTTTAAATCAAAGGGCAGTGTTGAGGGCGAAACAAGGCGCATTCGCGCTGCGTGATCACCATAACATCAGAAGAAATTTCGGTGGACGATTTCTTTCAATATTCAATTATACACCAACATTTTCACCAAAAGTACCCTGGTACAGTTCAGTTTCAGTCCTCCTACAACACATGACTAGTGATAGTACGTACATTGTGAGTGTAATTAGTCATATCATACCACTTGCGAATATATCAACATCGTTACCGTAATCCAATACTCCTACCGTAACCCCCAACACTACTGCAGAGCGTCCTCGAATGTTTGCAGCGTCTTTGTGTCTTTGGCCCCACCTTATCTGCCTATCATTACTTCTTCCCACCGTAATTCTAAGCCTATCACATCTACCGTAGCAAATACCTACCGTAACCTCAATACTACCGTACTCCTACCGTACCTGAGGAGTGCGTCCTCGAACGTTTGCAGCTTCTTCGTGTCTTTGGCCACGGCCTGCTCCTTCTCGGCATCGGTGAGCGGACGGATGGAGTATCCCGGAATGATGTCCACCAGGACCTTAATTAAGTAACTAAATTTAATAATTTATTATTATTATTTTAGTAACACAAATGCGCAGTAGTCACTTTAAGGTCCTGATGCATTTTTTTCTAGACATGACGCTACCAAACGATCACAGTGTTGGTTTCCATCATCAGCTATAATACTCATGAGACTGGAATGAGCCTAGCTGGGTAAAAGTGCCACTTCAAAGCCGAAACTAGTATTTCTGAAGTAAATGAATCAATCACTATTTCGTCACTTGTTGTAGGCACCCCGACTGCGCTACCGTACCCACAAAACTACCGCAATACCGTACCTGTACCGTACTGGCAATGGCCAGCTTCTGCACTGCCTCCCTGATGATGGGGTGGGCAGCGCTGCCGCCCGAGCACAGGTTGAGCAGCTCGCGCAGCTTGAAGATCTGGAAAAAACAACAATAACAATAAACAATAGCAACAAGAAACAATAACAACAATAATAATATGTATGCATAACAGAAAGAATGCAGCATGCGAGAGGGAAAGTTGAGATTTAATTTGCGAATTATGAAACCGGAGCTTAAACGGGTTGGCAGTGTACTATAAACAGATACTGAAACATTTACTATACAGATCAGTTGATTTGAAAAACTGTCGGTCAAGGATCGATTGCCAATGGTGCAGGCAATGTTTTATGAACTGTGATTGGAACATCGATCCCTCAGATCCACGTTTACTTCTTTTCGAAGCTTGAGAATGGGAAAGTAACGTACAACGTCAGCGCCAATGTGTAGAGAATAATAACTAAATGATGGCATTTCATCCATTGGAGTAGAGGTTGAACAGTACACTATGAACTAAGCCTGGAACATCGATTGCCCGGGTCAATTTAGCACAAAAATGAGTGGATATGTCGCGAGTTAGATCAGAGGACTAATTTACACCACAATAATCCCTTTTTAAAGAAAAATCTAGGTGAATTCATGCTTTCATCCACTCACATTAGTCTGTGGATCGGACACGAGTGCCATAGAGTAGCCCGCGATTAGTCTCTTCTGCTCCTCCAGCAACTCCCTTCTCTTCATTACAATCTCCGCCGCGGACAGTCCCTCCAGGGGCTGGAAAGATCGATAAATGTGAAAATACGGTAAAAAAAACACATTTTGCTGGCAATCTCCCGGCTTTTTCCTTCCTTTCAATCTCATCATCACCCCCTTCCACTTTTCCGTTTCACCCTCCCTTTGACTCTCTGTAAAGACAAGCATTTGCAATTTACAGCGCACAATCCAATCGAAGGCCACAAAAATAGCAACTGGCGATTCAATAGCGATTGGTCTACCGGATTCAGAGCTCAACCGACCGCACTCCTCTATTGCACAGTTGCCTGCAGTACCTGCAGTACCTACAGTACCTACCGTACCTACCGTACCCCTACCGTAACTCACATCCTTCTCCCTCTCCTCATCTCCCTCTCCAAACAGCTTTCCCTCCTCCTCAGCCTCCTCAGCGATCTGAGCCGCCGTTTTCTTCTTCTGAAAAAAAAGATTATTTGTGTCTCCCTTGGTGTATCCATCTACCGTAACCCCATTGACATTAATTGACCGTTAATTTTAAAGATTGGGCGCTACTAGTACAATCACCAATAATAAAACAAAAGATGACATTACGAAAAACGAAAAGGGCACAATCACCCGGGTGCGATTTGTGTTTCAGTGTCAGTAAGGATAAAATCAGAAATACCTTCTGCGTCGGGCGCACAAGCGTACCGTCCTTGAGCTTGATCGGCAGCAGCTCCTCACTGGAAGTGTGCTTATTGATTCACTCATTTATGTTCTTTATACAGATCTCCTGTGGTTAACCGTGAAATCATAAAAAAAACTGTCCCGAACGACTATTGTGCTCGTGAAACTGTCAAACATGAGGGATAAAAATAAGCAGATTTTAAGATCCACAATAGAGTCAAGTGAATTTGTGAATCCCATTTTTGCTTGTACAGAACAGCCAATAATGAGCCACCTCGTGAATTCATGCTCCAGACCACATAGTTAATCACTAACCGATCTTCCTCGAGTGTTCCCTCGAAGTGGCGCTTCTGCGACTCCAGCACGTCCGCCTCTTCAATCGCGTCTTGTGCTGCTTCTGAAAGTGAGGGTGATCATAAATTGTATTTTCATCACCAACAGGAGCCCTGCCGACATACATGAGACAGTCAGGCAACTGCATCTTCGAACACCGGGTTTGTTTGTGAGTAACCAATCAAAAACCGACCAGATCATCAAAAACTGGTTACATTCATATGCAAGTTTTCCCCAAAACCGGACATGTCTTTTTAAGTAGTTTTCGACCAGCTTTTTCTATTATGCCTGTCGGAGAGTACCGTGGCTTGAGTTTACAGTGTATCATAAAGGAGGTTGGCCGATTGCTGAGTCAAAGTGTTCGTGACCACGAAATAGGCTTCGAATTGAAAAACTTTTTTTTCAAAGATAACGCGATTGGAAACGAAAAAAAAGGAAGAAAAATAAAGTTTACTCACCCCTTTCCAGTTTCCTCTTTCGCATAGAAGCAAAAGCGCTCTTCTCCCAGTCAATATCCGCGTTGAGCATGTCCATTGGGATAATGTCCTGGAATTAAAAAATCACGACTCGAATACTCGGTGAACTATCGTACAAAAACTCATTTTAGAACTGATCAGTAACAATCCGATTAAGCTTGAGTGTTGTATACGTGGGCACAAGTACTAAGGTTTTACCCCAGCGAGTTCGTTAAAGATTATTTTGTAAAATGGAGTAACTAACCTCTTGCTCTTCGCTGTACTGTAGATTGCGATCGATGTCGTAGTCATCGATGATCTAAAAACAGATCGACAATTTGATTATCAGAGTGCTCAAAATGACTTTATTAGAAGCCAAAAGGCTCACAAGAGAAATATTTTCATCATGAGTTCCTCATGTGGAGCAAAATTTAAGAATTATTGAAAAAAGGTGACGAAAAAAAACGCACATTATGCACTCTCTTGCGCGAATCCTGCGACTTGGTCGCCTTGATGCCTCTCAGCTTGTCAGTGACGTGCTTCTTGATCGCACCCTGGAAAGGAAACTCATTTCACAGTCTGTTTACTCACCTTATTTGACAGATAGTACAAGAAAATGATGTTAACCGCGTAACCATTGTAGATAATTTACAAATCCATCACCCTACTTTCTTGCCCATCCGATTGAGCTTCTTTGTAAGCTTCTTCGTTTGCTTGGTCTTGAGCAATCGCATCTTCTCCTCGCGATTCTTGCCCGACCGCAGCACATCGCCGGCCGTTTTCTGTCCCATCGTTCACTGGAATGATTTCGTTTGACAGGGAACAAAAGCTAGTAAGAATGACGGTAATTTAAAGCAAGAAAAGTACAAAATTAAAACAGTAATAAGCATAAAACGACGATAAAATAGGGAGAACAAAAAAAGTGAAAATTTAAGGCATTTGGCAAAAATCCCAAAATTTGAACCGTTTCTTAGGTCTCACCACGAAGAAGGAATTTAAATGATTTTCGCGGGAATATTGTGTTATCCAATAATTGATTTTATGTTGTTGTTTTTGTATCGATTCCTGTCGGTTTTCTGGTTATTTTGGTATGTCATGCATTGCAGGAGACATGGAAGTTGAAGGCGAGAACGACCACTCGACGCAAATGTGAGTTTTTTTTTAAATTTGGAGCCGTGACCCACTTTCTCGTCTAATCTTCGTTGTTTTGCAGACTGGAAGCGAGCTCATCTGCCACCGACAAAGCGGAGAAGATTCGCGATGAGCTCGACAACCTCACTGAGATCTGGGAGAGGATCGGAGCGAACGATGAACTCAAGTACGTTACCCGGCTGTCTCTGATTCATGACTCCGTGCTCCAAACAGAACAATGCAAAGGGAAAATATGCACGAGACTAGGAAAATATTGCATTCTCATTATTCAGTTTTAGTTTTTTTTTCAATTGAAACGGGCTTTTTTAAATAATATTGTTTTGCAGATCCCTAATCATCAATGCCGCTGCCAAGGCGACAATGGAGTACCTCGAACCGCAGAAGAGGGTTATTTTTTTTTTAGATATTTGTCTCTGTTGAAGCAAGTTGGATGTACTTGAGCGCTTGAGTGCTAGCCACGTTGTACTATATTTTTTGGCACTTCTTTACTTTAGCGCCCAAAGGTAGAATACTATTTTATTCCTCGCTCATTCGATCGCTCGAAGTATCATTTCTCACTACCCACTAGTTAAAGCGCTGCCTTTGCGCACTAAAGCAAAGAAGTGCCTATATTTTGAAAGTATCTTTAATGTAAGAGAAATAATATCTATTCAGGCCCGTCGTCGTCTCTCCGTTCTGGACCGCACCGATCTTGTCGTGCAGAAGATAAAGTGAGTCTTGAAATTCCGGCACTTCTATAGAACGCAGCCAGAGCCTAAGCCTAAGCATAATCTTCTATAGAAAGAATAGTCTTCCTAACTCTACCGAGTTTCTGACTGGCCCCGCGTTCTATAGAACCGCCGAAATTCCCACCTGTTTTCGGAATTATTGATGCTTTTTTCTTTGCTGCCTTCTCTTTTAGACTTAACTTCAGGCTGAAGGCTAAAGTCTTCAGCTGAAACAATTGTCGAGCGTTTCAAAGTTGCGAAAGCCGATTTGGTGTAGGGAGGATGAATTTGAAATATCAAGTTAATCTGGAAGATATTCACAATCTTTCCAGCACCACGGTCTCCGAACTCAATGGACTATGGGACAAGGTCAGTATGGACGAAGAGCGAAGGTTCGTGATTGTGATTGTGATGATGATTGTGATTGTGCTGATTATTGGGCATTCCTGCCCATCGGATTCAGTTTTCCGGGAAACCTATTCTCTTTCTTTGCCTTCCATTTCCCCCCAACTACTGTAAGAAAACATTAAAGCATCCCTGAAACATCTTTCCACCCAATTGTCTTGTAAGGAGAAGGAGTCACAGCTACTTCGTTTTTTTCTCAATTATAAGATATATGGAGAGATTCATTCAGGCTCGCCCGAGTGGACACCGCTTACGGCCACATGGAGACCCTTCTGTCCGATATGGTGGGTGCATTTATATTTCTCCCTATGAATTGAGGACCTCTATCACTGCGACTTGACCATCAAATTACTCTAAAAAAAAGGGTTTTTGGTGCCAGAAACGGGATATTCTTAGGTGTCTTATTTGTACCGAACGTGGGATCTCCTTTATCCGTCCTGCTGTCCAGTGAGGAGCACGGGGTCGGATATCGGACTATACCCCCGATTTTGACCCCGGGTTTAAAGCTTGAACCCCCCGATTTAAGACGCAAAACCCGCGATTTTCAACAGTTTTCTCGCTGAACCCCCGATTGTTAGATGATGGTGCTCATGACTACTGCTGTTATCAATGATCCGGCAGATATAACTGCATAATTAACTATAATTATTCGCAGGTCTCGTCAGAGTACGCAATGGTCACGGCGATTCACGACCAAATCGAAGAATTCACGGGAAAGGTTCGGTATTTACACTTTTTAACCTTTGAAACGTAACTCTATCTCCGGATTGCTCAATAATACTAGTTTTTTTTATAATGGTGGTTCTTGTGTAGTCTTGCCATAGCCTTTCCCTGTGTTACTGTGAGATTTTTTAAATTCTAGTCGGTCAAAAAAAAAGTGCCAATTCTCTTTCACTAGAGCAAGTTACTCACTCTTTCTTTGTTCTTCCTTGCCAGTCAGAGAAACGAGAGAGTGTGTGAAAATGAGAAAGGCAGACTATTTTTTCTCAGGTAGCGGACATTCGCCGGGAGCTGGGCATGCAGCAGTTCGACATGCGTTCTCACGAGATGGGATCGATTGCCCTGGTGAGTGGATTAATGCGCGAGCGTCTCTTCATTTTGCACACTCTCACTCGCTCGGCCCACGAGAAAGTGTGTGAAAAGGAAAGATGGCGGTGTCATTTTTCGAGCTCTGGTGTGGATCATTGATTAGAATATGATTTTATCAGTAATAGCGGGGAACGCCTTTACATTTTTTTTTGCTTGCTACAAAGTCTGTTACGGTAAGAAATTGCGATACTTGCCATATTGATTGCTTCTTTTCGTTCAGTGGAAGGCGCTGGAGACGGATATGAAGCGTCTGAACGAGGAGAGAGCCGCCCTCATCGTCGAACAGAAGGCGGTGAGGGAATTATTTAATTTTAATTAGTTTAATTAATTAATGAAATTGATTATTACTCGTCGGGGACTAGGCAGGACTTTCGAATCAGTGTTACGCAGTTGAGTGACCACAATATGTGTAGGATGTACCTGCATGAAAATACGCACTTGACAATGAACCTCAAATAATGGTCAAAACTAGAAGTTGGAGAGAGATGCCCATGCGTTTACCAAAAAAAATACCCAGTAGTTTCAGGCTATGATGTTGGTTATTGAATGTCTCTTACTCACCTTTAGCAATAAGTCTTCCATTCGGATTCTATAAAAATAATGCAATTAAAATATTGTTGCAATCTGCCCAGGTGATTGACCGCTTCGCGCACCTCACATCTCGCCTCGGATCGGATCTGTCCGATGAGACTGCTGCCTCCCTTCCGGATACGTCCGTGGTCAGTTTAAGCCCCATGGTCTGACCGACGCGAGAGCATTGCTAAATGAGAGAGACTGCCTCCCGGACACCTCGGTGATCAGTGATCATTTTATTACTAAACCAATGCGCTGCTGACAGAACTAGCTCTATGAGTGTAGGGAGCAATTTATGTAGTGCTGAAACACTGACAAAACTGGTTGGAAATTTCATAATTATTCCAAAGAAAGGACGGGAAGTCCTCTTTCTATATAACGATCAATACCGTCCATTACCGTATTCCTGCTGGTTCCTCGCATGAAAAAATCAGTTGACGATCGACTTCTTACCGTACCCCTCGCCCTATTCCAGCTGGCTCCCCGAACCACGGTGGCCGACCTGCGCGATCGCTGCGCGCGCATGGAGCAGCTGCTGACGGAGCGCGTGGACAGACTGAGGGAGGTGCAGGGCGAGCTACAGGAGTGGACGCAGCGAATGAGTGAGTGCTAGACGCGACGGGTTGGAAAGGGGGAACGGCAGTTTTAGAGATCTAAAAAATAGTTGTTTTTGGATTTAGGAGCTTTTTTTCGGTGTATGCAGCGGCACGCTGAGTGGTATTGAGTCAATGCCTGTCGATGCTGCTTTGCGTGCCCCGTGGAACCCTAGTGTGGCATGTCTGTTTGGTTCTTACAACTAACCTCTATATTTTTCATCAGAAACAAGAAAAGGGGTCCTTGTGCGCTATTCGACTACAAACCCTAGCGGATGTTAAATTAATATGAAATTGTTGTTGTTGTCATTGTTGTTGTCATTGTTATTGTTATTGTGATCTTGCAGGATGCGATTACGACGAGAATGTCGCGGCGGTTCTGGAGGTGGACGGGCGCGCACCCGAGAGTGTCCTGACGGCCGATCTGATGGACCAGCTGGATGAGATCAGGGAAACGGTATCGATTGGGTGGGGGGGGGTACGGTAGGTTGAGAGGTATCGATTGGGTAGGTGGGAGTTCGGTGGGGTGGTTCAAAGTTGATTTGATGGATCAGCAGGTGGAAATTAGAGTAAATTAACCAGGGTATTGCAGATTTGATATGATTGATCGAGTTATTGCACAGTAGGTTGAGCCGTGTATCAAAGTGCCTATGATAGTCGACGGTTTTCCTCCACGCTAATTCTTCGGACTTAGAAGTTATATTTTAAAAAAAAACCTCCTTTCAGAGATATTGTGATTTTTTTTTCATGAACTTCATGCTAATTTATATTTTTTCACAATTAATAATTAAAAATCAATATCTCAGATGGCTGCCTCCTACAAGGAATGGCTCAGCCAGCGCGACTTCGAGTACAAGGTTTGTGCCTTTAATTACTTTTAATTAGCTTATTAATCTTTATTATCGTATGCTAAATACCCTAATTAACACTACAGTACAATATTTATGAGTGTCGCTTTCTTATCGCTGATCAATATGGGGGTATCGGAAGGCCCAATTGCCGCTAATTATCTCTAATTAACGCCCCTAATTAAGGAGCACATTGCGCGGCTGCACGAGCTGTGGGACATGTGCTGCGTGGGCGAGGACGAGCGCCGACTGCCCGCCGAGTTTGACCCCGGTAAGCAAGGGTTTCACACTCTTCATTTCTCAGAAGGAGGGGGGGGGAACTTAGGTTCCTACAACAGTCGGAATCTGGGTTGCTTTCTGTGAATGAACTGCTATGCGAGTTTAGCGCAGCAATTATATACCCAGATTTTTTAATCTATCCGATTCGAGTCGACTTGCTATTTCTAAATTATTCACTGCAAGAAGGATATCTGATGAATGTACTTCTAAGTCTTGTTCCTATTTTTATTAGTACCCACAATTTGCGTGTGAACCGTTGCAACATCAAGCTAACCCTATTCGTTCCAGCGCTGGCCGACTCACTGGAGGATGCGCGATCGGAGGTGGCCCGACTGGAAGCCGTCTACGAGAGCAGACGCGAGGTGTACGAGAAGGTGGCCGCGTGGAAGGTCCATTGGACGGTGAGCAGCACAGCTTTAGGGAGGGAGGGAGTGTGCTAGACGCGACGGGTTAGAAGTAGGATGGGAGGACTGGAGACAGTGTATGAGAGCGGAAAAGAAGTGTATGAGAAGGACGCATTGGGCGGAGAGACGTCAGAGGGAGGGGCGCGTGCTAGACGCGACGGGCTAGCTGACCAACACTATTCTCAACGGATTCCAATGTGCTATTAGGTATGAGAGGAGGCGGGTGGTATAGGCATGTACAGCAGTATCGGTATAACTATTAGAGTTGAAACACGCGATGGGGAGTTGAATGTGTATAGAACTTCGGGGAGGTTGCGAACTTTTTATTCCCTGAATTTTAGTGCGCGTTTTCATCTCTCATCAACTGCTTGTTCGGAAATGGCGCAATATTATAATATTGAAGAAGACATAAGCATGGGACAATACGAGCAAGGGTTGAAGTGTCAATGTTGCAGGAGAAACTGCAGTTCGAGAACAGCGAGAATAACATGGAGAAGTACACGAACAGAGGCGGGTCTCTTGACCAACGCATCAAGGTGAGAGAGGATACGGTTGCGGGTACTGTAGCTGGAGATACGGTAGTGTTAATAAGGGCGAATCACTCGAATTGGGGCGTCCTAATTCCCACAAACTTGAAATCCTTGCGCACCCCAAAGTCACCGTGCTCGAACTATTTTAGCAATTGATTTGTTTCAGAAAATAGCGCAATCATCGTTGCCAATTAGTAACTAACGCTGATTAGCATGATCAGATAATTATTCGAATTTGTTATTTATTAATTAATTAGCTTTAATTATTAGTTAATTAATTTAAATATAATTTTTGCAGTACGAGAACCGGCTGAACCGGCAGCTGCTGCCGAACGCTGTGCAGGCCGTCGGAGACGCTTACGGACAGTTCCAGAAGGATCATGAGGGAGAGCGAGTGCTGATTGAAGGTATGGTAGCTGTGGGGTACGGTAGAGTTATCGATTTGTTGCTTGGGTGGAAGTTACGTCAGAGCGCATCAATGCGCCTCTTTTGCATATATTGCGTCATTCATGTTTCGCAGTGTTGTGATAGCCTGGTCGTGTGCGGGTCTCGACAATGCTCTGCGCATCTGCTGTTTACAACAAATTACGTCTCGCTGATTGCTACTTTATTCGTATTTAGTTTGATTAATATAATTAATCTAAATAATTGCAGGGATGGAGCCGCTCAGTTACATCCAGCACGTGACGAGCACGCACGATCTCGAGAAGGAGATGGAGAGGGAACAGAAGCAGGAGGTGAGGAGGGGGTGGATACTAGAAGCGCCGGGTTAGAGAGAGAGAGAGGAGAGGTGATGAAAATGAAAATGATAGAGAGAAGTGTCGATGTAAAATAGCCAATCATTGATGAACACCGTGGACAAACAACCAAAATCGGGGGTTCGGAGTAAAATATGTTGAATTTCGTGGATTTTGCTTCAATAATCGGTGGTTATAGGCTTCAAAGTCGGGACAAAATCCGGGGTATAGCCCCATAGCCGACCAAGTGCTCATTACTGTGGCCATATTCCTATTGCAGGCGCGCAAGCAGCAGCTTCTGCAGGAGACGAAGTGGGGCACGCAACCGGGCAAGACGCCTCTGCTCGGGTGAGTGCTTGTTGTTGTTGTTGTTGTTGTTGTTGTTGTTGTTGTTGTTGTGATTGTTATTGTTTTGTGCTATTCAACCTCGTACAAAACAATCGACAATCGAGCGATAGTATACGGCTATGACCAAATACTGAAACGCGAGAGTGTCGGCTGTTTGTAACTGAGTTGGACACTGATGTAACTATCTTTAGAATTGGCGCCTTTCTCTGCAGTTTTGCCATTATCGATCGAGTTTTTTTTGTTCGAATAAGGCAATTTCAAAAATGAATATTTACCTTAATTCAGCCGTCGCCCGCTCGGCCCGGCGGCGTCTGCTTCGCGTCACGCGCCCGCGGCCAAGACGCCGCGCGTCGCGGCTGCTGCAGCGGCTGCAGGAAGAGGAGCAGGAGGTGAGAGGAGATCATTGATATGCCCCTCTGGCGCCCCCCTTCCACACTCAGGATATCCACCTGAAAATGTATACCTTTTTTTGGTAGTTGGTCAATGTGGGATTGACACGCTAGATTTGAATGAAATGTGATAGAATTGTGAGGGCGAATTGCCCAAGTAGCCAGGTGTATTGCGGGTCCAACGAATCACCAATAGGCTGGGGAAGATTGTGCACTAATCGATAGGGTGATCTTGTATTGAAAATTATAATTTCGAATACTGTATTTTATTTCCCTTAGCATTCGATGTGTTAGCATTCGATTGATAGTAGCCCCTTTCAATCGATAATATACTTTCAATAGCTACCGTAACGTTCGATCAATATTGAATGAATTAGTGTAGCTTTCAATCGATAATCACTGATTACTGTATCAATCAATCGATAATCACTGATTACCGTAGCCGGTGACGATGCGGCGGGCAACTTCACCTTCGACCAGTCGGCCATCTCGTCCATTTCGCCCAAGCAGAGAGCCGACAAGGTACGGTAGGGGATTACGGTATGACATCGATGACTAACTTTTTTTTGCCAAAACAGATAGAGTTCGCAGGAATTTGTATGGAAACTGTCGAGAAACTAATTTATTTATTTTCGCAGTGTTACACTAGAAATAGAGATTCGGGTTACGGAATACGGTATTATCGATTTTTATTCCCAGCTCTTCCCGAAGACGTCGTCACCGAAGGGCAGCCGCGCGACGGTCGCGCCGGGCACGCGCTTCGCCCCCTCTCCCGCCGGAAAGGGTACGGTGTCTTGAGAAGGGTTACGGTAGGAAGGTATTGACGACTTGCTTTTATTGTTAAAGTAGCGATAACTAGGATATTTTTGAATTGATTGACTTATGAATTGCCCAGAATGACTATATTGATATGAGGCGACCTCGTGCAGTATTGATCAAAAGACGAAACGCATATGCACCTGGTGTCTTGGTATTAGGATGAGGAGAAAGGCTGATATTTTGCGGCTGTAAAAATTCGCTTTCTCATTCTAATATTAAAACGCGAGGCATATTTTCTTTTCGACACTCGATCAAGACTTGGGATGATATCTTCATTGCAAATCAGCCAGTATGTGGGATTAATGATGTTCATTATTTGTCTATTACAGGAATGGCATCGATTGCGTCGACGCCCAAGAAGCGCCCCTTCACGCCCATTAATAAGAAGTAGCTAATCGATACTCGATTACCGTAACCCACCCATCTCTGAGTTACAGTACCCAAGCCCTCTCCTCCTTCCTTACAGTAACCCACCCTTCTCCTTCCTTACAGTAACCCACCCTTCTTCTCCTGCCTTACAGTACCCATACCCCCGTGATACTGTAGCCGTAGCCTTCGATTGCTTGTTGTAAATAGCTTATTCTTCTTCATTTTCGACTCATTACTGACTTCCTACTGTTGATTGTCTGGGCATTTTAGTGGAGTATTATTCAATTGTCGATTAGTAGGTTCACCCTTCTTCTTCAACCTTGGCTTTATCATCGAGAATTGTATCAGAATACTCACAAATTGTAATATTCGTATCCTCAGGTAAAAAATACTGTTGAATGCCCGCTCGTGTGTTGATAGCTCGGTCTGAGCCTCTCCTCGTTCTGCGTGCTCTCTCGTCTCGTCTGACCCGAGAATTTGAATTACGAGAGACACTCGCCGTGTTGTCATCACTAGAGCCCACCGTAACCATCGCCTGTACCGATGATAGCATAAATATTCATTTAATTGAAATTGTGGTGAAGCAACGAGTTGCCGGGCTCGAGAGATATCTCTTTTCAGCTGTTCGACGGCCATTCTTAATTGTGTATTTTGAAAAATGTACCTAGACAAAGAAGAAAAAAGCCTGATGTAATTAGAATATGAACCCTGCCTTCTCCATTTTCAAACGTAATGAGTCATGGGATCCGTATGGAAGGGGAGATGGGTATGATGGACAGGAACACTGTATGCAAATGTAACGCGCGCGCGTCTCTCACTCATCCAAGGTCAGCACGGGGCGAGAGAGCATGGGAAAGTGAGAGAGCGGCCCGAGAGGAGGGAAGAGCCGCGGTTTGAATCGGGCGAGGGCCGCGCACTTTTCACCCCGTGTAACGTATTGTTTAATGATCTTGTTATGATGATGTTGTTTTGATGTTATTGATCGATTGAAAGTGTAATTTAAAACCTAATTGTTACAGGTCAAACCTGCCTACGGGCGATCGAGAGAGTGTGAGAGTGCGGAATCAATCGGGAGAGATACAGATAAGATAAGAAGAATGCAGGACGTAACCAAGACTATCTCGTCTACTTCCAGTCTCAGGTACGGGCTGTTTTTGTCATTATTAATGTTTTTTAGGTAGTAAATATGGTATTTTGGGTGTAAATATTGTTTACGGGCTTGTAAAGGTTAGGGGGCATGTCTGTGCGATTGAAGATCCCTGTTGTTGGTCGGTTGAATGGTATCTAGGGTCATAGATGCGAGAGAGCGTGTGAAACGTGGAGAGAGTGGGATCATTCCTGCCTGAACCGGCCTTGGAACAGGAGGGACTCTGCTTTCACTGACTGTGGGGAGGGGGGATAGGTAGGAGGGCTACCGTTATTCAACCCGATTGAATTGCGCTCTGCTAGATTATGTCAATTTCACGTGTTTTCTGGCCATGGTATGTAGTTGATCATTTGAGCCGATGTCGCAGTAAACTCCCATCAACGGACGCTAGGTGTTAAGTGTGGGGGTTAATCGGATGCCACCCTACCCTTTATGGCCCTCCGTTCTCGTATTTATCACCCGCTAGTGGGACGCTTCCGGCTAGGAGTGGCCTGTATCTATCAGTTTCCAATGCTCTCTAGTTGGTCAGAGATAGCGAGTGAGCATGACAAAGTGAGAGAGCAAGCCGGAAGCGAAGTGTGAGATCCGATCTGAGTGAGGCCGGAAGGAATCCCTCGCATTCTTGCTTACCCTCGTGATCTTTCCCCTCGATTTGTACGGGGAAGATGTGTGCTTCAGGGCTTGGTGTTAGTCATGATTTTTTAAATTATTAAATTACATTTTTAATTAATTAATTAATATCAGATCGTCGACGATGTCCTCGCTGCAGATGGACGACGCCTTCGTGGCGAGCAAGCTGGAGCCGGAGCAGTGGTCAGTTAATGTTTTGGCTCTACTGCTAAGAACTGCTAAGGCGCTAATAATGACCTACTTACGTTGCTCAATGTCAGGCTTCTTAAACTTACATGTTAGTGTTAGTTCTTACAATTAGTCTGATTTGAATCTTCGCGGGAGGAAGCTGCAGTGGTGGGGGAATAATTGTGTTTATATTTAAAATCTGAATCACGATATAGCTACCGAGCCGGAGCAGTGGTATATAATATTTCATTCAACTTTATTCATGCGATTTTACTGAAATAACACCTTTCTAACACCCTACCCGCATGATACTGATAAGGATTCTGATTTAGATTTACGGAAATATCAGTATAAAAGTTTTGCAGTCATTGATTGAGACATTCAGCAACTATGTTGTTTAAAAAATCTGGCATGTGAGAATTGCATTGATTTTGAGATAACGAGCCCGAAAATGATTAGTTTAGCAGAGCGCGCACAAGTGTTAAGATACTAGCGTAGCCTCGATGTCACTGGCTTGGTTTTGTTTACTCTGATGATTTCGGCTTGGCGCTGATTTCTGCTAGCTAGTAACCTCTCAAAGGAGTTATTGGAGTTTCAGCAAACCGTAATAATCCCTTTCCTTTCATTCCAGGCTGTCCACGCTTGCGCCCCTTCTCTCGCAGACGGAGCAACGCTTGTGGAAGCTGTGGGAGAAGCACGACTTTGACCAGGATTTGAGGTCAGCTAAATCACTACACGTGTTCACTGGTAGGCTAATATCCGCTAGATGGCAGGGGGGGGGCTCTGAAAATAGTTATACCAGTTTCTGTTACGGGGCTCCCGCACCCCCACCGTCTAGCGTGGATTTAGCCCAGCAGTTCACGTATTTAATTCGATTAATTTTAACCTTTAAATGTGTATTTCCAGCGCAGAAAGTGTCTTGAACAAACTAGGAATATTGCCGCTGCGCAAACACTATGAACGCTTGTTTCGCAGCGGTGATTTGATGATATTAAACATTTTATGCACATCAGCGTTACGCACGGCTTATTATTATTATTATTATATCGAATAATGATCTCAATCCAATCGATTTTACTGCAGGCATCCCTACTGTGTAGGCAGCGTGAAACGCGAAGGTTGCGGCCTAAAATTGTTGATTGTGGATTCGAGAGGCGAATGTTTACGCCACGTTGTTAGGATCGCAGGATCTTCTAATGAAACTATACAAAAAATCTGTAAAACGAATTTTGGGTTGAAATTGGTATTTAAATATAATTAATATTAATAAATTATCTAAATTGTAGGGATCGTCGTATGCACAAGTCCGAGGAGATCGTGAGGAATGTGCTCGAAGACATGCTCACGCAGGAGGAGAAGATGGGAGAGAAATTGACCGAGCAGATCAGGTTATTTACGTTTATTAATTAAATTAAGTAAACTAATTAACTAAATAGCATGTGGTTTGTCCGGTGACCTAGGTGGATAAGTGATGAGATTAGAGGCTTGATAGTGTCGTCAATTAGGCTTAAAACAACTGGAAAATGAGCAAGAAATTAAGATTCCTTCACAAGTTCACCCCGGTGACTTCACGAATCGGCGGGATATCATTAAGGCGATGTTTCGAGTGCTCATTAATTTCGTTAATATGCATTTATCATCATTCGATCATCGGTTGCAAGTGAAACAGGGTTAATGTGAGCTTCAGTGATGACAATATTTTGAGCTTTATCCTTCTTCTAAAAATGTATATCGATAATTTAAAAAGGGAATAAGACTGGTATCCTTACCCCCTTAAACCATCATAACTATAGCAACACTTATTTTTTAAAGTTAAATATATTCGTGTAATTCACAGGGCCGGTCGTCGGAAGGTGAACGATCTACGCGCGCAGTTGGGCCTCCCCGCCTTCAACGAGAGCGCCTACCCACCGGATAGTGTGCGATTGGTGAGTACGGTTACCGAGAGTTTGCTAGGGTTACGGTAGTCCATTTGGGTTGTGTGGTTGATGGGATATGTCATTATACAGTATGCCAGGGTAGCGCCTACCCACAGGCAGGATAGTGTGCGATATCCTAGACTGTGACACACAAAATCGTTAGAATGTCCTTTCTTGACGCAAGCAGGTGAATCGCGGCTTGATATTTTCATGAAGTCTTCAAAGTCAAATGAGGGCTTTCGCTCTGCGTTGAGAAGAACAAGCAATACTTTGGGCTATTTTGTTCTCCTACCCACTGTATCTAACAAATATCGATTTATCATCTCTCAGGAATCTGCCGTGACCACTAAATATCGATTTTTCTTGGCTACCGTATTCCCTAATTATATAATTTTGTCCCCTACCGTATCCCCTAATTATCGATTTCTCTCCAGTGGCGCCTGCTCGAGGCCGAATCGGCCAGTCTCGCGAAGCAAGTAGAGGACATGGAGGCGCGCATTCCCGAGTTGGAGAAGAAGATTGACGGACTGAGAAGGAGATTGGGAGAGGAGAAGAGGGAGAAGGAGGCGAGGAAGGAGCAGGAGGAGGATAAGGTACACTATATCGTCTTTATATCGATATTCTGATAGTGCGAGTGCAAATGGATAGGATAAGGTATTGTTGTTGCAGTAGTGGACGATTGGATTTAGTGAAATAGGGCGACACGGTGAAACGGGGGTTGCAGTGGTTGGATAAGAGCAGGGGCTGGAGGAGCTATCAGTCTTTGGTTTTTTCCGGTACCAAAAAATAAATTGATGAGTGAATGGGGGAAGGAGGTGAAGAATAGGGAACAGGAGGAGGATTCATATTTGAAAATCTAATTTATTATCCCATAAAAATGTGTTAAATTGTCAGGAGAACGCGCGCGCGGCCTCGGCCGCCTCCCTGGCGTCGAATCCGCTGCACTCGCTGATGGAGGGCGTGAGCATGGATGAGGAGAAGAGCCCGATGGAGAGGGAGAAGGACCGAATCGTGGTGAGTTACGGTAGTCTTGAGAGTACGGTAGATCAGTTTGCAATAGTGTGGTTAGAGAGGAACTATAGCGTTAGGGTACGGTAGGAGAGAAGGCGATGTAGTACCCGGGAAGGGTACGGTAGTTCAGTTATCGATTGTGGAAGTATCGGGTTACCGTAAGTAAGGTATGCTATAGGATACCCGTAGCTATAATGCAGTATCTTCAAAATTATTATTCACACCGAGAGCATCTTCTATCAATAGTGATACTGAACGGTCTCCTCTTGTCACAACTATGAAACGCGAAAGTTGCGATGCTATTTTCTTTCAGTAAGACTAGGTACTCTGAATTGTTGATTGTTCGTTTCAGGGTTGCTTTTATGACCGGCAATTGTAAGGCTAATCATTATGTTGGATTTGGCCATCCAGAGAAAAAAATAGATCACAGCAACCGCGTGTTTCACGGCTATCACTAAAGGCTCGCATTTCGGACCTTTTCAATATATACCAGGATGGTTACTCGAAACAAATAATAATGGACTCAACTCAATATGATTACACTCATTATTTCAGCTGTGTAAGCGTGTCTCACGTCTGGAGACCCGGTGCATGCGACTCACTCGTGAATTGGAGGACAGAAAGGAGCGAGTGAGAGTGGCCCAGTTCGAGATCAGAGAGAGAACGGGAAGAATTGGTGAGTTATTAATTTATATTGCTCTAATATCTATCATGGTTGTAGTCTCGATTTCTGTTGGATTTTTTCCCCAACGAAACAGACGGTGGAATTGAAATTGTGCTGATTCGCAAGTCTCTAGTACGATAGTTGTAACCTCAATGGTGCTGGGCTATTTGACTAGCTTTTCAGCAAGGCCAGAAATGCAATATCCGGGGAATAATAGAGACTGGTGATTGCGGTTTCACAATTTCTATTTCTTGGGGCTAAGTGAGCAAAATCTGATCAAACCAGACTAAACTAGTGTAAAACAAGGAAACTATTAGGGTTTACTTCCAAACTAGGGGGTTATGTGCTTCAAACCCTGTGTTTTCGGGCCGCACTCATCAATAAATTTGTACTGGATCCATCGCAGGCGACGCGCACCTGTGCTCGGACGTGGCCGACGTCGTCCAGATTCCCCTGGACGCCATTGATACCGTACTCACGGCGGAGCGAGTGGAGAGGGCGGAGCAAGCGAGGGAGGTGGTGAGTCGTGTACTTTGCGAATTGGAATGAGTGGAAGGGGATAGGCAGCAAAGGTAAATGTCTACTTTGTGGTTCTTGATTCTAGATACGGCACGTCTTGAAAGTTGTTGATTGATAGATATTTTTACAAGACCGAAGGCCCTTTTATCAGAATAGGATAGGGACTGCCTAATGTAAGATATTTGAAACCCAAAGATACGGTGATGCATACATTTGTTTTTTTTAAATTGTTTCTACAACTGATCAGTTTTTACAGCTGTTGCCAGATTATGTTGTAGATTTGAAATCGAAGATTCACTAGTCCTCATTTGTTGGGATCCTCACCGTCTCGAAAATCATATCGAAAAATGTCCCCCCTTTTCCAGGTGGCGTTCAAGTACCGCGAGTGGGCGGAGCGCGAGGCATTCGCTTATGATGAACTGTAAGTTATTATTATTTTGTAATTGTTATTGTTATTGTTTTTCCAAACACCTGGATATTTTTTTTTGAGAAAATTGGACGGAAGAAACCCGGTGAGTTTGGGTTAGAGAGGTACGCTGAAAGGAGGGCATGGAGACTGTGTGTAATACGAGTAGCATTCCGTTTTTAATAAAAAAAATTTTGCAATCTGTCACCCACATCCATTATGATGCATTATTCTATAGCACGGAACGATTGGTTGCGTCTGGGACTGTTAACAGGAAGTTCCTGCGAATAATATTGATAAATAATTGTAATTATAGATACCTGCAGCTGCACGAGCTGTGGGATGCGTGCCACGTGCCGGAGCGGGAGCGGACGCTCCCGAAGAGATTCCTCCCAGGTACGGTAACAGATGAGTACGGTAGTCTATTCCCAGCGGAGGGATGCTCTAGACGCGCCGGGTTAGATGGAGTGTTGGGAGAAGAGAGGGAAGGGGGGGGGGAGTACGGTGGTTATAATTTTGATACCATAGTTTTGTAGTACTGTCATCTAGCCAGCCCATGCAGGAATATTGTAAAAAAGGAAACGAGATTCTAGTGTAGCAAACAACCAGGCGCATTCTTGCATTGTCGTTTTCAGGCAATCGATCAGACAGTATAAATCTGAAAAAAGGGACTAGGCAGATTTGTGCTGCGATGATCTTACTACTGCCAAAGTGTGCATATTTTTCAATGGTCTTTAGTTTCGCTATTGCTGCACAAACTTTCAGTTTGAACGCCTCCAATTTGGTTTGTATTCATTAAACAGTATAGTAATTCCAGTTCAAAATGGTTGATATACGGAATCTGTGATGAGCGTGTGATAGCGCGAGAGAAGCGCTCACTCCGCGACCTGTTTAAACTTATTCCTGTCGACTTCAGTTTTTTTAAATGTTTTCAATTTCCAGAGAAGCACTCGCACCACGAGGTGGATCGGGCGCGCGCCGAGGTCGATCGACTGGCTGTGATGAAGGAGGAGAGGGCGGCCATCCATGAAGCTATGGACAAGTGGATGAGACTGTGGCAGGAGAAGGTTCGTCTAATTGATTAGCTAACTACTATGCTGCGGTGATTGAGTGATTGTTCGAAAAAGAAAAGCGGTTCGCATTGCTTTGGAGGAAATTGGTTGAGGGTTATAGTAGGGTAGAAACCGAGAAGCTGTGGGAGTGTGATGATGAAAGAGAGGGCGGCCAGAGAGGGTGAAGCCATGGAGAAATGGATGAGACTGTGGCTGGAGAAGGTGGGTGGTTTTAGTCGAACAGTGAAAGCGTTGAAATGGGGGGGGGGGGCGTTGATGATTGGGCAAGACACGGTTGGATGAAGATTGGAACGAAGAATTCCTCGATAATGTATAGAAGAGGTGAAACGGCATCTCGCCAGGTGTTCGAAGTGGTGGAAGGAAGAATACTTAAGAAGTGGAATGGGAAAGTTTGCGGGTCGTATACCACGATGAAATTGGTACTCCCTCAACTCTTACAATTAGTGTGGATATATCAGATGTGAAACTGGAGTTTGCCGGGTGATCGGATTTGGGTGTGATGGATACGATACGATGAAAATGTGGGCACGATTGTGGAAAGAGAAAGTTTGCTTTAGTATTTCTCTCGATAATACTCCATCAAGCAACGATTTTCGAGACATTCCGGGCGAGTTATAGTAGTGGAGAAACGGTAATGTATCACGTGATTTCTTCACTGTCGGCAGTCTATCGAGTTGATGCCAATTTTCCGAGTGTAATAGACATCTAGAAGCCGGGGCATGCCGGGTGATATCGTAGATGTGGATAGTCCATTCATTTTGGATAATTATTTAAATACTTTAATTATTAATTATCGTAATTAATGTATTTGCAGGTGCACTTCGAGCAGGAGAACGAGGTACGCGCGGAGACGGGCGTGAGCAAGTACGCCAATCGCGCCGGGACCCTGCTCAAGGCGATGAAGGTACGGTGGGGGTACGGTAACTATTACGGTAGGAATCGGACCAGATAATGCATACAAATGGTGGGGTACGGTAAGAGTAAGGTTGGGATACGGTAGGAATGGAAGTGAGCGGTACGGTAAGAGTACGACATTCAAAGGGTTTCACCTATCGATTGGCCTCATACCGTAACCTACCGTAATCCTTACCATCTTTGCAGCGCGCCAACCAGCTGGACAAGGTGCTGCTGCCGGGCGCAGCGATCTGCCTGCACAACGCGTGCGAGGAGTACAAGCAGCGGAGGGGCGGAGAGGAGTGCAGGATGCATGGTGAGGATTACTAATTTGAGGGGTGTAGAGTGTAAATATCAGAGGGGTGGGTTGTGCAGGGTGTGGGAAGCAGTGATGAGACATATTAAACGCACCGTTCAATTTCGTTACTTCCCCTCAGCAGTTGATGTCCTTGTTGGTAATTCAGTAATGTTTGTTAATTCATGTTGCTCGGAATCCATTTGAATGCGAATGTGGCTTCTGCAATGATTCGGTTGGCCATTGATCTCCATTCTAACCAATTTTCTTTGGTTGGATGACAACTTGTCAATTTGTTATTCGACCAATCTATATTTCCGTGATTGAGAGCGAGGTAGTAATTGTTATGTGATGTACTCTCGAAAACAGTTTCCAAAGTTTTATCAAAAGTAGCGTGTCACTTTGTGCTTCGCCAAATCTACGCTAGAGGGATCGAGGCTGAGTTTTTAATGCGACTCCGGCTGCTGTTACACAAATACCAATAACTGCGTTTATGTCTAATGAAATGTTTTGTTAAAATGCAGTGTCCTTTGAAAAGCGTGGTTATTTTTGCTTTAATAATAATAAATACATGGCCTTACCTGTGTACACCACCAGACGTGGTTGTCTCATGACAACTGTAAAATCGTCTTGATTGTGGAAGCAACTTTACCTTTTTTAATAATAAATAAATAATAATAAAATAATAATATTTACAGGTATGACGCCACCCGAGTACATCGAGTTCGTGCGTCGGGAGCATGCGCGCGAGAAGGAGGAGAAGAGGGCGGAGAGGGTACGGTAGGGGGGGGGAGGTTCAATTGAAGGCGATGGGCACTGTTGAAGTACGGTAGTCATCAGAGTGGTAGAAAGGGGTGCGGTAGTAATCGATTAAGTGCTCCGATAATACTGTAGCTAGCAATTCAGTTTTAATTATCCCATTGCAGCTAGCGGCGAGAAAGGCGGGTCTGGCAGCCGGGCCGAGCGGATCCAACATGACAAAGAGCCCCTGGATGCCGGGCAGTGGTGAGTGGTGTACTTTACTGATTGTGAATTGAGGGGTGTACTTTACCAATTGTGAATCGAGTGATGAGAGTGTGTACATTTTAAGTTGTGATGCGGAATGGTGAGTTGTGCATTTTACGATTTGTTTTAACGAGCACATTGATCCTGCCTGTTCCCGAAAGATAGTGTAGAAGTGGTGAAACTCGAGATGAGCAGGTACATGCACGAAGACATTTCTCATTGCCATTTGTAAGTCAATTGGCGCAACTCGACAATCTCATTATAATTGTGCACAATCTAGGGCTGATGTAGCAAAGATGAAGCGCGAGGTGTGATGTTAAACAACAATTCTATCTGAATATCATTGTCGCTGTGAAGGATTCCTGAAGCCATTCCTGAAGCGCGTGTTGTACTGGCTTCAATACTTATTTAATCTGAGAGGTTTCAGACGACTATTGTTATTGTGCACAACCTAGGACTAGTGTAGCAACAATGAAACGCAAGTTGTGCCGGTTTGAAAAATATTTTTCAATGCGAGATATCCGATTCATATTGTTATGCTTTACAATTTAGGACTGATGTATCAACCGTGAAACTCGGGTTGTGCTGGTTTTTGAATAATATGTTTTGCAGGCCGCTCCGTCTCGCGCCTCGCCCCTACGGCGTTCTCCACTACGCGCCTGCCCACGACGCCCTATGGAGGAGGTGAGTGAGGGGGGAAGGAGAGTGGAGTACGGTAGGATTACGGTAGGGTTACGGTAGAAGCGTGAAGAGCGGGAGTAGGTAACGGTCGGACTACGGTAGGGGAATGGTCGAACTGAGCAGTTGGACGCCGTATGGAGGGGCTGAGGGAAGGGGTGGGGGGGGGGGCTCTCGATCTGGACTGTGCATAACATTTTTCGAACTCTATGCTATCTCGCCGATCAGAGAAACCGAGAGAGCATTGCAAAACGAGAGATCGAACAACTTTCTGCACAGCCAAGCTCTCGATAGAGAGTATGGTGAAGATATGGTAGATGATGAAGGAGGGTACGGTCTAAGTAAGGTAGAGATGGGGAGAGTTTAAGGTAGTTGATAAGTAGGGTGTGGGATGATAGGGGGGAGCAGAATCATTGTGAATAGGGCCTTGTTCACTTGTAAAAATGCTGAAGCGTGAAGTGATTAGGCAACTATAAATTCATTTTCTAATCCTAGATAGTATATTTCTACCTAATCTTCATGCTAGATAGTGAGGGGCATGAGTAATGGAGAAAAAAAATAACGTTTCACCACGCAACTTGCGATTTGAAACTACTAGCCAAATTGGTGCTGCAACGAATGTACTAGACCCTTGTGGGTAAAATAATTTCAATGGGCTATCGACACAGTATCCAAAAAAATAATTGCTCTATCTCATTTGATTTCATCCAGGTTTTTTCGACCTTTTTATCGATGCGAGACAGATCAGACAGAGCGAGAGAGCACGGGAAAGGGAGAGAGTCAGACAATTAAATTAATTTAAATTGATTATTGCAGGCGCGAGCACCACCCGTCTGGGCGCACTGTCGCGCGTGGCGGCGAGCACGAGCGTCCTGCAGGGAATGAAGCGATCGCCCATGGGAATGAGGTACGGTAGGGGTACGGTACGGTGATTACGGTAGCTTGGCGATATGAAAATACTAACATAAGCGCGAAAGGTAGCTAGAGGTTCGATGCGGTAGAATGGGATTTTATGAATCTCATATTATTCAATTTTATGAATTTATGAATATCATTTTATGAATTCAGAGGCTCATAAAGATCGTACACTTCAGTGTTCAGTGAGCAATGTAGAGTGGATGAAACAGGAAAATGTCAGTCGGTAGAATTCTTTTATTTTGGTCGAAATGCTCAAGTCCTTGGTATTAATAGCAGATCAGATCAGGGATAAAGTGGTGATACTGAAACACAAACTTGGCATTTTGATATAGATGCATGGTTTGCGAATGTAAGGAAAATGAGAAACGGCGCGTAATAGAGTAGAAAATGATAAAGTAACGCTGGTGGATGTATTATTGTTGTAATTAATTAATTAAAGTAATAAATTAACTTAATGAATTTCCAGAGCGCCGACGACGCCGACGGCGTTGATGCAGACGCCGAGCAGAAGCAAGGTCAGGAAATATTTTAATATATATTTAAATTAATCATTTACTTTTTATTATTCTTAAAGTTACCCAACCAGGACAAATTATCGTTTGAATGCGCGCGAAAATCGCAACCGCAAAGTAGCGACCAATCAACGAATGACTATATTTTTAATTGAATTGAATAATTAATTATATTAAGTTTATTGACCAATTATTATTGCATTATTGATTCTGGGAACACAAATGCGGGGTCGGTGAACCGCAGAAAGTGAAATTGGGCGGAGTCACAGCGATTTACAATTAAGTCTCCCTATATTCGATTTTGAATTGCGCGCGGTTGCCTGAATCAATGCCGACACAGACCCGATGTTCCAGGCCGCTTTTTAGGGCTAATATCGATTTTCTGACTTTTTTTAATGTGCGAGCAATACTATTTCGACCATTCTCTATTCAATGGGCAAATAAAAAGGGGGGGTCAAAATCGTCCTGGTTGAGTAACTTTAATGTGCTGCTCTAGACCTTACCATGATCTTACTCCCGGTTGTTTGAATTAGTAGCATTGTAGGAGCACTGAAACGTGAATGCGACCGTTGACGGATTTTCGTTCGAAATCTAAAATCAAGTACTTTGTGATTGTGCGTTTCTGAAATTGGATAAGGAGGTTGCAGGAGTGGGTGTATCAATGGTTTCAGGAAGTATTGATTACGTTATTTTGCTTTTGCAGTACGCTACGCCGTCCGCGCCTCACCACACGCCCAACACGAGTGTGCTGTCGGGACGAGTGAGGAAGAGCCTGTGCAAGGGCCAGCGAATGTCACCCAAGAGGTACGGTAGTTCTTTTTTCATTCTTTTTTTAAAGTTTTTTTTTGTTTTTTATTGATTGCAGGGATCAATTACCTAGGTAAAACAATCGTTTCAGGCGGGTACGTTTTCCACTCGCATGGCGAAAGGACGTGCACGTTTTGACAAAATCTTAGTTTTTTTTTACCATTCTTACCCCTATTTTTCTGAATCGGCCCGCCTCCGGCGGGTACGTTTTATGTCCAAAATCAGGAAAAGCGGGTACGGTAAGTTAAAATTAACGTGCTAGTTGACCCCTGATTGATTGATCAGGGAGTGTAGGGTAGAGAATACGGGGAAACGATCTTGATTCCTAGAGAGGGTTTCTTAAGAAGTTGCGATTGACTATAACGCAAACCGGGGGAAAATATCTTTGTTCAACTTGTTGATTCTGAGTTTATGAGCGTCGGTATAGGATAATGATTCGAAGTGCGGCAATGGTTTCCGAATCTTTCCTCTGAAAATACATTCGCAACGAGCTTTGAGATTTGGGGATTTGGTGATTGTGTGTTTCTCGGGGTTCACTTACCGACGTGTTGGAGAATGATGGCAGTAATATCAGAATGCAGAGGTCAAATACTCATGTCATGAAACTTAAATTGTGGCGTGCTTTTATACACATTTTGAAGGTTATTGGGCATATTGTGGTTAGGTTTTTTCGTATTATTTTCTCTGTTTTGTGTAATGGTGGTATGTTTTTCTCTAATTTTTGTTCAAATTAGGCTCAAAATGTGGCATGCATTGGTCCTTTTGAGGGTTAGCATTTGATCTCTGGCTGAATGTCTCTCAACAAAAAATAACGAATGCCCATCGTCAGATTCTTCACGCCGATCCTCGCGTCGATCTCGCCCATCTCCAACTACATCTCCTCATCCAAAGGTGGCGCCCGCCCCACGGCTTCGCCCCTCTCGATGACGTCATCTTCCGGCGTCTCTTCCCTGCGTCCCTCGACCGCGAGCCCCGCCCCCATGGCCTACCCTGGCGGCGCCAACTCGGCGCGCCGCCCGGCCGCGGCCGCGCCAAGCGCCCGCACGCTCCCCGCACACCGCCTGCTACCCCCTCCACCCCAGCAGCAGCCCAAGACCCCGATCGGCTCCTCACTGGGCACCCTATCCCGGACCCCGAGGTTCCTGTAGGATACCGTATCCGCGCTATTGATTTCATGTCGAGCGCTTCCGATGTTCCTGTAGGATACTGTAACCCCGGGAGCCCCACGTTATTGATTATGTTGTGAAAGTCTGTAAGAATCCCCTGATCCCCACTAGTTATCGATTTTTGTGATAGAGAAGTTACAGTATGCTTTCGCCCCACTCAACCCACTGATGACCTCCAAGTGTACTGCATAATACTCACCGCATCATCTTGTCTCTAATAACAATGATAATATTCGGACGTGATTAAGTATTGTGTTTGCCTAGCTAAGCTGTAATTTGAGTGAATTCCCAAGTTGGAATCACGCTTATTTGTTGAATTCTGGTGTATAATAGCTACTCGATGTTGACTGCTCAACTAATTTATTTAACCCTCAAACTGTGTGAATTTGAAGTTAATCCCGCATATCGATAAAGTGATCTAATCAAAATCGTGGTTGTTGCCAGAATTTGAGCGTTGAAGAATCGCTATCCGGTATCTACGATTTGTGTCTATTCATACCAGGTGGTTTCAAGGTGTTGAAATACCTCGTATGTCTATGTTTTCGCGATATTTCGCTGACACTGAGGCCTCTAACAATAAGCACGATAGAATAAATATCACCACTAATTGTAATTAAATAACAAATAGATTATTTGCAAGAAATGGCATCCGAGAGCGAGCTATTTCACGGCACAGATGATCTCTTCATGGAGATGTCCTCGCAGGGAGGAGAGCCGGCCACGCAAATGGTATGAGGATTACGGTATCTTCTAAGTACTGTGGATGACGATTTTTGTTGTGAATAGTTACGGTAGAGAAGGAGTACGGTAGATGTAGCTGTTAGAAATTATAATGGCTATATTAACGAGCTATCGTTGATTTATCGCAGAGTACGTTTGTCTGGTGAAAGAGTACGGTAGAGAAAAGATCTAACTAATACCACCTAGGGCTCGAATTATCCCCTCCTTGATCTTTGATCTCTCTCACAGAGTACGCTGGACGCGTCGGAGGCGGTTCGCGCGGCGGAAGAGGGTGCGGCAGCGGAGGATGAGGAGTATGTGACGCCCGCGCAGGTACGGTATGGAGGGGCTACGGTAGATCGATTAGGCAGATGAGTACTGTAAAATATATTGAGTTCCGTTGGAGAGTTGATCGCGATCGTTTGATTACGTTCTCGAGTTTTGACTTCAGCATTTTTTTATTGTATTTCATGGGCGTGCCCTCAGATCCATCGAGGAGTTCGGGAAAGAATACTCTTGAGTATATAGTGAGACACGAATTCACGTTAATCACATTCAAACTCCTCGTGAGCTTTACAGGGAAAAGCGTCTCTTTCTCGTGTTTTATTTGATTTGGCATGGCACTGGGTGATTCTCCGCGTCAGCAAACCTTATATCAATCAATTAATATTATTATTAAAATTAATATTTAGTTGCTGGCGGAGATGAAGCAGGCGTGGCAGAACGAGTGCGGCGCACCCTGCCTCCTGCCGCACCGATTCGACCTCGTCGATATGCTCCTGGAGCAGATCAATGACATCGAGAACGCGATCGGCAATGTGAAGAATAAGGTACGGTAGGATCATTGATCTCTGAAGTCTGTAGATTGTACTTTATGCCCGCAGAGAGGAATGTCGTGTTTCAAGCCATTCCGCCAAAATGACTCGGTCACGCGGTAAAGTAGGTCCGAAAAAGAGATTAGGCCCTCCGGACTGAATTGGCCTCATTATCACTGCCCTAGCAGTAATCTCCCGCAGGACGCAAGTGTCTTGAGTAACGGGATGACCTTTACCTTTTACTTTTACCCTTCAGGACAAGCCGTCGCTGCCGATGCACCAGATGGAGGTGGCGCGCGTACAGTACATCCTCAACGACTACATGAGAAGGTACGGTAGGTGGGGGCACGGTAGACTGTAGTTTGAATTTTATAACTTGTAGTAGGCTATCTTTCTAGTCTGATCGTTACGTCAGTAGTCCGTAGCGTGATCTTTGATCTTTCTCATTCCAGGAGACTGCACAAGATCGAGGAGCACGCGCGTCTCGCGCTGCGCGAGCACGCCTCGAGGGAGGCCGAGGGACAGCGACCGCTGCTCGGAGACAGGGAACTGGTCAGTGGAAATGTGCTAGACGCGCCGGGTTAGATTGGTGTGGTAATGTGGTACTGTAAAAAGTAAGGGGGATGAAGTGCCGAAAAAAAACATGGGTATCAAAGATTAGGATGAATGAAGTAGGAGAGGATGAAAGGATAAGTAAGTAAAAGTGCAAAGAAGATGAGGAAAAAGTGAAGGTGCGTGAGAAGGTGGATTGGTGACGCTCAGTTGGATCACCTTCGTCGAATTGGTGAGGTTGGTAATGGTTTTCACTGTCCTTTGCCAAAGTCTAAAGATTTTGTAAGAAACCAAAGTAGGTGAATTGGTGATGCAGAGTGTAGTGACACTCAAAAAGATGTGGTGCTTGTCGATCGTACCAGGGCGAATGGCATATCACAAGTTTATTGTAATAATCATATTAATCATATCATGACGTTCGAAGATATAGTACAGATTCACGTTGTTCAAATAAATACCCTAACCTTGATTTGCATTGCAGACATTCGCGCAGCGCTTCGCCGCTGCGGAGACGCGCCTCTACCAGGTTTGTAGTTTGATCTTTGAACTTTATCTTGAACTCTTTGAACTTAGTGATGATTCGATTTTTGAACTGCTTAGTGAGATCGTCTTCCATGAAAATTATTCTTTGAATCGTTTATTGTATTTTGACCTTTGTTGTTTGTTGTTCATTGTTTGATCTTTGATCTCTCTTCCTTCTAGGCGGCCTTCCTCTCCAAGCTGCCCGCGCCGCTGCAGAAGGTGCCCGTGCCGGCGCTCAATCTCGAGCACTCCCGCTGCTTCGCTCAGGTACGGTAGGGTGTACGGTAGGAGTAGGAAAGTTTTAGGTGCGGTAGAAAGGGTACGGTAGCAGGGGTACGGTTGGTTGGGGTATTTATGAGGGAAAAAAAAGAAGGAATTAAGTATTTCACGGGAAAGAATTGACGAAGTACTAGGTCCGGGTAAGTGGTTAGATTTCGAGCAAGCATGAAAACCTCGCTTATTTACGGTATTGTTACGGTACTGTAGCCTTGGAATAGGGTTGGCTAAACGATACTCTAAACGTGGCAGGTGTAGCTCTCCCTACGCTCTATGCGCCTGAGATCGGAAGCACCTTCTTCATTTTGCATGCTCGCTCGCTCGAACTAGGGAAGAGCTAGGGGGGGGGGGGCTAAACCTGCCACGTTTAGAGTATCGTTTAGCCAACCCTACCTTGGAATACGGTTTAATTACGGTACTGTCGCCCGGATTACCGTATCTCTTGCAGGTGCTGAAGGACGACGTGGAAGATGTCTCGGTGCGAGACCTCATGGATCCCACCCAGGTGAGGGGGACACTCTCCTCTTTTTCCGTTCGGTCTTATCAGCCCCATTCATTCCTTGATAGGTCACATATCTTATTTTCCAAATATTTTGTGATCAAAAGCTGTAAACCTGGTGTTTTCATGCTGCGGATTTAGTCCATATCAAGCTTGGGTTTTTTCATTGTGTTAAACCTGGTGTTTTCGTGCTACTGATTTAGTCCATATCAAGATGGAATTGGTCGCATTGATACCATGCAGATATCGACCGTAGTAGTCAACGATGCACAATTTACATTTAAAATGTATTTACTAAGATTTATCGATTGATCTACCTACCGTAATCCCCCCTTTTCCCCTCAGGAAGTGGTCGTGTCCCTGCCGCGTGACTCTATTCACTGCATCTCGTTCGCCTCGCTCCGAGAACACATCGAGAACGACAAGATCCTCCTTATGTGAGGATGAGTACGGTAGACTACGGTACCCGTGACTCTCCTCATTTTGCGTGCTCTCTCGCCTCCCTCTGACCAGTAAGAAAGTGCGTAAAATGAAGAGACCATTTTTAATGTCGATTCTGTCCCCAAACTTGATCTACCGTATTCGTTTGTTGTAAATGTGTTCATAATTTTGCACTTTGAGTTAATTTGAAGCTGAGTTGAACTGAATAAAGGCGATCGATTGCATGGTCTGTTGTGTTGCCATTATGAGCTATCCCGAGACAGTCACCCTTCCTTTCACCATTGCATCTTCTTTATAGAAAAATAGAAAACAGGTAAGATAACAGCAATAACGGTGAGCAACAGGTAACTAGGGAACTATTTCTCTTCGTTTTTTTACCAGATAACGTTCAGTAACAAAGCAAAGCAGTGTAATTAATAATCCAATGGTGAACTATATCTATTCTTTCAGTGGAATGTAGAGTAACAACGTAAAGAACAACGTGAGACAGTATATGAGCGACTATCTGAGATTTTGAACATAGGCTTGGAACTAGGGGAAAAGGCCTATCTCAGGGATCCCTTTCATACTTGCACAAGTTGTAGGGGTGGGTGAGCTGAGTGTGTACGCCACATATGAGCCGACCGCGACGCGTCTGAGACGCGCTGTAGCGCGCCAATTTCAAATTTTGATTTTTTGATTTCTTCTCCTGGGCTTTCAATCTTTTCAAAATAGTGCCAATCGACTCCTGTGCGCCTACTGATCATTTTATATATTGGTCACTTCCCGGGGCGATTTCATCATCGCGGTGAAAAATAAGTTTCAAATTTTCAACAATTTCGCTAAAATCGGGGTTTAACTTTGGGAACTTTTTATTTTTGAATATGCTGCGCTTAGTACAGGGGTACATTATAAAATTTTAAAATCGAAAAAAATTGGTACCGAAACGTGGTTATTGCAAAAAATAGGGCTACCGACCCCGGTTATCGAGAACTGACTTTATTTTGAAATGGCTTTTAAAAATATTCTGGTTGGTCATTCACGAGTGAATAATAATGCAAAATTTATTTATATACTTTTTATCGCAAAATGGTGGCCTAGTGGCTAGCGCGCTCGCCTTGAAAACCGAAGGTTGGGGGTTCGAGTCCGGTCGGTGCCGAATGTTTTTGCCAATGTTCTTGGAGTCCAGTTAACACCAAAACAATAAGAAAAATTCATCTGAACGTATGCTGTTGATCTTAAAATTTCCAACTGAGCTCTGAAGAGCAATCATTAGCTCAACTGAGCTGTTGATTTTTAGTGAACATTTTATTTGATTATTGTAACCATTTTTTGCCGTTCTATTAGTAGCCTCTATACCCCTAAACAGTAAGATGGTAAACTCGCTTGTTATTTCACATATTTCCTCGTCGAATTCGAATTTCGAGTCGAATTTAGACAGCATCCTCGTAACGCTTGAAAATGCGAAATGGAACTTGATGTTGGTCAATATTACTGAAATATAAACGTAGAAATTCTGTTGATAATATTCGTTAATGAAGACTTGCCAGGATCGTCATCCCTTATCCGGAATAATCAGAACCTTTCTCTAGTCCCCTTTCTCTTTCAAGAACTACGTTTTGCATGCATATTTTCATCATGGGGGTAAACATTGTTTCAATACAAAATTCGATAAATCATGTTTCTGTTTGAGCCATGTCAAAGAAACGAGGCAAATTATTTTGAATGAATTTGTCAAGGACGTCGTCGCATCCAACATCCTCATACGGATAGAAGACATCATCATATCTCTGTTCCCACTCTCCCAACTCTTCCTCATCATCCTCGGGATCACTTCTTCTTGCTCTAGATGTAGGAATTTGCCACTTCCACATTCTTCCGAACAAGGACTTAATCTGCTGATAAGTCATCCTCTTCTCTGGAGAAATTCCACTCTCGTTGAGGATATTGAAGGCTCCAAGTGTGACAAGTGTCAGGAAAAGTGGTGGGGGTATAGAGGCTACTAATAGAACGGCAAAAAATGGTTACAATAATCAAATAAAATGTTCACTAAAAATCAACAGCTCAGTTGAGCTAATGATTGCTCTACAGAGCTCAGTTGGAAATTTTAAGATCAACAGCATACGTTCAGATGAATTTTTCTTATTGTTTTGGTGTTAACTGGACTCCAAGAACATTGGCAAAAACATTCGGCACCGACCGGACTCGAACCCCCAACCTTCGGTTTTCAAGGCGAGCGCGCTAGCCACTAGGCCACCATTTTGCGATAAAAAGTATATAAATAAATTTTGCATTATTATTCACTCGTGAATGACCAACCAGAATATTTTTAAAAGCCATTTCAAAATAAAGTCAGTTCTCGATAACCGGGGTCGGTAGCCCTATTTTTTGCAATAACCACGTTTCGGTACCAATTTTTTTTCGATTTTAAAATTTTATAATGTACCCCTGTACTAAGCGCAGCATATTCAAAAATAAAAAGTTCCCAAAGTTAAACCCCCGATTTTAGCGAAATTGTTGAAAATTTGAAACTTATTTTTCACCGCGATGATGAAATCGCCCCGGGAAGTGACCAATATATAAAATGATCAGTAGGCGCACAGGAGTCGATTGGCACTATTATTGAAAAGATTGAAAGCCCAGGAGAAGAAATCAAAAAATCAAAATTTGAAATTGGCGCGCTACAGCGCGTCTCAGACGCGTCGCGGTCGGCTCATATGTGGCGTACACACTCAGCTCACCCACCCCTACAACTTGTGCAAGTATGAAAGGGATCCCTGAGATAGGCCTTTTCCCCTAGTTCCAAGCCTCTTAAGACATATGTTCAAAATCTCAGATAGTCGCTCATATTAACATTTCGGAATGGCGAACTATTTCTCTCATATTTTTTTCAGTTAACATTCAGGGTAACAACGTAAGACAATGTATTTACAATGTTTTATATTACCTAGTGGTATTATTCATCTATTCTCCGTGGAGAAAGTGACGGCTAGCAATCCTGGCTGCAACTTTCATCTCCTTCGCCCAAATCGGATTGTACTTGGCAGGATTGAAGTAGTGCATGGCGCCTGAATAAATTTCGATGTTAATCATTTCAATCATACATGAAAAAGATACGCGAGATAAAACCCTTACAAAACAAGGCATGTTTGTGAAAAAAGACCTATTCCTCTCAAAAACCGTCATATTTCGCACAAAACACTCAAAAAAGTCAAAATTTTCTTACTGGGAGCAGACTTGTTTATATTATTAGAATTTTTTCTACTGGTAGCCGCGTCACATCAATTCAGTCACAGGCAAATTTTGCAATAGGTGTGGCAGGCGGCAATAGACACTTGCCCTGGCCGGGGGTCGAACCCCCGGCCTTCGGATCCACAACAGAAAAAAACTTACCACTACACCACGCGGGCTTGTTTCACAACCCCACTATCACAGCCCCCGGGAAGCCGACATAGGACTGAGAAAAACGTCCAGAGCTGCCAAAAATGGGCTGTGATTTTTCGGCACTAAACACCGAAAGTATGTTATACTTTTTTCCGGCTACGGATTTAAAGACGGATACAGCTGCGAATCGTGAACTGAGGATTGCGTTGGAGAGCTACAGTAGTTGCAGCCGTTTTCCGGAAAGTAGCCTCCTATCGAGAACTGGAAATGCAGGATCAGGGTGATCGTTGCGATAGATTTCGAACTAATTGTAAAATCAGGCAACTTGCTAACTGTAGCTTCATGTGCTAATTGCCGGTTTTTTTCACCGGATTTCGGACGTTTTCTGCACCCCTATGTCGGCTCCTCTCCTAGGGGGCTGTGCCCTATAGCTCTTCCCATCCCCAGGGAAATCTGCCCCTCTGGGGCTTGGGAAAAGGCGGCAGGATTAGGACAAGTCGGCGTAGTGTTGTGTAGTAAGCAAAAACTTTTTGACGGATCTGGCGCCACACCAAATGCTGCCTTTGAACTAACGTGGCGTACTTAAGTACATGAAGTACGCAGATGTCAGATGAGAGACCACTTGCACATCTACAATTATTTCCATCATTACCCCCCCCCCCCCCCCCCCCCCGCTGTTTTCAGTTTCAGACCACCCCCCCCCAACCCCCGATTGAAAACGAAACGTAATTGGCGCATTAGGAAGACACGTGATGGAGTATGGTAGAATCATAGAATTCCAGCCCCCCCCCCTAAGTAGTTCACGAATTAGTAGACTAATAGCAGTCATTGTGTGCTGATTGTTCGTTCTGCTTTTGTACCCGGCGCATTCAGTGCGCACGTGTCATCTACAAGTGTAAGCGAAAAAGTCGTACCCGAGTGCTGCGAGATGGGCGTCAGGATGGGGCTGGGCGTGTTGTCTCTCGGGAAGGAGGCGGTGCTGCCCGCCGGCAGCATCAAACATATCGTTGCCGTTGAGTCCGACCAACGAAGCGAGGTCCGCGTCCACTGCTTCATTGGGGTCCTCACATTCAGTGATGAGCCAGGCCGGGTCCTCGTCGTCCTCCATCTCCTTCTCTTCCTCGGGCACGTCCTCAGGCTGCTCCATCCAATCCATCGTCCTCCTGTCCTCCGGGACCATCGTTCATCCATGCGTCGTCGCCGTAGTCGACCATCTGAAGTTGTGACGGATTAGTTCCTAGATTCAGTGCGCACAGCGGGGCCCATGGCTGCATTCTCGTTTATCTCGCATGTGCTACATAGATGCGCCTAGCTGCGGGTCGACTAATCCTCTCTCTCACTTTCCCCTGATCTCTCATGTCGCGCTCTGACCGACGAGAGACCCCTCTGGGAACGAGGAGGTCAGGGATTGGTGAAACCTAGAAGGTACTGGTGGAGAAATGTTAGTAAATCGGGAAAACCACCAGGCAAGCTTGTACTAGGCGTGTTTGTGTTTCACAGTATAGATAACTCAATATAGCATTCGCGCAAATGCTTCATTACGCCCTCAATTGTTGTTGGGATAAGGAGAAGTGGCCCCGTGATAAAATTCGATTTTTCAAGGCGCTTTTATGGTTCACAGATAAGATAGGCAGGTAAGATGAATTAATATCGCAGCCCCATCAGGATATCGATGGGGAACAGGTTACGGTAGTTGTGCCGCTAACTGATCTGCAATATGTGCATTATGAAGGTACGGTACTCTCTCTATTTCGTGCACTCTCTCGTCGTCACTCTGGCCGGCGAGAGAGCACGAGGATTGAAGAGACGCATACTTCAACCGGACGCTCTTCATTGTCGCACACATTCTAGCCGGTCAGATAGTGCTAGACAGCAAGGTAAAGGAGGAGAGTAGAGTTGGAATTGATCGTCTCCTCATTTTGCTTGCTCTCTCGCCGATCAGACAGTGCGAGAGAGTGTGTGCTTGGAGGAGAGTCAGACATACCGTCCTTAGCTGTTCCTCCTTCTCCACCTGCATACGTCTTTCCCATGCATGATTCCGCCTATGGTCCTCCAATCTTCCCGCTATGGCGTTCTCCAGAGCCCTGCAATTAAGACATTTTGCAATCGCACTTGACACAGCTACCGTACCCTTGACCGACAGCCTTCATTACTATCCCCCATAACTCACTTCTTTCGCTCGACGCAGCGCGGGCGCTCACACTCCTGATCGTCGTCTCTGAGAAAAAGAGGATACTATAGGTTACCGTAGTTTATGAGAGAATAATGTGTGCATTATGGGTAGGATGTGGGATGGCTGGCAGATTAGGTGTTGGATCAATGATTAAGGAGATGTGCTACAGTATCCCGCGAATCGATTGCCGTATTCTTTCGATTGTGCAATATTTTATTGGCTACTGATCAATCGATAATGCAACCGAAATTGACCAATCAACAATAGGTTGTTTGTGGGTAGCCGGCCGGCTTGCGCTATGTCCTACTGCTGTAGTCGGACCTGTCCGGGAACAGCTACCGTATCAGCGTGTAAGAAGAATAACATGGTGGTCTGATAACCGGCCCGGTTATTACGAAAAGTGCATGACCGTACCAGTGCTTGCCCTTGTGCAGTCCCTTGCCCCTCAGCTTCTTCTCCTTCCTCATTGCCATCGCTGCACGCTCTTCGTCTGAGTCGAAGAAGAGCTCCTCGTCCGAATCCGAGTCGCGCGGACGGACAGTCGCTCTGCGAATAGGACAGTCAGGGTGAACATTAGAGTTCGAAATACGGGTAATCGTCTCTTCATTTCACACACTCTCTCGCCTCTCTGACCGGTGAGAGAGAGTGTGGAATGGAGAGACGATTACCCGTATTTCGAACTCTAGTGAACATTCCGTCTGTCTCATTTCGCCCAATACACTCTCTTGTCACTCTGACCGACGAGAGATAAGGCAGAACGGAGAGACGAGAGCAATACTCGAACTGGATCTAGGACTACATCCCCGATTTTGCACTGCCTTTGAAGCCGATAACCCGCTACACCTGCGAAATTCTACATAATTCATCCCGACCCATCGATTTTGGTTGTTTGTCCGAGGATGGCGCTCTAATCGGTGCCCTGCGAGCAGCAGTCATTCAAACACTCCAAAACCCGGCCTGCTGGTGTTTCATAATATTTACAAGTCTGCCCAAAGTGATTTATGCGAAATGTTCTAGGCATTTTTTTTTTGGTCATTGCTCCGGGTAAATTGTGGAAGTGTCTGCAGGATCAAAAACAAAGACTCGTATTTCGATCTTTTGGTAATCAATCGATACTCGCAGACTACCGTACCTCGTGGGCGACGGGCAGCTGCGATCGAGTGGTCGCGATGGGCACGTGGCTGCAATTGTGAGCCCAATTATCGATTGAGTATTGATTGTGTATTACGGTAGCCTGATTATACGGTAACTGGGAGGGGGGGTCTGTAATACAGACCGAAGCATTTATCTGAACTTTTTTGCGCTACTCTATGCGTGATGTTTTCCTTGGCAATTCGCTGCAAGAGCGAAGTAAAATCGGTCATATCCCGCGACTTTTGCTCTCACAATCAGCTTCAAACCAGGACCCTGTGATCATCATTGGATCGGAAACCGGCGGTTACGGTAGATTATCTTGAACTGATCATATCGCTATCAAGTCAGAAAGAGTGTGTGTGAGAGAGAATAGGAAGCTGCGACCCGATATTTCGATGTGTGCCAATCAATCGGTGCTCGCTGGCTACCGTACCTCGTTGGTTCGGCCGGATGCGCGGGCACGGGCTTCTCGACGACGTCATCTCCGATGAGTGCATCAGAGTGAGTGACACTGCAAGGGCGAGCTCGTTTATCGATTGGATATTGTGTGTGACCATGTCCTCATGAGAGAAATCTCCTTTTTTGGCCCAGGGTGGAAAAAAGATAAATTTTGTGGCGATCGTTAGGAGATGAAAATGATAGGGAGGAAATATTCTGCGAGTAAAGTGTGCTTCCGAATCAGAGAAGAGCCACAGTTCCAGTCAGCTTCAGTTCGGTTTCAATCAATCGATAATAATGGATGAAAGGAAGAGACGATTGCATGGGCTCCTCTTATACTAGGTGCACAATTGGTAATCAGCAGCAACAATCACAAATCGGCCGGGTGTTATCTTCAACAACCCGGTGATTTTGATGTTCAAAAAATTGGCAGAAAATCTTTCTGATTGGTTGTTGCATGCTCTACATGTTCTGAAACCTTAGCGAGCGGGTTTCTTAAAACATTTTCGAATTTTAAGGGGGGAAGCTATCCGTTAGCAATGCTCATCACTGTTGTTATTCGATAGCTATCCAAATTTCGCCTACTGTATCTGTCTATTTAATCGATAAGGGAGTGGGATATCGTACCCTCCGGGCGAAGAGTGTCCATGTGTTGCCTCTTGCTGCTCCACTCCCTCCTTCAATCTTCTCAATCGCTTCTCCACCTCTCCGTCATTGAGTCCGCCTTGAGGGACGATGGCCGGTGGCGTGGCGGGTCTGTTATTGTACGGTGATTACGGTAGAAAGGGCAATCGACAAGTGACTTGATACATTACTACTCTATTTATCCCAACCCCCGCCAGTCGGACTACGGTGGGTTCCAGAAGGGTAATTATTGATTCATCTTTCGTCTGTCTGAAAATACCCGTGTTTTGAAACTCTGATAAACCTTGCTATCAGACAAATTGTTCCCCGCATGCATGCTAAGTAATGTAGAGATTGCAGCCACTCTATTGATGAATATTGATTATTTTTCGCTGACATTGAAACGGGAAGAGTGAAGAGTCGTTACGGTAATATCAGCCCTAGGCGTAGAAAGCTGCTGCAGCATATTCTTTTTCCTAGTTATTGCATGGACGAAGCAGTAAAAAATCGGGCAAATATTCGGTGTAACCAAATGGAAAAATTGCAGGCCGACGGAGCTAGCGTACCTCGGGTGGTCGTCCTTCTCTCCATCGTCTTCTTCTCCATCGACGATGAGTGAGGGCGGGCGGCGGAGTCTCGTCACTTCTGCAGTTAGTCTTGTTTTTTTTTTGCAGTGATCAGTACCGGTCCCTAACTGAGGGTTGGCAGGGGTTCAATAATGGGGGGGGGGGAAGTACCGAGAACATGGGCGCAACTTTTTTCTTTCATTAGAATTAGATGATGCACGGTCGGTAATCAGTAGTGAGAAACATAGAAGGAACAGGTGCTAAATTTCCAAAATGCACTCGGTTATTTGTTGTTCGAGGAGTTGTTAAATACCATCTGTTTTCGGATTTTAAGGGGGTTGACCGTTAGCACTACCCATCACTGTTCGATAGCAACCGGTCTTATCTACTCAATCGATAACGAGGAGAGGCACGGTACCTTTCCTCATTCGTTGTCTCTTCCACTGCTTCCTCTTTCAATCTCTCCTTCACTCCACTCCACTACATGGTCATCTCTTCGTCTTCATATCCTCCATGGGGGAATGTGGACCTGTTATGGTATGATATGATGATTACGGTAGGTAGGGCTATTGGCAAGTGACATTCCTTATGACTCTATTGATTCCCCCTCCCCCCCCTCCCCTCTTGGTTGGACTACGGTGGGTATCTCGAGGGGGAAATTATTGATTAATCTCTGAACGGCCAAGTTGCGATCCTAAGATGCCTAGAAATGTAGAGGTTTCAGCCCTTCTGTTAATGGGTATTAATTTTTTTTACTGCGACGAGTTGGGTTGATTGCGATAATATCAGTCCTTTTTCCTAGGTAGATGAAACAGGAAAAAATCAGGCCGCGGAAAGTTACACCATGGTGATTTTGGTTTCATTATATATCATAGTTCTTTCACTCTAGAAGGGGTCGTGCGTGACTGCGAGAAAGCGTGCAGCTACTTATGCTTTTCCGTTGTCTGTCCCCATCGAACTAGACCCAATGATTATTTATTTGCTAACTGGTCCGGGTAGGGCAAGATCATCGCGCATCTTTGTGATAATTCTGTGCAGAGGTCCTGCCGTTCACTCTAGTAGGGGTCGTGCGTGAGTGCGTCGAAGGAGATGTGCAGCTATCTAAGCTATTTCGTTGTCTGCCCCGGCGCACTACCGTACCTGGCGAGCGTGTGGAGACGGGCTCTCTTGACCTGCCACACATCGCAGTCTTTGTCGTCGCTATAACAGTGTGAGTTACGGTAGGACAGGCAAGGTTACGGTAGGAGACTTCTCCGGTCTCAATCAGGGGCTCCGCAGACTTTGCATGTTTTTGGTTTCACTATGGCCGACTTAGCTAGCACAAGGGGGAAGCGATGCATGGAATACCGTACTCGGAGGAGCTGTGGCGGTCGGAAGAGGGTGGAACACGAGGAAGGATGATCTCGTTCGGGCCCGTCTTCGCTGCCGGCCATCGCCTGTAATGCAACTTGATCTTTGATCTGTTGAGGCTAGCCTAGGTCGTTTCGCTATTGCGGGTCCCCTTTCGTCCTTGTTAGCAGATGTGATCGGTTCAGCTCTGATCTTTGATCTCACCTTTTCGCCTCGAGGATCCTTCTCCTCCTCGCATCGCCGCTGTGGATGGGCGTACTGCGATGTACACAGTGTGCACTACTCAATAGGCAATCGCCAACTGAGTCAGGCAGGCTGAATTTCATTTAATATTGACACAAAATCGTTATTCATGTACTTCCAGGGTTAAAAACCTGTTATATTAGACCGAGAATCCACATAGTTAACATATAATGTCTTTATTAAAATCGGCAAAAACGAAAAAAAAAACAGCTCCGCAGCCCCGCAAAATGCGCTTCCGCTGATCCGCAACCTGAAAAAAATAGGACAACATTAGCCCATCAGTGGCACACACTCTTCACTTCACTCGATACCTCGGGAAAGTGATCTTTGATCTTCAGGTGATGGGTACGGTAGCTCGATACTGATCTTTGATCTTTTGCGCGTCCCCATTTGTTGCTCTTGATTTGTGATTTTTGGTTTCACGAAGGGCCCTTGAATAAGTCTTGAATAAGTCCGGAGACTTTGCATGTACTAGGAGCTTTAGTGTTTCACAAGTACGATAAATGGTTGAAGTACCAACCCATGGTCCCAGGGTACTTATCTAACGGGGATCATCCTTCCTAGTGCCGTATGAGTGCAGCATTCCCGAAACGAGAGATAGCACGCCTACCGTATCCAATCGATTAATCGATAATTAAAAGAGGAGTACAGTACCTGGTGAGGTTGTTCTCGGAGTTGTCCTCTTCTCCGATTCCTCCTTCCTTCACTGCCAGATCCCCGCTTCCCGCGCCGTTCACTCTTCTCCTTCCTTCTCTCTTTCTTCTTCCGCCTTTTCGTCCCCTGTGGCCGTGGGGGTCGTCCTGCTGATGTAAGGGTTACCATCATTTATTTATCCATTCCCATGTAGAATCATTAGATCGCATATCAATTATTTTCACAATATGTTCCCTGACAGTACTCGGCATCGTACTGCATTGCACACACTCTTCATTTCACGCGTGAACGTGATCTTTGATCTACAGGTGATGGGTACGGTAGCTCGATAGTGATCTTTGATCTTTTGCGCGTCCCCATTTGGTGCTCTTGATTTGTGATTTTTGGTTTCACGAGGGGCCCTTGAATAAGTCAGGAGAGTTTGCATGTACTAGGAGCGTTTGTGTTTCACAAGTACGGTCCGTATTTCGATCTCTGCCGGGTGAGAGAGTATGAGGAATGACGTGACAGATGATCTCACCTTCCTTCTCCTCCATTCACTGCTCCGACGATTCGATCGACTACATCCGCCATCACTTCCCTGACAGCTCGCTCACGCTGGAACCATCCAGACCTCTCAGCTTGCCAGCCTCTGTAAGCGGGCCATTTAGTGGTGGTGGTATGAACGGGGGTCGAAACCGCTATGTGCCGGGCGAATTTGAGCCCGTCTACATGGGTGCTCCTTAACTGGTGCGCTGTCATATGGAAGGCAAAATAGGAGTATTTGTGTGAAGGTCAGGAACAGCGAAACTTCTAGCCGGCATTTTCATCCGATGGTTGGCGGACACTCGCGGGTTTTTTCGGTGCGAGGGCTCCGCACAAATGTGTCGTGGGCTGCTAGGAAGCGCCGCAGATCGCAAGCAATTTCTCCTCGGTGGGCTCCAGAGAGCAAATACTACCCACAAAAGGACCTATGCATACCACATTTTGAGCCTAATTTGAACAAAAATTAGAGAAAAGCATACCACCATTACACAGAAACAGAGAAAATAATACGAAACCTAACCACCACATTCCCAATAACCTTCAAAATGCGTAAAAGCATGCCACAATTTAAGTTTCATGACGTCTGGTGGGCTCCGAACAGCCTAACGGAGATAGTGCTCACTTATCAGCAATGCGTACGGTAACTGCTGCGATCGCGAACCGCTATACTGGTCATGGCAGGCAGCCAAACAGAGAAATGGTCTGGCACTCTCTCAATTTCCCATGCTATCTCGCTCTCTGTCTAACAGATGAGAGTGACGATTGATTGGTACATGTGAAAATCTCCGAGACAGGAGTACGGTACCTGAACTGGCTTGGAGAGTAGGGCGGGCAGTCTTCCGGGAAGACGTCGTCATCGGTGGGGTCGTCGGGGAGCCACGCGAGATCATGAGTGAATGTGTAGTGCGCCGTCGTGCGCATGCGACTGCAAGTAATCACTGATTAGCGATTGCGATAATAGCGAAATTCAATTGAATAGCCTTGAGTTTCAGAAGTTATTCAATACTATTTCAATAAAAACTGGGTGAGGGAATTCCGAGTTCCGAGAATGATAGAAATCGACTCGGAGCAATGGAATAAATTCCGTTTAGACATCCCTATTAGTCAGTATATTTATTGGATATGTATTGAGACGGTGGGGGGTATTTCGATACATTGCTCAGCCTTAGGGCGGTCGTATTCTCAGAAAGAATCGAGAGGTCAACACTGGCTGATACCGTAGTCAATCAATTGACTATTGCAGGAGTACGGTACTCACTCGTGGAGAGGGATATACCACGAAGGGTATTCTGGGCCCCATCCAAATCTCTCCTCTTCCTCCTCGTCCTCATCCTCCATCTGCTCTCCTTCGCCCTCTCGCTCATCTTCTCTGCTGAGAGTGCTGCAAATGTGAGCGTTACTTTTGCTAGGCGTCTTTATGTTTCTCACTTGAGATAAAGTAGCGAAGCACCAATCCAAATGCCGGAAAGGGGATGGGGTTTTCTTGCTAGGTCTGTTTATGTTTCTCAGGTGAGATAAATGAGTAAGGCACCCGCGCTAATGCCCAGATTAGCCCTTTCTAGGTGCGATAATAATAAATGATCACGGGGAATACGCAGTTTCCAGGTCTCTTTATGTTTCACTGATAGGCTAAATGGATACAATTACCGTATCCAATCAACTAATCGATAATTGCAGGAGGAGTACGGTACCTGTTGGAGTGGCCATCCTCCTCGTCCACTTCCATTTCTCCATCTCCCTCCTCCTCTTCAATCTCCTCATCGACGACGTTGATCGAGCCGCAGCTGCTGTAGAGTGTGAGCACCCATTTATCCATTTTCAAATTTCCATCGTCCGTTTTTACTCTATTTTTTACGCTAACAAATGATGTTGATCCCCAAAGTCACGTTATCCGTTCGCATCTCTGGTCAATAAATCTAAAAACATATGTAATTCCGACGGATGCGCTTATTTCTTAATGCCCCCGTCCCATTCAATGCCCGCTACCGTATCTCCGGTCAATAAATCGATAATTGCAGGAGGAGGAGTACGGTACCTGTTGGAGTGGCCATCCTCCTCGTCCACTTCCATTTCTCCATCTCCCTCCTCCTCTTCAATCTCCTCATCGACGACGTTGATCGAGCCGCAGCTGCTGTAGAGTGTGAGCACCCATTTATCCATTTTCAAATTTCCATCGTCCGTTTTTACTCTATTTTTTACGCTAACAAATGATGTTGATCCCCAAAGTCACGTTATCCGTTCGCATCTCTGGTCAATAAATCTAAAAACATATGTAATTCCGACGGATGCGCATATTTTTAATGCCCCCGTCCCATTCAATGCCCGCTACCGTATCTCCGGTCAATAAATCGATAATTACAGGAGTAGGAATACGGTACCTGCGTGACTCTCCGTCCTCTTCCTCGTCCTCTTCTTCCTCCTCCTCATCACTGAATGGCTCGTCGTCGCTGCTTCTTCTGCAAGTGTGAGCCATTTATCCACATGTCACCGTTTGTTTGAGCATTTTCATGTAGGCGCCTTTGTGTGTCACAGATGAGATAAATAGATGATGCACCCAGCTAAATGCCCAAATAAGTTCCAAATAGATTAGGAATGGCTAAATGGACCCGAGAGTAGTTTGCCTGTGCTAGTTGCGTTTGTGTTTCACAAGGAAGATAAATCGATCAAGCACCGAACCACGGGTGGCTCACTCCGGGCCGTGTTCGATAATACACGATTGATTTGCACGCATTCCGTATCTCCGGTGGTCAATAAATCGATAATTACTGGCGAGTACAATACCTCATGAGACGTCTCCAGAATGACGAGAGTGGTTTAGGCGGCGGTGAGGGGGTGGAAGCACGCGTTGACGGTGGCTCGGATGAGGCAGACGAGGAAGGGTCTGCGGCGGGCTGCTCGATCTTCCTGCAATGTACGCGCTCGCTCATATCACATTTCACGCTTGAGTGCGTGATCTTTGATCCCTAGTTAGTACGGTAGGTAGCGTTGGAGTACGGTAGGCAGCGTTGATCTTTGGTCTCTGACAGGTGAGGGACGGACGGTGGTTGGGGGGGGCAGCGGCATGTTTATTAATTGAACCGATACGGTAGCGATTACGGTAGTTTGTATTTGTAAACTGGCTTAAAATAGTTCTGCTCGCGTTTTGCTAATGATGCGGCCTGGAGCTACTAGTTTACCGTTGGTGAGAGTTGATGAGAAATCCCATAGGGTTTATACTTGCTAGGTGTTTTTACGCTTCTCAAGTAGGAAAAATTGGTGCAGCACCCATCCACATGCCTAGAGGGGTGAATGAAATAGTTAAATTAGCAATTTCTAGGTTGATTTAAGCTTCACAGATAGGATACATTAGTGCGGCACCATTTCAAATGTCGGGCAAATGATTGGTTTTTCAATTGGTGCAAGGTAGGTGTTTTTTTCACAGATAGGATAAATTGGTTGAGTGCCCATTCGAATACCCCAGGAAAGGCCTGGGCAGGTGGGAGAAGGATGAAGGGTCTCGGGAAATTCGGCATTGCTAGGTGCATTTACGCGTCACAGGTAAGGTAATATTTAACGACGCACCTTTTTCTTAATGCCAGAATATTACACGAGGAAGGATGAGCTCGTTTGGGCCCGTCTTTGCTGCCGGCCATCGCCTGTAATGCAACTTGATCTTTGATCTGTTGAGGCTAGCCTAGGTCGTTTCGCTATTGTGGGTCCCCTTTCGTCCTTGTTAGCAGATGTTATCGGTTCAGGTCTGATCTTTGATCTCACCTTTTCGCCTTGATGATCCATCTCCTCTTCGCATCGACGTGGCGGATGGGCGTACTGCAGTGCACACAGTGTGCACTACTCAATAGGCAATCGCCAACTGAGTCAGGCAGGCTGAATTTCGATTAATATTGACGCAAAATCGTTATTCTATGTATTTCCAGGATTAAAAACCTGTTATATTAGACCGAGCAACCACATAGTTAACATATAATGTCTTTATTAAAATCGGTAAAAAACAAAAAAAAAACACGAAAAACAGCTCCGCTGATGAGGTTGTTGACGGAGTCCTCGCCTCCCGCTTCTCTTTCCTTCTCAGCCGTATTCTCGCTTCCCGCGCAATTCACCTCCATCTGCTCCTCTCCTTCCTTCTCTCGTTCTCCTTCCTTCTTCTCGTCCCCTGTGCCGGGGTTGGTCCTGCTGATGTAAGGGTTACCATCATTTATTTATCAATTCCCATGTAGAATCATTAGATCACATATCAATTATTTTCACAATATGTTCCCTGACAGTACTCGACATCGTGCTGCATTGCACACACTCTTCATTTCACGCGTGAACGTGATCTTTGATCTACAGGGGATGGGTACGGTAGCTCGATAGTGATCTTTGATCTTTTGCGCGTCCCCATTTGTCGCTCTTGATTTGTGATTTTTGGTTTCACGAGGGGCCCTTGAATAAGTCCGGAGAGTTTGCATGTACTAGGAGCTTTAGTGTTCAAGTAAAAACGGAAAAAAACCCATGGTCCCAGGGTTCTTATCAGATGGTCACCCTACCTAGTGTGCATTCCCGTAACAACAGATAGTGCTGAACGCCTACCGTATCCAATCGATTAATCGATAATTACAAGAGGAGTACAGTACCTGTTGAGGTTGTTCGCGGAGTTATCCTCTTCTCCGAATCCTCCTTCCTTCTCAGCCGTATCCTCGCTTCCCGCGCCATTCACCTCCATCTGCTCCTCTCCTTCCTTCTCTCGTTCTCCTTCCTTCTTCTCGTCCCCTGTGCCGGGGTTGGTCCTGCTGATGTAAGGGTTACCATCATTTATTTATCAATTCCCATGTAGAATCATTAGATCACATATCAATTATTTTCACAATATGTTCCCTGACAGTACTCGACATCGTACTGCATTGCACACACTCTTCATTTCACGCGTGAACGTGATCTTTGATCTACAGGGGATGGGTACGGTAGCTCGATAGTGATCTTTGATCTTTTGCGCGTCCCCATTTGTTGCTCTTGATTTGTGATTTTTGGTTTCACGAGGGGCCCTTGAATAAGTCCGGAGAGTTTGCATGTACTAGGAGCTTTAGTGTTCAAGTAAAAACGGAAAAAAACACATGGTCCCAGGGTTCTTATCAGATGGTCACCCTACCTAGTGTGCATTCCCGTAACAACAGATAGTGCTGAACGCCTACCGTATCCAATCGATTAATCGATAATTACAAGAGGAGTACAGTACCTGTTGAGGTTGTTCGCGGAGTTATCCTCTTCTCCGAATCCTCCTTCCTTCTCAGCCGTATCCTCGCTTCCCGCGCCATTCACCTCCATCTGCTCCTCTCCTTCCTTCTCTCGTTCTCCTTCCTTCTTCTCGTCCCCTGTGCCGGGGTTGGTCCTGCTGATGTAAGGGTTACCATCATTTATTTATCAATTCCCATGTAGAATCATTAGATCACATATCAATTATTTTCACAATATGTTCCCTGACAGTACTCGGCATCGTACTGCATTGCACACACTCTTCATTTCACGCGTGAACGTGATCTTTGATCTACAGAGGATGGGTACGGTAGCTCGATAGTGATCTTTGATTTTTTGCGCGTCCCCATTTTTTTGCTCTTGATTTCTTGTGATTTTTGGTTTCACGAGGGGCCCTTGAATAAGTCAGGAGAGTTTGCATGTACTAGGAGCGTTTGTGTTTCACAAGTACGGTCCGTATTTCGATCTCTGCCGGGTGAGAGAGTATGAGGAATGACGTGACAGATGATCTCACCTTCCTTCTCCTCCATTCACTGCTCCGACGATTCGATCGACTACATCCGCCATCACTTCCCTGACAGCTCGCTCACGCTGGAACCATCCAGACCTCTCAGCTTGCCAGCCTCTGTAAGCGGGCCATTTAGTGGTGGTGGTATGAACGGGGGTCGAAACCGCTATGTGCCGGGCGAATTTGAGCCCGTCTACATGGGTGCTCCTTAACTGGTGCGCTGTCATATGGAAGGCAAAATAGGAGTATTTGTGTGAAGGTCAGGAACAGCGAAACTTCTAGCCGGCATTTTCATCCGATGGTTGGCGGACACTCGCGGGTTTTTTCGGTGCGAGGGCTCCGCACAAATGTGTCGTGGGCTGCTAGGAAGCGCCGCAGATCGCAAGCAATTTCTCCTCGGTGGGCTCCAGAGAGCAAATACTACCCACAAAAGGACCTATGCATACCACATTTTGAGCCTAATTTGAACAAAAATTAGAGAAAAGCATACCACCATTACACAGAAACAGAGAAAATAATACGAAACCTAACCACCACATTCCCAATAACCTTCAAAATGCGTAAAAGCATGCCACAATTTAAGTTTCATGACGTCTGGTGGGCTCCGAACAGCCTAACGGAGATAGTGCTCACTTATCAGCAATGCGTACGGTAACTGCTGCGATCGCGAACCGCTATACTGGTCATGGCAGGCAGCCAAACAGAGAAATGGTCTGGCACTCTCTCAATTTCCCATGCTATCTCGCTCTCTGTCTAACAGATGAGAGTGACGATTGATTGGTACATGTGAAAATCTCCGAGACAGGAGTACGGTACCTGAACTGGCTTGGAGAGTAGGGCGGGCAGTCTTCCGGGAAGACGTCGTCATCGGTGGGGTCGTCGGGGAGCCACGCGAGATCATGAGTGAATGTGTAGTGCGCCGTCGTGCGCATGCGACTGCAAGTAATCACTGATTAGCGATTGCGATAATAGCGAAATTCAATTGAATAGCCTTGAGTTTCAGAAGTTATTCAATACTATTTCAATAAAAACTGGGTGAGGGAATTCCGAGTTCCGAGAATGATAGAAATCGACTCGGAGCAATGGAATAAATTCCGTTTAGACATCCCTATTAGTCAGTATATTTATTGGATATGTATTGAGACGGTGGGGGGTATTTCGATACATTGCTCAGCCTTAGGGCGGTCGTATTCTCAGAAAGAATCGAGAGGTCAACACTGGCTGATACCGTAGTCAATCAATTGACTATTGCAGGAGTACGGTACTCACTCGTGGAGAGGGATATACCACGAAGGGTATTCTGGGCCCCATCCAAATCTCTCCTCTTCCTCCTCGTCCTCATCCTCCATCTGCTCTCCTTCGCCCTCTCGCTCATCTTCTCTGCTGAGAGTGCTGCAAATGTGAGCGTTACTTTTGCTAGGCGTCTTTATGTTTCTCACTTGAGATAAAGTAGCGAAGCACCAATCCAAATGCCGGAAAGGGGATGGGGTTTTCTTGCTAGGTCTGTTTATGTTTCTCAGGTGAGATAAATGAGTAAGGCACCCGCGCTAATGCCCAGATTAGCCCTTTCTAGGTGCGATAATAATAAATGATCACGGGGAATACGCAGTTTCCAGGTCTCTTTATGTTTCACTGATAGGCTAAATGGATACAATTACCGTATCCAATCAACTAATCGATAATTGCAGGAGGAGTACGGTACCTGTTGGAGTGGCCATCCTCCTCGTCCACTTCCATTTCTCCATCTCCCTCCTCCTCTTCAATCTCCTCATCGACGACGTTGATCGAGCCGCAGCTGCTGTAGAGTGTGAGCACCCATTTATCCATTTTCAAATTTCCATCGTCCGTTTTTACTCTATTTTTTACGCTAACAAATGATGTTGATCCCCAAAGTCACGTTATCCGTTCGCATCTCTGGTCAATAAATCTAAAAACATATGTAATTCCGACGGATGCGCTTATTTCTTAATGCCCCCGTCCCATTCAATGCCCGCTACCGTATCTCCGGTCAATAAATCGATAATTGCAGGAGGAGGAGTACGGTACCTGTTGGAGTGGCCATCCTCCTCGTCCACTTCCATTTCTCCATCTCCCTCCTCCTCTTCAATCTCCTCATCGACGACGTTGATCGAGCCGCAGCTGCTGTAGAGTGTGAGCACCCATTTATCCATTTTCAAATTTCCATCGTCCGTTTTTACTCTATTTTTTACGCTAACAAATGATGTTGATCCCCAAAGTCACGTTATCCGTTCGCATCTCTGGTCAATAAATCTAAAAACATATGTAATTCCGACGGATGCGCATATTTTTTAATGCCCCCGTCCCATTCAATGCCCGCTACCGTATCTCCGGTCAATAAATCGATAATTACAGGAGTAGGAATACGGTACCTGCGTGACTCTCCGTCCTCTTCCTCGTCCTCTTCTTCCTCCTCCTCATCACTGAATGGCTCGTCGTCGCTGCTTCTTCTGCAAGTGTGAGCCATTTATCCACATGTCACCGTTTGTTTGAGCATTTTCATGTAGGCGCCTTTGTGTGTCACAGATGAGATAAATAGATGATGCACCCAGCTAAATGCCCAAATAAGTTCCAAATAGATTAGGAATGGCTAAATGGACCCGAGAGTAGTTTGCCTGTGCTAGTTGCGTTTGTGTTTCACAAGGAAGATAAATCGATCAAGCACCGAACCACGGGTGGCTCACTCCGGGCCGTGTTCGATAATACACGATTGATTTGCACGCATTCCGTATCTCCGGTGGTCAATAAATCGATAATTACTGGCGAGTACAATACCTCATGAGACGTCTCCAGAATGACGAGAGTGGTTTAGGCGGCGGTGAGGGGGTGGAAGCACGCGTTGACGGTGGCTCGGATGAGGCAGACGAGGAAGGGTCTGCGGCGGGCTGCTCGATCTTCCTGCAATGTACGCGCTCGCTCATATCACATTTCACGCTTGAGTGCGTGATCTTTGATCCCTAGTTAGTACGGTAGGTAGCGTTGGAGTACGGTAGGCAGCGTTGATCTTTGGTCTCTGACAGGTGAGGGACGGACGGTGGTTGGGGGGGGCAGCGGCATGTTTATTAATTGAACCGATACGGTAGCGATTACGGTAGTTTGTATTTGTAAACTGGCTTAAAATAGTTCTGCTCGCGTTTTGCTAATGATGCGGCCTGGAGCTACTAGTTTACCGTTGGTGAGAGTTGATGAGAAATCCCATAGGGTTTATACTTGCTAGGTGTTTTTACGCTTCTCAAGTAGGAAAAATTGGTGCAGCACCCATCCACATGCCTAGAGGGGTGAATGAAATAGTTAAATTAGCAATTTCTAGGTTGATTTAAGCTTCACAGATAGGATACATTAGTGCGGCACCATTTCAAATGTCGGGCAAATGATTGGTTTTTCAATTGGTGCAAGGTAGGTGTTTTTTTCACAGATAGGATAAATTGGTTGAGTGCCCATTCGAATACCCCAGGAAAGGCCTGGGCAGGTGGGAGAAGGATGAAGGGTCTCGGGAAATTCGGCATTGCTAGGTGCATTTACGCGTCACAGGTAAGGTAATATTTAACGACGCACCTTTTTCTTAATGCCAGAATATTACACGAGGAAGGATGAGCTCGTTTGGGCCCGTCTTTGCTGCCGGCCATCGCCTGTAATGCAACTTGATCTTTGATCTGTTGAGGCTAGCCTAGGTCGTTTCGCTATTGTGGGTCCCCTTTCGTCCTTGTTAGCAGATGTTATCGGTTCAGGTCTGATCTTTGATCTCACCTTTTCGCCTTGATGATCCATCTCCTCTTCGCATCGACGTGGCGGATGGGCGTACTGCAGTGCACACAGTGTGCACTACTCAATAGGCAATCGCCAACTGAGTCAGGCAGGCTGAATTTCGATTAATATTGACGCAAAATCGTTATTCTATGTATTTCCAGGATTAAAAACCTGTTATATTAGACCGAGCAACCACATAGTTAACATATAATGTCTTTATTAAAATCGGTAAAAAACAAAAAAAAAACACGAAAAACAGCTCCGCTGATGAGGTTGTTGACGGAGTCCTCGCCTCCCGCTTCTCTTTCCTTCTCAGCCGTATTCTCGCTTCCCGCGCAATTCACCTCCATCTGCTCCTCTCCTTCCTTCTCTCGTTCTCCTTCCTTCTTCTCGTCCCCTGTGCCGGGGTTGGTCCTGCTGATGTAAGGGTTACCATCATTTATTTATCAATTCCCATGTAGAATCATTAGATCACATATCAATTATTTTCACAATATGTTCCCTGACAGTACTCGACATCGTGCTGCATTGCACACACTCTTCATTTCACGCGTGAACGTGATCTTTGATCTACAGGGGATGGGTACGGTAGCTCGATAGTGATCTTTGATCTTTTGCGCGTCCCCATTTGTCGCTCTTGATTTGTGATTTTTGGTTTCACGAGGGGCCCTTGAATAAGTCCGGAGAGTTTGCATGTACTAGGAGCTTTAGTGTTCAAGTAAAAACGGAAAAAAACCCATGGTCCCAGGGTTCTTATCAGATGGTCACCCTACCTAGTGTGCATTCCCGTAACAACAGATAGTGCTGAACGCCTACCGTATCCAATCGATTAATCGATAATTACAAGAGGAGTACAGTACCTGTTGAGGTTGTTCGCGGAGTTATCCTCTTCTCCGAATCCTCCTTCCTTCTCAGCCGTATCCTCGCTTCCCGCGCCATTCACCTCCATCTGCTCCTCTCCTTCCTTCTCTCGTTCTCCTTCCTTCTTCTCGTCCCCTGTGCCGGGGTTGGTCCTGCTGATGTAAGGGTTACCATCATTTATTTATCAATTCCCATGTAGAATCATTAGATCACATATCAATTATTTTCACAATATGTTCCCTGACAGTACTCGACATCGTACTGCATTGCACACACTCTTCATTTCACGCGTGAACGTGATCTTTGATCTACAGGGGATGGGTACGGTAGCTCGATAGTGATCTTTGATCTTTTGCGCGTCCCCATTTGTTGCTCTTGATTTGTGATTTTTGGTTTCACGAGGGGCCCTTGAATAAGTCCGGAGAGTTTGCATGTACTAGGAGCTTTAGTGTTCAAGTAAAAACGGAAAAAAACACATGGTCCCAGGGTTCTTATCAGATGGTCACCCTACCTAGTGTGCATTCCCGTAACAACAGATAGTGCTGAACGCCTACCGTATCCAATCGATTAATCGATAATTACAAGAGGAGTACAGTACCTGTTGAGGTTGTTCGCGGAGTTATCCTCTTCTCCGAATCCTCCTTCCTTCTCAGCCGTATCCTCGCTTCCCGCGCCATTCACCTCCATCTGCTCCTCTCCTTCCTTCTCTCGTTCTCCTTCCTTCTTCTCGTCCCCTGTGCCGGGGTTGGTCCTGCTGATGTAAGGGTTACCATCATTTATTTATCAATTCCCATGTAGAATCATTAGATCACATATCAATTATTTTCACAATATGTTCCCTGACAGTACTCGGCATCGTACTGCATTGCACACACTCTTCATTTCACGCGTGAACGTGATCTTTGATCTACAGAGGATGGGTACGGTAGCTCGATAGTGATCTTTGATTTTTTGCGCGTCCCCATTTTTTTGCTCTTGATTTCTTGTGATTTTTGGTTTCACGAGGGGCCCTTGAATAAGTCAGGAAAGTTTGCATGTACTAGGAGCGTTTGTGTTTCACAAGTACGATAAAACCCACACAACCCGTGGTCCCAGGGTACTTATTAGACGAGGATCACCATTCACAGTGAGTGCAGAATTCCCGAAACGAGGCGATAGCACGCCTACCGTATCCAATCGAATAATCGATAATAGAAAGAGGAGTAGAGTACCTGGGTTGTTGACGGAGTTGTCCTCTTCTCCGGTTCCTCCTTCCATTTCTCTTCCCTCATCCACCATCGCGTCTTCTCTTCCATCCACAGTCGTCCTGCTGATGTAAGGGTTACCATCATTTATTTATCCACTAGCCGAGCTGCGCTCGTCTAGGGGTAAACCGTTAAATTTTAGTTCAATTGCGCATTTTTCCTGATTATTTTGTGTTTTGTCTAGCGGGGATTCGGCCCATTTTGAGTGATTTATGTTTGCGCTCTAGATGCGCCGGGTTTGGTGGTTACCGTACTCGTGAGCACAACTTTACCCTCCTCCAGTATGCTAAAATAGGGGCAAATGCTTTGGCACCGGCCGGGACTCGAACCCCCAACCACATGCTCGCTAGTCCGTCCTCTTACCGCTTGAGCAACGAATTACACGTTACAACGCTCACCTACCACTCCCTACCACTCCCCCATGCTTGGCAAATGCTTTGGCACCGGCCGGGACTCGAACCCACAGCCTCTTGTTTGCAAGACTACCCTCTTACCGCCTGAGCCACGAATTACACGTTACAACACTCCCCAAGCACTTCCAACCACTCCCCCATGCTCGGCAAATGCTTTGGCTCCGGGCGGGATTCGAACCCCCAACCTCATGCTCGCTAGTCCGCCCTCTTACCGCCTGAGCCACGAATTACACTTTACAATGCTTCCTGACCACTCCCCGACCCCCAGCATCCAGCTAAAAATCGGGTAAAACATCTGCCTCGAGCTGGAGTCGAACCTGTGTCGGCCGGGTGGTAGGCGAGCCTCTTAGCCACTACTCCACATTTACAACTCGGCTCTTTGTAAATATTTTTTCTCACTTTAAATTCCCATCGACGCGTCTCGGCGAGCTCTACATTCCCCTAGTTGGTTGCTAAGCCGTAGCTGCACGCGCTCGCGAGTTACAGAGCAAAAACGGAAACGATCGATTTTTCAAGTTGATCTTTGATCTCTCAGATGACTTGTTGTTGGGAGATAAAAGATGCACCAGGGTCGATTACATATTTGCCTGGTATTTCCCACATCCTACCGGGGGCGCATAGCGAGGATAATGCCAAAATCACCTCACCTTTTTTGCTAACCTCTTTTCAGCAGCAACCAGTTCGCAAACAAGCACTACTCTAATACTAATAACTCGCGAGTCACTAGAATCCCGGTTCGCGAACCCCTCAAGTATCCTGGCTCTCGAGCCTACTCAAGCTTCCTGACGGTGGTTCGCAAACCACAGATGACGCGATAGAAAACGAGAAAGAAACAAGAAGAGAATTCAAGTTACGCGGTCAAGAAGATGTCTAAGTCGACGAAGAAGAAACAGGAAACAACTCTACCCTGTGAAAAATCGGGTTGTAAGCGCGCAATTTATAATGAGGTATTCAGACTGTGGGTTCCAAGTACCCGTACGGATTTTAAGTGAATCCCGGACAAACATCCTTCTTTGCACCATTGCATTTTCTTTATCGGTAACAGGTAACAGCAACAATAACAGTGATCAATATGTAGCAATGGTGAACTCTTCTTTCTTTCAAGAAACATGTAAGGTAACAACGCAAAGCAATGTAGTTAATAATTGAATGGTGAATTATAGATCTTCTATTTTTCATGTAACAACGTAAGACAATGCATTTACAAAACCAAATGATGCGCCTTACTGCTCGTGGAAAAATTGATGGTGACCAATCTTGACGCCAACTCTCATTTTCTTCGCCCAACTCGGATCGCAACGATCGGGGTTGATGTAGTGCATGGAACCTGAATATAGAATATATAGAATGGCATCCCTCAACAACGCGATAATCAAGAAAGAATGACACCTCTCACAGACAAGACACCTCTTCTATACTGAGCCAATTGCCAGCATAAAATACTACTCTCATGTCAACCATTTCATCTGTTAGCACGAGTCTCGCCTAGCCATAAAGAGACTAGATATAGCAAAAAAAATTTATTTCTCTCGTTCGGAAACTCACCATTAGTGGGATCAGGCTCCGTGCCGTCGAGTACTCTTCTCGCCCATCTTGAAAGGAAACATTATATATTGTAGATTTAAAAAAAAACACTGACCCGTCCAGACCATCAAACAACTTCTGATTGCGAGGATGATAGTCCTCCGGCTCCTTGTCGTTCCAGCAAGAGAATTGCAGCCGGTGCAGACAGACTCCTGACGTCGGATTAATATTTGTTTACTAGTACTGGTTAGTGATAGTGGCGATAAAGGTGTGCCGACTGACAAGGGGAATGATCCGCTGGAAGTTAGCGTAATAAGAGACGAAGTCGTGTTTACCTGCAATAGAACTGCCTCCGAAACCGCGTCTGTTGGCGAGTGCACGATTTCTGATCACGTGAGCAACTGCTACCTGTAAGAACGGAGAATAATGGGCGATCAAAACGGTAGTTGATTAGGCCTTTAGCATTTTTGAAGAAGTACAGTGAGATTTTCTAATAATTGAAGCAACTTTAGCAAGAAAAATGCTCAAGGCTTCCAATAGAAATATTTTGACCGTATTATACTTACCTGTACTTCGAGCGGTTCTCCAATCGCCTCCAGATAGATCGTCTTCTTCAATACCTACAAATTGATAGTATGAAGCTCATTTGAATGGAACGAAACTTACATCAACATCATTTTCACTGTAGTCGACCGTCTTGTTCTAAATATCAAGGATTGACATGAAAACAGTACACACAGCCAATCGATAAAATTAAAACAATGAACGACAAACACACACGCGAGCAAAACGTAATAATAATTCCATTACAGTAAGTCATTACTAAGCAAATTCATTACAGAAAATCCGTTCCTCTTTTGCAAAATTTGCGCGCATTTCAAAAGTTTTAACAATTAGGTAACTTATTCCGGAATTTTTAGATGCTGGTATAGAACCTGTGTATGAATTCCGTGATATGTCCAATGAAGCACGGTTGAATACAAGATAAATCCGATCGAATTTACGAAGTTCATTAGTGATTCCCGAGACAAACATCCCTATTTGCACCATTACATCTTCTTTATCGGTAACAGGTAAGATAACATCAACAATAAGAGCGAGCAATGTGTAGCAATGGTGAACTCTTCTTTCTTTCAGGTAACAAGTAAAGCAATGCAGTTAATATTCGAATGGTGAACTATGACTCTTCTATTTTTCAAGTAACATGAATATTAACAGCGTAAAGCAATGCAGTTAATATTCGAATGGTGAATTATAGATCTTCTATTTTTCAGGTAACAACGTAAGACAATGTATTTACAGAACCGAATGGTGCGCCTTACTTGGCTGGAGGATCTTCCTTTACTTGTTCCTTCCTGTAAATTAATTATACAGTGTACATTTTGAAATGTTAGTCGCCTTCACTACCCTTGTTAGATACTCACTTCTTCTCTTTGTAAAATGTATGGTGACCAATCTTGACGACAACTTCCATCTTGTTCGCCCAGATCGGATTGCAGAGGTCGCGGTTGGCGTAGTACAGTGCACCTGAATGTTGAAAATATAAAGCAATGACCATCCCTCGCCGGTTTGATAATCAAGAAGCAATACAAAGAGCAAAATGTATTAATGAGCTCACTGTAGATAAGTATTCAGTCGGCACTACTTTTACGTCAGACTTTTTAAAATTCTAATAACGTTTTTCTCAGAAAACATTTAAACTGGAGTACATAATACGTCTGTTTCTCAAATTGAATTGTGAAAGTCTGCATGAATATTTCAAAATTTTCGAGCCAAACCACTGGTGAGCTAATGATGTCCTAGCTTTTTGTTTGGCGGATTAGCGGGATACCCGATTGCGGATCAGCGGAGTGGTTTTTTTATTAAAAAAAAATTTAAAAATTTTTGAGCCGTTCACGTTTGTATCGTAAGTATGGTAATCTGTCGCGCAATAAAAATGATTTATGAGCCCGTTCGCGTAAGAATCGGCACAGTGATTTTTCAATTTTTTTTTTGATTTTTCGGACAATCGGCACAGTGATTTTTCAAAAAAATGAGGGTAAAGGTTCTCGAGGGAGGTGATCATCGTGGGCAACTTCATTTTGCTCTAACTCATTCCATGCAGCCGTACTGCAACCATGCTGCATGGCACTACTTTTCTGTATCTCGTAAGCCCCTTGGCGGAATATTACGTAAATTTCAGAGCAAGCATAACCGACCGCGCTGATTCCAGCAAAATGAAGTTGCCCACGATATTGCATAGTGATGTCGAAATTGGTTATCGATTTTTCGAAAATTTCGATTACGGGATGTTTGGTGCCAAGCACGAGCGATTTGGTTGAGTTTCCGGTGAGAATGGAGCGAAAAACGGATTATGACGAAATGATGACGAAATCAATTATCGATTTTTTTTCGAAAATTTTTTTCATGAGAAGTTGATTGGTAAAGGATCTGAGGCTGTACGATCATTTTGTAGCGAGATATAAGGAAAAAAAGTTGACCGTGACAGACAAACTTAGACACACACAGACAGACAGACAGACACTCTGGCATTATAGTACTGAAGAACTGAGCTGTATCTCTGCGAATTCTCGATGAATTAGGGATAAACAATTTTTTACAGTGTCTCGGTGATATGTAGAACAGTTCCGCCAAGTCGCATTTCAACTTTTCGAGTTCCTTCGATATATACTGGAGTCGTGAATTTTGTCATTATTGCATTTTTTCCGAACTTTGAATGGTCATAACTATCTTCAAAATCAATATTTTTTCTTGTTCTTTGCACTGATGAGTTGCTATTGACCAGCTTAACAAATCCGCCAAGTCGCATTTGGAAATTTCTTGATCGATGTCAAGTCGAGATTCTGGTCCATCACTGATGAGTGATCCAAAAATAAAGTTCAAAATGCGACTTGGCGGATTTGTTAAGCTGGTCAATAGCAACTCATCAGTGCAAAGAACAAGAACCCACCTTATCTGCCTATCATTACTTCTTCCCACCGTAATCCAAAGCCTACCACACCTACCGTAGCACCAACCGTAACCTCAATACTACCTTACCCCTACCGTACCTGAGCAGAGCGTCCTCGAATGTTTGCAGCGTCTTTGTGTCTTTGGCCCCACCTTATCTGCCTATCATTACTTCTTCCCACCGTAATTCTAAGCCTATCACATCTACCGTAGCAAATACCTACCGTAACCTCAATACTACCGTACTCCTACCGTACCTGAGGAGTGCGTCCTCGAACGTTTGCAGCTTCTTCGTGTCTTTGGCCACGGCCTGCTCCTTCTCGGCGTCGGTGAGAGGACGGATGGAGTACCCGGAATGATGTCCACCAGGACCTTAATTAAGTAACTAAATTTAATAATTTATTATTATTATTTTAGTAACACAAATGCGCAATAGTAACTAGTCACTTTAAGGTCCTGATGCATTTTTCTCTAGACATGACGCTACCAAACGATCACAGTGTTGGTTTCCATCATCAGCTATAATACTCATGAGACTGGAATGAGCCTAGGTGGGTAAAAGTGCCACTTCAAAGCCGAAACTAGTATTTCTGAAGTAAATGAATCAATCACTATTTCGTCACTTGTTGTAGGCACCCCGACTGCGCTACCGTACCCACAAAACTACCGCAATACCGTACCTGTACCGTACTGGCAATGGCCAGCTTCTGCACTGCCTCCCTGATGATGGGGTGGGCAGCGCTGCCGCCCGAGCACAGGTTGAGCAGCTCGCGCAGCTTGAAGATCTGGAAAGAACAACAATAACAATAAACAATAGCAAAAATAATAATATGTATGCATAACAGAAAGAATGCAGCATGCGAGAGGGAAAGTTGAGATTTAATTTGCGAATTATGAAACCGGAGCTTAAACGGGTTGGCAGTGTACATAAACAGATACTGGAACATTTACTATACAGATCAGTTGATTTGAAAAAATGTCGGTCAAGGATCGAACATCGATTGCCCGGGTCAATTTAGCACAAAAAATGAGCGCATCGGTCACAAGCTAGATCAGAGGACTAATTTACACCACAATAATCCTTTTTGAAAGAAAAATCTAGGTGAATTCATGTTTTCATCCACTCACATTAGTCTGCGGATCGGACACGAGTGCCATCGAGTAGCTCGCGATCAGTCTCTTCTGCTCCTCCAGCAACTCCCTTCTCTTCATTACAATCTCCGCGGCGGACAGACCCTCCAGGGGCTGGAAAGATCGATAAATGCGAAAATACGGTAAAAAAAAAACACATTTTGCTGGCGATCTCCCGGCTTTTTCCTTCCTTTCAATCCCATCATCACCCCCCTTTCACTTTTCCGTTTCACCCTCCCTTTGACTCTCTGTAAAGACAAGCATTTGCAGTTCACAGAAAGCATAATCAATAGCAACTGGCGATTCAATAGCGACTGGCCTACCGAATCCAGAGCTCAACCTACTGCACTCGTCTATTTCACAGTGCTTACAGTACCTACAGTACCCCCACCGTAACTCACATCCTTCTCCCTCTCCTCATCTCCCTCTCCGAACAGCTTTCCCTCCTCCTCAGCCTCCTCAGCGATCTGAGCCGCCGTTTTCTTCTTCTGGAACATAAAAGATTATTTGTGTCTCCCTTGGTGTATCCATCTACCGTAACCTCATCTACAGTACCCCATCTACCGTAACCCCATTGACATTAATTGACTGTTAATTTTAAAGATTGGGCGCTACTAGTACAATTACCAATAATAAAACAAAAGATGACATTACGAAAAACGAAAAGGGCACAATCACCCGGGCGTGATTTGTGTTTCAGAGTAAGGATAAAATCAGAAATACCTTCTGCGTCGGGCGCACAAGCGTACCGTCCTTGAGCTTGATCGGCAGCAGCTCCTCACTGGAAGTGTGCTTATTGATTCACTCATTTATGTTCTTTATACAGATCTCCTGTGGGTAACCGTGAAATCATAAAAACAACTGTCCCGAACTACTATTGTGCTCGTAAAACTGTCAAACATGAAGGATAAAAATAAGCAGATTTTAAGATCCACAATAGAGTCAAGTGAATTTGTGAATCCCATTTTTGCTTGTACAGAACAGCCAATAATGAGCCACCTCGTGAATACATGCTCCAGACCATAGTTAATCACTAACCGATCTTCCTCGAGTGTTCCCTCGAAGTGGCGCTTCTGCGACTCCAGCACGTCCGCCTCTTCAATCGCGTCTTGCGCCGCTTCTGAAAAAAAGAGTCGGTTCGTGATCATTAGAATAGGCAGTTGGCGATCATGAACAATACGTCTATGGTTAGGTTTCCTTTTCGAAAGCGCATTTAGTCGCTTCTTGGATAGATTCAGTTGGTGATCAGAATTAGCATTTTTATTGCCGTCAGGAGCCCTGTCGGAGACTACCGTGGCTCGCGTTTACAGTTTATCATAAAGGAGGTTGATCGCTTGCTGAGTCAAACTGTTCGAGACCGCGAAATAGGCTTCAAATTGGCATAAACCTAGCTTTTCCAATGATTGGTGCCAAAAAAGTAAGGTATAAAAAAAAGTTGACTCACCTCTTTCCAGTTTCCTCTTTCGCATCGAAGCAAAGGCGCTCTTCTCCCAGTCAATATCCGCGTTGAGCATGTCCATTGGGATAATGTCCTGGAATTAAAAAAAGTACGACTCAATACTCAGTGAACTATCATGTAAAAATACAGTTTTAGAACCGATCAGTAACAATCCGATTATGCTTGGGTGTTGCATACGTGAGCACAAGTACTAATCATCGTTTTATCCCAGAAAATTCGATAAAGAATATTTTGTAAAAAGAAGTAACTATCCTCTTGCTCTTCGCTGTACTGTAGATTGCGATCGATGTCGTAGTCATCGATGATCTAAAACACAATTTGACAATTTGATTATCAGATTGATGAAAACGACATTATTAGAAGCCAAAAGGCTCACGAGAGAAATATTTTCATAATGAGTTCCTCATGTGGAGCAAAATTTAAGAATTATTGAAAAAAAGGTGACGAAAAAAAACGCACATTATGCACTCTCTTGCGCGAATCCTGCGACTTAGTCGCCTTGATGCCTCTCAGCTTGTCAGTGACGTGCTTCTTGATCGCACCCTGGAAAGGAAACTCATTTCACAGTCTGTTTACTCACCTTATTTGACAGATAGTTGAAGAAAATGATGTTAACCGCGTAACCATTGTAGATAATTTACAAATCCATCACCCTACTTTCTTGCCCATCCGATTGAGCTTCTTTGTAAGCTTCTTCGTCTGCTTGGTCTTGAGCAATCGCATCTTCTCCTCACGATTCTTGCCCGACCGCAGCACATCGCCGGCCGTTTTCTGTCCCATCGTTCACTGGAATGATTTAGTTTGACAGGGAACAAAAGCTAGTAAGAATGACGGTAATTTAAAGCAAGAAAAGTACAAAATTAAAGCAGTAATAAGCATAAAACGACGATAAAATAGGGAGAACAAAAAAAGTGGAGTAAGGATCTGGCGAGGGCACAATATGACCCCATAACACAAAATCACGGCCCCCGGGAAGCCGACATAGGGCTGAGAAAAACGTCCTGAGCTGCGAAACTTGTGCTGCGCTTTTTCCCGCTAAATACAGAAACTATGTTATACTTTTTTCTGGTTGCAGATGTGGAAAAACGCAGTTGCAGTGATAGGGGTCAGGTTCAACCTGATTCAGGCAAGCCAAAGTTTGAATTTGCGCAATTTTGCCTGAGATTCAACCTGATTTTTTCGGACGTTTTCACTGTGTGCTATGTCGGCTCCTAGGGGGGCGTGCAAAATGGTGAATGCTAGTTAGGATGTTCGGGAAATATGCTGCAAAAAATGAACTACAGCAACATCCGCTAAACAGTGGAAGTCCCGAAGGCTTTTACGCTTTTTCCTCTCTCATTTGCTGGTACGCTTTTGAATATTTGCTCTTCCTACCTTTGCAGCCCTACAATAATGTGAGTAATCGTTTAACACAAAAAATTGTTAATTTAACAAGCGTATTCAAATACTAAATCCCTACTTGTTAATAAATGAGTACGCTGGGGCGCTATACAGCGAGATAGTGTTACATTTTGAGAGAGTTTTTTCTCTGACGACCGCAACGCGTAGGATTTTTGAATTTCGCGGCCCCGGTCTTGCGTTTTTTCGTGCCGCGCGTTTGAATCTTGAATTCTCCTCTGATCGGTCTGTGGCGCTATTAGGGACGGAGGCGGTGTTTGCAAATGATTGAAACAATTCACAAGTTTATGTGCAAACGGAAGCTTACCTTACCCCATTTCATGTTTTCAATTTAGTTTTTGAAAAATAGTATCAAAGTACAGATAAAAACAGCAAAATAAGGAGGCACGAAACCCGACGTTTTGAGTTCAAGCGGAGCGCATCGCCTGTCAACCTTTTTACCAAACTATCGCAAACTGAAATCGGTGAATATGATAAAATACGACTGAAACGCTGTTTCCTTTGTATTTTTTAATGTGTCCCATTGTCTTAAGGAGTAATATATTATATTCTATATACAACAATAATAGGAGAGGTGAAATAATGGCATAGCCTTCGCTAAAATCGTTCTATTTTCATTATTGTGCAAAATTTTAAGTTCAATTTTTTTCGAGTCGATTCGCCATCGCCGATTCCATAGGATAATAGGTTGAAAATAATTGTATCGACTCTTCTAAAATACGACCTCGCGGTCCCTAGGCATAGGTACAAGAAACGCATCAGGGTTACGGTAACTCTATTTTCGAAAGTCATTTTCGCAAAAACGGCTACGAGTACCTTTTATTTTTTTTGTCTTATTCGATGTAAAATGCAGTTTACAGAAAAATATCAAAAAAAATCGAAGGTACTCGTAGCCGATTTTGAGAATTTGAAGAAAATGTACTTTCATAACGGTAAAACGCTAAACTTTGGCAGCCTTTTTCTCAATGTTTTTGATATTTGTGATCATTTTACATAGATAACCATTTTTTGTGCATCATAATCTATGGATACTATAGAAATCACAGTCAACTTTCATGTTTGAAAAATTACATTATCTTTGGTGCGATTTTAAGGCTTCCGATTAGCTCCTGTAACTTTCTTACCAATTACCATGTGTTGTTAGTATGATAGTATGACGTTGTTAGTATGACGCCTCCGTCCCTAGGCGCTAATTTAAATTATGGTTTGCTCCAAAGCAGTGCAAAAACCGGTATCTTAATTCACAATGCTCTTTCGCTGGTTAGAATAGGCGAGAGAGTATTGCGAAATGGAGATTAGGGACCACCACGTGATATGCAAATCACATATTCATGCCCCATGAAGTAGCTCAGGTTGTTAACCAGGCGTATAGAATCATTTTTTGTGAAGGGGCCACCCACTAAAAGCTAATAGTTTACGAGAAAATCGCGACTTAATGAAAACATGATTTTCAAAAACGAGAGACAAAAATCTTTGAAACCTGCTAACTTAAGTTTGAGGAAAGGGCCGCGACTTTTGAAAGCTTCCAGCGATAGACATAGGTTATGGAAATAACATATCCAAAAATTAGCCAATTCTATAGTCTCCCGCGTTTTTTATATGAGATCAAAGATCAAACTCAAACTCAAACTTTGACTCTATGTAAATTTCGCGGGAGACTATGGAATTGGCTAATTTTCGGATATGACATGCTTGTAACCTTAGTCTACCACTGGAAAGTGTCAAAAGTCGCGGCCCTCTCCTGTGAACGAAATTAGAGCACTTAAAACAAATTATTTAAATTTTGTGACGTCATTTTTGAGATTCTTTTGTTTATAACAAGCGCGGGAGACTATAGATTTTGCTAATTTTCTCAGTAAAGTTTGTTAACATGCACGGAAAGATCCTAGGAGAATTCAAGATTCAAACGCGCGGCACGAAAAACGCAAGACTGGGGCCGCGAAATTCGAAAATCCTACGCGTTGCGGTCGTCAGAGAAAAAACTCTCTCAAAATGTAACGCTATCTCGCTGTATAGCGCCCCAGCGTACTCATTTATTAACAAGTAGGGATTTAGTATTTGAATACGCTTGTTAAATTTACAATTTTTGTTTTAAACGATTGCTCGCATAATTGTAGGGCTGCAAAGGTAGGAAGAGCAAATATTCAAAAGCGTACCAGCGAATGAGAGAGGAAAAAGCGTAAAAGCCTTCGGGACTTCCACTGTTTAGCGGATGTTGCTGTAGCTCATTTTTTGCAGCATTTTTTCCCGAACATCCTAACTCACGGCCCCCGGGAAGCCGACATAGGGCTGAGAAAAACGTCCTGAGCTGCGAAACTTGTGCTGCGCTTTTTCCCGCTAAATACAGAAACTATGTTATACTTTTTTCTGGTTGCAGATGTGGAAAAACGCAGTTGCAGTGATAGGGGTCAGGTTCAACCTGATTCAGGCAAGCCAAAGTTTGAATTTGCGCAATTTTGCCTGAGATTCAACCTGATTTTTTCGGACGTTTTCACTGTGTGCAATTTATAATGAGGTATTCAGACTGTGGGTTCCAAGTACCCGTACGGATTTTAAGTGAATCCCGGACAAACATCCTTCTTTGCACCATTGCATTTTCTTTATCGGTAACAGGTAACAGCAACAATAACAGTGATCAATATGTAGCAATGGTGAACTCTTCTTTCTTTCAAGAAACATGTAAGGTAACAACGCAAAGCAATGTAGTTAATAATTGAATGGTGAATTATAGATCTTCTATTTTTCATGTAACAACGTAAGACAATGCATTTACAAAACCAAATGATGCGCCTTACTGCTCGTGGAAAAATTGATGGTGACCAATCTTGACGCCAACTCTCATTTTCTTCGCCCAACTCGGATCGCAACGATCGGGGTTGATGTAGTGCATGGAACCTGAATATAGAATATATAGAATGGCATCCCTCAACAACGCGATAATCAAGAAAGAATGACACCTCTCACAGACAAGACACCTCTTCTATACTGAGCCAATTGCCAGCATAAAATACTACTCTCATGTCAACCATTTCATCTGTTAGCACGAGTCTCGCCTAGCCATAAAGAGACTAGATATAGCAAAAAAAATTTATTTCTCTCGTTCGGAAACTCACCATTAGTGGGATCAGGCTCCGTGCCGTCGAGTACTCTTCTCGCCCATCTTGAAAGGAAACATTATATATTGTAGATTTAAAAAAAAACACTGACCCGTCCAGACCATCAAACAACTTCTGATTGCGAGGATGATAGTCCTCCGGCTCCTTGTCGTTCCAGCAAGAGAATTGCAGCCGGTGCAGACAGACTCCTGACGTCGGATTAATATTTGTTTACTAGTACTGGTTAGTGATAGTGGCGATAAAGGTGTGCCGACTGACAAGGGGAATGATCCGCTGGAAGTTAGCGTAATAAGAGACGAAGTCGTGTTTACCTGCAATAGAACTGCCTCCGAAACCGCGTCTGTTGGCGAGTGCACGATTTCTGATCACGTGAGCAACTGCTACCTGTAAGAACGGAGAATAATGGGCGATCAAAACGGTAGTTGATTAGGCCTTTAGCATTTTTGAAGAAGTACAGTGAGATTTTCTAATAATTGAAGCAACTTTAGCAAGAAAAATGCTCAAGGCTTCCAATAGAAATATTTTGACCGTATTATACTTACCTGTACTTCGAGCGGTTCTCCAATCGCCTCCAGATAGATCGTCTTCTTCAATACCTACAAATTGATAGTATGAAGCTCATTTGAATGGAACGAAACTTACATCAACATCATTTTCACTGTAGTCGACCGTCTTGTTCTAAATATCAAGGATTGACATGAAAACAGTACACACAGCCAATCGATAAAATTAAAACAATGAACGACAAACACACACGCGAGCAAAACGTAATAATAATTCCATTACAGTAAGTCATTACTAAGCAAATTCATTACAGAAAATCCGTTCCTCTTTTGCAAAATTTGCGCGCATTTCAAAAGTTTTAACAATTAGGTAACTTATTCCGGAATTTTTAGATGCTGGTATAGAACCTGTGTATGAATTCCGTGATATGTCCAATGAAGCACGGTTGAATACAAGATAAATCCGATCGAATTTACGAAGTTCATTAGTGATTCCCGAGACAAACATCCCTATTTGCACCATTACATCTTCTTTATCGGTAACAGGTAAGATAACATCAACAATAAGAGCGAGCAATGTGTAGCAATGGTGAACTCTTCTTTCTTTCAGGTAACAAGTAAAGCAATGCAGTTAATATTCGAATGGTGAACTATGACTCTTCTATTTTTCAAGTAACATGAATATTAACAGCGTAAAGCAATGCAGTTAATATTCGAATGGTGAATTATAGATCTTCTATTTTTCAGGTAACAACGTAAGACAATGTATTTACAGAACCGAATGGTGCGCCTTACTTGGCTGGAGGATCTTCCTTTACTTGTTCCTTCCTGTAAATTAATTATACAGTGTACATTTTGAAATGTTAGTCGCCTTCACTACCCTTGTTAGATACTCACTTCTTCTCTTTGTAAAATGTATGGTGACCAATCTTGACGACAACTTCCATCTTGTTCGCCCAGATCGGATTGCAGAGGTCGCGGTTGGCGTAGTACAGTGCACCTGAATGTTGAAAATATAAAGCAATGACCATCCCTCGCCGGTTTGATAATCAAGAAGCAATACAAAGAGCAAAATGTATTAATGAGCTCACTGTAGATAAGTATTCAGTCGGCACTACTTTTACGTCAGACTTTTTAAAATTCTAATAACGTTTTTCTCAGAAAACATTTAAACTGGAGTACATAATACGTCTGTTTCTCAAATTGAATTGTGAAAGTCTGCATGAATATTTCAAAATTTTCGAGCCAAACCACTGGTGAGCTAATGATGTCCTAGCTTTTTGTTTGGCGGATTAGCGGGATACCCGATTGCGGATCAGCGGAGTGGTTTTTTTATTAAAAAAAAATTTAAAAATTTTTGAGCCGTTCACGTTTGTATCGTAAGTATGGTAATCTGTCGCGCAATAAAAATGATTTATGAGCCCGTTCGCGTAAGAATCGGCACAGTGATTTTTCAATTTTTTTTTTGATTTTTCGGACAATCGGCACAGTGATTTTTCAAAAAAATGAGGGTAAAGGTTCTCGAGGGAGGTGATCATCGTGGGCAACTTCATTTTGCTCTAACTCATTCCATGCAGCCGTACTGCAACCATGCTGCATGGCACTACTTTTCTGTATCTCGTAAGCCCCTTGGCGGAATATTACGTAAATTTCAGAGCAAGCATAACCGACCGCGCTGATTCCAGCAAAATGAAGTTGCCCACGATATTGCATAGTGATGTCGAAATTGGTTATCGATTTTTCGAAAATTTCGATTACGGGATGTTTGGTGCCAAGCACGAGCGATTTGGTTGAGTTTCCGGTGAGAATGGAGCGAAAAACGGATTATGACGAAATGATGACGAAATCAATTATCGATTTTTTTTCGAAAATTTTTTTCATGAGAAGTTGATTGGTAAAGGATCTGAGGCTGTACGATCATTTTGTAGCGAGATATAAGGAAAAAAAGTTGACCGTGACAGACAAACTTAGACACACACAGACAGACAGACAGACACTCTGGCATTATAGTACTGAAGAACTGAGCTGTATCTCTGCGAATTCTCGATGAATTAGGGATAAACAATTTTTTACAGTGTCTCGGTGATATGTAGAACAGTTCCGCCAAGTCGCATTTCAACTTTTCGAGTTCCTTCGATATATACTGGAGTCGTGAATTTTGTCATTATTGCATTTTTTCCGAACTTTGAATGGTCATAACTATCTTCAAAATCAATATTTTTTCTTGTTCTTTGCACTGATGAGTTGCTATTGACCAGCTTAACAAATCCGCCAAGTCGCATTTGGAAATTTCTTGATCGATGTCAAGTCGAGATTCTGGTCCATCACTGATGAGTGATCCAAAAATAAAGTTCAAAATGCGACTTGGCGGATTTGTTAAGCTGGTCAATAGCAACTCATCAGTGCAAAGAACAAGAACCCACCTTATCTGCCTATCATTACTTCTTCCCACCGTAATCCAAAGCCTACCACACCTACCGTAGCACCAACCGTAACCTCAATACTACCTTACCCCTACCGTACCTGAGCAGAGCGTCCTCGAATGTTTGCAGCGTCTTTGTGTCTTTGGCCCCACCTTATCTGCCTATCATTACTTCTTCCCACCGTAATTCTAAGCCTATCACATCTACCGTAGCAAATACCTACCGTAACCTCAATACTACCGTACTCCTACCGTACCTGAGGAGTGCGTCCTCCGATCGAATTTACGAAGTTCATTAGTGATTCCCGAGACAAACATCCCTATTTGCACCATTACATCTTCTTTATCGGTAACAGGTAAGATAACATCAACAATAAGAGCGAGCAATGTGTAGCAATGGTGAACTCTTCTTTCTTTCAGGTAACAAGTAAAGCAATGCAGTTAATATTCGAATGGTGAACTATGACTCTTCTATTTTTCAAGTAACATGAATATTAACAGCGTAAAGCAATGCAGTTAATATTCGAATGGTGAATTATAGATCTTCTATTTTTCAGGTAACAACGTAAGACAATGTATTTACAGAACCGAATGGTGCGCCTTACTTGGCTGGAGGATCTTCCTTTACTTGTTCCTTCCTGTAAATTAATTATACAGTGTACATTTTGAAATGTTAGTCGCCTTCACTACCCTTGTTAGATACTCACTTCTTCTCTTTGTAAAATGTATGGTGACCAATCTTGACGACAACTTCCATCTTGTTCGCCCAGATCGGATTGCAGAGGTCGCGGTTGGCGTAGTACAGTGCACCTGAATGTTGAAAATATAAAGCAATGACCATCCCTCGCCGGTTTGATAATCAAGAAGCAATACAAAGAGCAAAATGTATTAATGAGCTCACTGTAGATAAGTATTCAGTCGGCACTACTTTTACGTCAGACTTTTTAAAATTCTAATAACGTTTTTCTCAGAAAACATTTAAACTGGAGTACATAATACGTCTGTTTCTCAAATTGAATTGTGAAAGTCTGCATGAATATTTCAAAATTTTCGAGCCAAACCACTGGTGAGCTAATGATGTCCTAGCTTTTTGTTTGGCGGATTAGCGGGATACCCGATTGCGGATCAGCGGAGTGGTTTTTTTATTAAAAAAAAATTTAAAAATTTTTGAGCCGTTCACGTTTGTATCGTAAGTATGGTAATCTGTCGCGCAATAAAAATGATTTATGAGCCCGTTCGCGTAAGAATCGGCACAGTGATTTTTCAATTTTTTTTTTGATTTTTCGGACAATCGGCACAGTGATTTTTCAAAAAAATGAGGGTAAAGGTTCTCGAGGGAGGTGATCATCGTGGGCAACTTCATTTTGCTCTAACTCATTCCATGCAGCCGTACTGCAACCATGCTGCATGGCACTACTTTTCTGTATCTCGTAAGCCCCTTGGCGGAATATTACGTAAATTTCAGAGCAAGCATAACCGACCGCGCTGATTCCAGCAAAATGAAGTTGCCCACGATATTGCATAGTGATGTCGAAATTGGTTATCGATTTTTCGAAAATTTCGATTACGGGATGTTTGGTGCCAAGCACGAGCGATTTGGTTGAGTTTCCGGTGAGAATGGAGCGAAAAACGGATTATGACGAAATGATGACGAAATCAATTATCGATTTTTTTTCGAAAATTTTTTTCATGAGAAGTTGATTGGTAAAGGATCTGAGGCTGTACGATCATTTTGTAGCGAGATATAAGGAAAAAAAGTTGACCGTGACAGACAAACTTAGACACACACAGACAGACAGACAGACACTCTGGCATTATAGTACTGAAGAACTGAGCTGTATCTCTGCGAATTCTCGATGAATTAGGGATAAACAATTTTTTACAGTGTCTCGGTGATATGTAGAACAGTTCCGCCAAGTCGCATTTCAACTTTTCGAGTTCCTTCGATATATACTGGAGTCGTGAATTTTGTCATTATTGCATTTTTTCCGAACTTTGAATGGTCATAACTATCTTCAAAATCAATATTTTTTCTTGTTCTTTGCACTGATGAGTTGCTATTGACCAGCTTAACAAATCCGCCAAGTCGCATTTGGAAATTTCTTGATCGATGTCAAGTCGAGATTCTGGTCCATCACTGATGAGTGATCCAAAAATAAAGTTCAAAATGCGACTTGGCGGATTTGTTAAGCTGGTCAATAGCAACTCATCAGTGCAAAGAACAAGAACCCACCTTATCTGCCTATCATTACTTCTTCCCACCGTAATCCAAAGCCTACCACACCTACCGTAGCACCAACCGTAACCTCAATACTACCTTACCCCTACCGTACCTGAGCAGAGCGTCCTCGAATGTTTGCAGCGTCTTTGTGTCTTTGGCCCCACCTTATCTGCCTATCATTACTTCTTCCCACCGTAATTCTAAGCCTATCACATCTACCGTAGCAAATACCTACCGTAACCTCAATACTACCGTACTCCTACCGTACCTGAGGAGTGCGTCCTCGAACGTTTGCAGCTTCTTCGTGTCTTTGGCCACGGCCTGCTCCTTCTCGGCGTCGGTGAGAGGACGGATGGAGTACCCGGAATGATGTCCACCAGGACCTTAATTAAGTAACTAAATTTAATAATTTATTATTATTATTTTAGTAACACAAATGCGCAATAGTAACTAGTCACTTTAAGGTCCTGATGCATTTTTCTCTAGACATGACGCTACCAAACGATCACAGTGTTGGTTTCCATCATCAGCTATAATACTCATGAGACTGGAATGAGCCTAGGTGGGTAAAAGTGCCACTTCAAAGCCGAAACTAGTATTTCTGAAGTAAATGAATCAATCACTATTTCGTCACTTGTTGTAGGCACCCCGACTGCGCTACCGTACCCACAAAACTACCGCAATACCGTACCTGTACCGTACTGGCAATGGCCAGCTTCTGCACTGCCTCCCTGATGATGGGGTGGGCAGCGCTGCCGCCCGAGCACAGGTTGAGCAGCTCGCGCAGCTTGAAGATCTGGAAAGAACAACAATAACAATAAACAATAGCAAAAATAATAATATGTATGCATAACAGAAAGAATGCAGCATGCGAGAGGGAAAGTTGAGATTTAATTTGCGAATTATGAAACCGGAGCTTAAACGGGTTGGCAGTGTACATAAACAGATACTGGAACATTTACTATACAGATCAGTTGATTTGAAAAAATGTCGGTCAAGGATCGAACATCGATTGCCCGGGTCAATTTAGCACAAAAAATGAGCGCATCGGTCACAAGCTAGATCAGAGGACTAATTTACACCACAATAATCCTTTTTGAAAGAAAAATCTAGGTGAATTCATGTTTTCATCCACTCACATTAGTCTGCGGATCGGACACGAGTGCCATCGAGTAGCTCGCGATCAGTCTCTTCTGCTCCTCCAGCAACTCCCTTCTCTTCATTACAATCTCCGCGGCGGACAGACCCTCCAGGGGCTGGAAAGATCGATAAATGCGAAAATACGGTTAAAAAAAAACACATTTTGCTGGCGATCTCCCGGCTTTTTCCTTCCTTTCAATCCCATCATCACCCCCCTTTCACTTTTCCGTTTCACCCTCCCTTTGACTCTCTGTAAAGACAAGCATTTGCAGTTCACAGAAAGCATAATCAATAGCAACTGGCGATTCAATAGCGACTGGCCTACCGAATCCAGAGCTCAACCTACTGCACTCGTCTATTTCACAGTGCTTACAGTACCTACAGTACCCCCACCGTAACTCACATCCTTCTCCCTCTCCTCATCTCCCTCTCCGAACAGCTTTCCCTCCTCCTCAGCCTCCTCAGCGATCTGAGCCGCCGTTTTCTTCTTCTGGAACATAAAAGATTATTTGTGTCTCCCTTGGTGTATCCATCTACCGTAACCTCATCTACAGTACCCCATCTACCGTAACCCCATTGACATTAATTGACTGTTAATTTTAAAGATTGGGCGCTACTAGTACAATTACCAATAATAAAACAAAAGATGACATTACGAAAAACGAAAAGGGCACAATCACCCGGGCGTGATTTGTGTTTCAGAGTAAGGATAAAATCAGAAATACCTTCTGCGTCGGGCGCACAAGCGTACCGTCCTTGAGCTTGATCGGCAGCAGCTCCTCACTGGAAGTGTGCTTATTGATTCACTCATTTATGTTCTTTATACAGATCTCCTGTGGGTAACCGTGAAATCATAAAAACAACTGTCCCGAACTACTATTGTGCTCGTAAAACTGTCAAACATGAAGGATAAAAATAAGCAGATTTTAAGATCCACAATAGAGTCAAGTGAATTTGTGAATCCCATTTTTGCTTGTACAGAACAGCCAATAATGAGCCACCTCGTGAATACATGCTCCAGACCATAGTTAATCACTAACCGATCTTCCTCGAGTGTTCCCTCGAAGTGGCGCTTCTGCGACTCCAGCACGTCCGCCTCTTCAATCGCGTCTTGCGCCGCTTCTGAAAAAAAGAGTCGGTTCGTGATCATTAGAATAGGCAGTTGGCGATCATGAACAATACGTCTATGGTTAGGTTTCCTTTTCGAAAGCGCATTTAGTCGCTTCTTGGATAGATTCAGTTGGTGATCAGAATTAGCATTTTTATTGCCGTCAGGAGCCCTGTCGGAGACTACCGTGGCTCGCGTTTACAGTTTATCATAAAGGAGGTTGATCGCTTGCTGAGTCAAACTGTTCGAGACCGCGAAATAGGCTTCAAATTGGCATAAACCTAGCTTTTCCAATGATTGGTGCCAAAAAAGTAAGGTATAAAAAAAAGTTGACTCACCTCTTTCCAGTTTCCTCTTTCGCATCGAAGCAAAGGCGCTCTTCTCCCAGTCAATATCCGCGTTGAGCATGTCCATTGGGATAATGTCCTGGAATTAAAAAAAGTACGACTCAATACTCAGTGAACTATCATGTAAAAATACAGTTTTAGAACCGATCAGTAACAATCCGATTATGCTTGGGTGTTGCATACGTGAGCACAAGTACTAATCATCGTTTTATCCCAGAAAATTCGATAAAGAATATTTTGTAAAAAGAAGTAACTATCCTCTTGCTCTTCGCTGTACTGTAGATTGCGATCGATGTCGTAGTCATCGATGATCTAAAACACAATTTGACAATTTGATTATCAGATTGATGAAAACGACATTATTAGAAGCCAAAAGGCTCACGAGAGAAATATTTTCATAATGAGTTCCTCATGTGGAGCAAAATTTAAGAATTATTGAAAAAAAGGTGACGAAAAAAAACGCACATTATGCACTCTCTTGCGCGAATCCTGCGACTTAGTCGCCTTGATGCCTCTCAGCTTGTCAGTGACGTGCTTCTTGATCGCACCCTGGAAAGGAAACTCATTTCACAGTCTGTTTACTCACCTTATTTGACAGATAGTTGAAGAAAATGATGTTAACCGCGTAACCATTGTAGATAATTTACAAATCCATCACCCTACTTTCTTGCCCATCCGATTGAGCTTCTTTGTAAGCTTCTTCGTCTGCTTGGTCTTGAGCAATCGCATCTTCTCCTCACGATTCTTGCCCGACCGCAGCACATCGCCGGCCGTTTTCTGTCCCATCGTTCACTGGAATGATTTAGTTTGACAGGGAACAAAAGCTAGTAAGAATGACGGTAATTTAAAGCAAGAAAAGTACAAAATTAAAGCAGTAATAAGCATAAAACGACGATAAAATAGGGAGAACAAAAAAAGTGGAGTAAGGATCTGGCGAGGGCACAATATGACCCCATAACACAAAATCACGGCCCCCGGGAAGCCGACATAGGGCTGAGAAAAACGTCCTGAGCTGCGAAACTTGTGCTGCGCTTTTTCCCGCTAAATACAGAAACTATGTTATACTTTTTTCTGGTTGCAGATGTGGAAAAACGCAGTTGCAGTGATAGGGGTCAGGTTCAACCTGATTCAGGCAAGCCAAAGTTTGAATTTGCGCAATTTTGCCTGAGATTCAACCTGATTTTTTCGGACGTTTTCACTGTGTGCTATGTCGGCTCCTAGGGGGGCGTGCAAAATGGTGAATGCTAGTTAGGATGTTCGGGAAATATGCTGCAAAAAATGAACTACAGCAACATCCGCTAAACAGTGGAAGTCCCGAAGGCTTTTACGCTTTTTCCTCTCTCATTTGCTGGTACGCTTTTGAATATTTGCTCTTCCTACCTTTGCAGCCCTACAATAATGTGAGTAATCGTTTAACACAAAAAATTGTTAATTTAACAAGCGTATTCAAATACTAAATCCCTACTTGTTAATAAATGAGTACGCTGGGGCGCTATACAGCGAGATAGTGTTACATTTTGAGAGAGTTTTTTCTCTGACGACCGCAACGCGTAGGATTTTTGAATTTCGCGGCCCCGGTCTTGCGTTTTTTCGTGCCGCGCGTTTGAATCTTGAATTCTCCTCTGATCGGTCTGTGGCGCTATTAGGGACGGAGGCGGTGTTTGCAAATGATTGAAACAATTCACAAGTTTATGTGCAAACGGAAGCTTACCTTACCCCATTTCATGTTTTCAATTTAGTTTTTGAAAAATAGTATCAAAGTACAGATAAAAACAGCAAAATAAGGAGGCACGAAACCCGACGTTTTGAGTTCAAGCGGAGCGCATCGCCTGTCAACCTTTTTACCAAACTATCGCAAACTGAAATCGGTGAATATGATAAAATACGACTGAAACGCTGTTTCCTTTGTATTTTTTAATGTGTCCCATTGTCTTAAGGAGTAATATATTATATTCTATATACAACAATAATAGGAGAGGTGAAATAATGGCATAGCCTTCGCTAAAATCGTTCTATTTTCATTATTGTGCAAAATTTTAAGTTCAATTTTTTTCGAGTCGATTCGCCATCGCCGATTCCATAGGATAATAGGTTGAAAATAATTGTATCGACTCTTCTAAAATACGACCTCGCGGTCCCTAGGCATAGGTACAAGAAACGCATCAGGGTTACGGTAACTCTATTTTCGAAAGTCATTTTCGCAAAAACGGCTACGAGTACCTTTTATTTTTTTTGTCTTATTCGATGTAAAATGCAGTTTACAGAAAAATATCAAAAAAAATCGAAGGTACTCGTAGCCGATTTTGAGAATTTGAAGAAAATGTACTTTCATAACGGTAAAACGCTAAACTTTGGCAGCCTTTTTCTCAATGTTTTTGATATTTGTGATCATTTTACATAGATAACCATTTTTTGTGCATCATAATCTATGGATACTATAGAAATCACAGTCAACTTTCATGTTTGAAAAATTACATTATCTTTGGTGCGATTTTAAGGCTTCCGATTAGCTCCTGTAACTTTCTTACCAATTACCATGTGTTGTTAGTATGATAGTATGACGTTGTTAGTATGACGCCTCCGTCCCTAGGCGCTAATTTAAATTATGGTTTGCTCCAAAGCAGTGCAAAAACCGGTATCTTAATTCACAATGCTCTTTCGCTGGTTAGAATAGGCGAGAGAGTATTGCGAAATGGAGATTAGGGACCACCACGTGATATGCAAATCACATATTCATGCCCCATGAAGTAGCTCAGGTTGTTAACCAGGCGTATAGAATCATTTTTTGTGAAGGGGCCACCCACTAAAAGCTAATAGTTTACGAGAAAATCGCGACTTAATGAAAACATGATTTTCAAAAACGAGAGACAAAAATCTTTGAAACCTGCTAACTTAAGTTTGAGGAAAGGGCCGCGACTTTTGAAAGCTTCCAGCGATAGACATAGGTTATGGAAATAACATATCCAAAAATTAGCCAATTCTATAGTCTCCCGCGTTTTTTATATGAGATCAAAGATCAAACTCAAACTCAAACTTTGACTCTATGTAAATTTCGCGGGAGACTATGGAATTGGCTAATTTTCGGATATGACATGCTTGTAACCTTAGTCTACCACTGGAAAGTGTCAAAAGTCGCGGCCCTCTCCTGTGAACGAAATTAGAGCACTTAAAACAAATTATTTAAATTTTGTGACGTCATTTTTGAGATTCTTTTGTTTATAACAAGCGCGGGAGACTATAGATTTTGCTAATTTTCTCAGTAAAGTTTGTTAACATGCACGGAAAGATCCTAGGAGAATTCAAGATTCAAACGCGCGGCACGAAAAACGCAAGACTGGGGCCGCGAAATTCGAAAATCCTACGCGTTGCGGTCGTCAGAGAAAAAACTCTCTCAAAATGTAACGCTATCTCGCTGTATAGCGCCCCAGCGTACTCATTTATTAACAAGTAGGGATTTAGTATTTGAATACGCTTGTTAAATTTACAATTTTTGTTTTAAACGATTGCTCGCATAATTGTAGGGCTGCAAAGGTAGGAAGAGCAAATATTCAAAAGCGTACCAGCGAATGAGAGAGGAAAAAGCGTAAAAGCCTTCGGGACTTCCACTGTTTAGCGGATGTTGCTGTAGCTCATTTTTTGCAGCATTTTTTCCCGAACATCCTAACTCACGGCCCCCGGGAAGCCGACATAGGGCTGAGAAAAACGTCCTGAGCTGCGAAACTTGTGCTGCGCTTTTTCCCGCTAAATACAGAAACTATGTTATACTTTTTTCTGGTTGCAGATGTGGAAAAACGCAGTTGCAGTGATAGGGGTCAGGTTCAACCTGATTCAGGCAAGCCAAAGTTTGAATTTGCGCAATTTTGCCTGAGATTCAACCTGATTTTTTCGGACGTTTTCACTGTGTGCTATGTCGGCTCCTAGGGGGGCGTGCTAACTAGCATTCACCATTTTGTGTTACGGGATCTTTTCGTGCATGATGTACTAAACACCTGTGAAATCAGAATTCGCGGCCTTTTCCTCCCCTTTGCACAAATTAGCATACCACGAGCGCACAAATGTAAAAATGGATGGTGGTCCCTAAATGGAGATCCTGTAAATTTTGCACAGCCCTGGATTGCTTCATTTATTGGGTATTTACGATTTCAATTAGAAATTTTATTGTATTTTTGAACAAGCGGCTGAATTTTGTGAAAGAATCATAAACCGAACACTCAACGTGATTTATAGAATCGCAATTGCGCGCCATATTGCAAAAAATATTTTACTCGACCAAAAGTATGTCCTGGCTCTAATTGAGCGGGAAAAGTTTAATTTTTTGAAATTAGCCAACTCATTGTCAGCACGGCCCCCTAGGAGCCGACATAGCACACAGTGAAAACGTCCGAAAAAATCAAGCAGATTCTCAGGCAAAAGTGCGCGAATTCGAAACAACTACAGTATATTTGGCAAATATCCAACCCTGATTATCACGTCGGGGTTCGGGCCAAGTTGCAACTGCGCAGTGAACTGCGTTTTTCCACTTCTGGACCGTTAAAAAGTATAACATTGTTTCTGTGTTTAGCGGAAAAAAGAGCAGCTCAACTTTCGCAGCTTAGGACGTTTTTCTCAGCCCTATGTCTGCTTCCCGGGGGCCGTGTGTCAGTGATTTTTTAAACGATTGCAAAATTTCTAGTTTCTTGTTTATTTCGCACGATCCCTTTAATTGTTCGTGTCAATTGCATGCGCCAGATACTGGGGCATCGCTTCATTTTATCTTCAGCTGTTAGGACCTAACTTAGGGAGTGCAGGAAGCTCCATAGTAGCCATGTTCGTGTTTATCGCTTGCTCGCTTCCTTGTTACTTACTAGTTCGTGCGGCCCGCCACCGCAGATTAGATCTCTTCCCTCCTTTCCCTTCTTTTTTCTTGTCGCTGCGCTACAATGCATTGCTACATGTATGATCGCCTCGCCGAATGCAAAAGTTTCTTTTTTTTCCATTTCGAAACTCAGGTAATTCTCCCTGTCTTCTTTTATAGTTTCAACATGATGTATTGGTGCGCGGGCATAACGAGAGAAGACAATGGTAATTCACGTAAAGAGGAGTTGTTTTCCCCGCAGATCCTATAAAGGAACACACGCCCCAGGGGCGCGTTTAGATAGTACGCGAAAGTAGCGGGCCTTGACTCACCACACTCTATTTCACATAGTTTCTTGTTAGTAGGAGCCTTCTCTATTATTACCTTCACCCCGGGCGAGTTCAAGCGGCATCATAGATGGGTGCAGCCGATAGCGACCGGCTGACTAACGGACCCGCGAGCCGAGATGCGCTCTCTCCTTATTGAATTCTTTCCGCCGATAGATTATTGTCAGTATTGAGCTTCCTTATGTTGCGTTGTGAATTACGCTGACAGAGTCAAACTGTCCGCGTAATTCAGCTTCCGAATGTTTGTAAATTTGTTTCTTGCACATCTCCGCTGATTATTGCATGATACGGAATCCACAAGATGACTAGACGCCAGAGTCAACATCCCCCCCGTATTTTTGAATGTGTAGAGGAGTCAATCTTGTTGTGCGACTCGGCCCGTGTTTTGTTGTCGTTTTTGGCTCCGTTGCCCATTATTTTCCTTCTCGAAGGTTGCTAATCTGCAATCTATACACGAGGTGGAGTTGTTGCTTGGAATTTTGGCTATATGATTTTCGTGTATTGTGAGGATTGTAACTGAATTTTAACGTTGGAAATGTCCCTCGGCAAAAGTAACGGCCGGCTGTTAGCATTGATACTCGTGGTACTCACTTACAATTAGCTCTCTCCTCATTTGCTTCGCTCTTCCGTTACCGTTACTGAAACGCAAGAGTGTCTGTCCGATTCGAACTGTACCTTCTCGCACTTTTTCTTGACCATTTCCGTCCTCTTTCGTGAGCAAGCGACGTAATTGATTACCGCATATCCGATTGATGTCTCTCTGATCTTAACGAGAGCGAGTTACACCCAGTGAGTGGGGCGGTGTAGGAAATGGAGCTCGAACTATGAGGAGTGTCTTCATTCTACAGACTCTCATCCCTCGAGCGAGAAAGTGCGAAATATAGAGACGACGTGTTGGATTTCGTTTTCTAGTATGGAATAGGAGGGTACTTGCAATCTTGACTCAGTGAACGCCTTGTAATATTTACTCAGGCCTCTGTTTTCCAGTTGTTTTTAGCTGAACTCTTGATTTTGGAGTTACACCCCGGTGTGGTGTGTCACTTAATTTCTCCCTTGTTGTGTACTTAGGTTTGTCCCACTATAAATGAAGAGACAACAGTTTCGCAGCTCTTGTATGTGATCAATGTTTCTGCCTCCGTTAATGGTAGAACAACACGTGTCTGTAAAGGGAGATCACTGATGGGTGAGCTCTCCCCCAATGGTGGGGTGTAACAGAATGGATGGATCAGTGGTCACTACGAGGACCACATACTTTGGCATGAAGATCTGGCTGTCCACAGAACCATCGGATCAGTGTTGAGCTACCTCACTAATATTAGTGTGTACCTCCACAGTCATTCTTGTACCCCGCAGGTACAGAGATTAGTGGGTGCCGCTCAACAGTGTTACAGTCAACAGTCAACAGTCAACACTGCATCGGATTCTCAACGCCTTCAAAAAGAACTCTAATTTTGGGGGTCGCCCGAGTGCGCTGGTCATGAAATATATCCGGCGTCGGCAACAGAAAACGATAAAAAGGTTAAGCGGCGCGTAGAGCTCGGGTTGCAACACAATTTGATAGACGAAACACCCGCTGCTCCATTGAAATGGAAAGATCGCGAATACTGCGTTCGAAAGGGTGTTCCATTGATGACGGATTGAGAATGGGGAGGAGGCGGATAATCGCGGCTACCACGGTTTGGGCAGTTTCGAGTTTGCCGGGTGCTACGCGAGTTCGAGCGATCGCCGAAACAAGTGGACGTATAAAAGAGGTGTGCTCGCGATTTGCTTTATTATTTTGTGGAAGTGTCGTGTATTTTATGGGAATGATGATATTTTCGAGTTTCTACCGAGTTACAGTGAAAAACCCGTTAGTGTGGCTGTAGTAGCGTTCGTTGGATCGTCGGATTTGATCGAATTGTAATTATATTTGAGGAGCCATCGTTCACTGTCGATCGGTATCAGCTTATTGTTGGTCAGGAATGCAGTAATCGGTTCGGTCTGTCCTTATCGCTGACATCTCTCACGAGTTGTTGTTTGTTTTCTTCGTAGCCCCTTTGATCTCTGAGGCGAAACTTTGACACCGGCGCGACATGTGCCGCCATGTGGCAGAATTGTTGTACGTCATCATCCGAACCAGATGGGGCTTCAGATTTCTGCCTGACGTCAGATATGAACACGGGGAACAAATTTTCCGTTGCAAATGCCTGGAACCGGCGATTTTAGGTTCCAACACTTCCGATATTCGGCCTTATTGATGAAACCTTTGTTATCCGGGTTTAGAAATCGAGATGGGCTCACCACTGGTTGGCATCCTTTTGATCTTTGGCCGCGGACCCATTCCCATCGTTGATATTTGAAGGGCTGCTCGTCAGAGTTTAGACAAATAGACGACGAGAGGTCGAGCAATGCCCTTTGCTCTCTCGATTTTACGTGATCTCTCGCTCTTTCTGGTAGGCGAAATAGCAGGAGTACAAGAGAGGCGCAGAGTTTTAAGGAAATGTTCTTACTTTCTCTGTCACGTTGTTTCTGCAACTGTGTTACCGGTGGTAGAGAATAGATATTCGAGAGGGTTAAAGAGTTCGGAGCAAATATTTGTGTGCGAAACACACCGACACAGGAACTTTTGCGGCGGGTTTAGAGAATCCTCTTTCCTCCTTCTCCTCCTACTCGATTTGCTAAATCGACCCCCTCCCATATTTCGAATCAATCATGCAGTGAGTCGCTATCAATGATAAGCGGCCTCTGTGATTTCTCCGAATCTGTCAACGTATTGGAGAGAACAATGCGATCTCTTGCACTCTACGATTCGCGTTATCTATGTTTCAGACGGGCCGGGAAGGAACAATAGTCTGACTCTCACATTTTGCCATGATCTCTCGCTTCTCTGACTAGCGAGAGCTTGGACAGAGTATGGAGAGTGATTGAGAGAGGGGGGGGGGACCGCTAGAACAAGTACCCTTTGTTGCCGATCGCTGGTGCTGTGGAGGGAATGGCGCAATAGCGAGCATGTCTCTTTTCGATCGCTTTCTCGGCTGTCAGAGACGCACCTCGTGTGTGCATTTTGGAAATTGTGGAGATGGAGTACCCTGCATTGTGCCTAATAGCTAATTCACGGAGTTTGCTCGTAATGTGGCGTTGGAAGTTTGATCAGTGATCGGACTAGCGCCATTTCTTGAAATTTCTGATTCTTGTGTTGATGCGCGATAGAGTGCGCTGTGATGTGCATCATAATTTGCGGAGCAGAGTTAGCGATGTCGAGTTGTGCGGAGTGAGGGTCGCGTGTCAGAAACAGCGATACATTTCTGGTTTGGAACATAGAATTCACGGTTTCTGGGAACGAAAGCACCCCAGATAAAGGAATCCGGGGGAAAACACTCATGCTTGATTGTGCAGAACTGTTGATCGCACGGCCTTTAGATGTTGTAATTGGGTGATTCACCACGCTTATCAATATTGACACCCTCATGTTAGTTTATTTAGAGGTCGATTCGAGGAACATCTGTTTATTGTCGCGTAAGAACGTGGTGATAAGGATAATTGTAATTGGCGCTGAGTCACCGCTGCGTATCTTTGCGATATCACTTCTTCGGATGGTCTGTCTCTCTCATTTCGCCGCACTCTCTCGATTATCTGACTGCAGAGAGATAAGGCAGAATGAAGAGAGGCGACAACATTGGTCTTCCGGGGGCAATATATAATGGATCGGTCAGCTGATTGGACGTCACGAGGCTTGTTGTCATCCCAAATTGCTAAGACTAGGAGCAAAGTACGAAGGTGTGATCGGGGTTCCGTGAGGGATTTAAACCCGCAGATTAAGGGGATTCGAATGTTTTCCTTCGAATTTCAGCAAGTTTCTATTCGTATTTTGTTCGATTTAAAGGATCTGATCTTTTTCGATGTTTAATTTATATCTTTCTTCATAATATTCCGGGGAAACCCGCAGAATACGTGGACTTGCGTGTTTTCCTGCGAAATTTTCTCGTTAGGTGACGGTGTTTTGATCAAATTCCAGTGAGTTTAAGGGATCTGAACCCGGCCAGTTGGTGCTTGTGACGCGTTCGAGTGCAGAATGGGGTAGAAGAAGCGAGTAGGATGGGGGTTTACTCTCTCATTTTTACCTTATCTCTAGCCCATGAGGCTGGGTGATAGAGCAAGAAACACAAAAGCGTCAGGTGTTTGAGATGAGATGGGGGATGTCTCTCTCATTTCGCCCTACACCCTCGTTTCTCTGATCTTCTCGAGATGCGACAACGGGAAGAGACGGCAAGATTGCTCGAGATGGAGGGGATCACACGCCTTCGTGTCGATATATATCGAGAGGAGCGATGTCATCATATCAGGTTGATGCAAAAGTTTCTGTACAAAATTTTGGTCTACGAATCAAGGCTCTCTTGTTCTACCCAATCAAGATACAAACCCCAAGTCTTCAAGATTTGAAATAGGGTTGGGTACTCTATCGGGCGCACTTCACATCGAAGGTGTCAGAACAGGAAGGCGGGCACAGCGATTCGGCAAAGATATATAGCGCGATAAAAACGCACACTTTTATTTAAGATGCCATTTATTTTCAAGGAGTGATAGGCTCAATTTTGAACCTCCTGTGTGAAGTACATTCACTGAGTATACTTTTAAAAATGGTGTCATAAGATTAGCACGAAAACCCATCTAGCAGCAGTTACCGAATTCGAAATCGAGAGCGGTGAATAAAACCTCATTTCAGTTTCAGACGTGCTAAAATCAAGCCGAAAGGTATAGATGTATTAGCAATACAGGAATATATAGTACCTGCATTGATGAGTTTACCATATTATTTTGCGGAATGTTTGGCTTTGCATTCAAGGGCTAGACTTTTTTAAACTTTGGAATTTACTTTCAATGGTCGAAAATGGTATTTATCTTGAATTTCTGCACTCCTGAGCGTTTAAAAAATAATCCAATTTGGTAGTATAAATCAACAACCCTTTCCCAATAATATCTGAACTTCGATTTTGTGCGAATTCACCTCTTTTGAAAATGCTAGGTCCTCGGAAAAACCCTTCAAAATCGCTTATTTCACTATCCATTACAAACGATTTTATTTTCTCATGCCTCAAGTAATTTTAACTCAGTCCTGCAACGTAATTGTAATGTCTGGGGATCACCCTAAAAAATGCCAAAAGGGATTTTGAAACGGATCAAACAATACTCTGTAATATGCACATTAGTGTTGTACAGAAACTTTTGCATCAACCTAATATCAACTGACTAGTCAAATTCGCTGCGTCTCTTGTTGTCGCGTACTCTCTAGCGTTCTCTGACAGGGGATAGATTGTAGAGGATTACTAGTTGTAGTAGTAGGAAGAACAAGAGTTCACGGGATTACCGAGAAATGCACCATGGTACTCTTCGAAGAGCTTTGCATTCGGTTGTTGTTATGAATTTCGAGCATAAATTTCACGCACTCTTTCTTTCCCAATGATCTCTCGATGGTCAGAACGAAGCATGCGAAATGAGGAGTGTATATTTTCTCACCCCGTTGGATCGCATGCGGTGTTTTTTCTTCCTTTTCGCACTGGTAGCATTACGGTTGCAGTGGGAGTATGTAGGAAGGAGAATCCTCGAGGATTGATCGTTCCTGCTTAGCCATTTTCATACCAATCCCTTTCGATTAATTTATTTGCTCGTGTCGCGCATGGGTCTCTTGGTGCTTTGCTGTTGCACCGGTGGTATGTATTGTGGCAGTTTCATTTAACATTGATTCCAGTGACGTGCATTTTCCCAAACAAATCACATTCGATTTCTTCTCTCGTTCTCTTCGTTGATGGATTTTCTTTTCCATTTTTTTTCTAATTTAGAGATAGTCAGGGACCCTTGCTCTTTCCTTCTCATTCTCTACTTACTTCCTTGCCATATGTCACAATCTGCCCTGAGCGAAAGAAGACGAGAGCCTCGGTGTCTCTCGTTTTCGCGTGCTCTCTCGCTTCTCTGATCGATGAGAGATGAGGAGAAATGAAGAGAGCGCTGATCGACGAAACGACGGAGCCAGGAGGAGGCATGAGGAAAGGTTGATCCTTTGTCTTTTCTCCCCTTCCCTACCCCCATCCACTCATCTTTGCTCCAAGAATCACGTTATCTGCGGAGAGAGATATTGTACTGTCAAGCCAACCAGCCCACTTCCGGGGAATAGCACACATGCACGCTAGCAAGAGAGCGTGGGAAATGAAGAGACGAACGAAGTATTTCGAACTCTACTAGACAGGGACCCAGTGATCTGGGTCTAGGGTGAGTGCTAGAGAGTATGCGAAATGTAGGGAGTAGGGGATTAAGTGCGCGCCGGTTAAGCCCCTCCCTGTGGAAAGCGCGCAGCTCAATTCCAATTCCTTTACGGCCCTAAATGTCTGAATGGAATGGCTTACTCTGATCGTCTAGGCCATTGAGACAGGTCTCGCAACTCCGAGTGATTGGTTTGAGAACACTGCCTTTGAAAACCGTGAGATTCTTCCTAAAAGCTGGTATTGTTGCTTTTACAAGGGACTATTCGCACCCAAATCATGACCTCTCATTTCCTATCGTGTGCTCATGACTGGCCTGATCACCAGTTTCTTTCCTACAAGAAAGTTGCCATCTCATCGATTGCCCACTTACTCGCCCTACTCTCACTGTGCCTCCAAACAAGTACCGCGAGTTTACTGCCATTCGACTCTTCCCCGTCCCTTCCCTCGTCGCGGCGCCTCCCCTCAAATCGCACGCTCCCTCGCCCCTCCCTCTCGCTCTCTATCAGCCCTCTCGCCCGCGCACACTCTCTCACCACGCCCTTTCGCACCCTCGCCCGCCCTCCTCCCTCTCGCACCGCAGCCGCCCCACTCCCCCCTCTGACAATAACGCGGTCTTTACTCGACTGTTTCCCCTGTACCCCCTCTTCCCTCCTATCTAGCTAGTTATCGCGTTTCATTCCCGTTACCGAGTTCTTCTTGAGATAGAGAGAGGCACCACGTGAGCGGAGGGGTTATTTAGGCGGTGATGGTGACAGTTTTGGGCACATAAGAGCTGCCACTCTGCGTGCCACTGCCACTTGACACTTCTTTGTTCTGGAGGGCATGCCCCGTTCACTGGATACTTAATTTTCGACTGGGAATTGGTCTTTGTCACCAGGGCTTCGCTTCGAGTACAGTCTTTGGGAGCACAATGGGCTGGCAATTGGACAGATTGCCTCGCTCCGGCTTTGTCCATTGCACCTGCTCCATAGCTGGTCAGTCAGTAGTATAGCTCTGTGTAATGATGGCAGTTGAATACCATATCCTAACGCGAAAGTGATTCAATTGTGATTGTGGTGTTGGAAAATTCATTGACTTTTGCAGAGTATCAGCGCGATAAACATTGTAAAATTCTGAATCTCTTGGAAATTCTTCTGCATCCCTGGATAAAATTGGTTCATTGAGTATTGAAATTGTTCAGGCACTCCCTAGCTACAATGGCGGGGAGTGGTGCGGACTTATGGTTAATTCAGTTATTTGTGCCCGGTGCTTTTGCGTCGCGTCGCTTCACTCCCCTCCCCGTGCCTTCCTCCTATTGGGCAGAGCCGAGCAAGGCCCCCCGGAAGTATTTTCTGGCTCTTGTTATGCGTCTTCTTCCGTGTTACTGGTAACTTGAATGTCTGTGCAAGATCGTTTTCCGATGAAAAAGTTGGACTCTCTGGCCGCAGCTTGTATCATTCTAGTGCTGCACTTTGGGTTTGGAGCTGGATTAGTCCGAGACACTCGGAAGTGCACTAGGCGAGAGCGATAGCGGGGAGTAATGACCGGTCTCTCTTCGCCCCGCCATGCTGCCTAGCATTTCCTAGCCGACAAGAGTCTGCGGGTAGCTAGAGCTCGTGGATAATTGAATCCAGAAGAGAAATGTTGTACTCTATGCCCAGTAGCAGAAATGGAAGAAAGGGAATAGGAGGGGCTCTCAAAAACAAAAGCGAAGCATCCTCCATGTGCCCCCTCCCTCCCTCCTCCTCCTCCTGCGAGGCAGTTAGAGGGAGCGCAATTCCGTTGTCATTTCCATCCCATTTGCGAGAAGAATAGTTAGGCACTCTCAATTTCGCATACTCTCTCGTTGTTCTGATCGATGAGAGAACATTGGGAAATGAGAGACGATTGTTCCCTTGCGAGAGAGGAGCCGTGAGCGGCAGAAAGAAGAGTGGATGACAAACTTCCAGCGGGGGAGGAGATGGGAGCGACGTTCCCGTCTCTGCACTTCTCCTTGTCTCTCGCCAGTCAGAGAGGCATGCGAGTATTGCAAAGTAAGAGGGTCAGACGTTAGGTTGGGGGAAGTTCCGTCCCGATGTGCTCGAAATGCCAGTAGACACCGATTCATGCAGCGTGAATCACCCTTGTTGTATCTGATCTGTAAATTAGTCGCACTACACCACGCCGACGTTTCCTAAACTATAGGACTTCGGATGTTTCATTGCCGATTGTGTCTGAATTTACGCGGGTTTGATCTGATCAAGATCAATTTGACGCTAGCCAAGATGTTAGGAGGTCTGTGGTTTCACCTCGAGAGAGCTATAGGCATAGATCCGCTTACAGGGAGATGGTTATCCGGACAGATGCGCCCTCTAGATAATGGGATGTACATGCGAGGTTGAGTGATGGACTGTCTGCTTTTTGATTGGTGCTGGGTGTAATTGCGTTATTGTGTCGGTTGCCTGATCGCTATTGAGCTGTCCGCATCGAGTACTGAAAACAGGGCAAAATTGCTATTTTTGTGTCACTTGTATGTCGTTTTCCGTGGTGATCATCACTCACTGTGTCGATGGGATTGATTTGGCCTATTCCCAGCACTCTTTCCCGAGCGAGCAACTCTTGACTTCTTTATCTACTCCTTTCACTAGCGCGCTCTCGATTAAGATGCTGCTGTTGCGCAAAGTAGCGAGCGCGTGATTAGTTTTTGATTTTCTTTCGCGAGATCCCGCGTTTAAATTGGCCAAATGAGGTTCAATTGTAGCCAGTGTAGTTGGGGTTTCAGGGGTGATTCATGTTGGCAAATTTTTCTTACTTGTCGCTGTAGCCATTGTAAATTACCAAAAAAAACAGCAAATTATTTCCTTTGCGGCCTTGAACGGTTCGGGCGCGATTCAAACCGTTCCCTGCCCATATCTATCGTCATATCTCCGAGGCTATTCGAGAAAAAAAGCGAAATGAATGACCATACTGAGTGAGTCAATCGAGTACGAGGTTTGCTGTGATGAGTATCTCAATTCCCCATGCTCCATCGCTTCTCTGGTCGACGAGATAGCGCTGCGAAACGAGAGGTCAGCCGATTGTTCCTCGCTTCCACCTTACTCTGTTCACCCCACTCCTCCTCACTCTCGCTCGCTCACAATTCGCAGGTTACCTTGACTTTGCTCGGGGTGTGGTAGTATGCCTCACTCGTCCCCTCCGCTCGCCCGCCCGCTCTCCCACTCAATAGCGTCACTGTTACAGCAGCCCAGGGAATTCGTCAGTTTCGTGGCCCTTTTTTGCCCCGCGGTCACCTCCCGCCTGACCGGTACATCAGGGCGGCCTGTGGGGGCCGTACGTTTTCGAGTCGACAGGGCGGGCTATCAGATCGCTAAATTAGCCATTGTTATCAGTTTCAAATGTGTTGATGCTGTCAGGTACAGCAGCGCCATGTGGGGATTTTGGGAATTCGGAAATTTGAGACCCAATTTTGGAAGTGGAGTTGGTGTTTCAGTGATTGATCTAGTGGGGAACTTTGGAGCGATTTGTGATTTATGCGCTACAGCCGCTGAAATATATAGACAGCTATCACATCAAAGCAGTTAGTTTCGCGCGGTTTGCGTTCGGATTTTACAAGTGCAATTGCGGTTTCATTGATTGGTTTAGTAGGCAACTTTGCTCCGATTAGTGATTTTTAATTGGATTTTTATATCCTACAGCTGTCCGATCAACGCAGCTCGGTCTAGCCGTGCTTTTTTGCCGTTGTGGTTCCGATTCAGCCAAAAAACGTAGCGATCTACCTCGAGGTAGTTTGATCAAGAGGCGCCAGCGGGTCGCAGTCCTTGTACCGGGAGTAAGCGATTCGAGGCCATCGGGCTTGTTTGTTGTTGTAAATTAGTGTTATGACTAGCAGTCGGGTGCTTCCTTTCTGTTTCAATGCTCACAGTCTATAGCTATTATTCTGGAAACATAATGATGAAGTTTCCCCGGGAGTTGAACGATTTAGTGATGAGAATCGAGGCCGGCAAGGCGATGGTTAGAAATTTTCGGAAACTGGCCCGATTTTGATTGATCGTTTGCTGCGGTGATGAGTTTGTGACGGGCATTGGGTCAGCTTTCGAGAAGGGGTTTGAGAATGGTCCGTGTCTGGAATCATGCTAAAGTTCTCGTCAGTCAGAGAAACGGGAGATTATGGGTAAATGAGAGGTGCAGATCATTCTTGAGAATCATGCTGATTCTTATCGCTTGCCGTCTCCAAGAAGGCACAGGACGTCTTTGTTTCGAGCGCGAGTGACAGCCTCTTATCGGACTATCAGGAAGAAGTCACGCGCGGGACAATAGGGGACAGGGTATCGGGAGGGGGGGGGGGCTGATTAGGAATTTAGGATGATCAGAATAGAGGCACATGGTGAAACGGGCTTTAGTGAGGCGTATTTTAGGTTGAGAAGTTAGGACTGCAGGGGGGGGGATGAGTTTCAATTCTTGATGAATCAAAATATTTGCGCCTCCTGTGTTTGAGTCTCATCGCATGCACAAGTAAAGATGTTGTTGGGGTTCTGTAATTTTTGTCTGGCCGTATCTGAGTGCAAGAAAAAGCAACTTGGAACTAGAGCGATAGTCTTATGATATTTGAATTTGAGTAGTTGACCAATATCTTGCGTGCTGTAAACATTCGCCCATGTGTTCTCTGTTTGTGCGACAATTATTATTTTGCTGCATCGCACATCTCTGCGCGACCATCAATTATTCGGCGATTTCAATCGCCGATGTTGCACAAATGTCCCTAATTTTTCGACGCCGCGTGACCAGAGTTTCCTCCGATTTAATTTTGCGAATATTATTATTTATTATTTTTTCCGCGCCGCGTGACTGGTGTTTCACCGTGATTTAAATTGTAGATTAATATTTATTATTATGTTGACCCTCCTGTCTCTCGTGCTGATTGCTATCTACGAGATGCGATCGCTGTCATTTTCGAATTACTGTTTTTCATTGTGAATATTCAGATGCAGTGGTCGGTAGCTCTGGAAGGCGGTCCGCGTCGTGTCAACCACGCGGCGGTAAGGACGACGTTCATCACTTTCGCAAAATCAGTCGATCTTCCATTAGGCGACGATTTCCAGTGCGCACACCTCGTAGATCAGATTCTAGTTGATTTTTCGACAGGCGACGTTTCCTAAACGAGTACACGACAGGTGCTGCTGGGCGACAACCACATCTACTCGTTCGGAGGCTACTGCTCGACGGAGAAGGCGCAGGCGCGAGGCGCACCCATCGACATTCACGTCCTCAACGCAAGTGAGTGTTACGGTAGCACGCGCAATGTCCATCGACAACTGAGTTTATAACTCGATTACGGTATATTGATCACCCGAAAAAAGGCTGTACTCCCTACGGGAAGTAGAGGGATAATGGGAGTAGGAGGAAGAGAAAGTTCTGTTAGCGGAGTAGTGTCAAGAGTGAAAGTGCGGGGGTTTGGGATGTGGTTAGGAGAAGTGGGACCTAGCGAATTATCGGATAAAGATTTCGAAGATCTCTAGTGCAGACGATGGGGCGCCGAGCCACCTAGTTTGAAATTTTTTCGCAAATTTCATTCTTTGGAAAATTTTACACCAAAATAGCGTTTGCGAATTTGCGATGGTGAGCCGAGACGAAAATGAGTGTTGACCAATTTTGGGGACGTTGGGAAGAAAAAGAACAGAGGAGGCACAGCGCGCGTTTGGGTGTTTACACGGCAGTTGTAGAGAAGTGGATAGGGGAAAGGAAATAGGGACCATGGAACACGACTATTCCGGGATGATTGGCCGGAAAATTGGGTGGAAATTGCATGAGATGAGAGGATTTTCGAGATAATTTTTATTTTATGTTAGAAAGAATGGATCGGCTGAATCGGTGTTGTTGCATCCACGGTCATTAGTGAAGTTGATGCAGCCGGATATCACCGGGATAGATTTGGTTTTAATTGAGTTTCACCTGTCACGATCATTCTCATAAATACGGCGCGTCGCTTGCGCCCTTGTACAATTACTGAGACCGTGATTCACCAGGCAGCGAATCCCGTGAAAATCAGCCACATTTCGACCGAACAAAGGGCATATGCACTGCGGTGTCTTAAGGAGATGGGGGAAGGGGGGAGGGGGGGACGAGGAGTAGTGTAGTTAGCATTATCAGCCGAGAGTCACACTTTCGAACAGAACTGATTAATCGCGATAAGAATCGTGGGAAAAAATAGTGAAGAGGCGCGTGATTCGTAGAGGTCAGAGGGATTGCCGAAGATGGGGTCAAATACCTGGTCATAAGGTCGTATTCCAAGCCGTATTGCATGATTTTTGGTTACACAACGCTAAAAAAAAGCCGCATTTGCAAGAGCTAGTCACACCGGTATTAAAGCTGGTTTAGAGGAATTGGGAAGGAAATAGGGAGTCCTGAAGGAACGGTGACATGAGGAATGCATCTTCATGTGATCAGGAATGGAAGGGCCATGGTTACCGTATCCCCGATTAAGTACGGTATCCCTGTTTATCAATTGATTATCTCCTCCCCCATTGCAGCGACGTACAAGTGGCAACAAGTGTGGTCGGAGCAGGAGCAGCGGCACATGGGCACTCCCCCGAGGAGGTATTTGAAAAATATTTATGTAACCAAATAACTAAAATTACGGACACTACGATGTGCCCAGATTAGTTGCTGTAGTAGTAAAATAAATAGAAATTGTTGCCATCTTTGCTGATTGGCGCACGGGATAATTGTAACTAGATTTTTGTTCGATTTGATGCCGATTTTTCATATTAAATAAAGTTATTTTGAATAAGTAAATGAATTAAGGTATCGTCGCGGACGAAGTGACGTGCTCGATGAGGTGGCCAGGAGGGGATTCCGACTGAACGCACGGGGACGACTGCAGGGAGTGGTGAGTACCGAGGACATAACTGAGTGCGGTGTCCTAGGCGCGCCGGGTTTGAGAGAGCGGAGGGAGGGGGGGGGAGTGCGGATTACGGTAGTCTGATATCGATTGAAGGAGATTCGGAAATGGGAGTACGGTAGGGATGGATTTGATTGAAAGGAAAGTGTAGATTTACGTTATGGATGTAGTTGGTGAATTTGAGGCGCCCTTTGAGTCGGTGTTGCAAGGGTGGGATAGGTAGGAATAGCTAGACGATGGAGTGATTCTGCCAGGGTTGCTGTTTGTTAAAAAATATAAATTTAAATTTATTTTTTTCGATACACTAGGTGAGTTGGGGCAGTGGATGTGGTATAGATATAGACACGCCAATTTTGAGTTCGTTTCGATGGGTCCGATTCTTGTTATAGTTTCCACATAATCAATCGTCTCTCGAGCATCTGAATTTTTTATGTATGCGTTGAACTTGAGTAAATTTTGACAACATGTGAGTTGCGGTTACAGGTCTGAGATAGGTATGAGTTGTTTGTGGATGGATTGATTTTTTGTGGATGAAGTAAAAAAAAGTTATCCATTTTATATCATCTAGGTGAATTTTGGGAGCAGGTTAGGTATGGATATACAGCTCTTGAGTTCGCGATGTTTGTAGCGTTTTTCCAGCTTCTAAAAATACGCACGTTCTTACATTCAAGTGGCCGATCATCTGGACTTTTGGATGCACATTTGTATCCGGAGTAGTGCGGGATATGTAATCTGCCCGTCTGTCGGTCTATCTTTCCTTCTATTGGTCGAACTCTGTGCGAGCTCCCCGCTAATCGCGGCGAGCGAACTTGTGATGATGGCTATACGTGCAGGAGGGATACAATGTACCCGCGGTCTCTCCGTTTTACACACTATCTTGTCCTTTCTGTCTGCCACGAAAGTATTCGGATTGAGAATCGGAGTGTTTCGAGCATTTCCCTCCCATTGCGAGGGTGGTGCTGATGATTGGTAATCTGTTATGTGGGTGCTCCCTCTCGATTTGGCGTCATCCCTAGGCTATCGGGGTGAAACAGATCTAGAACATTGTTTCGATTGTTTCATCATAGAGTTCAACCCGGATTCAGTTCAGTGAATCGATGGGTGAGGAAATGAACGATTAATCCAGAAGGATCATTCATTACCAACCAGGGACCCGAAATATACAATGGGCAGAAGCTGATAGTGTAGGCTCTTCTGATAACCGACTATGACAATCGTTGCTCCGAAATGGGCGTATAATCCAGAGAGATTACGGCCAAAGTGTCAACAAGTGTGAGGGGTTTCCTCGCTTTTACATGGGAGAAATGCAACTATCGACGAGAGAGCACGCGAAATGGAGAGAGCGGTGCCATTAGTATTCCATGCCAATTGAAGGGGTGGCTTTGCAAGGAATGGTATCTTCATTCCACACACTATCTCAGCGATCAGAGAGATAAGAGACCATGCGAGATGGAGACATCGATGCCATTAACATTCCATTGCAATGGTTCCGGACGCAGCAGGGGTCATGCGGAAACGATAAATCGATTAGCGGAACATATTGATTGCTGGGGGTTTGCAAGGTTGGAAACATGCAATAGTGGGATCCTACCCTCTGGTAAAGAGGGAATCCGTCAATTAAAATTTTTTTTTTGAAGTTTTGTTTCCACCGAAGCTAGACCAAGATTGATTCATCAGGAAATGTAGGGATATGAAGGGAAGTCGAAACCGCTAGGTGCCGGGTGGATTTCAAACATGTTTGAATCTCCTGGACTTTATTGTTCATGATCGCGACACCGCATGAATATTTGAAGCCTCTAGGTGCCGGGTGTTTTGGTTACTTTATGGTACTGTAGTAGTATTTCGAGAGTAATAAGAACGTTTATTCAATGCAAGCGAATCGGTGACGCCGATGGAAAAAATTGAGAGGGGTTTCCTCCACCACATTTCGCTCTGCAGCTCATGCATATTCTGTCTGACTCTCCTCATTTCCCATGCTCTATAACACTGTCTTACAAGCGAGTGAACGTGCGAAATGAGGAGACAATACGGTAGAAAGCTGCTCACACACTGCAGAAGGGTGCACAGATCGCTTACGAGATTATGCAAATAGCGAGGGGGGAGAATTTCGAAAAGAGTTGGTGACGATATCGTGAAGTTTTGTGGGGAATGTAAGGTTTCAAGGGGGTCGAATTGGCGGCAGGGATCAGTAGGTCATTCGAGGTTGCGACAATCGTATACCTGCTCATGGGTTGGTGAGACAATGTTTCTGCCGATTCAGAATTTAACTATATAAAAATCTAAATTATATTTGACAACAAGTGGTAAATGGGGATAGCGAGCTAACGAGTAGTGAATGCGCGATGGTATAAAACTGCGATTTACGTGCGATAAAGTTTGTGTTTCACGAGCACTTTATCCACAGATTTGAGGAAGGGGTAGCAATTCGATTTCATTCTCCTCCTTAAAAAATTGTATCGTATGTCGTACAACTCGTGTCTATGGGAAAAGCACATATAACTCTAATTATCACAAATAATAGTATATAATTCGAGTAATTACAGCGCCGACTCGAGCTCGGGTCTGTGGACAGCGACGATGAGCCCGAGATGGCGGCAGCGCGTGCGGCACCAGCAGGAGATGACGTGCAGGTGAGAGGGCGACGATTACTAGCTCAGCGCACGCTGTCGAAATTGCGACAGGCGACGATTAGGTGTGGCACACCACTTTTTTGACGCGAGCAGTTGGGTTTCACAGTGTTATGATATTGAGTCGGTATGACAGTGTTGCAATGACGTTCCGCTTGGCACTCAACATCGTTTCCCCTGAATTGAGCTTGTGATATTTTAACGCGAGCAGTTGGGGTTCACGCAGTTTTGATATTGAATCGGCGGGGTCACAATGTTCTAATGGTGTAAAAACAATGTTCTAATCCCTTGAGGCATTAATACTCGCTTCTTTCCGGTTTCGATGTGTCCTGATATCTGTCACTTGTGCGGTAGCGACGCTTCTTGTTCGGTTATCGATCGAATAAAAGCAACATTCCTTACTTTTATTAAAGATTGGTTTAGTTGTGGGACAGTTTAATAATAATAATAATAATTTTAATTTAAATTGCATCAGATGGCCGTGTCCGATCACGAGGGCGACAGCGACGAGTACGAAGATGCGAGAAGGTGAGGGAGTACGGTAGGGGATACGATAGGCCAAAGGGATTACGATAGATTGATTGGTTTTGGAAGTATGCGAGAAGCTGACGGTGCGATAGGTAAAAGGGATTATATTGAATGGATACGGTAGGAGGCAGTGTGACATGTCAAAGAGATTACGATATTGTATCCGAGACGTATCCATACGGTCGTTCGTTGGGTTATGAGTTGCGGCTGACCTAGAAATGGCTGTAATCAGATTCGCGAACCGCGCCTACGGTTGAAAGATTATTGAAACACAAATTGATTGTGAATTAATTCATCCGAATTTGCACTCATTCGTAATTTCCAGAGATGCCTCGATCGATGACGACGAGGCGGCTGCAGACGCTGCGATGGGCGTGCCCGAGGCACAATTCGTACCCTTTGGCGCGTACAATCACCAGGGACTGGTGGCCGAAGAGGTGGAGGAGGTACGGTAGATAGGAGTACGGTATTTTGAAAGACTGTGGTGTGTAGCGTGTGGACTGTATCGGGTTGATATTGAATACAGCGCATTTCCGGCGTGGCAGGTAAATAGTGTAATTGTAAAGGGGATTTGCGGTTTCAATTTCATTTCAAGTTCCGCTCGAAACAGTGTTCATTTGATTCGTGGCACATTGTATCTTTAAAACTGAATCATATCAAATCTAACTGATCACGGTACCTTCCCTTCAGGACACAAAATCAGTCGTGCCGTACTACCGCTACGGGCATACGGTGGTCGCGTACGATGGCATCGCCTACCTGTGGGGCGGACGGAATGACGAGAGCGGCGCCTGCGACCTACTGCACGCATTTAATCCCGGTCAGTTGATTTTTTGCAGCTCCTCTATAGCCCAGTAGAATTAATGTACTCCTTGTCTAACCGCATATAGTAGCAATGTTGAAACTGGAAAGATATTGGTGAAATTTTTTGGCGATCAAATTATCCGAGCCGAACAACTTGCGGATGATTCCCGCATTTGCTGTGGAAATCAAAGGATTCAGTGGCTGCCATCGTTAATTAAAATCTTTGAAAGATGAATAGTTAACCTAATTAATTTCTATTTTTTTTTGCAGTGGACAACAGCTGGCGGACGCTGGCGACGAAGGGGCGCATACCGCCGGCGAGAGACGGACACTCGGCCGTCGTCCACGATGGAAAGATGATCGTATTCGGAGGTAATGATTTGATCGTGTTCTAGCAGCGCCGGGTTAGAGAAGGAGAGGAGAGATGAGGAGGGGGCAGAGTTAGGGCTGCAACTCGGCCGAGGTCCATAACGGGAAAATGATCGTTTTCGGAGGTGCGGTAGGGGTGGATGGGGAGTACGGTAGCTTGTAGAGAGTATCTCCTGTAGATAGGGTAGCATAGCTTTACGGGAAGGTCAGGTCTGGTATGGTGGAAAATCGTTGCTGGTTGAATTTTGATATTCCGAAACCGCTATAACCTGGAGCAGTGGTGTTTCATTAGCGGGTTGTATGGTTGGAATCGCGCAGGATGTGCTAAAATCATTATCAATTAGGTGGGTATAGAGCAATGAGCCATGTCTCTATACTATAGACACATGGCTCAGTCATGTTTCGGAAGGGTGCTGTATGCTTGTGTGGTGCTTACAATTTCGATTTCAGCTGATCCTTCGGAAGAAAAAATAACTATCCTCTTACTGACAAAAAATAACTATTTGCAGGTTTCGAGGAGCAGGATCAGCGCTTCTCGCAGGAAACGTTCGTCTTCGATTTCGAGACGGCCACATGGACGGAAATGGCAACTACGGTAAGCGGAGGAGGGGGGGGGGGGAGTTGAGAAGATTGAGGTTGCAGCCTGGTCATAAAATGGCCTGACAGTTCTCATTGGCATCAGTGAATCCTAGAATAACCCAATCAAAAAAATTTGGCCCCATTTTTACCCCGTTTTTTTCCCCTTTAACCCCATTTTTTTTGTTGGTACAGTTTACCGGAATTAAATAATAGGAAACTTCCCTTGCGATGAGAAAGTGTGTATCATGATGAGAGTCGAATTCATATCCTTCTCCAGGGCGATCGTCCGGCGTGGCGCGACTTCCACACGGCGGTGGTGCTCGGCGATGAGATGTTCGTGTTCGGAGGCCGCTGCGACATCATGGGACAGTACCATAGCACGCGAGACGTGTACGATGAACAGATGAGGGTACGGTAGCTATACTTGGGGGTACGGTAGTAGGGATAGAGGGTCGAGTACGGTAGGGCGAGATGGGATAGCACAACATGTGATGATGATGACACGGTAGCTGATATTCTAGGGTACGGTAGTGCGATGGTAAGTGAGCAAGGCGTATGAAATGGATGGCGGATGTTGTTTATCGTTCTTAATTGTTTGCTTTCTGAGGTCGCAATCAGTGCCTGCGTTAGCTGTCAAGTAGGTTATAAAAGTTATGAAACAAGGAAACTATTGGTGCCGATGAAATCAACTGGAAGAATGCTAGGTTTTCAAACTAGGGGCCACTGTAGCAAAAATTATCGATTTTTGCGGGCCCTAAATTCGAGATTACTGTAGTGTTTCTCATCAGAGGATCCGGTAGCCAATTTCTCGATCGATAATTGCAGGCGCTTAACCTGAAGACGAGCCGGTGGCGTGTCGTCGAGACGAAGGGATCCATTCCGTCGGGAAGGAGAAGCCATTCCGCATGTGGGTTTATGAAGGGGAGGGTGCGCGATAGATGCGCCGGGTTTGAAAGGGTAGTAGTCTTGATAATCTACAGTATGATACAAATTTAAAGGTGTATCCAGTAGGGTTGACCGTTCGGAATTCGGAAATTCCGACAAGCTAATTCAATTATCTCCACTTTTCCGGAAAAGAGAGTCGAACAAAGACTTTTCCGAAACTCTTCCGAAAAACTTCATTTTCCGAAATAGTTTCGGAAAAGCGGTGTGAAAAGTCAGCACAAGTAGATATGTTTCAGGTGCATTATGAATTTTGTCCTATTTTCGATGTAATCGGAACTAACGAAGCCCTTTTCGACCCGATTTTTCATATTTATTCCTCATCTGAAACATAACTCAGAATCATCTCACACCGCTCTCTAATCTCGAGAGTCGAAAAATGATCTTTTCCGGAATAGTTTCGGAAAGGTCTTTGTTCGACTCTCTTTTCCGGAAAAGTGGAGATAATTGAATTAGCTTGTCGGAAATTCCGAATTCCGTTTCGTTTCGTCAACCCTAGTATCCAGGTCAAGCGATTTTACGTCGTAAGACACCGCTAGGTGGGACCCACTGGTAAGGCCAGCTCCTGTACCAGGGCTGTATGGTAATATATGTATATCACTATTCCATTTGCAGTCGCGTATTCGGGTAAGATGTACGTGATCGGCGGGTTCAATGGCGCCCTCAACGAGCACTACAACGACCTCTACGAGTTCGACCCCGCGACGGAAGTGTGGACCAAGGTGCGAAAACACTTTGGAGATTATTGGGAAAGGGGTACGGTCAGGGGTCAACTAGTTCGTTAAATTCAACCTGCCGTACCCTAATTTTTTTGGTTTTGGACATGAAACGTACAGTAGGTGGGCATAGGATAGAAGTAGTGGTTGATCCGAAGGCTGATCTGTGGACGAAGGCGGGTTTGTTTGTTAATTTATTAATTTATTTATCGAATAATGAGATTGGAGTACGATAAAACAGTTAAAAGTAGGTATTTAAAAAATAAACTAGGTATTCGCGCGTTTCACGAGTTGGTAAAAATCGCCAGCTATTGAGCCCTTCAATTCGTCTTCTTGGAACAGCAGTATAAATTACAAATTCATATTGAAATAACTTCATATATTTCCAGTTGGAAACGTTCGGCAAGCCTCCCTCGGAGCGTCGTCGGCAGTGCACACTCGTAGCGAACGATCGAGTGTATCTGTTCGGAGGAACGAAGTGAGTTAATGGGAGGGATGAAACATGAAAGCTACTTGTGGTGGGGGTTGTCCAACGCAGTGACGGGATTCATTCTAGACGACATGGTGCATATATTCGGAAGAACGAAGTGAGGGCTAGACGGGTTGGGGAGATTAGAATGGAATGGTCAGATTTGCGTGCTGTGAAAGGGAGGCACAGCGCAAGAGGGATGATGAGGCTCAAGAGATATTTAAGGGGGGGGGGCAGCATAGGTGCGGTATAGCAGCATGACTATTGCATGGCTCAGTTGCGAACAAATTCAAAATTGACAAAGTAGATCTGGACATCGCTCGTGCATTTTTTTGTTGTTTCGATGCATTGAGGCTTTAATGCTAGAGGGACTGATCTTGTGTGATATAGAGAGGGTGGGGCCAGGATGTTGCGGGTCGGTTGTTTCAAGTTTGTGGTTTTCTGTGGAGTTTCGATCAAGTGCCTTGAGTAACTTATTTATTAATTACGTAATTTAATTTTAAATAACTAATTGCAGGCCATCGCACGACTCGCGACTGCAGGCCATTCCGAACAATAACGCGCAGGGATCGCTGACGGACCTGTCCGATCTACACGTGCTCGACCTGAAGCCCACCCTGTACCAGATCGCCGCCATGGTACGGTACTTAGTGATTATTGATTGGATACCGTAGCGAGGGATTACTGATCGATTTTGTGGTTTCCGAGGTATGGCAATTTTTCTGTGGGAATAATTGTGAATTGGTGCATTGCTCATTCCTGCTTCAGGTGTTAGTGACATCGGAGTGGGGTAGGAGGGAAGTGATGATGATCGCGTTGAGATTTTTTAAATTATTAATAATTATAATAATAAATTACAGAAAATCTGCTGTACGCGCGGCGGCCGCGCGTTGTTCCGCAAGCGGATGATGTTCCTGCCCGGAGTGATCAGGTCAGTCAAGAGCCCTAAGCTCTGTTAGGATGGGTGTGCATGCTAGAAGTGCCGGGTTAGAGATAGGGAGCGGCTCGTGCGGGGGAACGGTCACGCCTGTATCAGCTTTCATTATATTCTGAATATTTGTTTAATCTTACAAGCTTTAAAATGGATTTTCTCGGAGCGCCTAGTTGAATTAGTGCTGCATTGGTAATAGATAAGTGCAATCATGCTCGTTGTTTGATTCTCTGTGGCCCTTCACGTTTAAATACCCCCATATTGTTTGATGATTCGCTAAATGACAACGGCTAGGTGGATAAGTGCTATATACTAACAAGTGATAGACGTGTTTGTATTTGAACACTTGTTCGTCAATCACATTGATTATAATAGAAAAAAAAACAACTTGTGACTGATGCAACGACGTTGAATGTGTGCTCATATAGAATCAATCCCCGCTTGCAGGGACGACCTGATGAATCGCATCGATCCGGCGCTGCTGGCGGGCAAGCCGGTGACGCCCGCGACGCCTGCCGCGCGCCAGGCAACCGCTTGAGAAGCGGGCGCGCGGATGGCGCACTGACGCGGATGCGGATCCGCACCCCCTCTTCCGTCCCCTCACTCCCCTCCCGCCTCCTTTCTCTTCCAAGAAGAGCTGTACATAACATACGCCCATCCATCCCCTCACCCTGTTTCGAGATTCTGACACCGTTAGAATACAGTAATCCGTGCCTCCCACTTTCGCCATTGTTGTTGATCGATTACTGATTTTATGTTCGACCCCGCCACTGTATCAAAAAAAAAACTACTGTACATAGTCTGTCACATAGTATTGATCTTGCGATAATGTTGTTATGCAAGCAGACTGAGCCACGGAGATCAACGTTGTTGACTCATTGGTGAATCTGCCTTGGAATTCCTAGAATCCCCTCTCCTCCCAAATCACAGACAAACACACACCCCCTGTGAGTCGACCCCTTATCGGTTTTTATCCGCACGCTTCTGAGCGTCCCTTCCCCTCCATTTCCCCCACTCTGTACTCCACAAAACCCTCAGGCTAACGACCCATCGGCCCAACTATGACCTACCCCATCCCCATAATAAAGAGATCTATTAGTCATTTTCGTATTTCTCGACTATTGTAGTTCTCCCGTTGTGTATTATTGAGCTATCATTTGATGACCCTAATAACTCTGCCTCGTTTTTGAAATATTTTAGATTCCCGGCCTGATTTCAATCTTTTGAAGTTTCCCCATCCCGGCCCATCTCACACATTGTCACTTCTCGAGAATTCAGTTGCTAATCAAAGTACCGCGTAATTCATTGTATCGACAATACTATATCGATCTGTCTCAGTTAATACTTCGAGTCGCCTCATTATTGTTTCGCCCCCCCCCCCCTCTTTCCTCGCTTCCCTAATATCTAGTCCCTGAGAGCCCCCGTTCACACGCTTATCCCCCCCCCCCGTGGTGCACCTTCGAGGTCGACGTTTATCCCATTTCGCTCCCGTGTATGGGTGTGTTGTTACCGTATCCCCCACGATGTGCACACATCTATTCTGCCGATCGATATTCGTCGCCTTCCTTATTGTTTTCTCCCTGCTTCGTTTCGTGTATTTTTTCGAGTCGTAATAATGAAGTCATTGAAAACAAGGAACATTCGCGTTTCACATGAAGTAGCTAGACTTGATGGACGATGGGACTCGATGGTACAAGGGAAGTAAATAAGCCAAAGAAAGAGTTGAGTGGAGTTGACAGCTTGTCATATCCAAGAAAGAGTTGACATCAATTTCCTGTCGCATTTCAAGAAAACCGTTCTTCAGCAGTCGTCAAAAGACACAAATCTCTCAAATCCAGGGTTTTGAAATATCACCTCTTCAAAGTCTTAAATCGCTAGTTGGCTGGGGCTTCGCAGTTTTTTTTAGGAATTTCTCTGAGAAGGAGAGGGAGGAGGCTCCACAGATCGTTTAAAATTCTCTAACTCCCACTGCATGGCGGAGATAGTGCCAAGCAATGCGTGTAGATTCCTAGTCAGTGCGAAAGGCTGACAATGAGTCAGAGAAAAGAACGAGCGAGATGTGCGATGCACGCTTTCACTCAGCAATTTTGTGTCTAAAGTCTAGTGTGCGTTGCCTCTCCTAATTTCGCATCCTATATCGCCTCTCTGACCGTCGAGAGAGCATGCATGGTGAGAGAGGCTTGTCAACACTAGTGTGATTGAGTGAACCATCTGTTTCTCTGCTTCTCTCGCTCGTTATTCTCTCTATTTCTTTCCATCGCTTCGCGCATGACCGGCTCGTTTTGCTTCCTTTTCGCACCGTTTTCGCCGCAAAATATCGTTTTCCCGTTCAAGAACTTCCGGCGTTTAGCAACGATACCTCTCCGATTCAGAATTCTGAAACTTGTCTACACTAGTGTAAGGGAACCATCTATTTTCTGTCTCTCTTGCTCGTTATTCTCTCTTCTTTCCCTTCATTTCTTCGCATTTTTCTTCCATGTTCGCGCCGTTTTCTCCGCGATTTTGGCGTTCCGTTGCTGCAAAGATAACAGTCAAAAACTTCCGGTGTTTAGCAACGAGTTCATTTCGTTTCAGTATGCTGTGGGTGGCCCACGAGAGCTTCGACGACAAGGACAGGAAACGGGCCAAGTACACGGTTGGTAGTTGTTTTTCATAGAGAGCTTTTGGACATGTCATTGATGTTTAGAAGCCAAAGCCGAATATCTAAATTGGGAAAGGCACGAGGGACGCAGATTGATTAGAGCGCTGGGTGCGGGTTTCGATCACGAAGATGTGGGAATGTTACATTCTGGAGTATCCAAATTGGCCAAAAATGGTTATGAAATGAGAAATTAAAGCCAGAAAACAATCGAAAAGTTGAAGAGAAGTTACAAATGCCAACTAGGTTTTGAATGGTATACGCATTCTTAAGATAAAATTGTGATAAATTCGTGGAAAATGGTGGTAAAACGGCTGTAGCACGAGTCCATCCAGCATTTTTTTATTATAACTCTACTTTTCACCAAAATCATCGATTGACTAGGCAGTCGATTCTCGTTCTCTGAAGAGCATTCTTTACTCTTACGCTTTCTCTTCATTCTTCATTCTTCATTCTCTTGATTCTCTTCAACGCCGATGCATCGAGTAGCTTTTGTTCGAGTCTCGAGTCGTTCAAATTTCATGGAAAAGACAAGATAAAAACGCAACAATGAGAGGAGTAGTGCCAAAAATATTTTTGAGAGAAGAATTCCTAAAAAAATATTTTATCGTCTTTGTTCAGTTCGCGATCGGAGAGAGGATCTATCTGCTCAACGCGTCCTTCAACAACGGCGGATTCCTCGTTTCGGAGCTGAATCCGAGTGAGTTTGATGAATATTTCATTTAAAAAAGGGTTTCTGCCTCTGATGTACCAATTCCTGTACTGTTATTGAAAGTCCATGGCAAGTAGGTTGTGGTGTAGGCTCTGTTGTGAAATAGCAGGCGGTAGAGGTAAAGGAATCCTGAGAAAATCAAAGGATATCGTTGAAAAAAGTCCTATTCGCTCTTCTTTCATTTCCTCGATTGTTCCGGTTTCACGAATTTATGAGGTTAGGTGTCGTGTCTGGTCATTAATTTACGAGCAGAATGCGTCGGAAATAATCTAAATATTATAAATGCAAATGATTCAATATATACACTTTGCAGGAAACTACGAGCTGAAGCGGATCGACGTCGAATTACACGTGAGTTTTGTTTTCATTCTTTATATTCCGTGTTAATTTTGAAGTTGAAAGTCTTGACGAGTTCAAGTTTCGATTAGGGTTTCCTTTTTCAGGTCATTTGACCTGTTCAGGTAAAAATGAAATGGTCGAATGACCTGATCAGGTATTTAAATTTGCTCGACCTGACCAGGTCAGACTCCTTTGTCCGCCTATTCTGACCTGCCAGGCCATTTTGAATCTACAATCATCCCTTGCGCGGTTTTTCACAGTGAGAAATGGCTCAGCGCAACGTGAAACATATCTCATTTCGATCTATCCCTCTCATTTTTTGATGGACGAGCCCATTCCACCAGTCGAAGTGACGAGAAATGAGACGAATGGGCGCCTAGGTCACCTAATCCTCTTTTCTCTCTTTCTCATTCAGGTCGAATAGGCTTTATTCATTCAACGTTATTTTGAAGATAATGAGTTCAGGTCGCCTAGGCGCCACCTGAAAAGGGAAACCCTAGTTTCGATCTTGATGTTAGTCAAAAATTTGACCCCAAAAGTTGAAAATAAAGAGGTATTCCAGAACTTCATCGCTCCCCACTCGGTCTACGGCGGCAGTCTGGTTGTGCACGCGGGGCGGGCGTATCTGTGGCACGCGAGAAGCGAGAAACTGTATGTGGGATGGATTGGTCAGTTCATTTGCTCTCAGTTATTCAGCAATAACATGAAAAAATTAAGAGGAGGCACATGAATCGAGGATGTGGAGGTTGTTTGAGAGGGGCTTAAAAGGGGGTTTAATAAACCAAGTTAATTGCAGAGGACGACATCTCACACTGGGCAGTGGAAGAGACGCGCGGCGCCGTGCCGTCGGGGAGATACGGCAATGCCTACTGCAAGTGGGGCAGTGAGTTGATACATTTTTTATCTGTTTAATTCTCCGATGAATCGGTCTGTTAGAAGTAGGAGATCAAAATGTTAGTACAAGTGTTTATCGTGAAGGACGAGATAATCGGTTGATAGGATAGCACTCACTGCAAGTGTGTGAAAAAATGGTATCAATAGCCTATTGGCAATAGGAAGTGATGGAAAGAGCTTAATAAATGTGTCGCGTGAAACATGAGAGATAAGGGCGCGAATGGCGATTGCAAGTGAACTGTCGATTCTGGTTTTGTATTTTATTTATGTACCTTTTTTGCTGTCCAGTTATTGATTTCGCAGACTCGCTGTTCATTCACGGCGGCTTCGAGGACCTGCCCGCCGCCGTGAGTGCGGACACGTACGAACTGGATCTCGACACGAAAATATGGACGAGAAGGGATACGGTAGCCAGTCAGGTAGATTATCGATTATTGATTTTATTTTGGAGGGAAATTAGTGTCCTAAAGATCAAAGATCAAGGTTGCCTTTCCAGGAGATCCTGACGGCGTTCGCGTCGACGAATCGCTGGGACGGCTGCGGGGTGACGGCCGGCCGGAGGATGCACGTCATCGGGTCCAAGGGAGAGGCGCACTTTGTGAGTGGCTGACGTGATTGGTGTGCTATTGCATTTTAGTCGATATTTTAGTAGAATTTCTAATTCAATTCCGAAATTTTGGATGCACGCAGTTACAAACTTGGGAACTGTGACTATGCGGTTTCACTCGCAAGCCAAATGTAGAAGTGAACTCTCACAATTGAAAGTTGGGAAGACTCCGCTGAAATAAAAATTTCATTCGTAGTAATTTCGCTAAAAAGACCAGGCGACAGAGGATTTCTCAAGAATGATAAGAACAGTGTTGCAGGTGCTCGACCTATCGACCAATCGCTGGTCTGCAGTGCGGGCGGAGGGAGCGGACCGACTGCCCATCGTCTTCAACGCATGTGAGTCTCGTTAATCGTTGATCTACGTACATTTCCATTGCTCAATTGGGTATAATATTAATTATATTATAATATTAACAGTCTGCGCGTGCGATCACATCTTCTTCTACGGCGTGCCCTCGCCCGAGGAGGGCAGTGTGCTGTATCGATTGGATGAGGGGAGGAACGAGTGGGTGCAGGTGAGATACAAGGAGAAGGGATGGAGCTCCGGGTTAGAGTTTTGTGTGCAGTTGATATAGTGACGGTTTCTTTGAAAGATGGATGCACTTTTTCCAGTCTTCAGTATCCATTGAAAATATTTATTTGAACTTTCTTCTGCAATTGATCTTTGATCTCTCTCCTCCTTCAGGTGTACGCTGCGGGCGCCCGCTCCCCTCGCCTCTCGACCACCTACCAGAACACGCTCGTAGTCGGCACACGCGTCTTCTTCATCGAGGGCCAGGAGGTGGAGCGGATGGAGTGAGTAGAGAGAGAGTTTGTTTGTCCCGACCGCGACGCGTAAGGGGGGGGGCGTCGCGGTAGATTCAATTGTGATCAAAAAGATGGAACTAGCCGTGTGTTATGGTTAAGGCACGTAAAAACCTAGTGATGCAAAGGGATAAGGTACAATTGCGTTTCATCGAGTGCATTAGAGAAGTCTAACTAAAAACGAATCAGTTCCATGTGGGATTAAAGAACGAATGAAAAATATTGTTCAGAAACTATATTAATTGCGAGTTTGCGAATTTCGGTGGTCTTCTCAATCGGGGCAGGCTTTCACCGCGCGCTCAAGAGGCGATGCATTGTGTTCAATACAATTGATGCGGCATCACATGATCAACAACTATCAATCATAATCCATTCTCTTCCAGTAACGAGGAGAGCAGCGCGTCCATGTCGGTGCTGGAACTGAGTGAGTTACCGTAATCCTACCTTAAATAATATCGCATTCGACTAGCACCGTATTCCACTGTATGATCTGTATCTAGTTTTAGAATTTTTGTTGCACGCGCCTATTAGATACTTCAGCTACCGTATTATCTACGATTATCGATTGAATGTATCTATTTATCTGACTGATTCATTGTGACTTGGGTTCTGTAACGATCGATTGTTTAGAGCTTCCATACAGTATCATGTGTATTTATCGATTTTGGAGCTACCGTAATCTGACTTTTCCGTTCCAGACCCGAACCTGTTCGATCAGGCGGCTTCAGTGCTGCTGCGCAGTGAGCGAGGCAAGGAGGCCATCCGGAACGTCCTGCCGCGATATCTGTCGTAAGTTACGGTAGTGAGACGACAGGGATACGGTAGAGGGAAACAGTATTGATTTAGTTCAATTAGGAAGCGGATGATGATTAGATGTTTCGTATCTCTTTGAAACATAGACAAAATTGGTGTTTTTAACAATTATTAAAGTGTTCATGTTCGAGAATGAATCAATTTATCGTAGCTATCGTATCCAAACAAAGTTCCCTGCAGGAACCAGCTGGTACACGACAAGGCTGAGAGAAGGAGTGACGAGGAAGGAGATGAGAAGAATGAGGAAGACGGACGATATCCAATGGGAATTCTGAGGGAGATTAGGATGCTGAGAGCTAGGCACGGATTGACTGAGTGATACCCATAGGCATTTGTACTGTAAATGACATAGAACTCTGATATGTATCTATTGACCATTGATTTTCTGTTAATGATGTTACCCTGTAATAACGATTGTAAATTGCTGTCGTAGACATCGAAAATAATGTACATCACTTCAATGATAATATCAGACACACAGTTAGAATTCGCTCAACATTTCTCCCATTTTTGTTCCCTGAAAATTGTATCAATCTATTGATAGGTGAAAAAGTGATTGTAATAATTCAGTTATTGTTGTGTGCGAAGTACGGTATCTAGCTCAGCTCAGCATGAACAGATCTAGTCTTCGGGAAAAATTAAAATTAATTTCCCGGTCCGATGGATCGACATGAATGAATAAACGGATGGATCGACATGAATGAATGAACTCTTCGGTTTCATATTCTAGTCTTCGGGAAATTAATTTCCCGGTCCGATGGATCGATTGCACGGTCCATAACCAGGTCCACTAAGTTAGTGGAGTTGCAGAAGTCCAATGTCCAAAATGGACACCGTACAAAAATCACTCCGTCCATCCTCTCCGAAAAATAATTTCGGAGACCTGGAGACCTGAAAATCTGGTGTCACAAATCCTCTCGGAGTCTGAGAGGTCACTTCGGGGAACGAGACGGTTTGTCCATTTTGCACGGTCCATAACCAGGTCCACTAAGTTAGTGGAGTTGCAGAAGTCCAATGTCCAAAATGGACACCGTACAAAAATCACTCCGTCCATCCTCTCCGAAAAATAATTTCGGAGACCTGGAGACCTGAAAATCTGGTATCCTCTCGGAGTCTGAGAGGACACCCCGGGGAACGAGAAAAATAATTTCGGAGACCTGGAGACCTGAAAATCTGGTGTCACAAATCCTCTCGGAGTCTGAGAGGTCACTCCGGGGAACGAGACGGTTTGTCCATTTTGCACGGTCCATAACCAGGTACACTACCTAAGTTAGTGGAGTTGCAGAAGTCCAATGTCCAAAATGGACACCGTACAAAAATCACTCCGTCCATTCTCTCCGAAAAATAATTTCGGAGCCCTGGAGACCTGAAATTCTGAAAATCTGGTGTCACAAATCCTCTCGGAGTCTGAGAGGTCACTCCGGGGAACGAGACGGTTTGTCCATTTTGCACGGTCCATAACCAGGTCCACTAAGTTAGTGGAGTTGCAGAAGTCCAATGTCCAAAATGGACACCGTACAAAAATCACTCCGTCCATTCTCTCCGAAAAATAATTTCGGAGCCCTGGAGACCTGAAATTCTGAAAATCTGGTGTCACAAATCCTCTCGGAGTCTGAGAGGTCACTCCGGGGAACGAGACGGTTTGTCCATTTTGCACGGTCCATAACCAGGTCCACTAAGTTAGTGGAGTTGCAGAAGTCCAATGTCCAAAATGGACACCGTACAAAAATCACTCCGTCCATCCTCTCCGAAAAATAATTTCGGAGACCTGGAGACCTGAAAATCTGGTGTCACAAATCCTCTCGGAGTCTGAGAGGTCACTCCGGGGAACGAGACGGTTTGTCCATTTTGCACGGTCCATAACCAGGTCCACTAAGTTAGTGGAGTTGCAGAAGTCCAATGTCCAAAATGGACACCGTACAAAAATCACTCCGTCCATCCTCTCCGAAAAATAATTTCGGAGACCTGGAGACCTGAAAATCTGGTGTCACAAATCCTCTCGGAGTCTGAGAGGTCACTCCGGGGAACGAGACGGTTTGTCCATTTTGCACGGTCCATAACCAGGTCCACTAAGTTAGTGGAGTTGCAGAAGTCCAATGTCCAAAATGGACACCGTACAAAAATCACTCCGTCCATCCTCTCCGAAAAATAATTTCTGAAAATCTGGTGTCACAAATCCTCTCGGAGTCTGAGAGGTCACTCCGGGGAACGAGACGGTTTGTCCATTTTGCACGGTCCATAACCAGGTCCACTAAGTTAGTGGAGTTGCAGAAGTCCAATGTCCAAAATGGATACCGTACAAAAATCACTCCGTCCATCCTCTCCGAAAAATAATTTCGGAGACCTGGAGACCTGAAAATCTGGTGTCACAAATCCTCTCGGAGTCTGAGAGGTCACTCCGGGGAACGAGACGGTTTGTCCATTTTGCACGGTCCATAACCAGGTCCACTAAGTTAGTGGAGTTGCAGAAGTCCAATGTCCAAAATGGACACCGTACAAAAATCACTCCGTCCATCCTCTCCGAAAAATAATTTCTGAAAATCTGGTGTCACAAATCCTCTCGGAGTCTGAGAGGTCACTCCGGGGAACGAGACGGTTTGTCCATTTTGCACGGTACATAACCAGGTCCACTAAGTTAGTGGAGTTGCAGAAGTCCAATGTCCAAAATGGACACCGTACAAAAATCACTCCGTCCATCCTCTCCGAAAAATAATTTCTGAAAATCTGGTGTCACAAATCCTCTCGGAGTCTGAGAGGTCACTCCGGGGAACGAGACGGTTTGTCCATTTTGCACGGTCCATAACCAGGTCCACTAAGTTAGTGGAGTTGCAGAAGTCCAATGTCCAAAATGGACACCGTACAAAAATCACTCCGTCCATCCTCTCCGAAAAATAGTTTCTGAAAATCTGGTGTCACAAATCCTCTCGGAGTCTGAGAGGTCACTCCGGGGAACGAGACGGTTTGTCCATTTTGCACGGTACATAACCAGGTCCACGAAGTTAGTGGAGTTGCAGAAGTCCAATGTCCAAAATGGACACCGTACAAAAATCACTCCGTCCATCCTCTCCGAAAAATAATTTCGGAGACCTGGAGACCTGAAAATCTGGTGTCACAAATCCTCTCGGAGTCTGAGAGGTCACTCCGGGGAACGAGACGGTTTGTCCATTTTGCACGGTCCATAACCAGGTCCACGAAGTTAGTGGAGTTGCAGAAGTCCAATGTCCAAAATGGACACCGTACAAAAATCACTCCGTCCATCCTCTCCGAAAAATAATTTCGGAGACCTGGAGACCTGAAAATCTGGTGTCACAAATCCTCTCGGAGTCTGAGAGGACACCCCGGGGAACGAGTTTTTGCCCTAAAAATTGGGCAAAATTGACGGTTTGTCCATTTTGCACGGTAGATCAAAAGCGCTCTTTCCTCCCTCCTTGATCAAACTACATAGGGGGATAGACTGTGTGCTCCAACTATAAAAAAAACAATTCTCAAAAATTCGTGGTGCGATTACGGTAGAATGGACGACTTCTTCGTGGTGTGTACGGGCGCCTTTTGAACAAACAAAATTTTGAGCATCGACTTCTGTTTCATCGAGGTTTCTCGTTGATTGCGTGACTACTTTTCGTCGTTTCTCATTTCTTCCCTTGTTTTTATGCAGATACCAACTGTTGCTTGCCAGTCTCGTATCAGCTGGTGTGGTTATTGTTGTTAATCGTGGCTGATGCGCTTTGGATTGATTATCTGATGCCAACTAATTGCAATTAGTGATGTAATTTCACGCGTAATTACAGACGACGTCCTCACGGGTACGCGGTAGCGGTTAGAGGCACGACGGTCGTCTTCGATCAGCGGCCATTGAGGAAAAGTGCGTCAAAAACTGCATGAATTAAGGAAATATCTTGTTTTGCGCAAAATCGCTAGAAGGAAAAGACTAATTTCGTTTAAATTGTTTTACGATGATTGGTCTAACTGTGCGTTCTCAGGAATCAGATGGGATTGGCGCTCGCTACGGCGATTTCCATCCCCTTCCACCATGTCGGCCTGATCAACCTCTTCGACTACAATGGCACGGACAGAAACGATCCCGTCTCGGTGAGAATTTATTCCTATTTTTTGATAATCACGGTAACAAGCAACATTCCCAACTCTGATATTGAGATTCGGACAGAGATTGAGATTACTCAATTTTCTTCCAAAATGTACACAAATTTACCTTCTTATATTTTCACCACCCGGTTACGTCTTATCAGAAATGTGGTGCATCTACCGTAATCAAAGTGTGGATTCAGATTCGTCGCCGCATGGCCGGGTTGCTCGTCAGCAACCTCATCTCGATCGTATCTACGTGCATCGTGCTGGGCGTTGTGAGTGGTGCACACATCTTTCGATGACAGTGAAATGGCTGGTCCCAATCCGTTGCTGTTTGACAAATGATCGCGAGAATAATCTGAAAATTGAAAGCTCAAAATGCCCGGTCAAATCACTCGTTGCTCATTTGTAATTTTCCGAAATTATCACAACGTTCTGTATGCAGGTGGCAGGCTAGATATGTCTCGAAGAAGTTTCATCATGATTGCCCTATGCAGAACTCGATGGAGCGCGCCCGCGAAGTGTTCGGCCTGAGCACGGTGGGCATGGGCGGTGCGGCGCTCGCTGCGGGACTCCACACGAGCATACTGTACGCGCCCAACATCATCGATTACTGCAAGACCTTTGGTGAGCTTCTGGTCTGATTTTGCCCCTTGGGCAGTTTGTGTTTCGCCGTGGTTAGATGAAGGAGATGAACTTCCTGGCAATCAATTTCTTGTCTACAACCGACTCTAAAAAATATTTTCGCTCACACCTTTCCTTTAGAAGGATGAGGGACTTTAAACGGGCATGTTCTTTGAAAATGTGCACTGTGTAAATTCCACATTGTCTTCAGAGTGGTCGCAGTTCAAGCGGGACGTCGTCAATCTGGAGAACGTGCGCGACGTGGCGGTGGTGAGCCGTGCATGTTCATTTTTGCTGATTGCCAATCTTTGAATTTTTAATTAGTATGAGGCCAAGTTGTGGTTCCAATTGCCAACTGCAATTTGGGGTGTCTTATCTTTTTTCGATGAAACCTTGATTTGCCAGTTATTTTCGACTTTTTAATGGTAGAGGTTCAGTCGACAGAAAAAAAAACATCAACATGCTACTCTGGAACAGTTTTACTCACTGTGGCATATTATCCAGTTATATCTTTAATAGCGTGCATTTAAAAATATCGTGGTTACTAATCGTATCAATTTATCAGGCGCCCCTCGCCGAGGAGATCGCGTTCCGAGCGTGCGCGGGCTCGCTGGTGGCGACGGCGCTCGGCTCGACGTCGACTGCCGTCTGGACGACGCCCTGGCTGTTCGCCCTCAGCCATCTCCATCTGGTCAGGATTACTGCTCTCCATTTTGGCAGTCACAAAAACACAAATATAGGCTGTTTTTTTTGCGATTATTCCCTTACAAACAGTTCTATCTGCAAGATTACGAAAATTCGAAATATGCGTGGACACTCTACCACGCACTCTACGCACGTCTCACTCTACCACGCAGCGTGGTAGAGTGAGACGACTTGGCTGTTCGTCATCTCCCTCTGGCGAGTACGGAAGAAGGAATACAAAGTGCCATTAGATCTATCTAAACGCTACATAAAGGATCTAAAACTTGTGGACTACAAACACGGTAGTAGTTTCGTCTGTTTCTTGTTAGTTGTTGGTTAGATACCATGTTTGATTAATTGTTTGATTAACCTTCTCCGAACTATCCATTCAACGATAGTCTGTTATCTGACTTTGCCCGTTTGCCGTTTCACGAGTAAGTGATGAAGTGTTCCTGCTCGCTTTGGACTAATGCCCTAGACACGGCTGGCATACAATATTGATTATCTCTTTCCAGATCGGCGATGATATGCGCAAGGGCTACGACATGCGGGACGCCGTAATGAGGAGAGGTACTGTAATTGGGGGGAGTGTCAAATTAATCAGTTATTTCCAATCTCAGGCTTCCAAGTGGCCTACTCGTACGCGTTCGGCGCCTACGCGACTGCACTCTTCTTCCGAACGGGTGAGTGACCACTGTCCTCGGAATCCCCGCTAAACGCCGGGGGGAAATGTCATAAAAATAGGGCAACAACGGTGGTTTCCATACTCCGTAGCGTTCTGCTTCCGAGAGGGTGTTTTGTGCATTCCCTGATCGCAAAGTGCTATTGAGTTTCTCAAACCAAAAAAAATGTCACTTTCTTGGTTGGTGTTTCATCGATGCGTCAAGTAAAGATTTATTTCTTAAATCAGTGGTGGAAAGACCCCCTTATCTTAAAAAAAAGTAACAAACACGTACAGACAATCAATCAATTGCCATATCGCACCCCGCTCTTACCGTAACTCCCCACTGCCTTACCGTATCCCCTCCATTGCAGGTCATCTCTCGGCGGCAGTGGTGTGCCACATGGTGTGCAACACGTTCGGCCTACCGCTAATCGTCGAACTGCCCGCACGCCGGCCGTCCACCTACCGCACGGCGATGATCGCGCTGTCCGTCGTGTCCCTGGCGGCATTCGTCGCCAGCTACACTCATTTCACGGACCCGGCCCTCTTTAGGTGACCGGAGATTGATTGATTGACGGCTCTAGCGAGCGATTAGAGTGGTAGATCACTAGCTTCACCCCCTTCCCCGACTCTAGTCTGGCCTCATCTATCGATTGTCTACTGCTATCGATTGTACCAATTTCCTTCCCCTGGCGGTTGTTGTTTGGATCTTTCTATCCAGCTTTCACATGTACATTTTTTCCCGCACAATATCGATTGATTGACTGATGCATTTCGCCTGTTGTTGTTGTCTTTTTTGTACTCAGTTACGGTAATTCACGCTAATTGCTAATTCCTAGTTCGCCTTTCGTCCCTGTCTTACGGCCATTCCTTATAGTAGCTTGTGAAATAAAGTGTTTGACGCTAAACGGCGGAAGTATTGGAGGAAGAATCGTACCGGCACCCTGAATCGATCGTTACTTACCGTACTAACAGCATTTGGAGTGAACGTTGATTAACACAGCTTAGACCTTGTTAACAGGGAAATGAGTAATTTGGAAATGGATTTGATTTGTTAGAAACTATGAGGCCATGTTGAAACGCGAGTCGATTTCGCAATTCGTGCCCGTCGTTTTTGTGTTTCAAGATTTCCTTCCCTCTTTACAGCCCGACGACACTCCCAGGGACGGCGCGTGACGGACGAATCGCCTAATCCAGGTACAATTTAGGCCCGATTTCTGAAAATACAACCCCGATCCCGTCCCCTTTACGTCATCTCATCGTTGAATCTTTTTTCATTGAACTGCTGCTGCGCGCTTTTTTGATTACTCGTACTAGTCAGTAATAACCGTGATTGACTACATCTGCGCTTTTTGTGCTGGCGCATTAATCAAAAAGGAGTCGAGAGTAGCCAATTTCCGCTGATGCGTGACACTTTGCGGGCGAGGGCCAGTGAGAAATTGAGGAAAGGACAGAGGCTAAAGGAATAGGACTGAAGCTGTCCATTTCTTGTGCTCTTTTCTAGTTCAGGCAAAGTGAGAGACATGGTGGGTTGAGAGGAACAGAGACATGGAAAAGTATAGCCGGTGCCCTGGTGACCACCCGCGAGACGGGAGGCGGTTCGTTGACCGCTCCGTGAGTATAAATGTGAGAGAGAGAGACGGAGCTAGACGCCCAGTCTGCGCAAAGGGGACTACAACTCTATTGTAGATAGGTTCACACACTGATTTTGGAGATTTAATGCATTCGGTGGCTACTTGGAGAGTCCTATTTTCGGGAGTACTTTCTTACGTTTGAGCGAACGATAGCGTTGTTTGAGTCGATGCTATTTATATCCTCTCCAGTTGCCTAATCATGACGTAATTGCTGTATTGTGGACGCACGACGGCGTGTTTATTGTTGACGGACGGTTGCTTCCCTTTTCGTCTCCTTCTAGGGGTCTGACTCTCCTCATTTTGCATGCTCCCTCGCCCCCTCTATCCCCTGGCGATTCGTTATTTCGACCACACCACTACAATGAAGACTGCGCGGGCCAGTGACATTTACTGGTGGGGGACCTGGTAGTAAGCAAGCCCCCCCCCCCCGCTCCCTTATTTCATCTGACTATACTTGTTTGCGTGTTGTTGAGAAGCTGCTTGTTGACCCGGGCCGATCACGAGCCGTTTATTAAAGTAATTAATTGTTTGGGTATCCAGAATAGTCCTGTTATTGCGCCAATTTGCTATGGAGCACCTTGGTACGGCCATCCACTTGTTTCCTTTTCTTCCGCTTTCTCATGCAGGCCTCATTGTCAGAATAATGTCAAGAAGGGCAACAGATTCAATAATTTTCTTGAAATCTGGGTAACTTTGCTGCCTTATTGCTGCAAGGGTTTGCTAAATAGCCCGCACCTCGCACGTTCATTCTCTCATTTCCTTGCTTATTTTTGCCAAGCGAGACACGATGGTGCCAGGAAGGACCACAAAATGTCGTCCTTTCTTTCCGGCGAGAGAGCATGAGAAATAGAGAGTGCATTCAATTTTTGGACACCCTTGGTGCCAGGAAGGGCGACGGGAAGGAGGAAGGAATGCGGAAAGAGGAGGGAGGACATGGGCGAAGAACGAGAGAGATGATCGAGTGGTTTCGGGTTGCAGCAAAGAAAGGTGCCTGGCGCGAGTTTGAAGAGCGGTTTCTTGAGGGTATCCTAATATTTTTTGCCACAAATTTCATTCTTGAACAACGCGTTGAGATTCCATGTGGGTTGTGGGAGATATTTCGGGGTGCAATGGAAAAGGTGTCAGGCTTTCAAGAGATTGGTGAGACGTTTTTGAGCGTTTCATGAAACTCCGGTTTCCCTTCTTCAATTCATCGGCGGGCGGGTGGGCCTCAGAAGAAGCGGGTGAGACTGGCTAAATTGGGGCTGGACCGCCCACTCGAGACTGGCTAAATTTGGACTGGACGAGGCACGGCGAGTCGCAGCACAGATTACGCGTTATCCATTATTGAACACTCGCCTGTCTCTCGTTCTCTCGACGATCAGAGCAGCGAGAGAGCAGGGTAAATCGAGAGAGACAGACCATCCTCACAATCAGCCATTATTGAGACGGCCATTTGTGTGTTCCGGAGGCGGTATTTTGAGACCACTCTGAATGGGGGAACAGGAGGAATGGATTTCCTTACTCCGGGATGGGTGTGCCACCTCTCTTCGTGTCAATATCCGGTGCGGAGATTTTTTCCGGCCCTCTAATTTCGCTATGGTTTCTGGTCGATCAGAGAAGCGAGAGAGCATGGGAAATCTGGAAGGACAAAGACTCGAGGGAACGGCTGGAGTGCCGCGAGTAGCCAGTGGCAATACGAGGGATTAGATTTCGTAGAGGAGGAGCCGAAGAGAGCCTAACTTATACATGGCTCCTGCTTTGGTCCTGACGTGTTGGTTGCCGATTACGGTAGCTTTTTTTTGGCTGTGATCGATCCTCTGTGGGGCTATTTTTATTTTGACGTTTTCTGAAGGTACCGCATTGTTATGATTGGGGTTGCGGTAGCGTATTCTCAGCGAGATCCGCTCCGTTATTCCGCGTATCCGAACCGATTTGGTTGGCCGATTTTTGCGCGCTTCTTTGAACGAGGATCCCCATTGGGCGTCCGATTGCAAGGAAATTCCCACGTAGTGGGCTAAATGATCGTTTAGCAGCGAGAGATCCGACATTGTTTGAGAAGTGGATGTGCCAGGATATTTGAGATCGAAAGTGGGGAATAGGAGGGATCAGGGATGAATGCATAGGATGGATGGAATGGCTTTTGATCGTTGTAAGGTACCGTAGTATTCGAATCGTTGCTGGAGTACGGTAGTTTCTTGTGCATGCGGTCTTCTCTAATTGTAAGTATCGATGTGTTTCCGTTGTTTACTTTGCTATTGATGAGCGAGCGATCTAGTATTTTTACCCAAATAGCTATCGGGATGGCCCTTTCCTCGAGATACTGTTTGAATTCCACCGTTGTTTGCTGACTGACACATATCTTCGATAGATAGATAGATAGTAGTATCGCGAGATGGGGGCAACGAATATCGTGAGAGGTGACTCGTGAATAGGAAGAATGTATACAAGTATTGTTGATAAGGAAAGGGGGTTTATGGGGTTGCGGTATGTCTGTACGTCATGTGGACATACTGTACGAAAATGACTCGTCATTGGTCCGATTCTCTCCTTTTTTCTATTTTTCATTGGTGCGACAGTGCGAGAGACTGCCTGAACCGCAGAGACGTGTAGTCATTCAGTTATCGCCTTTGATGATTGAGTAACGGTTCCCTTTGGCGGGTAGGACAGACTGGAGAGTGGCAAAGGTCAAAATATAGTTGGGTTCGTGTGCGATTGTCCCTAGACCGAGTTGATGCGTTGTCTCCTGTCTATCAGACTACTAGGGAGATGGGTGATGGCTTGAATAAAGTCCTGAATAGCTTCGTTTGGTCGAACGTTTACATTTTTACCATCACTCATGCTGGTTCTTATGTACGTATTCTAATGATGTAGCTACGTCTGGGGCTAATCGCACTCTCCGCTTTTCCATTTTGATGCACTGATTGTTGTCTAGTTGGTTTTGCTGAATCATACTAGCAGGGGGCATTTGGGTTGCGTAGGTTGCCTAAATCAAGTGTAAAGTTGAAACTGTCAATTCCGTTCGGCGTTACTTTGAACAATATCAACCATACAGGCAGCGTTTCGTGGGGCTGCAGCTGCTGGGTACCACACATTCGCGCTTTCGGCACGCTATTCCGCGAAATGCAGTACCCTCATTTCCCCCCTAATCCAACCGCGCTCATCCGGTATTCTATTTCCTTGTTTTGCCCGTCTGATGCGGCTGCACATTTGGACATTCATTTGTTCTGTCTCGCTATCTCACCTCCTCACCCTCCTCCATTCTCTCCCCTTTTCTCTCGTCCTCTCCAGGACAGTTCGCAATATTCATCTGCCGTTTCGTTCCTAGTGCCCATCACATGAGGGACGTAGGTCGATGTTTTCTCCTCATCTCAAATCCTTATTTAGCGGGCACTTTCACCTCTGTTTCTTGCACCGTCTTTCGTAGTTTCCGTAAAGGTAGCTCCAGAGAATTCACGAATCTCGGTTGCGCTCGACAGCCTTGATGGGCCACCCGTGAGATTGGTACTGCACGAGCTTCATGTAGGAGCAAATGGCGTCTCGCATTGATTATGAACACGGATATGTGAAAGAAACTAGATAATACTTTTCTACTGCTTGATATTGTTCCATCGACATCGATTTGCATGAGAAATTTGGTGAGAGAATTTTGCAGTGAATTTGCATGAACAGTTAATGAAACGGCGAGACGTGATCTCTGCCACCGATTTGCATGCGATGGGGCATCTGATTAGCGAGCTAATTGATTAAACCGGAAACTGAATTTCGCACAGTTTTGCACCCAACAGGCCTTTGATGACGTTTCGTAAAAGCTCATCTGACGTGTTTTTGTTATTGTTGTTGCTTACCGTGTTTTCGCCGACCCTCTTTACCTTTATTGCTCTATTTCGCTCTTGAACGCACCTCTCGAGAGTTTGTTTTTTGCCTGCTCCGCCTAGTGGTGATTACAGAGGATGATTTCATTACCTGGGCGCGGTTTTATGGGTCTCGAACTTCGATCGATTGTGAAAGAGAAGATATTTTCTGGTTGTGATTTGTCAGCTTCAAAGTCAATGCCAGCGAAATTCGCACACTCAGATTTGTTTTATTTTTTGCGTGTTTAGTGCTGATCAGTGTGGGTGAATCAGCAAAGGCCTAGTTCCAACGAGTCATCGCACATGTTTGCAAGGTGATTGTGACTGATAGTGGAGAGGGGGAGAAACACACATGTGACTAGGTGAACCAGAGTGCAAACGTGGTTGAGGAATGCTAGACACAGCGAGAGATCGGGGGAAGTGGAGAGAGATTGATGACTATGAGAAAAATGCTGCTGATGAGGGAGTATGGGAAATGGAGAGGGCGCAGGGAGTGAAAGAAAAGGTGGATGTTATCAGCTGATTTGTCGTGGGCGGTTATTTTGAGCGAGTTCTGAGAAAATAGAGAGGCGAACGGTACTCAACCCTCTGATTGGATAGAGACTGTGGTAGATGCTTAGATTGAGAACACCGTTCGGAGTGCGAGGGTTCAAACCACACTATTTCGTGTGTGTATTCTCAGCGATCAGATAGTTGTAGAGTGTGTGGGAAATTGGGAGGATAAGAAATGTCTCCGTCTCTTCACTTTCTCTTATCTCTCGTCAGCCAGAGATGCGAGAGAGTATGGGAAATGGAGAGAGCGTCAGAGCCCTCACCTTGGAGCGTGATTAGTCTTTCTGTAGTTCCCACGCGAGAACGGTTTGTTCAGGGAAGAAGAGAAGTCAGCTGGGGGAGTGACCTGTGTTTGTATGTACGATTGCGTATGGTTTGGCGATTTCGACAAGAATATTTTCATTTTTGGTCGAATTTGTTGCGACAGTTGGCTATGGCAATTTAAAACGAAGTTTCGAATAGTTGCTCTCTAATCGGCTTTCTACTGTTCATAGGCAGTTCGAGTTCAACCGATTCACGTTTTTGATATCGAGTCCGGGTAGACCACTCGAGTGTTACATCTAGGTTTTACCACTTGTATGATAGCGAGTTCTGCGGGAACACAACTGATTCTATTCGTTCTTTTCCGATTAACGATTTATTTAGAGACTTCCGCATATCAGGTAGCCAAGCACTTTGTTTTATTGAGTTTTGTATATCTGAGTACTGTCCAGCAATGGCTCTAGTTCGGACTTGCTGATCATTGGCCGCTGAAACATTAGCTGGCCACGGGAAAGTGTGAGGCTGGAAACGGCACCTGGACCAATGTTCCCGTCTCCTCATTTCGCCTTGTCTCTCGTCGGTCAGAGGGAGGAGAGAGCGTTGGAAATTGAGAGAGACGGATCATCCATCGGGGCACTTGACACTCGCCTTTTGGAACGGCGCATAAGCAGGGGGGGGGGGAAGCGAAGCAGCCTCGAACTCTTCATTCGAATTCGACCTTTAGGAGTGCCCTCTTCCCCCTCCCAACCTTTCAATGACGTGATTTCGAGAGCGTGCGCGTTCGGCGCAAAAGGGGGCAAAAGCACTCGTCATTCGCTCTCCTCGATTTACACACTCTCTCGCCTCCGCCTATCTCGTTTTCCTTTATTGTGCCTTTGGCCACTAAAGTAAGCAACGCGATCTCTAGTATTGCCCTCGTGTCTCTCAATTGTACGTTGTCTCTAGCCGATCAGAGAGGTGTGAGAGTATTAAAAATGAGAGAGTCGGACGAGTAGGTTTGATCTGTAATGAGACTATGCAAGCGGTTTTGCGGCTGAACTGGGTAATAGAATGGGTCGAAGTTATCTGAACAACCATTGTCCATTTTTTTCGTAGCACTCGATTGACCCGTATTCAGTTTGTACCCCGATAGCGGGGACAGTGTTGGTTTAGTCCCGATGTGAACTAGGGAGGTGGTTGCAGTATAGTTTATTGACTGTTTATTTGTCTACCCCACCGCTTTAATTATTTCATCCGTAGTCCAGTAAGACTTGTGTTTCAGTGATTGATGATCTCGTCGGGGTCTTCCTAGTTTCAATTTTGTGTATTTTGCATATTTTTTTAGCTTAGCTATATTTTATGTTTCGGCTTACAATTAGTCACGATGTGAACTAGGGACGGCCGCAGTGTAGTTTATTTATTTACGTACCTAGCCATCTGATCTGTGCTTGTTTCGAGCTTCCGAATTGCACGACCTCCTCGATCAATCGCCGTATTTGATGTTCCTTCTGTTCCCAATTTTAAACGAACTCATCTTTGCTTTCGTGCTCTTCCTTATCTGATCTACCTCGGTAGTGCCCAGCCATCTGGCCCCCGCTGGTTTCGCGCGCACACTCGGGTACAGCCTGGTACGGAGGCCGCTGCGCGAACCTTGCCTCTTTCCGAGGTGATCAGATTAGGGATGACTTTGCAAGAATAGTCTCGTCATTCCGCTCTATCTTGCCAGTCAGTGATATATGATAGAGCACGGGAATGGAGGAGCGTCGGATCACGTGAAAAGTGTAGTTTCTCCGGCTCTTTCCAAGCGAAGAATCGTGGCTGATAGGAGCGGGTGGAGGGTCAGGCGTGCCGGAAGGGACGAAGCAACGTGAGCAATGTTCACATCTCTTCTTTTCGCCTAATCTCTCGCCAATCAGAGCAACGAGGAGAGCATTGCCAAATGAGAGAGGTTGATCATCCATCCCTTTACGTCTCTGCCCTTTCGCCCATGTGATCTATGGTGACCGGGGACATGCGCTCCCCCGTTATCAGTGCGAAGCTCGGACGCACTCTACCTGTCTGGCACTCTCGCCTTGCGTGTGTGTTTGAATCTCTCGATTCAGCATGCTCTCTCGCACTTTCTGACTCGCATGAGAGCATGGCGAGGGATGTTGCCGGGAATGAAATAGGGCTGTCGAAATGGTTGTGCAAGATTACCTAAAGTGGGGTAAGGTTGTCGAAATTGGGAGGCGTCTGAATCATGTGCCGCCAGTAATGTTTTGCAAGGATCTGTAGTCGAAAGAGCAGTGTAGTGATCATTGCCGCATCACTTGATAGCGTCGTTATCAGATGGAAAGGGGGGAATCGAATGGGCTGACTCTCGCATTGCTTTTCTTTCGACGAATCGCTCTTTCTTCTCTATTTTCTGATTTTACGAGACCTGATCAACTATAGTCATTTATTGACTCGATTAATGACGTATTCAAATCACGTTTTTATCCTAGGTTTTTCTCATCTGTCAAGTAGAATAGATTTCTGATCAGCCACTGTACACAGTCGGTTAGATTTTTCGACACCCCCGCCCTCTTTATTGATAGTTAGGGGAGCGAAGGGTGACCTCTTAATTTTGCCTTATCTCTTGTCAGCCCAAGAATCGAGAGAGCATTGCGAACTGAGAGAGATTGGCCATCCATAGGGGAGGGGTTGCAGGGAAGTGAATGGCGAACACTGAAGTGGACAACAATGGTCGATGGCAGTGATGGTCACGTGTGCCCCGATTTGATTGTTACGAGTACGATTAGGCGATAGGTTTATTGATTTGATTTTCTGCTTGATATTTGATAGTAAGCGAGATCAGTGTTTCAGCTGTATGTGATCCCTACGAAGGGTAAGCACTTGTTAATTGCTTTGGCGTCTTGTCTACAATATTCAAATTCGGCTCAAATTTTGGGATTGTAGATTCTGGCCGCGCTTGTGAAAATATTTAAACAATTTCGGGATGCACAGCAAGTCAAAGGGGGGAAGAAAGTTCATTTGCGTGGCACAGCGCAGCCGAGTCATTCTGCGCCGCTAGAGAGAGAATGGCGGTGTGAAATGAAGGATTTCAGCAGTTTTCGCGTGCGTTTTCGCTTGCAACTCACGAACTAGGTCGAAATTTGAAATTCGGCCGTGGATCGTTTGTGGGCAAGGAGTTTTTCTAACGTTCTGTGAAAATCCCACATCGCTATCTCATCTCGTAAAGGAGGAGTTCACCGCGGCGTGCTGAAAACTGCCGTTTCTTGCCATTTTTAGCATTTTTCGCGTGCGTTTTCGCTTGCAACTCACGAACTAGGTCGAAATTTGAAATTCGGCCGTGGATCGTTTGTGGGCAAGGAGTTTTTCTAACGTTCTGTGAAAATCCCACATCGCTATCTCATCTCGTAAAGGAGGAGTTCACCGCGGCGTGCTGAAAACTGCCGTTTCTTGCCATTTTTAGCAGTTTTTTCGTTCATTATAAATTTGAAGTAGATATCACAACTCGCAAATGGTTGTACAGCCGTTGCGTACTGAAAACAATCGCTTTTGGGCAAAAATTCAAATGAATTCAACTATGTTTCACTCTGAATAGAAGTTATTCCTTGGTCTGAACCATTTGTCATTCGGAAGAAATAAATTTCGCAATATGTTTCATCATTCGAATATGAGAATTGATGAAGAATTACGGAAAATTCGAGAGATTCTCCACCGACCGGCTCGGTGTCTCAAGAGTTGCCAAAGTGAGAGGGTGGATTTGAGCTGTGCCACGCAAATGAGATTTTTTCCCCCTTTTGACTTGGTGTGGGATGTCAGATTTTTGTTGCAGCAGTATTTTAAACTAGCGTGGTAGGTGTGTGCAGTGACTTGTGCAGCACAAAATCCACTAAAATTACTATTCTGCCGAATTCCGGGTTCTGTGATTCTGACTGCATATTTGTGCTTCATTTGTCCTGTAATTTCGTGGGATCGCTGGAAATGTTGATCAGAGTAACTTCTCCCGGTTTAATAAATATCAATCGCACTTTAACCCCCGCGATATGCATCAGCTTCGGAAATAGCAGCAGCAGAGATGTGTCAGGTGTTCTCATTTCTTGCCTTCCGCTCGCTTTTCTGCGTAGCTTGCTCATCTTCTCTTCTCAACTGTCATTCGAAATCAGTGATGTTCTGTTTCTTATTTGACAGCTGCAGGTGCATGAACCTTTGCTCGCCGGTTCCGAGGCTGCTATGTGCAGTGTTGCAGGCTATCATTAGCTCAACACTGACGCAATCTCAATGAAATGTGCGAGATTAGTGTTGCGTTTGTAGTTTACCTCTACGAATCAGGGCGCGGTTTTCAATTCGTACCGAGCCAAGTTCTATGTAATTCGCGTTGAAACTTGCATTGAAATCTCATGAAATGTTCTGGTATCAGTGACGAGCGCCATTCTCGGACAATTGGACAAAATCGGGGGTTCGACTAAAAACATATTGAAAATCGCGGGTTCTGTTTCCGAAATCGGGGGTTTTAGGCTCCAAACTCGGATCAAAATCGGGGGTATAGTCCGACATCCGACCCCGTGCTCTTCACTGTCTGGTATATTTCCCCTCACCTGCTTATCATCCTTCCCCTTCACACTTGCAAACCTCGTTGATCCCCATCCACATGCTGAGATCAGGTGCCAAGCTCTGTTCTCCGTGCGATTTCCCCCTGCAACAGCTAGAGCATCCATCAACCTTTTTGCTTCGAGAATTGGGATAGATGGCCAATGTCAGGGCAATAGACTCTTCTTCTGATCGTTGATAGGATTCCTGATTGATCATTGATTCGTTGTCGTGTTGGATTTATGTTTCATGCGTCGGCATAGAGAGTGGGTGGGTGATCGCTTATTTTAGCGAATGTTTTGATCGCGCGGGATTCGATTTAGACGCGATCACGATGCTCTCCATGGATAGTCTCGACAAGATCCAGTGGCTATGGAGTGAAAGGAAGGAGGTGATCGGGTGTCTCTTTCGCGGTTGTTTTTGTTGTTGTTTTGAACGAAAAGCGAGGGAGGAGAGTGATGAATCGATCTCAAGTGGGGGAAAGAGACAGGAAGAAAGCAAGCATTGATGGGGAATCCCAGGATGTAATCTTCTGTTTTTCTTCTCCCTGATTTCATGTGATTTTTCGAGATGTCCTTTGGGCTCGTGATTTTATTGGGTGTAGGGATTGTTTTCGCCCGGTGCCCCGATCACTACAACTTCCTGGTGTAGCTGTTATCACTTCTCCGTCGAACAGACTCTCTCACTTCACCATGGTCCCTCGCCGGCTAGAGAAGAAGAGAGATCACGGGAAAATGAAAGAGTCAGCTCATTCGGTCACTGATCAGCTTACGCGACACGAATTTCGAATATCGAAGCGACTGTCTCTTCATATCGCACGATTTCTCGTCGTGAATGACCAGCGAGGAAACTTTCTATGTGAGGAGTTGCTCGATGTTGTTATTGCGACAAGCGTGGCCTGTATCAATAGAGGCGAATATGTAATGTGGGAGCTATCGCTATTTAGCCCCAGACAGTGAAAATTCTGTTGATCCATCAACGCTGAATTCATAGAAGAGTGGAGAGCATCTGCGTGGGGGGTGGTAGGCGGGAATTCCCTCGATCAGCCCTGCCGTGTTTTGCGAGGAAGGGACAGCACTTTCTTGCTTTTCGCCCCGGGTCAAGCAAGATGGCAGCTGTTGGCCCATTCACCCACGTTCTAAGGTGCTCAGAATAGATCAGAACGACTGAGCCTTTGATCTCGACAATTTCGCGCTCGCAATCGACTGATCGATCAAGCTCCCTATTTTTGGTTGGTCTTGATTTCGGCGCTCGAGTTGTAAGAATCGGCATGCTAGTTGCGAGTAATAATGTCATCAATAGGAATGAGTCTCGTCATTACTGACCTGTGAGAATGCACAATAAAGAGACGGATTCTTCATCCCGGCAGAGCAAGCTGCGAGCTCTGTTGTGTTAGCTAGAGGTAACTATGCAGCATAGATCAATAGGTGGACGTGCCGTCGATTTGTATACACCAACAGGGTAATCAAGAGGTGCTCCAGATTGCATGTGTTTACACGGTGAAATTGAGCGAGTGATGATCTGAGCAGTGTTCCTCACTCTCTCTATTTCGAATGGTTTTTCCGCGGTGATTAGATAACGAGGGAGTGCGGGAAACGAGATGATTTCTCCCTTGATGATCTGTAGTCGATTATCTCTTCCCTGTCAGCTGAGCGCAGCGTGTGCCATGTTTGTTTGCCCTGAATTTAGTATCTTTTTTGAAACGATGAGAATGTGCGCCAATATGATAACGGGATTGCACACAGTGACGAGCACCATTCTTTGCAAAAAAAAACGGGGGTTCGGCAAGAAAATTGTTAAAAATCGCGGGTTTTGCTTCCGAAATCGGTGGTTATAGGCTACAAACACTGGGTCAAAATCGGGGGTATTGTCCGATATCCGACCCCATGCTCAACACTGATTGCACAACTGCTTACCGTATTTATTGTTAGAAATGTGTTGTTATGGGAGATTTCTTTGTTTGCGCTCACTATTTTCGAAAGCAAGAATTTCGTAATTTATGAAAATTGGTAAAAAAAGTTGTGCAATATCTCGTAATATTAGGACGCCGTTATCGTAACGTACCACGTTGGATATAATAAACCCGCTTGGTTCCATATTTTCTTATTACCGTTTTTTGATTTTGCCGTCATATCCTAGAATCTATGACGCTTACTGTTCAACACCATGGCGCGTGTTCTGAAAATAGATTCCTAAACCTTGTGCTTTGCTCTTTCGCTCTCGCATCTCGTAGTATCCGATATCACATGTGCTGCGACAGCGACTGACACTCGTTGCCTCCTCTCTTGCCCTTTGTTTCGACACGACCAATCAGTCTTCCGATCGCTCGCTCTCTCTCCTCCATCCTCCCCTCCCTCCCTTCGCCCTATCATCATTCCGGAATCATTACACACCGACCCAAGTAGCCCAGCAGCAGCACCCTCGTTGGATCCCGAGCCTGTGATCTCTCGATCGAGCCTGCTGTCTAGTCACTCGTGACTTCTCTCGGCTCTCCTAGAATCACTCACTATCTCTAGCAGCTGACAAGCGCTTGCGGCTGTGAAAAAGTGCACGACGTTGGGAGAGAAATGGGCCTGCAATTAGACCCGCGGAAAATGAGGAAATTGAGAGCGAAGCGCGATATCGATTGATTGGCGTGGCTTCTGATCTACCCTCATGTGTTCCAGTCGTTGTCACAAGAGGTAGCTTGGCGTAAAGAGTCGAATTCTTGGCTGCCCTAGTTATGCTTATGATCAGCGTGTCTGTAGTCTGCCCGCACATCTGTGGCGCTGCCCATTTTCGCGCGCAAAATTGCCGTTTTTTGCGAGGTGATTCAGTTCTTCTGCTCTCTTCTCTCCGTATGTGGTGTTCTTTCTCTTCAAGGCGCCTCCACTGTAGTCTCCCCTCCCCGCGCGTTTTTTCATGGTCAGTTTTTTGCACTTGGCCTAGAGAGAAAGAGGGGACGGCTACACATTGCGCGTTCTGAAGTGAGTGCGGTGTGGGTACAACTGAAACCAGGAGATGTAAAGATTTCGTCTGTTCATTTCATGTGTTCTCGAAATGAAAAATCGGATTCATCATTCATATTCGAAACGTCTTGGTCACTCTTACCAGTGGTCCCAAACTGATTACTAACACGGTTAAACAAACCACACCTTATGACTAGTTTGGGGAACGGACTAGTCAGCCTCTGCTCTCCGTTTTCGTGCCAGTTTGCAAAACCACAACGGTGTTTATCTCACTCTCTGCAAAGCGGATACTCTACTTTGCGAAACCCCTCCACCCAATTCGCTGTCGACGTATTTTGCGCTACGTGGCCTGTAGTTTCGAAATTTGCGCTTGCGTATTTCACGATTCAAAATGAGTCATGCTGTCGAAATTTTACGCGGAAATTGGTGGCCTAATCAGATTGCCTTTGAGAGGTAAAGGAAGACGGTTCCCTCGCACTCGTAAATCGTCCCCTGTCGAGTAGAGATGGTCTGTCCCTCACCCGCCGCCCCCTTTGAAGTTCCGCGCCGAGGCACATCACCTCTCTATCAGTCAAGAATGGCGCGGAACCCAGGGAGAGGGCAGGGACCAAACCGATTCGGCGGGGTAACCGATCTCTGCTGCTAATCGAGGCGAGTGTGACCGAAACTCGGCCTTGACTGACCCATTACCTGCACTGTTCTTGTCCCTTCTTCGTCCCCTCCCCTCCTCTTCCTATCTCTACCTACCTTCTCTAGCTATACCCTACCTTCTAGTAAGTACGAAATGTGGCGAGGCGAAAGTTTGGACTGTATCTGATCGTGGTTCATTCTGCACTTCTTGTGCACTCTCTGCCTCTTACTGTCTTCATCTATGCTCTTCCTAGCTAGTAAGTAAAAGTGGAGGCGGATTCGTTTGCCGGACAGCGATGCGTTGTTTCACGTTTTTGTCTGCCTTCGTATAATAGGATAGCGAGAGTCTTACCAGGTGTTAGGCTCCCACGCGTTATTGTTCTTCGTATTGGTCATTGAATAGGATTCCCTGATCCGATGTTATGCTGTGTTTCACCCACGTTGTATAATTTACTGGTGGTCACTAGCCTGGTGTCCGTCCCAGCCCACGCTCTGATAATGTTAACAGTGGTATGTTTTCACTGATCCACTGTTTTGGGCGGGCTTCCCCACACTGTACCTCAATTCTGATATTACCATCTATTTTTCAGCCACTGTGTTTCTTCCTTGCGATTATGCAATAGGATTTCCTGATCCGATGTTATGATAGAGGGGTGACAATGCTCTCGTCTCTATATTTATATATCGACGCTCAAAGAGATGAGGAAGCACTGCAAAGTGGGAGAGACAGATCATCCATCTAGAGGGGGGGGGCTTTCCCCGACTCTGCGTCACAACTGTAAAGGAGGTGATGATTCTCCTCACCGCCCGCCTGTTTTCGCCATCGTTCACTGAGCCCCGCTAGATTATTCATAGAAGCGTGGCTATGCGTGAGCGAGCCGGGAACTCTCGTTCGTTCTTCCTCTTCTCCCACTCGTTCTTGCTTTATAATTAGCGCTTTTGGAGGGGTAGCATTCTAGAACTTATCCAAGTGTCAGGAGAGTTCTAAAATCAATACACCCCCACTCAGTGGTCGAAAAGTCATGTCAACAGGGTTTTGCCATCGGGCACCTAGGCCTATATTTTCAAATGTTTTCGGGCACATGGACCTAAAAAAGACAAAAAATGCTTGCTCACTTGGTTAGAACACTTGAAAATTCAACCTTTCGGGCACCTACACTAAAATTTTGACAGACTTCGTCGGGCACCTCATGTTGATGTTGACATACTTTTCGACCACTGCCCCCACTCATTTCTTTGATGTTTTAGCACACACAGCTGTTCGAAACCATGCGCGTAGGCTGAAGTTGCGGAGGAAGTATTTCGGGATGCTTCCTCACCGGTCAAATATTTTTCTACCATGATTCCATGTTTCTCCTACTCTTCCGTTTTCCTCGTGATTCCGCTGCTTTCTGCCCAAGTCAAGTGTGGGCGAGATAATTGGGCTATAGTAGTAGTGCATCTCGAGAGGGAAATCTGATTGGAAGGAGAGGCTTTGTCGACTAATTTCCTTTCGCCGGATGCGTGCGAAATGACTTATTCCCTAGTTTCATGTTTTACTGAAGAACGAAGTATCAGATTTTTAAAAAAAACGACCAAAACCTTACGCGTTACCTGGCATGATAATCGTGATGCAAGATGTCACGGAATTTCCTCATTTCAAATGGTCTGTCTGTTGAGATCATGAGCACTTGGTAAAAAGGTGGAGAAGAGGCGCTAAGTTTCCCGCGCATTTTCGAGCATTGTCTGAGTGAGAAAGAAAGCGATTTGTAGGCAGTTTTGTGCGACCCGGTGCCAGGTTTCTTTCTTCAAGAGTTTCTCTCTTATCTCATTTCTCGCTTATTTTCCGCGCGCATTTCCGGCTCTTTCTCATCAGAAGGAATTGTTTGCATGCACTTTTACTAGTGTTCGGCCACGGTTTGGTTTGCGCCCTTTGCTTGCACTTGTTCAGCGCTTCACGTGTGGGATGCTTCTGTGTGCTGAACGGGTGGTGGATACACGTCGTCTGACTCTCTCGTTTCGCCATACTCTATCGCTCCCTCTGACTGGCGAGTGTGGGAACACATAGTGTTCGGCTAGACGCACTGTTGGTTTTTCTTATTACCAACGTTTTGTCTGATTCGGAGTGCTCCTATCAGAGTAGCAAAGGAGCGCCTGTCTGTCTGGACTAGCACACTTTGATATTGCAAAGATTCCCTGCAGATTACCACCGAATGCATGTATTTCGTGTGAATTTCGTGTGCAAATCGCATAGCGATCGCGGACGGAGATTTCGCGATTGAGTACAAGAGAGGAGGAGGGGAGATGGAATGCGAGGCGAGGAGAGGACAAGGGTTCTCTAAAAGATGCGAGGCGAGTGAGCGCCACATCTCTAACCGTTCTCCCATCTCTCTACTCTGTTCCTCAGTTGTTCACGTGAATTCGACCTTGTGGAAGGAGGAGGAAGGGGGAGGTACTGCTGGGTACCACCATCTCTCCTCTCCTCAGCCACGCTCGCGTTTTTGCTCGAGTGTTCAGGGCAGTCGCGGGCGATTTCGTGTAAGCCACGCCCTCAAGAGGGTCTGAATCTCTCATTTCGCGATACTATCTCGTTTCTATGACTGACGAGAGATGAGGCGCAAGGGAGAGACCAGACCTGGGTTATGAGGGAGATGCTATCTCGAGGGTAGAGAAAGTGAGAGACAATGGAAGAAGAGGAGGGCAGAATCGGAAGAGCATCCCGCATAGTTTCATCACGATTTCACCATGATCGGGCGGTGCCCCGCCTCCGAGAGCCGATGAGAATACTCTTCTTGGTGGTTGCAGTGGTGAGGAGATGTGGCATGCTCTGATGGGCAAGAGCGGAGCCGGATTTCGTCATTGTGTATGCTAATATTGCAGTGAATTTTGAAAACACAGCGATCCACAACGTTTAGCTGATTTCGTCATCATTACAACTGCTTATTTCGTCATTATGCAATATTTGTAATGCAGTTATTCGAAATACGAAAACACGGTGATGATGTAGCAGAATGCGAGCATATTGTAGCACCGATTGTCGCAGTGATTGTGCTCACTAAATGTCTGCTGGTTGGTCAATGGTTGATCTCGATTTGAGCGCCGCATGTTGTTTTTGCTGCTGACTTTTAGATGGTTCTGGAATGTGGGGCGGCAAACGTCGATAGGTATCTTGCGAAATGTGAAATGTTTTCGAAATGATTCGAGATGCGCACCTTCATTTGAGATGCTGATTCACCACAGCAAAGGCGCGCGCATTTTTGCCGGCTTTTTGGTGCTTCGTTTTGTTTTCTCGGTTGCCTTTTCCTACCCTCCTCTTGCCTCTCTTGCTCGCTTCGTTTCATGAACCCTTGCCGGCCATTGTTGCAAACATCGCCCCCCCCCCTTCCTCCCTTCTCTTGGTCTCATTATCCGCTTCCCCCTCTTCCTGCAGCTTCTCTGCAGTCTCCGACCTTTGCCCGCTCTCTATTCGCCGGTTCTGTCCCCAGCTCCGGCCGGCCAATTCCGCCAGTGCCGAGAAGGACCCGAGGCCATTCTCACCCCTCCTTTCGAATCTGTCTCTCGCTTCGCCGTGTTATTTCGCCCCCGGCTCACTTTGCACCGGAAATGAAACGCGGCCCCCGGTGCCACCTCTCTTTTTGTGGTCAAAAGGGGACGCGCCCGCGATTACTGCCATTTTTAGATTGAAATAGCACCCAGTTTACTCCTCTGGCCGCTGTGAAACGTATGGTTCTATGATTTTCCTTTCCCTCATTATTAAATTTTCCGAGCGGTTCGAAACTTTTGATGACTAGAAAATGAAAAAGTTCTGGCTTATGATTGGACCCTATCGACGTCATTCCAAGTCCTGCTCCTTGCTTTTACTACACTACTCTACACTACTTGATTAGCCAGCTCGTAGTTTATGGCTGACTAGGGGAGAAGTGTAGAGTAGCAGTAGAGGAGAAGGAAGGAGGGGATTATTGCATCGCGAAATTGCCCCCTAGGCTGGTGACTTGATGATGTTTTGACTCAACATACACACACGAGTTGCCGGGTTGCGAGGCTTCGCGACTTTGATCTGTGTCTTGGAAGACCTTGCAAGCCCACTCTTTTGATTGTTTTTCTTCCATTGGTTTCGTTTCTCTTTCCTCATTAGCTCATTTCTCCCCTCCATCTCCTCTCCTTTGCTCGTTTCGAAACTGACGCAATCTCGGGTATGAGAAGCACATAAAAAGGGAGGAGGGATGGGAAAGGAGATGAGCGAATATCTTTGCGCAATTTTAAATGGCGCTCGTGGGAACGGACACAGGAAGTTGGTGCGTTTTCTTTCTACAATGAAGTTCACTCCTTGGCATTAATCAATCAATTTATCATATCAGGAAATTATTGCTAGATGAGGATGGGGGCGAAATCTTCATGGGGCATTAGCTTAGCGCTTTTTCGCAAGTCTAAATACGGATCGAAATTCTTTCCATTTATGCTCCATCGAAGCATTGATCAGGATCCCACACAGGCTTGAAAGTGCGCAGTTAGGCGTGTTGAATCATCACCCCCATAATCGAGTGCGAGAGCATTTGCACAAGCGATTAACTGGTACCCCGGTCGACCGAAGTTGGGGAGGAGAGTAGATTGCACTCTCCTACCACCTCCCGTCGCCTAGTTTGACCAAACACGCACACTCGCAATCTGTGCTGAGGTGCGAGTGGCGAAAATGAATCACACAGGTGGTGTTGATCTTGCTAGTTTTTTTTTCGCTTTTTGCGTGTATGAAAAGTGTCTATCTTGAACCCCCGCAAGATTCGACAAAAGTGTCAGAGAAGACGGCCGAATTGTAGTAGTCTGAATCTCGAGTTGGAGAATTGCGGGGCCCGACTGCGTTTTTTAGGCTGGTACCCGCCAGCGCGAGCTCAAGTGATTCTGGCGATAGGCGTGCTGTTCTGGAGAGAGACTAAAGAGTCAAGAGCGCGGGTTTCTGTTATGTCGTTCCCGGCACGTTTCATCTTATCGCCTCGTCTTTTCTGTAGAATGTGGGCGGAACGAAGTGAACGAAAGGATGCGTTTACTGCTGATAGCGAGCATTTTTTTGTTGAGGAACGGATTGCCCTCCCTCGGAGTGCGTTTATTACGTGATCTCGCCCACTGTTTGTTGTGATAGAGCGATGGCTTATCAGCACAGCAGTAGCTCTAGACGAGTGATGGTTAGCATACACACAGGAGTGGATCTATCACTGTGATCAATTTATCTCTCGCGTTCCCCCGATATCTAGGGGCTAGAGATGGCCCCTGGGATAAGGGAGATGGATCGAGTTTGGATAAGGAGAGCTGATTGCGCCACCAACTAGTACGCAGGAGCCCGCGAGCCTTATTGACAGTGACAGGCCGCGCAAAGGTGGGAAGTTGTCGGACTCTCTCGAGCTTGAATAGTCTCTAACGCTATCTTACCCGAGGGGTGAACAGCGTTCATTAGCTATCCTGTGTGATAGAAAGGTTTAGGCAGTTGGAGGTCAGAAGGAGTTAGAGAACGAGTCGATTGGAGAGGGTTAGAGAAGGAGTGGAACAGGTGAATGCTCATTAGATGCGATAAGCAAGTCGCGGCACTAATCTGATAACGGATTAGAGGCAGACTGGAACTAGGGATGGCAAAAATTGTCTGAGGAGACCGCACCGCGCGCGCGCCGCGAGACAAGAATGAGTCTGAGAATGGAATGATCGAGCGTTCTCGGACAACAAATTGTCTTTGAGAAAAATCGTTGAGACAACAAATTGTCTCAAACATTTTATCACTATTTTCGAGTGGAAATCAGGTGCAAAAATAAGACAATTGCATAATATTAGTTTAATATCGTTCTGAACATAGGAGTGGTTCCAGTACATTGGTCGTTATCTTAAGTTTGAGACATGATAGAATGGAAAGAAACGAGAAGAGACAGGGTTAGATAGTGGTCTCAAACGTGATCTACTGTTCAGAATGAATCTAAAAAGATATATATTAGTTTTTATAAACTCTATGCGAGTAAGTCAATCAACAAATCGCATAAAAAAAACGCAAACGACACTCAATGAAAGTCAAAAGGTATTCATTTCAAACGGCATCACCTTATTATTCATAATATATTGCAATTTTTTGCAAAAAATTATTTTGAACCACCTTTTTATCTCCATTTTGAAATTGGGACAACAAATTGTCTCAGACAATTTGTTGTCCGAACTTTGAGACAATTCATTGTCTGAGACAACGACCGGTCCGAAAAGTTCGGAATGAAATTGTCTGAGACAACGCAATGGACAATTTTTGCCATCCCTAACTGGAACGCAGTTAGCAGCCTGTCACTGGGAATAAGTTGCAGATTGGGGATACGGTACCATTTGCTGATGTGCAATGTGACCCGAGTCAAGCACGATTTCTTGTTTTTATTTTTTGCAAAGGGCATTGTTGATGGGCTGCCGTGCACAATCTTGGCGAAGGGTGTGAGGATCGAAGTGGATTCGCTGGGGGAATAGGATGGTCTAATCCGTTTAACCCTTTTTAATTCACCTCTCATGAGGTGGATTTATCCTTTCTTTTCTTCCCCTACTCGGGAGCTCGTGAGAGGTCGCGCACTCATCTGCTCAACTCTTACTTTCGTCCTCCCCTCCTCACCTCTCATCTGTAAGGATCGGGGGGGGGGCTCCCGGCTGACCCAGAAAGGTCACGCCCACCCTCCCTCCTTCCACTCTCGATCGCATGTGATTCCCGCGTAGCAGAAAGAGTGTATGGGATCCTAAGAGGGACAGAGGAGGCGGAGGGCCTGAGATCCCTCTCTCCTCCACCCTCCCTCCCTCCATTCATGCAGAGTGACCCCGGGAGGGAGGGAGAGACGCGCGCGAGCGGGAAGAGATTGGCCCCCCCCTCGTCCCCTGTAACGGTGCGTGCCTGGCTAAGGAACACCCGTCGTCTTTTCCTCGTCTCCTTCCTTTTTTTCGTTAGAATTATCGTGAGATTATTTTCAATTCCACGCGTAGCTGACCTTTGACGAACTGAGTGGAGGGAGGAGGGAGGAAGAGGCCGGGAAGAGGCTAGTGATCTACCTGCTCTCCTCCCCCTTACCTCTTCCCTTCCTCTCTCTCCCAGACAATCAATACGCTAACCAGCACATTGAGTTTGCTGAGCATTTGAAACGCACGATATGGCGAGACGTGTGTGTTCTGACTAATGCGGAGGATTGTTCATCGCGAATTTGCAAGGTTATGGCTGGACTCTCTCTCCGTTTCGCGTGCTATCTCGAGGAACTGATGATTAAGGATTGCCCATAGCTTTTTTTCATGATAATTATGGCTAAGGTCGTGTTTGGAGTGCTATCTCGAGATGAATGGCTCCGTGTTAGCAGTGTTGGTGATCATGTTCTGGCTTTATTTGCATTCTGCAAGGCGTGAATAGGCGCGCACACGTGACGAGTGCTTTCGTATGGCAGGGAGATTGACGTGTCTTGGTGCTATCAGTGCGAGTACCCAACGCGAGGCAGAGAGTGGAGGATGATCCGCTCTATTTTCCTGTCTTTTCGAGGATTTCTGGGGCTGATAACGCATGAAATAAAGGCAAGAAGGAAGTAGCTTCGATCTCTGAGAGCCGTTTTTGTCGCGGTTGTTTTTTTTTCTTGCATAAATGTGTTGTTTTGGTCTGTGGTCGCCGGCAGATGAGGCTATGGTTCCGCACAATCCGCCACTGTTTATGTATGAGTGGAAAAAATATTTCCGAAAACTGCCGCTAATCCGGATGCAAACTCGGCTGTTGTTGTGTGTTGGTAGATGAGGAAGGCACAACGCTAGGCGGAACTACAGAAGTTGAACCCATAAGTAGCCGTGAAATACCAGACAGCCTTTGTTCTTGCATATCATACATGAAAAAGTTATGTTTCAAAATCCTACGAATGCGGGGTATGTTTATGAAAAAGACCTTGAAAATCGACTAATTCTGTGAATGCGGCATATGTTTGCGAATCGTAAGTAACATGCCTTGTCAACGAAAACCATAAATGCGGCATATGTTTTCAAATTCCAGGTAGTTTTCCACTAGCTTTTTCATGTATGTTGCATATTCGAAATTCTCCGAATAATGGTCAAAACAGACTAGGCGGAACTACAGAAGTAACGCGGAACAATCGTGATCTTGGCTCGCGGCGCGCGCGCTTGTTTTTGTGGTCTCTGACCACTCGGCGGGATTATTGTTTAGCTCGCGTTCTCTCACCATTTCTGCCGATTCGTGTTTGGCAAAAACACATGCATGTGCGAGAAAATGCCTACAGGAAGTCTCCAGTGGTCTGTGCCGCCGCGTGTTTTTCTCGCCGCAGCCGTCTTTCCCTCTACAAAACAGACGACTTGTTGTTTTGGTCTGTGGTCGCTCCGGAGCAGCACACGCGGAGAGAGGAGGGAGACGATATTGTCTGGAACGGCTTCCCCCCCCCCTGCGGCATAGCGCGTTTTTCGAAAACACGTCGTCTGCGCCTATAGGGAAGTCGTAGATCTCGCATTCGTCTTCAGCCATGACTATTTTTTTTTCGTACAAACATGTTGTTGTGGCCTATGATCGCCCAAGGGGCGGGACTATTCCGAACGCAATTTACCACGATCTATGCCCGCAGTGTCAACGGGGAACCCCTCGTAGAGCAGGAACTTCCTCGCTTCCAGGAAGTGGCCATCGGGCCCCGCCCCTCGTGTTTTTTTCGCCATCGTGTTGTCGTGGTCCCTGGTCAGTCTGCCGTCGAGTCGGTTGCGTTGGACAGTCGATTGGGTCCGCGGTTCCTGGCACTCAATCTACTTTTGGTCCCGGGGCATACGATTTAGAAATAGCTCATCCTATGATGCTTGCTTTTGCTGCCAATATGCAGTGATGTTGACGTGTATTCTTTCTGTCGTCTTCTGATTGCGCAAGCAAGCAACGAACACAGTGGGCAATGTGTGTGCAATACCTGATTGTTGGTGCGATTGGCCGATCGAGCGAGCGAGCAGAAAAGGCGTTGCCTTCTTCATATTATGATGTTGTATGATGTATACTGTTATACAGTGACCACAATGATACTGAGTGTGCAGCTAGGCAAGAAGAGCGAAGGACGGAATCACAATTGCCTCATATCTTCGATATCAAGACGACGCACAATCGTAGGCACCAAATAACTGCCACTTTAACGCGCACTTCTTTGCGTCGTGTAGCATGAGGAAATAACACTGCCGCAATTTTCTCGAAATTAGTAGTAGACTCGGGCAACCGATAGCATTGAAAATTGTAGTCAATTTTCTCGAAGATTCTTTGCTGTGATGCCCCGGATTCTTGATGTATTGTAGTGACTGGAAATAACACGTGTCATTGACCTCGCTTATCTCCCATCTACTCACCACCTCCTCTTCCAGCAGTTAATTTTGTAATGCACATTTCATTTCACAATCTGATCAGTGAGATAGCGTGCCGAATCGAGAGATCATCTGTAAATTTGGTCGAAATACGTGAGAGGCGATTGGTCGAGTGTGTATCGGAAAAGATACGCATCTTTTCCACTGCCTTTTTTCGACCCTTACTGACTGACACGATGGGGAAGAGGTGAGCATCATGTGACTAGTGTAGTCGAGCGGAGTATCGATCTGGGGGATACGGTAGGATCGTGGTAGGACCCCGGGAACAGGTGCACCAGGGACTGTAGTACCGCGCGGTGCTAGCGCATAACCTAGATGTTATCTCGGCGGAGGGGTAGTGGAGGGGAGGGAGCCAGGTGATTGGAAAGAGTTGGATAGGAAGAGTGACCCCGACGACCAATCTATTCCTTTGTCACTAAAGTCTTCGCGCGCCAAAGTTTGTAGGTCAACTGAGCTTTTTGCTTGCATTTTTGTCGCCTGAATCACTTCGTTTCTTGCTTCCGCTCTCTTTCTCTACATAGTTTTGTCACTTTCAATAGCAGCAGCAGCTTCTATCTATCGCCTCCCCCCCCCCCCTTTCGATGTTCCCTTTTCTCGTTTCGTTTCGATTTCTCCCCATTCTTTTTCCTTCCTCCCTTCATCATTTCAGCACCCTCCTCCCGTTTGATCACCCCTTGTGCACATTGCCTTCCTCTTTTGATCAGTGCTCGAAAAATGAACCGAGATTTTTGTTCACGTGATTCGAGAACCCGTGTATACCGTACCCTGCCCCTACCGTAACTTATTAATCAATTCATTGCAGCTCACACTCGCTCACTCAACACACCCCGTTGTGCGGGTACGGTAGCCTACCGTAGGCAATCCATCGACAACGGCGTACAGACGGTATCGCATACTGACTTTTTATTGATTGTTGATTGTGTGATTCGGCAAATGGGAAAGTTCACTGAAGCACCAATCCAAAAAGCGACTGAGAAGCACCGGTGACGAGTGAACTTTCCCCCCATTGCCGCTATCTGTCCATTTTTGCTTGTCTAGCGCTAGATTGCACGTGATTTCTCGAATTGGGGCTCCTTATCACTATCGCTTTTTGACCGGAGACGAGATGATTTGATCACTTGTAGATAGCAGTCGAAAACCTGGCTCCCCCTTTCCCCGCTCTCCATTTAGTGTGCTCAAACTAGGAATGGCTCTCCTAACTTCGCGTGATCTCTACCATCACTCTAAGATGAGGGTGTGAGCGAAATGAAGAGACCGCTTCTTTCCAAGGCGTCAAATAGTTCGAACGAGCGATCGTTGACCATTCTCCGATAATTGCAGCAAATGTATAGCTTGAACTTATCGAGAGACGACTTGCAGCGGCGAGTCCTTTGATGGTCTTTCGAACAGCGCCGACGCCTGTTTTGAGTGACTATTATCTATTTTGGCCCCGTACCAAGCAGTGCCGATCGGGGCCAAAAGTGACTGTTTTTGACTGAATAGACGAGTGGATTTGCTTTCTCGACGAAGATCAGCCACATACGTTTCTCATTAGAGAAGCGAAGCAGAGGCAGCAGTCAATGAATGGGATTTTGTCTCCCTCCCTCCGCCCCATCTACCCCCCCCCCTGCAGAGCGATGGATTCTAATGGATTTCCCTGCGCTGGATTCGATAGCCTCTGCTTGGATTTAGAGATTTATTGCGCCTGATTCCCAAGAATTTCGCAGCTTTTTTTCCGGTGGGAATTTGGGATTAGAGGAGAGATTGCAAGGGATATCTGTTGCTTTGCCGATATTGACTGAAGGGTGGAGGGGGTATCTTGAGTGCTTTTGATCCCCTTTCTAGCGCGCCGTCTCGCGGTATAGTGTCAGAGGGCAAACATTAACGGGATACGGATCAGTCCCACCAGCTCGCTCGCCCGATTCAAGTATTGACGATCAAATAGAAAGAGAGGCAAGGCGAGTGAAGAGACACCAGAGACGCAGAGACTGAGGCGAATCCGCGAATGGAAAGGGGAAGCGGGACGAAACCGTGATCGATCGCGAGTAGGCTGGCTTACCTGATCTCATAATTCCTCACGTTTTCTCAACATCAGATCACTCTTTGTTCTTATTATCGGAATTCCGGGTTTAATTCCATCAATAGAAGTCATTGTTAGTTGAGGCGTCCTTAGTGAGTGACCTCACACTGCCCCCTCCATAAGTGGCCCAGCAACTATCACTGTTCTGCATTCATTGGACCCAATCGTGCCTCCCCCCCCCCCCTGCTTCCCCTTCACCCTAGAACCCAACACATCTGCCCCGAGTCACTCGGAGTGGAGTGTCAGATTGTATGTGGCTGGTGCTACTCGCATTTCCTTCCTTGCTCCTCCTCCCCGCGCAGTATCTGACCTGTAAGAGGAGTATGATGGGCTATGGAGCCAGATGTGGAGCTGGCTCTCCTATTTTCATATTTTAACCTGTGGGCTAAATTCGTACCTTTTCCTTTGTACCGAGCTGCTCTCTTTACAATCAGAAAATCAAGAGATCATGGGAAATTGAGAGAGGCAGACCATTGCTCCCCGCCCCAGGCTCTCTTTGTTTCGAAATGGGCTGCTGCTCGCTGACGCCAGATTGCACCCTTTCTCGCTTGCTTCACCCGTCTTCGTCTTTATTTCCCACCATCTCTCGCTGTCAGGCTAATGCCTGCCTTTGTTGCATCTAGCCTCCTCCTCCTCCTTCTCCCTTTCTCCTCGCGCTCGCTTCTCACGGCACACCACAAGAGTAATTTATTAGAGTGGTCAGCCAGATTGGGCGGCTCCTGACCCCCTCCTTCCTCCCGAAATGGAGGATTTTACTCGCGCTATTTTTGCCTCCTCGATGCCTTTTCTGCCCACAGATCACGAGAGATTCGCTGTTGTTGGATCAGCTGCACATTATACGGTTGTTGGTTTCTCTCGATGCCTTTTTTCTCGCGAGGCAAAGTTGTTGTTTCTCGACTTACATTTGCCGCACAAATAATTGCAGTGCGTGATTGAGTTGGAGCCTGGTGATTATTGTTTTCCACCTGCTGCCTTTTTTCTACCTCGGGCTTTTGGCTCGCATTTGATCTCCATGATTAAGAATCCCTTGCGACGGGGTGTATGTATCTTGGAACCCCTGGAAGCCCTCGGATTTGCGGTTCCCCTCAGGCATCTTGATTTCACATCGCGAAGACAACAAGCATGTATGTATCTTGGAACCTCGAAGGCCCCTCAGGCGGTGTGTGTGACTAAGAGGGCGCACTCGAGTGTTGAGAATGAGTTGCTTGAGTGAACGTGAGAACGCGGGAGAAAGAGGGGAGAAGGAGTGGGAGGGTTCTCGGAACGATTTTTCGGACAGCTTTGCTTGCCCGCTCATGTGATGGAGACATTCCTCGTGAATGTCACGTGAGCATTCCGTCCCTTCTCGCCCTTAAAAGTTTTTCGAATTTCACGCCCAGGAAAGGACGGGGAAGGGAAGAGCCAAAATTGGAACTTCCGGCGTGAGAATTCGTGTCTTTGTGGATTTCTAGCAGTTAGCAGAACATAACAGTTCCTACTTCCTTGGTCGCAGCAACCAGCCGCTCCACCTCCATCTGTTTCCACACTCGCGACAAGGAAAGGAAAGATAACGAGTAACGAGAGATACAGAAGCGGAACTTCCGCTTACTACACGAGGAACTGGGCAAATCGCGCGAACGAGTAGGCGATCTCTGTCACGCTCTCCGCGATGGCAACACTATTCCGCTCCGATCTGAGCATCGATACAGCGCGTGGGTCACGCAGATCCTCTGTGTCTCAACCCGTCTCGACGTTTCGATCGCCCCCAAAATCCCGCTGCACTTGTGTAGTGGAGGGGTCACGGTGTGAGGCGAGAGTGCCAGTGGATCAGAGTGATCCATGAAGTGATGGTCGGAATGGAAGTTCCTCCCCGCACAAGGCCGTCCGAGGTCGAGATAGTTCGGCGATGTGTTCTAGAAAGTACGCGAGTACAAGTGCCGTGGACCTACCGCCCCTGTCCTTTTTGGATGATTTCCCCGCTTGCGAGGAATGGCGAAAGTGGAAAGAGGTGTCCCTCTGTGCGTCCTGCTCCTATTTTCCGGCCCCTTTCCACTCGTATTTTGACCGTGCTATCCCGGAGTTGAGTCATTCTTTTTCTCTCGCACTCGCTGCGGGATAGGGAGGTCAAGTGGAACGTTCTTGTTGCGAAAAAAAATTTAGTAATGCAGATTACGGTAGGCGAGCGTTCTTTCGCAACCTTCTCCTGGATGAGTGTCCCCATAGTCCCTCCTCCTCCACTCCTTTGCATGAAACTACTGCCCATTCGGATAGAGTGGACTCAATTGAGCGCGACGCGAGCGCGCCCGTCTCTCACTTTCGCCTGCTCTCGCCTTTCCCGCCATCCGTCTTTCTTTCTTCTCCCTCTGTCCCTCATGCGGGGTCTCTGTTGCCCGAGGGTCACTCATCAAGGAAGGGAGAGGGAGCCTGAATAGAGGCCTTTACCCCCTCCCTTCCTCTCCCCTAGGAACCACAGCCATCGATTGGTTCTCTGGTTCTCTTTCCCCGGGTCTCTCGAATTTCCATGCTGTCTCGCCTGACATCTGCGCAAGGATAAACTGTGCGAGTGAGGGAGAAGCGAAGGCCCCACATATTGGAGCAATTCCCTGTTTTTCTGTCGCATTTAATGATCGTATCGCTTGATCGAAGGATGCAGAACCTTGATCGATGCCCTCTGGGAGTAGTTTAACCCGATGCATGGTTTTCGTCGCTCATTTCGCAATGTTCTCTCGTTTCTCTGACTGATTAGAGATAAGGAAAAATGAAGAGAGCATTGCTCTTTTGCTCCATAACTGCCAGTAATTCAACACTCGTTGTATAACTGCCGGCGCCCCGCGCTTTTTTCCAAAGCGCTTGTGCTCTCCGTGGATGTTATCAGGTTGTATACTCAGCTTTATGAGCGAGCAACGGGGCACAGAGTTCCGAGAGCATTTGTATCTAACACACGCGGAACAATTCCGCTCCCGATTTTGTAGCCCATTCATTGCCGATTGTGCTCAGTCTGTGTCGCTGGTGTCTGGGCCCGGATTTGATTCATTCATCGTCCCCCTGCCCCCTTTCCCTAGTAGCCGCCACACCTGTAGTGTGTGGTCGACGGGTACGCACAAGAAGTCCAGCAGGCGTTGGTTGCTAGGGATCCCAGGACGGACTCTCTTCGTTTCCAATGATCTCTCGCAGCGTCTGACCACCCAAACAGCTCTCGGAAGTCAAGTGAGCTCTCGGGAAATGGAGTAGGGTTGCAGTGGCCAGAGATCAACGATACGCGCTAGTTTCTCTCGTGCGATATTGCATTCTTGGTGATGTTTCGAAGATCCCTCTTCCTCTTCCAAGAATCCAAAATGTTGACTGATTCTCGATTGCTTTTTTAGTACTTTGCTGATCGTATTTACCTCTTCCTCTCTTCTGCGATTGTTCCGCACAGATCGCTTACCTTGTTGCCTCTTTACTCTCTCTTTCTTTTTTCCTCCTCCCATCTGACTCCCCTGATCTGCTCCCTTCCTTCTATTTCTTCCTTTCCTCTTTGCGTCGTTTACTGCCTTCGACCACCCCACCACCGTCGTGTAGCTAACAACAATCAAACAAATGAGGTCGACTGGCGCGCACGGGGATTTCGCTCTCCCTGTTCTTCGTTTCCTCCGCCTCCTCCCGCTCTTGATGCTTCTCACAGTTCGCTTCCATTTTGGCCAATTTTTTTGTGATTTTTGTCTCGCTATTTGGAGCCCTGCAATCCCTGTGGTTTCGAATCGTTTGCAAGAGGAGTAGAACGCGCGCGCGTTCGCCCGACGTCGCACTTTTTGTTGATGGCGCATGCCGCCACCCAGGAGAACTGACGAGACTGTTGTTACAGTAGATACCCGGGATTGCACTCTTGCTGCACCCTAGTGCGCGATCTAATCTGGGGTTCAATCACTGGAACTAGGGCTGCCCGAGTGCTGAATAAGTTTTTGCATCTCGCGTGTTCTATCAATCGCCAGTGTGACGGGAGAGTTCGGATGCAAGAATGGAAAGAGAGATGCACCCCTCGACGGCAACCTCCTCCAGAAGGCATCATCGTTGTCTTCAAGAAAAGGAGTGGGTTGTTGACTGCTTGTAAAGAGAGGGGGGGGGCGAGCGCGTGACCGCGGTTGTTGTCTGTGTGTTGTGTTGTTTTGGCACACACACACACACACGGGAGACGCGCGCCGGAGAAATGGGCTGTAGAGCTGTGGGTCCCCAGAATGGAGAGGGGATAGGACGAATGGGTCTAGGGGAAAGGACGGTTTCTTCTACTCGAGAAAGGTCTTTGGCACAAGGGCACAACAGTAGTTCGGCCGACCTACGAGTAGCTCCTAGGAGCAGGATAGTTCAAAAAAGGACGTCGGATTCTCGATCATTCTCCTCTCGATTTGCCCATTCTTTCCTTTCCTATCCTTCTAAGATGAGGAGGACGAAATGGGTCCCATGAGGGTAAGAGAGGGACATTTGTGAGTGGACGGGGAACTGGTCGGGCAGATGCGGGTCGGCTGAAATGGAGAGCAATCATGGCTTGCATGCAACAGTGCAGATGAGCGAGCAGGTGGTACATGATAGTGATGACGATTCGTCAGTCGACTCTTCATTTTGCATGATCTCTCATCTATCTAACCGACGAAAGAGCATGCGAAATGAGGAGTGCATTTAATTTTGAACCCCCCATAGTTCACCGTTGATGGCAATGGGAAGTGACGCGCAGGCTCGATGATGAGCTCTGATTCCCGGTATTTATTATTATTATTATTAGCGGGAATAGCTACTGACGGCGTTAGTCGTTACTTCTGTCTGACGCACGCACTGTTTCTCGCGCCTAGACGACGTCGATGGTGTGAGGTAACAGTAGCAGCATCGTCTTAGGCGTAGATTTGCGCGCTGATTCGGAGATATGGGAAATAAGAAGAAAGTAAGGCGCGAGAAAGCCCCGACGGCATATATGTGCGTCACAAATCGGACACACATACGCGTGTGAGCTAGATCTCTAGTCGGAGAGACGGCTAATGATGATGGGGGAGATGATGACACGGGGAAACCCCCGAGAGTAGGGAGAATTGAAACTTGATGTATGGGATTCCCTCGAGGAGGTCGGCGATCGAGCGAACTTAACCATTCCCTGAGCTGGGATAAACAGTGGGCTGTGATGTTCACAGTGCTGGGAGAGGAAAAAAGAACTGTCCCTTGTGGAAAAATGACCAATATCGACTGATGTCTGTAAGGTTGTTACTGTATTGCGAAATCGAGGTTGTTTATTCCTTTAACAGCTTAGTAGTCGTTGCGAAAGGAATATAGCTCCTCGTGCCTCTGCCATTTTAGGTATGTATATTTAGAGGCAGAAGCTTTACTTGTTGACTGCGCAAGAAAGGATTGTGTGTGTGATTTCGTACCACCTGATTTGGGGGCGATTACGGTAGTCCATCGAAAAATGCGCGCGAAAGGATGTGAGAGGACCGTGCACTACTGTCTAATAGACTCGCACTTTACGGATTCCGCAGGAAATAGTAATAGGCGCGCTACTGTTGTACTTTCTTTGTCATCGCGTTCATACTCAATTAGGCTGTAGTAGTAGTAGGGGCCCGAATAGGCGCGCTCAAGAGTGCATGCAGTCTGTCTGTCGCCGTAGATCATCAGTTCATGTGATGTGTAATTTGGATAAGTGATAAATCTCCCTCCCCCATATCCTCCCCCGCACCCACACTCGTGGCAACTAGTGGTTAGCGGGGCGCGAATATGTCGCGATTTTGCGCTATCCAACTGATGTGTGTAGGCGAGACTTGATTGGCTTCATAATCCGCTCGAGCGGAAGGCCGAAGGAAGCTACAAATATCAAGAGTGCTTGATTGGTGGTCTGCCTGATCTTTAAATTGCCGGCTCGAAGGATATGAAGTTGCCGTAGCTGTAGTCGATCCCTGTTTCGGGCAGACTTGCACTTTGCGCCATGTGACAGAGATGCCAGTTTTGTCGTCCCTTCCTAGAAGGCAGCCGAAGAAGCATCACGAGACTTTCCCCCTCCCTCACTCATTTATGGGGCAAACCGGGGCTCTCAGCGGCGTCGGTCTAAAAGTACACTCGCACTTTTGGTGCTACTGCTGAGCTCGAGCCCTAACCCCATTTCCCCCAGAATAGGCCCAAAGTGCGAGTTGGCTGGAGATTCCGACGAGAAGCTCTGTGGATCTTTCTGCAGGAGGAGGAAAGTTGTCCCTGAAGGACCAAGCCCCGAGGGGTAAGCAGGGAGGGAGGAGGAAAATGGAGTTCTGTAGACGAACGCTGTCCGAAGAGGTCGAGCGGGGAGCGTTCGAGCGAAGAGTGGAGGGAGCGAAAGAAGGAGAGACGACGGTCGCAAGCCACAAGCAGTAAACAAACTACAGAAGAGGAGAAACGACCGACGTTCGTTCGATGAATGATGAAGGGAAGGGCAGGACGGCCGAACTTTATGGTACAAACTCCCAATAATCCCTCAATAATGGGAATATTGGAAGCGGTGCCAAGGAGCACAAGGCGATGTTGACCATTAGCCAGGATGTTGTGAAATATTGGCGACGCCCGTGTGGAGATCGGAAACCGGGCCCTGCCTTGTTGAGAGTACCCTCGTCTCACAATAAGAGTGGTGCCAGGCAGCAGCGTCTGGGGCCAGGCTATTGATGGAAGCCACGAGGCCCCGGAAATAGCGACGCCGCGCGCGCCTGAAATTTGACGCAGTCCCTGGCCCCTCGGCGGTTCCGCGAATGCATTAGGCCTTGTGTGTGCGTAAAGATCAGGCGAGAAAAAAAGGAAAAGCGCGAGGCAGGTGGAGCGATGATGTGTTGTTTCCTGCTCGTTTCACACTTGGCTTCTCGAAAATTCTGAGGTAGTTCCTGGGGAATGCCAAGGTAGAAAACAAGCGAAGAGGGGAGATGTTGTTGAGGAGATAATTGAGACTACACTCGCTGATCTTTGTGAAAACGCCTATGATGGCAGGCCGGAAGCGAGATTCTGAGAAGCGAGAAGGCCACGTTGATTGGGGATAATCGCATCTACGTGCGCTAATATGTAAGAGACGATTAGCGTGATAAGAGCGAGTGCGCACGTACGTAGATGCCTAATCGGGTGACCTGTTTGGAGTTTACGTAGATTCGAAGAAGCCCCCCCCCCCCCCGCCTCGAGTTTCAAGCCCACGGGCCCCCTAAACTGCGTCACATTCGAAGAATCTCTAGGAATTTTGTCGAGAAGTGTGCGCCGGTTTTGTGCCCCCCCCCCCCCTGTCCCCGCCGCACTTTGAGGCTGGGGGGCAGCAGTAAAAAACTTGAACTTGTGGCCCCCAAGAGTCCCCGGGCTGCACTCCATTCCTCACTCTGTCTAGCAGTAAGGAAGAGGGGAAGGTCTCAAGCACTTGCGCTGGAAGATACTGCTGCAGCTGGCACGGCAGTCTCCAGAAGAAGAAGCCAGTACAGTTGCCCTTTCCTTGCTCCCGGTTAGCAAGAGAGGGGAGTAAGAGCGTGCTCATTTGCGAGAGTCAACCCATACTGCCCTTGCGAACTGCACTTGCGCGCGAAGAAGTTACGTGCTACTCTAGAAGGAGTTTGTACTTTTGGACGACGACAGAAGTAGTTGTGGTGCCAGGAGCCGATTGCCATAGGGCAATGGATAGTAATGGATACTACTAGTACGGTGTGATACTGTTCTGTCCCCAGACGGATACTTGAGGAACCTCTTGTTTTGGTTCCGCTTCCTCCTTCTCATTATTCCCATTTTTTTCCTTCCCTAAAACAGGGAAGAGGAACTGTCTGAAGGCGCGTGCATGTCTGCGTCTCTGCCCCCCTCGTTCTCTCACCGGCCGGCTCTGAGAAGACGACGTTCACAGAACCTCTCGGGCACTCTGCCATCTCTGGCCGCTCTCGCACTCCTTCTCGCTGTCGCGAGTCTCGAGCCAAGGGGCGGGCCGGAGGGAGCCAGCGAGAGCCGAGAGGAGCTGGCAGAGAGACAACAGCGAGTGAAGAGGCGGCAGACGTCGAGGCATGCATCAGCTGAGCGTGTCCGGCAAGGACAGTGCGAGCGCGTGCGACAGGAGGAGAAGAAGGGGCGGAGCCTTCGCTCCCCTCTGAAGCGGATGCCCTCAGGGGCAGCCAACGGGGAAGAAGGCGGGTATATAAGAGCGAGGAGAGGAGGCCGACCCGGTCAGTCTTCTTCCTCCGAGTCTCGAGCCTGCCTTCCTCCTCGTGCCTGCTCAACGCAGAGGAACTGACTAGTTCCGACCGAGAGAGGTTGTTGGCTACCGTGTTTCATCGCACGGCTTATTAGTATGAGGGGCAACAATACTCGTACTGCATATGCTTCTTCATGTGTGCGACTTTCACTAGTGACTGCCGCATAGGCAGTTTGCCATTTGCTCGCTGCTGTGCTTGCTTGCATCTTGCTTCGCATGTCTCCTTCCTTCCTCCTTCTTCCTCTTCTCACTTTTGTTTCATTACCCGCCTAATGCAGCGGCGGCGGCGCTGGTAGTGTGTTGTTGTCAGCAGATTAGCCCTGCAGGGGTGGTTGATATACTGCTTAATGCGCTTACCGCGAACGTCATGTTGAGTGTTTTTCGGCGTGTATCGGCTAGCGTACAGCTTGTGTGTTTGTCTCTCTGCCCGCAGTCGTTATTGGAATGATGATAGCTTCCCGAATGGCATCATATCAAGATTATGACGCATGTCGGAGATCACACGCGCCTTGTTGTTTGTTTGCATGTTTTCGGCGTAAGAGGGGAAAGGGTGTTGTGAGGTGCCAAGACGCGGCCCCCTCCTGCTCCGGGCGGCGTATTGTTTAGTGCGCTGCCGTGCTGACCCTCGCTCTCCCTTCCTTCCTTTCTTCCCGCGTCCTCGAGGGAGGGATGGAAATAGAGGAGGAGCGAGCGAGCGGGAGAAAGAGACACACACACAGTCATTCCCGTGCCAGGACAAGCCGCACGTGGTTTGTGACCACTTGCGAAGAGAGAGAGAGGGAGGAGAGTGGCGAGGGGCAGAAAGGAGGGCGGCAAATCAGCTGATGGAGTCGAGAGGCGGGCTGAAGGTGGTTGGGAACTCGGAGGAGGGTTTAGCCCCGCAGTGATCTCGCGCAGTGTTTTCACTCTCACGATGTGATGTGTCTCTGTTCTCTGTGTGTGTCTGTGTTTGACCACGGGATCTGTCTGTATCCCCCCCCCCCCCGCCCGCTCCCGTTTAGTAGGAGCCCAGAGGCGATTTCGCCACACCCTCACGAAGAGGATGACTGTGTGTGGTGCATGCATCTTGTGAAAGACGTGCGGGTTCTGAATAGAGAAAGGAAGGAGAAGGTGATCTCTAAACGCGGCATTCATGCGCGCGATGATGATACATCTCTTGTGTTGTGCGCATGTGTGCGCTTCCCCCTATCTCCACCCCCACACGCGAGAGTTGTTCGCACATATCATCGTCGTCGTCGTCGTTTTTGTGATGTTGCTTTGCTCACACTCACTCTCGCTCGGTTCTTTTCTCAACCGGGGTTAGTTTTCCCCTCCCCGCCCTCCTCTACCTCTCGCCGCCTAGAACTCTCACTCTATCGCATCGCACTAGAGGCTGTAGCCACAGCGGGCCAGCGTGAGTCACCCAGCCCGGGCCCTTCCTCCTCCCTCCTCAACCACCGCTCACTCATACTTTTCGCCTCGCGCCTCTATCATACTGCCTGCCCAATCGCTCTCGACCTCTCTCTATCATATCGTTATTCGCGCATTGCTGTCAATTTTCGCACTAGAACGCGCCGTCCTAGATAAGTGCGCCCGCTGGCGATGCTAGGTGGTAGGTGAGATTTGCTCCTGGCAGGGACGGCTAGTCAGTCAATATGGAGATGGTGTGGTGTTCTCGCGTGTGAGCTCTGACCCGACGATTCTCGAATTCGTATTTATAGTCAAGGGGGCGGAATGGATCACGCGCGCGGGCTGTTCTAGTAGGCGAGAAGATGCGTGTGTGTGTTGTGTATGCAGACGCACAGACACGTCGACGATGGTTGTTGTGGGGGGGGGGGGGGGGCTACACCGTGCAGCAGCCTGTCTGCTCACTCTCTTTTACTCCCTTTTACCCCCTCTTTCTCTTTCCCTTTTTTCACCGTCTTACCCCCCTCCTGTATTTCTATCTGTATCTTTCTCTCGGTGCCATTTCACTTGTTACTCCTTGTTCCTTTTTCCCTTCCTCATCGTCCCTTCTTCTTCCCCATGCCACCTTATTTTTTTCTCGCGTGTTCGATTTTCTGCCGTGATTTTTCCCGTTCTTCTCCCTCTCTCTCGAGATTACTCATCCGATTTTGTTGCTGTTGAGCGTTTCTTTCTCTCGCCATTTCCCCCATTGCCCTCACTGATTCGCCCGTTCTCTCTCTCGCTCGCCGCCCTCGATCAAAAAGGGATGATTCACAGTATTTCAACCGCCCGTTTCCCCCTCGCTCCCCTTCCCCCTTCCCCCCCTCTCTGAACCCAGCCTGTACCGTTGCCTCGTTGCAGTGAGCCCACTCGAACTCTCAAGCCTACTACAAGCAGGAGCATCCGAGCGAGTCGCCTCAACCGACCCGCCCGATCGCATTCAACCGCAAGTTTCCCCCCATTTCCCTTCTCGATCCCTAGCCAGTCCGTCCCCACCGGGCCGGCACCCGCTAGTCACGACGGCACGAGAGAAGCGATCGTCCACTGGGTCAGGAGGAGGAGGAGTGAGCGGCACGCGAGAGATATCCGCCGAGCCGAGACTGGAGGCAACCATGAAGAAGGCCAACAAGTGGGTTTCATCGTTCCATTGGTTCCATTGGTTCATGGTGCAAAGCTGAGAGTGAAGAGAGCAAGAAGTGCCAGTGGTTCCTGTGAGTGAAAAGAGGAGTTGTACCAGAGGGCGCGCCCGGCCTCCGCAATATTTGAATCGCGCGCGAGACTAGCGTCTATAGTCCATTCTAGACTCCTTGATCAGCTTCTTTAGATTATTGGAATGAATTCCGGAGGCTGCTCCCTTCTAATTCGATAATCTGTTCCGATCCCGTTGATTTAATCTGCCCCCACTGATTGTGTCTCTATGTTATCATATCTCTAGTGCTAAGATCGCGCTTCCGGCCCTTTGGCCCGCAGAGAGCCGACTCATCCTTTCGAAATCTCGGCTCAGAATCCCCCCTTCTCTTCTTGCCAACTGACTGAAGAACAAAACTGAAGGGTTTCGGTCAGCTGAGAGGAGAAAGGAGAGCGGAGATTGAAGGGGAGGAGGCAGCTCAATGGCCCATTATCTCCCTCTCCCTCACTTTGACACTCCTTCATTGACACTCACTTATCAGTTACTCTGTGCATGTGATGATAACAGTTACCGATGCCGCATGATCGATTGATTGATTGATTACCTCTTGTTCTATATCGGGAGTATTGCGCAATACTTGTTCTTCCCGAAGAGCAACTTTGTTATTACTACTCACCTTAGTAATGCATAGTTTCGAAACGTTTCGAAATTAGTAAGCACCCGGTCAATGGGTGCGCGCGCTTCTTGAGCAATGCTCACTATTTGTCATGTTGTTTCTAAAAAGTTAGATTGCAACGAGAGAGCGTGCGAATTGGAGAGAGTTAGACGAAAAATCAGCGATTTACGGTCGTTTCCTGCAGGCAACCGGCGCCGGCCAGCGCAGCAGCAGCAGCAGCCGCCTCGTCCTCATCGACGAACACGACGTCATCCGCGTCCGCGAGACGAGGCCAGAAGACGCTCGGCTGGTTCCTGTCCGAGGTACGGTAGGGTTACGGTATCATCGATTTTTCATGAAAACTTGGACATTTTGTGTAGTGACTTGTAAATCACTGGATTACGGTAGTGCAGAAGAATACGGTAGTCTTTCGTTGCAGGAGCTGATAGAGAAGACAGGCAACGCCGCGAGCGTCGCCGCGTCGCCCTCGCCGCCCGCGCAGCATCGATCGATGGCCGGAGGCGGGCATGTGAGCGCGGAGGAGAAGAAGAGACGGTAAGTGTGCGATTACTGTAGACGAGCTATCGAGAACTGACTGATCACGGTAGTCAAATGGGCTACGATATAATCTCATTTTGTGCAGCAGGGGCGGCCGTGGACAGCGGCAGCGCAAGCTCACGGAGAGCCTCTCGACGGCTTCGGAGGCCAGTCTGCCCATGCTCGAGGGAGATGAAGTGAAGCAGGTACGGTAGCCGACGGATACCACCGATCGATAACTGATTTATTAGCTAGGATAACGGTAGCCACGTGGTAGACTACTATCGATAAGTGATCTATTTCACGCTAGTGGTTTTTGGTAAAGAAACTCCATCGGTGATGTCAAAACTGTATCATTATTATCGAGTTTGGCTCTTATTAGCTGCCGCCTGCTTTCGATTTCGTTCTTTCGTTTCGATTCGGCCCCTCGATTAGGCTAAGGGGTAAGAGAGTAAGTAAGTAAGAAGAGAAGAAGAAGAAACATCACTCACTCATTACTAGAGGGGTCGAGTGGCAACACAGCGCCGCGCAAAACCGGTAATTGAACAAGTTGAAAGCAATGAGGGGCAAAGTGACCATAGGGAGTGGCACGGAGCTTGCAACTTTGGGTGTATTGCATTCGAAACGGGTTACGGTAGGATCGAGGGCTACGGTAGCGATTATTGATTATTGATTTTCTCTTCAGGACCCAACGCTGCCGTCGTCCGATTTCTACGTGTACGACATTGCCTCCGACGGATACTACTACGAGCAGAACGGAGCCAAGGTACGGTAGACTACGGTAGTCGATCGACATCGATCGATCTATAACTGAAGGGGTACGGTAGCTGCAAGTGGTTACGGTAGAGACTTATCGATCGATATTGCAGGGATGGCGAAGGCGCCTGCCGCAGGGCGTGCAGACCAAGAAGCCCGCCAGCACCACGCCGACCCCGCAGCAGACCGAGGTACGGTAGCTTTATCGATTATTGATTTTTTATCCGGGGTTACGGTAGTTGATTGCTAAATGTGTTTATTCCGTGCAAGGTGCGTCGTGTTTACACGCGCCATGAGCAAGGCGTTAGCTTAGTGCCCTGTGTGCGGGTTGATAAGACGGGGAGTGATGTCAGTGGTACCGGAAAAGGAAGGAGAAACAGCGAAAGGTTTTCGAAAAGGCGGTGATGATTCAGAGAAGGAATGTGCGCGCGTTTTGTTTAGAAACCACCACGTCGAAAGCACGTGATCTGGAGCGGGCAAGAGCCAGGGCTGTCATTTAGTCACACTCATCGCACACGTTTTGTCACACTGCTCCGGTTCTAACTCGTCAGCCGTGAAATTGAACTTGGCCCTCGTCAAAAAAACGAGTAGGAGATCACGTGAAGAGTAGTCCTGAGTTTGATCCCGGACGGGCGAAAAAAGTAGAAGGAGGCAGTAAGTAGGCCGAGCGGTTAGAGGAAAAGGGCCGAACTTTGAGAACAACACGCGACGGGGAAGAGGGAAGGGAGGGAAGGGAGTGAAGGGAGAGGCGCGAGTCGCGAGAGGCGAGAGCAAGGCGACGAGAGAAGTCGCGTGTAGAGAGAGGGAGAGAGGGAGTCGCGACGAATCGCGCAATTGAAAGGAGAGGGAGCAGGGAGATGACTATGAAGCCCCTGCTGACTGACACTGACCAAACGTTTATTTACCGCGAGCCGCCGATTTTCTTTGACCTATCTCGTGGTCGCGTACAAAACATACTCGTGATAGGGGAGAGACTAGAGAATATTTTGTCAGCATTTTCACTCTCGGGCACAGAAGGCGATTTCGCAATATACGGCAGTCGGCACCGGAACCGAACATTTTCGCACACACAGACTAGAAGGCAGAGAAAGTTGTAGTTTGTGCGCACGTCGAGAATGGGGAAAAGAAGAAGGAAAACAGCGCTCAGCGAGCGCGTGGGGATGGTGAAATATTGCGCAAGAAAATCGATTCCCGGGGATCTACAGTAACCAGAAAACCACCATTTTTGAAGTTACAGTTATCTGCAAAAATCGATAACACTACGGTAACCTTCTTTTCGTTGCAGGAGCTCGTGCGTCAGGCGGAAGCGGCTGCAGCAGCCGTGCAGCGCAACCATATGAGCGCCCTGCAGGCAGCGATGGCCCAGCCCACGGCATACAACAGGTACGGTAATTGTTTTGAGGGGGATACGGTTGGAATACGGTAGTGTTGATTAGTAAGTTTTCATTAGAAATTATTTGAAAATAGTGCTTTGGTAAAATTAATAATTTTTCATTAAAATTTACTTGACATTTTTTTGTGGAGTTTTTAGCTTTTTGCATGAACGCTGAAAATCGATAGTGCTACCGTAGTCCTCCGCGCAAAGTACGATAGATGGTTGGTCGGCTGTTGTTGTGTGTGTGCGGCTGCGGTTGTGCAAGTAACGTCGATGACGTCCGTAGCGTTGAGGCTCACGCGGTACAGCGCGAGATAGTGGGGCAAACGAGGAGGGCGCAGACGAAAAAGAAAGCGAGATAACGTGCGAAAACGAGAGAGCGGACTTGTTTACGGCGCGCCACTTTCGTCTCTAGGTTGTTGTTGACGTGACGCGCCGCGTGCTTATCGCTGGAAAGGAGTGACCAGAGAACAGCGACGAGGACTTCGTCTGACTCTCTCACTTTCCCATACTATCTCGCCTTTCTCTAGCCTGTCTTTTGAGTCATTTGGAGACAAAAATGGTGAAAATCATGGCGAAACATTGCAGATACTACGACGCGCCCTCGGACGGATACTACTTTGAGATGGCTAGCGTGGACGGATGGCGCAAGCGCACGGCCGCGCCGAGCGCCGGCGCGCCCGCCGCCTCGTTCGGCCGCATGCCGCCCCCGCTTGGCGGCCGCGCCGCGTCCTACGCGTCCACTGGCGGCATGCCGCCGCAGTTTGCGCCCGCATACGCGGCGCAGCTGCTGCAGCAGCAGGCTGCAGCCGCTGCCATGCAGGCAGCGCCCAGCCAGAGCTACGGAGCCGCACTTGCTAGGTGAGTCATCCTTACTAAAGTCTTGCAAATAAGAAACATGCGAAAAAGTTGGTCGTTTTCAAGAGGAAGTACAAAAAGCAAGAGATTACGGTAGCTGATGCGGTATTGATTGATTGCCAATTGCAGAGGCGAGCTGCCCGCCAAGTGCATGATCGAGTCGTCAGCGTCGTCGTCGGTGTCGGACGACCTCTCGTATCCGTCGCTCTCCCGCCCGACCTCGCTCGACCTCACCACCATGGGCGCGTTTGGAGCTGCCGGATCCGGAGCAGGTACGGTAGCTAATTGATTTTCAAGATCACGGTAGCTGGTACTTACGGATGGATGTACGGTAGTAAGGCTCGTTATTGAGTGCAAGGGTACGGTAGGAGAATAGGTGTACGGTAAATTCATCCATCGATTTTGCAGCCGGCGCAGCGAGAGATGGCGCTCAGCAGAAGCAGGAGGACGCCTTCTTCCAGTGGAACGCCGACAAGTTCATCGAGGTAAGGGGAAGATCGAAATTGATTTGATTTTCGAAAGTGCAGAATATTGAAAATGCAGAACTTGGTGACTTGGCGTTGCAGTAGAGGGTTATTAGTTACGTTTTCCTTGAAGGAGTGATAGTGTTCACAAAATAGTTTGAGTTAAATAATACATTCGCAAGGAAACAAGGAACTAATGAGACTAGGTGACTTTGCGCTGCTGCAATATCATATTTTCAATGGCTTGTCATGATTGCAATTTTGTGTAAAGAGCAATAAGCAATAACTATTCGCAGGAGCTCGTGGGTCAGTTCTCATCTGGCTCTCGTCTCGACGCCTTGACCGAGTCGTTCGGTCCCTCGGGAGCGGAGCTGAAGACTCCCGCGACGTCGATGTGGGCCCGTCGTTTCTCCGCAACCACCACCAGCTCCACCTCAGGAGCCGTGACCGGAGGAGAGGAGGAGGACCAGGTGAGGCAGAGCCGGCTTTTGTCGTGATGTACGGGGTTACGGTAGGGCCGGGAAAATGATGCAGCCGGCTTATGGGGTGGTGTTGACTGATGATGATGGTGGGATTACGGTAGGACACGCTCAAGGACTGGAGTGATGGAGGATGGTAGGACGGTAGCTGTAGGAGAGATCAAGGAGTACGGTAGCCGAGAGGATTGACTGTAGGAGAGATGAAAGACAGGAGAAAGGAGTACGGTAGTCTGTAGGTTACGGTAAAGGTACTGTAAAGGTGTGGGTATACGGTAGATTACGGTATTGATTTTTGCAGGAGGAGTACGCTCTGACGAAGGAGCTGGAGAACATCTGGAAGACGCCGACGCCTGTTCAGAACTAGAAGAGCAGGGACGGATATCGGATGACGTCATCGAGACCTCCCCAGACCACCCACGTAGTAGGATAGGACCACCCACCTCGTTACCCCCGCCTCCCAATCATTCCCATTAATGCCCCCCCACAGTAGAAAATCGCAGTTATTTGATACACACACACATAATATTGCTTATTGATTATTATTACACACTTCGTCTCTTACACTATCGATCATCTCATCTAGAAACTTACTGTAGACACATCCATACCGTAGTAGTACAACACAGACACACACAGCTAAACATTCACTTGCATCCCCCCCCCCGATTCCTAATTCCTTTCCCAATTCGGTATTAGCCCCATGTATTGATGTGCGCTCCACAAACTACCAATTCCGAGACACTAGCCCTCAGACCCGGTAACTACAAAAGCTCCCATCGATTCTGCGAATTCCCAATTTCACTTCTTTCCCCCGCCCTGTACCGATTCTTTTCTCCCCAATAGTTGTATCGATTCTGAATCGATCGATGCCTACCGTAGTGTTGCTCCGACGTTTCCCATTGCTCGCACCACCCCGTTGCACCCCCTCACCACACCACCCAAGTAGACTACTGATTAATTGTTAACTGCCCCCCCCCACCCTCGTTGCTGTAGGCACTGACTAATAGGAAGACTCTTCACCCCCCCCCCCCCACCTAGACGACTAATGTTACCGTAACTACCGTATACGCGAGATGGCATATCTCTCTTCCATTCTCTTACCTACCGTACCGCCCATCTAACTCTACCGTAGTTACTACTATCTCGTTTCGTTATGCCTTCTCTCCTTTTGTGTAGCCCTATAGCGGGTATTCCAAAGCTCCACATCCGAAACCCCAAAACTCAAACATTCATCAACCCTTCCACACTCAATGGCTGTTCGAAATCGTTGATTTTCGCGTTTGACCCGCCTTTTCCCGGCTCTGTAAAGCTTCGGCTGCTACCCGTTAATCTTTGTAAATGTAAGTGTGTTTATTTCGCTCACTCCCTTATTTCTTGATGCGTATTTCGTCTGTCCCCTCCCCTACACCCACATTTGAGACACACCCCTCACCACCGCACCACACCACACCAACCTGCGACACTACTGTAGACTCACACACAACAGAACTTCCCACACACCAATTGCTACAATACCGTAGTCGAGATAGCCGTAGGCGAATACTGTAATATGATAGTAGTCGATCGATTTTCCCCCAACCCGTTACCCTCAATCGATAACTAGTGTCGATTAGGGTTGTCCTGTATTGATTTGACGATCGCAGACAATGTTGTACAGAAGTTTAATTGGTTACTGTAGGCACTTCCTTTCCTTGCTCGAAAATCGATATTTCTTCTCTCCTGTCCCCTCCCAATCAGTATCGAAGCCTTCCCACACTTCGATCTACCGTAGTAGTTTCCCATTGATTGATAGTTCCGTGCGACCCACCGTTGGTGTAAATATATGCCTGGACCCCGATTCCAACTATCTGTTGTATACTGTATTAGGTGTGTGCGCGCATCGCGTATCGATCAATCCCGTAGGTAGATCCCAGTTGTGTCGACCCCTTCGTCTGTCTGTTTCATTGTTCCCCCCTCCTCGATTTATCGTGCAGAAAGAAGATAAAAATCATGTTGAAATGTGTGTTTGATGATGTAATGGGACAGAAGAATACACCAGAAAACACAAAAACAGTAACTTTATCGATTAGTTGTACTGAGAATATCACAGATTGAGCAATAATGACATCAAAGGGACAGCTAGGGATGATGGGAGTAATAACATCACGTGAGAGAATTTACGACGCACTCGAGAGATAATGAAGTAGTTGCAAAAGGTCTCTTGCTTCGGAATACTCTCTGGTGGGTCAGACAGCACGAGAGAGTACGCGAAAAGAGGAGAGTCATACAATTACTCGCAAGCAAGTAGCACTGAATAAGTTATGCAATAGAGGTGCATTAACGAGAGGGAGCTAGATGAAAGATCGGTAGATAGATATAGATATTATAATACTACTATATGTTATACTACGATTATGCTTCTCACAATTTGATAACAAAGTGTGATACAGTACCGTAACCTACACGCCAGAGTACAGGGAGAAAAAGTAGACGTACAGTAATCCTACGGGGTACAGTAGGAGGATCTTCTTGCTTTCTAACTCATCGACGCAAAGGAGAGAACCGGCAGAGTAGACGGACCAACCGATCCCGACGAGACCCCAGATGGAAGAGATGAGAGGGATACTGTAATGGGGATATTGATTATTTGGAATGAGGAATTGTTTGGTTTTTATTTCATCGACAAATTCGGCCTCGAATTATTGAGCCTACGAACGCTAATCTCTATACCCATTCATGAAACACAAAATCGAAACATCAAAATAGAAACTATTTTGTTTGTGAGTGCGTTTTTTTGTAAGAGATGTATTGAATCATTTTAATTGAGACGGAGCCTATCGAGTATCAAGAAAAAGGAACGCTGTAAGCCTAAACGAAATCAGTGAAACTCTAATTTCACAAGGTTGTGATATTCACGCAGACAATTGAAACTGAAATCATTCTAGGGTTTCCCTTTTCAGGTCATTTGACCTGTTCAGGTAAAAATGAAATGGTCGATTGACCTGATCAGGTATTTAAATTTGCTCGACCTGACCAGGTCAGACTCTTTTGTCCGCCTATTCTGACCTGCCAGGTCATTTTGAATCTACAATAACCCCTTGCGCGGTTTTTCACAGTGAGAAATGGCACTGCAACACGTTAAACATATCCCATTTCTATCTATCCCTCTCATTTTCTGGTGCGCGAGCCCAGTCCACCAGTCGAAGTGACGAGAAATGAGAGGAATGGGCGCCTAGGCCACCTAATCCTCTTTTCTCCCTCTTTCATTCAGGTCGAATAGGCTTTATTCATTCAACGTTATTTTGAAGATAATGAGTTCAGGTCGCCTAGGCGCCACCTGAAAAGGGAAACCCTAAATCATTCTCCTCTCTATAGCTGTTTTTATGAATACATATAGCAACTCCAATTCCATCGGTTTCCCCGATTCCTCCCCCGCTATTGTTCGTGACATTCCCCCCATACATTTCCCTTTACATATCACAGATTACTGTTCTTCGATTGATCTGTGTCCATCTACGGTGCGTTCAGTCGCACTTAGGGCTCTTTCCTTGTTCTAGTCTATGCCCTGGCCCGCCCCGCCCGTACTCTGGGGCTCTTACCCTCGAATCTTCAGCGTTTGCAGTTGTTTTCGGGCCGCGACACGGCCGCACTATTAGTGCTGCAGCTAGGGGATACAAGAGGCATAGAGCGCGGGGATTCGAGAGGATATAGAGAAAGAGACGGCTTGGAGTAGAAGCGGGAAAAGGAAAGGGCTCAGGCAGTACCCCGTAAACAAAGAGTACATGGGCACAACAGCGAATAGCTCGTAGCAATTGTGGAGGAACTAGGGGGAACTATGGGAAAGGATGGAGAGGGGATCCCATATTAAAGAAAAATAATGCAATATAAATATTTTTGTCAAATAAAAATCGTGAGGGTTGGTGGAGAACTATACGGCTAGAGTAGAAGCGGACAAATAAAGGGCTCAGGCAGTGCGCACGTAAACAAAGAGTACATGGTCACGACAGAGGAATAAGCGGGGGAATGGCCGAGGAGCTAGAAGATGGTCAAGTGACGGGGATCGGATATTACTGTGAAAAAAATAAAACATCGAGTATCTTTTGAGAAAAAAAGGTTGGGCAGAAATATGTACGAAAGGTATCGAATTGAGAGCACAATTGTGAGTCTTGACTATGCATGGTGGTCGATGCATTGCGAGTAGAGAGGCGTTAGGAAGGTATATCGATGATGGAACACAAATCAAGCATGCGCAATTCCGTTAAAAAATTTCCAGAATTTCGATAGCGCGTCGCCTACGAATAAAAAAAGAAATCACGGGCATGATTGGATGCACAAACTTCCAGGTTTCTATTTAAACAGTGCATCGCAAAACCACCTGTCGAACGATGATCTAATTGTAAGGCTTCCTTTGATCTATATCACTCATGGTATTCAACTTACTCACTCGGCTACAATGAATTGTATCACATAATAAACTGGTTTAAACACAATTTACCGTAAAGACCAAAGATCAAAGATCACTCACGCGGACATGATCGGGTTGAGGAGGCCGATGACCACGAGCGGAATGAGGCAGTAGCCGACGATGCCCAGTACTTGCGAGTATCCGACCTGGATAATAAAAAAAAGGTAAAGGTGTATCCACGTCAAGCGATTTTACGTCGTGAGACAACGCTAGGTGGGACCGACTGGTAAGGCCAGCTGTTAGATCGTGAATGGATCCACGGTTAACATAATGAAGTGAAACAGATACCCAACTGGTTTACTGCCACCTAGTATTGTACTAATATTGCGAGGAGAAATTGTGAGTAACCGATCAGAGCAATGATTAATAGTGATCGTGCAACACAAGATCAACTGGCGCGTGTTTCACGAATTTTGTTAGATTTTAATAGTATTTCTCTGGCCTTACCATTCGTAGCAATAATACGCCTGAGCGAGAGATATTACAGAAACAAAGCAGCATATAGTCAACTGGTTACAGGAAAATGTTATCTGCATTTGATTCTACACAGGCCAATTCGTCAAATTGAACGGATGGTTACACAAATTGAATTAGCAGGCATTCAAGTTAATCGATAATCTACATATTCTATTTCTTCGCAACAAAAAAACGCTACCATACCCTACCTCTGATCAATCAATGAATCCTACCGTAATCTACTCAATCAATCAATAATCAACTCACGTCTCCTCCGAGTGCGCGCGCGAGGAAGAAGACGAAGAAGGAGCCGCAGAACCACATGGTGAGAATCCACGAGACCACCTGCAAGGTAAAAAGAGTTAAGTCACTTCCACAATCAAGGTGATTTTATACTCGTCAAAAGACTACGCTTGGTGGTGTTGCTTGGATAAGGGCAATACATGAATAATTGAATAGTTAATAAAGTTCTAATTATTGTATAGAATCAGAAGCCATGAAATCATCGGCTAACCTCGTTGAGACAGGAATACTAATAATACATGAAACAACAACTAATCGTGCATTTTTTTCACTAGAAAATTGAATTATTCAATATTATAGTAGAATAATATAATAGTTGGTAAACTGAGATCTACCAATTAATGGCAATAAAAGAGAATGGTACACAAAAATTCAGTGTCTCGAAAAATCTAGTTTTTCATACCGACGGTGATACCAGGGGTATGTAGATAAAAAACTCACTCCAATCTGTCCGTAGATGGACAGGAGTGCATATGCGAGCACGACGATGAGCGGACCCCAGAAGTCGGGCGACTCGCGCACGATCGACAACTAAAGAATGAGCATAGCAATTACAGATAGCTAGGGTTTTCGCAACATAGTGGGCTTTTTTATCGAGTTGGAACGTGAGTGAGCAATTTTTAAAAATCAAATTTCAGAATTTCGTACGAACATGTCAGGCGAGATACCGCCACGCAATAGTTACGGAAAAATACTTGCAGTTTTAGTTTGGCCAAGGGCCTACAGGAGGCAACATCGTTTTTGAAGGTATCCAAACGTTCAATTCACAGAGGGACTGTGAAAATTAATAAGATAAAAAAATACCTTGAGGCGGAAATAGGGCAGGGGCAAGAGCACGCATCGGACCTGAAAATGAAATTTGTTTACAAATTTGAAATAGTTGAGAAGTAAATTCGGTGTGAATTCAGGATTGAACAATGCTTGTCGATTTTGTGCTTCGCACTGGCTACATTAGTTTTAGAACTTGCAATTAAGCAAATAGCAGTAGCTTGCTTATGTTATTTTGGAACTAGCTCAATCATATCGAACAGTGAGGGAAAGGGGATAAAAAAGGGGAAACAAAATAACAGAAGATTCAGAGGAACCAGGAAATAGAAGATTATGCCTAACTAACCTTGTAGTAGATATCCTTGAGGTCGATATCGAGCTCCTCCAGCAGAGGCAGCTGCTCCTCGTCACCGTCTTGAACCTGAACGATATCCGTTCTTCAACAATTCAGAGTTCAATCATATAAGGTGATGCGAAAAGAGGCGGTCTACAATTGAAACTGTTTCAACTGTAAGACGGCCGCATCGCTCGGCCGCATCGCCGGCTTGGCGAAGGGGAGGGGACGATGCGGCCGAGCGATGCGGCCGTCTTACAGTTGAAACAGTTTCAATTGTAGACCGCCTCTTTTCGCATCGCCTTATATGAATAAATTCAAGGATCTCACCGGAAATCAATGCTGAGTCTCTAACCATCTACTAGAGTCATATCTTTGCTTACAAAACTATCTAACTCTCTTCATTTTGGCACTAAAGTAAAGAAGAGCCACCTGGAAAAGTTTGAAGACGAACAGACGGCGTAAGTGGACCGTCTTAACTTAAATCCAGTTCACCTCGAGCATCCATCCGAATCCCTTGCTCTCGAGGAAGCGGCCGGCCGTCGTGTCCGCGCGGCTCGAGTAGCCCGCCGTATGCTGCATGCTGCCCGAGAGACCGCCATCGTAACCTGAAGCGTAGTTACTGTCAATCCAACCAGGCTAAATATTATATCACGCCCCTCCAATCTACTCAAGCTCTGTTCGCCCTACACTAGGTGAATTGGATTACCGGATTATTCTTCCGTCGATTTTGGAAGATAAATATAGCGATGATCAATAGAGAACTTCTAATTGATAATTGATTGAGGTATCTCATGATGATCAAAGAAATAAGCGCATTAATGCATTTGAGCTGCAAACTAGTTCCAGCCACCGGACAAACGTCGATTCCTAGTGATTTCCAATTCAAACTCAGTGTCTAATGATAATAAGAATGTGAACAAACTAACTGGGCGTGGCGTAATCGGCCTGCTGCGAGTATCCGCCAGAGTCGTAGAATTGGAAGTTGTCGACGGAAACGTCGCTGAAGTCAATGGCCGTTTGCGCCGCATGCGCGCCACCCGGCGCCATCGAATGCGGTTCCATACCTGATCACGAACATGTTAAACACGAAAATAAAACACAAATCAACCAACAATAAGGAGGAAATCGATAATAAAGCTCGAAACCGTAATCTGTCGTGGAATCACAGTGGTCCGGAAAAAGATTTGTTTGGTCCGAAATTATCAAAATTGGCAACTACCTACTAAGCATTTTTGAACTAAATTTAATTGATTATATTTTATAATGTTATTGTTGTTAATGTGTTCCATACCAACTGTTCAACGCGATCAGCGCAAATTGGATTCATTACAACCTAAGAAAATCCGGTAGATTGCGTTGGAACTGCATGACTTACTGTGTTTAGCGAAAATTTTCAGCCACGTCAACGGGTTGTCACTTTACAGCGAGATTTGTTGTTGTTTATCGCGTTTATTACCGCAATTATCGATTGATCTTTGTATCCTAGATGGTCCACCTGTCGTCGACGCTCGGCTTGTTACTGGCGGCGGTCGCGGTGACGTCCGCGCTGCGCTTCAACGTACCCGCCAACCAGAAGCGCTGCCTCAAGGAGGAGATCCACAAGAACCTCGTCGTTACCGGCGAGTACGAGATCACCGAGGGCATCGGATACACCGCATCCGTCCATGTAAGCTATTCTTTCCAGTAATTCTTTCCCACAGTCAAACCACCGATTGTGGCCCAAATTCGACTTGTTTTGTCCCAAAATTTGCTCACTTTTGCCATTAATCAGTCTTGAGCGACTTCGCTATTGCTTGGCTGTATCTAGCAACAACGGTGACCACCACGCCAGGTTTCCCGCACCAGCGAAAACTTCACTAAACCCCGAAATCATAGTAAACCAGTGTCAGCTATTGTGCGATAAAGTTGGGGAAAGGTGATTAACAATGCCTTTAAGACAGCCAAATTCTGATTGATAATCATAATCTTTCAGGTCACGGACACACGCGGTCACACGCTGTACAAGCGTGAGCAGTTCGGCGACCTCAAGGGCAAGTTCGCCTTCACTGCAGATGAGTACGACATCTTCGAGATCTGCCTGACGAACCATGCGCCTGCTGGTGAGATATTCATTCATTTATTCCGCTTGTGTTGCGATTTCACTAGAAAAAAATGTGATAAGAAACGTAGTTCCGTTGATAGAATCGGATCATTCATAATTCCTTTATTACTATGACGAATCACTAATTTGTAAATATAAATGTTGTTTCGTGTGTTTACGTCTTACCCATGCACAGGAAACTGAATTATTTCTATTTTCCACACCTTTTCTAATTGAGGCAATTGAGCGCACATACTCTGAATCTCTGAGCTCGAGAAAAGTTATTAGGCAAATTCATAATTCACCCTATTATTTCAGGCCAGAACACGCAGCGCGAGTTCTCGCTCGTGATGAAGCACGGTGTGGAGGCGAAGAACTACGATGACATCGCCAAGGCCGAGCACCTCAAGCCCCTCGAGGTTCGAGCAATTAAATGACTAGTTATATTTAATTATCATGTAAATTTTCCATTTTTCTTATTCTTAACCTTCATGAAGCGCACAAACCTTCCGTCGTGCGGTTTATTGTAGTGTAGGAATGATACTTAATTTATATTTCAAAAAATGATTTAAAAGTGATTAATGTAATTTAATTTAAGGTCGAGCTGCGCCGTCTGGAGGATCTGTCCGATGCGATCGTCAAGGACTTTGCCTTCATGAGGCAGAGGGAGGAGGAGATGAGGAACACTAATGGTTTGTATAATTTTTATTATATTGTCTTTGGAGGCTTCATAAAATATATTTCACACTAGCTCTGCAAATATTCACAAATTTCTCTGAAAGAGGCCAGCAGCTACATGACTTACATTTAGCGGTGATATAGACCAGAAATGGTCCTTACAAGTTCTTGTTAACATGTTTTAGTATCGTGAAGGGATTTTCCTTCTAAATTTTTGTTTAGACTATATTATTTGCGTTATGCTCCACAAGACAGATATGAGTTTCGCGAATTTCCTAAGTGCGATAGCTCAAATATGTTCATGATTGACAGCTGTTGGCGATGTATAGTTTAACCATTCTCGAATTAAAAAAAAAACTGCTACTTTACTTTGGCTCTTCCTGGTTCGTTGCAGGTTTCAATGATACTCTAAAAGAATCTGGGTAGAAAATTTGATGTTGAATGCATCGCACATACTTGAAAATTATTTGACGATTCAAAAAATACCCAATGCGATAGAATTCTTAAATAATAAATAAATTCAGAATCGACGAACTCTCGCGTGCTCTACCTCTCCGTCTTCTCCATGCTCTGCCTCCTCGGTCTGGCTGCATGGCAGGTAGGGAGATTTATGTTATTATTCTAGTTTTCATAATGGAATTATACCCGGAAGTTTTGTGAGCCACTAACAAGTGTAGCCTCCTTTTAATACTGACAGCTAAAGGTTTGTTGCAGCAGCTGTTGAAAAACATATGATTCTACCGACCGGTTACTTTTGAGTCTCACTGTTGCATGAAGTCTGCTTTGAAATTATGTTTCGACAATTACTGATCGCTGTCGGCTTCAAAAAATCTAATAAAAGTGGAGTAATAAACATTCTTGTTCAGGTGCTGTTCCTCCGTAGTTACTTCAAGGCCAAGAAGCTCATCGACTAAATCGATAATCAGGTTCCGTCCTACCGTAATCTCCCTCGATTACCGTACCCTCTAGCTCAAATTCCATCGTGAGCGCCTTCCCTCACCACTGCCTTTATAGTCTAGCGCCTGCCTTATTCCTGTTTCACTTTTGGCAAGCTGCCAGCAGGCAGCGTGTAACCTATTACGAAGATTAGCTTCTCCCCCCACCCTTCCAAATGTTTTCCTTTCCACTCTACTTGTTGTATGATAACTCTGCTAAATTATTCTCTCGCTTTCTCTTCTCGGGGTACTGTATTTAGTGCGAATTATATTCCGAAATGATACGGTAGTTAGACCCTAGTCTACGACGTTCCGTTTTATGCCCCTTACACCATAAAATTTTGATCGAGCAGCAAAATTGTAATATGTGCATATAGATCCTTTCCTGTTTCTGCACAGATGATATATCTATAGGGGTATGTTCGTTGAATTATTTGTTTCCCTGTCTGGATAACAGATTTTGTATTGTAACTTATTCGCTCATATTTTTTTGTCATGATGCGGTATAAAATCGTGAAATGACGCATGTGGTACCTCGTCGTTACACACGAGGTTCAATCACTCCTCTGCGATATTGCATCGCATGGGTTTGAGTGTGCCATCGATTGATGAATAATCCAAGAGTGAATTCCCCTGATAACGACTGATAACAATCTGCCCTACAACTCAACAGTGCCAAGCATGCATTTAATCATTTATTCCGATTTTCGAAATACGTTTGACTTTTTAGATGTTATCAGTCGTTCAGTAAACACGGGGATACAATGACGACACTTAGTCCACTCGATTGTGCGACTTGTTTGAAGGTGAGAGAAAGGGGGGGGGGGATTGGGAAGGTCCTTGCTTCGTGTATAGTTTTCTACCTCCATATGTTCTTAACAACACTTATAGAAAAAGCGATATTATTATTATTAAAATTCAAGAGCCCTTATATATATAATTCGCTGCCTATAACAGCAAATAAGCACTACAACTTTGAAGAAACGTTCGTAGATATATCCTCTCCATATCTATGATTTTATAATCTCCTAAAATCATGAAGAATCGTTGAAAAATTGTAGAAATAATGAATGATATTTTTATACAGTCGATCATCCTTTTCCTCTACTATGTATCCTTTTCCTCTATACTATGAAGCATTCGGTTTGACAACGAAACGTTATGAAATTGTGAAGAATCGAAATCTCTTCGTCTATTTGAGTCTTCAATTCTTCATTTCCTCTTCATTTTCAGTAATCAACTGACTTATTGAATCGTCGATTGTCACAGTAATCTAATATTGATTAATGGACTTACAGGAGCTAACCGAGCCGATATATCTCGACTGCTCGCATCTCTTCTGCAAAGAATGCATCTCGGGTCAGGGAGCCTAGAAAAAAGAAATCAATGATCAAATTTATGACCTACATTAGCCACAATCGATTGGAGACAGTCTTCAGATTTCAGTTGACACAGATTTTGAACAACCATCAACCAATCAATATATTTTTGCGTAACTAACGTGCACACAGTGAGCAATAATCAAGCAATAGTCTACCGTATCGAACGTGCCTAATATCGCAATATCGATTCATTCAGGAAAATCCGACTGCCCTACCTGCTCCCGTCCCATTCCCTCCGATTTCCAACTCAATGTCGATCCCCTTACTGCCTTTCTCATCGATACGTCGCATGAGGCTGCGGAGACATGCGCTAACTGTGAAAGGGTGAGACGTATTCAAGAAAAAACTGAGAATTCGAGACAAGGTCTAATGTACTTCATGAGATATCACATAATTGCGTGTTTTTGTATGAAATTGAATACGGCTACAATCGTTAAACTCATCTTCATGGAGACATGTAGTAATTCTGTAGATATATTCTCCGATCGCCAACTATTTCTTGTCCAGATCTGCCAATTGTTCGTCCTCACTTTTTCGTTATGTTTCACGATTGGTTTGAATGTAGTGAAAACTACAGACATTTGATGAATTCTGGGGAAACGATGCAAAAAATAACAATAAAGTATCCTTCTTTCTCCACATCTCTCAGCCGATGTTCTTCGTCGAAATTTCAGACCAATACCCAATTTGATTACCATAATCTGATTTCTCAATTTCCAACTGACTTTCTTTCTCACAGATCTCGCAACCAATGTTCTTCTGCGAAACGTGCCAGCAGTCACTGTGTTCAGGCTGCAAGACGGAGACTCATGAAGTGAGCAGATAAATGAATCAAAACAAATATTTCTGATTGTCTGGGCATTAGTGTGTAGTTAGATCGAACACAATCGATTCCGAATAAAAATTCGAATTTATTGGAGTTTACTTTCATTACTTGGCATTAAAACACACGATAACCGCACTTGAGCCACTTGTAGTTAGTTCGAGAGACAGATTGCCGAATACTTTCTTGTTCTTCAATCTCAGGCACGTATGTTTGCTCGTCATCGCATGGTGCCACTGGAGGAAAGAGCGAGAGTGAGAGGAGCGACAACTTGCACTCTTCATCCAGCCCAACCTTATGTGAGCCGATTTGGTCCTTCTCACAGGAGATAGACAGTCAGATAGACAAACTCGGCATTTGACTTTCAATCGTAACGAAACAACTAGTCGTTTATTATGGAAATCAACCATCGCTCTCCTCATTCCACACTGTCTCTAGTGAAGAATGCGGTGCATTTCCCTAGTAAACGACTAGTTGTTTCGTTACGATTGAAAGTCTACTCGGCATAGATACGTTTTATTACTGCTAGTGACAGAGGAAGACATGTATGAGTAACCACGTGCACTCCAGCTCAGCCTTATGTGAGTGTGCATTGCTATTGCAAGCCTAACTGCACTGGATGTATCTATCTGAGCCCATGCAAACACAGTACTGATAAACACTATTAGATGATGAATAGATACAATAGAGAGCGACAACGTGCATCGCCTTGTGTGAATTGCAGAAACAGACAGATTTTCAATGATGCAGACAGATAGTGTTTTTTTTGAAAACGCAGCCGCTCAGACATCAACGTCAATGGTGTTCACTATACTCAAAACATGCGTGAAACGTAACGTTACTAACAGCGCGCAATGACATTGTTAAAATGTACGATGGATGGAGGAAGTTTTGAATATTTGTAGGTGCTGTGGTGTGGCGAAACGAAGAAGCTGGTGTGTATTGACTGCTTCAAGGGAAGAACGATCGAGAGCGGGTAAGGGCCCTTTTTATCTCTTCCAACTTCCTGTCTCATGAAAATTTATCGAACCACTTTCGATGGATATTTCGACTATAGACAACTTCGATAGATGGTGGCTAAAGTTTCTCGCATTTCGAAGTGAAGTTAATTATCTAGGAAGGCTCCATAAATTTCCTCTCTTTCAGTCACTCCTTCATCGCGATCGACCAAGCGCATCGGGCGCAGCTCGAGAAGTTGGAGCAGTGGGCCGAGAGGCTACAGGCATTCCAGGTGAAACAATGAGCACAATCCAAGGGAGAATCAGAACGTATTTGAGGTCACTAATTGCATTTCAACACTTTTTTTTATGAAGCTGCAGATGGAAGGGATCTGCCATCAGGAATATTGTTTCACTTTGGTTCCTGTTCATCATTAATTGACGGCGTTCATCACACGCGTGCAATTATTAATTAGCTTAATTAATTAAAAATTAATTGCAATAATTAATAATTAGCGTGCAATAATTCAGAGGTCTCCATCGTGACCATTCACTAACGCAATCGGTTCTACATTTTATGTTCTGACCGGTTAGAGTAGCGAGAAAGAGTCTGGAATGAAGACGCTTATGATTCGAAATTTTATTGAATGGTGATGATTGAATCACGTACCCGAATCTGAATTATGTTTCACGAATGCGCTAAATAGGATGAAGAGCACTGCAAATGGATTTGATGTACGAATTCATTGCAAAAGTTATATTCCACGAAATCCACCCAAACCAAGGGATGCGAAAGCCTCGGCAAAGAAATTCTTACCCTTTCACGAGTTCGCACGCATTTCAAAACAGTCGGTGCAGCCTCACGCATCAGTCGATGAAATTCTCAGAACAATCTGAACGTTTACTTGACTTGGCGCAGCCCGGCCTTTCGAGGAAAACGCTCACCTCCCATCCATTTCCTTCTATTCACCATATCAGGAGGAGCGTCGCGAGGAGGCCGCAGCAAGGGAGCGACTGATCACGGAGATCAATGAGAGTGCGAAAGCGACCAGGAATGAGTGAGTGGAAAACGCTGATCACAATCAGCAAAAAATAGTGCTACATGAGCATCTCAACTTGATCTATTGTGGAGGGGGGGGGGGGTAAACCTCCATTTAGTGTATAGTGAAAATCTCAAATTGCAGCATCTGGTCGGTCTGCCAGCAGGTCGTGGACACTGTAGTGGGTGTGAGGGAGAAGCTAACTCGGCAGTTGGAGGAGGAGAGGAGGAAGAAGGAGGAAGAATGTAGGGCGGAGATTGGCGTGTGCACGAGAGCAGTGGTGAGTTAGTGTTGATTACAAATTAGCAAAGAGGCGTGAACCAGTGAAGATTCGGTATTAGAGATTGCCGAGTTTATAAAATGATTACCGATCTTTTCTACATCATCCAAGAGAAATTGTAAGTAGCACTCTTTGACCCAGGACACAGTACAATTCAGGGCTGTGCGGCATGGCCACGCCGTTATGCCGAATATGCCGTTTATGCCGTATTTTTCATGCCGATTATGCCGTGCCGAAATCGGCATGAGAATTTTTTCATGTCGAATTATCAAAAAACTGAGCTTTTTGAAGAAATTTCTATCAAAATTGCTGTGTTTTGGCTAATAAAAATCTATTTGGCCGCGCAGAATAGATTGATAACCCGATACTTTCTAAGAAGCCATGTGAATTGAACACTCGCAAAATAAACTTGGCAAGTTAACGCTCGAAATATCATCATTTTAAATTTTGACTGCAAAAAATTCATGCCGTTTATGTCGATTTATGCCGAAATATGCCGAAAAAATATTTCGGCATATACCGATATGCCGTATGCCGATTCGATTCGATGGGGTAATTCTTCCCGCATTCCTATATGGAGCAGAAACATGGTGTCTTTGTAAACGAGACAAACAAATTCTTTCCGTGGCCCAGCGCAAACTTGAACGTAAAATGCTCGGCGTTACTGTACTTGATCACATTCGGAATGAGCACCTGCGTAGTATTACAAAACTGAAGGATGTTGTGCGAGAGGCGGAAAAGCGTAAATGGATGTGGGCTGAAAGAATCTCGAACTTTTCCCACGAAAGGTGGAGTCTGAGGATTCTCGAATGGACTCCGCAAGGAAGAAGAAATCGCGGGAGGCCACCGAAACGTTGGAGAGACGACTTTGTCAATGCCGCCGGTCCACAATTTCTTCAACTCGCACGCGACCGTACTCAGTGGAGAACTCTTATGGCAACCCAGCTGAGATCCCACCAATAACCAGCTGATAAAGTTGTTTAAATGTCAAATGTCAAAATGTCGTATGCCGAAAATATTCTCATGCCGCACAGCTCTGGTACAATTCGACTATTGCCTACTTTCCTATTGTGAAAACTCTGAAAAGTCAAAATTCAAGTGCCTTCCAGACATCCGGCTCCTACTGTCTCCTCTCCACGCACATTCTCTGCTCTGCGGCCTCATTCATCGATTTCCTGCAGCTGAACGGGGAGCTCGTCCGGAGGATACAGGTATGGGTACTAGCCACGGGAGCTGATTATTAATTTTCACTACTGTAGACAGAAAATGAGCTTTGACGAGTTGAGACACACTGCAACTTAAAAAAAAACTTGAAAAAAGCGCCATTTTCAATGGCAGCGAAAGGGGTAAAAAAGGAAAAATCATAGCTATAAATTTTGCAGTCCCATCTCTCGACGCCCGCCCCGGTCCCACCACCATCTTCTTCATCAACGATAAATACGAGGTACGGTAAAGTAACGATTATGTAAGTAACGGAGCTGCACGCTCGGGATCCCCTCGCTGTCTCTCTCACTTTCGCGCGCCGTTTCTAACGACATGGTTTGAAAGAGGTTCGGGAATCCCAATAACGAGCCTTCAATCCTGGCAGTAATCAAAATATAATATTGCGAAGTGATAACTGATGAATTCGCAACGTGCACAATCGTTTCTCGAAATTTCTTCCCATGCGGACTTTGGGGGTAGGGGTGACGAATCGGTCTTCTTCATTCCTTTTACTCTCTTTCTCTCCAGCGAGACAGCTCGGGGATGCCATCGTGTATATTTACAATTGCCATCAGATCCGAGCTCGCGAAGGCGCTCGAGGGAGTGCTCGGGCTGAGTCGACCGACGGAGAGGGGAGGAGGAGGATCGAGGAGGAAGGATCAGAGTGGAGGGTACAAGGGACGGAGGTGGGGAATCATTTTCATAACTAATAAAGATGAGGAAAAGAAGAAGTACAGAAGAGGAGTACATGAATAGGTAAGCATTTGATGGAGAAGGGAAGAAATTATTGCAAGGGAAAGTGTTATGTTTCAAAGGAATGAGATAAGCCATTTTAATTTATTCCTCAATGATCGCCCTGCTGATTTGGCAAAATCAAAATAGATAAAAATATGTAGCAAGGCAATCTGCGATTTCAATTTTCTCTATATTCTCTATTTATATTTAAAAAAATCTCTTAAAATTAGGGTTACGGTAGCTGTCTAATTATCGACTTTCCAGCGGATCGCCCGTGAGCGTGCTGTCCAAGTACCAGATGATCGTCGATCTGGCGGGCGCATTCGGCGGCCTGATGGTGCAGGTGGAGGGACCGCTGAGGGAGGTCAACGGAGAGGTACGATAGGATCACGAGGGGCAAGGATCGAGAACTGATTCATTTATCGAAATATGGGCAATTGCCTCTCATTCCACGTGCTCGATCCTCGGTTTGATTTAAGAGATGGTCAGCGAGCTACTAGAGTTCGAAATACGGATAATCGTCTCTTCATTTCACCCACTCTTTCGTCTCTCTGACCGGTGAGAGAGTGTGAAGAATGAAGAGACAATTACTCGTAATTCGAACTGTACAAGCTACTCGTGCTCTTCCAGGTCGCCCGACTCACTCGTGCAGTGCAGGAGCGACAGAGGGACATTACGATGAGGAAGCTGCTGCTGAGAAAGGAGGAGATCGATGGGACGGTGCTGAGGTGAGCATTTTCTTTATCTAGCAGCTCATAGAACGGAAAATGATGCGAATCGATTGAGCTATTATTAGTGGATTCTGCTAACAAGTGGATGACGTCCGGAGGTTTGATATTCATTAGTCATAGAAAAGGAGTAGGCAGAGGGACATTACGATGAGAAAGGTGTTGCTTTTGACATATAACATAGGATGGATAGAATTTCGTGCTCATATGTTTCACTGCGGTCACAAGAGCAGAGCATTCTGCTGTATTCTAGTGCAATCGTCCTTCGTTTGTCTGTCAAAAATAAATAATTTGCAGTCTCGAGTCAGTTCGTGATCGCGTGCGCGCTCTGATCGATCGGCAGAAGGCGCTGCGGCCCGAGGCTCAAGCAATGTGGGAGGAGGTACGGAAGGTTACAGCCGAGGAGATATTGAATCGATTTATATGAGGATTTCGTGAATCTTGCAATAGTGACGATCATGAATTATCTTCAATAGCTGGTGGTAGGGTGCGGTAGGGTACGGAAGAATGAGACATTGTATCAAGCGAAGGTGTGCAGAACAATTTCGATGATTCCTTGATTTTCGAAGTTTCTGTGTAATGTTATGTTTCACGAGTTTATCTTATTCAAACGTTCACGGAAGTTTCAATATTCTTCCGTTGGATAACTCTTAAAAGCGATATTTTTTTTCTTTTGTGAGAGTTCTTGAGTTTCCGGAAATCCGCCTCTTTTGTGCAAATCGAATGTGGAGAACCTGAGCAATTGTGTTTCAGAGAGATGGTTTATCCAACTCCGTCCAACTTTTTCAATCGAAGCCAACCATGCCGCATCCAAAAAAAATCATTCCCATGTTTTCGAACTAACATAAATGATCTCAGATTGACAATGTTGACTTTTTTTTAACCTGAATAAATGATGATATCATGCACAGGAACTGGACCGCGTGACGCGACAGCAGGCTATCTTCAGGAGGAAGGTAAGCTGTAGAGTTCGAAATACGGGTAATCGTCTCTTCATTTCACACGCTCTCTCACCGGTCAAGGTGGCGAGAGAGCGTGCGAAATGAAGAGACGATTACCCGTATTTCGAACTCAAGTATGCGGAGATGATTCACCATCGTGATTTTGAAGATTCGGTTTAGAGATTATTTTCCTATCGATGATGTAGTCGGCCAGATCGATTTTTCTTTACCCTAGGATTGTTACTAGCCGGGACAAAGTGGGTGCATCTAGATAATAGAGGTTTACTTGCTGGATACTTACTGTAATCCTTGCGAATATTTGCCAGAGTGTTTTTTCATTCTCAATGGCACCTCTCCCCAGGCCCAATCAACTACCATCCATCATTTCTCGGTTTGTTTCCGTCGCTAGTGACGGTTCCCTATTCAGATGGAGGATGCTGCCTCGCTCGAGGAGCAGGCTGACCGAGCTCTGACCGTCTCCCGCATGCTACTCCCGTTCGCTGAGGGAATCGAGAAGATGACCGAGATATTGGACAGAAAGTTAGTTAGAAGACATCCTTATGCTTAGAGTTGCCTAATAATTACAAGGTTATTAAGTTGAAGGCAATTTCATTGGTAGTATGCTGACACAGGAAACTGTCGTTACTGTTTTCGATTTCTGATGCACAGCGTGCCAGAGAGGGGAGATAATCCGATTATCGCGGTAAATCATTTCCCATGTTCCGAAAGACAATGGGTATATAAAACTTGTGAAACATATTCCATATCTCAGTGATAATGATAAAATATGCAAATCTGATAATAAATTCTTATCAAAGCATCTGATTTGGTGCCACTCTATCGATTTTACATATTCTTTTAATTTGAAATGCAGTTTTCGATTGGTCATCTTCCACGGCTATCTCCTCAGAGGCCGTCAGAGGAAACCCCCACACCCGCATTATTTTTGGAAAGCTCATAACATGGACTATCACGGTGCTAAAAAATATTCGCGAAAATGTACCTCATATTCGAGAAAAACGCGAAAAATACCTTAAATTTCGAATTTCTCGAATATGAGAAAAAATTTCGCGAATATTTTCTAGCGCCGTGTTAGTCCATATTAAGGGCATTCCAAAAATAATGCGGGTGTGGGGGTTTCCTCTGACGGCCTCTGAGGAGATAGCCGTGGAAGATGACCAATCGGAAACTGCATTTCAAATTAAAAGAATATGCAAAAATCGATAGAGCGGCACCAAATCAGATGCTTTGATAAGAATTTAATAGCAGATTTGCATATTTTATTCTTATCACTGAGATATGGAATATGTTTCACAAGTTATATTTACCCATTGTCTTTCAGAACATGGGAAATGACTAGGGTTCTCTTGTTGGAATCAATTCCGGAATTCCAATATCGAGAACAAAGGTGTGACGTAATTCCATTCGTTCCATTTCTCGTCTAGCGAGTGGTCTAGTGGAATTCCATCAGTTATTGGAATTCCATTAAGAGTTTTGCATACAATTATTGTTACAAAGAGTGAGGATTTTCTTATTGGAATTCCAATAAGAAATGGAATTCCATTCACAGTGGAATTCTAATTGAGCGCCGGTCGTATGCAATCGATTTCGTGGAAATGAGTGGGGTGGAATGGAATTCCAATAGGCAAATATTTCCAACAAGAGAACTCTAGAAATGACTTGCCGCGGAGAACAAAGGAAGCCTCCCTCTCTGGAACGCTGTGTGATGCCCTATAGGCTATAGGCTATAGCCGTAATCAATTACATTCACAGGCGTCTGCACCCGCCCGACCCCGCTCCCATGGAGTCCATCTGCATTCAAATCAATACCCTGTCTCCGGATAGTAGGACGAGAGTACAGGCCATAGAGAAGGTTTTGTTTTGTTTTCGCTTCTAACTACCTTTGAAGCTCGAATGTCAGTTCAGTGACTTTTATGAAGATGATTGCCATTATACAAATGCGGTTACGCTTTTCGACAGTGTTGCACCGAAAACTTCCGTTCATTGCAATCTGCGTTGTTTGCTGATTCTTGAGATCGTCTTGAAACATAACACAATGTAAAAATTACTGTACATATTTGAAACAAATAGCCGAGTTCACACACTATCTCGACAATCAGAGAAAGGAGGGAGCATGGGAAATTGAGAGAGTGAGACCACTAACATCAATTCCTTCAGGAGGAACAGCTTCGTTTGGCTCGCGAGGTGCGCAGAAAGGAGGAAGAGGACGAGAGTACCAAGCAGAAGACAGTACAGAGTCTGAAACATACGAAGAGAAGGGAACACAGGTGGGTTCATGAAAGGAGTGGAACCAGTACTGCCAGGGCGAACAATCCGTATTTTCTCTTACCCGTGCTCGCTCACCGGTCAGAGTGACGAGAGATTGCGCGGAATGAAAATACGTATACTAGAGATAAAATTTAAAATGATATATTGCGCTTTTGTTGTGTTTCATCGTTAGTTTACCTTCTGCGTCATACTGTCAACCTTGATTTGTTCGCCGTACGCCAACAACCCTAATATATCCGGCGATTCAATTCGGGTTACGTTGGTAATGCCGAACATGCATAAATCGTTTTGCGGACCCTAGCAATAATAGTGGAACTTCTCTATTTTTTGGCCCTGGCTTCGATCGCTCTGAATGCAATTGGGATAGGGAATAAGAATGATAGGGAGGGAATACTCTATGAGAAAGGGCTGGGCATAAAAAACAGAGACATAGATAAAATAATTGTAGGAAGTCGCATCATCGTCTCGTGGACGACAGGAGAGAGAGGAGTCCAGGCGGAACGGATACTGCTCTACTCTCGCCCTTCCATCGACATACAAAGTGAGTAAATGATAGACGTCCTAGCCTCTTTTCGAACAAACACATACTGGAAAGACAGTGCGCGTTTGAACTGGAGTAGATAGGCGGAGTCGACATATACCAAGGAACAGCCGATTACAATTCGTGCATCATCATTGATTCTCTAGAGCCTGTAATGCAGGCTGGAATCCGGAAATTATCGGTGTCGAAGTGTTGAATACGATTCCCTCGTTCATTCAGTTCGATCACAAGCGAGGACAGCGAGGTCGAATCGGTGACTGTTGGAGTGGATTTGCTGTTTGAATCGGATAGAGAAAGGTACCGATAGTAGAAGGAGAAGGTGAAAAGTAAAAAAATTGTAAGTCAACGTTTCCGTTGAGGAGCACCCGATGGCGGCACGAGACCACGGGCACAGCGACAACTGAGGACGATGACGACACGACGAGTGCCGTGGTTACGGTACGTGGATACGATATTGATTTTCGGAGACCGCACATCACAAGTAGGGCTGTCAGGGTGAAGAATCCGTCTCTTTTATTTCGCGTGCTCTCTAGTCACTCTGACCGGTGAGAGAGTATGACGAATGAAGAGACGGATTCTTCGGGACCAGACAATAATGTGCCAGATATATAGAGATAGTGTGATAGAGGTGCTCGGAACCTGACACCGTATGAAATAAAGAAAATAAGATTCACAAATGCAGGAAGAGCGCAGCTCGGCGGCTTTCCGCGTGAACATGAGGAAGGACGCCAAAGTCGCTGAGAGGTAGAATTGATTTATTGATTCTTTGTTTTGGGAATAAAGGAAGATGTGAGAAAAACGCTGTAACTTTGCTGAACTTCTTCAGTCGCATACCTGAGCGTTTGATTTTTACAGACAGCAATCCGCTCTGAACGTCGCCTCTCGTCGTCACACCGTGTTGTCGTCCCTCAATCGGTAATAAATTGGTAGATCGAAGATTATTCCGAACATCAAAAAATGAAGCGTCGAATAATGATTTACTATTCGAATGGCAGCGGGAACCGAATTAATCACTACCACAATGTTGAAGTGATGACGCAGTTGTGAAACATACCTCAAATCGTTTTCGTGACTCCACCTATATCACTACACTACATTATTGATTTTTTCTTTCATAAAAATCAATTCCAGAGCGATCGAGGACTACGGAGGCGGCGAAGGGAATCTGAAGGCGAGCGAGGTGAAGCGAGCGGAAAGGAGCAGGGCCAATACTGGTGAGAGTTTTCCCTACTCGATCTCAATAAGGTGCTCGGACTCTTCCCTTATCATCTCTAGGAGTCTATCGAGTAGAGTTCGAAATACGGGTAATCGTCTCTTCATTTCACACACTCTCTCGCCTCTCTGACCGGTGAGAGAGTGTGAAGAATGAAGACCGTATTTCGCGCGAGATCTGAACAAAATTAGAGCCTCGAATATTTCAGAGATTTCGGTTTGCTTATGTTTCACTGCTTTCTCAAATGTATGAGAAAACATTTGCTGTTGATTATACTTTGTTTTCTTCTTTAAAAAATCAATAAATCCGTTGCCTATTGGATATTCATCGAATTTTTGAAGTAGGATACCGTAATCAAATGAAAAAATCAATAATCAATCCTCAGGCGATCCGCTCGAGCACGACCGCCCACTATCCGCTCCTCTCCTCCTGCCACCCGTGTCCATATCGATCGATGACCGACGGGCAACCGTATCCGGCGAGGGCGTCGGCCGGGATACGGTGCCCGACCACCCGGTCTCCTCGGCCTCGATGACCTCCCTACTGTCTCCTCAAGGGGTGGTCCCGGCGGTGCCCTTCGTCCCGCAGGTAGTACGGTAGGGATACTTTAGCTGGGAACACGGTAATCGACTATTCGGTGTACTGCAATAGGGCTGGCAAGTGAAGGGAATTGCGACAAATAACTCTCTCTATTCTCTTCAATAAGAGTGGATCACTCCATCACTGTGAAGATGGCGGTTTCTTTCGGAAAAAAATATTTTTCAGGAAGTCTTCCAGCGCGCCAACTCAACAGCGTCTCCCGACTCTAGCCTAAAAATGGGCGCATTCGAGATGCGGGAGCGAATGCTGGAGAGTTTGAAGGGGCGCGTGACAAGATATGAAGATGAAGAGGAGGAAGAGAAGGAAGGGGAGACGGTTCGATTGTAGAGAATTCATCGATCGAGTGATCATCGGTTCGTAGCTGTGCACTAAATTGAAGACAGACACATAAATACGATAAAGACTTACGATATTCGAAATTATTCGCGCAAGTGATGAATGCTCTCTCTCCGCTTGAACGATTTCTCATCTCAACTCACACGTTTATTCAATCTAGAAATGAAGTTCTCGATTCCGCAACAAAGCTACGTTAGTCTGTGTCTCGATTCCGCCATAAGGAGGCCTCTCGATAAATAATCTCTCGATATAAATAAAAATTGAGAAAAAATGAAAGAAATTAAATCCGATGGAAGGGAGTGAATAGTCAGTCCACGATTCAAACTGATATCCGTAAAGAAGTGAATTCTCACCATTCTTGGCAATTTGCCAATCCCTCGTCAAACTAGCTCAACCATCTTGTTTTTATATATTTGAAGGTTGCCTTGACACGGATGATCTATATTTGCTTCGAATAGGTGTTCCACATGCCGATTAATCAAAAATGTGTGCCTCGAAACGTATTTTGCTGTCTGCAAGGATAAAGAGCGTTACTCATGGGTCATAGTTATCATCTTCGCCGTCGCATTTAACGACATACTCGTTTGTACACGCAACGTCTCTCGTGGAATCAAAATAAACACCCCAGTAACGTTGTCTTCCCTCTTTTTTTCGCGTGAGTAAACATCAAATCAACTCAATTCAACGCTGTTCTATTTACAAGTTTTTTTTGTTTTGTTGTGCAAGTTAGTTTTGGCGCCTAATGAACGCCCATTGGCACAGTTCCTTTATTGTGTTGATTTTCTCACCCTCTCTCTGGTTTTGTTGGCTGAAAACACATTAATATTCTCGAATTACAGTAGATTCAAATGCTTTTCTTGCCAAGTATAGAGCTATGTCTCGAGGAATTCGATACGGAGTTCAAGGTTTCTTATTATCGTTTTTAATTTCACTGTTCTATTTCTCTCAGTTTGTAATCGATGATTGTCTGTATTTCCTATATGAAGAAAGTGAGACGTGGACCATGGGAACCCTCGATACAAGTGAGATTAAAATGAAATGTTTAATTTTGTAAAAAAAATGTTCCAGGATCGTTTAAACTGTCCGACATCGAAGTTCATGTAGATGTGAGTGAACTAATTTTTTTCCAAGTGATTACACACTTGCTTGATGTAGCGTGTTAAAATCGTGTGAAGCGATTTTCCTAGCAGCAGATTCATTGTTCCTAGCAGATACATTCCAATTTGTCCATCCTGCAAGCATGAATGTGTGAAAATTTCAGGATGATATGTCACTCACGGATTTTTACCACACGGTTGTAGTCCATAATAAGAAGGCGTATATTTGGAACTATGAGGAGCAACACTTGCTAAAAGGATCACATGGTAAGATCTATTTCGGTTTTTCTATATAGTTTAGCGTCACTATTACAAATGTCTGATCTACCCTCTTCATCAGTTCAATAGTCTCTAAAATTAATATTTTGTTCAGATAATGAAGGTTTCCATTGGAATAATGTCGAAATAACTGGTGATGCGCCAGATATTGGAATATCGTTTGGATACGCTGATGGTAAGAAAAAAACTCAAGTACAAAACACAGGGGCTCACCTACAAAACTAACAAAAACTTCGTTAGTGTGCGATTATCGTACGATCTTTTGTAGGAAAGAGTTTTATCCTTTATGCGAACAAGGGATTTAACTTGTCACATAGGAGCGCAAAGAAAAAAAGGAGTATTTCCGAATAAACGGTCTATGATGACGCAACTCGTTGATATTACAGGAACAACCTCATATTACTGTGTCATTCAAATGGATGACAATGAAGGTGTGGAGTATATATATCAACTGAATGTGTCAACAATGATCTGGAACAGGCAAACGATACCACAACCAGTACAGGTATGCAACATGGATTGTTTGAGTCTCTTCGCGCTCTTTCTGACTCCCCCCAGACCAGTGAGGTTTCCGGATTTTGCTATTGCTATACTCTATTTTTTGTTGCAGGAAATTGTCGATACAATCACTAAGAGACCCCTTCGAAATTGGCACTGGGATGTGAGTTTCTACTACGAAAATTGAGCAGCAACACTTCCCTCTTTGCAGACCTATGTCGCCGGTTCGCGCATTCATTTTCTTCCATCTATAAGCAAAGCAGAGCGCTATCTGATACAGCTCAAAGTTCATCTGGTTGGTAGTTAGAGTGCTTATTGTACCGGTGAGAGAGTGCGAGGAATGAAGAGACGATTGCCCGTATTTCGAACTCTAGTAAAAATGTGCCCTCAGGTGCTCGATCTGATCTCGCTGGAGACTTCTCTGCTGCCTTACGAGAATCATTCGGAAGCTTCTGCGCCAATGTTCTACAGAAATTCCGTTTGTGCGTTTCAAGGATACTTTACGAAATTGAAATAATACGGAACAAAAACTTTCCGTTGTTGATCCCTAGTAACAACATCAACTGATTCAGTCATCTACGATGAGAATCTATGGATATTTGGTCAAAAAGCATCATCAGAGGCCGGAAAGTTGGCACTTTATCGATGCAATACGGAAGCGCAGAAGTGGATTGAGGTGACTTTCTTTCTCATGTGACTAATAATAAAAGTCATCTATCAATTATATCAGTTGTTGAGCATACAGCAATTGTTGAGCATGAATATATTTTACTTTTCCCTTTCCGAGGATCTTGAGTTATGGGATCAATCAGTTAGCCAAAAAAAATATTACGTAATTCTAAGCGCCGAGCTGAGAATGCTGAACATATGAAACATATGCTACATGTTTCCACGTGTTGCAGGTTGGAACTCCCGTTGGTGATAAAGTGAGCGTCCACATCCGCGAGTCGACAACCGTGGGCACACGAGTCCTCTTCATGACGCCTTGTCGAATAACGAATTTCGGAAAAACAAAGAAAATGGGCTACGTCCTTGACTTTGGTTAGTTTGTTGAAATGAATTTTCGAAGGTGGTGCCAATAAAAGTGAAATTACTCGTTGATCCGAATGAGCAACGACCATTAGGGATCTTCGCATACACTTTTAGCCGAGGGATTAGGATATTTGTTTGGAATGCATAGTGGATCTGCCTTAAGTTTTCCCTTCCGTTCCATTGATCAATATCGAAAACCTGAATAATGAAACTGCTTCAGAACCATCACTTTTGGATCGGGCGGCAGTCATTTTGGCAAAGGATTCGCATCGAATGGAGCAAGCCCGCAGAATCCTTCCCGCCCATATCATGTAAGTTATGGACGTGTAAAACAGACAACATAGTTCGTGTTAATATTTGTTTTAATTGCAGTGAGGACCTGATCGAGCGAAGGATTTTTCCTAGTGAAGAAAAAGATCATCAAATAGATAACGAGGAGGATGAGTCAAAAATGGAAGATCAAAAGGAAGAGGAAGAGCATGAAAAGGAAGATGAAGAGAATGACGAAGAAATTCCACCAAAGAGAAATCGCGTAGTGTAGATTAGAAGGAGCTTTCTTTGTTGTGAAAACGATACTGTGATAATTGATTTATTACTCATTATTACGTGTATGAATATCATTCCCTGTTCAATAATACGTTGTCATTCCTTTCCACCTGTATGAAAAAGAATAATTACTACAAAAACACACAAAGACAAGATCTTCTAACATGTTCACGATTCGCAGTTCGAACTATTGCGCGGTTACTGTGAGGAAATTAGAAGAATGTATTTGTTCGTAGAAAAATGTTTTCATTATGTATTTATTAATAAATACAAACAAATTTGTGTACGCCGTCTCTTCACTGCATTTTCTCTCTCTCTCTCTCTCTCTCTCTCTCTCTCTCTCTCTCTCTCTCTCTCTCTCTCTCTCTCTCTCTCTCTCTCTCTCTCTCTCTCTCTCTCTCTCTCTCTCTCTCTCTCTCTCTCTCTCTCTCTCTCTCTCTCTCTCTCTCTCTCTCTCTCTCTCTCTCTCGCTAATTGCCTTGCCTAAACGATTAGGGTCAGAATCAGAATCAGAATCTTTATCAGTATCATGCGGGTAGGGTGTTATAAAGCATGCTGATCTCTTCTAGCGCGATATTCTTCCGGTGGGATAGGCCACCAATCTTCTCCGATAATCGATCGTATTTCATCTCTTGCTCTTTCTTTTAGAACGATTAGGGTCTCTTGGAACAAAAAACATCTCACATCGAGAACTTATCTAGTCAGACATTGATGCCAAACCCCATAGGGTTGCCTTTGTGAGTGACAAATTGTGACTCATTCACCATCGTTATCGTCTCCTCTCTTGACGCGCTCTCTCTCTCGTCTCCCTCTCTTCTCGTTTGGACGCGTCCTAACGACACACACCAAAGCGTGCGCTTTAGGGCTTAAAATATGAGCCGGCGCCTCTTCATTTCGCACACTCTACCGTCCGGTCGGTTGACGACAGAGTGTGTGAACTGAAGAGATGGTGGCTCATATTTTGAACTTTAGTGCGCTTTGGTTAGGTTTCGTTCCAATTTATCTAATGTCCTCGAACAAATTCGCTTTCATTTTCATGTTTTCGCCTCCGGAGTTAATATTTTTTTACATTTTTCAGAGTTAATATTTGCAAATGATCTTCTTACCGGGCATCGAGCTAGGGCTAGAAGAATTCGATACGGAGTTCAGGGTAATAGATGGCGGCGCTTTACCTCACTGATCGATATATTTCAGTTTCTGATCGATGATCAGCTTTATTTTCTATACGAAGAAAATGATACGTGGCAAATGCGCACTTTGAACACAAGTGAAGACTTTAATTATTCCGTTTTTATTGATCCGGGCGTATTGACATCATGCAATGAGAAGAATAAAATAAAATTTATAAATTTTTTTTCTAGAAACGTTAAAGCTATCAACAGTCAACGTCCTAGTAGAAGTGAGTTGACTTATTTTAAAAAGATGTTTCGCGTCAAGCTAATTTGCCATAGGGCAGCAAATTAGCTTGACGCGAAACATCTTTTTTTCATTTATGCAAAAAATATTATTAGCGGCAGAAAAGGTAATCATTGTTCATTTGGAATTTCGCTACCAAAAAACAACAAAAAAAAGCAAATTTAGGATGAGGATGAGGTTTCCCTTAGGGACTTTGACAAGATTGTCGTTGTCCACAATGGGAATGCATTCATATGGAACCGTGAGGAGCTTGCGCTATTTCAAGGAACGCATGGTAAGCTCCATTTTTTCAATTATCTTACATCTCTCGCCTAAGGATCAGCCAAAATCTGTCAGCGGCCCTCGCAGATCCCATTAGACACCCTTTGAACGGCATACAGTCAAAATGACATAATGTGAACCGTTTATGATAAGTTATGATAACTTATCATAAGATGTCATAAAACCATGATTGCTCAGCGGAGCCTGAATGGATCACGCTGAAATTTTGCATGGTAGAACAGTTCCTGTGCCCCGTCAAACTGACACTCTCGAAAAATCGATATCTCACACGCGTCGTGGTCACGCGTTGCGCGCGTGATGACCCCAAGTGGGCGGAGTCTGGACGAGAATTTGCGTTGAATCGAAAATCTCATTCTCAAAATTGAAGAATACCGAAATATTCATAAAAAATGAGATTTTAGCGAGTAGGACTAATAAATGTCAAAATTCAGCTAAGCTCCGCCCACTTTTCGTCATCACGCGCGCAACGCGCGACCGCGACGCTTACGAAATATCGATTTTTCGAGAGTGTCAGTTTGAAGGGGCACAGGAACCGTGCTACCATGCAAAATTTCAGCGTGATCCATTCAGGCTCCGCTGAGCAATCATGGTTTTATGACATCTTATGATAAGTTATCATAACTTATCATAAACGGTTCACATTATGTCATTTTGACTGTAGTGCCTGAGATTATTCCCGACCGAGCTAAAGCACCGGTCGGGAATAGTCTCTAGCACTATTCCGATCACATGAGATTTAGGGGCATAAGGAAGGAACCAATGCAGTTGCAAACACAACACCGAGAAATTATTCGCTAACAACGTAGATATTTACAGGTACTCTGAGTAGATCTTTAGGTGAGAAGCGTGTCGCACTAGGGCAATTCTCCACTATTAGCGTAGCTGTATCGTTCAAAAGGGAGCTTTATTACTCGATGTTCAGATCAGGATAGATTTCAGTGGAATTTCGTGGAAACTACTGGAGATGGGCCAAATATTGGAATATCGTTCGGATACTCAGATGGTTTGCGACTTTATCACACTATTTGAATTAGAATTTTTAATTTTTTCTCATCACTAGAAACATAATTTCGTCGGTGAGAGCGACATTTTTCCTATGTATTTAAAATTCGGACCACTCATTGTCTAAGACACCGCGTTGCCCGAACAATTTTTCGGACAATGATAGTTTCAGACCAATCATTGGCCACAAATTGCCAACCCTACTTCAGAGTCAACCTCCTATTATTGCGTCATTGAAAAAGGTGATGGCGAAGGCGTGGAGTGGCTGCATCGGCTGAATCTTGAAACTATGGCCTGGCACAGACAACTGCTTCCTCAACCGGTGCCCGTTTTAGCGTTAAAAAACGTTATTGCGGATAGTTTCTACTAGCTGCTAGTATTGCAAGTTCGATGGCATCTATGTTGTCGTTAAACGACCTACTTTGCACATTCACCCTTTCTAATCTTAATTTGTTCAGGAAATCACCGATTCGATCTCTAAAAGTCCCCTTCGAGATTGGCACTGGGATGTTAGTTACAAGTGCGCGACGCAATGGAACGTTCACACTTTCCAGATTTTTTCCGTCGGGACACGCGTTCACTTTCTTCCAACCATAAGCACAGCTGAGGATGCTCTACAACAACTCAAGGTTCATCTGGTGGGTGGGAAGAGTGCTTTCGCCAATTCAGAGCTGCGAGTTGTTTGGTAACTAATAATTCTTCAACATTTATGTACATAGGTCCTCGACTTAGTATCGCTGGAGCTTTCTCAGATTCCTTATGAGGATGATCCGGTAGATCCGGCACCAATGTTCTACAGAAACTCTATCTGTGCGTTTCAGACATTGATTTTCAACCCAAAACACCAACGCATTCAGTCACCTTCAATCAACATCTATGGGCGTTCGGGATAGCACAATCTTCAGGGGATAGAAAGTTGATGCTTTACCGATGTGACACTGGAGCGCAAATGTGGACAGAGGTGATTGGTTTTTCTTAGTTGACGATGCAGGAAAATGAAAACGAAAAAAAGACTATTATTACTCAAAAAATTACTCTTTTTTGGATCTCATTATATCGTTTTATGCCTTTTTATGACTTCAGATCGGCAAGCTTACCGACGAGAACGAGCACATCATCAGCCTCATTCGAGAGCCGACGACGGTGGGCTCACGAGTGCTTTTCATGACGCCATACCAGAATGATCGTATCGAAAACGTTCTGAGAATGGCGTACGTTCTTGACTTTGGTGAGTTGATTGGGGCAAATTTATCTAATTTTTTTTCCTCAAATTATCATTGCGTTTCTAAATATACTGAGAAAAGTACAAATATTTTCCCAATTCCATCGCTAATCTGCATCGTACAGAAGTTTGTTGCCACTCGCCCTCATTTAAAAGTTACCATTGCAGGAATTGAAATACTATTGCAGAAATTGGCTAATTAAAAAAACGTTTTGGGATATTAGAATATTCAGATCCATCACTATCGGATCGAGCAGGTGTCATTTTGGCAAAGGATCCAAGGCGAGTTGAGCAAGCCCGCAGAACCCTTCCTGCCCATATCATGTGAGTACTATTCAGTTATTCAACTGATTTGGTTCCTATGGAAGATAATAAGCAGTTATGCTAATAACACACGTGAAAAAAACAGACAACATAAAAATAGTTCGAGTTAATACTTGTTGTAATTGCAGTGAGGACCTGAACGAGCGAAGTATTTTTCCTGGTCAAGAAGAGACTCAAATAGGAAAAGAAGAAGACGAATCTAAAATGGAAGATCACAACAAGGCGGGTGAGAATGAAGAAGAAGAAGATGAAGAGAGCCACGAAGAAACTTCTCCCAAGAGAAATCGCGTCGAATAGATTGGAAGGAGTTGATTGTTGTTGTGAAGACGATATTGTGATAATTAATATATTATAATATATTCCAGTCATTCCAAGCACCGCCATTTTGATTTTGAAAGAAAAGACATTGAAATATTTATCGATAATTGACATCGATTCAGGGCTTTAGGCATCGGGAAAGTACTTCTGGTCCGCCTTCCACAGTTTTTCCAGTACATCAATCGACTCGGATGAGAATCTGAAGAGTTTTGCGTAGTTCGTATTCCGACCAATCCACTCATCCAAAACAATATAACCGTTGTCTATCCTCCTCACAGCAGCGCTCACATAAACGTTTTGTTTCCGAAATATTCGATAATGTCATCCCTACCGTACTCCTATAGGTATACCGTACACTCACCTCTCAACCACCGACTGAATCGCGCCCAGCGGCGTCTCGGGGTAGTTCACCAGCTCGACGCTCGCGCCGTCCGGCGTCACCTTCAATTATCGATTTGTGTGTGACTACCGTAATTTATTCGGTGCGTCGAGTGCACTGTGCAAGGGCGCCTTTTCCTAATGTTTATTATAAACGGTATCGTGCGATTACCATAATTGTACGTTAAGTGCGTCTTATCTGGACGCCTTTTCCCAATGCACACCTTGGTGTTGGACTGGACGAAGAAGCGTCGCGGTTTCATCCTCGACACTACGATGTCGCGCCATCTGAGGTCCGTCGCGCCGACGCCGTACCTAAACTTAATTAATCAGTGAATTGCGACTGGAAAAAAATTATCATGGAATCATCGATTATCTCAAGAGCATAAAATGGAGAAATGCAGTAAATGTTACGCTCGCTGCAAATACCTTTCCATGATTACTTATACAAAAAAAAACGTTTGCTGTATCGTGCGTTTCAAACGCTCAGCAAACTCAATGTGCTGGTTAGCGTATTGATTGTCTGGGAGAGAGAGGAAGGGAAGAGGTAGGGCGGAGGAGAGCAGGTAGATCACTCGCCTCCTCCCGGCCTCTTCCTAACTCCGCCCATCGAACGGTAGTCAACGGTCAACTACGAGTGGAACGGAAAATAATTTCACGATAACTAATTTCTCACTTCTCGAACAACGCCGTGGCTGCCTTGACATTGGCAGTTGACTTGTACGCCTGCAGTTTCTTGACGAACTCCCGCACAGCCGGCATGCCCACCTAAAATGTATTTTTCTTCTTTTATTTGGTCTCTCATTGTGCTATACTCTCTCGTTTTGTCTAACCGTCGAGAGACTGTGAATTAGAGAAGATAAGAAGCTTACACTGTCAATCTTCGTTGCATCGAGACGGAAGGAGAGGTCGGGCGCGCCCGAGGAATCGGTAGTCTGGCAATCGATCAATAGAATATAAATACCGTATTCCCCTTTTTCACTACAATACCCGATAATTAATAATTTACAATTAGTCATTCTATTGTTGCTACAGCACCCCAACCTCTTCAATGGTAAGACATCCCTGTCCGGCCTCCAGCACGACCTTCAGCAGAATGAAGCGGGCCCACGAATGTGCCTGCGAAAACAATCATTATCACTAAAATAATAACTGAAAATCGATATTTGCCTATTCTTGTTCCACAATAAATTGCCTGCCTCACCGCGGAGTCAGTTGTCTGTAAAGAATCTTCTCACCTGATTCCATTTCTTCTGCTCAGGATTGTACATCTCCAGTCCGTTCAGTCCTCTCAGCAGGGTACTCAGCCAGTTGACGTATTTCATCTGCTGACCAAACGCCGCGTCGTCACCGTAGAAGATCCTGAATAGTAGAGTTCGAAATACGGGTCGCCGTCTCTTCATTTTGCACACTCTCTCGCCTCTCTGACCGGTGAGAGAGTGTGGGAAATGATGAGACCTTTTTTTTACCTCTACTGAATAGGGCTGTGCGGATGAAGAATACCCGCACACTCTCACCGGTAAGGGTCAATTAGACTCCCAGTTCGGACTGTGCCGCCTCGCTTCACGCATTTTGATGTTCCATCTCACACTCACCCAAGAATGTCCGGCTCACAGCACAACACGAATCCGACAGCTTCGCAACGGCACTCCTCAAATTGGATGAATACTCAGTTTCTGTCATTTCGCAATACTCTCTCGTTGTTTCTCTGACTGGCGAGAGATAAGGCAAAATGAAGGGAGGAGAACATTGCTTTCAGAAATTGAGTGACTCCTATACTTCTGAAATCGTCAAAATTGACCCAATCAAACCTCAATGCCTCCGGCGAGATGACCGAACAGGCTCTCCCACGTCTCGCCCGGCTCGTACCAGGAGGTGATCTTGAATTATTTAAATTGATTTTTAAAAAAAATTCACGAAAAACTAGACCACCCACCTTTCCGCCCGTCAGGATGTCCACCGTGTTCTCAGCATCGAAGTTGAAAGTTCCGTCGGCATTTCTCTGCAATCAACACGAATCATCTCCTAACAAATACGTTCAAATGACTGTACAATTACAGCACCCTTCTCCGCCACGGCATTTTCTTCTCCAATACAGTATCTCGACTAGTGTTAACAATAAAAGTTCAATTGATACGCCACTGTTTAATAAATTATGCGCATTCATCAAGCCTACCTTCAATACCGTATCCCTTCTCCTCCACGATTACAGTACCTGGAACAGCTTGCCACTGCCGTGTCCGAGCAGCTCATGGCATCCGACCTGCACGTCGAACGACACGGCCGTGTACTCGTGGAGCAGTTTCTGAAAACACACCGGGAATACGGTAGCTACACGCAATCCTCAATATACAAGCTTTCTACATCAATCCACTAACAATGAAAAGGAGAATCAAATCAACCGATTATCAAAGAAAACTATAGAATTGGAATAGAACAATGAATACTCTACTAGGCGCTATCGCTAACCTCATCCTCCTTGGTGACAAAGTTGACGGGCAGTTTGGGCATGGCCGAAATCGAATTCGACAGGGCGAGGTTCTTGAAGCCCTCGTTCTGCTTGATGTCGTTGTCTGAAGAAATCACACGCGTCTAAACTTCGAACTCAAACCAACAACGTCTACTGCATTTATTCGTGCGACTGCGAAAATTTCCCGCATTCTTCATTACGTACAGCACACAAAATAAGGAGAGCGGGATTTCTTTTTGAACACTCCTGTTGAGGATGAAATCGCACCTATCGTACCTACTATATTTTTACTACCATTTTCAAATTCAACTTATTCACAATTCCGGAATGATTCTAATTTCTAAATGAATAAATGAATCCCTCACACATGTGCGGAATGATCCATCCCATGGCGATGCCGCTCGACGCGCACGCGATCACATCCAATGCGGTGAAATCGGGACGAAGGAACGTGTCCTTCTCGTATGCTCGGCCCCACGGAAGTCTGGAAATTATGGAACGTTAATTGGTCAACATTTTGCTTTTCGATTGAACTTCCGTTTATTTATCTTGCTCATTCGCAGTTCACAGTGAGTTAATGAAGAGACGCACTCTTCATTCTGACAACCGTAAACCCAATCTTTTTAATAACGTTTCTCATAGAATTTTTCGAATCATAAACTAAACCTCGGCAGGATCTTCTCGGCCTCTGTCACGAGACGCGCAAACTTCTTCGATATCTCCTTGTTGACGGCGGCAACGATGCCCATAAATTCGGCTCGCGTTCCTTTTATTTAATTAAAAATTATTCATTTAAAATAATAAGAAATCTTTCATTTCTGAGAATTGACACAAGCGCGTGCGCTTACTGAAAAAATTCGCGGAAAGAATTCTGTCGGAAGATAAGATAATACGTTACGGAATCGGATATATGTAATTTTTTAAATAGTTTATACCGGCAGGATCCCGGTACTCCTTCATGAAGCCGCAGAATGTCTCGACGGCCGGATTCGCGTCCTTGATCCACAGTCTCGAGGCGGCTCTTGGAATAACTTCAATAAATTCTAAATTCATGGGCATCGCTAGAAGAATTTGAAATATTCTTCGTGTGGTTTGTGACGTCGTCATTTTTGAAGACACTATGATGGTTTCAGCAAATATTTCTAATTATCTCACCTGTGCTCGCTCAGTTCTCCCGTCGTAAAGTGCTCCGCGAACTTGCCCAGCACTGCTTTCTGCGTAGCGTTCGCCGCGTATTCGGCGGTCAAAAATAAAATAATCAATTAATTGATTTCCCCAATTAGCACTAATGAGGTGTTTGCGTGCCATGAACGCAATTCGATAGTTCCACCCGAACCAAACCAATGCACAGCCCGCCCTGAACAAACCTTCGCCTTAAAGATCAAAAACCAAGATACCTTCTCGAGAAGCGGGCAGACTCTCGCGAGGATCTCAGAGAAATCTCCCTTCTCCAGTCGGATTCCCACTCCCTCGAATTCGCCCTCGATCGAACCGGCTGCGTAATTAATCTTTCATGCGCCGATTGGTTGGATGTGGCGAAAAATAGCCACTCGTCGTCAATATTATTTGATTCCGAATTGTTTAATAAATTTAAGTACAAAATGTCAGCAGCTCACAGTTTACGGACGCCGTTTTGATGATGAGCGTAGTCTTTCCGTTGGCTTCTTCCTTGAAGATGCGAGTATTCCACACCTCGATATTCTGCAAGAAGATTTTTTAAAGTAGACATTTTTTTAAAAATACAATAGCTGATTTACGAGGCGACGTTAAACAAATTACTCCTTTGAAAATTGTTCTATTTCTGATTTATTCGGTCTTCAAAGGAAGATTATTGCCACCCCCCATTTCTTATCGTACCTTCTCCTTCATATAACGATTGATGAGGTCACAATCTGTCTTGGTCACGTTGTGGGAGTGATACGTTGTCACGCCGACATCGTTGAATCCCAGGTAGGCTGAAATTGAAAAAAAATGCTGGATCGGAGCTCTTGAATCACATTAGTATACACCACTTCTTCAGGCCACTTGTAATCAATAATGGTCTGAACCAGCTCCGGTATGTACACAAATTTGTGAGCGCCGAAAAATGTGAGATGCTTCGTACCTGAGCGTTTATCGACTGAGAAGATGCCCTTCTCGACAGCTGCATACGTCGACAGGAGATCGGGAAAGAGTGAGGCGGCCTTTGACGAAGCGACCAACTGTTGGAACCGGTCCTAAATTATTAAGTTCGAGGCAAATGATCGACAATTCCTTAATAAAACATTAGGATAAAAATAATTAAACAATTGCAAAATCGGATGCTTACTTGAGGGATACTGAGGATGAACTTGCGGTCGCCGAAGCTCGCGTAGTTGCCGCTGTTGTAGAAGAAAAAAGCGGCGTACATGAGGAATGCATGCCAGTCCTGCTCGCTTAAGCCCTGGAATCACATTGGCATCATTATCGAGTGTGTGCGAAATGAAACCCGCATCGCACACTCACAAATTGGCCACCTAAACTCTATGTTTTAAATCAATTAAATAAATACAAATAATTGGCAAACGTCTTAATTTAATTAAACATACAACTTCCAGCGCCTTGGCCTTGAGTTCTTCGGTGGGCTCAGATGAAAAGAGGCGATAGAGTAGAACGAAGATACCGGCGGATTCAGGGGAGACCTAGGATGATTTCGATCAGGGATCAACTATGTAGGGGTCAGAACGTTTCAGCAAAATCTCGATTTTATATCTCCTCTTTGATTCAATTACCCCTACAATATCAAATCATTTTGGAATATCAAAAAACGGAATGCAAACCTGTAGGGGCACGACGAGAGATCCCTCGAAGATGGCGCGCGCAAAGTAGTGCGCGTAGAGGCGCTCAGTCGGCGAGAGATCTGGGAAGGGCGAATCATAAGCAAATGATCAAAGCACTGTTATCATCGACATTTTATCCACTGATCCACAGAATATAATTCGACTCTTGCTTTTGGTGTGTGGCCTAGGCTGCGCAAACATAAATCCATACTGCTCTCCCCTGCTCTCCCACCTTATTATGTAACGTTTCGGTCTCGTTGCGCCTCGGGCGTAGATAAATTATTATATTGTTCTTATCCAACAATTCGAATTAGAAACAGGACTGACTCTGGAAGGCTGCCCGACAGTCCAGCTCGCAGATGGGCGTTTCGAGAGGGACGATGTGCGGACTCGCGTCGATCTTGGCCATTCTTCTATTCCCTTGAGAAGTTAACGAACCGCTCAAGAATGAGAGTGAAACGTGAAATGAAAGGGGGGAGGGCACTAAATACGATATCGTTTTTTCCAGAAACTCGGAAAACAATTTCAAATATTAATATTAATTTTTAACAGTCTTGTTTGTTATGAGTGCACTGAATAAATAGAATATCGAACCTCGCGTTTGAGGGAATATCAGTTCGCAATTATTCATATTGAAATAGCCAGACACGTTACCTAATTAGTGCAAAGCTATTGCGCCAGTGGACAAAGTCTTAAAGGTCGACTCGAGCACAGGACACAGAGAGAAATGGGCTAGTTGGCGGCAAAGGACAGCCATGCCAGGACACGTAATGCAAAAGCAGTGATCAGTCACTTGAATGAGGCGTTCTCTGTAAGTAAGCAAGAGAGAGTTTGCAAGAGATGCAGACACAACTAGAGATATCATGAGTAAGTGAGAGAGCTCTCAGTGACTCAATGCTACACAGTAAACACCCGTGCAAAAACAAGGACACCTTGGCAAACACATTTGCAATGTTGCTGTTTGGAAAAACAACGCCTCCAATGAAGTAAAACAATTCATTTATTGTTGAAATAAGAAAAAAATACATTCACAAATTGATAAATACTGATAATTGTCGTATGGTATACTCAAGAGTATTCGATTTCGCTATATGGAATGTATTAGACCTTTTTTTGCGAGGCGAAGAAACAACGAATAACAAGTAAATTTAACATCGAAGAACTGCATTCACCATCTCCGGAACACTCGTCGGATTCACTTCCTGTGTGATGCGCATCCTAAACGGATCATTGGATTACGGTAGTCATAATAGCAATCAAAATGCAATTTGAGCCTGCTACTATACCTCAATGCTCTGCTCAGTCGAGAATTCACTACATTATGCGCAAGCGTAGCAAGAGAATGGACCTGAATTCGGTGTCGGATAATGTTTTCAAGATATGGCAAACCTTATCGATAGGCATGTGTAGAAGCTGAATTGAGTCGTCAGACAAGGATGCTGGAACGATGACATTAAAGCGCCTAATTTCAAATATTATAATAACCAGAAAATTGTGCAGTTTCGATAGCGCCGACCCCAGATCTGCGCTATCGAATAAGAGTCCAAGTTCATATCTACTATAGTATATATACAGAAATCTCACGATTATCCAGCAGATCCTGTGCGAAATCTCCTACGATCGCTCGGTCTACTGTAGTCACTGCCTCATTGAGATACACCGAATCGTCTACAGGCCATCCATCTCTAGAATATATGTTGAATGATTAATACTTTCATACTTACAATAATATAACAGTGGTGCGCTTACATATCATTGAATGGGCCGATTTCTCCCCCATCGTCAAGAAAGTCCTGAAAAGGTGAAGGTTACCCCGCAAGGCACACCTCTGCTACGCCAATACCGGAGATCCTTATCTCTTATTCGAATCTAATTGACCGCGTGATCTTAGTGATCACTAACCCCCCAAGGGGTGATTTAAAAATGTTCTTTCATCATTTACATAGTGCAAGTCTGCATACCAGCTCGCTGTCGGCAAATATTGTCCTTGAAGCGTCTTCGATGTCCAGTCTACGACCACCGGGCGAGATGAAACAATTTAGCTGCAACATGCAGAATTTTTTTAAATTTCGACGTAAATAGGTTATTTTTAACTCACTGGGCACACAACTCCCGTCCTCAGGTCCAGTTCGAACTTCTGGCCTGTGAGCGACTGGAGGAGAGCTTTCCTCTCGTTGCGATCGGTAGGGAGAGGAATCACACTGAACAAGGTTAAGGCTAAGTCGTTTCTGCGTCAATCGTTTTTACAGTCTAAAGACAACGCTAGGTGAGACCCACTGGTATGGCCAGCTGTTATGCATTGAAAAACATAGCCAATCAAGTTCATGAGCTGTTGTGTTCATTGATTTTACCCCAGGATAGATAAGGTAACAGTATTTCTGTTATCATTGTTCCGAAGAAGTGAAGTCTTACATAGGAGGTGGAAAATGGACGAACAATGTACAGTCGACGGGGATTGAATGTCGAATAGATTTACTGAAAAGCGAAGTTTTTTTAAAAATTATTTCTGATTTCCTTATTTCGAAGTCTCTTGTTCTACATTATGGCAAAACCCCTAGGTATACCTTTGAATATCGTAGATATCGATACGATTTTCGTTTCCTTGTAAGATTGCGAATGATGAGCTGTCGTATCTGCAAGTTGTAGATAGTACTGGCGCTAGAGCATCAATAATGCCGATATGATGGAAGGAAATTGCCCTTAGCAATGCGGAATAAGCTTCGAAACTCACGGCAAAACTGCGAATCTCGTCGCGTCCACCAGAGGCAATGACCCTACTGAAGGCGTGAGCATCGCTGAAAATCAATTAGCATGCGCGCCACACTCGAGGAGCACCCCTCGGTATTTCCAGTATTTCTGGAGTAACGAGATCGGTTCTATAACTTGCAATAGTACTGTACAGGGCATGCCAACATCACAACGGGACATTGCAACTGGAGACTTTGTAACGTGGCTTACTGCATTCTTCCGGGCGTGCTGCTGCTCGACGGAGCATCGAGTATGAAACATGGAAGAGGTGCATTGTGGGAGCCGGTTCAGGTGTTACGGATCTGGATAAAACTAGTTACAGAAAGTTTTTAAAATGTTTAACTTGATAAGTGTTCTGAAGTGCATTACAACCCCACCTCATCATGTATGTGAATCCATCACCAACGCTCACGTGGAAGTATGGATTACCCTGCAAAGATAGCTCTTCAATATCCTCTAACTTCACGCTACGTCCATGTTGGGGAGATCGGCATTCAGGATGACTTCGGTAGTTGCGTAATTTCGAAAGCCATCCTCGCTGTTGACGACGATCGCTATTGTTTGCTTCACTTTCCGTTGTGAGAAGCTGAAACACCAAAAGTTATCCGGGGCCATCTTGTTGAGTTAAGTCTTGAAGAGCTGAGTGCGCGTTTTAATTGGTTTGAAGTGAATGACCGTGGTCTGGCCTAAAGCCCAAAGTCAGACGACTATGACTGAAAGCGAGTCGGCAACGATCCGAACCACTTCTAGGTTTCTCTTGTTTGAATTCAAAATGTTATTGGAAGAGATAGCAAAGAGCCGTTCTTCGTCGTGTTCGAATATAAATTTCGAAATTGATTCAAACTGAAATTGATAAGAACTCGCGACTTACTACTCGAAGGTGGAACGTCTTCCGAGAGCGACGACGGTACTCGCATCGACGACCACAAGGTGGTCTATCTGCATGAAAAAAAATAAAAATTTAATGAATTAAAGGAATGAATTCAATTAATTTAAAAATTGCAAATCTTCATTATTCATAGTCCACGCCCTTTTCAAAAAAACAAAAAATGACAAAAAATAATAGCTCACGTAAGCTGTTTGCGGCAACTGAAATTGGTTGATCTCGCACCGGGTGTGCAAACTGAAAAGCACAGATTCTGATCCCTATTGTTCTCTCCAGAAAAGAGTGAACATTTTTGAATCGTTCCCGCCGGCGCGAAAAATTCAAAATGGGCGGGGAGAGCGGCCTCTCCCCCCGTTCAGTCCTTGCAGTTCGATTCATGCAAAGTGCGCAAGTATATATATATGCAAAGCAATCTCTGTCGGAGCAGAATGCTGTGAAAGAATGTATGTAAAAGTTTAAGTCAGTTTTTTTTTGGTTCGCCAATCGCTCTCGAATTCGAGGCTGGCATGATGAAGCATCCGTCTCTTCATTTCGCGTAGTATATTTCGTCATACTGGTCGGTGAGATAGGATGCGATACGAATAGGCGGGGATTAAGGCTGTTAAATATATTTAACGCACTCCTCATTTCACATGTTTTCGTCTCGGTCAGAATAAGCAAGAGAGCATTACGAAACGAGGAGTGCGTTGAATTTTTGGCACAGGCCTGACGGGGATTCTCCACCGTGTCCTCCCCCTACAAACTCACTTGAACCATCGAAGGTGCTTGTGGCGATCGTTCAAGGTAAGCATCGCCGCCAATATGCTGTCGGAACAGCGCGCGACTACCTGGAGGAAAATGATATCTCGTTCACTTTCGCGGAAAGCGATATCGAAAGTTTCTGTTTTATAGAAGCAATGGAAATCTCAGGATAATCTGGTGGAGCTGTTTTCTACTTGAAAAAAACCACTTCACACTCGTTGCTGTACCTCAACGAAAAGGTCATCCGGCAGCGTCTCAACGAAAAGGTCATCCGGCGGCGCCGCAACGAAAAGGTCATCCGGCAGCGCCTCAAGGATAGGGTCATCCGGCAGGTCCTGCATTTCCTGGTCCTGCAGCCGGTCAAGCAGCACGGTGTACTGGCGCCATGCGACATCAACAAAATCTATCGACGACGACGGTCCCGACATGATACGCGTATTAGTCCACCCTATAAAGGTAAATTAGAAAGAATCTTGGTTTATAAGAGAAGAGGAATAGAAAAAACTGCTAACTGAGGCACAGAATAGAGAAAGACTTGAATAATGCGGTTGGATGTTTCGGTCCATTGGGTCGTATACACCCAACCACCAGGTGTATCCACGTCAAGCGATTTTACGTCGTGAGACAACGCTAGGTGGGGCCCACTGGTAAGGCCAGCTGTTTGTGCACACTGTTCATGGTATTGTTATATTGAAGGGATGAGTGAGATGGGGGTGTGAATGACTGTAATGGATAAGGCACGCAGTCCAAGCGTCATTTACGCGTTGGCGGGAGGTATGGTTCAAAAACTTTCTCGAGATAAGGGTGAACAATTTGGACAAAATTATGAGGACTTGTTTTAGAGTGGCACTGGTACTACAAAAAGATGATTATTTCAGATATTCCATCATTGAGCTCCTGACAAGAATCTTCATTACAGATAATCTCCGCCGAATATCAATGTTCTTTATCATACGTGAACAAAATTTGCTCACGATCAACCTATTTTGCGGACCAGCACTTGGTTCCCATTTGTGATGGCAAATCGGCATTTGCCTCTCCTCATTTTGCACGCTCTCTCGCCGGCTAGACAGACGAGCGATTGTGCAAAATGAGGAGAGTTGAGTGCCAATTTGTCATCACTAGTTTCTACTTTGCGAGAGCGTTGTACGATACAACTTACAACAAATATCGCGTTATCATACAAATTAACAATTTGTGACTTATTATTAAAGCTGGAGTGGTTATTAGGGCGCTACGAGCAAATAATCGAGAAAGAATCGGGAATAATCAGATCATCGTTCAACAACTATGGGGTGGAGGGAGGGTCAGGGTAGGAGAAATACGACGTGTGTGGTCTATCTTCTTCTCGTCTCGCCCATTCCTTCCGCCTCCTCTTCCTCCTCTTCGACCTGCAAGGAAGGCGTATAGGCAAAATCCACGAATCGGGAAGAACGGCCCCTCCCTCAGCCCAGGCTTTTGTATTATTTTCAGCCGCACCTTCTCCTCCACATGCGAGTACTCGCTGGCGTCTTCGAGCTTGCAACAGATCTTCGCCTTGCCCTTAGACGTGCGGTGGCAGATCTCAGTTGAACCCCTGGAATATGGAAAGTACTGGGACTACTCAAGTCGAATTTTCGCCGATATGATATCCTTCCGATATCAATCAATTTCATTCGGAAGCATTCAGTCGCTAAAATTAGCCAAGCAAAAAAAGATACTCACATGCAGTTATCCTCATTACACAGTGCTCCCGTTTCTACGTAGTCCTTCGGGCAGCCTGAGGATATTTAGAGATCAGAGTATAGAGATCAAAGATCAACTGTCAAATTCATCATTCTACTTGTTCGTGAGGTGAGCAGAAGAATGAATTGCAACTCTCAAAGACCAAAGTTCAAGATTCTAAGTGTTAAATTGATAGTGGAATAAAGATCAAAGATCAACTCACGATTGATGCCCTTGCAGCAGACCTTCGTGTTCGGATCGCACATGTGTCCCTGTGCGCAATCGCCGGAGCGGTCGCATCTGAGAGATCAGAGATCAAAGATCATTCTTTTCGTTTTCCCTTCTTGACTCATTTCACAACTGTATTAGCACTATAATTAAACTACTTTTTCGATAGAAAAGCATGCTGATTGAACTGTCCAAATAACTCGGGTACCTGATCAGATTGTTGAAGCGGTCGACCATCGGCTCGCCGCGCAGACCCACTGTGCACATCACGCCTGCAATCGAATACCGTAATCCGTGGTGCACCGCTTTCTGCCTTTTGCCAAAACGCAGAAATCGTCAAATCACTCACGAATGCAGTGGCCCTCGGAGAAGGTGTAGCCGGCCGGGCACTGGCAGATGTTCTGCAATGAATTTGTTCAGACACCTCAAATGCGTCACTTCACCCGCGTCAAGGCCAGACGAAAGTTTACTACACAAAATTCGCAAGTACCTGCGCGCACTCCATCTGCTTCAACAACACCACAACCGCGTCAAGAGCAGATGAAATTTTTGTACATGAAATTCGCCAACCTGCGCGCACTCCATCTGCGTCAGCGTCGTGAACTCGTCCTCCTTCATCGATTCCTTGTGGTACGTGCACTGCGCCGACACCTGCAAGGGAACTACCGTAATCTCGTGGTGCGCCTCTTTCTGCTGTTTCCCAAAATGCATGCAACTAGGAAATATCATCGTGGTGCGCCATTTCTTATTTAAAATCGCGTGGTGCGATTTCCCAAACGTCGCCCTGACCGTGCACGAGTCCCCATAGTAGGAGACGGTGAGGCACTGCCCGTCCAGGTAGATGTCCTCGAGCGACGGGCACGGCTTGGGGCAGCAGATCTGAGAGGGGAAAACAATCATTGAAATCAAGAGAGTTCCTCACTAATCACTACTAAAATCATGTGAGTTTCACCGTTTTCACAAAGCCGAAACTTTGATACATAACCAATAGGATCTTCCCCTCCAAAAGTCCAAAAAAAAATCTTATCAACCGCAGTAACTTCCTTCCGTACATACTATTAGTCTGGATGAATTCTCTGTGTAGCATACAACTACATACGCTAACATACTAACATGCATCCTATCGTAATCTCCTCCAGGATACCCTACCTCCTTATCCGTCGAGATTGAATCCCTGTGGCAGTAGTGATCTCCGGGGCACTCTTTGCAGCCGAAGTCGGGATAGGCCGACGAGTCATGGGCCATGCCCACGGGACACACGGGCACGACTTCGGTGGGCGAGGGACAGCAGAAACCCTGCAGGAGGAACGGTGAATCAGAGACAGAGACGGAGATTGGGTGTTGCGTGTGCGCTGTGCCAATGGTTTCAGTAAAAAGGTAAAGGTGTATCCACGTCAAGCGATTTTACAGTCATAAGACAACGCTAGGTGGGACCCACTGGTAAGGCCAGCTGTTAATGGTTTCAGTATTATGATGTAGACGTTTTCACGGAATTCACAAATTCTTTTCACTTCGAATCAATGTGTTTCATACTCATGTTGTTAATCAATGCGTCGGGCTGAATCAATTCTGGCCTGCCCAACGGTTGAAAAAAGCTAAAACGTGCTATTCTTGAAAACATCGCCAAGAAACCAATAAAGCACTCCCGTATCAACAACCGTAATCAAATAGCAGATGGCAGTTCACCCTGCGCAAAATTCTACAAGCGACGTTTCCCAATCACCTAACACCACTACCGTACCTGGTAGTATCCCTTCTTGCCGGCGTTGTCGAATACGGGCACGCAGTAGTGTCCCTCGGGACAGTCGTCGCGCTCGTTGCCCTCGGCCATCGTCGAGTTGACTGAAATATCGACTACCTTAATCAAAAGACAGAAAGGACTACACCATTTGGAAAATTTGACAGGCGACGTTTCGCCGCAGCACACCACTCACCGTCGTGATAGTACTCCTCGAAGGAGGCGTCAGCGTCGCGGCTCACGCGATGCTTGCCGGCCTGAAGAGGCATTTATCATGAATAGAATGAAGCACTCATCATTTTTATTCAATGTGCTCTCTCGTCACTATGACCAATGAGAGTATACTTGGAATGAAGAGACTAATTCTTGACAGACGTGATCATAAACTGACGGGAGAGCTACCGAAAACAACGAAATATTTAAAATTTGTTTTAATGTTGAGGAACCTTCCACGAATTGGTTGTTCCCCTTGCTGCAAGGCTTTATCTACCACGTGAAACGTATGCAAACTCAAAGTGACCCAACAAAAGTTTCTCCTGACTTCTCACGTCACAGAAAATGATTCCAATACATCAAAATCATCCCGACTATGAGGTTTTCGTTATCTCCAATTAGGGGGGGGGCAGAAAAGGTTGAAGATATCTAAAATAATCAAACCAAAAATCCTCACCATTCTCAGGTTGCACGTGACTACGGCATTGTCCTGCACGAGCGGAGGCTGTCTGTTGACGCACTGGTAGTCTGCAAGAGGAATTTGAGTGATACAAGTGTCGGGTTAGAGTCTAGTTTCGATTTTATGGGTAAACGCGCAGAAGAGGGATCAGATACCGGAAGTACAGATAGAGGGGACCGCCAGCATTTTCCAAGAAACATTTCATTTTATGTTTCACAATAACTCCAAAATCAGAAAAATGATTCGTCTCATCAATCGTTGGTTGCAAGCATTCTTCTTAGATCACAATAGATACTATAGATACTGAAGCCCTTACAATTAGGCCGTATGTAAGAAGTTCTCACTAAGAACCCGACAAACAGTTTGTTCGGTAACTATGAATCACTAGTGTAGACGAAGATAGTGTTTTGCGGGCAGACCATTTGTCGCGGATCAAGCAAACGGCCACCGAACCATCACTCAACAATGGCTATTATTTCCGTCCTCTTCAATTGACCCTCCACATGCAATGTTTGAACAGACCCTTCACTCATCTCAAAACATTTTTTTCCTGCTTCTGTATTTCGGGTGCTTCTGAATTGTCCCAGGCTGTCAGAACTGCATTCCTTCATACTTTCGTCAGGCTAAACTACAATCTACAACGGTCAAACTACAAACTACAACTCACTGATCGGCTTGCAGCCTCCATCGCCGTCGCGCTGGAAGCCGCGCTTGCATCTGCAAATTTGAATTTTCGAATAAAGGTAAAGGTAAAGGTAAAGGTCACCCCGTACTCTAGGCACACGAAGTCCTGCGGGAGCCCACTGCTAGGCCAGTGACTATTTTCGAATATCGCGCCAATATTCGAATTCGGCGCCAAATTCAAACCTGCAGCCGCCGGTGGCGCACTCGGAGAACGCCGCAGAGCACTCCATGTCCGACTTGCAGCGCTCCTGAAAATTGATTATGGATTAGCTACCGTAATCAGGGAATACTGTAGAACAAGCGATAATTATCAATTCTTCCGTGCTCGACCTTGGGGAACCATAGTTATTAATCACTATCCAATCCCCGTACACTACCGTACCTTCAGTCTTCGTCTGATTCTCTGGCAGGTCTTTCCATCTGAAGCCACAGTGTATCCGAACTCGGCGGCGCACTCGCATCTGAATATCTATATCGGTTATTTGTCACGGTGGCTAATGATTATCGAAATTCTTTTCTTTTTCGAGAGATTCCTACTGCAAGAGCCTTGAATTGGCCGAGTGGTGAGCATTCTACACAATTTCGCTTGCGCTCGTATTCGCATTTGACTTGAGTTTCACTTCTAAGATGAAGACTGCTCTACAAGTGTGGGAGTGATGGGCCACGAGAAGGTTGGGGTAAAAAATAACTATCCATTATTTCCTGAATGGACGTTTTTTTGCAGCGCGTGAGAAAGAAAGTAAACCGTCAAATAGTTTTATTAATAAACCCCTCACCGACAGCTCTGCTTGCTCGTGCAAATACACGCTGCGCTGCCACTACATCCGATCGACGGCTGACAGGAAGACCCACGCCACGGCCGGGAGATCTCTGCAACAAGACAACGGATAGACGACGTTTAGAAAATCGCAGAACACGGCTCACCACATGGTATTATAGTAAAAAAGTGAGTGGTAGCGTGAGATTCAAATGATTTGTTATGAGATCTATTTCACATTATGTTTCACGCTCATTAGAACATTTCTTTCGAACTCGTTATTTGTTGAACAGGAGCAAGCCGGACAACAAAAACCCTATCGAATCCAAACTGTTCACCTCTGCCCTTGGCCTTCTCCTTCTCAATCAGATCCCCGATGGATCCTCCCCTTTCTTCTTCTTCTTCTTCGTCGGGATTGACAATCCTCTCCTTCTCCTGCAAGATGGAAAGAGAATATCATAAAGAGAAGAGAAAAGCCGCCAGAAGGTTATGAAATCTAACTTCTCTTCGTCAAACCTTTTTTTTAGTAATTATTGAAAATTTCGGGCGGTATACGTTTCATAGCCCCTATGAGTTTGCTAATATGACACGCGAGTAGTCGGGCAAATATACTTTTCGCGAAGAGAATATTATCACATGGAGAAGAGCCTACCTTGTTCTCCTTCACCTTCCGCTTCTCCTCCTCAGTGACTGATGTGCAGCAGAAGCCAGTCTGCAGCTCGCAGTAACCTCCTCGGGGGCACTGAGAAAAGGGATTGGTAGACAATCGCGCACCGAACGCGCTGCCGCGCACTTATAGTTTTCGAATGTTGGTAATTTCTACTCGCAGTAACCTCCTCGGGGGCACTGCAAATGGACTGGTAGACAATCGCAATAGAAATATGAAGAGTGGTTTTGCAGTTCCAGAGGTGGGCTGTCAGAGTGAAGAATCAGGAAATGGATTCTTCATTCTGGCTTATCTTGAGTATTTCACTGTGAACATTGATAGACAACACATCAGTCTGACCCCCTTTGTTCTCTCCAGACAACCGCGCCCCGAACGCGCTGCCGCGCACTTATTTTCCAACTTTCGGCCAGTTTACCTGCAGCTTCATGCCTCCCTTGAGCTGGCACATGATCGGTCTTCCGGTCTTGCCGTTCATCTGTGTCTTCGAGGGAAGAGGGCACGTCTTCAGTTCTGAAAACAACGAAGATGTCGCCATTCTCTCAACAAAGAGATTTGCATCTGACGAAATCTGATTCTTTTTTATGTTTTTCATCTTTTGAAAAGAAGGTAAGCTAATCCTGTAAATTGCAGAACGATTTCACATTCATGACAATACTTACTCGTGCAGCAGACTCCATAGAGCGGATTGCACACGGCTCCTTCGGGGCAGCCCTGCTTGTGGTCGCACGTGGCCAGTTTCAGGTCGAAATTGAAGACGGCCCGGCCTCCGCCGGTGCAGAACCGGTCTGAATCGATTACTGTAAGAGGATTATTTGTAATCGATTACTGTATGGAAACGGTAATCGCATGTATTGATTGACACCAAGCATGTCCGCGACAGCAATAACAAGGCAGATCCCCGCATATTTTTAAAATATTATTCGACACCGATAGAGCGAAGCAATAAAAAAGGATAGCTACAGACGGAAATGGATTCTTTGAAACATAGTTTTTTTTTTCAATATCATTGAACTGAAATCCAGAATCAGTTGAGTTTCAAATCCTCCACATCCGTTTCCGACGCTCAAAGCTGATAGTTCTGATTTCCCTTTCTACACCAAGTAATTAGATAATCAAAAATAATTGATTAGCTCACTCTTGTTTAGAATGTTCTGATTCGCCTCATCATAGGGTACGCAAGCAGTCTTCTTCTTGCCGTTCACATTCGTGTACTTGCAGATCTCATCCTGCCAAGTCGTAAATCAGTTCGTGATTACCGAGCTACCGTAATCCTCAAATGCTATTTTTTCAGTTGAAAATCAGTAAACGATAAAAAAAGTCAGTCATCGATCGCCACAGCTCGTGCGCCTACCGTACCTCCTCGCACTGGCTGCTCACGGTGCACGGGCTCTTCCTGCACTTGCCCTCGAAGCAGAAGAAGCCGGCCTCGTCGCAGTCGTCCTGGTCGCCGCACGTCTTCTGCTTCGCGGCGACGTTTCCTAAACGGCGGAATGCAATGCGCACGCGCGAGCACACCACCAATTTGCTGTAGAACCCTGGGTAAGGTAATACAAAATCTGAAATATTGCACAGCGAAGTTGCGCTGTAGAGGACTAGCCACAGTATTCCCGCTATTGTAGGCCCCTACCGTAGCCCTGCTATTCTAAGAGGCTACCGTAACCCAAAACCCGTACTACACACACACCTTGAATGCAATAGAGCAGCACGGTCGCTGCCAGCAGTAGCTTCCTCATCTTACTGCTTCACGCTACAGTACGGTTCCTTTGTTTACGAACAAGAAGGTGTGAGAAATGTGGAGTTGAGGAAAACACGGGAACCCTACAGTCACACAGGAATTTGCTACACAGACAATTCGGGAAAGGCCACTCGAAATCAGAGAAAGATTCAAGAAGAGAAGGGATGACAGATAGATGGGGAAAAGATAGCCTCGAGGGCGCAACCAAATCAGTGTGCGCCCCTCTGATCAAACAATGAAGGAGAAAGAATGGAAAGCGATTGACCCGATCTCTCTTCATTCCAAATAGAGTAGCCGCAAGCTCCGCCCTGCGAGGAATCTGATGCGGGTTTCAGTTTTTCGTTACGATTTCGCTGGGGATTAGAGGCGTCTAGACGGTGGACAAACAGTGTCGCTAACTCATGACCATTCATAGTTCTTGTAATTGTCGTATCTTGTCCTATCCGACTAATTTTGCGATGAGAAATTGCTATTTTCAAATTCATATCGCTGCACGACTTTTATGTTTCAATCGTTGGTAATGAGGGAATTGTTGCTTCCGGATGCGTTGATCTCGAACTCTTCGATAGAAAAACAATAATCAATAACTGGCAACTCGATATGGTCTGGTCACTGTATCCTGAAGTAAACAATTTCCGCTCGGCTTATGAATACGGTAGCGAAAAAAATCATTTCAAATCAATGAATCTCGGAAGATCACTATGCATTCCTGACAGTGATCGTTTCTCGTGATCCATTACACCCACTCGAAACGTATCCACCCTGGTGCACTTTCCACCCTTTTCCCTCCCTTGGGCTCAAGATCTTGGGTCAACAACCCCGTGATAGGGTCGATGTGATAAGAAAAGATACGATTTCTGGAGGAGAAAGAAGGGGATAACGGTGTTGGGCAAATATTGGACTATTCTCAGTTGACCCCTAGAGCGACGTGGTCTAAGGAATGATGCTGACATATCCCGAGATAGACATGGGGATTGCAAGATCTTGAGAAATCTGAAGAATGTCTTTGGTCCTTGTTCCTCATGGATTGACAGGTTTTCATTAAAATAAAAAAGGAATAGCTAATTTCGCTTTAAAAAACAATCAAGCGAATCGTATGTTGTCCATTCCATGCTCTGTAATGTAATCGATTGTTAATTAACAATAATTATATTTAGATCTATCACAGACAACACAACAATCAAGCGATATTATGGCTATAAATTCGATGCGGGGTCAGACCCTTAGCGGATAAATACTAGAGAAACCACAATTAAGTATACAAAAGGAATTTGTTACAAACGTTATACTGTAAATACTACAAGGCAAATCAAAACAATGTGTGCGTGCAGATAATTATACAATGCAAAAGTGCAGGGAGAAGTGGGCTCACTTCTTGAGGCAAATCGATGACGAGACGGCACGAAGATCAAAGATCAGCATCAAAGATCAAAGATCAGACGACATCTTACAAGATGTAGGGGATCACAGCCTTGCGCTGGGGCGGGTAGTCCTGTAATGAGGAGTGTTTGTAATTCGTTGAGTCAGCAAGATATCAAATATAATTGGACACCAACTGAGGATGAACTGCGCGCGAAACCGCAACCTCACATGTACTCTGCACTATCAAGATATTTTTTATCCAGGAAAGATCCGAGGAATTGAAAACGCTGCACGTTAATGAGTGTTGTACCAAGTGCGAAACCTCGACTATCCTAGTAGCTACAATTAAAAATATCGCATACAAAGTTGTATTTCGTAAATTTTTTGACTTTTATCACCACAATCCACAAGCTATCGACCACATTGCGCGTCACTGAGTGATGTGCAAGGTGCGAAACCTAAACTATCCTAGTGGTTACAATTTGGAATTTCGCTCAGCGGCAATTACCCAGTTGCATTTCCTATTTCTAATACCGTTCACGGCGTGGTAGCATCGAATACACTACACGTTATCGACTGTTGTACCAACTGCGAAACCTCAACTACCCTAGTGGCTAACACTCTAGAATTCCACTACACCTCACAACTTCCACTAAATTTAATTAATTAATAAGCCAATTAACGAACCTTGAAGTGGCTCTTGTACCATCTGTGCGTGAGCAGGGCGGCGAACACCTGATTCACCACGACGAACCCGGTCAGGTACTGCAACAAGAATTATAATTATTATATTTTAACATTATAATAGGTTAAAAGTTAATAATACGAAGTACGAACTCTGCCGCATTCTGCAAGAATACATTTTAAATTTAAAATTTAAAGTTTTTCTTTTGCCTCGTATCACGTGACTAGCAACCCGAGCATTACATTACACTCTTCTCGCATTGCCGGAACAACGAACCTCGGGGTCAAAAAAATCGCATCATAGTATCGCGCCAAAGGTTCTTTCGCACTGTAGATTTTGCAGCTATGGCGCCTACCGTACCTTGCACACAATGCTGGGCTATATCCCCGTTAGGCGGTGGGGGTGCGGGGCCCGTAACAGAAATTGGTAACTATTTGCGGAGCCCCTTAGTGGCGCAGAATACGTATTTTGCGGGGCCCCCTAACAGAATTTTTTTCGAAAATTGCGGAGCCCCCTGCCAACTAGCGGGTGATAGCCCACCATTGCTTGCACAACGTAATCAAATCTGCCGGAGCTACCGTACCCCGCCTACCGTACCTTGAACGCTGTCGCGCCTCGGGGCAGGATCGCCACAATGGACCCGTAGATGATCATCTCCATGAGGAAGTGCGGGCAGGACACGAGGTCGAACCAGTCGCCGTACTGGATCGCGTGCACGTTAGCGTCGCCCACCTTGCCTGTAAGTTAATTGGTTAAAAATATAAATAAATAATTAATTAGATTATTAATTTAAAATAATGTATATAGTTTTAATGACGCTAGTTGAAACAAAAACAACTGGTTGATTCTTTTTCGGCACCAATTCCGTGTAGGTTTCTAAAAACCTACACGGAATTGGTGTACCGATTACATAAATTATGTGGGTTGGTTTTTTGGTTTTTTTTAGTAGGTTATCTCCTCCACATTCTTCTATTTACCGTATCGAATTTACTGAACTCCATACTCATCGCTCGAGTCCCACTCAGACATCGCAAGTTGCACACAGGTGGCATTGACTTGCGGATTTTGGCTTGGCGCAAACCAACCATGTTTGTGTTTCACCAATTGACTATAGCGACAAGTGTTATCACGAAACGTTATGTCTGTAACAAAGTTTCGCAGCCAAACCAACCACCTCCATGTTTCACAAATTGACCATATTGATTTTCACAAAGGAGCAAGACGATTTGGAACGAGCGACGGCTCAAAAAATACACCCCACTTGTATTATATACTGTACGTCACTGTTATTCAGTAATTCGGTATGGATAAGGTCGTAAGGATAATAAAAACGCCGCTAGGGTTAAGCATGCCCACCACCCGAATCCTTGCTCGTATTCGCTAATTGCACGGCGATCTTGAAATGCATTGGTTACAACCAGATAGATTCAAGTTTTGTACAAGGCAAATATAGTAGCTAGCGCTGTCCAGAATTAATCAATCCTCTGCAAGAACACGAAAAATCAATAAAAATTCCTAATCAACCACTCAAGTCGCGACTGATCTTGGCCATTTGCTCGGCGATCTTGAACTAACTTGAAGTAACCGAACAAATCCGAGTTTCAGAAGCTGGCTATTGTGGCTAATCTCATGAAACAATCATAGCCTTCCGCACTACTGCTACTAAAAACACTGCAGACTACAGTAACAGTGCGAACAAGCCCCTTTCCATAGCATCCATTTCATAGCCTCCTCCATTCTACCGTACTCGGGGGTCTGTATCCCCTTACTCACCACTCGAGTCCCTCCGGGTCTTGGCCAGTTGCACGGCGATCTTGAACTGGTGGAACCCCATGACCTCTATATTTCATCAATTCCCTAAATCAAAAACTACCACTCTCACGCAATAATCCTTGCGTGCCACCTATTTGAAAAAAAATAAAGCTATCTCTCTCCCTCATTGTAGTACGCATTACCCCTTACACTGCTACAAAGTCTTTTTTCTAAAGGCTACTAGGGTTAAGGACACTCACCGCTCGAGTCCCTCCGGGTCTTGGCCAGTTGCACGGCGATCTTGAACTGGTGGAAGTTGCCGTAGAGGAAGGTGAGCAGGCCCATGTACTGGACTGCAGTCCACCCGTCCAAGTCCAGGCGCAGCGGGTACACTGCAAATGAATAATATATATTATTTCTAAATAATTTATAAAAAATAAATATTTCCTTTTTTCTTTCTTATCCCTAAGGGTACCTGAATACTAAATATCAAAAAGATAATAGACAAAAATGTTGTTTTGCAGCAGGCATTCGTGCACTCTTACCAGAAACTCGTGATAAACAATAATAGAAAGTAGTTGTTCTATTCTATAGAATCTGACGGAATCGCATTCGACATGTGGGCACGAGTATTTTTACTATTTTGAAGTAAAATCCGTGAACAAATTGCCTAGGCGTTGAGTCCCTAGTCCTTTCTAGATACAGCACAGCCCCGATTCACCAAGTGCTGCCACCGCATGAATCATTGAGCAGCATGGACTCTCATCCTGTTCTTGCACTCTTACCAGAAACTCGTGATAAACAATAATAGAAAGTAGTTGTTCTATTCTATAGAATCTGACGGAATCGCATTCGACATGTGGGCACGAGTATTTTTACTATTTTGAAGTAAAATCCGTGAACAAATTGCCTAGGCGTTGAGTCCCTAGTCCTTTCTAGATACAGCACAGCCCCGATTCACCAAGTGCTGCCACCGCATGAATCATTGAGCAGCATGGACTCTCATCCTGTTCTTGCACTCTTACCAGAAACTCGTCATAAACAATAATATAAAGTAGTTGTTCTATTCTATAGAATCTGACGGAATCGCATTCGACATGTGGGCACGAGTATTTTTACTATTTTGAAGTAAAATCCGTGAACAAATTGCCTAGGCGTTGAGTCCCTAGTCCTTTCTAGATACAGCACAGCCCCGATTCACCAAGTGCTGCCACCGCATGAATCATTGAGCAGCATGGACTCTCATCCTGTTCTTGCACTCTTACCAGAAACTCGTCATAAACAATAATAGAAAGTAGTTGTTCTATTCTATAGAATCTGACGGAATCGCATTCGACATGTGGGCACGAGTATTTTTACTATTTTGAAGTAAAATCCGTGAACAAATTGCCTAGGCGTTGAGTCCCTAGTCCTTTCTAGATACAGCACAGCCCCGATTCACCAAGTGCTGCCACCGCATGAATCATTGAGCAGCCTGGACTCTCATCCTGTTCTTGCACTCTTACCAGAAACTCGTCATAAACAATAATAGAAAGTAGTTGTTCTATTCTATAGAATCTGACGGAATCGCATTCGACATGTGGGCACGAGTATTTTTACTATTTTGAAGTAAAATCCGTGAACAAATTGCCTAGGCGTTGAGTCCCTAGTCCTTTCTAGATACAGCACAGCCCCGATTCACCAAGTGCTGCCACCGCATGAATCATTGAGCAGCCTGGACTCTCATCCTGTTCTTGCACTCTTACCAGAAACTCGTCATAAACAATAATAGAAAGTAGTTGTTCTATTCTATAGAATCTGACGGAATCGCATTCGACATGTGGGCACGAGTATTTTTACTATTTTGAAGTAAAATCCGTGAACAAATTGCCTAGGCGTTGAGTCCCTAGTCCTTTCTAGATACAGCACAGCCCCGATTCACCAAGTGCTGCCACCGCATGAATCATTGAGCAGCCTGGACTCTCATCCTGTTCTTGCACTCTTACCAGAAACTCGTCATAAACAATAATAGAAAGTAGTTGTTCTATTCTATAGAATCTGACGGAATCGCATTCGACATGTGGGCACGAGTATTTTTACTATTTTGAAGTAAAATCCGTGAACAAATTGCCTAGGCGTTGAGTCCCTAGTCCTTTCTAGATACAGCACAGCCCCGATTCACCAAGTGCTGCCACCGCATGAATCATTGAGCAGCCTGGACTCTCATCCTGTTCTTGCACTCTTACCAGAAACTCGTCATAAACAATAATAGAAAGTAGTTGTTCTATTCTATAGAATCTGACGGAATCGCATTCGACATGTGGGCACGAGTATTTTTACTATTTTGAAGTAAAATCCGTGAACAAATTGCCTAGGCGTTGAGTCCCTAGTCCTTTCTAGATACAGCACAGCCCCGATTCACCAAGTGCTGCCACCGCATGAATCATTGAGCAGCCTGGACTCTCATCCTGTTCTTGCACTCTTACCAGAAACTCGTCATAAACAATAATAGAAAGTAGTTGTTCTATTCTATAGAATCTGACGGAATCGCATTCGACATGTGGGCACGAGTATTTTTACTATTTTGAAGTAAAATCCGTGAACAAATTGCCTAGGCGTTGAGTCCCTAGTCCTTTCTAGATACAGCACAGCCCCGATTCACCAAGTGCTGCCACCGCATGAATCATTGAGCAGCCTGGACTCTCATCCTGTTCTTGCACTCTTACCAGAAACTCGTCATAAACAATAATAGAAAGTAGTTGTTCTATTCTATAGAATCTGACGGAATCGCATTCGACATGTGGGCACGAGTATTTTTACTATTTTGAAGTAAAATCCGTGAACAAATTGCCTAGGCGTTGAGTCCCTAGTCCTTTCTAGATACAGCACAGCCCCGATTCACCAAGTGCTGCCATCGCATGAATCATTGAGCAGCCTGGACTCTCATCCTGTTCTTGCACTCTTACCAGAAACTCGTCATAAACAATAATAGAAAGTAGTTGTTCTATTCTATAGAATCTGACGGAATCGCATTCGACATGTGGGCACGAGTATTTTTACTATTTTGAAGAAAAATCCGAGAACAAATTGCCTAGGCGTTGAGTCCCTAGTCCTTTCTAGATACAGCACAGCCCCGATTCACCAAGTGCTGCCACCGCATGAATCATTGAGCAGCATGGACTCTCATCCTGTTCTTATCGTAAACTGATGACTACCGCGTACCCCACCCATAACTACCGTAATCAATCGATCGATAAGACTACCGTACCACTCTTGCTGGCGAATCCGAGCGTCTCGCACACGACGCACAGCGGCAGGATGAGGTAGTGCACGATGCCTGGACGAGAATTATCGATTATTCACTTGAACATTGATTATTCGTTTTTTTCCAGTATGTTTCGATTCGAACACATAACAATTGAAAGAACGAGCATAAACGATCTAAAACGGCCCATTCCTGCCTCACCTCTTGCGCAAGAGTTTTCTCATTCTCCAAACTCTTGCGCAAGAGGTCGGCCTTTTATCCCTCCTCTTCCTCTCCCTCTCATTCCTCGCCTCACCTCTTCCCTCTTCCTTCAGCTTCTCTAGTAGGGTTGACAATTCAAGGATGAGAGGAAGGCCTTCCTTTCATTTTTCAACAGCATGCAAATCGCCCCATTCCTTGAAGAAGGATGAGAGAGAGCGGCCATCCTTGAAGAAGGATGAGAATCCTTCTTCAAGGATTGAGGGAATGAAGCGGTGTTTTAGACCGTTTTAGGGCAAGGGAAATAAGGGACTGAGTTAGAAAGTAATCAGAAGGCCTGATAAATGCTTTCTTCGTAAATTTTAGCACGACTTTAGTTTGCTTAGGAGGAACTAGGGCCCGGGACCATTTTACCCTTACTATCTCTCCAAATTTCCCTGAATCGCTCCATTCACATCAGAAAGTATGCAAATCACGCCAAAGATACTCCATGCAGACTCACCAAGCCCTACCTTAAGATTCCCTAAGTCTTAGAGTTCATAAAATCCTCACTCCCCCTCAATCCTTCCGCAAGGATTTCAATCCTTCTTCAAGGATGGCCGCTCTCTCTCATCCTTCTTCAAGGATGACCGCGCTCTCCCATCCTTCTTCAAGGAATAATTGATCGATTTGCATCTCCCATCCTTCCTCTCCCCTTGAATCATTGAATTGTCAACCCTATTCTCTAGTTTCGAGACATAATTGCCTATCAGATTTCCCCGCACACTTGAGCATCGCATGCAGCCACTATTCACCTAGAGGACCGAATCGTATTTTTTTTTGATTTCTGAAATTAACGGGCACTGATTGAACAAATTGCATGGAGATACGGTAATTTGGATATGGTAGTCCAAAATAAGAAATAATCGATATCTCACCGAGCCCCAAGTGGATCATCGTTTTGACTATTACAAGCCACTACCAAGAAGGGGATATTCTACATCTTATTAGGTGCAGATCGAAAACTACGGTAGGTCAAAGTAGAAAATAATTGATAGCTCACCGAGCGCGTAGTGGACGACTTTTTTTGCTTACATAGCGCAACGCCACAAAAAAAGGAAAAGGTTGTTAAACTGAGAAAACAGACGATATCGCTGGTTACGGTAGGTTCGGATATGGTAGTTAAAATCGATAGCTCACCGAGCGCGTAGTGGAAGATGTTCATGGACGTGTCCGAGTACACGGAGATGAGGTGCGTCTCGAGGAATCTGGAATGATTCCAAATTTCTATGTATTATTGTTTTCCAGGAAAGGAAAGCCAGCACCTAACGATATACTAACGTGTGCTCGAATCTTATAAGGCCTGTGAAACACAAGTGTGCTTTCACGAAACAGAGAACTCATGTCTATAAATTCAGCACCTACAAATAAAATAAAATTATTAAATTAATCAATTACCTCCGTATCGCGTGGATCAACAGCAAACCGAGCACGATCATACCGAGCGAGAACGGGACTGGAGATATAATTAATTAATTATGTAATTAAAAGTAAAAGGTGAAGGCATCCCCTTAATCTAGGAATTTTCGTTTTTCACTGCTAGGCCAGTAATTATGTAATTAATAATAATTTATGAGGAGGTCTAGCTTGTTTTTTTTACCGAATGTTTGAAGTTTCTGTGGCACATAACTTTTGCGCTTCACGCATTCTATAAAGCGACTATTGGTTGCATGAGACAATTTTTCGGCGCTTGACGTAGATTAAAAACAAATTCAAAACGCATTATGTTGATTGAGATCCAGACCAATTAAAAGAATGCAAGGGAATCCATGGGAATAGCTCTTATCTAAAATCTACTTCGAAAAGGTGCACAAAAGAGGAATAACAATAATAACAACAATAAAAACAACAATAACAATAATAATAATAAATGCGTCAACTCACTCTGGGGCGTCTTGTTCGTGAGCATGCGCATATACGGCACGAGCTGCTCCGATTTCATCTCCCGCCATGTGAACTGCAATTATTTAGTTACTTAATTTAAAATAATAATTTGAATAAAAAACACGCGGAGCATCGTAAACCATTGAATACATTTGACCCTCTAATTCTCTAATTGTTAGTGAAGTTTTTAAAAAAAAGTATATTTTTACCACACTATTCATTTGTGATTCACGTTGCGATCATAAGTAGAGGCGGATTTTGGAAACGATGATCGCTTGGCAGACATTGAAGATAAAAAATTGAATACAATTAAAGGTTAAATAAATATTTTAAATAAGTAACCAGTAATTAAATTAATAAAACCTGCAGTCCGAGGTAGATCCAGGCGGCGACCGAGCACACGGCGACCACGTAGAAGTGACGGAACCATCTGAATATTTCAGAAATGGTCTGACTCTCTCACTTTCCCGTGCTCTCTCGCTTCTTTGACCGAAGAGAGAGCACTGCGAAAAGAGAGAGCCAGACAATTGCTCGAATATTTATATATTCACCTATTCTTGAAGATAGATTTCACCCCGGTGATCGCTCGTTTCAATGAGTATTCTAGATCTTTCTGATATTCGAATAATTCGATTGGATGGATTTGGTTTACCATAAAAATATATTTCCTCCACAATTCACGTAGTGTTTACGCGTTTCGCAGTATCAGTGAGAATTACACGTCAGCATTGAATGTGTGCAGGAAATGACGAGCATACGCAAGAGACCAGAATGCGTTGCTAGGAAATTTCGTATCGATTCTGACGCATCCGCTAAGAATACAGCTCAACCAAAATGGTCGACACAGCCACTTCATTAGATATTGAAAAAAAATGTTTACTGGTAGCATACAGGTCTTAACGTTCCCAGTCCATGTAATATGATGCCTACACCGAATGTGAACCCGCTTACCTCGTCGGGACAGACATCTATTTGGTGGTATTACCCGCTAAGGTTGCTACAACTGACGAAATATACAGAAATACAAGGGACCTTCTCGTATCCTAACTACCGGGACTATTGAGGTTTCAAAGTCTTATTTTAATACTCCTGAAAAAATATGGAACCTTTTCGGGACGGAGATCCACTTGGTGATATTGCGCAGCTTCTGCTCGTTCGTCTTCCCGTAGGCGGTGAACTCACCGATCACGGAGCCGAACTGACATGAGATAATTACGAGGAATCAATCATGGCGGAGTTGAGCGATATTCCTCTTACGCTTATTGTGGATAGTATACACCTTATAGACTATGTCGTTTCTATTACAAATTCCCTAGCACATTAGGATGGGAGAACTGCTTTGTAAGGAGCAAGAAAGAAAAATGTGAAAACAGGGATCAATTACCTAGGTAAAAGCCATTGTTTAAGACGGGTACGTTTTTCAGTCCAATGGCGAAAAGACGGACACGTATTTACAAAATTTCAAATTGTTACCATATTTACCCCTTTTTTCCGAGTCGGTTCGCCTCCGGCGGGTACGTTTTATGTCCAAAATCAGAAAAAGCAGGTACGGTAGGTTAAAATTAACGTACTAGTTGACCCCTGTGTGAAAAATGATAAAAGTACCGGGGAGTAGAGTGTCATGAGGGCGGACACGGTGATCACCGCCGTGATGGAGATGATGTAGTTGAGGACGATGGCGGGTATCATCCTGAAAATGGAAGATCAGCTAGAACATCAAATAAACTTAGGGCTTGGGAAAGGACAAAGATCGTTGAGGGGGTGGGAGATTATGAAAAACAAGAGCAAATACTCGAAAAAAGGTGGAATGATCTAGCAGAACGAGATTGAGGTAGTTTGCAAGAGTGAAACAAGGTGAGGGAGTAATGTCTCCTCTAAAATTCATGGAGAAGTGATGAATAATACATTTTTTGCGCCGCGTGGAGATGCGAATGTTGTGAGCCACGTGTCACTATTTACATTCATTCGACGACAATTAGATAAGGAATACAAATGACGACCATGTTTTGGGATAGACAACACATCCAAAGGCTAGAACAGGGGAACATCTGAATAGAAAACTGGAAAACAGAAAAGGCTCGAATAAAGAACAAGAGAAGGACGCCACGACATTCATTGTCGTTTGAGTTTCAAACTGATCTATCATGTACAGTATCCAAAAAAATTGAGTTGAAGCACATGTTGAGTCACGCTTATAAAACACTGTTGGTACAATTTGAATATTTATCATGGACAAAAATCATTATTATTATTTTATCGAAATATGATTCACAATACACAATTTCAGCTAGTTTTCAAATATAACAAGCTCAAAAATTTTAAAATTCAGTCTATCCACAACGAAATCCCTGCTAATATCAAGGAGTACGGTACGTCAAATCGTCAAACTTCGCATTTGTTGGAGTTTGAAGTCGCTTCGTGGAATGCTTCGCTTTATTGATTTTTGTGGTTTATCGATCGATGTTTTGTGGTTGTTGTATGCGAATAGCTCGATATCCCAGCCCCGATTAACCATGACGGTGCTGGACAACGATGTCTTCATCAAGGAGCTCGGCAAGTTCTTCTTCAACTCCCGAACCGGCGGACCGAAGAATGTCGCCGTCACCATGAAGCGATGTGAGTGAATTTGGTTCTATTTTTTGTGGATAATTCGATTCGGTTCACATAATTATACTATAGTTACCACAACTAAACGATACAGTAGCTCATCAGATGATTTATCTCTTGCAAATTAATAGTTTCATCATTTTATGTCGGAGTCTTCTTGCATACATCAGTCAACAACGCCAGTTTACTAGAAAATCTTCTGTCCAAAGTTGTGCCTATTTTAGTACGTAAGAACAGCTCAAAAGAAACAATGGTAATTAAATTAAGAGAGCGGATCTGAGAAAATTCACCATTTTGGCCGAATTCCGGACATCGCTCCAGGATTTTCGAATCCGGTCACCATACTTATAGGGCATGAGGGGTCTTTGACCTTGTTTACAAAAATGATGACGTCACCGGCCGTATTGCGAAACACGGCGCGCCAGGTGTGGGCATGTGGACAAGTGATGAAAATTCATAATTTCTCAACCGAATGAGATAGAACCAAAATTCCTTCTGTAGTGTATTAGGCATGCCCTGAGTGCACTATAGCACCATTGGGATCAACATTTGGTCGATCCCGAGTTCATAATTGTGAGTAGGAATTTCTGTTTTTTCGGATTCTTTATATCTCAATGCAATTTCTGCCCAAACAAACTAGGTATGTGGACATACTCCACTTCCTCCTGCATCGATCCCACCACAAATGGACTGGATTGGAGCATTATGTTTTTTGAAAAGTTGAATTGAATGGTCTCAAGTCAGTTCAAGGTCGGCAATTTCAAGCATTTTTACGCCCATTTCTTTGTAAAACGATGCCTTTTCGGCAGTATACTGCTCCACAAGTATAATTATACCCTGTATGATACACTCAGAGCACAATTTGCTCTTTTGAAATTTCGCCTATTGCCGAGTTTTTACGCAAACTTCTTCATTGTCGAAGTGTTTCATTCAGCGAAATGTTGTTCAAACTTTATTCTAAATTCGTTTATGTACATTATTATAGTGATTGTCCATGTGATACTAGCGTGAGAAAAACGCTGATTCCACGATAACACGCGTCTTCTGAGAGATTGCATGAAAACGTCCCCTTTGAGCACGGGTCAAATACATAAGTCATGAAACTCAAAATGTGGTGTGATTTTTGGAATTTTTCAGATTTTTTGGCGTGAGGAGGTTAGGTTTCGGGTAATTTACCTTGATTCAATGGAATGGTGGTATGTTTTGCTCTATATTTTGTTCAATATGACCTAAAAATGTGGTATGCATAGGTCCTTTCGGGAGGGGTATTTAACCTCTGCCTTTGAGGAACCTCTCCTAGCCCCAACTTTGAGCAATCTCGATGAAATTTTTATGGTGAAGTACTGTAGTGGAAAAAAAAAATTTTGTATCACAACTTTTGTCCCAAAACCGGCTTTTTGGAATTTCCCGGCTCTAGATCCGTCTATGTCATATCTCAGCTCCCAGAGCAGCTAGAGACCTCCGGTTTGGCTTAAAAAATGCGCAAAATTATTCTAAACAACTTTCAGAAGAGACGGAAGGCAATGGACAGCCTCTTCACTTTCGAAAATTTGTAAAACCGTTTTCGAAAGTGAAAAATAATTCATCCTGACTCGGGGAACCCCCCCCCCCCTTTACTAGTGTCCTAACGAAGGATTCGGATTCCTCACAGTCCATATAGTAAGGGAAAATATCGGGTTAAGGTCGGGAGGCGTGTGTTTTCTTGGCATGACTCGACAAGCGTCCAAAATCGACGATTTTTCGTAAAAACTCGAACTTTGAGACATCATAACTTTTGAATTCCGACTTCAAATATGGTAAAATCAATACAGAATTATTTAACTGAATCATTTTAACATCTTATGACCATTTCAGAGACTACTGCGAAAAAATATTTTGGTAAATTTTTTTTTGAAATTTTTTTGAAATTTTTTAACTTTTTAGTATTTTAACTTTTTCTCGCAGTAGACTCTGAAATGTTCATAAGATGTTAAAATGATCCAGTTAAGTAAATCTCAATTGAATTTATCGTGCGCTTTCAAATGCTCGGCTCTGGACCGTTTTGGGTGTCCCATCAAAGTTTCCTGGTCCCAAAATAGTTTCCTGGTCCTTAAAAAGTTTCCTGGTCCGAAATATAGTTTCCAGGACCCATCACTTTCCTAGTGCTATTGCAAGTACCAAGTACTATTGGATAAGTGCCAGATAAGTAGTCTTCAGCCAAAATCGAGTCGTCGAGTCATACCAAGAAAACACACGCCTCCCGACCTTAACCCCCCACGGTTTTACAAATTTTCGAAAGTGAAGAGGCTGTCCATTGTCTTCCGTTTATTTTGAAAGTTTTTAAGAATAATTTTGCGCATTTTTTTAGCCAAACCGGAGGTCTCTAGCTGCTCTGGGAGCTGAGATATGACATAGACGGATCTAGAGCCGGGAAATTCCAAAAAGCCGGTTTTGGGACAAAAGTTGTGATACAAAATTTTTTTTTCCACTACAGTACTTCACCATAAAAATTTCATCGAGATTGCTCAAAGTTGGGGCTAGGAGAGGTTCCTCAAAGGGGACGTTTTCATGCAATCTCTCAGAAGACGCGTGTTATCGTGGAATCAGCGTTTTTCTCACGCTAGTATCACATGGACAATCACTATAATAATGTACATAAACGAATTTAGAATAAAGTTTGAACAACATTTCGCTGAATGAAACACTTCTACAATGAAGAAGTTTGCGTAAAAACTCGGCAATAGGCGAAATTTCAAAAGAGAAAATTGTGCTCTGAGTGTATCATACAGGGTATAATTATACTTGTGGAGCAGTATACTGCCGAAAAGGCATCGTTTTACAAAGAAATGGGCGTAAAAATGCTTGAAATTGCCGACCTTGAACTGACTTGAGACCATTCAATTCAACTTTTCAAAAAACATAATGCTCCAATCCAGTCCATTTGTGGTGGGATCGATGCAGGAGGAAGTGGAGTATGTCCACATACCTAGTTTGTTTGGGCAGAAATTGCATTGAGATATAAAGAATCCGAAAAAACAGAAATTCCTACTCACAATTATGAACTCGGGATCGACCAAATGTTGATCCCAATGGTGCTATAGTGCACTCAGGGCATGCCTAATACACTACAGAAGGAATTTTGGTTCTATCTCATTCGGTTGAGAAATTATGAATTTTCATCACTTGTCCACATGCCCACACCTGGCGCGCCGTGTTTCGCAATACGGCCGGTGACGTCATCATTTTTGTAAACAAGGTCAAAGACCCCTCATGCCCTATAAGTATGGTGACCGGATTCGAAAATCCTGGAGCGATGTCCGGGGGGTGGTCACTTTTCTCAGATCCGCTCTCTTAAACATGGTTTATGAGACGAAAAGTTAAGAAAAACTGCTAGGAAGAGACTAGATAACGAAGACTTCCTAAAGAAATTTTAAAAAGAAGTTTGAAAACGTTGATGAATGTAATATTATTGCAGACGACGGTCGCAACAAGCCGAAGCCGGACGAGAAGTCGGTCGTCGAGCCGTCCGTGCTCTTCCGCGCCGTCTGCGGCAACAAGAAGATCAGCACTGTCGTAAGTCATCCTTTTTCTTCTTTTTTTTTGAATCCCGCAGACAGATACCAACCAAGATTGACTTCCATGTACAATAGTGTTCAAGTGAGTCACACATATTTTTTTGGCGAATTATAATATAAGACCTCTTGAAATTTCACCTTTTCGATAGAAACGACAGCAAAAACAGATCCGTTTATTATTCCTATCCACCAACAATTGATTGGTTCTTATTACTGAGTATAATTATTCTCTTCTTACATAGGGAGAAATATGTGATCACTGAATCATTATTTTGTCTATGAAAACTGATGTAATTCTTATTAATTAATTACTTAATTCTTAGGTGAACGCGAAGGAGGTCAACAACTTTACCATCATCTACACGTCGCTCATGAAGGAGAGCATGGACAATCTGGAGAGGAGGGTTGTTAAGAAGGTTACTTTAATGTAATTTATTAAAAATAATTCAATTCGAAATTATATTTGCTAATAGTTCAATAGTCTGAGTGGCTGTATGTTGTAGTATTTTTTATACAGTGACGAAGTCGACAATAATTCCGTAGGGATCACAAAGTGGTTATGTTTGCACCGAAACATCGATTCACCACTTTCTAAAACTATATTTTATTTTGCTAGAATATTTTCTGAAGCTGGATTGCTCACGCAGCTTTTGTGGGAATTTGCTCATGTAGTGGGCGAATTAAAACATTTAATTCCATTATTCAATTAATTATTAAATTATTATCAGGGCGAGGAGGAGAAGAAGGCTCCGAAGAAGCAGCCGCAGGCCAAGAAGCCATCGGCAGCTAAGAAGCCCGAATCCGCCAAGGGCACGCCTACCGCCCTCAAAAAGTGATTTATAATTAATTATCTCCCATTTTTATTAATTATAATTAACTGCTCTCATTATTTTATAGTTAGGATGCTTGTGCTGATGCCCAGATTGAATTCATTTCTTACTAGGGAACGTTTTCGAGTTAGATCTGAGCATCATCACAAGCTGTTAGCATGTCCCCTTATGCCATCCTTTTTATTCTTCCGGATCTAGAGCGTTAATAGCATTCCCCCCATATCTTTTCCCCGTCTCTAAGTCATTAGATGAAGTATATATTTATTGCGTCTTTACGGGTCCGAGCGAAGAGTCAGGGATTGAATCTCTGTTAAAAGCAATGCTCTTTCTCCTCCCGTCCGTCCTCCTGTCTTTATTTGTGATTGTATCCCCCCGGTCTTCTAAGACCATCACTTTCGCACTCTTCCAGTGTACTGGTTTCTCGCTGTTCTTGTTACTTGAAATACAGTTGCCGAAGTAAATGTCCCGTTCTACCGTATCGCGAACACACACAATGCACCACAAGAAACGACACGTGGTGTGGTCAGTGGTAAATGTCGGCATGTTTCATATGAAAGACAGATGAGAGGCATGCGGTAGAAGTAAGTTCATTTCAAAATATCTGTATGGGACATCACAATTCGAGCGCGAATATGGTTCAAAGGGAAAATATGGGGCGTTCAAAGAGAAAGAGACAGTTATTGAGTGATCGAATGGGAACACGGGTATACTGTAGAAGCACCGTACGCTATGAGCGGGGGAGGGATACTGTAGGCGAGGGGACGGGTCAAAGCTCTTAGTTCCGGGATACGGTAGGTAGAATGATTACGGTAATATTACTGGGCGAAAAGTATCTTTGTTGTACCCTGGTCGTCGAAACTCGCTGCGGCGGGAGACGTTGTCAGTATCAAGCTAAAATATTCTGGGGAATTACGGTATCTATCGATCGATAGTCGAAGGAGTACGGTAGGAAATAACGGGGTCGAAGCAGCAACTAAACATGTACAGGCAAGGAATTGAGCAATACTTCAGGCAAGACGGATCATCGATCGGGGTTACGGTAATGGGATACCGTACCAACGATAACACTCGGAATATGACTCAGAGGGCGAAGCGGAGGTATACGGTACAAATACCACAAGAAGTGTTACACGATTCGAGGGTTACGATAGCGTGTGGGGTTAGGCACCGGCGTCGGGGTTACTGTAGATGGTGGTGTGGACGGGATACGGTAGGCTCTAGGCAACCAGGTAGGGCGCGGACCAGAATATTCCGATCGTCGAGGCAACGATGAAGATGGTGAAGACGTACAGGCACAGCCGGTCGACAACCTGAAAAGGGGCGTGGTGTGGTCGGTGTGAAAGGTCCCCCTGTCAAAATTTGTGTTGCGTAATGAGACGTATGGTATTCGTCGTCACATTATTTTTTCCTTTTTTTGAGTACAGTTTGGTTGAGTTTCAGATGACAAACATGATTGGAGCACACTGCTATCGTTGATCGTATGTGGAAATGTTTTTGAAATACCAATCTACCATATATCTACCAGCCGGGATCGCGCGCCTACGGCGCGCTCCCCGGCTGGATGACGCCGGGTTATGTTTTTAGCTGGGTTGTGTGAACCTTTGACTATGCCCTTCATTTTCAACCTTCTGGAATCTTCTGGACCCGTCTCCGTCATTTCGAACTTTCTAGAAGCCGCTGGACCCGTCCCCGTTATTTCGAACATTCTAGAAGCCGCTGGACCCGTCCCCGTTATTTCGAACATTCTAGAAGCCACTGGACCCGTCCCCGTGATTTCGAACATTCTAGAAGCCGCTGGACCCTTCCCCGTTATTTCGAACATTCTAGAAGCCACTGGACCCGTCCCCGTCATTTCGAACTTTCTAGAAGCCGCTGGACCCTTCCCCGTTATTTCGAACATTCTAGAAGCCACTGGACCCGTCCCCGTCATTTCGAACTTTCTAGAAGCCGCTGGACCCGTCCCCGTTATTTCGAACATTCTAGAAGCCACTGGACCCGTCCCCGTGATTTCGAACATTCTAGAAGCCGCTGGACCCTTCCCCGTTATTTCGAACATTCTAGAAGCCACTGGACCCGTCCCCGTCATTTCGAACTTTCTAGAAGCCGCTGAGCCCGTCCCCGTTATTTCGAACATTCTAGAAGCCACTGTACCCGTCCCCGTCATTTCGAACTTTCTAGAAGCCACTGGACCCGTCCCCGTCATTTCGAACTTTCTAGAATCCGCTGGACCCGTCCCCGTTGTTTCGAACATTCTAGAAGCCACTGGACCCGTCCCCGTGATTTCGAACATTCTAGAAGCCGCTGGACCCTTCCCCGTTATTTCGAACATTCTAGAAGCCACTGGACCCGTCCCCGTCATTTCGAACTTTCTAGAAGCCGCTGAGCCCGTCCCCGTTATTTCGAACATTCTAGAAGCCACTGTACCTGTTCCCGTTATTTCGAACATTCTAGAATCCGCTGGACCCGTCCCCGTTGTTTCGAACATTCTAGAAGCCACTGGACCCGTCCCCGTGATTTCGAACATTCTAGAAGCCGCTGGACCCTTCCCCGTTATTTCGAACATTCTAGAAGCCACTGGACCCGTCCCCGTCATTTCGAACTTTCTAGAAGCCGCTGAGCCCGTCCCCGTGATTTCGAACATTCTAGAAGCCGCTGAGCCCGTCCCCGTTATTTCGAACATTCTAGAAGCCACTGGACCCGTCCCCGTCATTTCGAACTTTCTAGAAGCCGCTGAGCCCGTCCCCGTTATTTCGAACATTCTAGAAGCCACTGTACCTGTTCCCGTTATTTCGAACATTCTAGAAGCCGCTGTACCTGTCCCAATCATTTCGAACATTCTAGAAGCCGCTGTACCTGTTCCCGTCATTTCGAACATTCTAGAAGCCACTGGACCCGTCCCCCCCCTGGCACTCTCGCCTAAGTGGACAAACACACGAACACACACATGGAGACATCTCTCCTTTAATAAGGAGTAATGATTACCATCGCACGTTATTGGAAAATAGCCGATTTCGCCCTCGCCTTCGGCGGGGTCTTATCGTCTGGAGGGCTCTTCAATGTGCGTTCCACTCTCCTCTCATTTCACAATACAGAAGGCGCGCGCGACATGTTTAAACTTGTTTCCTCTGCGTCTCTGCCCCTGCTCTCTTTCTCTGGCGCTCTAGCCGCGAACAAACACGCCATTATTACGCCATTGTCTCCATTATTAAGGAGTATGAAAATAGGAATGGGCCGGGAAATAGATGAGAGCCGGGAAATAGTTCAGAGCCGGGAAATAGGTCAGAGCCGGAAAATAGGTCAGAGCCCGGAAATAGATGAGAGCCGGAAAATAGGTCAGAACCGACAAATTGGTCAGAGCCGGGAAATATGTCAGAACCGGCAAATAGGTCAGAGCCGGAAAATAGATGAGAGCCGGAAAATAGGAAAGAGCCGGAAAATAGGTCAGAACCGGCAAATAGTTCAGAGCCGGGAAATAGGTCAGAGCCGGAAAATAGGTCAGAGCCGGCAAATAGATGAGAGCCGGCAAATAGGTCAGAGCCGGGAATTAGGTTCCCCAAGGTTACGGTAATGGGTCATGTCACTTGAGTACCCCCTGGGGTAGACTTTTGTACCCCCTGGGGGTAGTGGACAAACACGCAAACACACAGACGAAAGGAGACATCTCTCCTTTATTAAGGAGTAATGATTCTATAGATGATCTATTCCCTCTGCCCATGCATACTGTGGTGCAAAGTTCAATATCTCCAGCTACCATACACTCACCATCGCTGCGAATTTCCAGTTGTTAGCCGCCGTCTCCTCTCGATCCGATTCGACCATGCGCTTGGTGACGATCTGTGGTGTGTGCAGATTAGGAAACGTCGCTAGTCGAAAATTGCACAGCGTGAACGCATTTGGAAATCTCTCCATTGTCACAGAGGTTTTTTCGTCTCTCTCATTTTCGCGTACTCTCTCGCATTCTCTGACTGTCTGTGATACTCTCTCACCTTCAGCTCATGGTAGATCCTCTGCAGGATGAGTAGCGTCGCTTGCTGGCCAATGTCCACTGCGGGCACCTGTGGTGTACGGATTAGTAAAGCTCGCCTGTCGAATTTTAAACAGCGTGTGCGCTATTGGTAATCGTCGACCTGGCTCATGGGCAGATTGAACGTCGCCGTGCCGCCGTTGCCCACGTGCGAGTGCATCAGATGCGCGACCCGCCTCTCGACGTCGATCGAGTTGTTCCTGGAACCGTGGTGGTGTGGCACTGGGAAACGTCGCCTTGTCAAATTTTGTATTGCGTGAGGCAGAGTGGCAAACGTCATCCTCACCTGCTATCGTTCGCCTCGGCCTCTTTGATGTTCCTCATCAGGCTCTCCGAGTGTCGCTTCGGCCTCATGCAGAAGAGCGAGGGCAGATTGGCGTACGATAGGTGCACACCTATAATATCGTGGTGTGCCGATTAGGAAAGGTCGTCCTGTCAAAATTTGCATTGCGTGAGGATGTTTGGTAATCGGCGCCCTCCTCGCACTACTCACCCGGCCGTTTCATCCGCAGCATCCACGGCAGCCAGTACAGGAAGATGGCGCGCGTCTGAAATGGATTGATCAATTCGGAAGACCTCTGAATTATTTCTTATTGTTTTTTCTAAAAAAAATACCTATTATTTTTCTCCCAGCATCTCCCACTCATATACTAACATCAAAAGTTTCAACTGGAATATCTGATGTCTATGAAACATATTAACATTGGGGAATGAGACAAAATCCTTGAAAAAAACGTTCCTGAATTATTTTGATATGCAAACCCTACACTTGTTCCCGTACTGTCTATCTACTAGATACTCGATAATCCAGACTACCGTCTCCAGTGTGGTGCGGCTCTACTAGTAATCGTGTGTCTAAGGGATGTGATTTTCTTAGCTACAGTATATAAAGGGGAAACGTCGCAGCGTCGAAATTTGCGGTGCGTGTGGCAAGTTGGTAATCGTCGTCCTCACCGTGGCACCCATCTCGTGCGTCTCCGGGGTACGGTAGTGCAGGTTGAGCACGTAGACGGTAAAGATCGTCGACGCCGTGACGACGATCATGCAGCATGAGAAGAAGATGCCGAGCAGCGGAACGGCCTGCGTGAGTGGTGCGGTGATTAGGAAACGTCGCAGCGTCGAAATTTGCATTGCGTGCGATAATTTAGCAAACGTCGCCCTACCTCGCTCGTCGGCGGCGACATCTCGGACACGATGGAGAGGAAGAAGCAGATGGACAGCAGCACGGTGATCTCTGAATAGATCAAAGATCAAACTACAGAGCAAAGATCAAAGATCAAGAACTCACGGAGTGTAATCTTCTCTCCGGCGTCGGGAGGCAGTGTGAATCCGAGCAGAGTCATCATCGTTGTGAGGATGCACGGCATGATCAGATTGAAGCCTGCGTGGTGTACTAACTAGGAAACGTCGCCGTGCCAAATTTTGCATTGCGTGAGCTAATTTGGGATTCGACGCCCGCATTCTCAGATGAATGCTGAATTCTCGGCCCAGTTTATTTTCCATCTCGATTTTTCATATATGTTACAGCGCTAATGCTTCAATCGAGTGCGTTGGCGTTGCGCATTGAATTATTTTCTTATTCCGATAAAAACTCATTTAATTTTTTTCAATGTAAGACTTTGAGTTTTTGATAATCAGCTCCATCTTTCCCCCCATCCAACTCCATTGTACCAACGAGACTGACCGTAGTACAGTGTCCGCCTCCTCATGTGCAGGAAGAAGGTCAGATCGGGGTACGGCTCCGGGCAGCAATCGTAGAATTTGACTGATCGGGAGACGGTCGTCACTGAAACGGGTGTAGATGTGAGATACTGTAGGTTGACGTTCCGTTGTCGCACATCTCTTTCAGCCTACAGTGCCCAAAAAATGATAGGAATCACTGTAATAAAGGCATTTTTTAAAAGTACAGATCCAGAGATGTTGACGAGGGACCTTTACCTTTTTTTTATAGTTGTTAGTGGTACAGAAAGGAAGCATGAAACTTACGCGGCAGTGCCCATTCTCCATTGGAGATGTACTCCGTGATGTCGAAGCCGCCCTCCTGCGGCTGCAGATCGAGCTTATTCCCGTCGTACGTCCAGGAACCGAACTGAAGTTACTCATAGTAAATTACAAATTGTATTTTACCTTCCGGTCGAAGGACTATAAGAAATGCGACACACTCGCGGAATATAGTGCGTAAGTGAAGCATACTTTCATTTTTTCCACTTTGTGCTTACATTTTTGAAGACTTCTGTCTGAATTCACAGTCTGCATACATAATTATCGACAGACCCCAACAAGCTGACTGCACCCTCTATTATAGTCAAACGCTTCTCCTGTTTCTGGATTATCCACAACATTTCTGCCGTTTTCCCAGCGATATTTCCGGCCCGACCAGCTAATCTGGGATGAGGGCTGCATTGTAGGATGGAGACACCAGAGAGCTCGAATTTTTGAACATTCATCTTCTATTTTCACAATTCTCTCGTGAAAGAGTGTCGAATATCGTGAAATTATTACCCGTTCCACTCGTAGTTGACCTTTGACTACCGTTCGATGGGCGGAGTTAGGAAGAGGCCGGGAGGAGGAGAGTGATCTACCTGCTCTTCTCCGCCCTACCTCTTCCCTTTCTCTCTTTCCCAGACAATCAATACGCTAACCAGCACATTGAGTTTGCTGAGCATTTGAAACGCACGATAACTACGGAAGCTTATTGTCGACGTGCTGCTCAAATATGTTTCATTGGTCTTTTTTTAAAAATTTCGATGGCGCACGTTTGAACGGTGTAAAAATTCTATCTAATGTCGATGTGTGATATTGTTTACTTTTATTGATAAATTAGTCAACATTTTCCAACCTTGAAGAAGCACTTTTGCTCATCGAACGGGAACCACTGGATGTCGATCTTGCACGAGATCTGAAACGAAAAAAATAGCTATTTGAATTTCGCGCCCGAAAATCAAGAAAAAAAAAGTTCTGTCGAAATTTCGACAGCGCAGCTATTTTTGCCAGAATTCCCGCGCGAAATTCAAACATTCAAATAATCGCACCTTGAATATGCCGGGCGGGATCCAGTGCACGTCGCCCGTGTTCGACACGATCATGTTTGTAGGGTACGTCGAGTCGAAGTTGGAGTCGACACTAAAGTTAAATTACGGGCGTTCGTCTCTTCGTTTCACACAGTATTTAGAGAGCCTGACCGGCGAGAAACCTAGAAGAACGAAAGCACGGTCCTAGAGGGATGGAGATCATCATAAATTCTGCATTTTCTATCGTAACCCTACGTTAATGCAATCGTATCGCGCCTAATCATTGTGTAAAATCATTTCATAAATCAGGTTTGGGGTGCGAATCGAATGTGTTTCACGCTGTTCTCATATCTTGACAAAATTGATCTGTTTCCATGTTTGCGTTTTGTCCTCTACAAAAAACAATAAATTTTGATGTTGTGTCAATCAATGATTCAATTTGCCCCCACCTGTTGTACAGCAGCACGTCCGGCTTCCATATTCGGCCGGCCGGAAATCGCACATCCGAGATGTTACCGTACTCGGTGAGGTCCCACACCAGTTTGTAGTCCGTCCACGTCTGAAAATTTGAAATTTTTGAATTCGCGCCCTTATTTTCTCACTAATTGTAAGGATGTCAGAGGAGCACGCAAAAGACTGATGGAGGTTGATGGAATCGAACCAACGACCTTCCGAACACGTGACGGCTGCTCTAACCACTGAGATAAACCCCCATACTCGACTGTCCTCTCCTCGCACATTATGTCCTAGCGGGCTGTGGCCATGCATCCTTTACATAATTCCATTCCTGTCGAAATTTCGACGGCGGAGCTATTTACGCCGAAATTCCGGCCCGAAATTCAAAATGTTCAACAAAGCCTCACGTAGTCCAGCCAGGCGTTCACGTACACGATCTGGTTCTTCTCGTCCACGTCGATGATCTGCTGCAGCGACACCTACAGCCGGGAATTAGTGTCAGGGAGTCGGAGCCGGCAAATTGCCTTCTTTTCAGTCGGACCGAGAATTAGTTAGATCCGGAAGCAGGAGACGGAAAATAGCCCAACCAGAGCCGGCGAATCCCACAGCCGGTATTTACCTTCAGCTTCACCACTACGGCATCGGAGTGATTGGCCACGGGCCGCTCCAGGTTATTGTAGTCGCGCATCAAGTCCTCGTAGAGCCGACGCTCGTGAAAGGAACAGTGGGCTACTGAAAATATTTGAAAATTTTGAATTTCGCGCCTTTATTTCTTGAAATATTAATTCTTGTTGAAATTTCGACAGCGGCACGATTTTTGGCACAGTTGGCGGATTTCAAATGTTTTGCATCGTACATCGAATCGGATACGTTTCACTCGGTGATCATAGTCCAGCGAACTCGATCAGTTTTAATATGCGATGCGAAATCGTTCTGGACTCAATACTAAGTACTTGCCCTCTTCACTACCCGTTACTCGAAGTCAAGAGGCATTTGCCTAATCCTCCAATCCTAGTCATGAATCGCAAGGGGATCGTGTGAGTCAGATTGTCACTATATCTCACTTTATTGCCACTCGGAAAAATAATCGTTCTTTGTTTCAATTTTCGTTTACGAATTTCGATCTGGATAGGTTTCAGATGGTGATCATAGGCCGCCTTGGTCCGTTGGTTTCGATTCTCCTTCTCCTTGCATCTCAAAAAGAAATAAAATTCGTTTGGTCTCAACACTATGGAAGCGTCTCTCTTACTTTCCTCTCGCTCAGGCATTGCATGAAATGAAGTGAATCAGATCATTTCTCACTTCGCGCAAGTGATTTATCGCCCCTCGGAAATTGAGTAATCCGTCTTTTTTCACCCCGAGATTTCCTGGTTCCTATGTGGTGTAGCCGATCTGTTTGCCGGCCATGGGAATTCTCTGGCTCTCAGACGAGAGATCGTGGTAAACAGTGAGATAGACTGTCAACCTGGGAACCGTATTAGCGTGAAGTTTACGCGTTGTTTGGTGAGAATCTACAGGTGCGAAAGCGGAAGATCAGACTACATGGGTGACGATCAGGGTTCGGAGCTGTGTATTCGACTCTACTCAATTCGAGCAACCGCTACTGAAGAGAAAAATCGATATGCTTACTCGGGTGGTACGGGTGATTGATTGTTCATAGACAGATTGGGGACTCACCCTGCATCATCATCGCCACGAGCAACGCCGCCGCTAGAAGCGCCATTGAGCAACCGGGGAGATACATGCATGCCCGGGAAGTGGTGCCTATCTGGAATTTCATCATCAATTGAGAATTAATATTGAAAAAGACAACACGGTTGGCGATACTGTGAGGCAATGGAGGCTACATCGAATCATGAGGGCAAATGGCGAATATCGATGTTTTTAAAAGAGGGATAAATCAGAGAATATTACAAAAAAGGGTATAGCGACAATGTGGATTACGAAAGCATATAAAATGGACAGAATGGGACGTGACACGTGCGAAGTTTTATGATTATGTGAAGCAATCCGTACATTTGGCGCATCCGAAACGTGTAAAACGCTAGTGCGACACTAGTCATGACCAGAAGAACAACGTCAGAAAGCATTCCTCGCATGTCAGGGGGTGATTTGAGAACATGACAGGGCTTTTGACGAGAGAGAGACTCTCTCCTATTTCAATGTTCTCTCAAATTGTCAGGTAAACCAAAGATCAAGGGATATGAAAAATGACACATTGGCACGAGCAAGGCACGAAGTTCAGTGAGTCAGCCGAGTATTAGCGAAAAATCCGAGAAAAAAAACTCTAGTCAGAAAGAGCGAGGGAGCGTGCGAAACAATTGATGGGTTCAAGTGATAAGTGGCCTCTCATGAGAGAGGAGAGCAAAGTAGAAAGGGAGGGACACATGAACTCTACGTCAAAATAAGAATCAGAATCCACAGTAACAATATTTTAAAATGTTTTTCGTCCTTGAATTGACAGTCGTGAAAGAAACAAATAGATAAGTCTGCTGAAGCTATTCCAGGTCATTCATCGACCCCTCTATCCTCACCCAATTTCCCTACGTAGGCAGAGGAAGTTCGGGCTACTCGACCGAATTTCGACGAAAATCCACGAATCCACTAGATTTGGTTAGTCTCCCGAAGGGGACCTAATCGCGTTAGGCACTTCTAAACAAAGAGGTAGGGTAGCCAAGCATGGATCGGAGTGTATCTCTTAAGAAGGTTGCGATGAAATTGTCACGTACTCAAATCAGATTGAACTGTAACTGGATGAGAAGCTAATCAAGAAAGTGCGTTCCTCATTCATTAAAGGCAAATAGCAAACGTTCCAAGTTAGATTCAAGTGATAAGGTTTGATAACTAAGCGAATGACACCCATTTATCTGGGGTAATGGGACCGGGAAACCGCAACTCTAGCGGGAAATAGCGGCAAATTTGAGGAGGGAAGATAAAGGAAGAGTGGATGAGAGGAGTGAGATGAGGGAGGATGGAGGGGACACTCCTCGCAGGCTGGCTTGAAATATTGGTGTGTCCCACTGGCAGAGATAGAGAGACGCGGAAAGAAACAACTGTGACTGAAGGGGTGAATGATAAAGAAGTGGGAGAGGAGGAAGGGAGAGGCGTTCGCAACAGCGACTTTGACTATGTTCACTAGGTTACTTTCAGTTACGAGTGCTTTTTTGATCTCTGATACAGAGAAAGATCAGGCGTGTTGATGGAGTCATTTTTCTCAGATTGAAGGGAGCGATAAAGACGAACAGAAGGAGGAAGAAAAAGTGTTCGCAACACAATGATCTGTGAAATACACAGAAAAGAAGAAATTCGGATTTTAATTTTACTGATAATAATTTCTTGACCTCTCGTCACGTATATCAAGCGGCACTATTGAATTGAAACTGGATGAGCAATTGCGAAGTGAGAAGAGGATGCGTTCACAACACAACAGTGATCAACGAGTCGATTGTTGATGACGACAGAGTCGTCAAAGTTGTTGAAAACGCGACGCGATGAACTTTGAATCTATGACATCTGTCTGAGAATTAGAGCTCGAGAAATGATACCGCCGTCTCTTCCTTTCACACACTCTCTCTCGTCGACCGAGCGGGCGAGAGAGTGTGTAAAATGAAGAGACGGCGATATCATTTCTCGCGCTCTATACTGACAATGAGATGATATTTTGCGAAATGCACTTATTTGACCTGGGTGTGAGGTGAAGATAAGCGAAAACTTATCTGATGTTCAACAGAGCAGAATGTACTCGGGGGAAATTCGACTGGTAATCGGTGAATGTAACGTTTCAGAAAATAGGCGAAACCGCTTCCGCGAGGAGCGCGCGAAAGATTTATGGACCCGTGTCACAGCTCATGACGCGCCCGCTGTTGTTTTTCCCTTAGGAAGATGCGACAAATTGAGCTGGTCCTGCGTTATATGCTAAAAACCGTTTTCATCGGCCTGACGCTGAAGTAAAATGTGGGTCAAGTTCCCGAATACCTCTAAACTTCCAGCTCCAAAAGGTTACTGTTCGAACGAAAATCTAGCAGTTTTCATTCAATCCGCGCAGATTCTGGTCAGATTCAATGGCAAAATCGACTAAACCTTACGCACAATTAGAAAAATATTAAAAAAGCGAAGGTAATGAATACGGAGAGAGGGCAAGTGATCGAATGCCAATCTGACAGCTCTCTCTCCCACTCAGATCGAGGAGAGGAAATCCGCCATCTTCCTCACTGAAAAGAGAGCGCGCGCGCGAGAGACTGATGGAGTGCACGCCCTCTCACTCTCTTGAGAAACTGCAGAGGAAGGAAATAATAATAAAGAGCACGCTCGAGTTTTGGAAGCGCAAAGACTGGAGTTTAGGAAATGCTCTATGCGTATGCCGGTACTCAACATTGAGGTATGATTTCCGCCTTGTTCACGTCTTACATTATATAAGTTTTATTTTCAAGAATCAAGAGGACAACAAATCGATCATGATCCTAGCCCAGAGAGGTATATTGCATCTGAAACTCATTTCGAAAGCGCGCGAAATTGATACTGCATCAACTTTTTCTCATTTCTCCTACTCTCTAACAGATGGGAGCAATGATTTTTTCAGCTAAACAGTACACAAATCTCCTCCAGTTTCAGTCATGTCTTTTTCAACATTTTTCTATCATTTTTTTCTGTTATTTTTCAACCTGACTTGATGGAGACGTCCACGAACTGAACTCGAGCAGTAATATTACATCTGAAACCCATCTCGAACACATTCGGCGCGAAATGGAAAAGGAGCCCGGCTGCCTATTCGATTTACCAAAATGGGTCGCCGGCATTTAATTTACCGCACTCAAGTGACTACAAAATGCGTGCTTTTATCCTTCCCATCATAGCATTTTTTTCCGACCCGCCCAATTCTATTCCGGGTGTATCATCACTGTTAGGTTTTCACATCTATCGGCCAAAGATCGGCATTCATTAGAAGAGAGATAATGCTAATCGAGGAGAGTCAGCCACGGTAGATCAAATAATTCGACACGCGATCACGGTATCAATGTCAGCACACACACAACAAGAGTGTGGGAAACGTCGTCGCGTCAAATCTTGCATTGCGTGCGCGCGTAGTACTCGTCGACCTCTCGTTCAAAGAATATTTTCGAAAGTGAGAAGGAAAGAGAGATCAAGTGTCTCTCGAAGACGAAAAACGTTCTCGTGAGTAGATCAAAACTGTTCACAAAACGCGATCTAATGACAGATCGGGTTACGGTAGTTGTCGGTCAACATTCCAGTCTGCATACAAGAGTAGAGCAAGAGTTTGCTCAAAATAAAGCTCAGTCACGGATTTCTTTGCGGTGGGTCAACAAGCGGACATGATGATCAGCTAGGTATGTGCGCCTCGTTCAACAGTCCATCGCGTGTACTATACTATATGTAGATGACCCGAAAACTGGAAGAATATAACCATAAGATGGGAGGGGGCATGGTAGAAGCGTCTCTCAGAGTGTTTCCTAATCCATGAGAAAGCGATTCTCCATGAGGAGGAAGTAGGAGAAAGTGTATCCCCAAATATCACGAGCCTTTCCTCATCGGCTTTTGCTGACCAAGTGGGGGGAGTGGGCGGAATCGTGTGCTTCTTTTCTTTTTTTGTTGAGAGATTATAGGGGGTAAATGAGACGATTGTGGTGGAATGGGGAGATTGCAGCTTCCTATAGCTATAAAGGAGGAAAAAACGAACAAACTGTAGGGGAGGAGGGGTTTTGCGCAAAAACCAGGTCTTTTCTTTCACTTTCGTCGGTCTATGTGAAAAAATGGAAGAAGGATTAGAAATGGAGAAGGACAATAATGTTTGACGATCGTTTCGAATAGTGAAAAAGCGAGAGGAACGTGCGGGCTTTACTGCTTTATGAGTGCTTTAATCGCGGCAATAATCTGACTCTTTGAATCGTTGAATTCTCTTAACTCTTTGACTCTCCTTATATCTCATACACTCTAGCCGCCGACAAAAGAACATGTAATATTGAGAACTGCAGTTAATTAAATCGAGGTGGAATGATAAATCAGGATGATAAGTGGTGATCGAAATTCCTTCAGCTTATCAGAAGAGTATTGAAAATAAGGTCAGGAATCTGACAAAGCGAGAGAGCACACGATTCGAGGAGAGCAGGAAGCGGGAAAGAGCAACAATGCTAGAGTGGTTTAGAGAGGACAAACTATTACAACGGAGCTGCAAATGAGCCTCCTCGGGAAAAAAATCATGTAGATAAGTGAAGGAGGATCATGTAGATAATCAAGTATCAATTCCACCTTTTAATTCGATACAACCGTGAAAAGATATTGAGAATTCTATCTAGACACTCTTGTGTATTTCGCTGAATGAAGAGTTCAGAAAAAGAATTAATTAAAAAACCCTTTGGATTTTTGAACACCAGGCATTAAATATTGGCTAATTCAAACAGTTATTCATGGAATTTTCTTTTAAATTCCTTCGTCGTCCCGACAATTATCATTTGTCATCGTCGGCTCACTAAGCATTCCCGCTGAAACGTATCCAGAAGAGCGGTCGGAACGGCAACCACTACATAATCAGGCGAAATCTAAAAATCGTCAAATAACGTTGCATCTTTTACAGAGAGGTCTAACAGATGCAAATGAACAGCGTTGAGCGCGCAATACTAAAAAAACTACTGGGAAATATAAATGCAACTCGCTAAAAATGATTTTGATCGCGCGCGCTACGAATAATCAAGCAACTCCTCGCCAGAGGTATCGAGAAGTAGAAAGAGACACAGGGGCCAAGAGACATCTTCTCTAGTCTACGGACGAGAGGTTGCACTCTCTCCCTATCACCTAATCACTCGCCTCTCTGACCGACGAGAGAGTAAGGGACGTGGTCGCACTCTCTCACTTTTCCATGCTCTCTCGTCGGTCATAGATGGCGAGAGAGCATGGGAATTCGAGAGAGTTAGACGCGAGAGACCGAGTCTGGATGCGAAGAAACGCGCCGAGCGATATACACCTCTCAGATTACCGATGTGAGGTTCGGCCGAAGGGAGAGAGGGAGGAGGAGTCTGCGCTCTCTCGATTTCGCACGATCTCTCGCTCACTCTCACTGGCTAGAGAGCACGGGAATGGAGAGAGTGCAGAGAAAGAGAGGAGAGACACGGCTAGAGAACGAGGGCAAGTTCAGCAACTGCAGCGTGCTTCCGCATTCTAACAAGCGAGAATTATGAATTGGCAGAATTACCAAATCACACGCTGCGCACCACCTCGTATCCGGTTACACCATCACTACTGAATACGGAAGGCACTGCTGTTGGTGTGTGATTGTCAGAAGGGGGTCATGTAAACAACCGTGCACATGAATTCAGCAAGATTGATCCTCAGTAGGGTGCCGTAAGTAGCAATCTGAGATGATGCATGTCGAATTGAGATCATGCGCTTGCCTATGCAAAGCAAAATAAGATTCAGAGAAGGAATCTGATGCTCTGTACATGAGTTTCGAACAAAGTTCCCAAGTCCCAAGAGCGCCCTTCATGCCGAAAGAAAGAGCCAACTTTGCCCGCACTTCATCAGAAATGCAAGCGAAACTCGCAACATTGCGACGTTTGCCTTGATTTTTTTCAATGAAACAACCTAGCCTTCCTACGACTAACAATATTCAAGGAACATTCAATCGTACGTGGGAAAAGACATTGTTACATCCTTGATAATGGAAGAAGTGACTGATGGAGTGTACTACCAAACTTCTATACTGAAAAAGAGACTGATGTATACGGCCATACTTCAACCTCAAATTGGACCGGTCGGTCCAATTCACAATCACCCGTTAAGTCACCCCTCAAGGGAACGATGAATATCTGTCCAGCCATTTAAAGACCACGGCTGATGAGGAGACCGCTCCCCCCTCTGCTCTGGGGAGCTATATCGGAGCTACTCCTCTGCTCTGGGGAGCTATATCGGAGCTACTCCTCTGCTCTGGGGAGCTATATCGGAGCTACTCCTCTGCTCTGGGGAGCTATATCGGAGCTACTCCTCTGCTCTGGGGAGCTATAGTGCTCTAGATGGTAGAGTATGCCTTCGCACTATCTCGCAGGTCATAGTGGTTAGAGACCACGCGGAACGAAGAAACCGGGTCTGACAACCCCGAGTTGATAGAGTAGGTATCTCCGCTCCTCGCCCCCTATGCCGTACGCGTAATGGATTCCACCACATTCAATTACGGAACGGGAAGGGGATGGGGGACTCAGATAATGGATAGGGTTGTGGGCGAATGGGCTTGAGTGAGTAGGGAGTGTACGGAGGTAGGGTTGGTTGTTTCGAAGATAGAGGGAGAGAACGGATCGAAAAGTCAGAAAATACACGGTAATGGACACAGTGTGAAACATATTCAAATGATGAGGGTGATGAGGGTAGGGAAAGTGAATCTAAAAGATGGATCAATAGCTAAGAATAAGCTGTCGACGCGCTGAAATGCGAAGATGGAAATGATTGTTTCTAGGGATGCAAATATGAGTTATTGTCGAACATCAGAAACAGAAACGATCGAATAATTAAGGAAACAAAATCAATGAGCGCGATGTGAAGCACAACTGAATGTGCGCGCGAGTGCAGACGAAAAAGTGAAAAAAAGTGAAGAATACAGCAAAGACGAGCCGAATGATGAGTATCAAGTACCCCTCCTAAATCTTAATTTTGGAATTGTCGTTCAAATAAAGCGAATCTATAAAGAGACTAACTTATCATGCAACAAGAGACAAGAGCAGTGATACACACAACTCAGCGCGTGCAGAAAAAATAGTAAAAACTAAGCAAGCGAAAAATAGGGCAAAGAAGGGCGGCAGTGATGAGTCTCAAGGACCTTTTCTCCGGATTTCGTCCCACTCTCATTCTCAGCCTCCCAATTTTGGAGGGGGCGAGAGGAGTTAAAGACTAAGATTAGGGGGCACTCCTGAAGGAGGCGATACGCACTTGAGGTGAGTTGCGGAAACCCACACCGTTTTGAGGAGCTTCTATACTTTTTCTGGGAGAGTTTTGCACGTTTGAGCGGGCTGAACCCGGGTCAGAGATCGGAACGGCCTGTATATTGGGGTGTTCGTGAAACCAGAACCACGGGCACCGCATGATAAAGAAAAGCCAACGAGAGATAAATGATTGATGGCAACCAATAACCAATGAGAATCGTTAGCTGTGCCTTTGAATTGCGAGAACACGGGATTTGCTGGGTCGCGAAAGTTGAGGTGACAAGATCCGGGGCGCGTGTCACGAAATCTGACAAGGCAGACAAGCGCTAGGGTGTAAGAGAGCAGTGGACCTAGATCATCAGTAAGAGTATTATGAAGATCGAGACTCCATGACTGATAGAATAACTTGTATCTAAGAACCTCTGAACTACGACGTATAGAAGAGTTGATCAAACTGTTCACCACGACACGACCATGATCGGCTATTGCAAGAGAAGTGTGCACAGCCGCCAATGAAGCGATTGCTACATGGCGAAAGTTTGGTGTTTCATCGACTACAGCAAACAAAGTGGACTAACATTGGTAATATTCGCGATAGCGTTTGCGAGCTATATACGAGCACGTCAGTTCGGCAAAATTACCAAAAAACGATTGTGCAATCGAATTTCAGGTGAATTTGTTATAAAAGTGGACAGTTCGTGCTAATAACTGGAATGATAGGCGAGCCAGGAAGGGAAGGAAAGTTGGTGGCACTTTTCGTTTACTTCAACCGGACACGATGAATGGACGGTCTCGACTGTTTTCCCATGTCGTTTACGGGAGCTCGCGAAATTCGAGTAGTCGTCTCGTCATTTATGATGATATCTCGCAGGCTCGGCTCTCTCTAGTGTGGGTGAATGGAAAAAGGTATTTCGACCTATATCGCTCGCCAAGTGAGACAGTTTGCGCTATACTCCAAACGGAAAGCACAAGAACGCCCTTTAATTATGATTTTTCTCATATATGACATTCAACACGAGACAATAATGCTCTCACATTTCCAATCGCTTTTTGACCGCTTAGTGAAACTCAACTTATGAACAAGAAAGCAAAAATTGTCACAGATGGATGGAAAGAAAATTGGAGGGGGGGATATTTTTCACACCTCCGCAGAACCGAATTTTAGACACACAAGCTCTAGTGATTGTCCTTCAAGCCAAGTAGCCTTCTTTTTCATTTTTTTTTGCAACTACTACTATTGCAACTATTGCAGAATTCATCCCACTGGCGTAATCAATTCCTAGTGAAACCCAACCGCTTCTTAAAAACACTGACAAAATAAAAATCTTGGAGAAATATTTCGCACACCTCCGCTAAAAATCCAGACACCCAACCCCACTCTAGTGAAGTCGACACCAATCAATCACCTTTGCAGCACCTCCATTCTTTCTCTAACTCTCTCCAAATCACCTGCTCTCTCGCCTTCTCTGACCTACCGACTGGAGTCAGTGGGATCAAACCACAACCTCCGTCTCGTGTCTCCGCTTCTCTGACTCTCTCAAATATGCGTTAACTCTCGCAGTATCTGACCTGGTATAGTGAGTAATAGAAGGGAGGCAACGACAATCGCTCGTCTGCCAGGCCAGTCAATCAAATCTTTTGATTGATGACGTGGGAGGATTGTCGATTGATTCTAAGTAGCAATGTCTCTTCAATTCTGCGACTTTTCAGGGTAAAAAAACAGGAGTCACACTTCCTCGGCTATTACCGATTTTATGAATGCGAGGCGCGATAACGTTGACGGCTTCGGGGAACAGCATGTGGTGAAGTTAGGGAGCTATCAAATCGGCGAATAAAATATGAAGATCAAAGAGAGAATTGACGACGGAATGCGCCTGAAAATCACCGAAAAGTGGGAAATATTGACTACGGCAGCCTCCAAATAAGTCAGAGAAGGACGAGAGATCAGGGGAATTTGAGAGAGTTAGACACTCTCGTCAATCGAGGTGGAAGGTGGAGTGGAAGATTGATGGAGCGATTCACACCCAGGAGGGATCATGTCTGCGCTCTCTCTATTCGGCCTGATCTCTCGTCAGTCAGAGAAACGAGAGAGTGTGACGAAATGAGAGAGTCGGACCAATCCTCCATCATTTCTAACTCTCTCGATTTCGCGTGATCTATCGTGTTCTCTGACTGGTGAGAGAGTAGGTGTAATGGGGAGAGCAAGACCAAGAGGTAAGAAGAAGATGAAAAAGAAGAGACCACAACACGCCAATTAGTAGTTGCCTCTGATTCATGAGGGGTTGGGAAAAGATCGATTGAATTTACTTCTATTACCGGGCTAATGTTGCGATCGGTTTGATGTTCATCGTAAATACAGTAATAGACATCGGAAAAAAGTGGTGATCTCAAGAGACTTATTGATTCATGTAGAAGATGGATAGAGATCGATGGTGACATGATATATTTTTTGAAGGGTATTGTCAACAGAACTGATTTAGACCCTTCCCGTTCGCATTTGTGGAGCCTGTGAAACGCAAGCGATTTCTTTTCAAAGCATTGTTTTGGATATAAAAATTGGAAAGCTTTATCCATTAGCAAACCCGAACAAGAATAAGACATCAAGCTCAAATTAACTCCCGAAAAATTGTCATGGAATGATTACAAACACGATTAAATTTTGATCTGACTCTCTTCACTCCACACGCTCCCTCGCCGGTCAGACACAGGGAGTTATTGTGTGAAACGGGGAGAGTCGAGACTAGGGCTGTCAGAATGAAGAATCCGTCTCTTCATTCCTCGCACTCTCTCGTCACTCTGACCGGTAAGAGAGTGCGCGGAATGAAGAGACGGATTCTTCACTCTGACAGCCCTAGTCGAGATTAGACTCTAGTCTCGATGCTCTTAGGCGAACAGGTAGGGCGCCCGTAGCGACAATATCGCCGACGTGACGATGATCAGCGCCGTGAAGGACAATAAACCGATCCGATCAACGACGATGGCCGCGAACCTGCAAACTTACTGCGTTTAGCAACTTTTCGAAAATCCAGTCATTTTTGCACTAAGCCACCAAGCGGAAACATAATTACGCGCGGAATATAATATTCCACTAACCTCCACTCGTGCGCCACGTGCTGGTCCTCCTCGCCGTCGTCGCCGTTCTCGCGGATCATCTGAGGGAGAATATCGATTGATTGGAGACTCTCCTCGTTTCACGTGCTCTCTCGTCACTAGACCGAGCGAGAGAGTGCGTGAAATGAAGAGACGGCGGCTCATACTTCGAGCACTCTTGGTGATTATCGATTGATTTATTGGAACTCTCCTCGCTTCGCACACTCTATCGACTTTATTATAACTTACTAAAGCCTCGCAACCAGCCACTGGTCCTCCCAGGATAGGCTCAAGTTGCTAATCGGCGATGGGGTGGCTAGCCCGCCCTTGCGAGTATAATGCCAACTTCCTTTACCCTTTACCTTTACTCGAAAATGAGCGAACTTATGAGAGGTAGCCTGTATTTCGTGAACAACCTCAGAGTCAGAATACAAATGTGATGTTTTTAAAATTCGAAACCAAAATGTCAACGAAATAAACAGCTTGGTAGGTACTAAAGGGCCCTGTGAAACTCATTCAGCAAATTTCAACAATAGTAAACCGCATTTTTTCGGTACTTCTTTTGAGACTATTGTCTCTCAAATTTTTTATCCTATTTTTTTTTGTTGTTGAAAACGTGTCCATAAATTTCTCGCCGAAACGTCTCGCCGATGATAAAGCCAACTTCATCAACTTTCGCCTTCTTCTCGTGCCCACACTTGCTCCACTAAGAAGACTCCACAGTAAACGTGTCCATCGCACCTTGACATGTTCATAGATCCGATTCAATGTCTCCAGTCGCTTCGTCAGACCGAGATCGCGCTTGACGTCCGCGTTCACGTGAACCTGATTGCATTTTTACAGTCCCTATGATGTCCCAAAGTCCCAAAGCTCAATTATCGAGCCCAGCCCGAATTGGCAGGGAATTAGGACCAAGAAAAAAATCACTTGGAATACGAGATTGTCAAAGTTTTCCTTCATCGCTGCGCCGATGTTCGTGATCATCTTTGCCGTGCCGTCTTGCTGTAAAGAACAGAAGATTCACATACAATTATTTCATTGATCAGTGACTACTAAGCATGCTTCGTGAAGTGGAAATTATGCCAATTCTGTGCAGTGGTTTGCGACGAAACCGTAATTGCTCACGGAATAAACTATTCCTCTCCTCAACTCACATAATCGAACGCGGTCTTGGTCTCCTCATCGCTGTCGGTTCGCTCGATCCAACTGGCCTTGATCGTCTTCCAATTGTTCTCTCTGGAAAGTCGGGACTAGAGTCTAGTCTCGTATTGTTAGGCCAAGACGTCGTATTGTGGTTCCTATTGTGCGGACACAATTTTCCTATAAAGTGGGAGCTTTCAACTAGTTATCGTGCCAAACGCAGAAAATCGTCACTAAATAGGACCTGAAATGAGCCGTAAATTGACGCACGGCGCGCACTCACAATATTTGGAGCGCAAGTGAAACTCAATCAACAACTACCCTGATATAGAGCGATGTGGCTCAATTCCTTCTGCATTATACCTACATACTCCTCGAAAATAATAGCGGTAAAAAGTCAAATGTAATTACCGCTTGGGCAGCTTCATCCGCAGCAGCCACGGCGCCCACTCGAGCAACAGCCAGCGCATCTGAAGAGAGAGAGAGAGAGAGCATGTCGAGACTAGAGTCTAGTCTCGACTCTCCTCATTTTGCACACTCTCTCGCGCCTCTCTTTCCGGTGAGATAGTGCGAAGAATGAAGAGACGACTACCCGTATTTCGAACTATCTAAGCGTACTGTCGGCATTTGTAACGAAACGAGCATTCTCTCTATTGCCCGGATGCATAAACGGAAATTCACAAAATACTGAGTACGGATTCACCCCATCCCATGGTGATTCTGATGGCATCGGAAGGGGAAGGAAAATAACCCCGTGCTCTTTTGCAAATCAGATCAATGTTTAATTTCAAAAATGTCGGGGGTTTTCGCTGATAAAAAGGTAGAAACTCACCCAGAAGCCCATCCTGTGATGATTTTGATGGCATCGGAAGTGGAAGGACTGGATGTACACTGTGAATGTAGTGGCGAGGACAGAGATGACCATGCATGATTGGAAGAAGACGCCTGCAAGTTGTTTTGATGTTATGATGTTGATGTTGTTGTTGTTATTCTTTTTTTTCTTTTGAAAGTTTATGTACTTAGGTGAGCAAGTGCTTGTCTGTAATCTATAACCAGTTCATGTTTTGTTATGCGATGAAATTCATCATCATCAAATCGAATCTCGATGACCGCAAGTTCTTTTATACCCATTGTGAAACTCATCTGGAATGCTCAAATGAAAGGTACAGCGAGCACAATGCATTTCTTCTGGACAAGTAGACGAATTTTCGAACCTCAAAACTAGACTCGAGTGTCGACTGATCGGCCACGATACGGTGACTCAACCCTAACTCCGCCCACTGCTCTCTCCTCTATCCCCTCGCCTCAGATTGTCACTTACTACACTCGACACATGAACACTGAACCATAAACCTCTTTCCTTCTGCCTTGGACTTATACATCTTATCGTTACTACTCACAGACAATACATTCCCACAAATCGACGTACCCAACAACGGCACGCTTTCCGATGTTTGAGGCGTCATCTCATTCATGATAGTCAGGAAGATACAGATGGCGAGTGACACGGTGATTTGAAGGCCGATCTTCTCGCCTGCGAACCCAAATCGATTATCCAAAACCTCACTATCATTTTTTGGAGCAGGTTCCGACAACACCATTGAATGATACTTTCATATCGTTCTTGTTGCCACAACCTCGTTATTTGGAACGGTGCTCACCCGACTCGGCGCTCAACGCAAACCCGAGCACGACCAGCAACATGGTGAGCATGCACGGCATAATCAGGTTGAAGGCGTAGTATCTGACGGATTACTTTGATTCTTAACCGCACACATTTTTGCTATGATAACATCATCTCTGGCTATCCCCACCAGTTTATTGACTGACAATCGATAACCAAGAAACGGAAAGCACTTGCTCCGCGTCAGGATAGCGCCTCCCTAGCCAATAGCCCGCTGAAGGTAAAAAAAAAAGGGATTGTACTCACAATGTCCTCCGCTTGAGCACCATCGTAAACGACAGATCGGGATAGATCTCCGGACAGCACGAGTACGTCTTCTCCGAACGATTTACTATTGTTGCTTAATAATTTGATTTGTTAATCATATTTTACACTGTAAATTTTACAGAAACATTCACTCCACGTAAGCTATTATGGTTGTATTTGCAATAAAATAAAATTACACTGAAGCCAAAGCTTACACTCGATAATCCACTCCCCGTTCGGAATGAATTCTGTCATGTCAAAGTCACCGGCGACGAGGTTCAGCTTACTCGCGTCGAATGTCCATGAACCGAACTGAAAAAAAGAGAGTTCATGATCGCCAAAAATAAGTACTGTTCAAAATACTTCTCCGTTAAGCATGCCCGCATTTCGCAACCAATGCTTTGTGAAGATAATTATTCAATCAACTAAATGAAATAAAAATGAGTTTCGCGTGTGCATTATCAGACCACGGCTACAATTTAGATAATAGTCTTCAGAGACCTAGTTGAGAAACAAAATTAATGCTTCCGCCCGAATGGGACTTTGTATCCAGTGACCTTCAAACGTGACTAGAGTCTAGTTTCGAGTACCCCTAATGATTATTCAGACCTTGAAGAAGCACTGTTGCACATCGAACGGGAACCAGTAGATGTCCAGCTTGCACGAGACACGGAAGATGCCTGCAACGTTGATATTGAGGAGGTATCGGTGCTAAACAACGGAAGTTTAAGGGAAGCGGAACTGACGCGGAACTGTGGAACAACGCTATCGAGAGTATCACATGCCCTAAGCAGCGGCTGATGTCGGCAGAAGCAACATTGAGGGCATCAGTGCATTTTTTTGTCAATGATCGCTGCTTTCCCGAGGCCATGCGTGTGCGAAATCGAGATAAAACCATTCGATTTTTCATTCTTGTCCCCAGTGCTTGAGATTCGAAACTACACTCTAGTCCCGACAGCTCTCACCGGGTGGCATCCACTCCTGCGTTCCGTCACTGTTGGAGATCTGATTGACCTTGTACGTGGAGTCGAACGCGTTGTCCACACTTGAAAAAGTGCTGCTTCTTTCGATAATTTCAGCCGAAATTTCGGAAAATGGGAAAAATGAACGTGTGAGATCAACCAATCTTGATTTTCAGAAACCTGCAAAAGCAATACACTTTCGTTCGTTTCGTGAACACCAAAAACGTGATTGGAGACCTGTTGTTGTCCTTCTGTCCCTATCGAACCCTGCTAACTACAGTCTAGTCAGGAGTTGCCTCACCTATTGTACAGCAGCACGTCCGGCTGCCAGGTGGTGCCGGCCGGCTGGACGAGGGTTGTTACTGAAATTATTGCATTTTCAATAAAGCCAAAGGTGTATTCACGTCAAGCGATTTCACAGTCATAATACAATGCTAGATGGGAACCATTTGTAAGGCCAGCTGTTATCCGGACTACAATACTCCGCGATCCAAAGCTTTCTTAAAAATAAAAATATAATAAAAATATTTAAATAATTACGCAACCTATCTATCCACTAAATTTACCTCCATACTTTCTCCATATTCTAGAAAGCGAAGTCTCAGTGAAATCGGAGCTAGATAATGATGACAAACCGTTCTCGTACTGCTCCGGATCCCATTTGAGATTTTCGTCCATCCACTGGTACTTCAACCACATGTTCACCTCGAGCTGCTCTTCTTTCTCGTTCTGGAAAAAGATTAGTTATCGATTGGACATTTGTATCGTACTTCGGCATGGTGAACATTACCTGTGTACACCACCAGGCGTGGTTGTCTCAAGACAACTGTAAAATTGCCTTGATTGTGGAAGCAACTTTACCTTTATGGTGAACATCACTCACCTGAGGGGGGTCAACTTTTTTATTACACCTGATGGGATCAATTTTTAAAAATTACTTTTGACTACATATATTACTTTTTTTTTGGATACTTTTCCCCATTCTCACTGCTTATTAGTAAATCACAATAAGTATCAAGGTTTCGTGAAACGTATTCGGTCAACCAGAATAGAAGCTATAAAAACCTTTTTTTCATCGTTCTAGCCGTTCCCTTCTTTTTTTTCCCTAGGTTTCGTGAAACGTATCCCAACCTTCGCGCCAAATGACGCAACTCGTCACTCAAAGGTGCAGGAAGTGATTGTTGCAAGGTGAGGGGAAGGCTCAGCCGCCACACTCTCTCTAGTCTACACACTTCCGAACTGCAACTCATCACTCGGAAGTGCTCATTGCAGGGAAATCATGCACGGTTAAACGAGATGAAAGCTCCGTTTCCTCATTCCACACACTCCCTCGTCCTCCTTGCCGATGTAGCGAGGGGAAGGCGAAGCGAGAGAGCACGCAGAAACGAGAGAGAGACGCCCTGGATGGGAGGCCAGCGTGCATTGCAAATCTGAGTTGCCTGCCACAGAGGTGAAATGCGATCCGCGAGCCTCTCAGTCGCCCCTCAAACTCTAACTGAGAACTGACTAATCCGGCGATAATCTGGCCAAAAAGGAAGGGAACGGCTAGAAGGATGAAAAAAAAAGTTTTTTATAGCTTCTGTTTGACCGAATATGTTTCACTAAGAGCTCAAAAGACAAAACTTCAGAAGAAGATCAATAATTGTCGGGGATTGTTGCAACAAAGTCTAAATATGAGTGTAACCAGGTCGTCGGCGAGTGATGGGAAACGAAGTGTGTGAGCTATCGAGACTAGACACGCATTTCCTTAGGAAGTCTTTCTTATCAGTCTCCTCCCAGCAGTATCTCTACTTATTTTCACTTCCAAAAACATGTTTCTTTTGTAATTACCAAATTGATAATCTGCTGTAGAATCACGCCCAATTTTACCATCACGGGCGTTTCGTGGTTGAGCACTGGCCGTTCTTCTTTGACGTATCTGAAAATACTAGATTATTTTAGAAATTAAGCAAGAGATATCCATTTTCCACAGTCACTAGCTATTCGAAAATAACATACACATCTGTTCGTTTCAAATCGTCACACCTACTTAGCTCTACTCTTTCAAGCGGCGTGTTTTCAAACGCTCAGTCAACTCTAGTGAGGAGGCGAGAATATTTCCAGAAAAGTGTGACTAACCCCGAAAAGAGATCGTTCATGAGCCGCAGCTCGGGCGGGGACGCATGTGCCCATTGCAATTGGCCGAATATCAAAAGAAGTAGCATTCTGAAAAAAATTGTTTAGCCAACAGGAGAAACTAGGCAAACGTGGTGATCATTGCCCGAAAAAATACAGAAAAGCGAAAAAACGAATCATTGAAAGAAAAGAAGAGCGTCTTGTCACAACAATCGCGCCTGTGGCAGTAAAAGGACCCGATAAAAGATAACAAACAACCGGAACTTAAGAAAATTGATGTTCAGATGATAGTGTCACAACAATGTTTATGACAAAATAGACAACATTCCATCTAACTGCCTGAAAAGAGATGCGCGCATACTTATTTTACAGTTAGATGAGCTTCTTCGATCCAGTCTACCGACAAGCACACGGTCAGGAAAAAGAGATATAAGACGTGGATGTGTCAACATCGTCCTCTTGCTAGGCAGTAACATATGCTGATAAAAGATAACAAACGGCGTTGTAAATGTTGCTGCTCGAGAGAGGGAAGAAGGAGTGGCTAGAACAAGTGGATTCGTCCCTCTCCCCTTCTGCCTCTCTCAATACGTAAGAAATAGGGAGTAGGAAGAGAGACGGGCTTGAGGACCTCTAGAGCGAGATTGCGAGGGAGAGATAAAGGAAGGGAAGGGAAGCTCAGTCTCGAGAGGTTGAGTTATGAGCTTCGGCCGTTTTTGCAGGCGTCATGTGGCGACAAAGAGCGTTGATTCGTTATTGGAGATTTTGCAGTACAAACTTTTCTTGTTTTAATTTCACCGCACAAATAGTTTCTCATGAGAGAAAAAATCAGCGATTTTCCCACATCTCAACGAAAGATCATGCTACACACGACGGGAAACATCGATCATTACTATTCTCACGAGTTGTTTCAAGAGCTTCCGCATCTTTGAGGAGAAGGAAGCGTCAGACACTCTCCATTCTGCATCCACTCTCTTTTTGGACCGGTTAGAGAGTACGAAAAACGAGGAGAGTCAGACCATTGATCCCGTAAATGATCCGCAAATTTCGTGTCACCCACATTCATTTGTATCAATTACAGGGACAATGGCGCTCCTCATTCAGCGTACTCTCTCGCATCGTGGATCACTTAGAGTAGTGGGATAATGGGAGCTCATTCATCCCGTCATCTGTACAATCGTCGATCTCTCTCATTTCGCAGTGTTCTCTCGTCAGTCAGAGAAGCGAAAGAGCTTGAGAGGGACAGATAAACCATTCACTCATCACAATTCCTACAACTCGGGTGTATTCATTAGTAGCGCGTGTAACTTGACCCCGCTATCTAGATCGCTAGAGAATTCCAGTAAATTTGCGCTTCGAGGGATCTTACAATTGATAAATCAACAATAAAGAAAAGCACTAAATAATCAATAATCATTAACACAAAAATCTCTCGCTGATCGTTCGAGATAGTGTAGGAAATGGAGAGAGTCTGAGCGAGAAATAGGAAGAAAAGAGCGCGCCACTAGTGACAAGTCATCGATCATATGGGATGAAATGCGACTGGGTGACTGGGCATGTCAAACGAACCATTATCACCTCTATTTTTTCAGGATCTCCTCAAGACTTCATTCTGAGATTCATTCTTGAGAGAATTATTTAAAAAAAAGTGTTTTTAATGAGAAAAATACGAAAACTTCTTCAGATAGCCTTGCAAATTTTCGCCGACAAAAAAGCATGAAGAATCACCCATGCTACTTATATTAAATGCCCAAAATTGCATTGAAACACACGTTAGCAGTTAAAATGTAGAAGTTTGCGAGATTTTTGAAAGACAAAAAAGGATCAAGAATGCGAGGGGGGAAGAAGTGTCGGCGACTCGGCAAGTGCTTAGCGCGAAGAAGTTAGTGGCGAAAGGAGGAAGAGAAGAGGGAAGAGGAGAAAGATGAAATGAGGAAGGATCAGTTTCAAACAGCCACGCCACTGGGATCATAATACGGATTGATTTCAATCGATTCGCGAATGATTCAATTGTATGAACATTTCGGATAGGTTTCACCCACGGCAAATAATTGTCAGAATCGTTGTTCAAGTAATGTTTTGAACGATCGATCTTTTCCCATCCCATCTTTTTTCGGATCGCCCGAGGCCCCACGAGCCTTTCGCGAGGGACGATGCCAACTCGGTCCGCGACTGTGAATATTCTATACTATTCTATATCAATGTTTTAAATACATAACCCGGCGACGCGAAGCACTCGCAGACGACTATCACAACCCGGCGACGCACTTTCCTGCGAGCGAAGCGAGCCTGCGAGTCCCTGGCGGAAGGCCCGAGGCCCCACGAGCCTTTCTCGAGGGGACGATGCCAACTGGGTCAGACCCGGCGACACCTAGCCAGCGAGCGAGCGAAGCGAGCGTAGCTGGCTAGTTATAAAACAAATATTATTACCAAATTGGCGCCGGGACGAGGCAATAGGTTATTAAATTACGTCTCTTTCGAGGTTATTAAATTACGTCTTTTTGACGTGAAAGAAAGGATAAGCAAGGGCATATTATCGCAGATATCGTTGATCAAATAATGCTACCGACGGTGCAGACGGTGCGATGCAGTTCTTAATATTACTCAAACCTTCGGTCAATTAATCCGGACGAGGCACGGCATCTTAAATATTCATTATGTCAGGTTATGGGGAATTGGCGTATTGGTGAAATTAGTCTCTTCATATCTAATCACCTCTGACGTGAGTTTGTCACTAAATCACTCCATTTCGCTCGTATGCTAGATATGCTCGTATGCTAGAACAAGGCAGATAGTGCTAGAGAGCATGGAAATTTGAGAGAGTCAGAAGAGCGGGATGTTGTCTAATTCTCTCCAATTCCCCTACTCTCTCGCTTTCTCTCACCGATGAGAGAGCATGCGGAATGCCGAGATCCAGAGAGATCCGAAGAATGGATGGGCCAGGAGGAGGATAATGAAGAGCGCTCGCCTACGGATTCCATCGCCTTTTCCACCATGTCTCTTCATTTCCCGTTGTCTCTCGCCGGTCAGAGCGACGAGATCGCGAGCGAAATGGAGAGAGTGCAGGCGACCAATCTTATTCCGGGGATATCCACTTGGGCCTCCTTGGGGACTCCCGGCGGAATGGAGTGGGCAAAGTGATGGGTGTGGAGGTAATTCGAATTCGGAGCGGGAGGAAGGGACGCAAGAAGGAAATTGGGAGAAAATCTGAAGGAAAAAAGATAGATGAATGAACGTCCTTCGTTTCCGCGTTTTCATTTTCAGGGGGCAATTCAATATCTTCTGAAGAGTTCGTGAAAGGAGAAGACACTCATTCTGAGGAGGTAATTCCAATTTTTTAAGTGATCGAAGGGACGCAAGGAGGAAATTGGAAGAAATGTGAAGAAAAAAACGAATGAACGGTCTACACCAATTTGTCCATGTTCCTGGGTATCTCAATTGTCAACCCGTTTGCACGAAAAGGAAACGATCCATAGGCATTATCGACAACCATTCTCTCTCTGGCGCATGTTCCTTCATTACAAGAGCTAGAGCAGTTCCTGAAAGAACACATGAAACACGAGGTTCGGGGCGGAAAAACAATGAATAATTCAGAATAATTATCGGAAACCCGATCTGGCGCATGACCAGGACCACTGTTGTGATGTGTTTTCTAGGCCCGCGAGGTCCATTCTTGGAATATTTCTGTTTCCGAATAAATTAATAATTGTGTGCATATAAAGGTGCGCTATCCATAATCCGATGCGATTGCTGACTATGTCTGAGCGATAGTACCTATTTTGTTGCCAATTAAACGCACTGGTCAGTTCGAAATACGGGTAATTGTCTCTTCATATCACCCACCCTCTCACCAGTCAGATGTTGTTCGGCGAGAGAGTTTGTAAAATGATGAGACGATTACCCGTATTCTACTGGTCAGGCAGACGGCCATATGGCTCACAGATCGTCACGTGATCGTCGGTTCCTGACCAACTACTGTTGTGGTTCCCGTGCCTGGCTACACGTGAGGTTCATTCTTGGAACGTCCATGTTGTTTGGCCCGGCATCGGTAAGGAATGACAATGATTGGACGAAATCGCTCTCTTCACTTATCTGCTATCTCCTTTGAAGACCCCTTTAAGCGTTCTCTCACTTCTCTCTTTATCACATCATTGTTGATTTACAATTTCAGCCGTTCTTCTCAAAGTTCACATCATCTAGCGATCTCGAAATATCCTCCAAATGTTGTTCACTGCTTCTTTGCAGCTTTCTACTAGGGTATCTACATCACTTGATCGGCATCTCAAAGCCTCCCGCAATATCGCCAGTTGACGTGTCTTTTCTCGTCTTTTCTCGTCTTTTCTGATACTCTCCTTGTATTCTATACTATCTCGGCCTCTCTAAATGAAAAGAAGAAGAAATGTGGACCTTTTTCAGGCGTGCGTGGGGATCGAAATCATACGGGAGCAGACAGGTGCATCCCAGAAATAGCCGCGCTTGACATTTAGGACCAGCGAAAATACTGGGCTATCTGGGTGATTGCGGTGCCTCGCTACTGTTGCTTGAGAGAGATCGCGCAAAATGTAAAGAGTACCCATGCTGCTAGTTTTGGACAGGTGATTTACGGGTGAAGATGTGAAGTATAATCAGCACTGGTTGTGCAGTACTGCACATATTTTCGGGTTGATATCACTTGGTTTTTTAAATTAAATTTTTGATTTTTTAAATTTAATGGTGCGAATTTTTCAATCGTTCAGCAGTATTGGCGTCTCAATTTTTTGCGATAATCATTAGAATATCACTGACTTTGATATGATTCGAGTAGTGCACGAGTAGAAGTTTTGGGAGAGTCAAATGAGTCAAAATCCATATCTTATTAAATGGAAGAGTGTCAATAGATCAGACAAACGGAACAAGGTTCAGGGCAGGTGTTTGTTCAAGTTGAGATCTGCACTTTGGTGCACTATTGGTCAATGAGTGCATGCTATTTATAAGTCCTTGTTCATGATTAATGAGAAAATTGTAATATCGGTAATGCAAAGTCTACCAGAGATACATTGGCAATCATTTGTGAACCAATCGCTATACCGAAAACACCGATAGATCAACTGTAACAAGTCGGAACAAACAGATGGCAGTAATATGCGACGTAATTCTATCGGATCTGGTACATTAATCGGTACATTAGCAGTGGATCGGTGTATTAGCAATGATATTCAACAGTACAATTGCTTCCAGTACGATTGCAACAGTACAATTGCTATCAATTGCTTCAATACTCTACCTCAAAGCTTTGGGGATCAATCTTGTTACTATTACTATCCTGGAAAGTCCGACAGAGATCAATTGTAGAAAGTCGTGTCATTACTCAAAGCAGGTGCTTGCTCAACATCGGTTGAGATCTTTCCATCGGATCTCTCTCGCTGAGCCATTGACCGTTACTCTATGAGTGCACACCACTTCATTACCAAGAATCGTTGTCTTTGCAAATCCGTTAGCGTAGTGTCAGGTTTTATTATTCCACCCCAAACGGATCTTTGCACCACTCCCTTTTCTCCCATTTGTTACGTGCAAGGGCAATTAGACTTTGGGAGCTTCCTGACCGATCGCACGTGCAAGCATAATTAGTTCCCACTCTTCAATTTCGCCATTTCCTGTCACATAGCATGCCAGATTCTGAGCTGTGAAATAATTATTACCCACTCCCTTCGACAACCCCTAAAAGCGAAACAACCTACGCAATTTAGGTGTAGTGGGGCTAGAATACGCGGTCACTCACTGATCACAGTGACTAGAGAGCAGGCGCAAGAAAGATACGGGGACTCTTCATTCTGACAGACCAACTGTAGACATATAAATCGCCTGTTTACCGCCTTCATCGAAACCAAAATGCGATGCGACTTCCGACACGTTCCGAAATTTTCGGGTCTCCTCATCATTTTCGGTTCAAAGTAACAACAAATTGTGCCTGATTCGCATGTTTTCGGTGCAGAGACAAATCATTTTCGCCAAATTCAAAAGCAATTATGCAACGCAATTTCCGATGTTGTTGCGTGGCAGATGAAGAGGCCGTCTCTTCATTTCGCATGATCTCTCACCGGTCATAATTATGAGGAAGTATGCACACTGAAGATCATGGTAGCCCAGTTGTGAGGGATGATGTCGCAAGTCTCCCCTTCCGGACTTTGTTTGGCGCTGGGTTTGCAGAAGATTGCTTTGCACGAGTCTTCCCTTTTGGGTGTAGTTTGGTCCGTGTTGGCTACGGCTACAATTTCTCCGTTTTGCTATGCCGACTGTTTCATTTGCCAATTTTTACAATATTGAGCTCAGAACAAAAAAAAGGATTCTGTCAAGAGTTCTATCAAGTTGTCATCATCTTTAAATTTCTTGCTCGGCGTAGCTCGTTCGCTATTTCCATTTCAAGAATTGTTTCAGCAAATCGTATACATTTTGTTTCGATATACGGCTCTGTGCGGATAAGTTGACCCTTAGATCACTGAGCTGAAATACTGCGTCGTTGAGTTGTTGCGACAGTACTTCCTCATTATCCAGATACCCGGATCTTTCGGTAGATATTATCGTCCGTTCCCCACGTCACACACACACCTTCCCCTCCATTTCCCCCCATCCGCTGTTTTCTCGAGCAATTGTGTTTGTCCGTTGTAGTCTCTTCATTTTGTCTTTTCTACAGATCAGTCTGAGAAACGATAGAGTATTGCGAAACGAGAGAGGCACACCATCCATCACTTTTCTAACCGTTGTTTCTCCTCTCCACTTCTCATTTTAATTAGAGATTACTGATCGACAGCAGCCTTGCAGCGGCGTAAGCGGTAGTCATTCATCACACTCAATAGGCAGTCAGAGGGGACGAGAGAGCGTGCGTATTGAGGATAGTTGTTTCTTACCGGAATAAGAGAGTGAAAAGAATCAGTTCCCCCATTGAGATGAGGCACAACAAGCGGAAAAACGATGCAAAGTGGAGTTCTATGATCATTAACCATTAGATGCAGCAGCTATTCAGGATGAAACATCACACTTCCGATAATTGTTGCTCTGAGAAGCATAACACAAACACAGTCTGTTATATTCCACAGTTCACGGGGTTTTCTCAAACAATGTCGGGAGTGGGAAAGTGAGTATTGGAAAATAACTTGACGAACCTCATTGTAGTGAATACATCATAGTTCACGGGCCATTGTCTAGTCTGTCGCAATGTGACGTCTGCATGAAGCGGGTCCCGATCATGTGAGAAGCCCTAATTTCCATTATTGCTCTATTCTTGGAATTTCTCGTCTGCGATCTTTGACATTTCGCAATATCGCAATAGGTCGCCTACCTATCTATCGCCCGCCCGCTCATTTCTCAAAATTGATGAGAGCGCTGATAACGATTCAATCATGCATCATCATTTTTCAACACTGCGCCATGTTCCTCTGGTTTCTGCAGTCAATTTTTTTTTCAAAATTTTTTTTACAATAAAAATCAATAATGCACATAGTTGTTATTTTTTTCGTATTTCACAATATTATCACCCCCTGAAAACCCCGACGTTCCCTCAGTTTCCGACTGTTGACACAACCGCTACGCCGATTTGTTTTGTATGCAACGGCTCTGATACCTGGAAACGGTAGTTTTTCTGCTTCATTTACAGCTCTTGAAGCGCTGAAATTGACGTGAGACTATTTCTGTATTGTATTTTCCGCGGATTTTCCGTCAATTTTCCCGGAATTGGGGCTCTCACGCCTACCCACTAGGCTTCCTACGAAAAAAAGGGACAAACGGCTTTTTAAGACTTAGCTGAGCGCGCTGGACCTTCCGAACAGGGCTGCCAGGACGAAGAAAGGACGTCCCTTCATTCGTCCTAACTTTGAGAAGCGAGTCATCATGCAAAATGAGGAGGCCATCCATAGCTGTGAACTTTCGAACTTCATAAAGTCATAAGCGCGAAATCGCGGGCGATAATTTATAAATTATTCAAGCGGACTTGCTGGGTGCAATGGGAACTCGGAGAAAAACAATGGAAAGCTGCTTGAGCCACGCATTTCCTATTTGCGCTTGGGCTCATTTCTTTCATGCGCCTTTATTGACGGCGTCAAAGAACGAAAAACTAGACCGTGCGCTGAGGTTTATTTGCGAAATTAACGTCTGCTCCTGAATTTATTCACGAAAAATAATAGACGCTGCGGCACTTGTGTAAATAATAATCGTTTCTCCAATGCTTCGATAAGCTATTGAGCAGTCCTAGGCTTGTAATAGTAGGGTTTGGATCTGGTTTGAGGATGCAAGCTCTTTCTGGTAAATTTGAGTATCCAAGATCAACCTATCTTTCAACGAAAATAGTGACCTTGAAGAAAGTTGACTTTGAGACCACGAAGCTCTCCCAAATGCATCGCCGTTCTTTTGTTCACTCAAGTATGATGCATGATGCCTATGCATACTCAAGATTGCGGAACTGTGAGCTGTTTTTCACCCAGTTTTCCCGCTTTTCTTAGCTTTGCACAGTTATTTTCTTGGTCGTTTGCTAACGGCTGCCCATTCAAGACTCTAGCAACGCGCTGAATGCTGTTTGCTTTTTGCTGGACTGTCAGTTGATGCTCAAACATCGATGGGCATTGTGGACGAGCGGTATTCCCCAGATTTATGTCCATAACTTTTCGCAATATTTTATCATTCGAGTCGGATATTAGGAACTTCAGTGCTAAATTTCAAAACTGCAACAACCTTTTTATTTAGTTTTTTTCATTTCTGAGAGTTTATTTCATCAACGAGTATTTTGAATGTAAAGGTGCAATAACATTACACTTATTCTTCGGAATTTTTCGCCTCGTTTGAAACACAGTTACCGAGGGATGTTTATGTTCTTATTTCGCTTTTTTTTGGAAGAACGCCTTCGCAAAGCATAGCGCATCGCAGATTGATCTAATTCTAATGCTTATTTTTCCTCTAAGCATCGCGCGTTGCAAAATTGTCGCTTTACACAGCTTGCTAATATTTTGCTTGCTCGTCGGTCGCTCAATTCCACATTGTCCAGCAATGTTGTTGTTTTTCTCCATTACATTTCCTGACAGTTAGACAGAGCGAGATAGCATGCGACTTTGAGAGAGTCAGACAGTTGAGCATTGTTTTACAAGTGTCTCCCTCTTCTCCGGAGAAAACAATCGCTGCATTATTCATGGGCATTATATCCACGACACTCCACCTTTCTCCACTTCCTGGAGTGTGCAATACAGATCGCTGCCTATATTTTTAATAGTTGTTTTTCACACACAAGTGGGGCAAGTGATACGTGTGAGATGAATCGACCTTCTTTCTGTTTTCTTGAGTGTGTAATCTCGGCGCATGTTCGCTTTTCTGTTAACATTGAAAAAGTGCATATTGTGCGTATCATCCATTACTAGAGTTCGAAATACGGGCCGCCGTCTCTTCATTTTACACAATCTCTCGCCTCTCTGACCGGTGAGAGAACACGTGAAATGAAGAGACGGTGACCCGTATTTCGAACTCTATCCATTATTTCCATAATGGGGTCAGGGCGCGCCATGAGCGTACTTTCGTCTCTTACTTCTCTCACGCATCCCCCAAGTCGCGGATATTTGCCCGTCCTCACTCAATTCTTGATGACCTCACTGAGAAGCGACTCAGACGTTTCGGACATCATTTCAAGCCCCTTTGATGCATAAAATTTTGAGTTCGTGCACTCATTACAGCGTTTGATGTCTGTCAGAAGCGTTTACACATCATTTTTGCATTGGTCGCTGTGCTTTGCATAATCTGCCCTCATGCGAAGTCACGCGTCTTTGAATGGACAGGTGAAACCGCTGTCTTCTAAACGAATCGCTTGTACTTTCGAATATCTAATATTGATTGAGTCAGAATCACTAATTCATGGATCGAGAGATCAGTATTCATTGGGATCATTGACGAATCCTACGATGAGGAAGTAAATTCCTTGCTTTTTGATTTGAGATGACGGATCGGCGAGAAAATGTGTGAAATGAAAACAGCTCATCACTCATCACCTTCAGTCTGCGAGGTCACGCGTAAATATTTCCTCGCACATTATTTTCGCAATGAAAGAGCAGCTGAATCCACCTCGCGCTTGCAAAATCCTCTTTACAATGCCGAATTTTCCCTGTTCCTAACCCGCTTATAATAAGTGTAACAGAATTTTGCCATGTTCGTAGATCAGTTTTTTTCTGAAAATATTAGCAACTTTTCAATGGGTGTTTCCATTTTCATTCCACAATGCACTCTCTGGTTGAAAAGAAAACTGCGTGAATTCGCCGATTTCTATCCCGTTTTCAACTCGTTTTGCTGTAGCTCCTATTCGTAGAATGTTCACAAAGCCTTGCTAAATTTCTTCCAATTTGCGAATTTTCTTTCTGAGAAGGCGTATTTTCGCATTTTCCCCCAAATAGTATCCGTGAAGGATGTTGTCTTGTAGAGAATACTTTCCCGAGATTTCACGTTGTTTTCAAGTTCTAACTCGTTTCAACATCGCTTACGATCATTACGATCATCGCAGTATGATTGCTCTCTGTTTGTAGAACGGTTCAGAAGTGTACCAGAGCCGCAGATCAAATTTCTCGTCTCTTCTCTGTTCCTTGGTTTGAAACAACAACAACAATCTCGTTTCGTGTAGTTGATCATCGACGCTCATTCAACGCGCCATTGACGCTTATTTTTCCTGGAATTACGGTTGATTACTGAACGACGACGTAGCCTGGAACAGATGCAACTGTCAGTGGACGCCGACTCTGATCGGTTGCCATGCTCATGTCTTTTGCAGACCGCGTTGTTCTCCGTCTTCCCTCCAGCTTCCTACATCACATTGAAATCCCGAGTTCTTTGTAAATTCTTCTTCCGTTGACTTTTTGGTTCCGTTCTGTTTGCTGAACCGTGCGAAAAGCAGTACAGAGGCCGAGATCGTGTTCGAAATACCAACGAACTCCGCGTCGGTTCACATTTCGCTCTAGCAACGACCTTTCATTCCACAACCCTGCCGTTTTTTTGGTCCGACTGTCTCGAATTCACATATTGTCTGACGGTGTCGGCTGTTCGCTCACCGGGGAGAGAAAGAGATCGTATCGGGCTCCCTCATCGTACCAACCATATTTCCACGTCGGTTCACATTTCGGTCGACGCACGCAATCATGATGCCATCGGTCATTTTCCCGAAAAAAAGTGTGAAGTTGCAGCCTAAGAATACTAAAAATATGCGTACAAAACCGCACGCTGAAAACACTTCTAGTTGACATAGAGTTGTGTCTCTTCATCTTCAAAACTTTGATCACTTTCCACGCCGCGGCGATTTTGATTGATGGAACGTCGTCGAGAGCGAGGGGATACTCACTCGTTGCCCTGTTCGACGAGTGACAAAGCAAGATGGAGAGTAGGGTTGGCTAAACGGTTGCGACATTGCAACGTTGCAATGGAGGGGAGGGAGGGATGCAACGTTGCAACGAGAGGGTGAGGGGAGGGGGAGGGATGCAACGTTGCAATGGACGTTGCAACGTTGCAACGATTCGGTACCTTCCGAGCTCGGAAAACAGTTCCCGCATCAAATTTCACGGAAATTAATGTGCAAACGATAATTAAAACAATTTTTCATCTCGATATTCCACTGATTTCATCACCACTGAGTGTTTTCAAAGAAAGTTCTGTGCAATGCTCAATTTTTCGTGAATATCTCAGCGGAAATGCAAATCGAGCAGCAAAGTAAAGCTGATTCAGTATTGTATGGTTGGAATAATTATCATTGCAGCATATTATAATCTCATTCACAAAAAATAGCGAAAGCTTCCGCGAGTCAGGCACATTGCCTTATGAAGCTTTGAGATGAGAAGCGCGTGCGCTCTAGTCGCGCCGGATTGGGAAGAGGGGAAGAGGAAGAGGGAAGAGGAGGGGGAGGGATGCAACGTTGCAATGGACGTTGCAACGTTGCATCCCTCCCCCTCCCCTCGCTCTCTCGTTGCAACGTTGCATCCCTCCCCCTCCCCTCTTCCTCTCGTTGCAACGTTGCAACCCTCCCTCTCCTCTATTGCAACGTTGCAAACACCGAATAGCCAACCCTAATGGAGAGACGCGAACTTTGATCGTCGCGAGAGAGCACGCGAAATGGAGAGAGCGCCCTGTTGTTCTCTTCCTTGTCCACGTTTCACTTTTGTTATGGGCGATATCGCATTCGTCATTTCATTTCACACTCGTAACATGGACGAAAGGAAAATTGTGTGTTTGGCACTTCCATTTCCTTTGTTTTTCTATCTAGTTCCGAGAGTTCAGAACCGCGCACTTTTGTTGTGTTTTGACTGTCAATCGAATGGGCGCTTTCTAAAATTGGTAACTTCTTTTGGCAACTTCCGCCCACATGATTTACTTCCCATCAACCAGTTTGTATCTAGTATGGTAGATCACGTTGCTTCAGTATTTACGCTTGCCTCTCACAATTTTGTAGCCGTCAGTAACCGAGGTTCTCGATTCCTTTCTGTGTGTATTATTTCCGAGTAGGATCAAGTTTCTATTTTTCAGTTTCACATTCTTATTGGCGATTATGACTTGTCACTTGCAAGTTGCGCTCTAAAGTCACAACTGAATTATCTCAAGTGCAGCTAATTCGTGAGTCATTCTGACATTGAGTGTGAGACTCTATCCCCCTATTATGAATCATTGCCTTGCTTAATTTCCCTTGACTCTATAGTATTTTTGTCTATTTTCATTCATCATTAGTGAAATAATAATGGGCGATTGTCCTTCTTTTTTTTCGATTTTGTCATCATCTGGGCAAAGATCCACCCTTGCGTGCTGTTTTTTTTTCGGCGCACAAGTCCAATTCCGCAGCATTCGCTAATTTTTCTGCGCCCATCCATTTCCTTTTCTTGCTATTCTTCCTTGAAGAATTGACAAACAATGCTTTACTGTCTCTGTTGTCGTCTTTGGTGCAATTTGGGTCTCGCTCGTCTGAATATTTTGCAAATTCTCAAAAAATATTTTGATCGTTGCGCTAATTTGACTAAAAACAACAGCGGGGTGACATTCCTCTGACGGGAGCGCTAGTTACTTCTCGGTTCAGGGAGATCTAAATGTAGCTTAGTTCCTGTCTAGTTTGGTACGTTGCTTGATGACAGTAAAATATTTTTTAATTAATAACTTTACTCTGATCTAGTCAGTTTTTCAAGGACCTTCATGGAGATCGTACGGTTCTTGCTCACTACTAGAGTTCGAAATGCGGGTAATCGTCTCTTCATTCCACGCGCTCTCTCGCCGGTCGGTGAGGCGAGAGAGTACGCGAAATGAAGAGACGATTACCCGAATTTCAAACTCTACTCACTACAGTGTCTTTGTCTCACTGCTCACGAACAAAGAACCATGCGCTCCTTTTGCCACCCTGCACCCTCCGAGGAAGCAACTAGGAAGTAGTATTGGAGTCACGAGGATATATCCCGGCTCCAATCATTTCCCGGCCGGCCGGCTCCGACAATATCCCGGCTCCGGAAATCCTCGTCGGATCTGTCAACTCTTCGCTGCGAGCGCACGCGCACGGAACAATAATAATGATTTCCTCCTCACTCGCCTCCTGAAGAGGAGACAGAGAACAACAGAGGGAAAGCATTGGCTGAAATATATTTTCTCCCTGTTTTGTCAGAAAGAGCGATAGACAGTGCAAAACGAGAGAGTCAGAGGGTTGTTCCAACTGGAGGAATATCTCTATTGTCCTCACTATTTGCGACGACAGACAGAGCGGGAGAGTGTGCGAAACGAAAGAGATGTAGGGAAATGGCTCCTCTTCCCCAAGGCTCCACTCTAGCCGACAATGAGGCGTTTTTGCACAGGCGCATTCTCGCAGCTGAGCTGTAAGCTGCTGGGGTTTTAGCGAATCTACAAACCCCTTTCCACTAAGACCGTGTTCTTTTGCAGTTTTTTTGTTGTAATTGGCCGATCGTTGTAGGTGTAGTATACTTTCTGATGCAGTTCTGATTTATTTCTCTTATTCTTATCTGCGATCTCACTGAACTCAGTGTTAAGGTCGGAGTCTTAGCTTCTGAATTAGTACTCGCCCATTTCCGAACCGGGACCACTTCTTCTCCCTCCTTCATCGCCCTTCTCGCACAGAGCGTGCCGCAAGACTCTTTGGACCAGTAACTACTGTCCCTCACGAATCGCTCCCTCGCCTTTCAAGGATCTCTTGAGTTCACACTACACCGAGGGCTGTCGGAATGTCGAAATCGTGTATATATTCCGCTTGCTCTTTCGTCATTTTGACCGGTGAGAGAGTACGAGGAAAGATGAGATGACTACTTTATCCGGACAGCCATGCTTTGTAACGACTGTCCCTCACGAATTACTCCTTCGCATTTCAACGATAATTTGCCGACAGTGTTCACACTATAGCTGCCATACGATACGATTTCGTTTTCGTATTTATTATTCTCAGAAGTGGATCTTGCCACTTATGGGGCCACTTATCCGTGCACATCACTTGTGCAGTTCCTGAAACATAACTGAATTGAATTAACAGCGCTCCCGAATCACTCCACGAACGTTCTTTGTTAATTTCATTATACATTTGAATACCTGCATGCCCCGAGTGCGCGCAAATTGACGGTTCAGTGAAAATTCCAGTCCGCGAACAGCGTCTTCTGAAGAATTTCAGATTTACATAAGAATTTGTACATAAGAATTTCGTCAACATTGTCATGACAAACGTTCAACCCTATTTGAAAAGTTTATGAAACATATTTGGAAGGGATATTGTCAATGTGAGCTTAATGCGATTTGCGAATACACTTTTCGATCCTCACGAGCTGTCCTTGTTAACACGTGTAGTGCGATCAGTACTTGCACATTCCAACCACAACATTGTGATACTCTCGGAATCTCTCATTTATCCGTGCTCTCTCGCTCTGTCTGATCGCCTAGATTTCAGGGGAAATGAAGAGACGGGTACATTATGTATTTCCCGTGTGTTATCATGATTCGGTTGGTTCACTCAAGTTCCGCGAGCTTCAATGTCATTAGCTCGGTGCGGGTTCCCTGTCACATGAATCGTCTGCCTCTCTCCATTCCACACAGTCTCTCGCGTTGTCTGACCGGTGAGAGAGCCGACAGATTGAAGAGAGCTGATGCCGGATCTTATAAATACTCCTGATTGTAACTTTGATTCTGGCATCATTCCTCACTGGAGTGATCTTGCTGCATAAGAATTTAAGTAGAGAAATGCGCTGCGTTTTTGCCCAAGAATGTTGTTCCAAAACGAAAATACGTAACATCTCGCATCAATCTGCGCTGCATTCAGTAATCTGTTTCTGAATTAGACAAATACGCAGATCCGTCGCCTATTTTGGGTAGCTTTGCTTCCAGCAATGACCATAAATACTATCTTGCAACTTCGTCATCTTTCCAGATTTTTTGCAGCCCCTGCACCCGTTGAATCTCAGCGCCTAATCAGAGTCGGGTCAGAGTAAACGAGAGAACATGGGGAATGAAGAGAGTAATTTGTTGCTCAAATCATTCCTGCTGAATAACTAATAGCTGATTCATCCCGCGGTCGTGTAGTCTTCTCGGAACTGAATGTTGTCTTGACGCTTCTCATGTTGCGAATTTCCCCTGCATCTCATTTCCTATCTATCAACCCACTCAGACTACGTAGTAACATCGGCTTCAAACTAACGAAATCGCCGTTGATGATGAAGCAATAGGCCAAGCGCAGACTCATTTGACTTGTAAGTTTCAGTTTCATTTGTAAGTTTCATGTCTTCATCCATCCACCAAATAGATGTTGCCGATTTCTGAGCATGTAATTCTCCCGAACCCACCAACTCACTCAATCTACGTAGGAGCTGAAGCGTTTTGACCGTCGTACAATGGCATAGTTTTCTGAGAGATGGAGCGTACGCAAAATGAGGAAGTGTAGATTCCTATTCTACGTAACAAGCGTAACTTCTCTGCCGATGAGGCAATAGGCCGATTGGACGCTCATTTGCGTAATTTTTGTGTTTTCTCTGCCGTTTCTTTTTCTTATTTTTATAAATTGGAAATTTCTATTCTACCTGAACCGAACTTCAATTGCTACAAATAGCTTCTCGATTCCGTTAACCGTTTTCCTATCACAAGGTGCTCTAGGCTTGCGCTCAACGTTCTCATGATTTGCTCTATCTTTCTTTCTCCATTTGGCATGCTCTATCGCCACTTCTGCCCGAAAAATGATCATACGAACAAGAGAAGACTTTACCATTCCCACGCGCGGGACACTCCCAGGGACTGATCTGACCGGCTGTCTCTTCATTTCGCCTTATCTCTCGCCAGTCAGAGAAACGAGAGAGTGGGGCGAAATGAGAGAGACATAACGTTCCCTGGCCGAGCTGGGATTTTCGTGTGCGCTCTCGGCCTATCTGTCTTTCTCGAATGTCGTGCATATGTCGTGGTGTTCACACGCGCTCTACCTCGAAGTCTACTGAACAAGATCGTTTATTTCTAAGCGATTATTTCTAACTCTCACTTTGCAATCTATTGGGTCCTCGATTAACTCATTGCTTTTTCTCAAAGATTAACTTATTCGCGAAATATTTGTGTCCTTTTGTCCAATTCAGAACAAAGGGCGCACAATCCGGATTGTCTTTCGCGAAAAATTGCTTGGGATTTGATCTGTGGTCGGCCGAACTGTCGCTGTTTTCTGGTCCGACAAAGTGAGGACTGCCGCCTTTTAGCGTATGCGTGTGCTTTCGGGCATCTCACGGGAATAAAAACGATGTTGTTCGGTGGACAATTTCAATGAGCCAGCGTGATTGTTGCGATTATTGCATTGCTCTCGAGTGTCTGCAAGAAGTATTTGATCTCTAGAACCAATTGGGTGTTGAGTATGCTATACTGTACAGCACAACGCAGCAATTCTTGAAGCTTTCCCTATCAAATAGAGAAGTGGCTTCCACAGAACAGTTTCTACATACTGTGATATTGTAGTCAGACCTCGTTTCAACTTGAAAATTGAGCAGATGGCTTGTATTCGCTGAAAGAATTGCCTTTTTTTGCAAGCGACCTTTTCAATTCCTCAAGACTCATTGTGCATGTCGCTCGGGCCACTGAATTAGTAATGCGACCTTTGCTACAAAGTTGCAACGAAAAGCCCGAAATATTTAAGAGAGAATTCGGATACAAACACCAAATAAGGCATGAAATTGCTCCATGTTCTCTTATTGTTTTTCGAAATGCTGTTCCTTCCACGAAAGCCCTTCGTTGTATATCGCATCTCTATGCTCGCCCGACAAGCATAAATATGCTGTGACCGGTCTCTGGCTCGCCGGCCGAGGTGTTGAGAGGGCCATGGAGAATCTGTCTCTCCACTTCTCGCCTTCTCTATTGGATCACAGGGACACTAGTGTGCGCAAAACGAGGATTCAAAAATGGTTTCTTGAGTTGCTAGTGCGCGCGCCTATCAAACCAGCACCCCTGAAAGCATCACCAGGAATAGTCTGACCCAAGTCCGCCCCCCCCCCCAAAATGCATTTTTAATGCGCAGACTGATGTGTGCTGTACGCATAGTAAATGGCCTTATCCAGATCAGTAGTATCCCATTTTTTCTTCCGAGTCCATGGAAAAAACGAATTCAGTTGTCGGGCCACTTTTAAATTGCTCATTCGTTCCACGCTACTCGCTAGTCGATCATTGAATGCGATATACATATTGCTAGGATATGCCCAACATCACAATGATCTGCATCACAAATTTGTATCTTCATTCTGTTACATGTATATGGAACAATTCACGCGATAGACGCCATTCAAATGATCACATTGCTATATTCTCGAAGCGAGAATATATACGATCTAGCACAACATTCCGATTCCCGATGTGAGAGCGGGATCATGGGAATTATTTTCTTTATTTCGAAGGCTCTCTGGCCGGTTAGAGTAACTACTCTAGGATAAGATTTCACACCTACATGGAAGTGATCAGTTCTCAGTAGCACAAATCGCTTCCGCAAGCAAGCTAAACAAAGAACTAACATTATCCGACGACAAGTGTCTCACAATCAGGAACAATAGTTGTGCTGCTTGTATCAAGATCTTTGCCCTAAGTCTATACATATTACGTGCATCTTTGAGCTCATCCAACAAGTCAGACGTCCTCATCTTCGTTTTTCATATCTGCACTATTTTTTGAGTGGGCGCATTATTTCGGTCGCGTCTCGCTCCAAATTGGCGCCCGAAAAGGCAACAAACAGTCTCGAAATTAGCCCATTTTGACGCCCAAGTGCTCTTGTATTTAGTCGCGCTTACCGCCGAGAGGCTGTGCAGTATGGGGAGACGCACTCTGACAGCCCTACACTCCTGGCCCCCTTTCCCTTCCCACCCGGTCAGTGGGAGCACTAATGGGGGCGGAGCTTGTCGAGCGAAGTCCCGCCCCCTTCCTCCCCAGCGCTCGTCAACTTTCCGCTATACGAGACTGCTCAGGGCACGCTTTTCTCTAATTGCGGCAGTGTCCTATTTTTGTGCGGCTGAGGACAGTACATTCTCTGCTATGTTTTGTTGACATTCAAGTGTTTTTTGGCACTTCGTTCACTTCATTTCAATTGCAATTGCACTGCATTCTCTTATTAGCAAAGTGTTTAATTGCGTTCTATCCGTTCGATGCAGTTTCCAGCGCTAGAGCCTTCAAAACTATGCCCTTGCATTATTTTATTCTGCATTTCGCGTTCGTATCTCGGAGCTGTACAATAATTTGCAGTAAGCCAGAATTATTTGATTCTGAACGTCAGCTAACGCAAATCGTTCTATGCAATTCTGCTATTGTTTGCGTATCGAATCGCGTCACAAATCGCACACTTCCAGAAGATTGCATATTCTTTTGCGCTTGCTACTGATTGATAGATGTGATTCCCGCACAATCTCTCCAATGCATCTCTATGTCTCCATTTCCGCCATAGTGTAGTTCACTATCATCCCCCACGGGGCACGAGACACAGACAATCCAATCTCATCCTACTCTCACTATTGGGGCACTATAGACACTTATCCCCATCCGTTTCGGAAACCCACCTCCACTTCCTGCTTTGTTTTTTTGTGAAGATCCCTATATAGCCATCTTTCGTTCTCTATCGAACGCTTCGTGCTTCGGATATGTTTCACCGAGCGTTAATGTGTCTCGCAATGTCTTTCAAGATGATATTGCATCGGCTGGCAGTGAAAAAACATAATCGTTCTAGTCTTTCATCAACTTGTTTTCTCTTTGTTCCCTACGCTGCTCGCCCACTCATCTCGCGGTATTCATGAAGCGATCAATTTTGAGCGTTTCGATATGTTTCACCGTGCGGTCATCTTCTCTGGTCGATCGTCGAAATCGATCTTTGGCTCAACAACATTTTCTCAACAACAAAAAATCAAATCACCTCCTGTTCCTTCGCTTTTCTTCTCGCGTCGCAACACGTTTTTAATGCTTTACACTTTTCACCGGCTCGCCCATTGCTCTTTGTAAGAAGAATAAGATTGCAGCGCATCGCCCATCAGATGGAGGCCAGCAACGCCTCCTCACTAGACGAGGACCCGCCCTCGTCTATTAGATCGACCACGTCTTCGGAATTCAGGTATAGTATAGGTATAGGTATAGGTTTATTTTAAATGAAAAACTAGCCAGAACCAAATCTCAGTCATTTCTCTACACTTTCAACAGTCAAGTATACATTCAACTCAAGTCCCTAAATAAGCGGCATATCGTCAACGATAACGATGAACAACAGATGGCCCTCTCCCTGGGGATATCCTCAAGTTTCTATGGGTTATTCACACATTTTGGGGTCTTTCCACATCTCCTTCCCAGTATAAATCACCGGGACCGAGCCGAGATCCTCAACGCTGACGTCCCCCATTCAGATGGCCGTCTCCGTGGTGGCTGTCCTTCGTCGTGGTCTGCCTCATCGGCATTCTCTTCAACTGCTCCACCTTCTGGAAGAGCGTCACGACGAGGTGAGAAATAACGTCTAAATAAATCTCTATCCGGATTAGCTGGTTTGCATGAATGCTTGCGTTAACCATTTGATATCCAGCTCGAGCTCTTGTTAAACCTAAAAAAAACTGAGAGACGTTCTTGTTGACGGAGACATGGCCAAGGTCCCTATCTGTAGTTAGCTTTCGCACGCGTACTCTTGATCCACACCTTCTCTATTGCTTGCGTAGATCTCTGTCACCAATTCGTATACTTTCGTGCTCTAATGACCTTATTACCGAGTAGATGCCACAGTTATCGAGTTAGTTCGTGCAAGATAGATCTCTGCTCATTTTTATCTCATCGAAACAGCATCACTCAAGTGAAATCTCTAAACTGAAGTGCCCTCTAATCATAGACATCCTGGCATCACTTTCAAGTGTTGCTTTATTTTTTGGCAGGCCACTTGACGAAGCCACGTTCAGGATGTTTGAACTAGTGAAACACGAAACACACAGATAGAAACACAAAATCAGAAGCCCGACTCATCATTGCAATCTTTGAAACAACTTCCTTAGTCACGGCTTCTAATCCCTTCCTGCTATACGATGATCAATGAAAATACCTCGTGAAATTGTGCTAGTTGTTTTGCTCAAAGCACTTATAATCGCAGAATATGCATGAAATGAGCCAAAAAGCCAGAGAACGTCTGGCTAAATACCGGTTCCCGGCTCCTCCCGTCAAATACGCTATTGTGTTCCAGAAAGCGTGGCTCGCCAACCACTCGCGTCTCGCTCTCACTCCTCTGCGTTATGGCAGGTAATCACATTTTTGCAGGCAGAGGAGCGCCCCGCTGTTTTTCGAAAATGACTCTTTCTCGTATTTTCGCCCGAGACCAGGGTGGGGGTGTGAGGAGAAAAATCCGGGGGACGGAATGAGGGGCTATATGTGATTGCAAAGGAGGCAATGTAGGCAGAGTACAGTCAGACCTGCCAAATAGGCTTGTTGATCCGCCCCCGCTCAAATCTTGGGTAATTAAACCTGAAAAAGGCCTGAATCCTTGAACAGTTCTAATGGAAACAATTACAGGAGCCGACACGGCCTGTCTACTGGCCCTTCTCTTCACGCTTTCCCTGAGATATTTGGGCATTGAGAACGCCAATATTCTGTCATTTGCGTGCAGGGTGAGTAATACGCGTTCCTGTTTTTTTTTTAAAAATTCATCGAGTCGATCCAAACCTGTGGAACAAGAGAGTCGGTTCTGGCCATTGATTCACTGTGAACCACTATTTGATCTGAGACTGGAGTGCGCGCCCGAAAAAACATCTGGAATCGCTTCTCAGAAAAATTCTGATATCACCATGCGAGCTTCGTAGGCCTCCATTCGACCAAATTAGATACACCAAGTCCGCTCAACGTTCTCAATTGCCTCGGGACCTTGAATTGTTTCCCTGGTCGACGAAAGAACAAAATTTTGTCGGACTAACAAGCATTCCCTTCGGACTGTCTCTTTTCGTTTCATGATCTATCGCAGGCTGGAGAAAGCGAGCGAGCATGGGGAATGGAGAGAGTCAGACAGCCACGCGTGGTTGCTTCCTGATTGGCTCTGTAGGGCGGAGGTCAAGCGTGCTGCTCGCCAAATGTACCGAAATGCTGCTTTTGATCTTTGCGCGCCGAAACAAGCCAAAACAACAACAACATGAGGCACGCGCTCTAAAGACAAGCGAAATTGGCTAAATCGCGCTAGTCTCAGGCGAGAGCCGAGGCCCGGAATAACGAGGGGTACGTGAATTCTGAGAATAGAGGGAGTTGAGTGGGTTCACAAGTTCGATGTGTGCCAAATTAAATCGTACCGAAACCGAAATATGTTTCACCGTGAATTCTTGTCCGGAACTCGACTGTCCAAATCAATCCTGCCCTGGTGTAAAGTGAAAAGACGGCGATCCGAACATCGTGCACTTCTCTACAAGGAAGTATTGTGCGACTTCTTAGCAGCCCCCCCCCAGTCTCATCCCTTTGTGACTATAGGGCCGCCGGCGCAATCGGATTATAGGCAGTCCTCCGCCGAGCCGGATTATAGTGCACGGCCGCCACATCCAGTAGTTGCCCCGTGCACTTTGGCCACTTTTCGCGAGTTGTCGTCGTCGCGTTATTGCTTCCAGGAATAGATCCCTCCGTCTATTTCTCTCGAATATTCACTTATCGTAGGCGCAAATTGGGCCACTGGGATGGATCCGGGCCCAGCAGATCTGTGACCAGCGAGAGAGGTAAACAAGCCTGAAATTCGTGTCTTGGGCCCGGCGACCCGCCGCCACACACGTCTAATGAGATTGGCGGAGCAGAATGTTCTCGTCTATGCATTTCGCCTTATCACTCGTCCGTCAGAGAAACGAGAGAGAGCAGGGGGAAATGAGAGAGACAGACCGTCCAAGGCGACCTGTGTGTGTGTGCGAGCCTTTGTGAAGCAAACGTGGTTATACAGCGCAGGGACTTCCCTATGAGCTGTGAAAAGCTGCCCGATTCTTGGACATTCTGTTCAACAGAAGGCCCGTAATTTGTCAAAAGAACCGGGATTCTCAGCAAGGAAGCTTCTCTTGACCACGAAGTGAAGGGCGTACTTTGAATACGACCTGAATAAATTCCAGTGCAAGAAAACATCATCACTTCTTTCTGCAAGATATCCCAACTTAGCCTTCGAGTAGCCCGAAAAAGACACTATTAGTGTGTTGCTGGGTGCATGCATAATGAATCAGTAAGATACATGAGGGCTGCATGTGGCTGTAATAAGGCGAGATTTATGCTAGGAAAGCATTGAATTCTGGGGGAAGCATTGAATTCTTCAATCTTGATGGTCGGTTAAGATGGGACCCACGTTACAAAACACTGTTACCGTTCCACCATCGTCACTGAGCAGCATAAATCTGCTGAATCTGAGAAATGCTGGAACTCATACGCTTAGCGAACCGAATTTAACTGCGAAAAATGCAGGATTGTGAGAAGCGATATGTGTATACGTGTGAAGGGGCTAGAGCGTAACGCTCACATCGTACTGGTTAACGATGCGTTCATCATCTAAAACGCCTATTTTGAGCAAAGACCGTCTCAAAGTCCGTTGCGTTGGCGGCAACAAGGAACAAAGATGATTGCTTCTGAACCCACCGCTTGCAATAATGTCACCAACAGACTCATCATTCCTATCCAGAGCCGGGAAACATTTCCCCGTACTTTGCTCGGCAACAATTTCCCGTCTGTGAGCGTGCGATTCCCCAAATCCAGTGCACATTAATATTTTCTGGAAGAGCACGTCCTTTTCTTTATTGCATTCCACTATAGATTTGGGACAGAATTGAGGTTGCTGAATAGACAGAAAAGAACGACGAGGAAGGGGAGAATGAGTGCAAAAAGGCAGTCAACGATACATGACTATTTTTGTAAGATCTACCAGTTATTGTTTTCCATCATAGATTTGGATCGGTTCTTAGAAATATTTTCGAGACGGAAGTCTGTCGCTCGAAATGGGTACACACGTAAACAGTTTAGTGCATTTTCGGCGCCCTACGCGTCCTTCAGATATTGCATAGGGCCGGTTCTTAGATGGAAATAGCTCGTAGAGTAGGAAGTGGTTTTGCCCAGACACTATTCGGGAATGGATGCAGTAAACAATAAGGCAGGAGGCACTCTGAGAGTGACACAATTGGCTCACGCGGTTGTCGGGATATTTGTCGAAATCTCCAGCATAAATATGAGATAGACATTCAAAAATGATCCGAAAACGTCGCTAAGCGTGCTATCGAGAAATGAGTTTCTTCAAATTAAATAATTCCTTCGTTTTTCCAGTTCAATCTCTTCGTGATCCATTCCGCTTCGGCGTTCTCACTGTACTGTTGGCTGATTCTCTCCCTTGTACGATACGTTGCAGTCTTCTCACCGTACAAACACCTCAGGCTGAACCGGGAACCCATCCTGGCTACGGTAAGTCACACGGGGTTCGTTAGGGTTCCTTAGGGTCACATAGCGTTTCGTCAAGCCATAAGGCATATCTATGGTGCTAGTAGGCGACTTCCGTGTTAGTGCAGCGGCCGGTCCTATTTATCCCTCCGATATGTTGTTTTCGAACACCGGGCTACGGTAGGCTATTTCTCGCGTTGCTCACAACCATATTTTCGACGACATTGGTATGGAGGAGTGCTCTGTCTGGGATGGCGGTTAATTGATCATGCACCGTACTCTAGAGTCTGTTGTCGGCGAATAGATCACAACGTGACCAAAAACGCTTCCATGTTCTATGAGATGAGACCGGAAATAACAATTCCCGGCCTTGTTCTGGCTTATTTTCGTCGCTCGCAGGGGCTCAATTACTCGGGGCTAGGGGAGCGTTCTTCGGGCATGACCAGCTTAATGACATTAGGCCATGTTTAGAACCCGATACGGAGGCATCAGAAGGTAGCATTGGCATTTTTATACGAGTTGAAGCCCGTAAAGTGCCATTCCCTCGCATAGTTTTCCCAGGGCCGGAGTTGTCCTTTGACCGCGTCTAGATCATTAGTCTCCGGGCTCAGCCCGCTTTCCCTTCCCGCCGATGAACTATAGGCCTACAAAGCTAATCAGGCTGTCTGTGGAAATATGTGACGGAAAATGGTTATTCACTTTCCGAGTGATTGAACTTCCGGGGCTTTTGCATGAGACAATTCCCATTCCTCGGTTGGAGTAAGCTCTAGTGGGAGTAATGACTCAATATCAATTACCGATTAGAGCACATTGGAAAACGAGACACTCATTTCCATGTTTATTGCCACCCATCTCAGATTGTAGAGTGGTGTGGTGAGAAAACTCATAAGAAATAGAAGGAAAAGGAAGCGCTTGCGCTAATTGGCGGAAAAAAGCCGATGCTGAAACCCCGCATTGAAGGCAATTCAGTCAGCGGGGAATATAGTCATGAGAATAGCGAACTAAGCAAGAACATTGGGAAATGTAAGCGTTAAGTCATTATTATTGTCAATACTCTCTTGGGAGCGTCACATAAAAAGTGCCGCCCTCATTATGAGGGATGATGAGAATTGTTCCAACTCTCTTTTTCTGCCTACTATTTATTACTATTCTGACCCAAGAGGAAATAGAGAAGGTCAGACAATGAACTGATGAATCCGCACAAAGAAGCATCAACTGTTGTAATTATTTGGGGGCTATGGAATCCAAAACAGATAATTTCGAAAATATTTTAAATAGATTGAATTATAATAAAAATAATAAAAATTGAATTTAATTTAATTGAAATATTCAGTTGTCGATCGGCGCCGTGATCTGCCTGCTCGAGTTCTACGTTTTCTACGAGGTACTTACAATAATCCTACCGTAATCTCCAACTGGAAATGAAGCTGTGAAACTCTGCTGATTTCAGCCAAACAAACAAATAAATTGACTGACTGTCAACTGATTCCTGCGCATGAAATAATGTTCCTTGTCAGGTCACATTCGACGAGCAGTACCGCGCGTGTCACTCCCGAAGAGATCACGAGATTGAGAGACGGATTGAGGTGTGTTTCCTTGGCAGTGACAGTTTCCCCTACTCCGAGTGCGCTCATGACGCAAATTCACGAGGAAGTGGTTTCCATTTTTTTTATTTCCTTGTTTTTGTTTCTCTAGCGAACGACTTAGACCTAAAATTAATGCTAGTGCTGTATTTCGTCAGATGATGACACACGATGAGGAAATAGCATTTTTTTACGTTTGTACTGTTTTTCAGGAAATTTATTCTAGTTCTGTGTTTCATCATGATTTAGAGGCTATGACGCATGAGGAAAAACTTTCGATTTCAGATCGCTGAAATCATCGGCTCCTACTTCATCCCGCTCATTGTCATCACTACCTGCGATGCCAAGGTACTTGATCTTTGATTTTTGATCTCCAATTCTAGATTTGTCCATGAAACTAAGCCTTTACCATTAGAGTGCTCTAGAGTAACCGGAAATAAGATAGGCGCATGCCGAATAGGCGCATTCTTTCTCTGCCAACCTCGTGTGCAAAACATAGACCTCGCGCGACGAATGTTTCAAATTCTCAGAATTGGATAGGCCCATCGCTAATCTCCCCTGGGCCCAGTACGCTAAACTTCTTATCGCTCTTGGAATTCACTTTGTCGGGTGGATTCGGGGAATGCCCCCCCCGGCCCTCTAATTCAATGAGAAGCCGTCTGAATCTCTTCTTTTCCCACAGTCCTTCGTTTTGTCTGACCGATAGGAGAATTATTCAATAGTAGAATAGAACTAGAAGAATCGAATTAGTCAGTCTAATCCCTGACCACTAAAGAAACGGGGCCATTAATCGCGTTGGTGCTATGATTTTCGTCCTTTTCCCACCAAGAATAGGCATAATAGCCCCTGGGAATGGCTTACTTTCAGTCGACAGGCAATAACAAGATCTAGAGTAGGCTATCTAAATCGAGGGGTTGGAATTGATAGTGATCTTAAAAAATGAAACTGGTATTTATTTAGCCCGAAATTTATTGCAGGTCCTGCTATTCCGGGCGACGTGGAGTCGAGAGAACAGTCTCCTTCGGAAGTCCCAAGAAGAGGGCAGGAGGAAGAGCTGTCTGGAGGGAGCATCTCCGGACCGATTGAGCATTGCCAGCGACGATGCTGAGCCGTCGGTGAGGTTTTGCTATTTTGCGGCTCCGTTACCAATTTCACGGCTCCATTCAAATTTCATGTTTTCGCAGCTAGCAAGAATTGTCACTTTCGAATTGCCACCTCAGATAAGTTGCCACTGAAACATAGCACTTCCTCGTCGTCGCGATTCGCAATGCAAAGTGTATGCGACAGTGTCTGACTCTCCTCATTTTGCCCGCTCTCTCGCGCTGTCTGACCGGCGAGAGAACGCCGGGAAAGGAGAGAGACGGGGGATAATTTCGAAAATTATGCGAAAAGCGGTGCGCTTCCCACGCGCATTCCAATAGTCTGGAAGCACGTATTTCGCAGGCGTCTTCCAGTTATTGTGCTTACGCAGAAACATGCTACAAACACAAGCTAGAAATGCAGAGACTCTTTACCAATAGAACGCAAAAAGGAAGAGCATCTACGTGAAGCCATTTAGAAATAATAATAATTGAAAAAGTTAATTAATTAATTAATTACAGAGCACGGGCAATTGCAATGGCCTGGCGCGCTACTCTATCGTCAAGAGCGACCAGTTGTTCGCTAAGCCGAAGTGAGTATTTAATTTTAATTAATTATAATTAATAAATAATAATTAATACTTTATTTGCCTAGCTAAAAACAACGCATTAATGGTCTTTGTGGCTGATTTCTACATCTAAATTGATATTTGTAGACGCTCCCTTCGTCGATTTCGACAGTTTCGCGCCTTGCGAAGAGCTCTGGCCATTTCGATCTTTGATCTGTTACTGAATCTGCCCAACTACTTGTTCCGATTGTACATTTCGATCGCGAAAGAGGTCAGAAATTTTTATTTTTTTTTGTATTTTTTTCCAACACCCCATCGACCATTATAGGATATATCAATTTTAGTGAAGTCGGTGAAACATACTTGATTCTCTTCCTGAGAAGTGAACCTCGAATGACCGAAAGATTATCTTCAATTTGTATTTGCAGAGTCCATTCTCGCAAGAAACGACCGAGATGGTGGAGAACATATCGCAGTTGATGTACTTTGGACAGGTAAAAGATATTTTCAACTTCCTCGTCTACTACCCATTCCAATAGCTCGCGCTTTCCCATACCCTGTCAGGTCGTGGAAGGTGAGATATCATGCTATTTAGTACATAATTGGCGTGAATCGGCCAAAACTATTTTAACTATTCCACTTTAAATAATTTTATTAATTTAGTTCTCGTTGAACGCCTTCTACCTGGTCTGTCTCATTTACGACTCTCCCAGAAGGAAAAAGGGCATTCCGGTTTCGTCGAATCAGGTAAAATTTTGAAAACGCGTCAATCATTTTTCTGAAAAATTATTTGGGTAATCGAACGAACACATGCAGAAATCAAGTTCACTGACCAAATCGTAGCAAAGAGTAATGTGTGAAACTGAACCGAAAAAAAAATCCTTAAAAAAGAAAATTATTAAACATTTTGCAGCACAGCTACGCCCAAACCTACACCACTTCCATCCTCTCAACGCAACCTTCGATGAAGTGGCAGAAAAGTCTCCAGAGGCACGGAGTCCACAGAAAGAGCACCCCGGCAAATGCCGGTCTGCTCATGGAGCCGTAAATTACGGCCCGGATCCGCATTTGATGGCTCTATGAAAATATTCATGATTTTCCGCATTTCCCGATCCTCGACACAGTTCTCTGTTATAGAACGACGATATCCCATCTTAGCCCTTTTATTTTCCCACCCACCATTTATTTGTTAGTCCCGAAATTACGACATTCCGTGACATCTGACGTGTTTCCTCCTTGCCCGATGACGTGTAGTTTGCCCTGTTCAGGACGCTTGTATTGATGCTAATTACTCGCGTGTTCCAAAGAGGACGCTAGGTCGGATGAGAACGGGGATCATTTTTTTGCAATCTTATTATCTAATTGATTCTCATTACACCAATTTGCGATTCAGTTTTTGCCCCTAAATTCGAAACATAATATCCCAATAGTTTATTATCCGACCTAGCCCCAAATCCAGTCTGAGCCCGGGCCAACCTCAGATCCTCACTACTTCTTCCTATTGCTTGCCATTCCGAACACAATTCCGGTACCAAAGGCGATTAGATTACCACGGGGCCACTCGACAAGAACGAGACATATGATAAACGATTATCGATTGAATCATTGCTCGTGGAACAGTGTACACATTCGCAAGATGAATATGAATAATATGTAGTTGATATTGTTTGAAATGTTTTCCGATATTGAGTGAATCTAGAAGGCCATGGACACAAACACGAATACGAGCATCAATATACGATTATTGATTGAAACATTGACCTTAGGTAAGTGAGCAGACTCGGAAAGAACAAGTAAGCTATTCTCTGAAAAGAGTTACCGATGTTGAGGAATTAGTGGCTATTGGACAAAGTAAGGACGTAAACAGCACAAACAAGCTAATTTGGTCGTATTTGTATTCTCAGGGGCACGACAATTCTTAAGAAACATTCAGGAGCCAATATATTTATTCCTTCAACTATGTTTCACATTCGCTATGAAAGATGCGACGATGGCTTGGGGTGGCGAATATTATGGCGCGGCATTTCACATGGATATCACAACTCCCTTACACTGAAATGAAAATTCGATTGATTAGACACGAATCATAAGAAGCGCAATATCGATTGAATTTGCCGAGTCAACAATAAAAAGCAAACATTGGTCTAGGCTAGAATAGTCGAACAACGCTTTGAGCACTTCAGATAAGTTTTACTTTCACATTATAGCAAGCAACAGTCTTCTGAATTGATAGACGAACATCTTGTCTGCCAAATAAAAAATCTCTTTTCTTTTCTCTCACTATCGAAATTCGCAAGCCAGTCTGGTACACAATTTTACAGATTTGATTGGTCGGCATAAGAAGCGCAATTTCGAATATGAGCGAGAGCGCCGCAATAAAAGCCGGCCGAAAGTCAGATCGGGCGTTGATCCAGCTTTCTTACATAATTCTATCTATTATTTGCATAATACTTTTCTGAAGAGTCTAATCGTGCAGTTTCTTTCGGTTCACTTTTTTCTCCCTTTTCCCCAACCTATTTCTTCATGTCATGTCTCGCCGCGAACAATAAAAATACTGTTTTCAAAACAATTTTTTTCAGGCTTATGCCCTCGATGTCCATATTGATGGGCTCATTCGCCCTCCTTCTCTCCCTGCACCTCGTCTCCCCTCAACAGTGCGCGTGCGAGAGCGATGTCTTCACCGATGACTATGCGGGCTGCCCGATCGACAACTTCTGCAGGTTGGAAATATGAGTTTTCGAAAATTTAGTGCATTTCTCTTTTTACAAAGCTCTGTATAGCTGACAGTGAAATGTACAGCTTTTATTGTTTGTTTAGACATGTATAAGCAGCCGAATATTTGAATCGGCCACAGTCGATAAAGTGTTGTTTGTGAAACGCATCCCATCAAGTTTGCAAAGCACAATTGACGTATGCTCAGATGTTTTATCTCGATAATGAATAAATATTATTATTCCCAGCACCTCGCTCATTTCCACGCAATGCGGTCGTGAGTGCCATCCGGGCGGCGAATTTCACGTGATGGTGAGCTCGATTAGATCAGATACCGTCACCTAACATTAAACTGCATACAATGTCGCTTATTGAAGACAAGTGGGAAAGGGACGGTCATTACAAAACACCAGTATCCAAAAAAATCACATTTTCAGCCCTATTTCCCGTGGAAAACGACAAAATACGGAGCATCCGCCTGCGCCGGTCCGGCATTTGACTTCAACCAGGACGGCGTCGCCTTTTGCGTGTACTCAGATGAGACGAATGGTTAATTATACCCATTTTTTACAATTAGAACTGAGCTGAGCGAGTAGCGAAGACAAATAAATATTGGTTCGGTCTTACACGCAATTCAATTGAAATGAGTTTCAACAATGGACTAAAAGTTCTCAAAAGGTTGCAATAACAATTGCTGTACCAGATTAGATGGTAAAAATAAAATTAAAACATTCAGTACTCTCGAGCGCCTCTAGCAACTGCACCCTGGCAGAGTACGAATGTGAGGGCTGCGATTTCGCTCAGGTATTTTGTTTGAACAAAAAAAAAGAGAAGTATGAGTAGGGGCCACATCGCAGATAGCCGATTCTGCACAATGGGGTCAAATTTGTGTTCAAACAGTCCCTCGTGGTCCCAATATCATCATACTTTTTACCGTTTGTCGATATCTTTTCTCTGAGGCGCGCTAGAGCCCGACAAGTACGCGCGCAAAGCACTGGGGAAGAGGAGGGAAAGGCGAGACGAGAGGGAAGGGGGCGGAGCCTAATTTGCGTGTGTCTCTCTCCCTCCCCCCGCCCTCTCGCTCGCCTCCCCCCGCGCGTCTTCCAACAAAAAACACAAGCGAGGGAAAAGTGCTAAAATTCTAATTTTTTCTCTAAAAATCCTAAAAAAATCGAATTAATCAGAAAATTCCTGTTCGAACTCAGATTTCATCCCCGAAGCCACTAAAACGACCTATTCCCTACTTTTATTGCCAATTTTGACCCGCTTAGTGACAATTTTCAACTTTTGAACAGTTCTCGATCGATAGGGGTTGGCAGTAGCTTTCCAAATCAATTTAGAACGTGTGATTTGGTTTAAAATGAGCTTTGTGTTTTTGTTTTCTCGCTTTTTGGCGAAATCATGTCCGCACAAAGTGGGCGGAGCTTGTGGCCCCTAAGTATGAGCACGATAGAAGCAACAAAATTGTTCGCAATCTGGGCTGAACAGAGATCACTTGTAACCTCTACCATTTTTCCTCATTTAGTTCGCTAAATTTTGATATTGTGCATTTCATGGCCCTCGAGGACAGAATCTATCATGATGACCCTTCAGTTGCGCTTCTTCAACGATTACCACGATGTCCTCCTGCCCGATTCCTCAGCCGATTCGCACTCAAACTTCAACGAAGTACTGTGCAAGTACGGCTTCCTTCAGATTTTGGTGAGTGATGTTACCTGTTTTATTCTTCTTTCGCACTCGAACGAGAGTTCTTGAGCGTTGAACACTGTACGTCAAGTAGTGAGCGTCCGATTATGTTGATTTTTTCAAAGAACATCTTTACTGCCGGGTCCCTTACTAGGATCGAATTTTTTCACTGATTCAATTGTAAACGCTATCTTTCCGTATCCAACATGATTACAAAGACCATCAATTAAATCGGAGAGCATTGTTAAAAATGGTGATAATTAAACAATTACAGTACGCCGACGGTTCAACATCGGAAGAAAGAGATGCAATCTGGCAGAGGAAGAGTGATTGCAGTATCAGACATGCAGAGAAGGACGTGGTCGCGGTTTCCTGCCTGCGTTCGTTGACTTCTTTACCGTTCGCAATTATCCCCATCAGAATTCTGTGACTGACTGATCGTGTTTAGACACTGCAACCGAGCTCGACACGTCTCTGAAAGGAGTGGGAGGTCATCCTGGACTGACAGGTGCTGGTTCAATCTCAAAATTTGAGAGCACGAATTAAATCAATATTCAATATTCGCAGGTCACTGCAAGTTCGGGCAGTGCTGGATGTATTGCGAGGACTGGACGAAAACTCTCAACTACATTCCGGTGAGAGAGTCGAGCTGCCAAACTGAAGAATGCGTCCCGCATGCTCTTTCGCTGACCAGATCGACAATGTTGAACAGGAAAATGTTTTCAGGAAAATGAAAAGTTGATTTGAACAAAGAACAACTACAAATCCCTTTGTTACGTTCATAACATTGGCCAGACACTACATTTTCATTGTCGGAGCAATATTAGTTTCGACTCCATTTAGCCTATTTGACAAAAAAAATCCACTTCCTCAATAACGGGTGTCCAAAGATTGCTCTTTTTGCTTGACGACGGTATTCAATATCATCGATATTGGACAGTAGGAAAGGGCACTGGGACACGCGTCATAGGAAATATGATCAAATAAAATCAAAGAACAAATAAAATGCGAATGCGTAAAGTGTGAGAAATGAAAAGACTGAAGATCCGAATGGCAAAGAACTTAATTGCAGTGGGCGTGGATGCCTCGCCTAAACGCAACCAACGGATTCCTCAACTGTCAAGGTTCGCCAAGAAATTTATTTTTGATGACTCTCGGATCGCGAACCCAACAAACTGGTCTCTTAAGCCAACAGTGAAGCATAATTGAACCTATCAGATCGTCTACAATCACTATGGCTTTATAGATTTTTCTATCTCTCTATATAAATATTTTTTTATTTCAGGCCCACTCTGTTACGATCGCGGCATCATGGCCTTCGATGTGAAGTGCATTTAAATGAAAAGTATTCAATTTTTAAAGAGCATGCACGAATCGCGATAAACAATTATTATTATTTTATTGTTGTAGTGAGATTGAAATACATGTAAAAGAGGACAATCTGTTGTAGTTTGGAATGTACGACCTTAGGCTACGCTGCATTTTCCACATGTAATATAGCATTTTTGATTTCCGCCTGTGACTACGAGTGGTATATATGCCAAAACTTCCTTATCAATCAGATAATGAAAGTTTGCCTTATCACTCGGCAAGTCAAAAATGGGACTAGGACGACTGATGAGGATTGATAAGCATTGATTGATGATTGCACGGATCCTAGAAGAGGCGGAGCCTCTATTGATAAGATACCGTCGCCTTCATATAGTGACCCAAGATCAACTCAATTTGTCCTTCTTTGCCACCGGTCATCGTCTTTCATTTTCGCGGTTTTTCTATTGTAGGACCCGATGAGAAGATTTATTGTTAGCCGAACGCGTTTTCTTGAATTTTACAGTAATTTCCATCAGTTTCAGACGCGTACACCGTCTCGTCCAGTCACTGTAATGGCACAACGGGTACGCGAATCTATGCAACGTTAAATAATGGTGAGTACAGTTGAATCGGAAGCGATCTAGAATGTTGTTGTAAGCGAGGAAGAAGTGATTCGCGCTGAAGAAATATGGTTTTGACAGAAAAAATGCAAATATTTCAGTTCGATTCTGGGAGACTAGATCACTAATGCTTGCCGTATTCAGAGGAAAAGTAAGTTTTTTTTTGCATTTTGCTGCCTGATTAGGATCATGTTGAACGAACGAATAAATGGTAGCAATACAGGCTTCGGAAGGGATCGCAGACGACAAAGCAAGATGCATCGCCCGCGCATCACTCGGCGAATATTCGGCTATTCAAATTTCGAAATGGATCAGTTAAAAAAAATGTTTTTTATTGAAGTTGTAACAATCACAATAAATATGCTGCATCGCGGAGAGGGGGGCAATCTTATGCCTTGTATGTCAATTACGTTGTTTTGTCTGATGTTGCTTGGTGTAGGTGCGGAGATGGATTTCGGCTGCTTTCGGATGCCGAAGATTTCTCAAAGTGCCTCCTCGATATTACCTGGTCAAAATACAATATACAGAGCGCCATTTTAATAAGAGTTTTTGGAGGTTAAGGACTCAATGTGCAATCATCTTGACAATCGCCCATCATCCAATGAGCGCCTATTCATTTCATGTTTGTATACCCCACTCAATATCATCTCGGCGCACTTCCTTGTGTAGACATGTGCTTTAATTTCCCGTGTCGGAGTCGTTATAGTTCGGAGAGGAAAGCAATATCCTCCTCGGTTCCTCATCGTTACTCTGACTGATAGGCAGTTTAGGAAAAAGAGAGGGTTGCTTCCTTATTCGTACTTTTTGTGACGGCCCATTACCGCTCTGTCTCTTCGCCTTTCTGGAACCGAGGTAAGCTCGTTTTGGAGCTAACGAACTTCCATCTTCCAGAGCTCTTCCTTTTCCCTTCGTTTTGAACTAGCAGATGAAATAGTGATAGACATTTCCTCGGAATGCGGTTTCTGTTACTGATATGTACACCGCCCGCAGTATGCACGTGGAAAAAGAGAACAGCTAATCTTTTCATCGCCTACTCGGTAACCTTCCGTCCTCGCTCCCGTTTCCTCGTTTTGTAGTTATCCACGTGATTCTGCACGCTTCATTGACGTGGGGGGTAGCGCCGAACCGGGTTCAGGGATCCAAGCCAGACATCTCAAGTAGGATCTCAATGGGTCACATGACTCAGATGGCCTTTGTGCGTAGTCCCAGTGCACATTTACACATTTTCGAGCTAGACTGATGAATACCGTGAAAACAAGTATTCAAAATGTACATACTATAGTAGATGTGAAACAGTTTTGGTGTAATCGTTGCGACAGACCTGTTCAATTTTCTCTCTCAATTCCTTATGGCCAGCAAAGTGCGCCGGTAAATTATTCGCTTCAATGGAATTGGGCCAGACTTGTGCACCGTCTCTGAGGGGATTTTACAACAGCTCATTGTCATCAAAACACGCCTTCGCTGATGCCTCCTCAAGCACCAATTCTTGGAGCTATCACTGCACCCTACCAGATATTATTTCGCACCTATTGACATCAAAATATTCCCCAATGAATCAGAAATAGCACCTATAGTCATCGCTTCTCTGTTGTTCATGGAATGCTTGCCCCGCATTTTCGCCGTGATTAAATTGTGCTCCTCGTTAATTTCGAGCGCGCCTCGTGAATGAATTCGTAGAGAGATTCGTCAAGGAATTCATTAAGTGCGCTGATGGGTAGGAAATTTCGGTGAGCCCTTGCGCGTCTCTAGGTATTGGAGCTCGAAATACGCGGTTGCCATCCTTCCATTCGGCAAATTCTCTCGTAAGTCATGTCAATAGATGTGTCTAACGAACACGAAAAAGAATGTATTATGGCTGGACTCTAGAAGATTACATCAACTAGGAAGAGTCTCTCAATCTGTCTCTTGTATTGTCTCTTGTATTGTCTCTTGCTGGTCGAAGAGCCGAGAGAGCAGACCGAATGAAGAGATCTTCATCCGAGCTGCACCCTCCCTCCTTGATCCCGCCCCTTTCTCACGACCATCGCAAATCGGGGCAGAGATTATTCAGAGACGCGACGAAGAGTGCTAAGCCCCCGTGCAAGCTCCGCCCCCTTCTTTTTTACATTTTTACCCTGGTTTGATGTCTCTTTATGCACCCGCATGTGCCCCGCCGCTCATTTTTTAGCTATGTTGCTTCACGGCGATTCTTCACTTTTGTGATCCAGGATGGAGAATGTGTCTCGTCATTCTATGCTCACGCGTCACTCTGACCAGCCCCATCGTATTTGTGACCCTAGAAAACGTAATTCCCGTAATTAGTCATTATTCTTGCGCTAATTGGTTCCAGGCAGTCTAACTGTATTTCTGGTAGTCCGACATTGCTGTGTAATTTTTCGGTTCCGAGAAGCAATATAATTTCATTTTCAAAAACCGTACCGAAGAACGCCAGCGATCGAGTGTTTTCTAGCGAAAAAGCGCGTTTTGCTTCCGTTTTGGGGAGATTTAATTTTGCGTCAAAATAACAAAACGCCTTGTGCTTGAAATATGATGCATGCTGCGTTACTACCAGGCACTAGATTTTCGAAGGTTTCGTTGTCCTGGTTTGTATTCCCAGGAAAGAAGCTGATAGATAGGTCGCGATGATGGTGATGATGTATTTTCACCTCTAACCTTCTTTGACATGAGAAATTCTGTCCTCAGGTCGTCGGCCTACAATAGAACAACATATTCTATTCGTCTCCTCTTATTCGTCATACATCCGAATACAACATCATCTCTTTGCTAACATTAAGCCGAATGTGCACCCGGAACGTATTGCTATTTTCTGACGCTCGAACGAAGGAACAGACTCAAAACACGAGGCGATAAGATGTTCCAGTCCTTCGGATAACCGTCACAACTAGGGCTGCCCGAATGAAGGATTTGTCTCTTCATTCCTCTCTGCTCCCTCGCGGCTTAGAGGGACGATAGTAGTGTAGGAATGAAGAGATACAGTCTCCATTCAGACAGTCCTAGTCATAATTCGTCGGGATTTGCATGAAATTTTTTTGCCTTTGAAATCGGAGCGGAAATCTAGGAACGAAGCCCGCGTAAATTCTCCTTTTTTGTATCCATATTTTGCATGATCTCTAGCTTCTCTGACCCTAGCCAACTCTATCCAGCCATGTGCTATGATTTTAGAAAAACAGAGAGTGATATCGTTTTCGCATTTTGTCTCGCTTAATCAACTTCTGCTTTTGCGGTCAAAATACGTGTACTCTTCCTTTGTACTCTCTCCAGCTTCTCTGACCCTATTCACTAGGTGTGCACTAGTCTGCTATGATTTCGCGAGCGCACATCTCTCTCTCTTTCTGTCGCCCGCTTTTTCAATCTCACAGTGAGTCTATCCATCTCCTCTTCAGTCCGTCACAATTCATTGTTATCCCATCCCCTGGACCTGACACATTTTGCGCTGTGGAATATCCATTTTTTCACACACGCACGCCCCTTCTCCTTCAAAGATCGCCCAAACAAAAATCGGCAGCGTTCTTCGAAATGCGATAAAAAATGAGTCTCCAAGGAATTTGAGTGCCTTGATAACGAAACGACGATTTAATCTCTGATTATTCTGATTGTATGATTACTCGTAATCTTTCTCGTAGCGCTAATATTCACGCCAATCATCACGAAATCTTTTCACTCCTTTTATCCGTTTTGTCGATTTATTGCACAGTCTTGATGATATCACACGTTCTCGCGCGATTTCATTCAAATAGACCTGCAAATGACCTTCCTTCTGTAGTATTCCCATGATCTCGTAGCATTTGTCCTCTAGGTATCTATTCTTAGCTATGACGATCCAATAACCTTTCCAAGGGAGATTAATAAACCAGAGTGATCACATACCTTTTCATTGCACAATTCGCGGCTTCATTCAAATACTCATAATTGATTTCTTGAATTACAGAGGGACAGCTATGGACCCCGTCATTGAGTCTCTCACGGGTCATCTGCACGGCAATGAATCCGATGTGGTCGTGGCTTTACCTCAACAAGCCTCCCTGGGAGCACGGCTGGAGAAGGTAATCAAATGCACGAGCCCCTCCCCTCCTCCCTCACAAACGGTTTGCTCCGGAAAACGCGTGACGTCACTGACGCACGGGAAAATATTCCTGCAAATACCATAGTGATGTCACGTTCCCGTTTTGCACGTAGGCTCCATTCAGCACTATTCTCTTCTTGATACATGGTTCTTCGAATAACAATTGGTTGAAGGCGCTCCTCATCTCGATCTGCGTGCTGGGCATCTTCTTCAACGCCCTCACCTTCTTCAAGAACAAAGTGACGAGGTGAGTGTTTGAAACTCTTCTGAGCCCCTCCATGGGAACTGAGGATGAAGTGAACGCGCGGAATGCGCAAACATGATAGGTCGGTCAATGATTGCTGGCCCTGTCCGGGCCAAAAATTACGAAGTACCCGCTTTGCTTTCCCACACTCAGCCCCTCTCCATAATGGACATGGATTAGGCTTTCAAAGGATGACTGTTCGTCAAGTAGAGAATAACATCGCAAAGTCGATGCACCACGGGAACCGTAGGGTGCGCAATTTGAGAATGAGGTTTGAGAACGTTGAAAACGTTCTGTCTATCTCAAGACACTGGAGACTTGTGCGAATCGCTACGCTCTAAAATCGGAGATGGATGAGATTTGGTGCGTCCGAAAATATCCCCTAAACAAGTGGACTCGACGCTTCCGTCAGCAGGATACGAGTAGTTGCCAGTAAAATACGCAAATTGTAGTCTGCCAGAGTGACGAGAGAGCAGGCGAAATGAAGAGACGCTGTTTCGGAGGTTATTCCATATCTGTCAAAGATCGGCAACGGAAACAGGCACTCAAAGGCCACTTGATCTGGAGAATGTCTCGAAGATTTGTGAGGGGCCATAACATTTGCGGGAACTCCTATACCGAGACAATTTAATTATGGCCGCTCACAGGCTGTGTCTAACACGTGTGTGTTTTCGCACAGTAGTGCTGCCCATTTCTTTGAACGAATCCCGACGAGCAGTGTTCGCGTCTCTTTGCTTTCCCTGATACCTCTTCAGATGGGGGAAACGAGAGAGAAGTGTGGAATGAGAGAGCCAGACGCCTGCTCCGACGACAGACAATCATAATTATGAGCCACACGTGAGGCCGGCGTTCAATTTTCGCCGGGGATTTCCGTTTCGTTGTTTTCTACCAGGGAACATAAAAAGTTTGGAGCTGAAGCACCAGTCTATGGCTATCTGAATTAAGATTTGTCACGTTACGTGTCAAACATGAAATCTTGAGAAATGGAGAGACGTATTTTTCATCCTTAGTCAGGCTTGGTAAGAATATTCTCGTTCGATGGTTCATGTTTCTCAATGAGAAGAGTGCTCAGAATGACTAATGCCGCTTAGCCGATAATGATGTGTAATAGAGACGTTTTGAACACATGATCTTAAATATTGGTTCATGTGGTTTGGTTGGTCCAAAATTGTTCATTAGTCGGCTAAAAAATTCAAAATCAGATTTCAAAATGATCTTGCCAGTTTTATTAATTAATCACGAGGGTGTCACATTTCGAGTTTCGAAGATACGTGCGATACGGCTCACAACACACTCTCAGTGTTGGCCAGGCTGAACTGGATTCTAATTTTCTCCCCCTTCATGGCATCACTTCCGTAATGTGTAGTAGCGTGCATATTCATATGAATTATAGCCTAATCATGGGCGCATCTTAGGCACAATCATCGCCATCGGCAATCATCGGCCATGATCTTTGAGCTCAAATTGTTGTCTATGCAGACAGGACGAAATTGTGTGTGAAATGCGTAAAAAAATTCTTTCTCGAAAAGACTGATTTTTCAGTCCTATAACTTTTTCAAGAATCAGAAAGTGAGAACATAAGTCGAGATAGTGACGCATCCCGCTACGTCTAAGCACGAGTTCAAGACACGAGGATACTCAACATTTCACATGGGAGCTGCACAGATGTACTATCTAATTTCATAGTGAAACTGATGTATAGGTTCATCTTCCCATTCGAGCGACATATGTACATGCATTGTCTCTATTCATAAATCTCATGGAGATATGCGTAATGCACCTAAATCACCGTGTCTCTGGTGTCTGTAGATGCATAGGCTCTAGACATACAGTACATCTTAACTTCAATCTAATGTCACGGTGTGCGTTGCTCTCACTCAATCTTTGAAAAGTCATTTTTTCGTGCACTTCAGTAGTCTTGAAACATCTTTATTGCTGGTTAAATATTATTAACCTGCATCTTACTAATGCTAGATATTATGCACATCGTGTCACCGGGTAGTACGCAAGTATTTGCAAATTCTCTCAGCGAAAAGATCTCAAGATCTGTCTCTCAATGACATCTTTCTATGGTCAGACAAGCTGATAGAGCATGCGAAGTTGAGAGATTCAGACATCCACTAAAATCCGCTCGCGTATCCCTTGAATAAGTTAGGCGCACGGGCGCAGCGATGAATGCGCCTCTTTATCTGCGTAAGGAGAGGAATAACCGCAGAGAGTTCAGAATGGAGGTCAATAGAGGGACGGCGGACCTAAAGTTCAAGTTGCGCGCAAGGGAAAATCTTGAAAGAGTAATCTGAAGGGAAATATAATGTTAAACTTGGTAATTTGCAGGAAGAGGGGGTCATCAGCGACGAAAGTCTCCCTATCGCTGCTGCGAGTGATGGCAGGTACGGATCGAATAAATGATGCGATTTTTAGAGGGTTAGAATGAGCAAAATTACATCAATAACTTCTTCATGTTCTAGTGCGAACTTGCACGGCCGTGCTCTTTTCGTTCTTTTCTTGCTGTCTTGAATGAAATCCTAAAGAAGTCTGCACGTGTTTCAAACTGCTAATTAGTGAATTCTAGCACCGAAGTAACGAGCGATCATAGATCGGTGAGTAGGCTAGTGAAATCCTTCCCTCGGGACGAAGCCATTCTTTGAAGATTGATGGAAAACAATGATCTCTATTGAGAAATCCTCCACAAATATAGCATTATGATGACTTATGAACACTTTCTAGTACCTGACAAATCGAGAGCCATCCTGAAATCCGGAGCTGTCAAATCGCCATTTCAGGCGCCGACACGGCCTGCCTTGCAGCGATGCTGTTCACGCTGGCGATGGGCAAGATGGGCTGGAGAGGGAACTGGCTGCTGGGCATGTTCGTGTGCAAGGTTCGTTGCGATTTTTAATTTATGCTATTCTGCGGCTCTCAAAGTCCGGAATCCGGTCCCTGTAGCGCAACTTTCCAGCGTCCGGAAATTCAGGTGTAGCATTTTCATCGAACTTGGGAGCTGATCTTTCGGAACTGTGATTCTTCTTGGTCTCCCTGATTACTCTGATCGTTGAGGCGACGAATTCCTCATCCACTTCTTCACGCTTTGAGAGAGATATTTTTCCTGAGAGCCTTTAAGAAATTGAGAGATGCTTACCGTGAATTCACGTCAAGGACCCTCTTAGCTGCACTGTATTTCTCATTTCTCAGAAAGTGGACACGGAAGAAAGAATGTCCGAGAGATTCTCCCCGCTGTATTGTTAGGAATCGCAGCTTCTTTTAAAAAAAAGGCGTGGGTTTGATGGTGGCGTCTCATCGTTCTCGCCGGTCAGGGAGAAGAGAGTACAGAAGAGACGGTCATTCATTTACTCGAAACGCACGAGTAAATTGGATGAAACTCCGTGAGAATGAACATCGTGGGAGTGCGTCGGGGATGTGCAAAGATGTCGCGCATTTTCACACTGCAACATCGTGAGAAAGGGACACAGATACGCTCCAAGAAACTACTTCTTCTTGTGAGACTAACAAGGCCATTCCCAGAGAACTTATCCTGGGTATAACTTATCCTTATTCTCAGCATAAAATCACTTAAATTGGTGACCTTAAACTTCTTTAATTATCATGTCTGTGTTTCTCGACAATTTGAAACCACATTTCTGAAATTTATCTTCGGAATCGCTTAAACTAGCTTATCGTGCGTCTGTTGGGACTTTTTGTTATGCATTCCGTCGGGAGATTCAACAGGAACTCTTCCGGAAGGAGGGGAACGGATTGGAGAGTAAGATGGCCTGTCTCTCTCATTTTGTAATACTCTCTCGTTTCTCTGACCGACGACAGATAAAATGAAGAGACGGCAGAGTTTTCTCTAGTACTCCAGCTGGGAAGTCGCTTTATTTCCGGGGTGTACCAACACTAACGCTACAAACACATACACAAGACTATACTAGAGGGATCAGTTAAACAAATTCAATTACGCATACACATAGGGCCAAACACACATAGCTGGCCGCTTTTGTCTGGGAAATTCACCCTTCTTCCGAATTAAGTCCTTATTTTCACACGATGGAATTTTCGAAAGATGCGGGGGCTTTGCGGGCCCAAGACCGTCAATTGAAAAGATCAAAACAGAGAGCAGGAATGCTGGGATTGCGAATGCCAAGATTTGGGGGCGCCCACTCATTGCGAGAGGGTTCACAGGGGGGGGGAGCGTTGAGACCATTGTCTCTTCATTCTTCAGGGTCTTTCACCGGTTAGAGGTCCATCACGCATTACTCAGAGAAGCACGACGCAATAAAATACAGGAGAACTGTTTGTTATTGACTAGCATTTCGAGAAAGCACTAGCTCCCGGAAGGACCTCGTTCTTTTTTTCGAAAAGTGCCTACTGACTTTTTTTGGGAGAAAACAATCAGAAGTTCTTGCACTGTGTGTTCTCGCAAACAAAACACACTTCTTCTTCTTCGATAACTTTGAGGGTCTGGAAAATTCGATGAATGTGCAATTTGAAAAATTCTCAATGTAATTCCAGGTCAATCTCTTCATCGTCCATTCCGCCTCGGCCTTCTCTCTGTACTGTTGGCTCGTGCTGTCTTTAGTGCGATACGTTGCCGTGTTCTCGCCCTTCAAGCACTTGAGGCTGAATAGAGAGCCGATCCTGGCGGTGGTGAGATATTATTTCAACTTTTAACTGTGAGAGTCACAAGAAATGCACATTGGAGCTGTAACTCGAGCGCAATTTAGCACAACATGGAGCATTTCATTTTTAGACAATCAGGCCGGTTCACTGGCACGGTTTACGAACCCTAGACGGCTTGCTGCTGTGACAAATGTACCCAGCGCGTGGGTGCATGCTGTCTGTATTTACACAGTAGCCACAGCACGATCGCGTTCAGTTGTAGTCAGATGATTGTCATTTACTGCTCAAAATAACAATGCAGCGTGGCTTTTGCTTTGAATATTTGTCTAGTCATAGTAGGCTCATGATATAATTTCCTTGTGCAAATTGCATACAACATCGGGTGCTGTAGTTGTTTATCCGTAATAAGATCAGGTACGAAAGTCGCGCTTTGATGTGAGGAAGAAAAAATGAATGGTAATAATGACTATGATTTTCAAATAAAAAAGCAATCATTCAAATTTCATACTGACGTTCAAATTTCATTCTGAATTTCATATAAATGATAATTAAAATACTTAATAACAATAAATATCTCAGGTCCTACTCGCAATCATTATCAGTCTAGCCGAGTCCTGGTTGCTATTCGACATACAATATGACATGGACAAGGGAGCTTGCATGAACGGGCACGATGATGATTTGGAGAGGAAGATACAGGTGGGTGCTGGTTGTTGTTGTTGTTGTTGTTATTGTTGTTGTTGTTGTTGTTGTTGTTGTTGTTGTTGTTGTTGTTGTTGTTGTTGTTGTTGTTGTTGTTACTCTGACATGGTACATGTCAGATAGAGAGAAAGACAAAAAATAAGTACAAATACAAAATTTAGTACTTTTCTGACTTTTCTGAAATGGTTAGATGTGACGAGTCATGAAAACACACCAAGGAAAAATCGGATATTTTTTGCTTTTCCAATAGGGGTTGCATGGAAGTACCAAGAATGCTCGTTTCACCTAAAAGTATCTGAAGTTCTTCTAAAAAAACTCCTTTTCTAAGCTGACGTGTTATGCATGCACTGAGGCATTGTTTTTCTTCTCAAAATTTACGTTTAATTTCAGATCACCGAAATCGTGCTGACGTACTTTGTTCCTCTGGGAATCATCACCATCTGCGATATCAAGGTGTGTTTCACGAGGAAGATAAATTAATAAGTACTGCAACAAATTAAGCAGGTGATCTTCTTGATCTTCGAAAAAACTAATAATATGTGTTTCACCAGGAGGGAGAATAAATGGAGTGAAAGCCGACGGTACAAAATAAATATTCTGAAAAATGATGAATCATTTGCGATATTTAGGCTCCTTAATGAGGATAATTGTGGACTTAGATTCAGTGTGTACGCGACAGGGTATACAAAAAATCGTAAATTAAAATTAACGATCGAGGTGTGTTTCACGAGGATTATGAATTTTAAAAAAGTAGGAGATTCAATACGGATGCAGCTTCCGATGAAAAAAACAATAATAAATGGTGAATTCAATAGAATCGTTATGGTCTTTATAGAAAATTGAAAACTATCAAACTATATGGAAAAGAACCTCTCTAAACTGTTACTTGCACTGAAATCATTGTTCGCAGGTGCTCTTCTTCCGGGAGTCATGGTCGCGCGACAACAGTCTGTCGGCGAAGACGGATCTGGCGAAGAAGTAAGTTCTTCTTCAGACCCTCAATTATTTTGCTCCCCTCATTCTCCACAAAACCGAGCCGTCTAATAAAAAAATAGGCTTCATTGGGCAGATTAATTCATCAGTTGAGCAAAAGGTTCAGTGCAGCAAAAGATTCGTTGGCATTACAACAAAAAGTTCTTCCGTTTTAAAGGGACCTGGTCATGTTGGACAATGAGCTTTCTAATGGTGTAAAATCACCTCAGAAATCGATCAGAAAAAATAAAAATAATTAAAAATTCAATTTAAATTAAATATTAATTTTTAAAAGTACGGTATTTAATAAATTGTTCCACGAGTACTGTACCCAGAACAACTCCTGCTAAACGGAGAAAGGGTGGGTACCAGGAGGGGGAGGCGAATGGGGGCGGGGCTTCAGGATTTCTCACGCTGTCAACCTCGTTTTCACATTTTTTATCGATTTTCCTATTTATTTGTTATATTTTACGTGTTAACTTCGTGTTCGGCCACAGTCTCTCATAGAATTAGTCGCTTTATATCGACTATTCTCTTCCAACCCACCTAGTTTTGGTTGTTTTAAGCATTGGTTTTTAAATGACGCATTTAAAGGCTGCTTTTCGATTACCACTGGATAACCAACCAGTGCGCAAACTTTTTTTACACCAATACAATGCGTTTGCAGGTAGTTGTACTCACTCCGCCATTCTCTCACTTATTTCACGCTATCAAGCGTTACATTCATTTTAAACATTCATTTTTAGGTAAATAGCTCCACGACAAATTGGATCGAGAAGGACGAGAAGTCTCATCCAATCGAGGATACAAATATTTCGGAGCTGCGAAAGATCTTCCTGGAGTCAGAGAATTATTTGAGAAGAATACAGAGATGGAGGTCAGTTCATTTTCAAACTTCTCGATTGGTCATTATCAAATCAGTTTAGGGGGTTAATATGAAATTAGTGTTATTGTTAGTTGGAAGCGTCAGCTTGAGGGGTTTCTCGATTAATCTTGTTGAACGGTTTATCATTGATCATAATGGTTAACAAATAAACGAAACAATTGCAATAGGACTAGAGCAATAGTACAATGATCACTAGTTATTGCCATCCCATTCACCCTCTTCTTCCATGTTTTCTTCCTCATCTTCGAACTCCTCCTCATCTTCCAATTCGAGACCCCATTGCTGCTCCTTATTTTCCCACCAACTATTTAGCACGTCAAAGATATCATCCTCCGGTATTCCTAGTTGAGCCATAACTCGAGCGGTACATTGCTCATGACGCAGCTTGATGCTCTCCTCGAGAATCTTGAATTTCGATATATTAGTTAGTATTCTTATTCTTTTAAATATTAATATTAATAATTTTATTATTAATATTATTATTTAAATAATATTGCTCACTTCTTGTCTCCAACTGTGAGTGCCAAGACTCCTCTTTCGTTTCACCGCTATCACGAGATGCGCCTTTCTCGACAAAACTGCATTCCCAATCTCTGATCTTGTTCCAATTATGTCCTCCAGCATCAGGCAATTATGATGCATCATCGCGATTAGCATCTTGAGCTTATAGTAGCGGGGCGAGCTGATTTTTTTATAAATTATTACTTTATTTCTCATTGACTAGCTTACCATGTGAACCGTTTCGATGCATACATCAAACTCAATGAATGGTAACTCTCATTTATTGAAGTGTCGATGAGTGTTGCTGCTTCGAGAAACGCTTTTTTGAAACGCGGCGCAAACAAAACCTTGCGGATTGCCTCAAACTCTTCGCTGTCAGCCTGATATTAGTTAAATTCTCAATTTTCTTTAGTTTATCATGCTGACATACTTCTAGTGTCATGCGCTTCTCTCCTTTCTTCATCCTCAGATGGTCATGTTCACATGCAGTAACCAGCTGGAAGTCCGAGCTCTATAAATTAACCGTTTAATAGTGAGAGCGTTTCTCACTCTTAGCGCACCTTTTCCCACTTGTGCTTCCCTTGGACGTGCATCAAGAACGAGCGCACCAGCTCGAGAGCTCGGGAGGGGGGTGCCAGTTGTAAAAGCCGCAATGGGAATAGCGTGGTTGGCCGAGTACACTCTACCACGACCATTTCCCACCTTCATTTGACTCTCCCAACTCACACTGGCATTGCAGGACGGTACAATGCAGTCATAGCGCACTGTCCGTGCACTACCACATCTCTTAATCTCGATCAGACTCCTGTCCAATTCCGCTCCACACTCCTCGCATCTCTTGAATAGTCTCAATAGGCAATCATCCTCGACTATGGTATAGCGTCCCCTATCTGCTACACTCTCTTCTTCCACAATTTCCTCATCCTCTTCCCCTTGAGATGTTTCTTGAGAATAGTGGTAGTCGGTCCCCTATATTGCTTATATTTCTATATTGGTATGCTAAGAACTACTCACTTGGGATGCCATTGTGGTAATGGTCTTCGTGGACACTTCCTTCTTAAATCGCTTCGACAATCGCTCCTCCATATCATCATTCCAGAAATCGCCGTAATCGTCGTACGGGCTAACAGGCGGACTCCAAGTCGACTGCTCAAAGGTTTGAAACTTAATTATATCTTTGAAACCAGGATTGACCTTTCTTGAATTAATACTTTCCATTGACTTATTTAGTTTGAAGCATTCTAAAAACTGAAGGACCTAGTGTCTAAACCTAGTGTTAACTGTTGTTGCCAACTCTGTTTTTTTATCTGTTCTTTCTCTTCCAATTCCTCTCACGGGATATCGCCACTTTCTTGCCATTTTTTTATTTCCAAGAAATTGTTCTAGTCACCCATCCATTAGCTAATACTTACAATGAATTTTGGAATTTTTTTCGTGATTAATACTAGCTTATCTCCCTTTTGAAAATATCTATTTTTTCCCTTAGTTTATAGCATTTCCTATGCAGTTCCAATCCTTCACTTTTTACCAATAACCATTCAGATTTGATGGTCATCCTCTGGCTCAGAACGAGCGTTCCCTCCACATCTTCATCCAGGAGCCAACCATCGACAACAACTACGTCCCCGGCAAGATTCGTTTCAATTAAATCCATACCAGAGACCTACTGTAGCCTTCCCATCCTGCATTTCTTACAACGGTAGCACTATTATCATTTCTGTATTCCCCCGAAACACAATCCGCCCCTTGCATGTTTTCTAAAGTTGTCATACTTCGATTCCCCCTCCCGTTCTCTGGCCAGACCCCAAGTGAATTCCAACCTTTCTAATTGTTGAACAGAATAATTATTGAAAGACTATGGTTTATGTATGAGTCGCAGGGCTGTTCATTGATGCCTCCACTTTCGTATGCCTCTTCTTTTCTCGGTTGAATCGATCAATCCCAGTATCCCGTACACACTCATTTCGCCCTTCGTAATGTACAGTATACACATTGTTCAAGAGTATCGATCATGTGGATTAGATTTGCTAGATAATAGATAGGTTTCCGATCGCAAAATGTTGTTTATTCATATTGAATGAAATTACTTGTTTCTGACCTTTTTGTTCGATGAAGAGAGTGAGGACGGTGAGAGTGGAATGGATGCTGTTCCGCTGTCGATCTGGAACGGGTTACGGTACTATGAAACGGGCTACGGTAGCATCCCACTATCGAACGGACAACGGTACTAGTTTTGGTAATGCCTTTCTGCTGTGAAGAGGATTACGGTAGTACCATCTTGATATGTTACAGATTATCCATAAATTTCCGAATATGAGGTATTTGCTTATGGGTAGAATTCTTTGTAAACAATAGGGACTAACACCAATTCCTGTTTGAGATTCATTTGGCGTTGAGAATTCCGAGGAATTAACGATGTCAGCTGGCCTCGTTGTTCGAAGGGATACTGTAGGCAGTGTCAGAGATCGTTGAACATCAGGGCGGAACTATAAGGCGATAGTTCCCATTCATAATCATGCACAATTGAATCATTATGTTTCTCAGTGGTTACGGTAAGTGAGCAACTAACATCAATGGGCAGATCATCCGAGGAAGAGTTAAAATGCCGAAGGCACCAACGAGCATCTTTAACAGATTGGTGTCTGTTTTTTAGTGCTTGTAATCCATCGTCATCTCTGTTCTGTCTCAGTAACCATTCCATTTGTTCCAATGGTCGAGATGCGGGTGGAAATCGTTTTGTCTGCGGTGCAGGTTCGAGACACAGGAAGCACCTCTTCATCCTCGACTCCGACATTCTGAATTAGCTATCATCAAAAATACTCTTTTCGCTGCTTAATTCCATCATGTCATGCTTTCCCTCGATTTCATGTCATTCTCTCCCTCGATGCTGTGCCATCTCTCCCTCGATTAAACAGTGGTAAAAATAGAGAGCATCTAAGACGTTTTTACATACACCATCCGTCCACAATGGCCGATCGGTCTCAAAATAGGGCAGGGAGTCAAGAATGGGTCACTCATCAATTTTAATAAACAATTATTCGCTGCTACGTCGAGTGCAGGATAGTGCACGCAAATTATCGTTCGAAACATGTCAAAATCAGCACGTGCACAAGATAATTTCGACGATAATGGACGTGGACGCCTTCAGAATTGCAGCATTTTTGGCATGGGGGTAGTCCATGGGACCTATTTAGCCCACGTAACAACAAAACTCGCGGTCTTCGAGGATGAAGTATAATCAACGAGCGAAACAAGCCGAGGTGGGTGCAAGCAAAATCGAATTTCGACGATAAAGAGTGCGGGGGACTATCGAACTACGGCATTTTTGGCGTAGAGCTTGTCCATCGGGTCCATACGCCAAAAACACTTGAAAATAAAAATAAAATAACGAAAAATTGTAAAAATCGATTGAAAAATCGACTGTACAAAAAAAGAAACTCATGGTGCGCCGGAAAGTCCGCGACCGGAGAGTGCGCGATTCGACTGTAGACTAAAGGACGGCTCCGGATTTATTTCCGGATTTAGCGAGAGCCGTCTGTACCCAGCCTAAAAGACGGCTCCGGATTTTTAACTTTGAAAGCTCGTAACTCTTTAAGAATTTATTTTTATTTATTTTTATTTTTTCTATTTTTATCGGAAAAGGGAGTTCTTTCATCTGAACATCAATGTCCAAAGTGTGCCGGGTCCCTTTAACGCTGAACAATTCACAATATTGGGATCGTGTCCAGTTATTACTTTTTGTTTTTTTTTTACATTTTTTAAACTTCTTCCAGTATCCATTCAAAAGCGTTTAGCTCGGGAACTAGTTTATTGAAAAAAATATTCATTGTATTTTGTCCAGACTCGCCACCACCGACAGCTTCGAGCACGCGAGCATGGAGAATCTCAACGTGAGCGGGCTGGTCAACAAGCCGGTCCCGGAGAGGGGGGTGTTGAAGCGACAGGGGTGAGTACCCGCTGTTTCTTCCACTTGAGTCGTAAAATTGAAATCGGTTACAAGCCAGCGTACTGAACCATGATCAAGTAATTCCCGAATCGGGAAGCTCACTACCTGCAGCTTGACCGGATAATTCGAAGATCGTAAAATAAATTTCGGCTACAAGCCCCTAAACATGTCCGGATAATGCCAGAGCCGTCAAATAAACCCGGCTCAGCCAGAATGCAATTCCAGGTCGCGTCGTGCTCGACGGGCGCAGTTCCGCGCACTCCAACGAACGCTGCTCATCTCGATCTTCGATCTCCTCCTCAACTTGCCCAACTACCTGTTCAGATTGTTCCTGAATGTCATTGATCCGGAGGTATTCATCAGATGTCTCTACTAAAGATGAAAATACGACAATCGTCTCTCCTCGCCTTATAACGATTTGTCAAAACTGGCGCTCTTCAGTTCGCATGCTGTCTAAACGTTTCTGAGACAATGTTTCCCTGTTAGGTGAAGCCAACAGGCCTATGAAACCCCTGTGAAATTAGAAAGAATATTGGTTTAATAATTGAAGAAGAATAGAGAAACTGCTAACTTATGCAAAGGAAAGAGGAAGACTTCCTAGAATAATGCGGTTGGATGTTTCGGTCCATTGGGTCGTAGACACCCAAATGTGTATAATTGTTGTCTTTCAGACACTTCACGACATCTCCCAAGACTCACTGGACATGGCGGAGAGCGTCTCGCAGATACTCTACTTTGCGCAGGTGAGGCGATGGTGGGGGCGATGATGGCGCAGGTGAGGCACTCATTTTTTTTCATTTTCGCAGATTTGGTGACATGATATTCAGTGTCAAAACCGCGACCGGATTCCTAATGATGTCAAGTCGTAACATCTCACTGTTTACCCAAGTTCATCGAAAGGGCTAATGAACCGCGCTAGTGAATGCTACGTAGAACGTCAAAGGGCGAAAGTTGGGGATTGCCACATGAGAATCTTCAGAAAACGCATAGCTTCGAGGGCACAGTTGAAAGTCTAAAATCTCTTTAATTATTTACACCGAATTTACATGAAAAGCCTGAATATTATATGAACATTTTAGGACAAAATAGACGATGAAATTATTAAAAAAATATTTATAAATATTACAGTTCTCCCTCAACGCCTTCTACCTCATCTGCATCATATACGACACACCAAAGCAAAGGGAACCGACAAAGATTGAGGTTTTTTTAATTTTTTTTGTTGAAAAAAGAGTAATTCCCAGAGACAACTGACCGAGAGTAGCTCGAGTCAATGCGAAAGACAATGCGCGAAACGAAATTGTTCGGTTATGTTTCATAAATAGCTGAAGAGATTTAATTACCCATTTTGTTCGATGAATTGCCTGGTCCTGCATTGAAAAAAATATAAAAATAATTTCAAATAAATAATTTTTTAGCAACGTTTCGCGCAGCACTTCCTCAAGAAGAACTTGCTCACGACACAACGAAGCACTGTATCGGCCGGATATTAGAGACCTTCTAGTACGTTACGGTCGCTATATATCCCGTTACATTTCATGATTATGTGATCTATTTATGTATGCGGATGATATGGGAGACGCGGAAGGTAGTACATTTGTATTGTATTGCCAGTTGATCCGCGTAACATCTGCGAATCAATCAGCGAAGCGAAACTACGCATCCACTTCTTAGCCATTCCTACGGAACGTGATATTGTAATGTATAACTCGCATTCCCATTGTCTGATCTATCTTTCCATTTATGTTATTCGAACCGTTAACGGGCCAATTGCGTCACGAGTATCTATATTGTTCCCTTGCCATATATGAACGACATTGCATGCATAAATGGCTGAATATTCGATAAAACAGAATGTTATGCATCCGATATAATGATTGTGATGCGGTTGAGATAATTGCCAATTGATAATTGGCATATAATCGCTCTCAGTTTTATTGATTAGAAAGCACAGGGGCAGATTTTGACCAAATATAACGGAGCATGGTTTATTCACATTCGCATCACATTTTCCGCAGTTGAGAGTTCTCGATTCAATATTATCGCGGAAATGCGGATATCGGATATTGAATCACAGCGATGTGAGTTGTTTATGGCACAGTGGATCTCCAATCGATCGCTTTTATTGAATGGGAAAGCAAGGGGGAGAGATATTGAATGGCGATTTCTCACTGTGATTCCCCCTCGCCGATTATTCTCTTCCTATCAGTCTAAATCCCATTCAGTTTCAGATCTTTTGCTCTATAAAATAAGTTCCAAAATGTCAAGAGTTGTCGACTCCTCTAAATTCCGGCTGCTCCCATGCACGTGCAGCAAGTTTTTCCTCTTCGTAGCATCTGTGACCATTTTGCTCATTGCCGTCGTGGAAATAGTCTCGATTGCGAGGAAGATATTGGAGCGGAGTGAGGAGAGGAGCACTACAACAGTTAGTTAGACGGAGTATCTTATTCATTGTCTTTTTCTTTTTTTCAAAACTTTTGATCAGATAATTTGATCTTTTTGATCAGAGAGTGAGAATGAAAGTGTTAAGAAGGTTGAGAAAGCTACATCAATTTAAAAATGGCCTCAGTGCAGGGAAATCCATTCTTCAGATTCCAACACAAACGAAGTGCCAGCTGACTGAAATAGCAAAGGACGTTTTCCTCGTGCATACTATTCGGTTCGATCAGTTTTACTTTTTAAATATATTTATTTGTTTAAAAAATATCTTGCTCAGAGATCGTCGCAATCGAGGTGAGGAACTGCGAGCGCTCGTTTGGGCTAAGCAGCCCAACTACAATATCGAGTGCGGCATGAAGAATGGTGAGCGTCTCCTTTAGTGAGAAAGAAATAGAATAAAAGCGCACTGAAATAGAAGCTTTCATTCGAATACGCGATAATTCCGAACGCGTTTCACTGTGCGTTCTTCCCATTACAATATTCGAAATGGATAATAACGTGCAGTTGTCGAACAAAAAAAACAAAAAAAACTGACCTCTAAAATCCATGACAACACGGTGCATATTTGGAAAACATCAAATAATTTAATTGCAGGCATCAGAATGCGCGCTTCCTGGTACGAAATGAGTGGCAACGAACCGTCCCTCACTTCGACTCCCTCCTCGTCGTCATCAGCCTCATCCTCTGGTAGAGTTCGAAATACGGATAATTGTCTCTTCATTTCCCACACTCTCTCTCACCGGTCAAAGAGGCGAGAGAGTGTGTAAAATGAAGAAACGGCTTACCGTATTTCGATCTCTATCCTCTGGTACGCCTTTCTATCCGATTTCGACTAGAGCAAAGATCGAATGTGAACGACAGCCGTCCCACTACTTTACGCGCTTTCTCACCATTCCAATTAATGCTGCATTTAGAAACTTTTTCAACAGGAAGCGATCGGTGGCGAGCATTCTACCTCACTTGCAACCTCCCGGATCTCTTCTTCGAGAAGGCCCTCGTTGAGTCACTGTGTGAGTTCAGTAATGTGTACCAAATTTCAAATCAGAAAAGCAGGGAAATGATAATTACAGCGTCCTTATCTTCTCATCAGTTTCAAAGCCCTGACACAACGAAAATTTGCCACTGAATTGGCTGGATTAATAAATATGTCGCAGGTTTCGTCGAGCACTTCCCCAACGAAGAGGCGCCTCGACTCGGGTTCAGAATCACCGGAATCGATGTGGATTATGACTTGCCATTTCTTGATCCGGAGGACTTTGAGCTCTTTTATGGTCCTCTCGAAGTTTCATTTTGTTCCAAAATTAGCAGAATCATTTCAGGCCTGTGCGTTACACTGCTTGATGCTGGAGAATTCCATCCGGAAGACCTCGTCGAATTCGTTGAAATTAACAGAAAGCTTGGAGCGGAACTGATTACGTTCATGATACGGTGAATTTCAATTGTCAGAATAACCAAAGATCAAAGATCACGTCTTCAGGAGCGAAGCTCTCACTCAAGAGATGAAGGCAGCTCTAGATCTTTACGACGATGACCCGTAAGTAGTTTCAAACGAAAAATACTGAAAAAACATCTCAATGAGAAAAGCGCTAGATCTCGGCAAAAGTATTATGCGTTCGGGGGAATCGAACCCCCGTCGAATGCTTGGAAGGCATCCATGCTGACCATTACACCACGAACGCGGTTGTCATTGTGCGACTCGTATGGGTAGATAGACTCTCCCTTTCTCGCCGCTCCCTATGGCAATTATTGCTTTTATCACAGTGTATTCGCTCCGTGAGTTCCTCACTAAACATTCACAGCTGTTATCTAGGGAGTAACAATAACGAATTTTCGAGATGAAGAATGCGTCTCTATATTCTCCGTACTCTCACACCAGTCCGAATGACAGGAAAGTATGTGGAAAGAAAATGCAGTATCGGTTTTCTGCCTTTATTCACACCTTTTGCAGCGTGATCGATCTGGTCGACTTCTCCCTACCCTTCCCTGCTTCCGAAGTGCACAACAACGGAGAAAACGTCGCCCGCGACATCTGTCTCCATCGCCACATGAACACCACCGAGTTAGTCACATTCTCCATTGCGTGCACCAATTCTGCGCTTTCCGACTCGTCGGTTTCACCACACTACGCGAGTTCTTCCTGCCTCTGGTGAACGCGTCGATGGTCGAGGCGTTGAGGGACTTTCCCTACTACGAGTCGGGCCTGATCAAAGTTAGCGCCCTCAACGTAACTGTAAGGTTAGTCAGAGTTCAAAATGATACGGAAGATCTCTCCATTTGACGCGCTATCAGAGTGCCGATAGAATGTGTGAATTTCACACACTCTATCGGCACTCTGATAGCGCGTGAAATGTGAAATGTCTTACACTGTGAAATGAAGAGAACTATTTAGTGAGAGGAATTGCCAAAGATTATCATTTCAGAAGCGACGCTCACCCGCTCACTTTGAACAACAAATTGCGCATGGAGAAGCTCGATCACACAGCTACTAGAGGAATCGTCAGGCCGAGAAAAGTGGTCGAAATGGTATTTTATTTCTTTTATTAGCACAAGAAATACCAAATGTTGTCGTGCTATCTTCATTCTGCCACGTCTTTCGTCAGTCTGAGATACCAAAGAGTATTGCTAAATGCTTCCATGTTAGGGGAGCATTTAGAAATACTCTTTGGTCTCTTTGGCCAACATGCCCGGACCCTGAAGATTGGATAAATTGTATTGTATTGTATTGTTGCTAAATGAGAGAGACACATCATCAATCTAAAAAAAAATCAATTTCAGGGCCCAAACTTCGCCTATCATCTCGTGAATTCGGGCCGGCAATTTGTCGTTGAAAATAATGCAATGCACATGGTTCTGTATCGACTGACCGATGAGGATACAGGAATCAAGGCTACGGTAGTCGAGCAATCGGTAACTGATATTGTTCCTGCTCTGGCTGATGTTTATGAGGAGATTTCGAGGAATATAGGAGCAGTTTTCAAGAGTTTGAATGTGGAAACAGTTGGTGCGAAAGCGGAGACCCTGTGATCGTGTTGATCTGAATTCGTTTCTGTCCCGAATTATTGCCAATAAATATTGACTTCGCATAAATGCCAACCTCGTGCCGTTCATCTCAACCAAACAAAAAAAAACCCACAGTAGCCGAGCTAACAGTAAACAACAGCTTCATTTTTTTCCGAATATCAACTATCCGATTGATGGTGATAAACCTTTTCGTTATTTGTGTATTTCGCATAATTCATGATGTGTGCTCCAGCGTTGTATTGTTCGACCGACGCACTTCATCAGAAACTGTTTATTAGTCGGAAATTTTCAAGTAAATTCCACGTAAAACTGTGAGACTACGGCTTATAGGTCGGAAAACAAACGGAATTATCACAATCGAGATCATACGACTAGCGATGGGCACACTGAGGGTACGGTAGGGGTACGGTAGTCTAGAGGTACGGTAGGGTACGGTAGCTTATGGGTACGGTAGGGGTACGGTATCACAGAGGTACGGTAGGGTACGGTAGCCTATGGGTACGGTAGGGGTACGGTAGCCGGCGCTCAAAGCTCGAGATGAATCGGCGTGCGGTCGATCTTGCGAGACTGCAAATGTATTTTATTGGATCGATTATGAGCTGAATCTCGGGTTCTCGTGAACATGGAGAGATGGCCGAGCGGTCTAAGGCGCTGGTTTAAGGCACCAGTCTCTTCGGAGGCGTGGGTTCGAATCCCACTCTCTTCAGCAACCTTTTGCCGCATTTTAGGGCCAAATTTTTAACTTTTTGTAAATGGTGCCTAGCATGTCAGCGTATGCGAGAGAGCATGTAGAATTGAGAGAGAGAGGCCAGACTACACGCTAGTCTCGACTTTAGACTTTCAATCTAACTAAACAACTAGTCGTTTATTATGGAAATCAACCATCGCTCTCCTCATTCCGCACTGTCTCTCGCGAAGAAGGCGGATCATTTCCCTAGTAAACGACTAGTTGTTTTGTTATGATTGAAAGTCTACTCGACTTACCTTCATCGGCACGGGACAGGCGTCGACATCGTCGCCGTAGCGCGCACGCAACGACGAGTACGACATCCTGCAGGAAAGATTACGGTAATCGATCGGACTACAGTACCCGTACGACTACCGTAATCAAGACATACTACGGTGGGAAGAAATATGGTAAATCATCGATTGGTTTTAGACTACCGTACCCAACCTTGGTTACCATAATGAAGGAATAATGGTGGAGGGAGCAATCTATCGATTGGCTCGGACTACCGTACCTCCTAGTGATTACCGCAATCAAAATAGTTCAATCATCATAGCTACCTATTCTTAGAAAGCTACCGTACCACATGAGTCCGAAATGTAGCGCCACCGTGACCTTTGGCTGACCACCGTACTCATAACCATACTCACTTGGGTACGCGGGGCGCCCACGTGAGCCGGGCCATCCAGGCGGGCGGACAGGCGGGACGCGGCGGCGACGAGAAGTCACCGGCTCCCTGAGAGCAGGAATTACGGTAGGCCGGAGATCAAAGATCAAAGACCCATCGAGCCTTTACCGTACTAAAACCACTGCAACCAGAGACTCTACCGTACCAGACGTACCAGATGCTACAGTAGAAAGTGCCGTATCCCACCTACCGTATGCCCACACGTGATCGTGAGAAGAACGATTAGTCATTTGCATCTACCGTAATCTACCGTACCCAGAAGCTACCGTACCTGATCGTGCTCCGAGGTCGACAGCGACAGCGCGGACGAGGTCACGTCATCGTCCGTCTTCTCCAGCGATGACGTCACCACCTGATTATAAGATGGGTACGATGGGCCATAAAGATCAAAGATCAAAGTCTCCAGTCGCCGTATCTCCTCCCTTCATAACTACCGTAACCCTCCGATCTAGATCCTAATTGTACCGAAAGCTCTCACTACTGTATACAGTCAGTCATCGATCGGATACCGTACCATGCCCATCGCCGCCTTCTGATCCTCCGTGGGGCCGTCGCACAGCGTCGAGTCGCCGGCCGTGCGCAGCATCTGGAGAAGAGTACGGTAGAGTACGGTAGGGGATCGAGAACTGAGGCGATACGGTAGGTTTCAGAAATCGATAGTTGCCGATACCGTATCAACAGTGCGTTTGCTAGGTGCAATCGCCGAACTGATTTTCTACGCTACCGTAATCATACCTCCAGTGATCGCTTCCTCCCGCCGCTGCCGCCTCGCTCGGGCGTCACGGGTGGCGCGGGCGGCGGAGGGCGCGACGCGCGCGCAGAGCGGTCAGCGGACGAGACCTGCGGAGGATTAAAGATCAAAGATCAAAGATCAAAGATCACAAACTGACCACCGAGGAGAGCGCTGAGAAGGGCGAGGGCGACGAGAGCAGGGCGGAGGAGACGGCGTCCGCGGTCGCGGCCTCCAGCGACATGGCTGCAATTCGATGACGGGGTACGGTAGGTCAATCGATAACTGATATGGTGGGGTACGGTCGATGAGGGGTACGGTAGATAGAGTGAGTGAGGGCAACGGCAGGGTGGGTACGGTAGGTAGGTAGGCGGCGGTGGACTACAGCGATATGAATGAAAGGGAGGGGAATAATCGATAATCGATGCGGATACGGTACGGGAATAGATATCTGATTGTGAGTTATAGCTTTGACATGGTAGTGAATCGATAAACTAAGAAAATACGGAGTTAAAAAAAGAATGCGGTAGCGAAAATCAAATTTGCGTGATATCAAAGATCAATTTCGCTTATGATGACGCGTCATTAGAGAACTATGAGCTGCATACTAGGGATGGCCAAAACTGTCTGAGCGAACCGCTCTGCTCGCGAGTTTAGAGACAGGAATGAGTCCGAGAGAAAATGATCTCTCGCTTTTCGGACAGTCGACTGTCCCAAAGTATTTAGAGCGTTTAGAAGCATGTAAATATTCACGAAATTCATCTCACGAGCTTTATATCATGTCTCTAACATTCTTGAAGGCCCTGTGCTGTCGATATTGAATAGTAAAAAGTCAAAATAATCAAAATGAAAAATATGTTTCACAAGAATTATATGGATCGTCATTTTGAAGTTGGGACAGTCGACTGTCTGAGACAGTTCACTGTCCCAAATTTTGAGACAGTCGACTGTCTCAGACAGCCCAATGGACAGTTTTGGCCATCCCTAGGCAAAAACATGAAATAGAACAGAAACAGAAGGGAAGCGCTTGGATTTGTACCTAAATAATGCGCAAAAATAAGGCAAAATAGGTCTAAAAATGACAGAGACGTGGTCAAAAACGAGAACGAACCGTGCGCGAGCCGGGCGGAGCGTAGGAATGAGGCGGGAGCAAGCGAGACGGGACAGGGGGGGGGGGAGTGGAAATGAATCTGCATCTAGGCAAAGCGCGCGCTCAGCCATTCTTCCCCGCGCCGCCGAGAGAGCGTGGGGAATGGAGAGAGTCTTTCTCTAGTTTGACCTACCCGAGGGAAGAGATCTCTGATTCACTCTGGTCTCTTCGATCTCTCGACTGGACTGCCAAGCTGACGATCCATTTTGTTGACAGTTAAATGTTTCATCTTCCTTTTATCGACTTTCTTCCTTGTACTTTCCTTGTACTTTCTTAACTTTGCAAAGTCCATTTGATTTGAGGGGATGAAGCGTGCTAACATGTGTGTCCGTCATAAATCAAAGAGCGGCCCCGGCTAGATGGATACCTCTGTCTCTCCCCAATTTGTGTGTTCTCTAGCAGGGCAGACAGAGTGAGAGAGCAGGCTGAATCAAGAGACCGTCTCTAAGCTCTCCCACTATTTAGACTGCCAGACAGAGCGAGAGAGCAGGTAGAGGAGGCAGTGGGTTTCTGCTGGTCTTTCATATGTGCTGAGAAGTACGCAAGAACGAAAGACCATGCGGTTTTGATTTGCCTCGCCCAATGAATATTCTGTTTCCCCCCACCAATTCAACTTTCAGTAAATCTCATTGAAACTTTGCCAAAGATTCTGCTGATTTATCTAGCGCGCTTCTGGTATCAGACTAGGGCTACACAGCTGTTCGCGCAATAAATCTTTCGGAAGCGCCTAGCTAGCGATACCGCAGTGTATCGAAACAATCGCGCAGTGCTGAGACTTTTGGTGCGGCTTTATTCCGCTAGTCGCTTTTCCTTGCTGAATTTCGGCTGACATTGAGAGAGCATGCGAAACGTAGCTCGCCCTATAACTCATTCCCTAACTCATAATAAGGAACCCTCAATCGCTGCTCTTCTCTTTCTCTATGCCCGAAAGGGAGAGATGACGACTGAATACAGATCAACTTTCGTTGTGAGTTTTCCCCTTTCCTTACTCATCCGGAATATGCTGTGAAGAGATATCACTCATTCTCGACTCCCCACTATCTCAATGCCCGAACGGCAGAAATGAGGAACGAATGCGCTCTCTTTACTTCTCCATCTCAGCCCATTTCCGCCCCAAATTATCTCCACCCGTCTCGGGCATAATACCTCTCCTATTTTCCTCTATTTCTTTGTTTGCTCGTTGATGTCTTGTGCATGCTTCTCGGCGCTCGCTCACTATCTACAGAGTATTTCACACCTGAAGATTTCGAGTCATCCCTTATACTAAACGGGATAACATCTCCACCCGTCTCTGGCATAATACCTCTCCTATTTACTCGCCATATTTGATGTTTTTGCTCGCTAATGTGTGTTTGTCGTTTCGCTTTCTTGACGTTGTCAAGAAGCATGTATAAAACCTGATGTTTCCGAGTGATAACGCATATAATGCGTCGGACTTCCCTCCATTTCTCGTGTGTATTTTGCACCCTAATAGGGTTGTCGGTACGAGATCGGCAGTTACCGAAGTATAATTATTATGTACCCATTCCGAATGCTAACACGATCATTTTTATTTCGTACATTCGCAACTGTTGCATCAATGAAACTCAAGTGATTCGCACGCTTCAAAGAGCGCTGGGTGTCTAAAGAGTCTAATTTTGAGATGGGTGGAGGGAATTTTTCAGAGATTATTCTTCAACAAATCATAGAGGACAAAGCATAAGAAGCTTTAGGGAACGAACTTGACCGCCTTTGATGTCTTCCCTTGAATTCAGCGACTCTCGGAAAGGCAGGATTGATTCCAAGTGCGGGGGCTCCTTGTCCTTCCTTCTAGGACAGAAAATAGCGAAAGCGTGGAGAATGGAGAGAGGTAGATTGCCATCCCCCCATACCGTCACTCCCCCACTGTCCAATGCGCCGCTTCCGATGAGTTTCACGAGCGCTTCAATTGCTGCGGATCAGAACATGTGATGATTTCACTCGGACGGCGTGCATATACCCCAATATCTTATTAAAGTAAATATGTGAATCTGGGCGCGTTTCAGTAGAGGCTTGAAATACGGAAACCCACTGTTCTTCACATGTTTGACTGTCAAGAACCCGATTGTCGGGCAGCATGTTCAGCAACAAATGCCTGACTGCCTCCAACTTTTGTTTTCATTGTATGCCGGGCCGGCGAATTGTCAGTAATAAATCTATGGCCCTCAATGATTTTCAATGTTGTTCGCTCGAATCTCAAGCATCGAGCCAGTTTGCAATTTGCAACGAAGCAAGATCTTTTCCTTTTTCATCGAAGTAGCGAGCGTTAAAAGAAAAGAATTTTCGTAAAATCACGAGAAGTGCGGGCTTTGCAGGGGAGTTCCCTCCCCCCCCCCTATTCTAATCCAATTGAAATTGGTTGTGATGCATCCTTGATGCCGCCGCGCTTCTCACGTTTCTTGCGCCTGGGAAAGCGAGAGGAAAATGAGAGAGTGGGACAATCGGAGAGACGCCAATCTTGAGTGATCCCACTCCCCCCTCCTCTCTCAGCTGCACCTTTTGTTCATCTCCCACTGCTGGACTTCACCAAAGTGTAAGAGTGTGAGTGAGGGAGAGAGGTTGAGATTGACGGGTAATGGGCTGCCGCTATGAATCGATTTAGTGCAGATTCTTGGTATATGTTCATATTTTTCCACTCAGAAAGGTCAATATTGTTTGAAATTCATTTGACTGTATGGCTGATTTTCCTCATTCCGATTCTCTTCCGTAATACCTTTGCATTCATCTTCATTTGTCCATGACCAGTCATGGATTCAATTTATTTCCTTCCAATGCTGTTCCGGCTACTCCTAAGAGCCCCACTTCCACATCTCTCTTGTGTCTCTCACCGGTCCACCTTGTGTTTTCATCTTGTTTTCATTCTCTTTTTTTCGCACACTACGCCTGGTCCTCTCTTTCTCTCATCGCGAAAATGTTGTTCGACATCATTACTACGTTTTCATCGAAATACAACGACCAGTAGTTTCGAAATTCTCTTTCTCTTCATTTCCCACACTCTGTGATAGATTCATTGACTTTTCGCTTTTTTGCTACTGAAACAATCTGAGATTCTTTTGTATTGCCGATATTCACAGGCTCTACTTGTTCCTGTCTGAAATATTGCTACCATGATGAAAATGTCATCGATTATTTGCTAATTATGCAACTATTCGCAATTTCATGTATCTACATTAACTTGACAGAATAAATAATGAATGAATGAATAATTTCAGCCTCGCCCGCTCATGGATCGATGATTCTCCGGTCGCCCCTTCTAGCATGCATCACAGCGTTGATTTATTTTACGAGTAAGCCCTTTCGAACATTTTCCATCGATGTCCCAGTGAAAAATGCATGTACTTCACGGGTAAGACCGACTTTTAGAGATCGGGTATCAAGTAGCATATCGAAATTGAATATCGTTATCTTACGGGTGAGTTTTCTCGCACTCGAACCACAAATGATCGGGTTTCTCGTACGAAATTGAGAAGGGCTACCCGAGATCGGACGTGAAAAGTCATTGCGCATTTCATTGAATATCTAAATACTATTTTATCAATGCTAGGCACACGATAAAAAAAGTAGAAGCCATTTGTTATCCCAGCAAATTGCCTGTCATTTTTCAGGTCCCGTAGGGTGTTCCGAAGAGGAAGAGCGGTTGATGGTGGACATCTTCCGAGGATACAACCCACTGATTCCGGTAAGCCATAGAGTGTTCAGCGAAACCCCACAATTCAACATGGTAGACGATAATTATTGGATTTTTAAGTTTAAAAAAGAACAGCGAAAGATGTAACTTTCAATTGGTGAGACCTATTTTTCACATGATCGATTCTTGAAATTTTGACGCTAGAAATGACTGACACCTCATACTGGGGGCAAGATGCGGCGAGTGCTCAGTCCCGCAAGTTGTCAGGAAAGAGATAGAGACAAAGAGCAATGTTTTCATTACACACCGCGCGCACGTAATCTGTGGGGAACTTGTTCTCAATTTGCCCCAATATGTTTCAGCGGGCCAACGTAAACCTGAAAGCATAAAATTATCAATATCTTCATCAATCTCATTATACCAACAAACAATTTTTTCGAGTATAATATCCAGCTCGCAGAAAGAAGAAGCTTTTACTATGATAGTTCAAAATAGTAATTTTAGCTAATTAAATGTTTTTTCTCAATGTTTATTTAATTCCAGCCTGTCCACAATGCATCTGCTCTCCCTATCGTCGTGCGGGTTTCCCTTCAGCTCGTTTTGTTGATAGATGTGAATGAAAAGGACCAAGTGATGCACACGAATGTGTGGTTGACACTGGTGAGTTGTGCACTTTCCTAATTGACCCTGTGTTAGTGCAGTGTGCAGTTTCTAATTTGCCTGGAGGTCAGTCTCTAAGCACGTTTTGATGGTTCCGTGCTTTGTTAATCAATGTAAACGAGAAGGATCGGTTCGTTCACTTGAGAATCGTGCACATGTAATGGGTATACGGAAACGTATTAGCTATTAGATGCCATTGCATAGAGTTCAAAATACGAGTAATCGTCTCTTCATTCTTCACACTATCTCATCGGTTAGAGAAGCGAGAGAGTGTGTGAAATGAAGAGACGATTACTCGTATTTCGAACAATTCCATTGCAGGTGTGGCACGATTTCCAGATGCGATGGAACCCCACGAACTACGGCGGCATCAGCCAAATTCGCGTGTCGCCCGATAAAGTCTGGCTGCCGGACATTGTCCTGTTCAATAAGTTAGTTACTTGTCGTATATTGCTTTTCGTTTGTTGTTAGATTGCTTAAATATAGTGAAATCGAAATCTATTACAAATAGAAACAATTTTCTTTGCGGCGGAATATGTTTCACACATGTTTAATACCGGGCGGATGGGAAATTTGATCGTTCCTCCTCCTCCATCAGTACTGAAAAATACAGACCATTTCAAATATTTATGTTGTTCATGACGCTAAAATAATTAAATATAATAATAATACCCAAAAAGAAATAAATATTTTCCAGCGCTGACGGCAACTTCGAGGTCTCCTTCATGTGTAACGTCGTCATTGAGAGCACGGGCGACATGTTGTGGGTGCCGCCGGCACTTTACAAGAGCTCCTGCATTATTGGTGAGTCGTGGGAGCGGCTAGAAGTCAACGATCAGGATCAGTTAGAAATATTGACCAAATACTCGTCAATGAAATGAGTAGTCATCGTGTCATGCTGCAGTCTTTCGGTGCATTGTACAAAACTTCTACAGTATCGGTAATATACCTAGATCAATAATTGTCGTAATGATACCTATTGCCCATAATAATAGTTTGCGGAAAATCAATTTGTTCAGACGTCGAATACTTCCCGTTCGATCAGCAGAGTTGCTACCTCATATTCGGCAGTTGGACTGTAAGTTCCGTTCTATTTATCTCGATAAATCCTTTTGGCGTTTTCAAGTGTGTGCGATTTCGCAAATTCTTCTTTATCCATAGGTCCAGGCCTACCATAATTAACCAAAGAAGCGGAAGGTTAAAGTTTGCTGGTGGCGGATCTTAGGCGAACGCACTGATATGACTCAATTCGGATAATCTGAAATCTTGATCATTGTTCCGTGATCTTTGATCTCTGATAATTTCAGTACGATGAGAAAGAGCTGATTCTGGACTACGTCAAGTACATCGACCTGGGAGGTCTCAATTTTTTAAAATATATTTTTGATAAATCTCCCCTATCATGTATTATTTTGCCTACAATGACAACTTGTAGTTTCCTTGCCTTCGGATCTTACTTTTAGAGTAACTGTTGCCCCCTTCCAGAGTGTTCCATGTATTCCATTGTCAAAAAAAGTAGAACCTGATAAACAAAATAAAATAATTTATAAAATAATAAAAAAAAAATGTCTTCCAGAATACTCCAAGTCCTCGATCTGGGACATTGTGGACGCGCCCGCTGAGCTGGCCCAGCAACGATCGAGGATTCAGTTCAACGTGATTATTAGGTCAGTGATTATGAGATACAATCGCGTATGGAAAAGTTAGTTTAACTCAAACTTCCTTCACACAGAAAAAAATGAAGGCAAACGGCTTCGCTTCGCCATAAATGCCTCTAAAATTCATCTCCAAATGTATCGCCATCGCCCAAATTCTATTCTTTGCACACGAAAGTCCTCAGATCTTTGCTGATATCTCTCTGTTCCAGACGAAAGGCACTTTTCAACACTGTCGTGCATGATTAAATAATAAATAACGTTAACTGAAAAATGAGAACAATCGCACTTTTTTCTGGGGAAGAATAAGGAAAGTAGAATACGCAATAAATTTTCAAGTCCATTCCAGACGAAAGACGCTATTCTACACGGTAGTACTCATCATTCCAACTGTCCTGATGGCCTTTCTGTCGATGGCCGTATTCTTCCTGCCTACGGATTCCGGTGAGTAAAGTAGAGTTCGCAATACGGGTCGCCCCGTCTCTTCATTTCACACACTTTCTCACCGCTCTACCGGCCGATAGAGTTCGTGAAATAAAGAGACTGCGACCCGTAATGCGCACTCTAGAGTAAAGCCCTCTAAAAATAATTCCACTGTGTCCACTTGCCCAGGAATTTGTGCTAGCGAGATTTGAACCCAAATGTAAAAGCGTTCTGACAAAAGAGATTAATTTATAGCTAATGAACAGGCACTTTTTTTATATTTTTGTAATGACGAGGACTGCGAATCAACGAATGCGAACCGTGACTATTTTTGATGTAACTCTGAAACTTACTCCATTTCATTTTTGAGAAATATAAAACTTCTTCAATTTTCGAGAATTTTCGATAATCGGATTAGATATTTTCCTCGAAACCAAAGAAAACAACTACAACAGCAATAACAACAATAACAAGCGATAACAACAAAAACAATCCCCATTCCAGGCGAGAAGATCACCCTGACCATCTCCGTCCTGCTCTCGATCGTTGTCTTCCTGTTGCTAGTGTCCAAGATTCTGCCTCCGACATCGTCGACGATACCGCTGATGGCCAAGTGAGCAAGCATCTTTCTGTAGTATTTGAAGGGAACTACGAGAAAAATATTTTAAAAAAAAGTGGATATAGTGAGTAGAAGGAGAAACGAAAACGTTAGAGAAAATGACGAGGTAGGTGAAACTATTGGCTTGTCCCCATAAAAATGATCGATTGTGTTTCACCGTCACCTCGTAATCACAAGAAAAAATATAACAATGGTGATTGGTTGGATAATGTAGAACGAAATTATCACTAATACACTGTAACCATGTAGAATTTCAATATTTTTTATTCCACTGTTTGTAATTTTCAAATTTTTTAATATTATTGAACTAAGAATTTCAGGTATCTTCTTCTCACTTTCGTGCTCAATGTCATTACGATTCTCGTCACTGTGATCATCATCAACGTGTATTTTAGGAGGTGAGATTTATTTTTCGAGACGGATTTTTGAAAGCCTCTATTTTGCAGTCCAACAACACACAGGATGCCGAACTGGGTCAGGGTCATCTTCTTACAAGTAAGTTCATTTTCTATTGCATGCAGTGTGCTAGTCTATCAGAGCATAGAGATGTGCTTGGAATGAAGAGTCTGCCATCATTCTGCCCCATTCCAGTTCATGCCCAAGTTCCTGTGCATGCGACGACCAAAGGCAACAGAGAAGCGCAAGAGCAATTTGAAGAACGTCAAGGTAATTATTTCGCGTTAATAAATAGTGCGATAATAATGACCACAAACTGAATATCTCCGTTTATACGCCCAACTCCTCTAATGCAGGAGAAATTCCTCTTCAGAAAATGACCGCCCTGCCAGGACTCGGTAACTTCTCCAGCAGCCCGGCCCCGCACCATCCACTGTGTCCGTCGTCTGAGGAGAAAACGGAGTTGCTGTGAGTGTTGGAGTGATGACCATCTCGGTCCTCTAGCATTTCAAAAGCTCAGGCATGAGAAAGACCGCGCTTATCAAAGAGACTACCGATTGCAAACTTAACAGAATGAAACTCCGTCCATTCGTTTTCCGGGCATTAGTGACGTTAATGTGTGAGAAATCACACATACTCGAGATAATTTGGCTAGCCTACAAAAATTCAGTACTACATGTTTTAACAACAAAAAAAACATTCAGGGACGCGAATAAACTCTCACCTTTCGCCTATCCGAAAGACCCAAGCGTCTCCATGTACTACCCGCTGTCGGCGCAGGTGAGTTTTTTTTTCGAAAATTTTTTTTTTTGAATTTTCTAATTTACAATGTCCAAGAGGGTCCTACCATTGTCACCAAGCTCTTGACTTATACTAGAAAAAGAGTATAATGTCGTAAATAAATAATTTTTCAGGCAATCGATGCAATCGATGCTATTGAGTACATCACGGAGTACATTAGGAAGGATGAGGAGCTGAAAATGGTGCGTTACTCCATGCGATCATGTTTTGGAACTATGATTTTTCATCGTTTTTTACTCGATGGTATCTTATCGTTCACGTAGTTTTCAAATATTCTACTTGACCAGGAATATTGCAAAATAAATATTTTAGGGTGCCCTGATGCGCATCCAATTTCGATCCAATGGAAAGTAATACATCAAATATCCATTTTCAGTTCCGCGATGACTGGAAGTATGTGGCGATGATTCTTGATCGTCTTCTTCTTTACGTTTTCTTCGGCATCACTCTGGGAGGAACGATCGGGATCCTGGCCTCCTCTCCGTATGTCTTCAGCAGTGAGTATACAAATAATTCGAAAAATATAAATTATAATTTATTAATTACTAATTTCGTGGCTAATTTTGAGTTGAATAATATCGGAGAAAATGTGCAAGATCAATATCGCAGATTCAAGGATAAAAGCGCCCCCATCAAGAATAATACCGGAGAATGTGGTGCAGTACTAATTTAGCCAACGGTAATATTCAGGCGAGGACGAAAATCGCGTTCTGAAGGGACTCGTGGACAAACTATCGAGTTTCAACAAAGAGATGGGCCGAGCGTAACCCGTGGGAGTTTATGTTCGACCCTAACTTCGCTTTTTTCGGTTACACATGCTTCTAAGCTACTCATTTCGATACGGTTCTAATATTTGTAGTATGTTCAGTCATCAAACCATGTTACGGTTGCCATTAATCCATCTTTATCCATATTTTTCATGCTTTAGGCGTCCTTTTTTGCTATGATGTGCCGTTCATCGCAGAATTCTTTCATCGACACTTTGTGCATATTACGCGAACACTCAACGGGTTGTGTCTCCGAGATAAAACATGGTTTTCGTAAAAGATCATCTATTTGATGCTACATTATTATTTTTAAAGAGCTATGTACATAACTGTGTATCTTTTCTTCTTCATCTATGAGCTAGATTTTATCTGTTTTATGAAGTTCTGAAAAAAAGTTCAAAACTAAATCATGAAGAATCAATTTTCAGATACGAATGAAACAGAGGTGCTTTGGAGGATCACCGAGGAGTTCAAGAAATTCCGGGATAAAAAGGGAATGGTGGATAAGGGAGACTTCTTATAACAAAACTATCTCGATTATTTATCTTTGCACTAAATACTTTCACATTTAAAATATTTTGGTTGTTTAGCTTTTTCTTTGTGTGTTTGATAACAGACTGTGATTGATTAATTGCGAATGTTTTTTTGTTTATTTATTAAAACATTGATGAGTATCATATACCGGAGACATCGACCGAGACCATTATTCATGGAGTCACGATGGTAAGCAATGAGATGTGAGATGTGAGTGAGAAGAATTGAGAATAAAAACTAAATGAAGAGGTGCGTTTGGAGAGCGCATAAACTGAATTCTGTTCTGTTTTGTTTGCGAGATTATGAGTAGATAGACGAAATGAGGTATTTTGTGAACGAGTATTACAGGCGCTTCAAAGAATTTATTTGCAATGACTGTGTATGCCCGATGGCAAACTGTATTACAAAGTATTACAAATGATTATGTTCCGTTTCTCTCGCAGTCGCTGCCTAGAGAAGTTTCTTCGGGCAGACCTGTGAATGGTTTAATTATAATTTCAATCGTTTCTCTATTAGCTGCTTAGAATACCCAATAATTATGTGAAGAGGTTATACACCGTATGTTTAGTCGGTAATTCGAAGGCGACTCTAAACAATTGCTCACCAATTTCCCATCGACAACGCGCGTTTGCTTCCCCTCATCCAGGCACCACGTCGTGCGACTGCAGCCGTTCGGACGGATCTGCAAAGGCGTCAGGGCGTACAGTGTCAGAGGGTCCCTTCATCTTTCCCTTCAATCTGAAAGCTAAGAGCGCAAGACATCGTTTCTATAATATTCACACAAATTACGCACATTTACAGCTCCGTTCCCATAAAAAATACAGAGCAAAAATTGGTACAGATTGAGTGAAAAAATAAAAAAAATAAACCGAAAAAAATTAACTAATACCTCGGTGTGATTAACTCCTTTCGTCATGCGGTATCCGTCCGTGGCCGAGATGCACCCGACGATCTTGATGCAGTGTCCTTTCGCATTGACCTCACACCTTTTGATGAAACGACCGTCGTCCTAAAAATTAATTAATTATGTTTTCAAGAAACAAAAAATTAAGAATTTCAATATTTGTTTATCGCTTCGTTCGGGATGGATTTTGCAACTTGTGAAGGACTGTGTGCCTCACCCATTTCTCGCCATCCTTCTTGCCTTTCGGACACTGTCCTTTCGCTGGCGCCTCGGTGAAGGAGTCCGTAGTTGCAGGGAATTCGGTAGATGCAGTAGATTCCTCGTTTGGTGGAGGAACAGGGCTGCTGGACGCGTTGTCGCGAGGCTCGGTGGTGGCACCATTGCAGATCTGAAAAAAAAACTCCTCTTTGTGCAGTTGGCTTGGTACATTCTACATTCTGAAGATGCTCACCTTGTCCGATCCGTACCACTGATTGTTGTCCTTTTCGTAGCATCTAATGTTGATGTTGCACTCCTCATCGAAGCGCTGAATGGCAATTCGTAGTTTCTGGTGAGCGAAAAATGAATCCTATTTCGATATCCATTTATCTTTATTTATCGATATCAGTTTTTTTTTGGAAAACCATGACTTACCTCGGTGCTATTCGTGCCCAACTCGACAATCACACCCTTCTCCGTGATGCATCCCACAAACTTCACGCAACCGTCAGTGCATCGGAACCGGAACATGTCCCGGTGCTCCTCGCGGTCCTTGGTGTCCTGTAAAAGTGTGCAGAATAATAACACATTCTCGGAACATATTTGTGAATTCTGTCCAAAAAAATCAATGACTGGATAAAAATAAATACAGATACATACGAATTCGTATCCTTCCGAGTCCGCGGGGCAGTCAGTGATGGTACATTTTCCTCTGTCTCTAGTCTCCGGTTTAGGCGTGGTCGTCTTCGGCTTCTTTGGTTTTCGTGTCTTATTGGTTGTGGTAGTTGGCTCAACAGTTGTAGTCGTCGGTTTCTCAGTAGTTGTCGTTTGTTTGGTTGTGGTTGTTGTTGGCTCAGTGGTGGTAGTCGGTTCATGTGTGGTAGTGGTGGCTTTCTCTGTGGCGGTGGTAGTAGATGCGGTTGTGGTGGGTTTCTCAGTAGTAGTGGTCTTCTTGGTAGTGGTGGTGGTGATCTCTTCTGTGGTAGCTGCCGGTTCGGTTGTGGCTGCCGCTGACTCGGTCGTCGAGCGCGGTTTTTGCGTTAGCTTGCCGCAGAGCTGCAAAACGATTGTGGTGTTTAGAAGTTAGGGATGAAAATTCGGCAAGTGCCTCGGAATCTTCACCCTGACTGTTCTAGTCTCACCCCCTTCGAGGTGAAGTGCACTCCCGTGCTCTCGGGCGTCTTCACGGCCAGACACGTGGCGGCAACGTCGCACTTCTCGTCGTAGTACTGTAATCGAAATTTTACAATCTATACCTTCTAAAATATGGTAACATAGGGTTTTGAGAACCTGAAAGATCTAGCTGCCGTGGCGTTGGAAAATGTGTTGGTATTCGATATCCTGAGAGTTATTATTTAAAAAAATACCTCAGTGACATTCACTCCATTGCCAATCAGCGTGCCCAAAACGGTGATGCATCCAAGAAAGATGCCACAGCCATTCTCGCACCTGTACTGGAACGTCTCCCTCTCGCCCGACTCGCCCAGTTCTTTCTGAAAAACTCTCTCTTTTCATCTTTTTTTTTATTCAAAGTATTTTAGCATGGAAAAGCGTGCAAAATTATGCTGATTTTTTACCCATTCATCTCCTTCCTCCTGACCCTCAGGACAAGTCTCATGCCAGCACGGGTCAGATTGCTGAAAAAAGAATGAGTTTCTAAAGAATTGGAACGATACGAAACTTACAGATAGAGTGAAAGCTGCAAAGGAAAATAGGAGAAGGATGACAGTCCTCATGGTGGATGAAAGAAATGCAAGAATATGCTTCTTTTATATCAAGTGGATTCGAAAGGAAGGGTTTAGTGTCATTGAATTGCTATTGTGAAAGAGGCAACGGAGATCTCGCGCTTTGCAGGAAAAATCACTTCAGAATTTATCGATCGATATTTCAAAATGATAAAGCGAAAATGAAAATAAAAAAATTGTGAATTGTTCGATAAATCAATAAGAGATTCGAGTATTTCGTTGCAGTCACAGCTATTGACCGACCGGCTCAACTTCCTTTATTCTCTTTTAATAGGTTACAACCTACTACAAACGGCTGTCAAAATACTGACTGAAGATGCTAGGGAAAACTTGTTCACGAAAATGGATATTCCTGATTCCATGGCGAATTCTTTCTGATATTACTGAATTCCTGGCAAATTCTCAAACCATTTGTTTCAAAGAATTTTTTCTGTAAGTACGCTCAGTCGTACCTTCGGTTTTTGATTCTCTATCGATTTGTGTGCTGAAGTTAGTTCATTATAACACTACCGAACGACAAGAAGGAGGACAATCGTAGTTCGTAGAATTGGCTCTGATTTTTTAAAAATTCTCAGTGGCAGTTTCCCACTGATTGTAAGTTTGATCAATAAATAATTGATACTTTTATAAACATATTTGCGACAACCTCGTTAGCTTCTTGTGTTCTAAAATACAGCATCATTTCATTAGCATTGATTTATTCACAATGATTGTACATCACAATATACGATTTTATCAGCCACATCAAATATTATTGAGCTAGATTTTATTAAGTATAATTTATTTATTGCGCTGGATGAAGAGCGTTGATTCGCCGTCGGCGACGCACTCGTACTTGACGCTTCGCTAAAAAAAATATTAATTTAATTTTTATTTAAATTGAAATTTTTTTGTTTTATATTTTTGTTTCTTTATTCTCCTTTTCCCTGTCACTTTCATCCACTTGAACATTGCAATAAAATATAAATATGAGATCACCTTTCCATCCTGCTCAACATAGCTTTCGCCCCGCTTGATTTGGTGTCCGAGAGGAGTGACGCAGGCAATTTTCTGAACGATTTTATTTGTTTCAGTACTTAAAAAGAACACTGAAACTTCTGTAAGTTTCGACGACTTTATACTTTTAGTGTGTAAGTAATTGAATAAATCAAGGGCAGTATCTAACCTTGATGCAGATCTTGCCCTCGCCGTCCGTAGTGCACAAGTTAACGAAATCGTCCTCCATCTGAAATTTAATTTGAGCTTTTTTTGCGTATCTAGCCAATAATCGAGAATGATGGACAAAAAATGATACGAACCCAAGTCACTCCAACTTTCTTGCCGTTCTGGCAATAGAGTGGTCCTCGGGTGGGCTTATCAGTGAACGGAGCCTCGGTCTCGCGAGCTGGAGTGGATGCGGACGGGCAGATCTACAATTATATTTGTTCAGATATTTTATATTTGCAATAAAATCAAAATGTGTATAAGTGGAAAAGAGATGGATAGAAAAGACATTAAAAAAAGTAAAAAATGCATACCAGATCGCCATCCACCACCGTAGTATTCTTGCCGTAGTCCAAGCAGTAAGTGATGCGAGTGCAGCCGCCAGAGTAGGTCTAAATTTATTTTTATTTAAAAAAAATTCATAAAAAAACAATTTTTGAATTTTAGACTAGTGACATACTCGAATCATGAAGAGACGGATCCTACCAACACGTTATCTAGTATTTGTCACCTCAGTGTAGTTCTGGCCCTTCTCAATGTGGGCTTTGTTCTTGGCCGACAGGCATCCGACGATTTTCACGCAGTGGCCTGGGAGTAAAACATGATAAAGTAAAGAAAGTTAGAAGTCCTGAGCTGGAAGATTACTAAACGGAAATTTTACCTTGTCCCTCAACGACCTCGCATTTTTTCACGAACCGACTTTCCTCCTTCAAAGATTTGTCTTGATTATCACTTATCATTAGTTATCAGTTGTTATCAGTTATCAGTGATCTATCACCATTCACTCACCCAGACTTCTCCGGCCTTCTTGCCTCCAGGGCACCTATCCGATCCCGGCTTCTCAGTGTACGTATGCGTGGTAGGTTTGTCCGTGGGCTTGTCCGTCAGGCGACTAGGTCTGCCGGTCACCGGTGTGTCTCCTTTAGGAGATGAGGGTTTCTCAGTGGGAGGTCCGCGCGTGAAGACGGTGTTGCCGTTGCATCTCTGAACATTTTTTGCATGGGGCGTTTGGTGCAAGGCCAGCCGGTTAGAGCTCTATGCAAAATGTCGAACTCGATTGTTTATAAGAACTTTTCGAAGGCTATAAGGTTGGGAATGATACTTGCAATTTTCGCAGACAAACATATTCAAAGCAATCATCTCACATCATCCCATTGGTACCGAGTGGTGTTCGTTCCGACAGCAATACACGCAGTGATCAGATCGCAGTTTGGCTTCCAGTACTGAAACAAACTTTGATATTATTCGATAGTGGCATCACAAAACACAGCCTTACAAAGCCGAGTACGCCACCAGAAGGAAGAGAGTTGCACAGCACGTTTTTAGATTCTGTGCCAACACTTTTCCAATCCTATCCCTCACCTCAGTGTGATTCTTGCCTCTCGGCACGAAGGTTCCCATCTGCGAAATGCATCCAATAATGAGGATGCACCCATCAACGCACTGTTTGCGGAACTCCATACCGGCAGCGTTCTTCTCGTTCTATAAGGAGATATTTGATCTTTCTACCTCACATCTACCAATCCCCTTCTCCCATGTGAAGCCTCCTCTTTAAAATTTGAATACATCGATCACACGATCCATCATAAAGAAACATGAATAAACATCTACTCTCCGTATTCTAGAGTAGCTGAATGAAAAGCAATTTTGCACGATCAGGTAACTCATTTACTCACCCATTCCTCGCCGTTTTTCTTGCCATTGTCGCATGCGAGTGGCGCATCCGTGATGGGCTTGACGGTGAAAAAGGGCACATCGGTGGGTTTACCAGGTTTGGTAGGTCGCTCAGTAGACTTTGTAGGCTTGTCCGTGGGTCTTTCAGTAGATATTGTAGGCTTATCAGTGAGCTTGGTAGGCTTATCCGTAAATCTGTCAGTAGGGTTGGCAGGTTTTTCCGTAGTTTTCTCGGTAGGTTTGGTAGGCTTGACGGTGGTTTTCTCAGTGGTAGGCTTGACGGTGGTTTTCTCAGTGGTAGGCTTGACGGTGGTTTTCTCAGTGGTAGGCTTGAAGGTGGATTTCTCAGTGGACTTGGTCGGTTTCTCGGTGGCCTTCTCTGTAGGCTTGGTGGGCGTTTCAGTCGTCCTCAAATGACAAATCAATAAAAAAAATATTAAAAAAGCTGAGACATCTGTAGATTCTATACTGAGGTCTTTCGAATGAGAACAATTTATTGGTTATAAACTATTATTTCGTGAGAAAATATGCTATATGAAGAACCCTACTTTCCAGTAGTACGAGGAATGAGGGTATCCTTTCGACAGATCTGAATTTAGAAAGTTTTATTTTCAGGTCGCAAAACGTGAGTGTACCAGGTTATCCGCTACTCTAGTGCTAGTCTTGTCAGTCGCAATGCAAGCCGTTACCACATCGCAATCGGCGTTCCAGATCTGAAATAGTTCAACAAATATTTGAATGGTTGAAAATTGCCTGGTACCTCAGTATAATTCTGTCCTCTCTTAACGAAAGAACCCTTCTGTGAGATACATCCAATAACAACAATGCATCCATCCTCGCATCTCTTGCGGAACCCATGACTTCCTCCATTGGTCTTCTCATCCTGAATCGTAATGTTTTTGCTGATTTTTTGTTTGATTTGCACATCGCTTACCCACTCCTCGCCCTCTTTTTTGCCTTTAGGGCATTCAACCGGCGGAAGGGTGACGGGTTTGCCCGTGACTGGTGCCTCCTTGGTGGGCTTGACGGTGGATTTCTCTGTGGACTTGGTCGGTTTCTGGGTGGCCTTCTCTGTAGGCTTGGTGGGCGTTTCAGTCGTCCTCAAAAGACAATTCAATAAAAAATATATTTAAAAAGCTGAGAAAGCTGTAGATTCTATACTGAGGTCTTTCGAATGAGAACGATTTATTGGGTAGCGATAAACTATTATTTCGTGAGAAAATATGATATTTGAAGAACCCTACTTTCCAGTAGTACGAGGAATGAGGGTATCCTTTCGACAGATCTGAAATTAGTGAGTTTTATTTTCAAGTCGCAAAACGCGAGTGTACCAGGTCATCCGCAACTCTAGTGCTAGTCTTGTCAGTCGCAATGCAAGCCGTTACCACATCGCAATCGGCGCTCCAGATCTGCAAATAACTCAACAAATATTTGAAGGGTTGAAAATTGTCTAGTACCTCAGTATAATTCTGTCCTCTCTTAACGAAAGAACCCTTCTGTGAGATACATCCAATAACGACAATGCATCCGTCCTCGCATCTCTTGCGGAACCCATGACTTCCCCCATTGGTCTTCTCATCCTGAATCGTAATGTTTTTGTTGATTTTTCGTTTGATTAGCATATCGCTTACCCACTCCTCTCCCTCTTTTTTGCCTTTGGGGCATTCGACCGGCGGAAGAGTGACGGGTTTGTCGGTGACTGGTGCCTCCTTGGTGGGCTTGTCGGTCGGTTTCGTGATCTTTGGCGTTGACCGAGTTGCTCCATCAGTTTGCTTGTCAGTAGGCTTGCCGGTAACCGAGGGTGTGGTGCGAGGAAAGATGGTGGCATCGAAGCACAACTGTAATTCTAATCGATATTGACAGTTTATTATATAAAGAGCAAAATCAAGCGGCTCGGATACAGCAAAGTTATTGGGCAAGATATCAGTGAAGGTTATCACTAGGGCTGTTAGTAACCCGTCATTTCATTCCGCGTACTCTCACACCAGTCAGAGTGACGAGAGACCAAGCGAAACGAAGAGACGGACTCTTCACCCTGACAGCCCTACTTACCACGCTGTCTTGCACTCGTGTGCTTGTCTTGTCAGTCGCAATGCAGGCTGTAATCAAATCGCAACGTTCATCCCAGATCTGTGATCATTATAAAAATATTAGGATGATCAAATGGTCCCTTGTACCTCTGAGTGATTCTGTCCTCGTTTGACAAAAGTTCCTTTCTGTGAGATACATCCAATAACAACAATGCATCCATTCTCGCATCTCTTGCGGAAGCCATGACTTCCCCCATTGGTCTTCTCATCCTGAATCATATCGTTTTTGGTTGATTTTTTTTCAAAGATTCCTCACCCACTCCTCTCCCTCTCTTTTGCCTTTAGGGCATTCGATTGGAGGAAGCGTAACAGGTGTGATAGGGACTTGAATCTTCGTGGGAATGTCAGTGGGATTGGCCGGCTTTTCCGTAGTTTTCTCGGTGGGTTTGTCAGTGACCTTTGTAGGCTTGCTCGAGGGGGGAGAGGAGAGTGGCTTGCGAGTGCGGGTGCAGTCCTGAGCGGTATATTTAATTTTTTTTAAAAAGTATAAACGATTCAACGTCAGGTGACTTTATAGTCGTCGTATGACGATTATTCTTCGTGGACATATGATTCGGTTTAGAAAGTGTAATAAGTAGGCAACCGCTTGAAATATTTAAGAAAAAGTTAGGAAGAGAAGCGTACGTAGGTGGTCTCGTATTTGGTCGTCAGCCCATTGTCTCCTGTGATCTTGCACATTTGAATGATGTTGCACTGCTCGTCCCAGTACTAGAATTGACATTCAAATAAGACATTGGAAATTCAAATAAGGCACACGCGATTTTAAACTAAAAAAGGAGAGGGCGATTGCAACTTTTGTTGAAGACAATTGTCTTCAAATCCTCACCTCCGTCAGCTCCTCTCCTCTCTTGATGAACGAGCCCTTGGCTCCGATGCAGCCGAGCACCTTGACACAATATCCTCCATTCACCTGAAAATTCCTTCGCTGAGAGAACCTCAAACATTTCAACATCTTCAACAAAAGCTACGCTTCAGTCTTCACAACCATATTTTATTCAGAAAAAAATGGAAAAATACATATGTACATATTGACCTCATCAGTTGTGCAATGCTTGCGGAAACCGAACGTGTCCTTCATTTCGTCCTGAATGCGCAAATGTGTAAAGTTCAGTCGAATAGCATGCCATTATTTTAATTTAAAAACATGACCAAAAAAAACTTACCCATTGCTCGCCATTCCTCTTGCCGTTCGGGCAGAATTGCTCCTCCACTGGACGGCCGGTGAGAATGCCATCGACCGTTGTCTTCGTGGCCTCCTGAATAGGAGGCTGTTTGCGAGAGAATCGGGCAAACCCGAAGGGTTTTTGGCACAGCTCAAAAATATAAAATCTCTGAAACTAAGGGAGACTTAGGGATATAGGCGTGATGTTGATGTTTAATCGATGACATAAACTGGAAGTCTGCGGGCCTAAACAGCATCGTATGCACTAGTAATGGCAAATTTGCACAAAGCCTCTCCTCGATTTACATGCTCTCTGGCATGTTAAACAGGCGAAAGAGCATGCAAATTGAGGATAGAGTCTCGTGCCTATTGGCCATCACTAGTGTGCTGCACCTTCTTGGTGGTTGCAGTGGGCAGAGGAGGGGCTGTGGCCGGCTTGCCGGATACGGTACAGTTCTGAATGCAGTGATGTCATTAAAAGATCTTCCGTCGTCTATCTTTCCACCCTCAAAAGCGACTTACGTAGTTCCACTCAAACGTAGTCGAAGTGCCGTTGACCTTGCACCGCTGGACGAGCGGGCAGCCCTCTTCTCTGACCTGAAGATATTCAAGTAGAAATGCTATTGTTAATCCGCACCGGTGATTAATGAAACGGTTTCAGGGCATTTTCTGGGTTTGCCGTTCCCAAACTTGCATTTCTAACTAGCGGTATAATTGTCTACGGATTCAAAACAAAAAAAATGTCAACGGATTCAAAACAAAAAAAAAACGAAAAGAAAAAAAAGCTTGAATAATGGCAAATACTAACTCCAATGCGTTCCTCGCCCCTCGGCACGAACTCGTTCTTGTCCGAGAGGCAACCGAGCACCTGCACGCAGTAGCCTCCATTCACCTGAAGATAACGTCTGTCGAAGAGTCACCTAACTATCTACGCCGAGTTCTCTCGAGAATGACACGCTCTTCACACTCGCAGCTCATAAAGATGGGAAATGAAGATCAACCTTGTCGACGGTGCAGTGCTTGCGGAATCCAAAGGAGCCTTTCGACTCGTCCTGAACGTTCGATATTTCGTGGCTGTTCTTTCAATTTGGTTTCCAGATTTATGAAAACGCTGACAACGACTAACCCAAACGTCGCCATTCTTCTTTCCGTTGGGACAGAGTTGTTGCTGCGGAGCGGCGTTGATTACCTGATTTTTTGAATGTTTGACTATGGTCAAGCTTAGGCGCTACTGGCAAAGTAATACGGCAGACCATGGTGCCATTGAGAAATCTGACAGTTAGAAGTGCTACAATACCACCATATGCCGCTCTGCCATACCGGCATCATTTTATGATACCGTTCCATACAGTACAAAAGGACTTACGTTGACGAGCGCAGCTTGAAGGCAGAACGAAATTAGTAGAAGAGCCGACTTCATGGCTGAATGAGAAACCGGCGGAAGCTCGCCCCTTTTATCTCAAATTTTTGAAGCCGGCATTTAGTGTCATCTGGGAACCGCCAGCGGGCGTCTCTATGCATTGTGCATTGTCTCTAGTAGGTAGAATAACGAGGAAAGGAGCGAAAAGAGGAGAGTCACTTGTAGTCCAGGAATCGAAAACGGAAACGAAAGAATTTGTATCCACATTTGGCACAATAACTCAACGGTAAGAGAAGCGAGAGAGCAAGCGAAATTAGGAGAATCAGTTTTGCCGAGCCGTTTCTGCGTGGAAAAAAAGAGTCGGATTCAAGCCAAAAGTGCCATTGAAAAGTATTGCAAAGCAGAGAAACGGAAGGAAGATGCGCATAGAATGTTTGATCTAGTAGACGCGTGGAATATCGATTGGTCAATGTTTTGAAGCCATCAAGTAAAACCGTGGGTATTTTGAGACGAATGAATGTACATTTCAATACCCTCTGTTATTAGCAAATGCCAACTCATGTTTTATACCAACCACCATCCAATTTTGCCTTAGAAAAGCGTGGGAGTCAACACAATTCACAACAACGTCAACACAATTGACAACAACGGTGCGACAAACAGTCAATGGGGCAGACAGTGGACATTGTCCAGTTAGTTTTTGTGCACATTTCCGATTTTATGTTTTTATCAGATTTTTTGTATGTTATCCTTTTCTATAGTAAATCTGCGCTTGGAAAAATGAGGTAATTATACATACACAAGCAACCATTTATCCTGCAACCATTTATCCAGACTTGCAGGGGTAACTCAAATGATGGGATTAGAGTAGGGTTCCCCCAATTGGGCCATTCCGCCCAAGTGGGCGTTCGCGCACCGGTCTATTCGCCCAGTTGGGCGCAATGATTACGGTACGCCCAATGGGCGGATTTCCATTGTTCTCGCCCACCGGGCGTTTCATATGAATTTTCATTGAAACCTAACCGAGAATCGAATGCGAAAGAGCGAGGAATGATTGAGAGTGAAAGAGAATGGTCGACCGAACCGCTCATTGCCGTGACGAATGAGACGAATGGGCGCCCATGGGCGCCCAGCTCAATTCCTTTGTTCGCAACTGGGCGTATTGGGCGTTATTCATTCAACGCATTTCGGAACTGGGCGGACTGGGCGCCGCCCATTTCCGGAACCCTAGATTAGAGTGGACAAATGAAGAGGGCAGAGTGCGCGGCGTGGCGACGAATGAAGGGAAGAGGAGAGGGAGAGGGATTAACTCTTGCGCAAGAGTTCGAACTCTTACGCAAGAGTAGAATTGAGAATGAAATCTTGCGCAAGAGTAGAATTTAAATTGGAAATTTCGATCGATTGACGCCGAGATACCAGGTCTATAGACATGATGGTTGCATAATAATCACTTAATAGCGTGATATACCAGTTGTGAATAGTTTTGGCGGAAAAATCGATCTCAGTTGGTGATATTTCACGGTGATTCTTTCACAAAAACATGGGTCTATGAACTTTTTCGATGTTTTCGAGGTTTGTTATGACAGCTTAGTCCAATGCCATCACTTTTATCGTGATTTATGCTTTCCATACTGATATGAATCTTCATTCTTGTCAAATGGTCAATGATAGGTCTATCCTAAGCAAAACAGTTTTAAAAAGGTTAATTAGTAGTACTTATGCAAATGTCATGCCGACTTGACAATAACTGCCGAAGTTAAACGATCGAAAACACCCGGATCTCACATCTACTCTTGCGCAAGAGTTCATTCTGAAATTAACTCTTGCGCAAGAGTTCGAACTCGTTGCGCCGAGCGGCAGACTCTGCCTTTAGCTCTTCATCTGTCCACTCTAGATGGGATTACGTAGGGTCTTCGTTCTCAATGTGTCAGTAGGTCAAAAAAGGGATTCGTCTGTATCTTCTCAACCTTCGATCGTACTTTGTCGAATACAAGTTATAGTAGATCATTAAGCAACCGAAGTCCTGAAGTACACAGGTAAGCGTTAGTTCACGAAGCATGCGTCTTGAGCAAGGTCTTTTTGGAAGGTAGATCCATTGAGACGTTGCTGATCCATCCTAGTGTTGAAGCGAATACGAAAGTCCGTCATGATCGCGAAAAAAATTGTTTATTCCCCATTCCTCACTCTCTCGCTGATACAAGCGCATAATACAAATATTGATGCTCATTGAGGAGTGAAAGACGATACCATGAAAGACCATGGTATCGTGTAAAATTAAACATAAAATAATCATTGATATTGCATGACTTTATCTTAACTTCTTTACATAATACAGAAAGAATACGCGATAAACGTGGTCGATTATTATGATATTAGTAAGGTATTATGATATTATGAGTATGATAATAGTTGCATGATATCACGTTAGGGATCGGTAATACTAATTCCAAACGTTCTGCCCTTATGTATTATTAATGCGGGTGAGGTTTTGCTTCTTCCTTGATGCTGAATGAGTAGTGCATCGCAATTTTACCATCCTCGTTTCTCGCGCAGTTGATGTGGTACTCGTCCTGGAGTTAATAATTTATTATTGCACAAAATACATTTGGAAAACTTTTTTTGCGGTATACTCCAAAGGAAAAGAAAGAATTATAAAAGCTGTCTAATACTATAGTAAAATAGTAAATGCAATCAACTTGGCATTACTGGTGTACTCTCGTAATATTCACCTTACCTCCTCTAAAATCTGTCCCACGAGCATGTGAGTGTCCTTCAATGTCACACAACCGATGGTCACACCACTGAGCACGTTTCCCTCGATCACCTCGCACTTCTTGAGGAAGCGCTTCTTTGCCTGCAGTTTTGTGAGTAATGTTTCGAGTATTCCGTCTGGCGCGAGAGAGGTCAATAATTCCAAAGTCGAACGTGCAACCCTATCATCAACCCACCCAAACAGCTCCATGCTTGTTCTCTCCGCACGGGCTCTTTTCGTCCTGTCGCTCATTCGAGCGAGCCCTCGTTAGGTACACTCGTCCGCTGTGATTCTCGTCCTCAGAGACACAGTGCGTGGTGGTGTACTCTTCGTAGCCGGGACGCAGGTGCGTTTGGGTCTGAGCAAATAATAAGTTCTCATTACAATATTAACAATAAGCCCTGAAATTTTTCTAGCATCGGCTGATAGAACAGTCATCAATACCTCTTTCTCCCCAATAGCAAAGAGTCTTCCGTCTTCAAGCTGACATCCCAGAAGGACAATCGTCGCGGTGTTGTTTCTGATGCGACAGACCTTGCGCGATTGGTTGTCGGTCTGAAATTGTTTTTTGTATTCGAATTTCCTGATGATGATTACGCAAATCATGCATGATATGTATACCACCCAAGTAGTAAGCATCACTATTAATCCCTAGGTCAGCTATGATAATTCCACTGTTTACTCCGCTCTTTAATTTTTCTCCTCTGTTCCATACGTGGCCCTTTTTCTTGCAAAATTTTAATAGTTTCAATTATTTAGATTCTCACCCATTCCTCGTTCAGCTGCTTGCCGTTCTCGCACACTTTGTCGAATGGCTTGGCGATATCGATGATCAGAGCGGCGTCATGCTCGCCCACGCGAACGCACTCGACGGATGAGACGTCCTGGGATAAATAGTTGATCAATTAATTAATAACGTAAAATGTTCAGTAATAAAATAGTGTTTTATCTTAGTACTAAGTTAGTACTGCTACTTCGATGCGTGCTAAGTTAGTACTAAATTCCCACTCACACTAGTGATCCTATTCTCGCCAATCTCCAGTGTTTCATTTCCGAGCACGCATCGAATGGCGACGACGGCCAATTCGTTATCGACTTCCTTGCAAGTGCGCAGAACGTTACGGTCTTCCTGAAACATTTATTAATAAATCCTCATGAATGGAATAAAAAAAAGTCATTCATAGCAATTTTGTAATGGAAAGTGAATGGAACTCACCCATTCCTCTCCCTCGTCTCGCTTGTTCTCGCAGGCTCTTCGGCGAGGCGGAGCTGTGCTCATGGCAGTACGCATTGCTTGCGCGCCAAAGCCTCGCGGTCCTTGCTCACAGTGAAGGAATTCGACCACGGTCTATAAAGTAGGGTTGGCTAAACGATACTCTAAACGTGGCAGGTTTAGCTCCCCTTCCATCTCGCCTTCTCTCCAACAGGCACGATCGAACCATCAGTGGGATTCACGCAACCGAGGTCGACGATCACTGGTTGTCCGCCGTGTGGTGCTTCGCGACAAGCCCGAAGCACACCCCTGTCAGTCTGCGAAAAAATGCAATTGCTATAATAATTGTTTAATCAAGAATCGCAGAGGTATACGTAAAGAACCTATGAATGGTGTAGAGTCATTCTATGGCGTATTATCATTCATATCATTTCATTCACTCACTCTGTGCATGTGCTTTCTAACATATTGTTTGTACCTTGAGCCTACTCGGCAAGGACTAGAGTAAACACTCATATCAAAACTACTTACCCACTCATCGCCCTCCTTCTTGCCGTTCATGCATCTGCCGGGCGTAGTGAAGTAGTTGCCGTGGATGCGACTCTTATCCTCTGTCACCTTGATTTGGCAATCCATTAATTAATGAGATGGGGTGGATGATATATCAAATAATAATTTTGCTTGTTCAAAAAAATTGTTTTGATTGAATTGAGAAGCCTGACCTGAGCATCGAAGTCGTCCTTGACTTCGCAACGATAGGTAATGAACTCCTGCAAAGGATTTTCATCAACTTCCACGGTCCTATTATGGGAAATGAACTAAAATTTCTGTCAGAGAGTGGGGACAAAATGTAACTTACGTGTTCCAGATTCTGGCCGACCTCGACCAGCGTCTCTTCGATCTTGCACATTCGCGCGTAGACAATCGGCTTCAGCCCGGTGCGAACGCAGTCTCGAAGGACGCCCTCGCTGACCTGCAACGGAAAATTATGAAGCACTTACTCTTTGAACTTTTCGCTTTCCATCTTATTTGTAGCCCTATCACAGCAACTAACATTTGTTACAAATAGCGCCATATTTTTGCGCTTTGGAGGTTCATTTGTTTGTAAGAAAGTTGGGCGCACCCAAGCATCCACAGTCAGGTCTCCCTCCTCGCACAGTTGGCTGAATGACTTGCGCACGAGCTCCGCGTCCAGGGCGCCGCGCCTCTCGCAACTGTACTGCGTGCCGTTCTGGAAACAAAAACACAACATATTTATCAAACAGCAAGTTGCATGAGGACACGAGGACAAATATTTAGCATCTTGTGCCGAAACTTACGAAGCGAAAAGTATCTCCGACGGCGATTGGGTAGGTTGCGCCGCCAAACTTCGCTCCACAGAATGTTACTTGCAGCAGTAGTTACAGATCCTTACAAAGTCCTTGCCAACCTGAATTATTGTAGCGTTCATACTTTTTGTTGCAACTCGCTTCTGCATATTATTGCATCGTTTTTGAGCTACGTTCTAGTATTTTCGCTTGTTTAGCGCCAGTCAGAGGAGTTACCTACAGCTAGGGGCCACAATGCAGACAGCCGATTTTCCACAATGGGCTCAAAAGTATGTTCCAACCATCCGTCATGGACCCAATAACATCATGCTTTTTACCGTTTGTGGATATCTTGCCTCTGAGCCGCGCTAGAGCCCAAGAAGTACGCGCGCAGCTCACTGGGGAAGAGGAGGGAAAGGCGAGACGAGAGGGAAGGGGGCGGAGCCTAATTTGCGTGTGCCTCTCTCCCTCCCCCGCCCTCTCGCCCGCCTCTCCCCGCGCTTCTTCTAACTAAAAACACAAAATAGGGAGAGATGCTAAAAATCTAATTTTTTCTCTAAAATTCCTAAAATATTCGAATTAGTCAGAAAAATACTGCCAAACAAAACTTTCACACTGCAACCCGTCAAAACGACCTCTTCCCTTCTATTTTATGCAAATTTGATCTAATTAGTGATGCTGTGCACATTTTGGGCAGTGCTCAATCGAAAGGGGATGGTAAAAGCTATCCATCGCGCTATCAAACGTCCCATTTGGTTTAGAATGGATTTTGTGTTTTCCTTTCTCGCTTTTTGGCGAAATCATGTCAGACGAAAGTGGGCGGGGCTTGTGGGGCCTACCTACAGCTTTTCAATTTCAGGCTTTTCTTGCTTTTCAATTTCGCTAATATTTACGGATATTTTTTTCGTAGATCAAGCTCTCACCTCCGCTTCTCCCATTCGAAGTCCATTCGCGCAAGTCTGGACGGGGGTCGTAGATTGCGGAGTTGGCGTGGTCGGATTCTTGACAAAGACTAGTTTCGCCTTGCCGTAGGCCATCTTTTTGCAGGTATACGTGCCGGTGGCCTGGCATAAATTTTTTTCTTCTGACAATTGGACACTGAACGCAATATACCAAGTGGGCTCAGTTACAATATTTTTTAAATAACTGAGATTCCAACGGAAAGAGTGGATTGCTTAGGATTGAAAGGAATATAGGGAATATCAATTACTGACAGTTGTTTTCGCCTTTCCAACAGCGACTTGATCTCCCTCAGGAGTGATGCAACGGAGGGTCACATATCTTACTTCGCGTTTCTTGTAAACGGTTACATTCTTGCACGCTCGGACGAAGTTGCCTTCGACCTGGAAACGCAGGCGGACAGTAGGGGGAGATTCAAAGGTTTCATAATAACATGTTTAGCACAGAGTTAGTAACGGTTGTTGATTTTATACCGATTGGAACCACTCACCACTTCCTTGTTCAAGTTCTTGAGGTCCTTGCAGTCAGGTTTCTTAGCTATCGGTTTCGTCGTAGTGGGCGTCTGCGTAGAAGCATTCGCATCCTCGAATTTGAGCTCTATGTATCCCTCCGAATGATGAACCCGCTCGCAGTGGTACCAGCCAGCGGCCTGAAAACTATTCAGTTTTCATTTCTGGCGTTGATTAAAATGTCCGAAGGTGCTCATTTAGCAAAAACGAGTCACGGTCTCTTTGGACTGCTTCGCACTCGCATCTCGAGCTGGTAAAATAATTTATGAAATGAAGGCTAACCGTTCGCAAGCTGGTGCCGACTTCGATTTCGTCTCTCTCCGGCGTAAAGCAGCGAATGCGCCTATACTCCACGAGGGTCACATTATTGCCAACGCTGTGGTTCGTGCACGCCATCACGTAAGCGCCATCGAACTGAAGTGCAAATTGCGCTTAAACGCAAACATGGTTCACGTTCTTCACGAATGCTGTTTCTCTTGCATGTCGCTAGTATGAAGATTGTGATGCAAATGACGATGAACAAGGCACAAAATGAAACTATGTATCATCGCCACGTACCACTTCCTTGTCCAGGTTCTCGGGCAGTTGACAGTCCGGTTCGATTGGCTCTACGGGAAAACACTTCAAGGCCGCGTTGCTAGCGTGCAGCTTGCGATCCTCACCATCTCGCTGGCACTCGCATCTCATTCCCTTCTGAAATACTCATTTGGGATTGCCCTACTGATTTTAAATGCTTTTTTTTCAAACTTCAACACACTCGCCTTATTGCGCGAGTATTTACACTTGTACACTTGTAGTTGTTTTTTTTTGTTGTGATTCTTTGTGTGATCAATCTCATTTCGTTCTTTAACTATCTAGAATAGGCAGATGGTGGTATTCAGCACGTACCACTTCCGTGTAAATTAATTGCATAAACACTCACGCCCTCAATTCCACCTCCGACCGGGATCTCATAGTCGTCGCTGAAGCAGGCCTTAACGATGACGACGGTCGTGGCGCCGGCATCCAATCGCGGATCGAGGATGCATTTCTTGATGAGCTGACCCTCTTCTTGTACCTAAAAGCATATCAAAGTGAAGTTGTATCTACGTCAAGTACAGCCGATTTTACAGCCGCACGACAACACTAGATGGACTCCACCTATACTACCGGTGTCCTAAGAACTTATTGATTTTATAACACTAAAACACGGCTATCTTATTGGAATTCAGATAGAATTCGTACTCTGGCGAATAAGAGAATCCTATTGATAAATTGTTGTGATGGTTAGTTGAGCACATAAAGTTGAGTACACTCACCCATTCCTCGCCGACCGATCTGCCGTTGTCGCACTTGAGTGCAGTCGGTTGAGGAGTTGTTGATACGGTGCTCGGAGTGAAGACGAGCTTCGCTCGGAAGTAAGTCAGTCTTTGGCACTCGTATACGCCCGACGCCTAAAGTGTTTAGATCAAAAAGCAACACGACCTTTTTCGAACAAGGGATAAAATTTTACTTTCATTACTTACGATTGTTTTATTCTTTCTAACAGCGACCTGATCCCCCTCTGGAGTGATGCAACGAATGATGATGAATTTGATGTCCGAAACCTTGTTTGAAAGTCGAACTTTCTTGCAGGCTTTCACGAATTTGTCTTCGATCTAAAAAAAGTAAAACTGAATTCAGAACACACTCTTCGCGGTACATGCAGCACATAGTTCACTTCGAGATGCGTTCAAACTCCACCACATAGGCTGATAGTCAAGGTATCTCCATAGTGAAGGATACAGAAACATAAAATTTCGAAATGTACTTACCACTTCCCTGTTCAAGTTCTTGGGATCCTTGCAATTAGGCAGAGTCGCCCGGTTCGGCGAGACTGTAGTCGTCGCCGTAGGCTCGACCCATCGCCGGCATACCAGGTCCGCGGAACGCACCTACAGCAGTCAATTCGCATCATTCTCATTTCGTGCCAGTATTTGACGATAATAATGCGCACATATAGCAAAAATAGAAACAATCTGAAATTATGAGAAAGACCTATTTATATACTCAATAAATGATACTGTGTAATTCTCGGCATAGTGACGAATACTGTAGAGTCTTCTTAGTGGAGCAAGTGTGGGCACGAGAGGAAGGCGAAAGTTGATGAAGTTGGCTTTATCATCGGCGAGACGTTTCGTGCAAACAGCACATCATCAGTCAGGAATAACACATGAAAAGAGTGAATGTTAGGACGTGAATGGTAATGACAATCAGACAATAGCGAGCGACAATAGGATGAAAACAGTGAAGAAAACAGTGAAGAGAGCAGGGAGTGAGAGGGGAAGGATAGAGGTGAGAGAGTACGGAAGAGGGAGAGGGCAGAGAGTGAAAGGATGATAGAGTGTGTGAAAAGGAGAGAGTGGAGTGAGAGTGAAGAGGTCAGATGTTCAAAGTTTGAAGGATAATAGGAGCACTTTCCTTAGTCAACTCAACTCTGTTGTTTAGTGCGGGATTCAATTGAGCAATCAACTTTCGCCTTCCTCTCGTGCCCACACTTGCTCCACTAAGAAGACTCTACAGTATTTATATACTGTACCTGTAAACGTCCTTCAAAACCGTCTGATCGGACGCACTCGCACGTAGCCTTGACACCATCGTCAAAGGTCTGCAACTTGGGGATCGATAGATGTGTTAGGTTTGTCATGACATCAGAGGACTTACATGAGGAGCGTCATCACTCAACGACAAACGGTGTGTTTTAATTTAAGTAAGCATGCTTGATCAATTCAAACGCACTTTTTACTAACTTGCGGGAATGATGCTGGTCTAATCGTGAGTTCCTCGGAAGTTCCTGCCCTAGCGCCGCCTTTTTTTTTCATAGGTGCGCCCATGTAGCGCCCACGCCCATGTGAAAAATCTCGTCGGTGGAGTGACACTCACAATGTTGCCCCTCTCTCCGATCGGGATGACGTCTGTTCCGTCTCCCATGCATCCCTTCACCACGACAACGAAGCCCTCGGAATCTTCAAAATCGGTGTTCTTCTCGCACGTTTTCAGCCGATCGTCTTCCTCCTAAACGTTTGCATTTTTTCCGTCACTGTAATTTATCAAAAAACTATTTAAAAAAAGAGATGATTACGATTTTTATACAGTTAGCTTTCGAACTGACCCATTCCTCTCCCGGCATTCTTCCATCGACGCAGGTCGCATTGGCTCCTTCAGTCAGGAGAATCCAGAAAGAGAAGGAGAAGAGGAGAGTCTTCATACTCGAGGTACGAATGACAATCGGAAAAACGGGCGGCTTATATCGAGACATGGGGCTAAAGTGCAATCACAATTTTTCAGAAGAGATTCTCATCGATTTGCGAACACTATTGCTGCTCTGACCGTTGAGGGATAACGCTGAAATAGGGAGCGTCTTGATTCCGGTAGCTCAGTTTTAGAGCACTTGGTTATGAAACCCCGCTGCGGGTGAGAGATGAAGCGTATTGCAAAATGGCAAATCGATAATCATACATTGTGTTTTCAATACTGTTTATTAAATGTGTACAATTCATACACTATTTCACTTACGATCTATTATAGTGAAATTATTTTCCGTTCCACTCGTAGTTGACCTTTGACTACCGTTCGATGGGCGGAGTTAGGAAGAGGCCGGGAGGAGGCAAGTGATCTACCTGCTCTCCTCCGCCCTACCTCTTCCCTTCCTCTCTCTTCGAGACAATCAATACGCTAACCAGCACATTGAGTTTGCTGAGCATTTGAAACCCACGATAGCAACTAATAATTCATGAATAAAAATGTAGGATTTGCTGGTTCTATTGTCTCTAACAAGATTTTTTTTCATTTTTTAAACAATTGAAGATTCGATTGAGTCGAGGTGCTAATCTATTTTTGTGGAGAGGAGATTTTGTATTTCTGCCAAGCAGCCGATCTTTCTTCTGGGGTGGGGAATCTTTTTTTCTTGTAACTTTACTTTTGTAGAAGTTATGTTCTTCTCTTTTATCTAGATGCTTTATTGGTGGGTATACGGTTATTTTTCTGCTATCGAAATTTTTTTTTCTGGATCGAAAATACTGTTTTTTTCTACTGTCACGAAGATGATGATCTACTTTTTTTGGAAATACTTTTTTTTTGCTCTTTTCTGGGGTTCAAACGCTGATTTTTTCTGCCATCGAAAGATGATTCCAATTTTTCTAGATTCAAGAATCCAGTACATTTAGGTTCTGGATTTTTTCTCCTATCTTGGAGATTCTGTTCGCTTTCATTTTATCTTGGAAAAGTTGGCATTTACAAAAAAATAATTTCATGACTTTATCTTCCCTTCTTTGCACAATATAGAAAGAATATACGATAAAGGTGGTCGATTAACAAAATATATTAGTTGGGAATCAGTGAGGGTGATTATGATACGGCCCAGACTCTTCGGTCAGCGTGAATGAGTAATGAATTTGCATCTTTCCGTCCTCGTCTCTCTTGCAGGTGATGTGGTAGTCATCCTGCAATTGATTTCTAAGTTTCAAAGTTAAATCATTTAAAAAAAAATCTTTATTCTCTGACCCGCCGTACTCTCACAAATATGTTGACGATTTCACCTCCTGCAACGTTTCTCCTTCCCGCATCTGCGTATCTTTGAGAGTGACACATCCGATAGTGACTCCGCTCAAGAGATTTTCGTCGGTGACCTTACACTTCTTCAAGAAACGCTCCTTCACCTGTAAATATGAAATTTATATTTTGTTATTTTGGGACCTTTTAGTGATTACTGCTATCCATGTTTAGATATTTGCACATGAATAGGCTGTTAGTTAATGCAAAATATTTAGTCCATACCCAAACTTCTCCTGGCTCATTTGCTCCACATGGGCTCTTCGGATCGTCATCTGCTTTCGCCTTGAAGATTTCCGTTCTGAGATTCGCGTCGCTATCTCCGACGGCCTCGCAATGCACCGATTGGAACGCGTCGTATCCACGCATCGACAGATTCACTTTCTTCGCCTAAAGTAAATGTAAAGACGTCAAGCATTTTCTCTGCTAAGGCGGGCTCTGCCAAGCCAACTCAGTGTTCACTCTTTGTTTGCGTGCACGTGACAGGGGTTTTCGTTTTTCACCACTTCCAACATTAATTATTCCCCCTGGGAATAACAAAAAAGCTTGGATGAACGAAAGGGCGGATATCTATAAAAATAACGAATACAGGAAAAATATTTGCAACTCTTGTGTAGTTCCCTGGAATAACCTTTCAGCTTCACTGGCTTTGTAGGTCTAGAAATTGATTCGACACCGCTGCAGTGAATGAAGATGATGATCCAGTTTCACGTACCTTACTCGAGCCCAATTCCATAAAATATCCATTTTCCATCATGCATCCGAGAGCAACAGTCTTCGGGCGGCCAGCTCTAATGCGGCATGTCTTTAGGATGTTGCGGTCGGTCTGCAAGGTTTGATTGATCAAGTTTTCGGCAAATATATTCTCGATGCTATTTAAATTTTACCAAAAAAAGACAGAGTATCCAAGTAAAAAGTTTAATGAAGGGACGTTAATCCGATTTTAGAACTACTCTACCCATTCGTCGTTGAGCTTGTGGCCACCATCGCACTGAGTAAACTTGTCGTGATTGAGGATCAAAACGGCCTTCGCGTCGTGTTCACCGACCCGCTTGCATTCGACCGAGGCTAGTTCCTTAATATTTTATTTTTTCTTAAGAAAATAACCTCTAAGCTTAGCTTAACTTAGCTTAGCTTAAGAGGAACTAAAACCAGACATACACTAGTCTGGACGACTTGTCCGATCTTGATGGTGTGATTGCCTACGAAGCAATGGGCAGCGACCACAACCATCTTGTCGTCGACGTGCTTGCACGATCGAAGAACGTTCATGTGCTCCTGTTGTTCAATAGATTTAAAAAAAACAACAAAAAAATCAGTAAATGGTTATGCAAAGCCAACTGTCTCTTGAAAATGCAGCAGGAACCATACGAAATATCAAGCAAACTTCACAGAGCCGTGTAAGGTCATGAAACGAATTTATTGTGTTGTGATACTCACCCACTCATCTCCTTCTCGTCTTCCGTTTTCACACTGTTTCGCCACCTGCTCTACGGGCACAAGCTGCTCATTTGAACGGAAGTTCACGCCGTACGCTTCCTTGCTCTCTTCGCAGTAGAACGTGTGTGTGATTTCCTATAAGATTAGTGTTTTTTTTATTATTTTTCGGTTTTTTTAAGCGAGGGAATACGAAAATAATTATATGTTTATTTTTATTAAAAAAGAGTGCAAGAACAGGCTACCGCTGACTCCTCGGGCGCCGGCCGCTTGAACGTCACTTGTGCGCCAACGGGAAGGATCTTTCCATCGGGCAGCTCACATCCTAGATCCACCACGGTTGGACGACCTTTTCTCAAATGGCAAGCTCGTCGAACACCAAAATGGTCCGTCTGGAAAAAGTGAATAAAAAAAGTTGTATCACCAATAAAGAACACAAATGAAAACGAATGTTTCACTCACCCACTCATCTCCCTGCTTCTTTCCGTTCTTGCAAGTGCCGGGAACCGTGAAGTAGTCCGGATGCACTCGGGCTTGCGAGATTGCAAGCACTGCATCGTATTCTCCATGACGCTCGCAAATGAAGGTTTCGAATTCCTGGGACGGCTCATTTCTGCTTTTTTAGCATTATAGCATTATAACTAGGGGCCACAAGCTCCGCCCACTTTGCGTGGACACGATTTCGCCCAAAAGCGAGACGGGGAGGGCACAAGGTTCTTTCTCAACCAAATCGCTCGTTCTCAATTGCTATGGATAGCTACTAGTGTCCTTTATTGATTGATCACTATTCAAAATTTGCCTAATATCACTAAGTAGATCAAAATTGAACTTGAAAGAAGGGAATAGGGTGTTTCTAGGTGTTCCAGTATGCAAATTATGTTTGAATAGCGATTTTCTGGCCAATTCGAATATTTTAGGAATTTTAGAATTTTTTTCAGATTTTTAGCATGCTTCCCCGGCTTGTGCCTTTTGGGCGGGGAGAGGCGAGCGAGAGGGCGGGGGGAGGGAGAGAGACACACGCAAAATAGGCTCCGCCCCTTTCCCTCTCGTCTCGCCTCTCCCTCCTCTTCCCCAGTGCGTTCCGCGCGTACTTCTCGGGCTCTAGCGCGACTCAGAGGCAAGATATCCACAAACGGTAAAAAGCATGATTTTATTGGGTCCACGAGGGATAGTTTGAACACAAATTTCACCTTATTGTGCAGAATCGGCTATCTGAGTTGTGGCCCCTAATTATAACTACAGAATGTTGACACTTTTCAGCACGACAATTAGGGTCGGTAAAATGATTGAATTTACCTCTTCAATACTTTGCCCGACTTCGAGTATTCGCTCATCCTCCAGCACGCACATTCTCGCGTACACCCTGTGCTCGACTCCGGAGCGAACACAGTCGCGCACGACACCCTCGGCGATCTGAAATATGCACAAACTTTTTGTGATTTTTTTCTGCAGTATACAGATATTTCCCTCTTATAACGCTGTAAAAATCAGTGACAAAATTTGAGAAAAGAAAACTTAAAAAAATAAACTGTACCCATGCATCCACGGTCAAGTCGCCCTCCTCGCAGAGTTGGCTGAACGATTTCTTCACAAGAATCAGTCTTGACAAAATTTTCACGCAGCTGAACTGTGTTGCGTTCTGAAATTAAACTAGTTTTAAAATTAACAAACAACCAATTTATCTTTGCAGCTTGCTAGATGGGGAAGGGGCAGAATCTTCATGGTTATCTAAAGAAAAAAAAACTCACCGCTAGGAGTTTCTTGCCAACTCCGATGATCTTATTTCCTTGTTCGGCGATGTAACAACCAACGAAGTCCACTTTGCCGTCCTTGTTGCAGATTCTTACGGTGCCGTCTTTATCCAACTAAACAATTTAATTCTTTTAAAACATGATCTGGCTCCATGATTTTCAAACATTTGGAACAGAGCCGATGCTGCTTTAATAAAGTAATCTATGTTTTCTGGAACAGCGGCAAATTGAATTCTCATGAATGCTGATGCGATAAACGCAATCGCTATGCGATAAGGCGTACCCATTCATCGCCGACTTTCCTTCCGTTTGCGCATTTGTTCACTAATTCCTCCTTCACCGGCCGCAACTCAGCTCCGTGATCCTTGGTCTCGGCGCAAATCAAGTTAAACTCGAACTCGGACTCGAAATCCTTCTGGAAAATATTAGATTACATTAGATTGTTGAAGCTGAATTTGCTCCAGAATAGGGTTGTTAGAGTTCAGAAATCCGAAAAATTCACTCGGGCATTCTTCGAACATCAGCTGCAGGAAATGTGTTCAAATACGAGATTTTATATTTTTTTCGTAACTCCCATACCTAATATTTCTGCATGTATTAGAGACCAGCCGATTGATCGGCTGGGAGGGTCCACCGCTTTGCAGTCCCATTTCGCAAAATAGAAAACGCATGCGACACGTTTGACCTTGTTTACAGACCTGCCTACGTTACTTTCGCAATGGCGAACAAACAAACATAGCACAGCTATATTAAGGAGTATGATAACTGACGTATAGCTTCGTCTCTCCGAGCATAATCCGATCTCCCTTGGGAGTTATACAGCCGTAGGTGACGATGGTTGGTGGGATGTTAGGGGGTCCCATCTGCACGCAGATGTAGACAAACTTGTCGTATGTCTGAATGAGCAAGGACACTTCGAGATTTCTTAAATTCATTAATATATTTCCGTTACTTTGCAAATATACAAGAGATTGTTCCAGAAACGAATATCCGTCGATGTAGGTAGATGTAGATCAAGGCTATTTTTTTAAGAAAATTTTCAGAATAGCAAAAACAAATCGCTGATACTGCCCCCTCCCCCCCAATTCCCAGCTAAGAATAGCAGTTTCACTTACCCATTTATCGCCAAGTTTCCTGCCGTTCCTGCACACTTTTGGCGCATCCGTCGCATGAGGCGGATAGTAGAGTAGTTCGGCCCCGTCACTTCCCTTCTTGGCGCACTTGCGAATGCCGCCCTTGTCCTGAAATCATTTCGATTGCTAACATTGTTTCAAGAATAGACGATCGTTGATGCAGCCTAACCTATATCAGATAAGAAACTCACATCGGGCAGGGTTTCACCGACAACAATCTGATCTCCCTCGGGAGTAATGCATCGGATGACAAGCACTCCGTACCGATCGAGGTTAGGACCGACGTTCACGGCTCCGCAGCCCATCACAAAGTTCCCGACGACCTGAAATGTATTTTTTTTTAATTTTATGTCGACAACTCGACAAGACCCCTGGTATTTAGATGGGAGAAGTTCGAGCTCACCCATTCCTGCTCAGCATTAGGATCGACAAGGTCGCAGTGTTGCTTCTTCGGCGGTTCAGTGACGGGCTCGGAAGCGGCCGTTACAGGCTCCCCTGGTTAAAGGTAAAGGTGTATCCACGTTAATCGATTTTACAGCCGTAAGACAACGCTAGGTGGGACCCACTGCTAAGGCCAGCTGTTAGGTTCAGCGTTTTACCTTTCTCCGTGCACTTGAACTCCGCCGCGGATGCAGGCATGTGCACGTTGTCAATGCCGTCCGTGCGCACGCAACGACACGTTGCGTAGATCCCTTCGCCGCTTTCGCCGTTTTCACCGATGAGCTGAAGAAGATTTCACATCACATCACACTCTATAAGAAAGTCATCGTTATCATAAATATAGGAGAAATTGCGTCGATCCAAAAAATATATGTTTCAAATATCACATCATACTCTAAAAAATCGTTATCATTAAAATAAGAGAAATTGTACCGATCAATCGTGAATCGCTTGTTTCATTTTCTGTTGTTTTGTCCTATTTGATTGATGCGATGTCCCACCACTAGAGTTCGAAATTCGGATAATTGTCTCTTCATTTCACACACCGTCTCGCCTCTCTGGCCGGTGAGAGAGTTTGGGAAATGATGAGACGATTACCCGTATTTCAAACTCTTCCCACCACATATCGCTCCTCTCCAACTTGAAGGGTTTCCTCTCCGACGACGCACGATTTGACGACAACAATGGCTTGCGAGGCGTGGCTTGCCATGTTCTTGTCGATAACACATGTCTTCAGCAGGTGGCCCTCTCGCTGAAAATTAATTGTGATAATTATGAATTGGTATTATTAATATATTATCAGTATGTAGTTCATACAGCAGAAGTCAGCAGAATTCAGAAAATATCTTCAATACTTGAAAAAGCATGAAAAGGTTTGTTTATTATTTATCATTTAGGTTTGTTTATTATATTATTTATTATTATATTATTATTATTTTATTATTTAGGCTTGTTTATTATATTATTTACGAATTATAATCTAAATGATAGTCTAGAATAGTCTAGTCTAGAATAGTCTAGGCTAGAGATAGTCAGAATGTAGAATGAAAATGCATCAGGGGGGGGGGGGGGTACACCTGATTCAGGGATGCTCACCCATTCCTCTTCGAGTTTCTTTCCGTTCAGGCAGATTGGCACCGGAGCGCCCGTCGTCGGCGGATTCTCCGTCGGTTCCGCGCACTTGAACTCCGCAGCCTCCGCAGGCCTGTGCACGTTTGTAATTCCATCGGTGCGAACGCAACGACAAGTAGAGTTGATGGCCTCGTCACCGATGAGCTGAAGAAAAGATTACGAATCAGCACGATATATGATGCCAAAGCATGACACAAATCATCATCAACATCAACGTTTTTGCTACATATAAAGTAAATTGTTGTTGGCCACTTTCATTTTTTCTTGTGCTACACTATATAAAAGACTGATCTATGCTAACGGTACCATTTGTCGCTCTTCTCCCACAGGAATTTGCTCATCCTGGAAAACGCATGCCTTGACTATGACGATGGCTTGCGTAGCGTCGGCGAGCCACCTGTTGTACTCGCAGGCCTTGAGGAGGTTTCCCTCGCGCTGGAATATTGTTATTATTGTAAAATATTATTATAATTGTGTGAACAATACATAAGCAATTCAAGAAGCGATCGCCTAAAGATTTTTCAAAACCAAGTATCTGAATTACATAAAAAGATAACGCAAATGCCCACCCATTCCTCTTCGAGTTTCTTTCCGTTCAGACACATTGGCGAGATTCGCTCAACCTTGGCGAGTCCGTTTTCGGTTGGCAGACAACTGGTCCGCCCAAAATCAATCTGTAATTTTTGAGAGGGTTATTACTGAGATCCGATTAATTTGACTCTAACCTCTCCAATGGTTTCTCCGAACGGAATTCTCGTCCAATCGAAAGGGTATCCGATTTTGGCAAAGCAAGCGTCAACAGTAACGACCGGTTTGCCGCTGGATGACAATTCACATTTCATATCCAAGTCTTCTTGCTCCTGTAAAGAGAATTAATACATAATCAATTTTCGAAATAACAATAACAATAACAACATCAATGATGAGAACTGGAAAAACAAACCCAAATCTCGCCGACAATCTTTCCATTATCGCATCGCCTCGGGCGCGCGGCCTCATTGGGTGGCAGTAGGGCAAGCACCGCCGCAGTTCCATTCACTCTGGCACAGACGTAGACGCTTCCATCGGCCTGTGAACCTTTTTAGTGAATGCTATGTAGACGAGCTGTTCACAGAAATTCATCCCTCTCATCCCTCATCATCCCTCATTGAAGGCACGGATCGAGCAGAAGAGGCTAATGTTCAAAGGCTGTCTAAATAGAGGAAATAGAGAGAAGAGACTGATTCTCCATCCAGGAATTCCCAATTACGACCTTGTTCAAGAATTCCAAAGGTATATGAAATAAGCATTCACCAATGGCTTCTCCTCATTGACAACGATCTTTTCTCCGTCAGGAGTTATGCAGCGAACGACCATGTTCAAGATGTAGCCCTGGAGATAGCCGGCTCGTTCTATTCTCCTTCCTTCGTTTTTCTTGCACGCCCGAACGAATGCTCCCTCGATCTGTAATGGAGAGATGTTGGCAATTTACCTCCCAGTTAGGCCATCGCTTTTGCTTTTACACTAAAATCATACATTTGTAATTGAATCCTGCTGGCCCTAGGGGAAAATTTAAGTGGGTTGCAAGTGGGGGGGGGGGGCGATATTGAACGATCATCAGCGCACTCACTAGGGTTGACGAAACGGAACGAATTCCGGAAAATCCGAACTTTTAACTCAATTATCGTCTCATTCCGGAACGGATTAAAAATAGAACAATGGACATTCCGGAACGAGAACTCGAACAAAGAAAATTCCTTTGTTCGACTCTCGTTCCGGAAAAGTGGAGATAATTGAATTTATTTTTCGGCCGTTCCGAAAGCCGAACGATCAACCCTAGCACTCACCCATTCCCTGTCCAGGTTCTCCTGCAGGTTGCACTTGCGACTCGGCCAGGTCGTCATCGTCGATGCCTCGGTCGTGCTCTCAGGCAGCGGTCGTGGCGTCGCATCGAAATCCAGCTGGATGCACTTCAGCAGCGCCGTGTCGGTAGTGTTCAGATATCTTTGATTGCGCGTGTCCAGGCTATCGCACTTGCACTTCACATCCAATCGCTGGGTTTCGTCGAACTGTAAAATTCCTGTTTGATGATCCTTGAACATTGAAGAGTTAGAGATACGGGTAATCGTCAATTCGTTTCTCACGCTCACTCGAATCTCTGACCGGTGACAGAGAATGTGAAAAAATGAAGAGGCGATTAGCCGCATTTCGAAATCTAGTAAATTGTGAAGGTATTTTCTTCTTCTCACCAGATCTTTTCGCTCCGTGTCTACAGGAATGGTCTCGTTCTGGAAGACGCATGCTTTTGTCTGCACGATGGCTCGCGGGTATTCATTCGTCCACGTGTCAAGAACACACGCCTTGACGAATTTGTCCTCGATCTGAATGATTCAGTTAATGCTCTGGTCGTTCAAGTTCTACAATAGTTATTATAATTATAGTATTATATTATATTATATATTTGTTATATCAAATTATACCTTCTATTATAGTCAATGCGAATAAAGTTCACCCATTCCTCTCCCGCCTGCTTTCCGTTGAGGCAGGCGGGGTCGAATATCTCAGCCTTAGCCAGCCCATCCTCAGTCGGCACGCATTTTAACATCCCAACATCGATCTGAAAATTATCTTATTCAATTACAATAAAGTCAATATTAAAAAACATTAATACATAAGTAACGATGTATGAATTTGTTCATCATCCTTGCCTCTCCAAATGTGACTCCGTAGCGATATTGTGACAATCCAGCTTCGCCTCTGTAATAACAATAAACAACGGTGACAGTCGGTTTGCCGTCGGAGGCGAGAGTGCATTGCAAGTCGACGTCGCCTTGTTCCTGAATAAATAAATTATACCAACGTTCAAAAAATAGTACCGTAATAAAAAAGGTACGTGAAGACAAACCCAAGTCTCGTTGATCCTTCTGCCATTCGCGCACTTTCTTGGTCGAACAGCCTCTTCGGGGGAAAGCAGGACCAGCTTTGCCTCAGAATCACTTACTCGCACGCAATCGTAGACGCTACCGTTAGCCTGCAAGGAAATGACATTTATTATCTGAGATCAGAAAAGGAAACATCATCGCTCGAAAAATCCGTAACTTTATCATCCGAAACAACCGTGTGCAAATTCATTTTTTCTGTCAGTTTCTTTCTTGTTGTACTCATTGTACCTAGTATCCAACCAGGACAATTTTGCCCCCCCTTTCATAGATAAAATTCCCGAACTAGTATTGCTCGCCCATTTCAACGATAGGCCTACCAGCTTCTTTTCCTCCTTGTCCACAACAATTTGGTATCCCTCAGGAGTGATGCAGCGGTAGACAATCTGCCGAATGTCCTTGGGCGGAGACGTCGTGTCGTTGTTCTCTAACTGGTGTATGTAGAGGTCCGCCCGGCTCGGGGGGAATTCCTTGCAAGCCTCCACGAAGTCCCCATCGATCTGCAAGTTTTAATATGAGAATTCGAAATACGGGTAATCGTCTCTTCATTTCACGTGCTCTCTCGTCTCTCTGACCGGTGAGTGAGCACGTGAAATGAAGAGACGATTGCCCGTATTTCGAACTCAATTTGATAGTGAAACGTTGTAATTATACAATCGTTTTATCCACCATGAGTGGGTATCTTCATAATGGACATAACCTTTGATCGACTACGACGAAGTTTGATTTGTGTTTTGTTGTGTTTAACATTGTGAATTTAAATGAAGCACCTACCCATTCCTTGTCAATATTCGCCTCGTCGTGGCAAAAAGTATTAGGACTGCCCGTTGTGGGCTCCGGGGCGCTCGTCGTTCGCACTTTTAGAGGCCCACTGCCCATACACACTAGCGTAGCTGCTTGCGCGGGAATCCTTTCCCCGGACCTCCGAGGAATGTTGTCGTTAATCTGGCACTCGCATCGCTTGTGCATGCTCTGGAAGAAAGATAATTAAAGTTGAAGTATCCACGATCCTCTCAAATACAATGATGCTATTACAATCAAATACAATGATGGACAATGAAAATAGCGCTCACGATTTGAGCCACCTCTCCTATCGGAATTTGCACATCATTGACGATGCAGGCCTTGAAGGAAATGACGGCCTCGATTCCGTCCAAGGTGAGTCCGTCGCCCTCACAGGCCTTGACGAAGCCGTCTTCCTCCTGAGATGCATCTCGATTAGTTTCTGATCTTCCATAACAATTTAGTGATAATTTGAAGATGGAAGATAAGCTAATAACATTTTCTTGAACATTTCCTTCCACAGCATTCTGACCCCCATTGTTCTCTCCAGAAAAGGGTGAACAAGGGGATTAACTTTTGAATTTTCCCGCAACACCGTAATTGGACTGCAAAAATTCAAAATGAGCGGGGAGAGCGGCCGCTCCCTCCGCCCAGGCCTTGTAGTTCGATTCATGCAAAATGCGCTAGTACATATGTAAAGATCTCCCCCTTCTCTGTCGGAGAAGAATGCTGTGCTTCTATCTGTTGCATTACTATCGCGCCTTTATTGATTCAATTCAATTTTTTCAATTCAATATTTATTCCGTCAGGTTAATGTACATGGAATTGCGATAGAGTTGTTTGCTAGAGACGGATGTACGTCGACGTTGTCGAATCGGTTCTTGCGGCAGCAAGGGTAGGGGAATTCGGGGGGGGGGGGTAGAGATCAAAGATCAAGCCAAGATTTAATTATAGATACCGGGAAAAATGAAGAAGGTTGGGACGCAATAAATAGACGGAATGAGTCACTTCTAGATGATACAGTGGTGGAGGGCAATGAGTTCCAGAGACTGATAGTGCGCGATGCAACTGTGGTATGGGAATTGGGAGGTAAAAATGGAAGGGAAATTCGTAGGTTGTGCGAATTACGAAGAGGACGAGAGAGAGGGGAAAGGCAAAGAAGGGATGAGGTGTCAAGTAGGGTTCTATTGTGCATAATGGAGTGAACAAACGACAGGTCGATCATGATTCTACGGTTCTCTAGCGTCATAAAGTTCAGGTCAATCAATCGCTGGCGATACGGTACATGGGGGAGATTACATCTAGTATAGAGTCTTCGCGTGAAATCACGCTGGACTTTTTCAACACTTCTAGTCAATTCAACACTATGCACGGGGTTCCAAATGATAGAGCCATATTCTAAATGGGGTAGGATGAATGTTGTGAAGGACTTCGTATAGACAAGAGTAGACGTGCTACGAAAGGATTTGAACAGTAAGTTAGTTATAGATCGGGCCTTCGAGATTACCTTGTTAATGTGGTCAGAGAAAGTTAACGAAGGAGAAAAAAGCACACCTAGATCTTTGACAAACATCTTCTTATCGGGAGGGGGGACAAGAGGGATACTGTTAATGTGATACTGTTTACGGGGATTGTTACTACCGTAATACATAACTGTACATTTGGTCTCGGATAAGCCAAGATTCCATTGTGAGGACCAGGAAGAGACAACGTTTAGAGCACTTTGAAGGTCATCAGAGTGAATGGGACTCTCAGCAAATAGTTTAAGGTCATCGGCATATACAGAATATCTAACGGTTTTAGGGAATTTAGAGGAAACATCATTGATGAAGAGAATGAATAAGAGCGGGCCTAAGCAAGAGCCTTGAGGAACTCCTGAGATCATTGGGGAAGGAGGGGAGAACGATGAGTCAATGAAAACAGACTGGGTTCTATTTGACAAGTAAGATCGGAACCAGGAAACAAGGTGATCAGAGAGGCCTAAATCAGATAATTTGTGCAGCAACAACCTGTGGTCAATAGAATCAAAAGCTTTCTTAAAATCAATGTAAACTGTGTCAAAGGCAGACTTTCTTTGCGCGATGCGCAGGTAATGCGAGTATGTTTCGGCTAGGTTGGAAGAGGTGGATCTAGAGTTTCTGAAACCAAACTGCTGCGGGTCAAAAAGATTGTTGCTGTCCAAAAATGATGTAATCTCTCTGATCAGAATCTTCTCTAATACTTTACAAGTCGGGGAAGTGAGGGAAATGGGACGGAAATCTGATACTGAGTTGCTAGATTTCTTAGGGATGGGTTTGACAAGGGCCTGTCTCCAGAGTGATGGGACTTGGGAGGTGAGGAGTGACTTGTTGAAAATAATAACGAGAGGAGAAACAATGGTGAATTTACATTTAGAGAGAACAAGGCTGGGGATTCGGTCAGGGGAAACATTGATCTTCGGTGAGAGGGTACGAAGAGCACACAAAATATCTGTTTGTGAGATAACGGGAAGATCAAAGATCAAGTTAGGTGATGGGAGGGGGAGTGGGGATTTCTGGGGCACAGAAAAAGCAGAAGAGAAGAATGAGGAAAACGCAAGACATTTCTCGTTATCAGTGAGAAGAATGTTACCAGAAGAGTCAATTAAGCCAGAGGGAGTGGACTTAGGAACTTTGAGTCTATCGTTACAAAGGCTATAGAATGATTTTGGATTGGCGGAAGAGACAATACGATTTTCTAATGAGCAATGGAATTTGTAAAGAGCTTTCTGGAAACGCTTAGACATCATCATACAAGAAATACTATTTGGGGCAACTCTAGTCAAAGATTTACATTTACCATAAAGAATTTTCAAGGATCGTGGGTATCTAGAGTGGGGAGTGGTCTTAGACAACGGAACGAACTGATCTAGCAGAGAAGTTAAAGATTGAGTTACAGTTAAAGATTGAGTGATGCTCGCCGCAACTGACCCAAGTCTCGCCCAGCTTCTTCCCGTTGTTGCACAGGGCCGGAGTGATGGTGACAGAGCTCTTGAGTTCAATCGAATCGCCGACAGCCTTGCACTCGGTTTTGGAGGAGAAGTGAGTTTGCGCAGCGTCGAAGTACTAAAACATATTTCCTCATGAGCTTGTTCCAAATCATTTTCCAGTAGTGTCAGTAGTAGTACAAACGTACAATAGCTTATAAAACATTCAGTACTATTAGCAAAAAAAAGAATCGCTCGCCTTTTCCTCTCTCGTAGCTCCGAGCGGAACGAAAGTGCCATTGGGCGTGCGGCAGGCTATCACTTCCATGTGTAGCTTGTCAGGGTGGCAACGACGAACGAAACCGTCCTCATTCTGATATTTAATTTTAAAAAAATAATATTTCGAAGATAAAAAATTACTGTTTGCATGTTCGGAATCCACAGCATCGTGCCCTCGGCACACAAACCGGGCACTTTGGCGGCATCAACCCTTGCGTTCTCCTAGAAAGTGGTGCGAGGTTGTCGTGTCACAAGTGGGATATATCTACACTCCGATTCCGATAATTTCAAGAACTTACTCTGACAGCGGAGTGTTCAATTCTAATGCCGGATTCTCCATCAGCGTCGCAATTGTAGACGTGTTTCACGCCATCGATTGTCTATAACGAATATGACAGACCATCTATCGCAACCTTTTTTTCGCGTATCAATTGAGATAAATCGGAATACCTCTTCCAAGCCCCCATAAGCAGGAATGGTTTTGCGCTGCTCCGGCATGTGACACGCATGAATATTCAGCTCACCGCGATTCCCATCACACTTGTTAGTACGGTAGATCGATACGTTCTGAAAATGTGAAATGTTTTGTAGTTGTCTAGTTCCCCATGGTAAGGTACACCGATAAAGCAATTAAAGATAGGTAAACAAAAAAATCAGAGCGCATAATCTTTTAGATACAGAAACTCACGACTAGGGCGAATGGCTTCACGCCTCCAGGGCAGTCCGTAAAATCAACATCCGCGTGAACAACATAGGGAAGGAGGACAGGGAGAAGAAGAGGGAGAATCTTCATACTAGATGTATGAATGGCAATCGCCCGATGGCAGCGCCTTTTATTCAGACATCGAATGAAAGTGTCATTAATGTACCTGTCAGAGTGGAGAATCCGTTTCTTCTTTCATCGTGCTCTCTCATTGGCCAGAATGACGAAAGATAAAGCGAAATGAAGATACAATTTCTTCTTTCTACCCTAATCATGAATGTTTAAGGGCACTTGATGATGGTATCCGCAAAACGTTTGGGATAAGAAAGAATTTACAAAAAGAAGAACCAATCGATAATCTTTTTTTCGTATTCAAGCCTTACAAGCGCTTAATTTTAGAGCTCATCATCGTGATGTCAGCGTATTGTTATAGTGAGCGTATCAAGTGATCTACTGTGAATAGCACCAACAGTACTTCGTTCATTTTTTTTGAAATCAAGCCTTATCTAGGATTTAGTTGGTTAGATAGGAGATCTTGCGTTGTGAAACCTTGACGCCATCGACTAAGTGCGACGGGTTGACAATTAATTGCTCATTCTTGACTTCATCTGACTCTTTGGCATTTCCCATTTTTCATTATTCTTGACATTCATTAAATTCTCTTTCTCATTTCTCATAATTCATTTCTCATAATTCCTCTCCATCGTCACTCAGTTCTAAGATGCCTATCTCCTCTTTCAGTTGTTTTCAATGTTTTTCAGGCCTCTTTTTTCAGGTCTATGTCATTGTTGTTACAGCGCTTGAACCAATAACGCTTGCGTTGTCACACACTTTTTTTGCATTTTCAATATGCTGGTGATGTTTTGTTAATCACTTTTCTCTATTGTAAGTTAATGTGCTCTGATGTGACATTTTGTCGAAAATAATATTTCATGACTTTATCTGCACTTCTTTACACAATACACAAAGAATAAGCGATAAACGTGGTCGACTATTATGGTATGCATGCTACAATTATCAATAAAATGATTAATGAGAATGATTGTGATATGGCTCTGCTTCTTCCGTGAAAGTGAATGCATAGTGAATCCCGAGTGTTCCATCTTCATTTCTATTGCAGGTGATGTGATAGTCATCCTGAGATATGTATCAATACCATGTGATTCAGATAAGTTCAAAATCCTCAAAGATACAAGATCGAACGAGAACACATAGATCTTTCTATTTGAGTCCGAATGTTCTCATCAGAGCTAATGTCTACTAGGGTTGATCGTTCGGCTTTCGGAACGGCCGAAAAATAAATTCAATTATCTCCACTTTTCCGGAACGAGAGTCGAACAAAGGAATTTTCTTTGTTCGAGTCGGCTCTCGTTCCGGAATGGCTATTGTTCGTTTTAATCCGTTCCGGAATGAGACGATAATTGTAATTAAAAGTTCGGATTTTCCGAATTTCGTTCCGTTTCGTCAACCCTAGTGTCTACTAACCTCATCCACTGCCTCTCCCTCCAGCACATGGGTGTCCTTGAGAGTAACGCATCCGATTGTAACAGCGCTGAGAAGATTGCCGTCGATGACCTTGCACTTCTTGAGGAAGCGATTCTTTGCCTGAAAAGATTCCTCTAGAATGTTCACCAAAACGAAGGCAAGAAAGCGAAGCCGGATTCACTTACCCAAACATCTCTATATTTGTGCTCCCCACATGGGTTCTTCTCATCATGTTGATCGGGAGTGCGTTCAAGCTCGCCAACCACCTCCACCGTACCGTGATTACTGGGCAAGCACGTGATCTTGGTGAGGGTTTCGTAACCGGGTTGAGTGTCGTGAATAACCTAAATTTAATCTTCTATACTTTCATTAATCGGCCTTCCTCTCTCATTTCGCACAGCCTTCGCTAGTCAACGAAACCGAGATAAAAAAAAACCCCAGATCAATATGTCATAAATAAATTCTTAATAAGTTCATTTGAATATTCTGAATCTACTCTTTGAAAATCAATGAGCAGTGTCAACTCACCTCTGTCTCCCTGAGACCGAGCACTCTTCCATCGTCAAGGACACATCCGAGGGTGACGATCTTTGCGAGATTATCTCGAATGCGACAGCTCTTGCGAGCCTTCCTTTCAGTCTGAAAAAGTGTCCATCAAGTAAAATTAACGAGACACCCAACTACATCCATAGGCGTTAATCGCGCTGATCGGGACTACTAATTGTGTAAGGTACATCACGTACCCATTCCTCATTCAGCCTCTTGCCATTCTCGCACTCCAGATTGTGAATGGAAGTATCGATGACGGTGACCGCATCGTGCTCACCCACTCGCGCGCACTCGAGAGTCGAGAGGTCCTGGAAATATAGGAAAGTAAAGGCCGTGGGAACCACCGAGCATCTGCTTGTGAGTACACTTCAACTAAAATGTTCATTTTATCATGTTGGTCGCTACTTTTATGGTAGGCTACTGCTCCGAAAACGTCTTTGATTGAGATAATCAAGATTGTGGAAAAACTCACGCTAATCTTCTTCAGCTCGCCAATCTCCATCGTTTCATTGCCGAAGACGCAGTAGAGGGCGACCGCGGCCATCTTGTCCTCGACCTCCCGGCACGTGCGCAGGACGTTCTGGTGCTCCTGGAAATGATATTGCCTATGTTGCAACATCGTAATTCCTGTAGTTCGTTTTTTCCTCAATGTTTATTTACGTTAAATTGCGTTAAATTGATAAACTATTATAATTATTATTGAAGAAGCCATTTATTGATCTTCAAAACGAATAAGAACATGTATTCTTCCGATCACTCAAGCATTTTCTTTGGACTTTGTGAACCAATACCAAATAGCTTTAGAAGAGAAGAAAGGTAGAGAAGCTATGACTCACCCACTCCTCTCCCTCTCTTCTCCCGTTCTCGCACACTCTAATCATCTCAACAGAGTGGTACACCTCCGCGCCCCATCCCTGTCGACCTTTGTCGCAGAAGAGCGTGTGATTGATAACCTGCATCGAATATTTGAGCTTCTAGGATTGTTCGATCCCATCAGAAAAAAGCTTGAAAATTATCCCTTATGCGCCAATGCATTAACTTCATAGCTGAACATACCATGGAAGGATCGCTCTTATCCTGCCACGTCGTCTGCGTGCCGACATCGATATTCTTATCATCGTCAACCACACAGCCGAGATCGACGATGACCGAGTTGAGATTTCTGGCGCGACAGGCGCGACGGACTCCCCGCTCAGTCTGTAATTATTCTGTGAATTTTATTGTATGTGTAAAATATAAAAATCAAAACCGTGGGTTCGTCGTATCCAACGGACTACATCACTCGTTGTTCTGTTGTTTACACCGCCTTCCAATTTCAGGAAGATGAATAAAAAAATACTAACCCACTCCTCTCCCTCCCTCTTCCCGTTCGCACAGGCGCCGTCCACGTCGAAGAAGTCGGGATGGAAGCGGCTCTCGTCTTCATCGATTTTAGCATCGAACTCGCCCACCCGGATACACTTCCATGTCATGAACTCCTGCAATTGCGTTTTTTTTAATCATTTGTATTGCATCGATGGCAATGTGCATCAACATTTCATCATTTAACCATCACCGGACACCGTCGAATGTGTAATCAGTGCGAGGCAGTTATATTTCAAACTCACATCCACAATCTCCTCTCCCACGCCGATCATTCTCATGTCGTCCAGAATGCAAAACCTCGCGTGAACGATAGATTTCTTCCCAGAGACGTGCTCGCAATCTCGGAGAACGCCGTCGGAGGAGACCTGACATGAGAGTTATTAGAGATTTTGTCCTCCCATGCAATGTGGCACTTAATGTCGCTGAAAAGTAGAGAGCATTTAAACTGCTCGGTGTCCAACGGTTATGTGAGTACACACATCATCATATCCTACCGACGAGATGGGGCAACGTATAGCCAAGTGTCGTACCCATGCTTCGACCGTCGTGTCACCCTCCACACAGAGTTGACTGAATGACTTGGTGACCAATTTCGCGTCGGACTTTCCGTTTTTCTCACAGCGGTATTGCGTGTCCTCCTGCAAGTTTGATCTTTTATTTTTGTTCTATCTTCGGAAAGTTTGTAGGAAGTAGATAAGCCGTAGACGTATTCGAAGTGAAAGAGTCGAAGAACATTGAAGATGTAATTATAAACTCACATCTCGAGTGCTCTCACCGACGCTCAGTTCCTTGCCGCCTCTTGCAATGCATCCTTTCGCGATCAACTTCAGATTCTTATCGCACTCCCTGATCACGCCATCGTCGCTCATCTGAATATATGGATCTTGTTATCACTGAACCTCATCTGAAGTCATTCCCTTTTCTACCTACAATCATCAATTGTGGATAGAAGATTGATTTCGATGAATTAAAATCAAACATGTTTTGTGTGAAAGATTAGAGAAACGGCTAGGAAGAGACTAGATAATAAAAACTTCCTAAAGATATGCGGCTGGATGTTTCGGTCCATTGGGTCGTAGACACCCAACCGCCTCACGAAGGGTTTGCAATGCTTGATGTAAGCAACAAGAAGATATCATTTGTACGAGAATAAAAAGAAGAACTCATAATCATGTCACTCACCTTAGTCTCCCCAGTCGCCTGACCATTGTCACAAACAAGATCAGTCTTGTTGATCTTCACCAACTCGGCACCGTATCGTCCCTTCCTCACGCATTTATCGCGGCTGCCGTCGGCCTTAATACATTTTTTTTTAAATATGATCAATATGCCACTATCGTCCGCTCCTTCTATTTCGTGCTGACAATTTAATAAGCTTTCAACGTAAAAGGGTTACTATACATTCCGATTGCTGAACATAACGCATGTTGGGTGTTGCTTATAGATAAGACCGACTGCTACACTTACGGTAGTGATCCAGCTTCCCACTTCGATTTCCAGATCGTGAAGAATGCAACGAACGACAATCTCTTCGTATCTCTTTCCTTTTCTGTTGATTATATTTATACTGTCGATTCTGTCATTTCCCTTGTCGCCCTTGTTGGCCGGTCGCCTGAGCGTTGTGAACGACTTGCAGAGGTACACGAAACTGTTTCTGATCTGGAATTCTTTTTGATTTCGTCTATCATCATAACTTTGATGACCAGCGGTATACCCAAACTGACCCTTTTTTTTCCCAGCGTGTTCTTATTGCACCATTTTGGTTCTCTCGGTTTGCGAGTAGTGCGTGGTGTGATCGTCGTCTGCAAATATCCGGTTTCGAAGCCAAAAGGGACGTGCAATGATTTGGAATTTTTTCCCGCATGGTTTCCGCGAATAGTTAAGTCCTTTCATTGTCACCCGGATACCTTTTGAGTCGGACTCTGAGATGTAGTAGTAGTGTCCATAATCGGATAGCACTCGCCGTGCGCATGCTCCACGTGATGCTTGTTCAACAATCCGCGCTCGTCCCTTTCGATAACGCAATGACACTTCGCCGTTTCTCCCATGCTTCCGAGGAACTGAAATAATGAGGTTTGCGAAAGTTACGGGTAGTGCAAAAGGCGGATTCATTAAACGGGTTCACTCATCCAGTCGATTATCTTGCGATATAGTCTACTGCTTTCACACATTTCCAAATTGAGAAGAGAAACTGATAGTACCAGCCGCGGCAAATATTTCGATTTCTACTGGCGACTAGAGATGAGAAAGGAAGAGCAAAAGGAAGAGGGGTGAGAGAGATGAACTCTTATGGAGAGCGAATTCTTATGGAAGAGTTATGGAAGAGTGGCCATTCTGTCTCACTCTTCCATAAGCGCTCGGTGTGATTTGCATCAATTCGAAACTCTTTTTTTTCCTTTCCCAGCCCTACTGGCGACTCACCACTGGCTGTTTCTCGCCGACAGGCACACGTGTGCCCTCGATGTCGCAGAACTTGACCACGATTATTGCCTGTCCTGCCTCAACACCCTTGCCGAATTCGCACTTCTTGATGGTATCGCGGTCTGCCTGAAGTTGTTTGATCTGATCCATTCTTGCACTTCTATCGGTTTATCAACATTTCAAAGTTAAATTTAGAAACGGTGATGATTCCAAAGCGAGTTACTCACCCATTCCTCATTGATCTTTTTCCCGTTCTTGCAGAAGATCGGCTCGATGCCAGCAGGAAGTTCCGCGATAGCAGCTCCAGTTCGGCCTTTTCTTATGCATTCATGTTGATATCCGTCTTTCTGGGAAGAAGAACGTTGTCTGTGATTGAAAGTTTAATCTACGTAAACTTCTTGGGGCACTCAATTCGCTACACTTAATCGAAATAGTTGTTTTTTGTTTGTTTCTAGTCTTGTATACATCAAAATCTCACCTCATCGAACGATTCTCCGACAGGGATCTCGACGCCCTCCCGAATGATGCAGCGAACGGCAATCGCTTCCAGGACCTTGCGTATTGGGCCGCTGCCTTGACCGCCCTCCGTAATCGCCTTGCACGCCCACACGATGCTGCCTTCGACCTGGTGATGGTTTGATGGGTATAGCTCGAGAAATTCACCGTCGTCTCATTCTCTCGCGCGATCGATTGACGAGAGAGTGTGTCAAATGCAGAGATCGATTGTTGTGCACTTGTTCTCTCCATCTTCCACAGTTATCAGAGTCGAAATATGAAAAAAATACGGTGCAAATGCGCAGTTTGTCCACGTCGCAATATTGCTACGGTCTTATGTTATTGTTAAGGTTAGTGCTGGATGCATCAATAGTGAACATTGTTTTTTTCGCTTACCCATTCTTTGTCCACGTCCTCGGCTCCATCGCAACGGTTGGCCGTGGGCTGGACGGTAGAGCGATCCACATTCCCCCTACTTCCAGGAGCAAGATATTGTATCTCTGCTCCGGTTTCGCCTTTCCTTGCGCAGACCCATTGAGCACCGCTTGGCTGAAAAAGAGGTGTCTACTATGACGGCTGTTGCTCATCCTAATATCTTGTCAATCCATCACAAACAATTCTACTCCAAACACTCAGTTCATGTTAAAGGGTCAAAGGAAATACAGAAATCGGACCTCGTTAAACGTAATCGGACCTTCAAGTCGAAGGAAGCACAAAAATCGCACCTCGTTGAATGATTTGCCGACTGGAATCTCAAGGCCCTCCCGAATGATGCATCGGACGACAACTTCGATGAGTTCGGAGAGAGGCAGCAGTGAGGCATCGCCGTTGGCGTCCTTGCACGCCATTACCATGGACCCGTACTCGTTGATCTGGTCATGGTTGATCGTGAAAATGCCACTTGAGCAAGTTTTTGTCCTCAAAACAAAGCAATTTTAAATTCGTCAAGGGACCACGCTTGGTGTACTGGTAAGGCCGGTAATAATGCAATGACATTGTTTTTGATGCACGAGAAACAGCTTGAACGAGGCCAAATGCTATACGATTTTGTAAAGATACGCTGTTGAGAGTATCGGTGCAGGTCCAGATATTGAAAGTTAATAAGGATACTAAGTGCTCACCCATTCCTTGTTCAGGTCCGCGGCACTGGTGCAATGTCCGGCTGGCTCAGTCGCGTTGGAGATCTCGGCATCCTCTGGCTTCTCATCTTGAGGTGGATAGCAGATGGCTTGCGCCTCTTCGACTTGATACTTGCTCAGCTTTCCCTTCTCGTCCACGCAATGGCACGTGTAGGTTTTGCCCTTGAGTTTGAGAAACTGGAAAAGGGTTATAAACATTCGCAAGTGGGCCGAAAAAGAGTATTTGAAGTCAAAGTCAACTTTTTACCACGGTACTTGGAACAATCTCCGCCGCTAACATTCCGTACTGGTATGCTACTCACCACTTCCTTTGTCTCCCCGACCGGCACCAGTTCGTCCCCGGCAATGCACTCCTTAACGACGGCAATGGCTCGTACAGCGTCCTGTACGCCATCGTCGTATATGCACTTCTTGATCGTGTTACCGTCTTTCTGAAACGATACAATTATGTGTATTTTGCTTGCGCCTTGATTCTACTTTGAAGAAACTATTCTGAAACGATAGAGATTTCGAAAATTCTTAGTATACATTCATGTATCAATTCCGTATTTGGGCAAGCAACAAGAGGTGCATTTCGATTTCGTGAGTCGGATAGAGATTGAATTTCGAAAATGACGTCCGAACTTACCCATTCCTCCCCGATCTTTCGTCCGTTGAGACAGATTGGATCGATGTGTTCATGCTTGGCTAGGCCATCCTCAGTCGGCACGCATCGATCCTGTCCGAATTCTGGCTGGAATTTACGAATATTAGTCTGAATTGGGCAAATTATATTTCATCCTGTGTTGAAGGGAAACCCCCCTGCCAGTGACTATTTTTTTGCATTTGACTATGACCATGGATTGAGACTCGATAAACCAACCAAAAAATCAGCTTTTTAATGTGGTTTAACGAGAAGAAAAAATATATCAATATTTTGTTCACCTTTCCAGAGGTTTCTCCGACTGGGATTCGCCTTCTGAAGTGCCATAATGGATCGAACGTAATGCACGCTACTGCTGCAATTTTCGTTTTGCCAGATTCGAGTACGCAAGTCAGTTCGCGAATCGAGACAGCGAAATATGGATCATGTTCCTCCTCCTAAAAATCATGTTTCAGTGACTTCAATGAACATGGAATTGCAGCTTACCCATACATCCCCAATTCTCTTTCCATTATCACACTTTCTCGGGAGCGCCGCCTCTGCTGGCGTTAGCAGAACGAGCTTTGCCTCAGTCTTGTTTACTTTAACGCAATCGTAGACGCTGCCGTTATCCTGTAACATCATTACTTCCTGAGATGTTTGCGTTCAGTTCAGCAGAGGAACCTGCACCGAACTAGTGCGTCCTGTAGACTACCGCATTTAAGTATTATAGATAGGTCTTGCTGTAGAAAAAAAATAGAAGTACTGACAAGCTGTTTCTCCTCTTCAACAACGATTCGATCACCGTCGGGAGTAATGCAGCGGTAGGATACGACACCGAACACCGGCCCCCTGCCAATCGTGTTCGACATCATCTTCGGCTCCTCAGCGGCTTCAACTTGCTTGCAGGCCTTCACAAATGCGCCTTCGTCCTGAATTTTCGAATTGGGACGTATTTGCCAAAGTATTACACATCTAACCCATTCTTTGTCAATGTTCTCGTAGTTTGAGCAGTCGGGACGCTCCGGGATCGCAGAAACTGTCATCGTCTCCGGCGTGGTCGTGTCGGCAACGGGCACAAGCTCAGCCTTGCCATCAGCAGTGGGAGCGCACTTCATCACGCTATTGCCCTGCAATTACCGTTTCATTTTGTCGTAAGTGATGCCTTCCTCCAATTTGTGACCACTAGTTTAATGTCAGCAGCACGCACTACTCGTCCGGTCATGCCGAGCGGAATCCGTCCGATTCTGTTGCTCGGCTTCACGCATCCCACAACGGTCAATTTCTCGCGGCCTCTGTAGTCCACTTCGCATTCGTAGATGAGCTGTTCCCTGCGCTGAAATGAGCTCAATAAATCATTTTGACATTTTAATAGTTAAAACTATTAATGATTACGCTGCATACTTACAATCTCTTCTCCGTTTCTGGTTCCATCTGAGCACCTGGGCAGCTCCCGATGTGGGTACTTTTTCTGTTCCTGACCAGGGACTGCCTAAATTATGATGTTCTTAGTTTAGGTCGATAATCAGTTTTTTGTTTCTTTTTTTTTGTTCTAAATGTTGTTTACTTACAACGTCCGAGAGCTGTTCGATCTCCAGCTTCACTCCCCCCTCGATTCGCATGCAAAGCGAATTGTATACTTCGCTTTTCTGAATTGTTTTTTTTATATTTTTCATTAAAATTATCATTACGATAAAAGTTAAGACTTAAGTAGAACTCACTCCTTCCGTAACATTTTCGCCAATTCGGAGGAAATTTCCATAATGTGAGACGCATCCAATGATATTGCTACGGAACCGTCTGCCTACCATGAAGCAGTCATGAACGAGGTTTTCGTGGACCTGCAGAGAAACAAGTTTACCTAGCCGGCTTTCCTCGTGCATCCAGCGCTACACAAAAAACAGTACACCAGATTCAACAGATTAAAAAATATCAACACAAATCTTCGCTAAATGCGCTTACCGCCTCCTCTCCAGGCTTGATAATCGTCTTATTCTCCTTCATCTCAATGACGCAACCGTCAACGCCCGCCAGCTCTTTGTCGAGGTCAGCCTGCAGAAAATGATTGCAATCAGTTCAGCAACGTCGTCTGATATTTTCATCATTTGGATTTTTCATCATTTGGAGATGCGTGAAGAGAAATGTTTTTTTGCAAATTTGTCTTTAGCTATCGTACCGGAGGCGTAATCGTGACATTGCTGGTGAGTGTGACGAAATTATCGAAGACTTCGCACTTTGTTTCAACGAAGAACTGCCCGTTATTCTCATCGTAGTACTGTAATGCATAATTTTATCTCCAAGATGAAAGGAATTGTACAACTTCTTATAGTTGCGCAGACAGACATTTTGGTGCGAATCGGTTTTGGTGGGGGAATGTAAGTCAACAAAAAACGTTTGCGCGTGTTCGCGCTTGAACACATGTTCATTGACAAAACAGTGTAAAAGAAGTTGTTGTTATTGTGCTAGATATCACTCGCCTCTTCCGTGCTCTCCGATTCCAGGGGCACGAAGCTTCCATTGTGCGAGCGACATGCGATGACCTCCATTTGGAACGTATCTGGGTTGCAGCGACGCACAAAGTAGTCCTCCTCCTTAATCAACTCTGGTAAATTCTTGCGACGATTCGCAATGAGAGACCCACAGCATTCTTCTCCGACAGAGAAGGGGGAGATCTTTGCATATGTACTTGCGCACTTTGCATGAATCGAACTACAAGGCCTGGGCGGAGGGAGCAGTCGCTCTCCCCGCTCATTTTGAATTTTTGCAGTCCGATTACGGTGTGGCGGGAAAATTCAAAAGTTAATCCCCTTGTTCACCCTTTTCTGGAGAGAACAAAGGGGGTCAGAATGCTGTGGACCAGACCTAACAATAACGGCAATTTTTTCTTATTTTTTCACTGTGAAGTTTTTAAAATCTTACTGAATGATGACAAATCCGCTCAGTTTAACCAGGAAGAAATAATTAGCTCCGTTCTTACAATCTGCATTTCCGGAATCCACTGCTTGGTGCCTTCAGTACAGTATCCCGGATTCTCTACAGCATCGTTGCTCGTTTTCCGCTGAATTTCGAAATTTCAACTTTTCAACAGTCTGTGCAAAAATTTTCAACAGTCTGTGCAAAATCAGGGTGTTTGAAAAATCCAATGCTCCCTAGTTGGTTATAAAGACGAGAGACCATCGGTAGTTCGGAAAAAAAGGAAAACGTAAAATGCACAGCCCTGATGTGTACTGTGAAGTATTGCCTCAATTGTCATAAATGACTGTACGAATCATCCTAATATTACTGTTTTACCGTTATTTCAATGAAATAGCATAATTGTATAAGTCAACGCACTGTGCCAGCATCATGGGTGATGAACACTCCCCGGTCGCCGTGCGCGACGCACTTGTAGAAGTGCCTCACGCCGTCGGTTATCTTAATCGATTTCATAATCAGAAATACCATTCGAGAAGCGCCTGACTAATTTCGAATCCTCTTTTATTTATCTCCGGCAAGTGCGCCATCAAAGCGAAGAGTTATTGTATCTTGTAGCAGTATGCCGCTACTTAGCCGGCCCATGAAACGTACTTCATCAAAATGTTCATTGGCGGCGAAGGTCTTCTTGTACTCTGGCAGATGGCATTGGACGATTACCATCACATTCCCATCGCACTCGTCCGTTCGGTACGCGGATACATCCTGAAATGAGGACACATTTAAAACCGAACGCTTTTCCGGTCCAATCGAATGGTTACTTCTGCAGAGGTTTGCTTATCGTTTGCATTCATCAGATGTGCAGTGCACATCAACTTTCGAAGGAAACATGCTCTCGAATAAAATCGAATAAAAAGGAACTGACCTCTTGGCTCCGGTGTGAGAGGCCATTGTCACAGACGCCGTATCCTCGTGGACCCGCGTACACATTTCTGAGTAGGAGAAAGAAAAAAGATAAAGGCAAAGGTGTATCCATGTCAAGCCTTTTTTTCTGTCATAAGAGACCATCCACCAGAGAACGTACCTTTTGAGAGGGGGGCACGGATGGCTTTTATGCAACCCATCCCAATATTTCACGGGTGATGTCCTCATACCGAATGCTGATATTTGGCCCAATATGGAGGGTTCTAGTGCACTCCCCGGAAAACGCCAGGCCCTAGCCAAAAAAATGCGAATTTTTCAACTTTGAAAAAAATATTTTTTAAAAAGCTTGTCAAACGTATTTTTGGGTGTAGATTCCGAAAAAAAAAACATTTTCCAGAAAATTGGACAACGTTGAAAAGGTGAAATCGACGATTTTTGTCGATTTTTACTTGCCCTGAAAAATTTTTCTTCACGTTTGCCTTTTTTTCGTCCATTTTTGGAATCTACGTGAAAAACTGATCCTACGGTGATTTTTTCATATATCAGTCATCCGAGCGCCGGATTTTATAAGACTTCGGCCGAAGCGGACACGCCTATTTTCACGAAATGGCCCGCATCTAAAGGCCTCAGAATTTTTTTCCATCAGCTCCTTATGCCTTTAATGATGTTTTTCCGTCATTATGAACCTATTTACGATATTTCATCCACTTTTTGACCTTATTTGTGGACATGACTCACCTCGACTTTTTTCACATAAGGGTCCCCCCTTATGTGAAAAACCTGGTTTGGGCCATGTCGAAGTAGGACCTCCGACCCATGATAAAGTACTTTAATGTGACTAAAAATCAGTTTTATGTTAGTTTAAGTGCATTAGTACAGATTATTTTGATCAATTCCGACATGGCCCAAACCAGGTTTTTCACATAAGGGGGGACCCTTATGTGAAAAAAGTCGAGGTGAGTCATGTCCACAAATAAGGTCAAAAAGTGGATGAAATATCGTAAATAGGTTCATAATGACGGAAAAACATCATTAAAGGCACAAGAAGCTGATGGAAAAAAATTCTGAGGCCTCTAGATACGGGCCATTTCGTGAAAATTGGCGTGTCCGCTTCGGCCGAAGTCTTATAAAATCCGGCGCTCGGATGACTGATATATGAAAAAATCACCGTAGGATCAGTTTTTCACGTAGATTCCAAAAATGGACGAAAAAAAGGCAAACGTGAAGAAAAATTTTTCAGGGCAAGTAAAAATCGACGAAAATCGTCGATTTCACCTTTTCAACGTTGTCCAATTTTCTGGAAAATGTTTTTTTCGGAATCTACACCCGAAAATACGTCTGACAAGCTTTCTAAAAAATATTTTTTTCAACGTTGAAAAATTCGCATTTTTTTGGCTAGGGCCTGGCGTTTTCCGGGGAGTGCACTAGAACCCTCCATATTGGGCCAAATATCAGCATTTCGTATGAGAACATTACCAAAAAAATATTGAGGTGGGTTGTGAAAAAGCCATCCGTGGGGTAGGTACGTTCTCTCGTGGATGCTCTCATAAGACAACGCTAGGTGGGACCCGCCGGTAAGGCCAGCTGTTAAACGGACTAGGTTACCTGAGAAGGAGTCCGAGGGCCACGGGCAGGAAGAGCAGAATCTTCATACTCGAGGTATGAATGTCAATCTAACGTTTCGGGCCCTTTTATTCAGCCACAGGAGCAAGTGTCATCAATATCGACCTCTATGTTCCTGTGCTCTCTTTCTGGTCTGAGAAGAGGTGAGAGCGTGCGAAAATGAGAGATTGCATTTCACAATACCGGATTTAGTGCACTTGAAATACATCTGCAAAGCAATGCTGCAGAAACGAAAAGAGGAAAAGTTTGTGATCGATATTCTGCATTCACTGTAGTTTTGGAATTTTTTTTTTCTGTGAATTTTAGTTTTCTATCAAACCCAGATCACTATACCTAACTGAAATGAAGTGAAAAAGCATTGCCAGGAGGTACCCGTTTCTACAAGAAAAGACGTGTCTTTCAAGAAGCTCTCTCTCTGATCAAGCGATACATCATCCATTCATCCAGTTGTTAATTGGTAGCCAATGTGCGCCTCCACTCCTCCCTCTGCCACAGGAATCTCGCTCAATGATCTACCGCCGAAGGTCATCCACGCCATCATCCCGTATGCAGTAGACCCGCACCGGCTGAGACTCGTGAGTTTCGTTGTAGTTTGTAGGAAAAAAGTAGAATTCAAGAGAAATGGATTCGCACAAAATTTCTTCACAAAAAGATCTTACGAAAAATGAGTTTCGTGATTTTAGATCTCTCCGAAATGGAACGTCCAAGTTCTCCAGTACCTTAGCACTAAGAAGAAACGGATCGAGGCCGTCGACATTTCTTGCGGAGACAAAATCTACGTCAAGCTGAGAGTAGCCGAGGAGAATCTGGACCATCTCGGGGTGGCTGAGTGGAGCAGGACTGGGGAGTATGGACCAGGAGAGAATGTCAGTTGTCTTGAATTATTTTCTACATGACAACCAAATCGTATCTCCCATTGCTATACCATTTTTCAGTATAAAGCCTTTACGTGTTAAAACAGAACCTATTTTGAGAAATTAAACCAGTCATAACAACAGCCACATTTCTAATTTTCCCTCGTATCTGAGACGCGCGTAAAGTCATGAACATCCATGCACATCAGAGGCTATTCTTTATAAATATTTTGAAATCAACTCAAATCATAAATTATTCTTTAGGTGATCCGCATCTTCGCTCCCGGTCAGAGCATCGTCAAGAGTGCCATCCTGGACCCTTACCATGATTGGAGTGACGATTGGCGAAACGGCTCCCTGTTCGGCAATATCTACCGTGACCCCATCCAAGCCCTACTACACTACTTCCACTTCCCGATCTTCTTCGTTATCTGCCTCATTCTCAACACGTTCGGAAATGTGGCCAAGATAAGTGCTCTTGAACGTGATTTTCAACGCAAACCCCGGGAAAAGGAGGAGATGGGAAGAAGGAGGCTCAAGAGGCTGTTCGATTCGTGTTCGAGTATCGGTGTCTTGAGAGTGAGGAACGTGGATAGAAAGACGCTGGACATACTCCGACGTTGTATTGGATCAGTACAGATTGGACGAGTGGACATCAGAGTGAAAAGGTCGATGCTGGACTTTCCGAGAAACGACGCCAAGTATGTGGACATGGTGGAGTAAGTTAATTTGTTTTTTTTTTGTTTTTTTTCGTCCAAATTATTCGTTCATGAGCATTTATTCTTCTTCACTCAAGCTCACTCAACCTTTATTAGAAAGAGTCCTTCAATATTTTTTAAAATATATATCACGCCTGTCACGAGAGAATCGAGCTGGGGATGGGATTGGAGCGAAAATCGTGAAATGAGGTAACATCAGTTTTGGACACCTTTAGGTATGTCCTAGCATCCCTCAAAGTCCGGTTGTGCTGATTTCATTTTGGAGCTCCCTTCACCGGGTCGGTATCCTGGAGCCCCAACTTTGACCGGTAATATCTCGGTTCCGGTGCAATTTGAATAAAAATAGTTCTAAGAGTTACCCCGTTTATTTTTGGATGCTCTATCCATCTGAATCGGTTTGAAGTCATGAAATTGCTTCCGAACGGAGCTACACTCAAGGATGCATTAGTCGAAAATGTAGGAAACGGCGCGGCTAATTTTTGGATATGAAATGCATCTCATCGAGATCTTTCGAATGAGTGGTTTATGGAAAATATAGATCCATGGAGCGGTATCATTTACCCCCTCGGAGTATTTGAGATGATTTGAAAACAAATTTCAACAGCAGAAATGAGAAAAGTTCAATCATTTCGCATCGAGCATACCGAAGTGAGCGGTCTTGAATGGAAATTACTGTTGAAAAAAATCTTCAAATCGTCTCAGATACTTCGAGGGGGTAAATGATACCGCTCCATGGATCTATATTTTCCATAAACCACTCATTCGAAAGATCTCGATGAGATGCATGTCATATCCAAAAATTAGCCGCGCCGTTTCCTACATTTTCGACTAATGCATCCTTGAGTGTAGCTCCGTTCGGAAGCAATTTCATGACTTCAAACCGATTCAGATGGATAGAGCATCCAAAAATAGACGGGGTAACTCTTAGAACTATTTTTATTCAAATTGCACCGGAACCGAGATATTACCGGTCAAAGTTGGGGCTCCAGGATACCGACCCGGTGTAGGGAGCTCCAAAATAAAATCTGCACAACGGGACTTTGAGGGATGCTAGGACATAGCCAAAGGTGTCCAAAACTGATGTTAACTCATTTCACGATTTTCGCTCCAATCCCAGAAATTCCCATTCTAGCTCGATTCTCTCGTGACAGGCGTGATATTTTTTAATATAAAATTTCGTTTCAGAGCCGATGCCAGAGAGATGTCTAAGAAGAACATTGTGGAGAAGGGAGTGTTCGTTGACGGATATCTTACGGACTAGAACTTCACCATTGTTCTGATAAAGATTTCGAAGGATCGTTTAGTCTCCCTGAAGGGCATCTAGTAACCTAATGTAATTACTCTGACAGTGATCAGTGAAGCACCTGTTGAATAGAGAGATGTAGCACTATTAGGAAAGCCCAAGTACGGAATCATTTCGATCAACAGGTGTATCAGAAAAAAAGGTAAGATAAACAGTTTGAGTGAATGACATCATTCAGAGATTAGAAGCGTTGGTGGAAAAATTAATGGATGATCGAGAAACTGCAGCGACACTTGAGTACGCGGATTCCAAGTGGAGGATCTGAATTATTTATAGCATTACTATGTGAGCGAAGATCATATTATCTATTCAAGTCTAGTAAATCATAAACACCTAGGTAAATAAGATCTGAAAGGAGCATTTGTTTTCATAGAAAACATGATCACCTTGAGAAGTCGTGCTCTGAACACGGGAGTTGTCAGAATGAGCGTAGTCGAGTGGACAATGGAATGAAATGCGAATAGGAATGAGCTGATTTCCATGAGGGGAACTGAAACAGCGATACAGAGAAATAGAGACACGGCAATCATATTGTTCGAAAACTTCAAGATCTATCAGGATTTCAAATTCCGCTGTCAAGGTGATCAAAGCGTCGGCTCAATGCTCATTCTTTCTCAACAACTCAAGGGAAGAAAGAGCCCAACACAGCATTCTCCACCGACAGATAAGGGGGGAGACCTTTGCATATCTACTCGCTCACTTTGCATGAATCGAACTACAAGGCCTAGGCGGGAGGAGCGACCGCTCTCCCCGCTCTGTTGTTTGAATCAAGCGGGAAATTGCAGTTCTTTCGTGTCGGGATTTTGGCGCGAAATTTGCATCCGTTGTTCACCCTTATCTGGAGAGAACAACGGGGGTCAGAACGCTGTGCCAAGGAATGAAGATACGAATCGTTCACTGTGACAGCTCGAATGCTGAGTCTATCTCACTCTCATCAGATTCCAGTAATGTGTAGTAGACCATAGCAGTAGCGAAGGGCACGACAATGAGCAAGATTGGAATTGTTCCCTGAAAAGACGAAAAACAACTGAAATAACTGAGAAGTGCGGGAGATCACTGGCCTAGCAGTGATCTCCCGCAGGACGCAAGTGCCTAGATTAACGGGATGACCTTTACCTTTACCTTTTACTGAGAAGTAAATAGGGAGTGACGTTGAAACGTATAAGAAAGAAAGTAACGTTGCAATTCAGAAGAGAAAAAAAAAGAGATTATTACCACAATTATCAACGATGTCATCATGATTCGATGATACTTTCGCGTATTGCTACTGAAATTTCTCGCTCGGCGAAGAATTGAAAATGTGTGAGTTGGAATCTGCAATATTGTCTTTGTTTCTACTTTTCTTTGTCCGTGACCCTTCTGGCGTTAATGTAATCTTCAAATGACCAAAAAATTATGATTCACTTACAAAGGTGAAGAATGCCAGGCCACATATGAAAATCATGAAAGCCCAAGCGCTGAATTTATCATATATAATTACTGGAAAATGTATTTGGAATAGGTTACTTTCTCAATAGTTGATAATCTTGAAAACATTCCATGCGAGAGATCGATGCTGGATCCCACTCAGTAGAAATATCGTGTTCCGAGAAATATTTCTAGAATTTCCTAATTGCTTTATTTGGTAATATAATAATACATACCTGCATGATTGGATGGGTAGTCGGAATCCATCCAAGCTGGAAATAAATAAACAATTTCAAACTTTTTTAAAAGATCCTCTGACATAATAAGAGTATCCATATGTCAGACTAGGAGCAGCGACAATGACAATACAGACAATGCGAGAATACCGGCCGAGTTTGAATATGGAGCCTTCAGGAACGATGAGCTGGAATTTTTATTTTGCGCTCTTCTGTGCAACCCGTAAATTATAGAAGCTAATTGAAATCGTGTTTCTCAAGTTCCCTAAACTCACGAAATGGGTATTTTTCACCTGGTGCCGATGGCAGAAACAAGCGGCGTAGATTGGAGCATTTAGGGCCATAAATGTGATCCAGAGTATCTTAAAATACGCTGTCCCCCATTACTTCGGACGATGCAGTTTTTCAATTCATGGCAATTGCTCAAAAGGGAACCGAGGCAAGCAATAATCCAATGAGATTTTCGAATGCGGTTTAATTTCGAAAGTTTTTATACTGAGGAACTATTATTGAAGAACGTAAGAACATACAAATCCCCATGCCGGATTTAGTGGAATGTTGATCAGTGGAGCATCTCGAAAAATGCATAATGCGGGCATTATATATTGCGGATCGAAAATCAACTGTGTATAGACGTCCAATTGTGCAGTAATGTACTGAAAAAATCATGACTTCCAATGGCTTTAAGATTTGGGATAGTGAATGATCAACAAATAATGATATGATAAGCGCATACACCGTAAAAACAACCGCATAACTCACAATAAGCATCAGCATCAGTCGTGCGTATTCCTTAGAGATGCTGGGCGTTTTTCGAATGATAAAAACGCACAAGCAAGCCACCAAAATTGATGAGACTGTCAGAAACAGTTTGCAAATGCGAAGGGCATTGTGAATGGAGGGAGCGACAGGTCTCATGCACTGCATGGTGCAAGTTTTTCAAACACTGGCTCCAAAAACCTGCTTGGAGCCACAAGAAGAACAGTGATAATGGTTGCCCGATTGAAATAGAGGTGAGCTATCGTGATAAAAACCGAGTACTAATGGTCAGGTGCCCATGACTACACTCCTTCGAAATTGTGGACAGCTGAATCGCTCATTCTCACAGGCTAAAGTGTCAAAACAAGATTGAAGCTACGTATGTAATTCATTTTTAATTTTGAAATTTATGTTATTATATTGTCAATTCCACGCCACTACGAATAGAGGTGTTTGAAAACATAAATCGATAAAACATAATCGTTTTTATGGGATGTGTTTGAAATTATTTTAAATTCCGGATACATGCATAAGCGAAGGAAAACAAAGCGATCATTTGATTTCGGACTTGTTATGAAATTTCAGTGATGTGTATTCAGGCAAATTAGCAGCTGCAAGTGTCGAATCTATAAAACACAAATATTGAAAATGTATAGGGAATGTGCACGTTCTCGAGCCCATCACGTACAATTTACAATTTAGTCGTAAATTTGGCCTAACGAATGATGATAATCGGTAAAGTATTTCGCAACACAGGTAGTTTTTTTCTTTAGAACACCAATGCATATTATTATATCAAAAGTCGAACATTGTCACGGCGATCAAGGTTTTACAGATAAACGACACAAATAGTAGGGCTAAATTCTAACAGGAATATGAGTGATCGAGGACTGTCTTCCCGAAGATAAATCTTTCATCGAAATCGGAGTTACGACGACTCGGTCTGGTGCTCGTTTGAAGACCATCTAGAAAGCAAAGAATTATCTCGAAATTAACAGATAATAAAAAATACCTCGATCAAGCGTCTTCGAAACACTGGAGTTGTGAGAATCAATACAGATGAATGGACGACGGAATGAAATGCATTTACAAGGGTGCAAATCTCCATAAGCGGAGTAGGGACCACCATCGTGAGAGCCGGGAAATTAAAGCCAGAAATTAGTGTGAGATTGAGAGCCGGAAAATGATACGGTATAATAACCTGAAATTCCGGGAGCCGGGTTAAAGACTAAACAGTGCAAATCTTGTCAATTTTTACTTTATTGATCGATATTTCTACTTTAACTTGATAGGCCGCGTGTTTTGACATTTCCTGAGCTAAATATGGACCTTGATGAGCCTGTATGCCAAAAATGCCGCAAATCAATGGGCCCCCGCGCTTGTTATCGCCGATTTCATGATTTTGCACTTGCTCCGTTCGTGCATTTCGTTCGATATTTATATTTAATCCTCGTTGCCCGCGGGTTTTGACGTTTCCTGAGCTAAACCTAGACCGTGTTGAGTTCGCATGCCGAAAATGCCGCAAATCAATGGGCTCCCTCGACCTAATATTGCTCTTTTTCGTTGGAACACGCGTGGACGTTGGTACTTATCGCTCGATATTTATATTTAATCCTCGTTGCCCGCGGGTTTTGACGTTTCCTGAGCTAAACCTAGACCGTGTTGAGTTCGCATGCCGAAAATGCCGCAAATCAATGGGCTCCCTCGACCTAATATTGCTCTTTTTCGTTGGAACACGCGTGGACGTTGGTACTTATCGCTCGATATTTATATTTAATCCTCGTTGCCCGCGGGTTTTGACGTTTCCTGAGCTAAACCTAGACCGTGTTGAGTTCGCATGCCGAAAATGCCGCAAATCAATGGGCTCCCTCGACCTAATATTGCTCTTTTTCGTTGGAACACGCGTGGACGTTGGTACTTATCGCTCGATATTTATATTTAATCCTCGTTGCCCGCGGGTTTTGACGTTTCCTGAGCTAAACCTAGACCGTGTTGAGTTCGCATGCCGAAAATGCCGCAAATCAATGGGCTCCCTCGACCTAATATTGCTCTTTTTCGTTGGAACACGCGTGGACGTTGGTACTTATCGTTCGATATTTATATTTAATCCTCGTTGCCCGCGGGTTTTGACGTTTCCTGAGCTAAACCTAGACCTTGTTGAGTTCGCATGCCGAAAATGCCGCAAATCAATGGGCTCCTTCGATATATAATTCGTCGTTGACGTGAATACACTTTACTTTTTTGCAAATTATGGACTGTTTTCCTTTTATTTTTCGATTTATTATTTCTGTTGTTCTTTCAGTATTTCGTGTGTACTTTTTCGACTTGTGATTATGTCGTTTTTCTTCAATTAACAGTACTAACACTTAGCGATTCAGATGACCGTGGTCCATTGTACGGACGACGGTCCCTTTGTCAGTTTCTTCTCTAAAGTATCTCCATTCTCAAATTTTTATAGATGTCGCTTTTCGGTAAGTCAATTATATATTTATTGATAAAAATTTTCGACACAGGGTTACAATTCGGATGGATCGAAAAGAATGTTTACTAGCAACGAGCAATTTTATTAGTTAGTTCCCCATCAAATTTAATTTAATATGACTGTTTTAGTTGCGAAAAATGTATCTTCTACGGAGATAATGTGATGTTAAATAGAGTAATGAGCGAATCGTCTCCATCGGCCATAAAACAGATGTGCAAATTACTGAAGACAAATGCGAAGTGATATTTATTGATTCAGTTAAATTTTCAAACCCATCACTCAGATGGGACGAAGTGTCTCAAGAACATATGAGACGCGGTGTTCGATACAAATTCACTCATAATTTGGAATTGATGCGTCTTCTGTTTTCTACCATTGGTGCACGGCTCGTAGAAGGATCTCCTTATGATTTAAAATGGGGAGTTGGTATGTTTCGATCCATTTGATGGTGTATTGACTTTTATTTGTGCAGGACTGCCGGTTCATCATCCTGATATCGCTCATCCTGAACGATGGCACGGAGAAAATTGGCTGGGCGCTATTCTCGATGACATACGCTCTGAGCTGTCAGAGGATGTAACTTATTCCTCGGTCAGTCTGCTATTTTGCATTATTTAGTTATCGTCGTTTTAGATTCTCAGTGAGGCACTCGCTGATCTCGAGAACTATGGCATGAAATCCATTTTCGAGAAATATTGCCCTGTTCCCTCCACTTGCGACAGTCCGCTCAAGGAGCGGTTAGTTTAAACCGATGGCAATCTGTATATCTTTTGTTGCAGCAAAACAGCTAATGAGATATCGACATTGGAACGGATTGCTTTGCTAGAGCAATATAAGCCGGCTTTCCCAACTGTAAATTCTGCTCAGGTTCGAATTTCAATGCTATATTATTTATGCGCTCAATAATATTTCAGTTCCTGTTGTTTGGTACGCGATCTAAAAAGGAGAATAAATCATTAGTTTCATTGATTCATGAGTAAGTGCACAATAAATATTCTTAAGTACAGTTTCGATTTTTAAGACATCTCGATCTGCTCAATCCGACAAAGGAGAAGGAGCGACATCTAGAGAAGACTGCTAGACGAAGACTCGATGCTTTAATAAAAGAAGAAAATGCAGAAAAGAGGAAGAAGACTAGCCTCGAGAAATTTTATCGAAGAGTATTGTGTCTCAATTTCCTCGATATTTCTGCTAGACCTCCCACTTCGATACTCTCATTATCCTCTCCTACAGAGACAATTAGAGGATCGAGTCGAAAGGTACAGTATATTTTTCAATATTTTATTCTTGTTCAATTTAGGTTGTGGCAGCATGTCCGGAGATGCTCGCTTCGAGTAGTCGTGATTTTGTCGACGTTCTGTCAACAATACCTGTCTCTCCTACTCGGAAGAAAAAACTGAAGAAAATGACGAACGATGAAGCTTCAACGCCTACTACATCTTCAGTAGTTCCCAAAGTTCTCACTGTCCATTCTCCCGATCGGTCTTCTGCCGTACCGTACATTCCTTCATACCCAACGTTTCTCGATTTGTCGCCCTCTGCACCAATGTATGACATACCAAGTCCCATCTTGCCCTCTGCCATTTCACGTCGTAGTCCCTCACCGCCTCTTCTTTCCCCTATCAGAGCATCTTCTGCTTCTCCTATTCGAAGTCCTGATCCCTCTCATATTCCATTTACATTTGATTCATCATCATCATTACCCAGAAATTCGATTAGATCACCCTCACGGAAAAAAACGAATGAGCGATGCTCACCTACCGTTTCTTCCATTCCACATTCTCTCTCTGTCTCGCCTATCCGACGTCCACATCTCATAGACAGAACATCCATTCCCAATATTCATAAGTCTCGTCCTTTCATTCCATCATCTTCCTGTGTGTTCACTGCTATTCCATTGTCTGTCCCTTTGATCGTTTCTCCAACCAAATCGCCACCGCGTAAGCAAATGAAAAGTGCGCATAGTGTGATTCTGCCCTCGGGAACGGCCATCAGATCTCGTAGAGAGATGTCTGGAGTGTTCCCTTCTTTCGATCCTGACACTTCTCAGTGCACAAACATCGCACCCAGTGACGCTCAGAGGTCATGGGTCGGTACAGATTCTCGTCGTGTGCATGCACTGCCGAAGAATGTGAAGCAGAATCTGCAGAGGGCCACTGGACGGAGAGAACTGTACAAGCAGGAGAACTCATCCCTGAGAAAGGAGAACACAGATCTCTTACGTGATCAATACAGACTTGAGATTGAAAACGCTAAGAAAGATCAGATCATATCCGATCGTACGGCGGAAGTGATCAGTCTAAAGTCTCAATTGGCGACAACTCGAAAGTTATTCGCCGAGCAGGAAGCTCAGATGGATGAAATGAGCAGCCAGCTTCAGGTGCAGTCCAGTAAGATCATAGATCTCAAGAGATCAGGGGAGTACACCACTGACACAACAATAGCTGTTGTGAAGCTGAAGTCGCTTGGTGTCGCCGATGAGAAAGTGGGTCAGGCGATGGACATTGTGGCGGGCGAGCTGTTCAATACGAAATTGAAAGCAACGCCATCTGCCACTACGGTTGCACGCATGTCCTACACCACAAATGCGCTGGCGAACAAGCACACGAAACGTTTGCTTTCAAAATTGGTCAAAGACAAGAAGTTCATGGCGTTGGGATCTGATGAGACCACGAAGCTGTTCCATAAGTTGCAAGCTTACCAATTGTGGTATGAAGACGAGAACGGAAAGAGGACGGTTCACAATCTTGGGATGAAAGAAGTAGTCTCGAAGTCCGCCGAAGTCTCTCTAAACACTGTGATGTCTATTATGGATCGAATCGAGAAATCAGATCCTTCTGTGCAGGGCTCGGGAACTAGGAGTTCGTTCCGTGACATTGTTATCGGGCAGATCAATAGCGCGATGGGTGATAGAGCGAGCACTCAGTCTCGATTCGCTGAGCTGCTTGAGAAGTATCGCTCTGAGATTCTCCCGAATGTGAACTCTGAGTGGGCGACTATGTCTGATGATGAGCGTGCAGCTCATGAGATCTTTCAATCTCTTCCGTGTCAGTTGCATGTTATCGCAAGTGCGATCTCTCCAGCAATGTCTGCTCTCGCAAGACATGAGGAAATACTGACTGGTGTCAAAGATCTCAAAGAAGATACCTGTTCAGTGATTAAGGCACTCTTGTTGTTCACTCACCACTTTGGATCGAGAGCGAGTGGAAAGTACGGAACGTACCGTATTTTCCGAGCATGGTGCAACAAAAAGAAAATCAAGTGCAACTCTCTTCCCGCTCTGATGGGTAATCGATTTGTTATTATTCCTACAATAGCTGCGAGAATCTTTCTCAACCGTGCGATCTACACTCAATTCCTCGAAGAATTGGATATCGAGTGTAAGAAATCACTTCTAGATGCTCTAAGCAATAACATCGTGATGAAACACATGCAGACACTTGGGTTCATCGACCAGTTTGTCACTGGCCCTCTGTGGCGGATACTCAATGGCGACATCAATGCTCTTGATTCGCATATGTACATCACTGCATTCAATGACTGGATGCAGGAGAGAGTATCTGATCCTTCTAAAATCTTCAGCAAGTGTTCGCCTAAAATCGGCTTACCTGTTCCTGAAAACACTTTCAAATACAGTGGATCGATAATGAAGGAACTTTTGTCTGTCCCTTCTTGTGCGATCCTCGAACAATCTGTATCTGACGTACTGAAGGCAATGAAAGATTTCATTACTGACGTTCTGTCACCGTTCACTTCTGGCGGAAGAATTCACTCCATTGCCACGACGGATTCTGTTGTTAACAGGAAAGTGCGGAGCATGCTCGGAGCAGCTCCAGCAACGAATATGGGGTGTGAATCTGTTTTTGGATACACTGATTACCTGATCAATCGAGCTCCTCGGAAGCGCATGAGCCGAGTGGAAGGGGAAGTGCTGAGTACCCGGAACAACGTCTTTCAATGGCTCGACTCTCTTGGTGCAACCGAGAGAGATAGGATAATCAAGGAATGCATAAGGGAGTCTCGTCAATTGGAGAAAGAATCGAAAGAAGAGTCCGATCAGTTGAACGAGGCTATTCTTGAGATAGAGATCAAGAGGGCCGAAGCGAACGAAGCGAGAAAAATTCGCGTGGGTGCACTTGACAAGGAGCTCACTGTGTATATGTTCACATACGGGCTGTTCCAATCGGCATCCGATGTCGATGCATTCATACAGAATGAGACAGATGCTCAGAATCAGTCAACTGTTCTCGTCAAGCAGTTACGTTACAGACAGAAAATTCTGAAACAGCAGCCTAAGGGCAAGAAGTTCTTCACCACCTCTCAAGGCAAGAAAGCTCTTTCTGTCGCTCAGCTGAGATGCAAACTCGTGAAAGCGATAGAAAGTGATCCAAGGATGCGACAGAATCAAGTCGGTGATCACTCACTCACTTCCATCTCTCAAAAGACTTACATTCAGAACGGAAAAGATGGTTCTTTCCAGTTCCAGATCACTGATTGCCTCAAATCATCCCCGAAAGGGCCTTCATATGTACTACTTAAGTACGATCACAAGCCCTTCAAAGTGGCGATGACTTACGAATATTTCAGTGATCTCACTGAATCTCAGATTTTCAAACAGGTTGATGCTTCTTAGCAACACTCTTTTTGATCAATACTGCTAAATGTAAACAAATTCTTCTGTTGATCTGTCTACCAGTAAAATATATAATATATAAGCACATGAATTTTATCGTATGTAATTTGTTTCGCCTTTATTTGCTTTTTCGATGTACTGTTCTTATTCTTAATGTTAGAGAGATTATCATCCTCAATAATTATTGTCCACTTTTTCTCTTTTTGCTGTATTCTAGAAGCTGTGATCGGCGTTCCTGTTATTTCTGTCGTTTTAAAATTTGTTAGATGGAACTTATAAAGTTCATTTGTTGCGTGCTCGTTGTGTAAAGATAAGCAAATGCCGATTCAAGGGATAGAAACAAGGGGGGAGGGGTGCAGAATCAGTACAGCGGAGAGGGTTCCATTTTGAATCGAGGGAAAGAGGGACAGTGGCAGAATTGAGGGAAAGAGTGACACTGAAAGAATCGATGAAAACAGGGACAGAGACATAATCGAGGGAAAGATTGACACTGACAGAATCGAGGGAAGAGGGACACTGACAGAATCGATAGAATAAATCGCAAAGAATCGAAATGAGAACACATTATTGAGAGAAAAAGGGATTGCTCCGAAAAAAATCCTAAAAAAATATTGTACTTGGACCGGTTCCGTAAAGTAGCAATGCACCTCGGGATCCGTTAAATAGGCATTCGAATTCAGAATGAGAAAAATCAAATATGAGTTTTAAAAAAATCAGAATGTAATTTCGACCGGAACCGGCAAATAGTCGATCGCAGCCGGATCCGTAAGCAGAGCCGGAGCCGGAATTTATGTTGATAAAATGCGCCTCAACCGTCGTGTGTCTCTCGTTTTGAAGCGAGCGACTTTTTTTCTTTTGCTTATATCTTTTTTCTTTTATTTTTATTTTTTATTTTTGTTTTTGGAAATACATTTCACACCTATGCACTATTGATTCCGACCAGTCTGGGCCTCCCAAATATTAATCGGCGATTTTGATGGTGGTCCCTATAAGCGGAGCTGAAATGTTTCATAACGCGAAGGTAAAGTCGAACAGTCTCACTATCAGATCTCACACGCGTTAATGTGAAATGGGCGTAATAGTAAAATACGTAAGCAAATGGAGCTACGATAAGAGATAGAGGCACTGCTGCCTATTATCAACATGTGATTTCATCAAATAATTTTGCCGAATCCATACCACGATAATCAGCGAAAGCATCATGATTCGATGAAATGATCGGGTTTTTGCACTAATGTTTCTGGCTTGTCGCAGAATTGCGAATGTGTGAAGGGAAATCTGAGAATCGATTCTAATGAAATCATATACTTTCTGTAGAGTAGATTGTGAAAAAAGACAGTTAAAAAAATTTTCATTCACTTTAAACGAGAAAATTTTCAAGAAAGTGATTTTCAGTTTTCAAAAAAAGCGAATTTTACGCCAAATGTTGACTCACCGCTATCACGAATAATATTGAAGCTAGAAATAGCGCTGCCGTATAGCTGCTGAAACAATTTCGTTCGTAAGTTTATCTGAATTTTAAAAATACATTCTCAGTATCTCAGCTCCCGGCATGCATTCCATACGTGCTACAATCAGTGGATCCCAGTCCGGTGTTACCCGGTTATATTTGATTTCGGGGTTCCATGCTAGCTGAAATTGCAAGTTTACTGGTGTGAAGTTGGCTAAAAGGATAAAGGGTAAAGGACGTTGGCATTATCCTCGCAAGGGCGGGCTAGCCACCCCATCGCCGGTTAGCAACTTCACACCTACATAATAAGTTCTTACATAATAAGTGTACGCATAGACTATGCAGACTGTGGTTAGTCCGATCAGAAAAGCATAGCGCACTTTAGAGTTTAGTTTGAAGAAGGACTCTTCCGGAACTATGATCTAAAAAGGGAAATATATTAATAAAAAAAATTGTTTTCCTTCCTGATATCGGTGAATGAAGCATGCCGCATAGATTGGTACATGAAGCGCAACTAAGGCGATCCAGATGACCTAAAATTTTCACGCTTAAAAATAATTATCGAGTTCTCACGAATCCCCAACAAGCATTGAAGTAGATTCCCAGGAGAGGTGCATCTTGGTATACGCAGAAAGTTGTTTTCGAATACTGAGGATCTAGCACAAATTGGGCGTAAACGTCGAATTGTGTTGCGATTACCTGAAAAAAATGTGAAACCATATGCGTATCGACTGTTTCCTAATAACGTTGCCTGCGAAAAATTTATAAATCAAAATATATTTGGTAAAATAGTCATCAAATTATCACCAGCAGCACCAGGAGCAGGTTCGCGTAGTCATTGGAAATGCTTGGAGTCTTGCGAATGATTACCCCGCACAGCACAGCCATTGCAATTGATGTAAACGTCAGAAAGATCTTGGAAATGCGAATGACATTGTGTGACAGGGCATCCGGAGGATACATGCATGGCCCCTTAGCGCATGACAAGTTCATTGTATATGACAAATGGGGAAACCACTAGAAGACCTTTCAAGTGGAGAGCAGCTGAAAGGGGCAGAAGCCTGAACGGAAAATGTCGTTTTATTGATCGTAAATACGGATGTCAGGTGTAAAATACGTCTCTGCATTCTGGGCGCTTTATCTTAGTCTAATCAGTGAAAGAGTATTGGGAATGAAGAGACAGGATTTCACCCGGAGAGGCCTATTCATTAGTAGGCGTGCGAAAGGGAAGGAAAAAGAAAAAAAAGGAAAAAGGGAAGGAAGGCTTAGCACACGGAGGGCGCATGCATGTTTGATTTCACTGTTTCCTCCTATCATTTCCAAAAATAATGGAATCACAGGTGAAATAGTGTACAAGTGTGTTTCCTGCACAAAGTCGCAACAATTAAATTACATCATTATATATTTTTACACCAAGTCTCCATGAAAAAAAAATGAAAACTAAATATAATTTGTCAGTATTTGAATACATTCAATTTATCCCAAAGTCAGAAACACACTCTCCTGAAATGATGTACTCTCTCGCAATCCTATTTCATTTACATTCCTTCACTCTTTTCCATCCTCCCCTCCACTCTCCTCCTCCCTCCATTCGCTCTTCTTTCCCTCGTCTAGAGTGGTTGCTGGTCTCACTTCGCTCCACTCACCGGTCGAGCGACCCATCTACTACCGCACTCCTCACCTACCGTACCTATGGCCGCTCCAGCACCACCGCCGCCGGAGCAGAAACCGCCGGCCGTAGTCGGACCAAGGAAGAAAGCGGTAAGTGGTGTGGTATCGTGGTGTGGGGCTGTCTGGCGTTTCCTAAAAGTCGGCTTGCAGACGAATGAGAAGAAGGAGGACAAGGGCCTCGAGCCGGACCAGATCCTCAAGAGTCAGACCGGGCAGGAGTACCTCGTGGAGTGCAAGCTGGGCGCCGGCGGTTTCGGCGAAGTCTGGAGGGTACGGAATCTCGGGGATACGGTAACCCAAGAATACGGTAGTCTGAGCAACAGTGCTTGTCCGCGAAGGCTAAGGTATACCGTCATTCGTTGTCCCTAATGCCGAACCATTGCATTTACTGCCAAAATGAGATAGGGAAATGCGTCGCAAAAAACCTTGTTTGCCTGAAGCATACAGTATGTCTGATATGGCTTGAGCAAGGTCCGAATCCGGAAAATGGAATCTGGAAACTACCGTACCCCTCTTCAAGGTCTCGTTGCTGGACGACCCCGACAAGCGATTTGCGATGAAAACGGAGAAGAACATGGGAATGCACAAGGAAATGAGACGACTGAAGGTATACGGTAGGGTAGGTATACGGTAGACAAGGCCCTGGATTACTGTAGCCACTTGATCTTTGATCTTTGGTTGAGCAATCTTTTTCTAGTCAGTATACTGTAGCCATGACTATGACTGAAGGTATACGGTAGGGGGGATGGATTACTGTAGCCACTTGATCTTTGATCTTTGGTTGAGCAATCTTTTTCTAGTCAGTATACTGTAGCCATGACTATGACTGAAGGTATACGGTAGGGGGGATGGATTACTGTAGACAGTTGATCTTTGATCTTTGGCTGAGCAATCTTTTTCTAGTCAGTATACTGTAGCCATGACTATGACTGAAGGTATACGGTAGGGAGGATGGATTACTGTCGACAGTTGATCTTTGATCTTTGATGGTTGACGAATCCTATTCTAGTCAGTACACTGTAGTCATGACTACGACCGAAGGTATACGGTAAAGGAGTACGGTAGTCAGGGGTCAAATGATTACGGTAAGCAGTTGGGTTGATCTTTGATCTTTCATAGTTGAAGTACGGTAGTTAGAAATCAATGGATTACGGTAGCCACTTGATGTTTGATCTCTTTGGAGTATTACTGTACTGTAGTTCGTATGTACGAAGCTTGGGAGGCCCTTACCTTGATCTTTGATCTTTGATCTTCTATATTTTATATTTGAACTCTTGCAGTGCGAGGTGAACCTCTTCGAGGAAATTGAGAAGGCGCCGAATTCGATAGAGAAGAAACATTTTGTGAAGATGTACGGGAAAGGTGAGAGTTCGAAGATCAAAGATCAATCGATGTTCAACGGCCTGCGATACCGCTGCTTGTATAAAGAAAACATGGCAAATATCTACAATATGCTACTGTAACCTTACTTAAGCTCAGCGTTTCTATCCTACCGTAATCTGTCGATCGATCCTCAGGAAATACGGTCGACTTATTTTAGCCTACCGTTTCCTGCAGTATCGAACCCATTTGTTCCGACAGTGTCCATTCGTGACGCAACACTGCGAACGACATGCCATGCGGACGACATCTTACCGTACCCTATCATGCATTGCCTTATCGTACCTACCATATCCTTAGGGGCCTGGCCTACCGTATCCTACCGTAACCTATCGATCCATTCTCAGGCAAGACGGTCGCCTTCAAGTACTACATCATGGACCTCATCTGGCTCTCGCTCAAGGACCTCAAGCAGCACATTTGCGGCGACGTATTCACGTATGGGCTGAGGCCGGGACCGGATAATAGGAGATCCGGAACCGGAATATGAATTATATCCAGAACCGGAAAATAGGAAAGACATTGCAGTCCGCACACGAAGATCAAGATCGGCCGCCAGACGCTCAAGGGCATCGAGGCACTGCACGACATTGGCTATCTGCACCGGTGAGAGGAGGATGATTGACGGCTCCCGGCTCTACCGTATTTCCCGGATCCGAATGAAAAATTGATGTCCCCTGTGGAACCATTCCCTGCTTCGGCTCTACCGTATTTTCCGGCTCCGGCTAAGAAACTGACGGCTCCGGTCATATTCCCTTGATAGTTCCGTCGTTGCTATTCTCCGGCTCTCCACCTAATTCCCGGCCCTTGCAGCGACATCAAGCCGGCCAACTACGCGGTCGGCCTGCCGCCCAAGGACTGCATCATTTACCTGCTCGATTTCGGCATCGCCCGTCCGTACAGGGACAAGGACGGCGTGCTGAGGTACGGTGACTCGAGGCAAACGCCGGCTCCGGCTCTGAAAAAGGCCGGTTCCGGATCCGCTATCTTGGGGTTCTGTACCGTATGTCTGCAGTGGGATACATCGCACATTATCCAACGGATCCATCAAACTGAACATTGTCTTGTTGTTCACGGAGGCCTTACAATAATATGGCTACCGTATCCCCAAGTACCGTAACCCAAATACCGTAACTCCAAATACCGTAACCCTCATTGCCGTACCCTTTCAGAAAGGCGCGCAAACGCGTCCGCGGGCTCGGTACGCAGCTGTACATGTCGATGGAATGCCTGTGCCAGAATGAGCAGTCGAGAAGGGACGACCTGGAAGTGTGGATGTACATGATGGTTGAGGTAGGTGCGAAATCCTCCCAACGAAGGATTGCGATAGGGTAGGCTCAGGGTACGCTAGGGGTACGCTAGGATCATAGCAGAAGTGGAAAGGGGGGGGGGAATGGTTGAGGTACAGTAAGGATAATGAAGGTATACGGAAGCTGAGAAGGGACGACCTCGAAGACATGATGGTTTAGGTACACTACGGTTGGGATACGGTAATCATAACGATTGGAGTACTGCGTTAGGGATTCGGAACGAACGTACGGTAGAGGTACTGTAGTGGTACATGATGGGCATTGAACTATAGAACGAACCCTCATTTGTCAAAAGGAAGGCTGGGGTATGATAAGATATGCGATCAACCGGGTTCATTGATCTTTGATCTTTGATCTTTCACCTTTGCCAGTTCTACGACCGCATGAATCTTCTGTGGTGGAACCTGGAGCCGAGCGACACGCAGATGGCCTGCAATCTGAGAGAAGAATTGATGACTAAACCGAAGGAACTGCTGGCTGGTGAGGTTACTGTAGATTAGGATACGGTACAAATAGCTGATGAGGGGGGGGGGTCGATAAGTTATCACGAAGAGCGAGTGTAGTACGAAACGATGTTTACTGGAGCTCTTGCTTTGGGCCAGTAAATTTTTGCTTTTGAGTAGTGTAGGTTACGGTAGTTTCTAGTAGTGTAAAGTGAAGCGAACAGTCTACCAATATGATCTTTGATCTCCCAAACGCGCATTTCAGCGGGCAGGCTCAAAGTCCCGGAGAAGTGGTGTGAAATTATCGATTACCTGAACACGATGGAATTCGAGGACTGCGCAGATTTCGTGCAGATCAACCTCTTCCTCACGCAGATTTGCGTCGACGAGAATGTGAGAGCACATTTCCCTGAACGGCAATTCCCGGTCCTGACATATTATTCCGGAGCAGCGGTCCTTGAGAGTATATTTGTTCATTGTGCACACCTCAGATCGATGAGAACCAGCCTTTCGACTGGGCGGGGAAGAAACCCAAGTCGCCCGAGAAACCGAAGAAGGAAAAGAAGAAGAAGAAGGTCGCAGCTCAATTATATTTTTAGCACTAGCACTCTGCGCAAAAAAAAGGAAAAAGGAAAAAAGCTGAAGCCTACTCCTAAGCACTAGGAAATAGCCATGTGCTAAGAAGTAGCCATGAGCGATTAGAATGATGTGCGTGATTAGTGTGCTTGTTGTCACTAACATTTCCCATTTTTGGGCTGGTCCGGTTAAGCCTGAATCTAAGAGGAAAATTATATTAGTCAATACATTTTATTCCAATTATAAAGTCGTTTAAAATGCGAATACATGTCTCTATTATTTTTAGGAGGGCGAAGTGCGCAAGAAGAAAACGGCCGAAGTCAAGGAGCCGAAGGACTTGAAAGAGCACAAGGAGCACAAAGAGGCCAAGGATGATGATAAGGTGAGCCGGGAATTATGGGATCCGGGAAATAGAGGAGCAAGAAATTCTCAGGGCCGGGATTTTACCAATCCGGCTTTTGCAGAACCACAAGCCGAAGGGCAAGGGCAAGTCGAAGAGCGACAGCGAGATTGATAGCAATGTGAGCCGTTCTTGAATTTTGACTTTTGATCTTTGATCTTTGATTTTTGATCTTTGTTTAATCCACAAATATTCAGGAAGGTGAGGACGACTACGCAGCGTACCTCAGATGGTTCGTTTAGTTTCATTATTTTAATTAAAAAATTAATTAATAAAATCAAAAAATAAATAAATTTAATTCAGGAAGAAGAAGCGCAAGAGCAGGAAGAGGAAGACGAAGCAGGTGGGAGCCGGGATTCAGAACCGGGAAATAAGTGGCCGGGAAAGGAGCCTGAGATTCAGGACCTGGGATAAGAAACTATCAATGTTGTCTGATAATAGAACCGAGTAGAGCGGGGAAAGGGACGTTATAATGCAAAAAAAACAATTGAGGACCAAATATTCTAAAGATCGAAGATCAAAGATCAAATTTCAGAAATCGAACGAGTTCTCGGAGAAGACGCGCAAGAAGCCTCCCATGGAGAAGAAGAAAGTGGGAAGGGGGGATGTCTATTGGGCCAATCATGGTTGTTGATGGTTTTATTCATTGACACTATTCAACATTCTGAATTGCTTGTCCGATTGCTTGTCCGGAATAGCATTATTGTTTTGTATTGGAGCTTGCGCAAAAGATAAGATTCATTGAATATTAAAAAAATGCAAAATAAAAAATAATTTATTGAAATATCTTGAGGACGCCGTTCACGACGAGCACCCGAAGGAGGCGGAGGCCGCAGCCGTCGTCGTGCCGGCCAAGATTGTTGATGTGAATGATTAATTTATTATTTATTATATTACAATAATCTCAGCGTAGCATCGTTAGCAGTAGAAAAAGTGTCTTTCACATTTTTCACATTAAAATTTTCAACTTTTGGCCTAATATATGAATGTAATTATAATTAATTAAAAAAAATTAAAAATAATGCAGAGTAACGAGCACCTCGAGCTGCGTAAGGCGGAGCTGGTCGTGGCGAATATCACGCCCGCGAGGGAGAAGCCCGCCCCCGCCCCCGCCCAGCCACTCAAGAAGAAGGTGGACGCGCATGGTGGAACGCCCGAGGTTATAAAAACTCCAAATATCTTTTAAAATATCAATTTAATCAATGCAAAAATCAGTTAGAAAACACTCCATTTGTCAAAACTCAACTGTCAACTGTTATGCATTTTCTGGATTTTTTTTCATAAATAATTGAATTATAAACACCTTGATGTCAGTCGAACGAGAGCAACAACGAGCGCGACGAGAAGAAGGAGAAGTTTGTGCCCAAGAAGAAGAAGCGCGGCACTGGGGTTGGTTAATTGAGCAATTAAATATTAATTTACTAATTATAACTTGTTGCATTATTTTGTTCAAAATGCCGTTCGATTTAAATATTTTATTTAAATTAAAAAAAATCATTATTAATTGCAGTCTCAGTGTAGTGACGCGAACGACGACTTGAAGATGGAGGCGAAGTTGGAGGCCTTCCAGCGCAAGAAGGTCGGCGTGCTGCGTAAGGTCGGGGTGAGTTGGGGGGGGTACCTACAGAACAAATGATTCTCGTAATGGACACAAAGATTTTGGGGGAGGAGGTAGCGACCCTGGGAACCTGGGAAGTGCCAGCAGAGGGTATGGAACGCGTATCTAACAGCCGGCCGTTCCGTCAGGCCTCACCTAACGTATTGAAAAAAGAAAAATGACATGTATCCTTTTTGTTTTGGTCAATGATCGAAGAATCGTCGTATTTCAGACGAATCTAAACGTCACTGAGAAGAAGCAGATTCGGAAGGTGGCTACCAAGAGAAAGTCGCAAGTGGATGATGAGGTTAGAATTGCGGGAAATTGTAAGGGAAATCTCCGGGCTTATGGGATTACTGTAATAGGGTGCATGTATGATAGCTTGTGCTTTCGTGATTTCTTAGCGATTTCTACGTCTCGAATTCTTACAATTAGTTTGGTTCGTACTAATCTATTCATTGCAGAAATCTCCCGCCGCCAAGCCCGTAGTCGAATCGAAGAAGACTAATGAAGTCAAGAAGAAGTAGAGCAAGGGACAAGGCCGAGACCTCGCTCCCTCAAAAATTCAAATCAATCCAAAACACATCGAGTAAACAAATGTTTGCCGTGAATAAATCTTGTAGAGATTGCCCAAGTCGCCTATCCTAACAAGCAATACTTCACAAAAAAGATCGTACATATTTTGCAGCTGCTATAATTTTTTCAGAGACTCTGTTTTCACGTTAATTATTTTTCCCACGATTCCCCACTTTTATTTCACTAGCATCAGTGGCACTCATTCTTGTCGTCATTAGAGCTTGAAATTTTAGCCATTTTTTCTTTGTGTAAAGTAAAGAGACTGAGAATATGTGTTATAAATATCTTTTTTTTTAATTGATTAAATGACCAATTGATTTATCGTGAGAGCAATTGCATAATAGGAATATAATCGTGGGTAATCGAATATATCGGATGCGATTCGTTTATGCGGATGACGCAGTTGTCGTCACTGGAGCACCAGGAGCCTGGAATGACAAATTTAGCCATATAATCTAAAAAAATGGTTTATGAATGTGAAAGGCAAGAGAATCAGCTTCTAAAATTAAAGAAAAGATAATCTTACTCCAGTGGCTCCAGTAACCTGGACTGCACCAGGAATGATGCCAGGCAGGCCTCCGAGAGTGCCGATGAGCTTAAAAATAATTAATTTTATTTTAATTAAATAATTATGTATTTACCGGGTTCGTGAGCGTGTCAACGCTGCCTCCGATCGTTTTCACCAAGGCTCCGGGGTTTGCAGCATTGAGGATTGCTTCCTGCAACGAAATATTACTAAGAAAAGATTCTTGAAATTCACGATAAAAAATGAATTGTAGATGAATTGTTCAATATTCTCACAAGCGGAGCTCCGATAAATGGGGTTCCGCCGAGAATAACGGCATAGGCGGCGACCAGGTTCTTGAGAAGATCTGAAGAAGAAATTTGATGGAAACTTTGAAAAGGAACTAGGAAGCATGTCCTTACTAGTCAATTCGAGAGTGGACTCTCATTATCCCGCTCACTCCTTTTCGAGTGGAGCAGTTCATTCGGCTAGTGATGGCGATTGCTAGCTTTTTAAAGAAAACTGTGTTTCCACTCAAGATCGGTTTCAGACCCGATTTCCGATTTCGAGATTACCAAATGGGCCAAAGAACATGCTGCGAAATGAGGATTTGCCCCCGGATCTAACCTGCGATAGGACCGCTCAGGTTGGAGACCGGTCCGGTAGCGGGAGCTGTCTCGCGCTTCTGAATTCAGTTAATTAATCCACAAACTTTTCAATAATCATCAAACTAAGGTTCAAAGTGTTGAACGAATGTATCGGAACATTGTCTTGCGACTCATGTGTGCAATACTTTGCGGTCTTAATCGGGAAAATATAGTAGTGAATTGTCCACCTCTCTTCTCGGAACGGCAGCAGCCGTGTGGGCAACGGCGGACACGAGAAGGAACAGACAGAAACGAGCGGAGGTGAACATCTTGGAGTGCTTCTGAAATGATGTTTAGGCTAAATGCGATGTAATAAGTAAGGGGTGCTCTTTTTATTTGGATATTTTGAAGGATTCGAAAATAAAGACAGAATTTGAAATGAAATTATGTGCCAAAGCACTTGAAAGAAGAAAAAGGAAGTGAAGAGAAGAGAGGAGCGGAGAAGGCTGGATGATGCTCTCCAATTGCTTTCACCGGCTTTTATAGTGGATCGGAAAGCGTGAAAATTAGCATATTCCATACAGTGCCTGCGAAAACAATACTGCAGAAATATTGTTTTTGATGAGTGCCTCTGGAATCAAAGCGCATGCAGGATCGATTTCGCTTGGGTTATGCGAATATTGCTGCATTCATATGTCGGAATGTACACGAAATCTGAAGTTCTTGAGAGTCCGTTTGATGGAAATGCGGTTGCTATCAAAGTTTTAACAGATATGATATTACGTTACTAATGAAAAACGTTTGATGTTCTCAAACTCGGTTGCAAATGAATTCCAGCAAATTTTTCGCTGCTATTATCCGTAGTCTTTTTTCGATAGTAGACGAGAATTTTCATATGTTAGCCACGTTCTAGCTCCAAATATGTTTGACGCTCATTGTTTAGTGATGAACATGATAGACTGAATATGAACCACATCAGATTTGGCCGAAAAAATATTCACCTCGGAACGCTCTTCGAAAACACTTCTGCTGTTGTGCTGTTTTTTGTCGACTTCATTCTTTTTGCAGCGAATATGGTAATATCGACCTTGCTGTGTAGAGCTCTAAATAAGTCGTCTCTCCAATTCCTACACTATTTCGCCACTCTGACCACTGAAAGAACATGCGAAGAAGAGAATTATCCGTACTTCGAAGTCCATCGCTGTTCCACTATAAAAGTAGGCGTCACAAAGAAGAGAACATCACCGCACCTTCTCTTCCTCTTCACTTCATCCACTATCGGATGCTTCTTCACATCTCCGGCAATTTATCCAACCCTTGCAATCTAGAGCTCAATGATGCCGTCGTCTCTCCTTTTTGCACACTCACTCGCCCGCTCGGTCGACGAGAGAGAGGGAGTGTGTGAAATGAAGGAGGGTGGTATCATCGAGTTCTATTGCAATCGCTTGACCATCGAATCCGGAGAGGTGAAGGAGCGATCAGTATACCGACTCTCCTGTTCCGACTATCTAGTTGTTCTTTCGAATTAGAAATTCTTTCGTGAGGAGGTTGGGTGTCTACGACCCAATGGACCGAAACATCCAACCGCGTTTCTATAGGAAGTCTTTCAATTTCTTTCCCTTCTATGCAGTTTTACTAAACAGTGCGCATCTCCTAAACCTTGTTTCATTTAATTCAAGAATCTTCCAGAAAGATGTTCGTCTCTTCCCGTTTCTGCCTGCTCCTTGTCGTCTCGGTGATCGCTCACGCTTCTGCTATTCCGAACAGAGAGGTAAATGAATTAGCATTTGATTTGACTCCAGTTGTTCTGAAAATGAAGTTGAAAATTGCTGTGATATCCCGCTTTCCAGAAGCGTCAGGCTCCAACGCTGCCAGTGGCACCAACGGCACCAGCCGCGCCGGCCTTCAATCCCCTCTCCCTGATCACCCTCCCCTTCACTCGTAAGATATTTCTTTCTAACTGCTAACCCTATTACTCGAAATGGAATGCAGTTCCGATAATTCCTATGGCATCCAGCATCATCCGAGTCACTCTTACACATATTGTTTTTTTACATCGTATTGGCATTCGTATTCACATCGGCCTAGAGTTGCAAGTTCGAGATCAATAGTATCGCACCGGTGCGAGAGTATCGCAATGATGCGTGACGCGCGATCTCTGTCACCAGCTTGCAACCCCCTACTTCAGCCCATAAATGTGTTTTTGCAGTCTTCCAGTCGCTCCTGCAAGCGCTTCTCGGTCCCCTCGGCGGACTTGCCGGTGGCATCCCAATCCTTGGACCGATGATTGCACCGACGCTGGTTGGTCCTCAATTTACATTGCAAAAATGCTTATGATGGTTAATATATCCTTGACGTCTGACACACCCAGTTTTTTTGCAGACCAGCACGCTCGGCATGGTCAACCCGCTCGTCGGACAGATCACAGCTCCGGTAACGAAATTTAATTTCTCTAATTTAATAAATGGGGCATTTGAAGTTCCTTGTCACATTGATGGAAATAGTGCTGCTGCTTTTAACAATATATGTACAATTCTTTCCAAAGGTCACTGGACTGTTGGGAGCCGTCCCTGGCCTTGGCGGTGCACTTCCCGGACTCGGCGGTGCACTTCCCGGCCTCGGCGGTGCACTTCCCGGCCTTGGAGGACTCGTTCCCAGTCTCCCAGGACTTCCTGGAATTCCTGGAGTAAGTAATTTTAAAATATTTTATCGAATGATTTTAATAAACTGAAATAAAAAAAAATGTTCAGGTCCCCTCCCTCGTTGCAACCACCGTCGCACCGGCTGCTTCGGGATAATTGCGATATTATTGGGCATATTCGACCATTCACGATTATGCTTTGCTTTGCATTATTGATAAACTCATTGAGCATTCATATAATCGTGCGAACATGAGCAAACAATACAAGGGGAGAAACGGAATACAGCGATAAATACATTTTACAAATAAAAAAACAGAACTTTTTTGTTAATCCGCTGCTGAATGAAAAAAACGAATCAATCCAGATAATGCTTACCGTTGCTGATTTTGAAAGCAATCGTTCTTTTCTTGTCATCCTCAGATCCTCAAGTTGAACGATTCCAAAGCCTTTTTTATGAAAAATAATAAAAAGTATATTTGATTGTTCTAATATTAGGTTGGTGCATAAGTTTCTTTCTTTTTCTAAACTCAAATAACTTCGAGCTTGCTTCACTTGAGCCGAATTCTTCTACAGTAATTTTTGGGGGTAGGGTGTGGGGTCACAGTCGTATATTGGAAATGGATCGGGTTTGCATTGAAGGAGAGATAAAAATTTCTAAAGAGCAAAGAGTGAAAATTTCGATAAATTCTACACTCGGATGGTCCCAGTTCATCACCTATCCTATCAATGCCGATCAACTTTGGATTATGCCCTTTCAGGTAGTGATAGGGGAAGGGTTTATTGTTCATTTAATCACAAAATAGCCGGGTCTCAATCTATGCGTGAGACAGAGTATTCGAAAAATGACGGTTTTCGGTCACTAGATTTTGAGGTAACTTTTAAAAAAACAGCTCATGAAAGAAAAGTTGAATCCAATCCTAAATAAAAGTCAATGCTTGGCATGAAAGATACTTTAATTTTATGCACCTTGAATATCGGCAGCTGAGCCGTGACTATTGCAGTCTTGTCAAAAACAATTTCCATTTTTTTCAGATATTATCAATTATGGATTTGGGGCTGGCATAAAAAAGGGAAAACATGCCAGTCCATTTCAACTACTTACAAATGTCACATTAGTATGATAGCCTTCAACGCTTGTTTTCATTTGGCCATAATTTGTTCATCTAGGAAATTCCAATGCGTTGAAATACAGGCGTATTTTTCGATAACATTGACTTTGATCGTCTACTGTATCCGTCACAATGAGCTGACTGAATTGTGCTAATGGGCGCTGTATAGAGTATCCAAGCACTCATCGATGGAAAAAATGCAGGACCTGTTTGGGCTATTGTGAAGAAAGTTATGGGCAAAACTTCAGTTTCCAAAAAAAGAAAGAAACTTTTGCACCAGCCTGATATAACTTCCTCAACCAGAATTTCAGGAGAAATGGATCACAGGTGTAAGCACAGGGTGACCCAAATGTGACCCAAATGAAGGAGAAAATCGTTCTTCGAAAACTCTTCTGCAGGGCCGATATTTTCTGTTTACAACGTGCATTCTGCAGGAATTATGCAAATTTCGACCTCGCTGTTCCACTATAAAATACGGCGTTTTTTACGGCGAAATACGGCGTAAAATAATTTCGAAGAAACATGTCCATCTCTGCTCGTTTCTGCCTTCTCCTTCTCATCTCGATCATCGATTACACTACTGCCGTGCCGAACAGAGAGGTGAATACGTTAGAGATGGCACGACTTCGAACCTGAATGAAAAGCACTTCACTTCCTCCTCTACTCGTATATATCTAGTTATCACTTGCATCGCAGCGAGACATCCCGCGAGACGCAAGTGCCTTGATTAACGGAACGACCTTTTAACTACCTGTTTACTACTCGTAGATCAAGTTTTTTTTGTTGCAGAAGCGCCAAGCTCCGATGACGCCAACAGCCCCGGCTGTGCCAGAGAATCCCCTCTCCATGTTGCTGTTCCCGATAACATGCAAGATATATCGCTTTCCATCTTCTATCTATTTGCAGTTCCTATACTAAGCTCTCCTGTCGATAGAACTCACTTGGATTCACGTATCCATTTCCAGTCTTCCTGCAGCTTTTCAACAGCTTTGTTCCCCTTGTCGGCACTTTTCCCATCATTGGACCTGCGATTGTGGGTTTTCCATAGTATTAAAAAAATTTAAAATAGTAAAAACACTAGTAGTATAACACGCCTCTCACCTAAGAATCGACCTAAATCTGTCAGTGAGCCAATTTTCGATGTTGAGATTTTCACTGATTTGGAACCTATGGGTCCCCTCATGACTCCCCACGAACGGAATAGTGTCAAAGATCATTCCCGGCAGAGCTGCAGCATCGGTAGGATGCAGCCTGGTACCTTCAGAGAGTATTTTCTGCCCTTCAACGCAATTCCTGAAATAACTTTTCTGAAAGAGCTAATGCTATTTTTCGATGCCCTATCGATGTGCATCGGTCGCTTAGCGATAACTTTCCATTAAACACTGCTACACGCGGTGAGCTCTATTTACAAAACTACTCGAAAACCTACGATTTTTCCGGCACAGGAATGTAGCCCGTATCATGGGGAGTCGATTGGTAGGTCTGTGCTCACCCATCTCGAAACGGTGTTGAACTAGCACCCGAAAAACGTTTTCCCAAGATTTTAACTTTATTTTCAACAGTCTTTTACCGCTTCATTATCCATTCTCGAGTGAAATGACCCGGCGTCATTAGCAAGATTCAAATAGGTTTCATTTGCATTACAACTGACCGTTTCTAGCCCAAGTAGAATGAGTGAAGCGTATCAGAAATTAATCAACGACACCGGGTCATTTCACGCGAGAATGGAAAATGAAGCGGTAAAAGACTGTTGAAAATAAAGTTAAAATCTTGGGAAAACGTTTTTCGGGTGCTAGTTCAACACCGTTTCGAGATGGGTGAGCACAGACCTACCAATCGACTCCCCATGATACGGGCTACATTCCTGTGCCGGAAAAATCGTAGGTTTTCGAGTAGTTTTGTAAATAGAGCTCACCGCGTGTAGCAGTGTTTAATGGAAAGTTATCGCTAAGCGACCGATGCACATCGATAGGGCATCGAAAAATAGCATTAGCTCTTTCAGAAAAGTTATTTCAGGAATTGCGTTGAAGGGCAGAAAATACTCTCTGAAGGTACCAGGCTGCATCCTACCGATGCTGCAGCTCTGCCGGGAATGATCTTTGACACTATTCCGTTCGTGGGGAGTCATGAGGGGACCCATAGGTTCCAAATCAGTGAAAATCTCAACATCGAAAATTGGCTCACTGACAAAATCCTGTCATTCTGAGTCGATTCTTAGGTGAGAGGCGTGATAAGTCCTTCTCGTTCTCGTCGTTCTCGTATCCTTCTCGTCGACTGACGATTATTGGTTTTCATTTTCATAGATTCGTCGATGGTGAGGAAATAGTTAACAAATCAATTCTACTAAACCGATAAAAAGAATTTGTTGGGTTTTTGACAAATTTTTGGGGGTATTTCTAATTGACAACCCGATTTCAGAACGGCGCGCTCGGCATGGTGACCCCACTGCTCGGTCAAGTCACTGCCCCGGTTTCGATTTTTACCTTTAAATAATCACTAATAGCGTAAGTGCCTGATGTAACACTTTCTTAGCTCACTGGTGCTCTGGGAGCCGCACCCGGCGTCTGAGGAGTTCTCCCTGGCCTTGGATGAATCTTGGCCGCCGAACTTCCGGGGTAATCTGTTGATATAATTTTTAAGTAACAATAAAATAATTGAATAACAAACTATGAAAAATATCTATATTCAGGTGCTTGCTGTCGTTGCAACCACTCGGTTTCGGGATATTTCCGATATTATTGGGCATATTCGATCCTTTACGATTACGCTACACATTATTGATAAATCGATTGAGCATTGATTCCGTTGTGCAGTCATGAGCATTTATATGCAACAGGATATGAGAAACAAAGGCATTGTTAGACTCAACTATGAGTAGATATTTAGTCATCGCCTTTGTGTTCGAAGCAGAAACAGTGCATCAAGGAAGTTTTAATGAAAAATAAAGATCATCTTTCATGGCAAAAATCAAAAAAGCCTCCCGGGTGATCCCAGAATGATCAAATTGCGGATCGACTAATGCCAAATGATTGCTGTTTTATTACAAAAAAAATTTCTTCTACAAAATCTAAGACAAGTCTATTGAAACATAGATATTTTTATATATTTAATAAATTATTCTGTGCTAGAAAAGCTGTAAATCTCTCGTCCTGAAATATTGTTGATTCTTTGTCATTATTCATATACGATTTCACTTCAAAAAAACACAAAAATACGATAGATATAAGACAGCGTGAATACAATGGCTATCGTCAAAAAACAAGTTGAGCGATGCAAAAGTTGAAAACCGTTTCAACTTTTGCATTTAACGTTAGATTTCTTATAATTGAACTAGTTCAATCTACGAAAATCGCTCAACTAGTTGTTGTACTAGAGCCATTGTAATCACACCCCCATATATCTTGCAGGGAAATAGACGATCAGTATACTTTGGAATTCGAAAGTATACAGCACTTCCAAAACATTTTTGCAATATCATTAGCATCTGCTTGAATACTATTTTGCAATGACACAGCTATGAGTATCGTTTGACTATAAAAGGCAAGTGAACTGACCAACGTCGGCTTTTTTTATTTTATTTTATTTTACCCACTTCAATTTCGAAAGATGACACTCCTCATCAAACTGTTCCTTCTTCCACTTTTCTTCGTTTCTCTTATCACTGCAGCAACTACAACTGCAAAATCGGTAAATGTCTTTTCGTGTTCTCCTCAAAGGTGTTGTTGATTACAGGCTCCAACAACCGTCACATCCACAACTCCAATTCCTTCCACTACCACTCCAACAACACCTCTCTCGCCCCTTGCGTTTCTGACGCCATTGTTCAGTACGATTTTTTTATTTGAAAAAATACAAACAAAATAGCCAATTTCAGCCCTTCTCACTCCGTACTTTCAAGTGTACATTAACGGACCATTGCCAACACCGGTAAAGATTTATTTTGATTTTTTTTAAAGAAGGCTTCCCACGAAGCGCGCTGACGACTATGCAAAGTGAGGAATGAGAGAGCCCGCTCTCCTCATTTTGCATACTCTTTCGCTCGTTGCCTGATTTTCAGGGTCATTTGGCACGCAACCAAATGCTCATATCTCAGTCCAAACGAAAATTGAAAACATGCGAATTTCGAAAGTGTGTTCGAAAATCGGGTAGCCACGACCCACCATTTCACATCGAGAACTCAGTTAGCCAGATATTCGTGGGAGACCACCTTGTTTAATTAATTCCTTTCCAGCCTCCTGCAGCAACAACTGCTAGCTCTGCATAAGCTAATCTCACGTACTCGAATTGAAATTATGCATGGCGTTACAATCAATAAAGTAAATTCAGTAACAATCATTACTTGATATCAAACAACACATGGACATATGATCACACAAAAAATCAAGACATTTCGAATAAAAACTGAATAAATCGCCGTACTTGGAGGAATAAGGGTCTTCGAATTCCTAACTCAGGTCTTATTCTAAATGACTAATAAATGAGATAGATTCATTTAGCAAACCTAGTACGAATTCTGATATTTTTGTTTTTTTCCAAAACATTATTTTTATCAGAAGTCAGTAGTTTTTCTGAACAATATTCTTCATTTCAAGTACAATAATAATTGAAAATACAGTTTCCGGGTGCAGCATTATAGTCGCGCACAAAATTTTCTGCAGGGATTATGCACATTTTCCATCTTGTCGAGCTCTGTTTTTCCTATTTTGTACTCAGTCTTTCAGAGGAATGGCTCGATTTATCATTCTGTTGTTCATCTTCACTATTTCGCTTGCAATCGGGACTCCTCGAGAGGTGAGACGCAAGAAAGAGCAAAATATGTGGAAAAAGCTGTTTCAGAAACGCCAAGGAGAGCTAAATCCAGCGATTTCTGTGTTGAATCCTTTCTACGGTGCTTTTTTTGCTATAATTGAAAAATATTGATTAATTTAAAAAAATATATAATTGCATTCCAGGCTTGTGGCAGATGTTTGTCAAGTCTATCGGCTACATACCAGCAGTAGGGCCGATGGTGGTGAGACCAGTGAAAAATCCGGAGCTCGACAGCACAGCCTATGTATAAATTATTTCCCAGAGCGCCACTCTCAACCTGGTGCCTAGTCCTGGAGCTCTTGCCGGACCTGTTACCACAGTTATCAATGGTCTATTCAGGTTTGCAGTTGCAACTTCTATTTTTCATAAAATTTACAATCATTCAGCAATGTACCTGCTGCCATGGTAAATGCTCTATTTTTCAAATCACTTAATCTGGTAAGCAAAAATGCTGTCAATTGAGGTTCGAATTGGTATTATTAGAAATCTCGATGAAATGCTGTTGCAGCTACCGATCCCCACTACTGACGTAGCATTCTAACAATATAAAGAATGTCAATTCCATGAACAACCAATAACAACTTCACACAATAACAACAGACCAGACCAATACGGCACACTGATCAGAAATCATTAAACGCAATCGTTCAGCGAACATATAATTGTGTTTCTTGGGATACTTGTAAGCAATGCACTGCATTGAATGCAGGAATGATTTATTTTGCACGGGCCGTTTTTCCGGGTCGCTCATCAAAAATTCACTACTGCTGTCTTTTGTTTTCTACTGTTTACACGTACCTTGTGCAGGATGCTACCAACTGTGTGTTCTGCAGCAACATAAATTACAATAATCGTATGACTCTCTAATTTCGTGAAGCTCTCTTGCCAGTCATGGACGCAAGAGAGAAAGGGAATTTGAGAGAGCCAGAATTAAGTGCAACAACACACTCTCTTCCATATAAAACATCAGCCAAACGCTGGATCGCACATCAAATATTTCTCTGCAAATATTTGGATATGATGATGCCAGAGTTTAATGCACCTGTACCAGAGGCACCTGTAAGAATTAATTATAATTTAATTAAAATATTAATTTATTCAAGTTTATGAGAAAAATACTAAAACCCTCGTTCTTTTCAGAAATTGCAGACTCAAAATCCATTCTCACTGTCAGCACTCTTCGCTCCATTCTCACGTAGTTTTTTTGATTTATAAAAATATTTAGTTCCGAAAATCTCAAATTTCAGCCTTCTTCGAAGTGTTTGGGCTTATTCTTAGCCCATTGACAACCGCGGTGGAGCTGATTCCTTTCTTCGGGCCTATATTCGTGCGTATTTATCAGTTTGTTCTAACTTATATTTGGAATTTTCATATATTTGTCGAACGAAAATTACAGTTCAATATAATATATTATTTCAGGGCAACATCCTCGGATCCATTCCCAATCCGGCAGCCGTTATCGATCAACTATCCGAGGTGGCGAACGGCGTTGCCAAGTAGCTTGTCAATTGAATGAAATACACAAAACACATTTTACAGGTAATCGGTTCGAAGGATAGTGCTGGATTGTGGATATGACTGTTTCTACACAGTTATTTCTATAAATTTCCACATATGTTGATAAACATTCACTTTCACACACGTCAATACATTCGTTATCTTATACCCGACGGAAGCTGTAATAAAATGAATGAGATGTAGTGATGCACGGACATGTTGGGCTATTATTTGTTGTAATAGTATTAGGTTTTTGTAATTCCGAGTTGCAAGTGCATCACCGCAATGACACTGTTTACGCATAGCATACTGAAGTGCGTCTACAAAAGTTGATGTATTCTATGAGCGCTTCATTTATTTTTATTCTACGTCCGCATACTCAGGGGTAGGGTTGGCTTGCCAAGCAAGATTGCAAGATCTTGAAAAGATATAACTCAATTATCCCTTCTTGGCAAGAACAACTAGTTGTTTTTCAAGATCTTGGTTCTTGAAATGATCTTGAAATTCAACACTTTTCGTCATTTTACACGGATAGACCGGCCGAAGGGGGTCGGTGTGGGTGGAAAATGATCAACCGATCTTGAAAATCTTGAAATTTCTTGGTTGTTTTTCAAGATCTTGAAATGATTTTGGCATTTTGCCAATTCTTGGCAAGATCATTCTGCGCCATTCAATCTTGAAATGCGGTTATAATCTTGCCAAGCCAACCCTACTCAGGGGAAAAAAATCACTATTATCGAGATGTGGCCGATTCGATTCGTTGCGCTTCTCGCAATTATTGCACTGGCTGCGGTGGCCGCTCCAGACAGGGAGGTAAGACAGGGAGGTTCTAAACATTAGCAAAATATATATTACAGAAACGTCAGATTCCGAATCCACTCTCCACCCTATTCGATATATATTCTAGTACAATAAACCAGTTTATTAGAGTAATGCTGAATCCAATTTCTGCTCTGTTCAATCCCTTCACTGGTTTGTTCATCGGTTTTTTCACAAAATGCTCGTTCTGTTTCTGGTTTGAAAATAAAAATTTTCGAAACAAATCTTTTTGAATTTCAGGATATTTCGAGATCTTCCGCTATCTTCTCACTACCTTCTTGAAACGCATCCCCTTCTTTGGACCTATGTTTGTGAGCATTTAAAGATTGAGCTCGATTGAAAAAATCGATTGTATTCAAGGGCAGCGTCCTTCCACCGCAGCACCCAAAACCGAGTCCTTCAAGGATGATTAGCAATGCCTTTGACGTCATGATCAATCCGGTAACAAATCCTGATTTTTTTTGCCCAATGTATGAACACAAATTTGCGTGCGTTTCAGTTCGGAGGACTGAAGCTTCCAGGATAAGCGTGCCGTCAAAATTCTCATTTTCATGATAAACTGATTAATTCTATTTCCATTCAGCCCAATAAAAAATATGGACGCAGTGCATGCAATGCAGATGCAGATGCAACTTATGCTAATATTCACAATGTTTTCCTTGAATTTCTATTTGTTTTGATAACAGCTACCAGTGGGTCCCATCTAGTGTTGTCTTGTGACTGTAAAATCTCGCTTGACGTGGAGACACAATTCACATTTTCGAATGATGCCCATCTCTTATCTACTACTTTTCCTTCTATTCGTATGTCACGTCACATATGCTGCTCCCATTCGCGAAGTTTGATCAATTTTTTCGAGAAAAAAATTGAGGTATTAGTATTGCAGAAACGCCAAATCGATTATTTCAACAAGCCAATCACATCTCTGCTCACGATCATTTGGGGTTAGTCTAGGAACTATTTTCGATTTGTTTTGTCCTATTCCAGCCCGTTTCAGCTTACTCCCTTGAGTTCGGCATTCTACTGAGCCCCATTATTACAGTGTTAATGAATACGCCGGTCTTGGGGCAGACGGTGGTGAATGTTTTTCAAACGTTTCTTTATCATTTGATGAATTTCATAGCATTTAATATTATAATAGAAATTGTAATTTCCAGCAAAATTTCGTTGTCGCTGCGCCCAACCCTGTTGCGGTCGCTGTTGATTCGTTGACAAAGTTTGCGACAACATATGGAATAAATTGACAACGTCGCTAGATACTAGAACATCTCATTTTTATGCCAAAAAAATTCTTGTTGCATAAGCATAAAAATATGCAAATGCAATTGAACGACACTCATTGCTGACTACTATGAAATACAAAAATTAATATTTTGAAGGCGAACGTTTTGCGTACTCAGTAAGTCCATAAAATGAATTGTTAGAATCGAAATCTACCAGCCGCTTGATGAATGGTCTAAAAATATATTGAAATGTAGCTGGAGCATAGCCACGAGGGACATCGATTTTTCATACCTAAAAACTGTATGCATTTGTTTTAAAATGGCATCCGATTGATTTCTAGAAACACACAGGGACAGTCGGACTGACGCACAAAGCTCCTTGGATACTTGGTGTTTCAGCACAGATTACGCCTGTATTGAGCAAAATGTATTGTACATTTGTTGGGAATAATTTATTAATTTTTTCGGTTTGACATATGGATACTGATGAGGATTGCACGTGAATATTGAAAGACGATTTGGAATAGGCTAATTATTGATTATTACAAACGAAAGACTCACTGAGCTCAAGACACTGCACGAATAACTGGACATAACAGCTAATTTCACGATATGACAAGCTCGCGGGATAGTTTCTACATGGGTTGTGTAGGATCAGTTAGTACTAAGAGCGACTAAGGATCACATTAGGCACCTAAATACTAATGTCTAGCCAGACCAAAGTCCCTATGGGGCACTTGGGCGGTGGGCGCGGCATGGACTCTAGTCCTGATCGAGATGCCTTCGGAGAGGTTGATGTCGGGTAGGGTCTCGGAGTCGGTCGGGGACTCCTCTTCCTGATTCTCTTGCTGGTTATCCTGTTCGCCTTCCTTCTGTTGCTCCTCTTGCTGTTCCTCTTGCGGGTCAGTATTCTGAAAGCAGCAGTGTGAATTTTTTTGTTGTTCCGAGGCAAATGCGAAGGTTTCTGGTAATAATTATACGTGCGTCCTGTGAAAGATCGTAATTGCAGGTCAATTTGGATGTGGACTAGGAACGAAAATAGAATAAATGAATAAAATAAACTCACATGCTCAACCTCGTGGTCCAGCACATTGCTCTCTAGCAGGTTCTCCTCGGTGAGGGGCGTGCCCTGAGATAATTAACTCATCAAATGTTTGATCTGTTTGTTATAAAGCTGTCATTCACACTATTGTTTCGCCTCAGCAGTGCAGGATTTTCATTCCCTTTTGAAACACAATTAAAATGAGATCATTCTCGTGTGCCGGAAACTGATATCATGACTATTCCGTTTCTTGCCCGAACTCATTGCTCTGGCGAGGAAAAAAAACGTGCGAATGGACAATGAAAATGGAGGTATCTCTGACAGGAAAAATAAGTCACACCTGGAACTCGCTCTCGCTCTCGACTACATGCTTGGGTTGCTGGCTCTCCTCGTGGATGGGAGCCTTGACGGCGACGGGCGCGTGCTCCTCGGGAACCACTGCAATGCATTTTTTTTCTCGATTCGGTTCACTTATATTATTGAAAGTTGCTGGCTTGCTGTGCTGCAGGTCATAACGCAAAGTTGTGAAGTTGTAGGAAAATCCATTTAAGAAAATATTGAGGAACTCACGCTCCGCTCTTTGAAGCGCCTGCTCGAATTCGGGCGCGCTCATTTGGCTCAGAGTCGTCTCGACAATGTTGGTGAGGCCTGAGGAAGTGAAGATAACTCTACATGTCGTGCTCACATCGTTACACGCATGCGAGCACAATACTTCTCTTATTTCATTATTTCTGAAAAATTCTCGTCGTCAAGCTCACCTTGCACGGACTCGGACACTTCCTGGACGTCGTGCTGCGCGAGGATGTCGTCGGTGGGCAGCACCTGTCATTGCTTTTAGTAAATTAATTAAATTAAATTAAATTTATAACAATCAAAAGACTTCATTCACTATATTTCTGTTTTCGGTTGTGTTTCATTGTGAAATGTAAAACCAATTGTTCCTCATTCATTAATTATGAGTCGTTTATTCGTTCCAGTAATCAAAATAAAATCGATCTAGCCTCTTCCTCACCAATGAAGTCGTGTCAACCGTCTCCACAACCGTTGTCTGCGGGGCAGAGACGGGAAGGGGCGGGGCATCATGCTGTGCGGGCGAGTGAAGGACCATCGGGTCGGACTGCTCTGCGGCAAGGATCTGAAATAGCTCTCTTCATGACATGACAGAAAAAAACACGCTCTTCAGACACTACGTTTATTCTCCATTTCAACGATGCCGATTTGAAACGTTAGCCACACAATCTAGTCAACAGTTTTTACCTCGGTGTCACTGGCGCTGAATTGAGCCCTAGTAGGAGCGGGAGGCGTGGGCAGATCGAGAATCACGGGCCGCACCTCCACGGGCTGAACAAAAATAGTGTTTCGAATTATTATTTAATTTTCTTTTGGAAATTGAGTTTTCCGAGTCAGAAATTTCAGAAAGTACCTTTGCCCTGTGCAGATTCGTGTTGACATAGGTGGCGGGTGCAGCGACGGGCACCGGGCGAGTCATGTACTGTAATGGTATTCATGGTTCCTGTCATTTTCGAGGCCGTTGTCCTATGTGATCTAATAATAAGAAATAGCGGGTTTTTGTGTAGCAAACTTCCGTTCGTCTGAACTTGACATTGAGAGGGCTATTACCTGATCTCTGACCGCACTGCCCTGCTCCACGGCTCCCACTCGCGCGTACTCGTTCACGGACGGGTTGTGCTGGCGGGCGAACGCGTTCTGTGCGCGGTTATTCATGAGGAAAGTGCGCGGCAGCAAGTCCACCAACTCAGACACATTGCACATGATAATAGTGGTCAGTGTTGAGGTAGCCAAAACGCCGGCTTCGAAACATGGATAGCTAATATAGTGATAGCCGGAGTTTAGAACATTTTAATCCGTTTTTTTTCTTTTTTTCGATTCTCACCTGCGTCGTCTGTACGTACTGATTGCCGCCGTTGTTGCTCACGTACGTGGCGGCCTCGTTGGCGATCTGGCGCGCGAGGTGCTGCAAATTATTATTCTAATTTCCGGTTTTGAATTCAAGCATTTTCCGGATCAGACCATTCCCCGGTCCTACCTGATCAACAGCGACTCCGGCGGGGACCGTAGCGTACTGGATGGTTGAGGCGGGCAGGCCGGAGACTGAGGCGGAGGGACGAGCGTACGATGACTGCAAGGATTTCCGTTAATATTTGTCGAAATATGAGAATCATCTCATCATTTTTCGTGCATTTACAGACCAGAGGCGCGAGGGAGTGTGCGAAAAGAGCGGATGATTGACCCGTTTTTATTCGAATTATAGTACTTGTGGTGTGTTATGTTTCACGTTAGGCATAAACCACTTGGCATCAATAAAAATTCAGTGAAAGGTCTGCTGCGAGTGCAAAAAAAAATCATAATGCAACGCTTTCAATTGTTCCTTTACCAAAAAAAGAACAATTATGCGCCTAGAAGCAAAGATCGACAGGAGAAGCACTGTCTTTTCGATCTCATTGAGATGTCGGCACAGGTCGCATCACGTATCACCCATTCTTTCGAATTTGCGTTTTTGAGTTTGAGTTTGTTCTTGTGCTGTGCTATGTTTCAAGATGGGCATAAATCCCAAGTCGTCAATATAAATTAGTGAGAAGGCCCCAGCCAGTACAAAAAAATAATATTAATCGTACATGTTCCTTTAACCAAAACTATGCGTCTAGAAGCGAAGATCGGCATGATCAGTCATGTCTTTTTAGAATTCCTTCTTGTCGTCGGCACAGTTCGCGATTATAAAAAGAAATGGTGAAGGAAGGGAAAAAGGAAGGGGAAGGATATTCGCACTCTTCCTTCACCATCTCTAATCAGGATTACTCTCTCACCTGAGCGCCGGCGAGTCCGGGCAGGGGCTGCGACGCGATCGTCTGTGAGAACGTGTTCAGTGCTGCGGTGTCGGCGACGACGTACTGGGTCTGCGCCTGAATCGTCAGCTAACGTTGTCGATGTTAGTGATGTCTATTCGGCATTCTTTCTTGATTTTTTTTTTCTGGACGGCTAGTTTGCTTTCGGAACTTTGGGCATAACATGGCACGATTTTACTGCACTGGAGCTGATTACGGTACCTGCGAGCCGGGGTAGGACAGGGAGTAGGGCGAGGAGGCGGCGGGCTGCGGCTGGATGGAGGGAAATTAGCAAATTCATTTTGTACTTACTCCAATCTATTTGCTCTACGATATGTTTCACGCATTCTCCTTCAGGCCAACATCTCTGTTTTTAGCAATGCGTGTTCTTCTTCTAGCTTAAAACAAATAATGTAAAGTTCAAATAATGATGCACATGGTGAGAACTATTCAAAATACAAAAAGATTTGAAAAATGTCTCGTGAACGCTAAACCTCTAAGGATGGAAAATAATTGTCTCTCCATTATGCTCTCTCATCGGTCAGAAAGAGAATGTGGAATTTAAAAAAACGAAAGGTATTTTTTAACAGCCCTTTAAGCAGATTCAGGAAACTTTGAATAGTAAAAAATTAACCAACTTTAACGTATCCCTGACTGTACTGTTGCTGCTGCTGCCCATAGACTGCACCGGACTGCGCAGGCTGAGCGTAGGTGGACTGAAAATTGATCTTTGATCTCTGATTTGACTATTTGATCTTTCGTAATTTTCAGTTATACCTGCTGACCGCCGTACACTGCGCCAGTAGGGTAGTTGGGCTGCGCGTAGGTGGACTTAAATTCGATTTCTTTGCTAGATTGAATTACCTTGCCTTTCATAAGTACGATGGATTTGCCCATCCGGCTATGGTCGAGATTAGACTTTCAATCGTAACGAAACAGCTAGTGGTATATTATGGAAATTACCCATCGCTCTCCTCATTCCTCACTGTCTCTCGTGAAGAAGGCTCTATTATACGACTAGTCGTTTCGTTACGATTGAAAGTCTAGTCGAGATTGCTGATAAATGTTAGGGGAAAAGTACCTGTCCATTCTGGGAGCCGTACACTGATGACGATGAAGACTGCACGTACGAAGACTGGGCGGAGGGGAATCCTGAAAATGTTAGACGCTCAAATCAATACAATTTTATGATTTTCTGCCGGAATTAGGAATATGAAGTAGCATCGTGATTCAGTGGCTCTCAAATGATAGCCGATCCTGCTTAAGCTTGCAAATCAAATAAAAGACGGTCAGACAATAGTTGAAAGTGAAAGTATTTTAGACAAGGGCAGATTGCGTGAAACATAATGAGCAAAAAACCACTTCGTCTGACCAGAAAATCATGAATGGATATGGTAATTTTCAAATACCATTGATGGCTGCAGTCGAGGGGTACTGCTGCTGAGCGCCAATAGCATAGGCTGCAAGTCACATCTTAGTTTCAATTGTTTTTCAATTATTAAACTGGAGTAATAGTTTGCATTAAAAATTTCGTATATCTCACCTCCTCTCGCCGGTCCTTGGTATGTAGTTGGGGCACTCGCAACCGCTCCTCCCAGCGTATCTAGCACGGCGTTGTCGATGGCAGCGTCGTAAGCGTCCGACGCGGATGACACGCGCGGCGCGTACGCCGCCTGTTGCACCTGCTGCAGCGGCTGCGGCTGCTGCACCGCAGCTGGCGCGTAGTAAGCGGACTGCGGTGCGTACGAGGGCGCGGGCGCTGCGTAGACCGGCGCTGCGTGCGCGCACGCGCAGTCGCACCGCGGCGGCGGAGGCGGCGGTCTGAATGGTGATCGATCGTTAGAAAATGATGTAATCGTTTCCTTTTTTTACATTTGAAACGATTCCATATATTTCGACATGGGATCGGTATGCATGTAGCTAGAGAAATTCGCGCATTTATTATTCCGAGTTATCAATCCCTGCCCTCATCATAATGATACATTGGCCCGGATTGCCGCGAATAGTCCGCGCGGGCAAAGACGAGAAAACCTCTTATCCCTCTCAGAGATGCGCGGCATTTCGATATCCCCTCCCGCTGCCATGATAGATGGACGAGAGGGGGAAGTTGGATGACCAGAGAAACGTGAAAAGTGAGAGTGGCTGAGATAACGCCTGAGGCGAGAAAAGGGCAAGGTGCGAAACTTGCCATTGGACGAGTATTTCGACGCATGGAGAGTGTTTTTCTTGTGATCTGACACAGCCACCGTCATAAAGTACACGAACCTCGAGCTTCCTCGTTTCCCTATCATCTTTGGTATTGTAACTACCTACGCGTGTGATTCAATTTATAGTAAGCTCACGGGCATCCGCAGGAGTGTCCGCTGAACATGAAGCCGGCCACTTTCGAACCGGAGCCGAGCAGGATCAAGATGGCGAGGGTGGTGGAGGCGCCCATCTTGAAATAACGATAAATTTGTTTTTTTATGTCTCAGGGAATTTAATGGAGCCAAGAAGGATTCGGATGCAGGAAATAATTTTCTGATATAATATATTGCAAACTCGAGATCATTTCTTTGTTGTTTGCACGCGAGCGTTGCAAAGCAGAAATATATTGAAGGGATCAAGAGAGTTGAGAATTAGGAGGGTCGAGACAATAAATTTATATGATTTTTTAAATATGCGCGTCCGAATAATTAAAGACACTAGATAAGCTGCATTATGAAAGCAAGGTGAAACACAACTAAATTATGACATGCAAAATTCGTTTTGGCAAAGATTTATGGTTTGACCGGATTCACATGAGAGTTCATGCACTAAGATTACATATCTACAAAAAAATCTTGCGAAAAGTTGAAAAGAACGTTTGTTGGCACAAACAAGAGCAAACGTTCAATAACTGAGATGCGAAATCGTATCGTGAATGAATCATAGCCAAAAGTAATTCAATAATGCAATATTGCACGTAAACGCCGCAATTTCTTAATCAGAGCCTTATCTTCTTCCCCAACGCGATAAAGAATGGCACTCCTCCCCTTTCGAACCCGGGCTCAATCCGGATTTCCCTTTCCTTTCCCTTCCCTGGGCATTATCCCGAACGTTGCAAGTTTTCCACTCTCTCTCTTCGCTCCCTCTTGACCCTCTTGATAGGCAATGATATCTAGGGGGGAAGCGGCTCCCACATTTCTTCATCTCATCTTTTCATCCCATTCAGAGAGTATTGCGAAATGAGAGAGCATTCATCCACTCACGGTACCGAGATCTCTCTTTGAATGGCTCGCGCATCCCTCGTAAATCCTAGTAATTGTAAGGGAAAGAAGAGAGAGAATCAGAAGAAGCAGTTCAAGCCATATTCCAATTTGCAGAAGATTTGTGTTCATACGCATTAATTGTTATGGTTCCGGTCCGCATTGCTAAATGAATATTGTTATAGGGGGTTTAATGAAGGTCATCATTTATGGCGGCCTTGGCAACTTTATCGAGCCTTATGTTTTTATTAAATTGTTGGTTCCTCGTACAATGGCATGAAAATATGGCTCAAATATATGTATTTGTCCGATGTATCCGAAAACATAATTTTCTTCAATAACTTCGTATACAATCATCATTCATGTAAACAAACTCCTCGAGTAAAATAATGTCGAAAGAGATGACACACTGGAATATAACTGTGTTATGTTTCTGGTCGTGCGACGGCTCAAAACTGAAAATTTCGAAAAAAGCTCAAAAAAATGTAAACATTTATCATAAGTCACTACTATCACAAACTACTCAACGTTGATCTCTCTAGCGCGATTTTTTTTCGCGCTTTATGTTTCTCTTTTTGCTCTTTACGCGTGGACTGAAAGGTGGGAGACCATGCGAAATTAGAACAATCGTCCCTATTTTAATCGACCCTCCACATTGCCCGTTGCGTTGCCATCCACTGCACGTATTGGAGACTTTCGTCGACGCGCGGTTCGATCTGGAATAAACGCTTTTATAGTTGATCCCTCATTTTTTTTAGTAGCCAAGTGATCACCACGCTTCAAACCGCCACATCTCATGCAAAGTTTGTTACCTCATCGCTTACCGCGCCTTTGACTAGACCGGTCGATCGCAAAGCTTTGCGCATGGCTGCACTGCGCAGGAAGCCAGCCGCGTAGGAGAGCAGAAAGAGCGACGAGCCCTGAATCAACTTTATAATCAATTATTGTGCATCTCCAACTTTACTGTTTGTTCGACTGACCGTTCAGACAGCTGTGTTAAGAAAAAGAAACGAAATTGACTGACACATTGCAGTAACGCCGTAGCCAGTTGTCTATTCTCCTCGTCAGATGCAGTTAATTGCACGCCGACTAGCGGTAGTAGCGCGAGTTGCCACACAAAGCACATTGCCATTAGCGGAAACATGGAGGTAGAGAGCTGCAAATTAACTCCATGAATTGTTGCGCTTTCAGTGTCCCTGTTACCATGTGTGATCAACAAATATAAGTAAAACTGACCAGAACATTTTCTTTCACTTGAAAGCGCGTCGAAAGATCAGTGCCGATCCGATTGTTGCGTCTATTTACGGCTCTGATTACGTAGAGGATCTGCAAATAAAGTGTTGCGAATGGCACGAGTCAGTTCAGTCACACAGTCTGTCCTGACTAACTTGCACGCAGTGTATCCAAAAAAAATGTCTAAAATCAAAGACTAAGAAAGTAAATGCTCACGACAAGGCATGAATTCGTCTCGAATCCGCAAACGAATGCAAGTGTTGCGTTAGGATAGAGATCTGAATTTAGTTATTTACATATTTGCAATAAAAAATTAGAACTCACATGCGGAAATGTTCTCCATTGTGAAAACAGAAAGCTGAAATGTGGAAAACATTTTTTTAATCAAAAACATTTTAAAACTTACAAATATTAAAATTAGTTTGAGCTGGGCCTCAATTGAATGAAATCTTCTTTCATATGTTTTAGCGAACACTGTGGCGAATGCCCGTTCGGCGGATACAGAGGTGAATGCGAGCCAATAGGCATATCTGCGTAATGTTAAACGTATTTTAACGTTCGGAAAATTGAGAATGCATATAGATAAGGCGTGGAAAAATCTATGAAGAAATTAGAGAGGAAAGATCTAAAGCAGTTGGATATTTTGATCCTTTCGGAAGCACAGCCAATCGCATGGAAAGTCTACTAATCCAAAGTAAAACCTATGAATACGCAATCAACACTCACACTGAAATTCCTTGAGCTATTTGCGCGCTGACTCTTGTCTCGGTTGTCATTAATTCAATGCTGAAGTGAGCTGGAAATGGTGCAATAAATAATTATCATTATTATGTATTTGACAAACCTTGCAGTAAACATGTGATTACTAAATAGATGTCGATCGTCATTGAAAAAACTACGCAAACGGAGAAAATGCGAAACGTCGTTCTAAAAATGTTTTTAATTGACATATTTCTGAATAAAATACCTGAACAAAGAATGGTAGAGCTTGGTTGTGGTAAGAATGTAAATAATAAAAAAATATAGCAATATGCAAAATGTAGAAGAAAGGCATTCGAGCACATCAAGAAGCGTTACGAGACCATTCATCTGGAAATGACTAATTCCTGCAAAAAAAAATTATCAGAACTGAATATGGGGACAATTACGAAGCGATGCGGCTGAGTAACGTAAATGAAAAGTAAAATTGCGAGTCAAAGACTAGAAAAGAACCATTTTCATGATGCGCGGTTGAATATTTGAATCTTTGAGCAGACACCCAATTTTGTCAGTGCAGCTAGAAATTGTTGAGCTCGTAAAATGATGTCCGTGTCTCGAACAGCTTCATCGAATAAAGAGGTACATATTGTGAACTGTGTACATGTTGTTTCGTAGATACATGTGCCGTTTCTACGTACAGGGAGAAAATGTTTGCTCTCAAACATGTGCCGCATTTCTTGTGTCACAATCATGTTTTATGGTGATTAATTCGACTGTAAATAATACTTTACGAGGTCGGAAATGTCTCCATAAAACCAGAGAGAACTGGAAGTAACTGTTTGTTGTGTTAAATCAAATTCACTTATTTCAGGAATTGGTAGATCAAAAATATGGTCGAGTGCACTTTGCATTTCCTGAAATGACGCATTGTTGCTTAGGGGCAATCGCCGCATACCTTAGGCACAAAATGTATTTACCGATATCGTTTCAGTACCATATATTCGGGAAAATTAATTTGACGTCGCAGAGCAATCTGACTTTCAAGAATTCACGAGCTTGAGATTCGAGTGGAGAATATTCCTTATGTAACACTCCACGGCCTACGTCTGCATTCGAGCTACTTGCATTGTAACACGATTTATCATTCATTAAAGCAATTTGGTAGATTTCTGAGCATAAAAGTCTGCTGACTATCTTCCATCTCCAGGAATTCACGATTTTTTTTCAATGTATCGTACCGAATGAAAATTTCGGTACGAATCGCGAAAAGTTGGCAAAAATTGGCAATTTTTGGTTACTTTTTTTGTGTTTCGTTCAAAACACAATTTCCTGGGCCGTTTTTAGGCTTGTTCGACGCGCCGTCGCGTACTCTTTCGGTTTTTCATATTAAAAATAAATAAATAACCTTAGAAAAGTGCGAAAATCATTTAAATGATACGTTGTAATTACGGTGGTTAGCGAAAAACCCAAATTTATGCAAACTACAAACTACAAATGCTAACCACCGTAATGATGCCGAAAAAGTTTTAATTATTTTCATGCTTTTCTAAGGTTATTTATTTATTTTTAATATGAAAAACCGAAAGAGTACGCGACGGCGCGTCGAACAAGCCTAAGGACGGCTCAGGAAATTGTGTTCTGAACGATACAAACAAATGTAACCAAAAATTGCCAATTTTTGCCAATTTTTCGCGATTCGTACCGAAATTTTCATTCGGTACGATATGTGAGCTTCCCCCAATCACGGAAGTAGATCCAGGAAGTTACGTTGATCCTACTGTCAACAGTCCCCGAATCATTTGAATATTCTCCGAACCGTGGATTGTTATTTGTCTATCCATATTGCTCCCTCACACCTATCCGCATATTCGATCTGGCCGACTGACAAGCCGATATTAACAAAAAAAATAAATATTCCATTCTTTCGATCGAATGGTTACTTTCCAAAATATAAAACAACATAGGAAGGGAATAAAAATTGGAGAATTTATCGAATATGTATCCAATCACAAGTTGAAGTGTATATCATCATATCCCTCGCCCTTCTTCCTCTGGCACACAAATGTGTGGAGTGCATCACACGCCTCCGCACTCCAATACCCATCCCGCGACTCAGTGTGAAGCACGGTGCAGTTGCCGGCGTCAAGTGGGCTGCTCACTGGAATACGATTTTCGAGTTTCAACCGTTTCTGAAACATCCCAATAAAAAAGGAGAGAAAAAAGAAATCTGCCTAACAATAAGGTTCAATACAATTTATCAGTGTCGCTTTCTGGGCGCTGATCAAGATGGGGTATCAGAAGGCCGTTCTTCTTTCAAGATTTCATTTTGAGGGGTCTCGGACCAGTGGATTGGTCTTCTTTCCTTGTCACAGTCGCAATGGCTGGAGACAGAATCCTGATCCCTTGGTTCCCGATAGGACTGTTGACGGAGTTGCACGCAGATTGAGTCCCACTGTAGGTCAAATACGAAGCCTGGCGTGTGCTGGAGTCTTCTGTGTGCTCGAGTCCTCCAAACTCGAAAATCAATCTTTGAGCGAGAGATTCGAGCCTGGATTCTGAGGGACCAAACATCTTAGGCGGTCATACCCATCACACGGCGACCAGTCCGGCTTGGATTGGGATTCCGATCTTGTTGAGCCGTTGGCAGAGATTAGAAGAAACCACTCTCCATCAGAGAGAACCTAAGGTATTCACTAAAAAAATCAAATAGATCATAGCTCTATCGTTGAGAACAATAAAGATTACTGAAGTTGCTGTAGTCAACGGGGCTTCCATCCGTCCATTCAGGTCCGTTTTCCGTCCGGTGAAGACCTGAAAATATTTTTATCCTGGGAGCACAATATGCAAAACAAATATTATCACAAATACATCATATAAATATTGTACCAATATAGATGGGCTCCGTGACGCTCAATCCTACTGCCAGACGTCGAATGAAGTCGTCAGCCTGTGAATGATTCTTACAAACAGTATTTTAGATGTACAAAAAGGATTAGTTTAAATAAAAAATAGCTGCATCGTAGTTATGCATTACATCCCATATTGCAACTCTCACGAATGTCCAAAAGTTATACCGACCTTTCCATCATGCACACTGGCCAAATGCCCTCCGTGCTCCTGACAGTACCTCTCCGCGTCCGGCCACTCCATTCGGTCGTTTTTGAAGACCTGAGCAAGCATGTACCTCGAACAGGGTTCGTCCGGCAAATGTGACCTCATCCATAGGAAGTTTGTCGAAGGGGTTTTGATGCAAAGACGTTAAAAGTGATTCCATCTAACTCACCGAATAGCATTGGTCGTTGAATTCGTCGAAGTCGCCGCAGCCATACTCTGCAATGTTTTCAGTAATGATAGCTTCATTAGAAGTGTGAACGACAGAAAAGTATAGAAGATGAAGCAATTGCTCGCTAATTTTCTGACCTTGATTGACCTGCTCGCAGATCAATGATCCTACTGAGGATCCATCAGCGAAGTCGCGCCAGTACCCCTTGTCCGTGAAGATGTAGTCGTCAGTGGTCTGAAAAATACTTTTGAATTTTTTGAAACTGTTTTTTCCTGCTCAATTTCAGACACGATCTGAATTTCAGTTTTCAGAATGGTAAGAAGGAACAACGACAGAAATAAAAAAATAAACCTCAAACGTGGCGGGGTCGCACTTCTTCATGTCGCTGCCCGGCCAGAAGTGCGTGTAGTTCAGCGGGGTTCCTGCATGATTTTTCAATTTTTTTCTACTATGAATATTTTACAGAAACAATTGCTCTCTGGTTCCTGTTGATATTTGTCCAACTGAAGGATATTGACTTGTAAAAGTATTTACCATCCTCCCAGGTCAGCTTGCCGTCTTCCTTGCCCTCCGCTGTGCACACGATTCCCAGGAAAGCGAAGCAATTCAGACATTGGAGATCACGAGCGGCGAGCAGAGCCGCGTTGTCCTGTAAAGGTAAAGGACGTCATCCCGTTAATCAAGGCACTTGTGTCCAGCGCGAGATCAGTGCTAGGCCTGTGATTGATGATACATCACATATTATAGCGCATATTTTGGTCAATTTGGCAAATATCGTAACAATTGAGTGAGGGAGATAGTAAAACAGCGAACGTATACCTCGTCTGAGTGAATGGAAGGCAGAACGGCGTTTTCCTTGGCGCAGCGTGACCGAGCGTCGGCTTTCTCGAGGCCGTGTTCAATCTAAATGAGAGAACGATTGTTAATCATAATCAGCCATTTCCGGAAAAAAATGGTGTGCGGAGTAGCTCGGCACATACGTATTGAATCTTGTAGCATCGATCGCCGACTGTGACGTTGTAGCCCCACTGACACACGAGCGAGTCTTGAATTCACTTGTATCAGTTACATAATGCTCGAAACGGCTAGCATGAAAAAGGCGAAAAAATAATTTTTAGCAAACTTACCAATTCCAATTGCGCACGATGAGAGAAGAATCAACCAAGCGAGAACCATTGTCGACCGATCACCGATTGCGCTATCAGCAATGATTGTATGATAAGAGGACGGCTAGAGTCTAGTGTGGCTTTCGCGAGACAACGAGTGTTTGACAGTTGTTAATTAAGAATATACAATAGGCGTGGTGGAATCAACACGAGTTCGAGCTTTATAACCCCCAGGCAAGGATGATTTATAGTGACGTGAGAACATGGTTTCGCTGCTATGGCTAACAGAACGTGCGATCCTAGAAACACCAAAGTCATCTGGCACCGTGACAGATCCGAAATAATGATCGTCTTGTTAGGATCAATGGATACACAAGAGCGAATGACGAAGTGAGAGTGGCGGCTCAAAGTTTACTTTAACAAAATGGAGACTGGCAGGAACGTAATGTTTATAAAATTTGTGTGTATAACGGAGCAGTAATCTGAAAGTGTATTTGATGAAATTTCCCGTATCGTCCGTTGATTTTTTACCGCAAATTTTTATCGTTTTTTAACGTAAATTGTAGTTGATCTCCATGTAAACCATGATGACAACTGATCCACTCGATATACGACATCATAATTCACTACTTTTTTGAATCCAACATTCGAGTTCGTCAAAAAAAAAAGTGAGCAGTCAGGATAAGCCACGTACTCTCGCAACGTTTAGAGTTACTTGAAAAACTAACAGAGACGATTCATCCGGACTGCCGCCTGCATAAACATCTCTTTGGTGACCACATTTACATTACATTTATCCTGATTCAAGGCATAGTGCCTGCAGGGGGAAACATCATAATGGAGGGGATTGGGTTCTTCGTACTCAGTGACAGGGGTCAAGGGATGGTTTCTTCTTAGCTTTTAGTTGTCGATGTCGATTTTCAGATGCTAATGGTCTTCTGTTCCGGTCATTGAGATATCTCGACAGCACTTTTTCATATGTTGCTTCAAATTTGATAAAGTGCTTGATTTGTGAATTGCAACTCCAAGAAATACAAAGCGAAATGATTTTGAGATTTGAATGTATCAGCTCCGCTTCATCCACACTGTACTGGCGATGTGTTGGTTTAGAGAGCCGAATATCAAATACATTCTCCTTCATACGTGAGCATTGTTCACTCTGCTACTGGATTAACCAGATGCTTTTTGGCATTCGACACATTCGACTTCTTCAAAATTACCATGATCTGTTATCGTTCCGGCCGTTTCCCTTTGTCGTCGATTCATGTCGTGGATTAGAAGACAAAGCATCGAAAAACACCTCGAAAACATTCTCAACCTCGACAGATATACGTGGACAGATGGGCTTTCATTTCTGGTCGGCTCCCGCCACTAGATTACCCAAATTCCCCCCGTCACGCTTTAAATTCGCTCGAAATCATCAACGAGCGTCAGTACGAAAGGGGTTCTTCGCTTCACTATATTCAGTTCGTTCACCCTCTAATTGTCAGGGAACATGCTCCGAGCTCTCTTTGTCCTGCTCGCCGTATCCATCGGCCTGTCCGCTGCGGGTCCTGTGTCGCCTTCCGAGGGAGTGAGTAGTCATATTTCAGTTGCTATATATTCTTATCCGAGCTCGATGTGCAGCACAATGCGGAGGAAATTTATTCTCAGCCAGACGCCGTCTGGGAAACCATAACAACTTTTGCGCAGGGTGAGCAATTTATTGGAACGTATTAATGTTATTTCTATTGTTATATTTACTTTTTTAAATATTTTTTTAATAGTTTTAATTATTATTAAAATATAATTTTTTAATAGTTTTAATTAGTGTTAAAATATAATTGCAGCAGTCTATAGCGGCGTCACTGAGGTCGGCAGAGTTGCTGCGCATGGAGTTGAAGAGGTAAAACTACTATCGGTATAATTTATTTTTGTGTTCTTGAGGGTGGGAGGTGGGACGGGACTGTTTTTGACTCACCAAGCTCACCCAATTCTCATTGTACTGTTTTCTCCCTTTTTCTTGACTATACCTCGCAATTCGATTCCTTTCCAGCTCATCTGCACCGTTGATGCTTGGGGAAGAGTGTAAGCAACTTTCCCTCGTTCAAATGTTGTTCGAAATATTTAGTTATTTGCCGATGATTCCTTTTTACAGATGCAATCCCGCATGACAAGGATTATTTGGTTCAACATGATAAATTGTTTTTCATCACGGATAATCGTTCACACTGAGTGAGAAAAGAAACGAAAAAGTAGTTGATTAAGCGTCCTTTCTACAAAGTTTATTTAGTTTCATAAATGTTAATCATCATTGATTCATTTCGAAAATATCGCTCATCTTTCACCGATCCTTCGGCATTCTTTTCGACCGGAGCCGAAGGGAGCAGAAACTCATTAAAATCAATCGACACTTTGCAGCTACTTGTTTTCCACAACCGCTACCTTGCCTCAGCGTTGTATCGCCTCTTGTGGATAGTATTTCGAGAATAAAGAATCCGTTCCTTAATTTCTCGTGCTCTCTCACTGTGCAGAGCGACGAGAAAGCACGCGTAATGAAGAGATCGAATTTTTCGACTCCGGTAACTCACCTGCATAGTTTTTTTGCCATGGCACTGTATTCAAATTTTGTTTCCCCTCTATAAAGCCATTCTTTGCAAGTGGTAGATAGATTAGTCTTCACCGAGAAATGTTTTCCGCTTTCGTACCTCTCCTCTTCATCTTCGCAGTTGCTACTGCGGATGATGTTCCAACGACCACAGAACCACCAATTATTCCTCGGCTTTTCCCTCCAGCAACGGTTTCTTATCATAATTTCAATGATGATAATCATCCATTTTAGGATGTGCCACCAACCGATCCCACTGCGATCGCGGTGTGTATTCTGAGAAGTGCGTACAAATATCAATTTAAAAACATTTTGCTGATATTATAAGTTTTTTGTTCCAGGCATCCTCCAATCAGCAGTTTCATGGCATCAGATGATTTGGAAAATAATCAATTATGAATTTCTAAAAAAAAAATTGTTTCTGTCAACGATGTTCTCACGATGCGCGATTACGGAACTTCGATAGTATTTAAATTCCGAAAACATCACCGTTGGTCAGAAATGTGTTTGCTGCTTGCAAGATGTTTGCGTAACTGCTGATGCACAAAGGCTTATCCACTACTGGAATCTCTGCAAAATTAGCAACGTTTTGCGGCTATAAAAGCGATACGGGCAGCAAAGAGAGACAACTATAGAGATGAAAACTATATTCATCCTTCTTCTCATTTTCTATGTGATTCCCTCAACATTGGGTGGTGCGCCTCTTGTGCCCACCAACGACGGTGAGAACTTGTTATCTTGTAAAAATTCACTATTAATGACGTAAATATACTGAATATTTCAGACCACCAGTCCCTTTGACATGATCAATTGCCTGATTCAGAGTTAGTCTTTTTACAATTAAAATTGGAGTGCTTAATTTTGGTAAATTGTAAATTCTATCAGAATCCAGCGTCAATCTTCAAACTGCAGTGGACAACATCCTGACGCCAGGAGTACATATTTTCAAATGAAATAAAATATTTTTAAAATGAGTAATTCAGAGAATTCGCTGCCAATCGATCAAGATGACACCTTGTGGACCCATTCCAGTGTACGTTTTTTCCGTTTTCGTCTCGAAACTTTTTGGTAAAATAATAATTGTATCAATGATTTATTTTTATATTTTTTCAGATGTCCATAAGCATTCTCATTCTAAATCTTCACCTGACCTCATCGAAAACGTTTCATCCATTGAAATGTTCATCATTAATGCTTCGTGTAGCTCATTTTCAGCGCGCAACGGAATAAAAAATTCAAAACGTTTCACGCATTCTCTACGGTATGCTCGTGTGCTGCTGTTTGTCACAACAACTACAAGGGAACATTCAATTTAAATGCAGTTTTATTATCTACAGTGCAAACATGCGACCACGATCCATGAAACAATACATCGACAAAAAAAGGAACAGTTGTGACTGCCATTTATCAGAAAAAGGAAAGAAAAAATGAGGAAATGGATATGCAAATTTTATAAAAAAAAATTTCAATATTCAGCATTCTCGCTTCTTCGCAATTAGATTGAACGTGTTTCCAGCAACAATGATTTCAATGTCGAATTCACTTTCATAGTGGCGTTTCATTATATTCACGGTATTACTATCAAATCCAGCGGTGAACTTGATTTCAGGAACCAATTGCAAGGCTTTGGAGCAGAACGAAAATACCTTACCTGGAGGAAATTTGAAAATGCACTGCTGTTATCACATTTTTAAAATGATACGATTGTAATTGCACACCTATTAAACTATTCCGTGCGGCAAACGCGTTAGCTCCGCCCACTTTCAATTCGTTTTACGCGTTTTCCGCCTGTTTTCACTATTTTTTCTTAGTTTTTAATGATAAAACTCGATTTCAGGTATGGTTTCGCGTTCATTAAGCACCAATTATATAATTAAAGCTTAATTTTAAACGCTACCGTAGTTTAATAGCAATTTCGTTACGCGCGGAACAAGAAACAACTTTGCGTCAAAATGTGATAGTGTTCCTCACACAGGTACGTGTTCAAGTAAATTTAAAAAAATTAAATCTGGAAAATCACCTATGTCATCGCCCGACGAAAATTTTATCGTCACACTCTTCGGATTGAAAATTCGAATATTTTCCATAACAATGCTTCTAAAATACGTTGAGATTATAATGCTATGAATAGACATTCTTACGCAAATTCATCAGTGATCCGCGGCGCTTGACCCATTGAGACCAACTTTATGACTTTCAGGTCACTTGGATGTAGCATGGCATCAACCACAGACGCATCGTTCTTTACACATATGTCGAAATCGAGTCTATTTATTTGCGAACACCGAGAGAAAGTTCGTTGAAAGAAATCGGGTTTATCATGTGCAGCCGTGCACCAATGAACTTCATCCGGTTCGATGAAGTATTCCTAAACCAACGCACATATTTTCAGGAGAATTCAAAATATTGGCAATTGTCTCTTTATTCTGACCGGTGATAGAACGCTAAATGAAGATATGATTTTATTATTTCGCAATTTTCAGAGATTCATGTCAAAATCAAAGCTTTAATTAATTTTCGGGACTCACACTTTTTCCCATTCTGAAATACGACCGATACTTCGCCTTTGCGCATATTCCAATGAATTCGTAGGGCGCGTATGGTCGGTACCATCGCACGATGTCGATCGACGGAAGACGCGATCGGACGCACAGATGAGCAAGAGCAATCGAATGCCAACGTGGAGATATCTTACAGTTAGATGAAATGTAGATTATCAATTGCCAATAAAAAAGTATGACTGACCAGCTTCATATCGTCCACAAATTCAACTCCAACGTGGATAATAGAACGGATAATGTCAGATGGTAAGTGCGCGAGACTCATTTCCGTTTCTTCATTCGATAGATAGTGAAATAGAGAACTCGGGATGTTTCGCGCTTATCGAAATTTTGATTTTTTCGAAAAAGACGCGTACCTACAACGCGTCAACGCGGAACTTTCGTTCTTTTTTAACTTCTAAGTGAACCCTAACAATCGGAACAAACAAATGTTTTGCGAGGAAAACGAAACTCAGAAAATATGTTTATTCACACGTGAAGTATAGAATTGATACAAAACACACAGTACTGAATAATGTCTTTATCGTTGTGTTAGAAGAACTGTAGGGATGGTGTAAGCTAATCCACTGTCAACGCTTATTCACGATTAGGTTGAAACCGGTGCCGTCGGCGATAATTTCAGTGTCGAACTCATGTTCATAGTCCCGTCTTAAATTGACAACAGCCGCCCTTCTGTGCCAGTTGGGAGTATAATTTGGAGATGTGAACTTTATTTGTGGGAATACGGACACTACTTTGGAGCAAAACGCGAACAAACCTGAAAGCAATTATAATAATTTAATTTAAAGGATTACACAAATATAAACCCACGTGAATTATAGGAAAATGAAATGCGCACAGTTAATTTTTGCGGTGATACAAGACGAATTATCGAAGCTGACATATCTCTGAAAATTGTAAGTCAGAAAATCATTTCTTGTCTCGGTCAGCCGTCGTGAGCGGTCCCTCTCCATTTCGCTCTGATGGAGAGGCGGCTTTCCCCTCTCTAGTCTACCATCTACTGCCGCTTCAAGAATCCCTCCCCAGTCCCTGGCAAGTCTTCAGAGGTATCAAGCCATGGATCTCGAGTAGAAGGACGGAGACATTTCAAGAAGGCCATGAAGGTATCGAAGGTGTCCTCTTTATGAACTTCTAAGGAGGACTGGCCATCCGGGATCCGGGATCTCGGTAGCGACTAGTCTAAGGGAAGATGAGAGGAAAGGCGATCCGACGTCATGCGAAGCTTGCCCCCAATTGTGAAGTGTCACAGCGGCGAGCGACAAGAAATGAATCCAAAGAAGAAAGATGAGTGCAAAGATCCCAACTGACCCAGCCCTCTACTCGTCAACGGCAAAAGGCGCCAGAGTCCTTTCTCAACCCCCCCCCACAACCTGTGCGGATAAATATTATTATTATTAAAAAATAGAAGTAAGGACAGTCGGTCCAATTACGATTCCACATTTTCCCTTTTGTCAGAGAGAAATGAAGAGCCCACTTTGTCTATTCTAACAGGCCAATGAATATTTGTAAACAAAACAATGCACGCACATAAATGAATCTTTCATGTGATTGAATTCACTGTGGTCCGATATAACTAATTCTCCAACGATCAGGCTGCTCGGATGAAGAATGTTTTCGAAATCGGACATTTCTCCATCATCGAACATGTCCTCAATAGTGCGAAGTTCCAATCTCTCGATTCTCGAGCAACGAGCAAAAAATTGCTTGAGTTTATTGCTTGAGAAAGATTCGCGTAAGTTAACTATTCTCCACACGAATTGATCTGGACCGCCGTATACCTAAATTGTTTATCATCATAGTTCCTCATTTAATATATGCCTAAATCACCAGGTGATAGTTTCACTCATTCATATGGATCTGCTCTGGTTGATGGGTCCCACACAAGTAGAAGGGTCCCAAAATGTAGAAGGATCCCAAAAAAAAAGTTGATGGGGTCCCAAAAAAAGTTGAAGGGTCCAAAAAGATAAATGGTTCCAGAAAAAGTAGAAGGATAAAAAGGGTACTTTTTGGACCCATCAACTTTTATGGGACCCTTCTACTTGGGTGGGACCCTTCAACCAGAACAGAGCCATTCATATTTTGTTGATAAAATGGAACTGTGAGTGAATATTTCACAGTTATGCTAGTTAGTTTTTCACTAGTTTCAACATAGCTATCAGAAAAGTAATATTATTGTTGACCAATGCTTATTTAAAAAAATGCTTTGCTGACCGTTTCAAATTTTGCTCCTATTTTCCTGTCAATTCCAAAGTATTCTCGATACTTTACTTTTAGATATATTAAGAGCTTCTCGTCTTGGGGAAATTCATCATTCTTGAATTCTCGTCCCACTTTATATCTGTGCCAATATACATAATCTAGAGGAGGCAGACCTTTGCGATAGTTCAGTTTCTCTCGATATAGCTCATGATACCGAGGTGATATCTGAAATGAGTTTAGATCCAAAAATATTCTATAAAATAATTTTATTTATTTTGGTTCTGTTCCGCAAATGATGCACTAAACTAAACAACACCAAACTGCCATCGTTTGAAGTCACAAGACAAAAAACTAACCAGTTTAATAGTGTCCACAAATTCGATTCCAACATCTAGAATCGAACGAATAATATCCGATGGTAAATTGGCGAGATTCAGAGCCATTTTGCAGAGGTTGAAACAGGTGATCGTATATCGAGCACAAAATGAACAAGACTCTGGTCAGCCCAAGCGTCATTCATCCGACAGAAACGCTTTTTTGTTTCCCGCCAAATAAATGTTCAATTATATTCAAAAGGGAAACTACGTTTATCATTCGTCTGTACTTAAAAACATGTTTACAAATTATCGGTCAAATGACAGCAAGGCAAGTTCAAAAATTAGGACAAAAGGAAAGTATGGAAAAGTTCGTTAACTTCGCCTCCTCAATTTATGCGCCTTCGCAAACTTCTCCGCACTCTGGATGATACGTTCTCTGGAAATATAAATTGTCTTTATTTACTTTAAAAAATTATTATGTCCGATTCAAATTGTAATCAAAACCAACTCACTTCACTTGATCAGTTATCAAATAATTAAAATTCTTGTCCAGTTCCAACTCATCTTTGAGGCATGCGCGGATTATCTGGATATTTATTTGAAGTACTTCATTTAGATAATAACTTACTTCTCGCAGTGCTCCTTCGAACTTCTTGAAGTCTCCGTTCTTGAACATGCTCTGCCGAATGACGCCTTTGACGATCTTTTTCGCACTGATAAATAACATTGTCAATAAGAGTAATCGTCCCTAATTTTTGCACGCACGGACCAGAAAGATCTGAATAGGCTCTGATCTGAATAGGCTATTATTCGTGACAAATGTTTACATAAAAAAGTTATCCAATTATCCTCAGCAACGTTGATTTCGATCGAACAATTAAAGTCTTACTTCTCCTTGAACTCCCTCCTGAGATCCACTTCACTCGTGGCCTTCTGATCACTGGCCACAGTAGACGAAGTCGAGGTCTCATCGGCCGGTGGCAATGGAGCCTGAACAAAGAACATTTTAGAGTATCATTGTTTACCAAGTCCCTTATGATACAAATCAAAATAAATCTCACCATTGCCGAAGCTTCGACTGGCGTCGGTGCTGCCGGCTCTGAGGGCTGCAATTGCTGCACCTGCTGCAGCTTCAGATACAGCGCCTTCTGCAGCGGCGTCATCGACTCGAGTAACTCTAACTCTCGTGCGGCAGCGAGACGTCGATCAATGTCCTCCAATCGCTTTCGAAAGTACGCTTCACCGCCCTGAAATTTTATTCTTCATTTTTCTTTATTCATCGACTCGATCTTTAATTGTTGAAGTAAAGAAAATAAAACAATCGCTGTACCTCCCAGTACGCTGCAGTAACATCCGCGGTGACGCTACTGGGTGGCTGTAGCAGGAGATAGGACAGTCCATTAACGGGAGCAGGCGGAAATCTGGAATACGCATTGCATTGTTGCAAACAATCAGAGCATGCAGAGCACTTGTTCCCTGTGATAGGCTTACGACTATTCCCTGATTGCATTGTTTATTGCATTGTTTTCCTTTAAAAAAATTTGAGAAGCTAGGGGCAAAATAAGTCAAGTAGATAAGACAACTCACGTTTTGTCCAGCACCGTCGACCAGTTAAGCCGCTCTGTGGGGATTGGGGAAGAAGCAGACCCCGGGCCCGTCCAATGGTTGATCAGTTGATGTGGCACAGTCCCTTCCTTGATCTCACCATCCCACGGAGAATGCGGTGTCGTCATAGGCATCGGAGTAGACGTCAGTGTAGGGACAAACGGAGGCATGGGCAGTGGGTGAAGAAGGGCGGGAGGGAAAGGTAGGGGCATGGACGGTGTATGAGAGAATGGTGTTGCAGGGGAAGGTTGGGTTGTATGAAGGGAAGGTGGCATCGGTATCGATGTGACATTCTGGTGAGTATGAGTGGATGGTGTATGTGGGTGCGAGGAGTGGAGATGTGAAGCAGGCGGAGACATATACGTAAGCCCTGTCGGATCAGCTGCTGAATGTGTTGCGGGGAGTGCGGTGAGCGTTGGAACAGGAGGAGGTGGTAGGGGTAATTGCGGAGTAATTGCGGCGGGAGGCGACACCTTCGCATGGGATGGTGTGGCTGGCATTGGGGGCGTTGTGGGATGGGTATTCGGAAGATGAGGGGGTAGGATCGATGTAGGCAGAGAAGGTCGCGGGATCTGTATGCGAGACGGAGGGAGGGGTGTGCAAGGCGTATGGTATGACGGAGAGATATCCATTGGCTTCGGCGGAGAAATCGTGTGATCCGGCTTTTGAGGTGGAGGTTGAGGAACGTGCTGGATGGACGCGGTGGCAAGTGTGGGATGGATGAGTCGAGGCGGAGATATCTGTTTGGACGATGTCGGCGTATGCGTTGGATTCGGGGGTGCGATAGGGGGCATCGGTCCAAACTTGGAACGTCTCTGGCCGGGCTCTGGAGGGTGCAGCATTGACGGAGGTTGCGGTGCGGTGGTATGCGTGGCTCGAGGATACGGAGGTATCGTCTGAGAATGTGCAGGCGCAAACTTGGAAGCGTCAACGTTGTGGTGGTGGTGGTGGTGGTGGTAGGGCTCAGAGGGATGACCAGGTGGAGGGAAGGGAGGCGGACCGGGAACGGTGAACCCGTTCGTCGTCCTGACTCGGCCGGGAACGAATGGAAGAGTGGCGGGGCGGGGAGGCAACGACGGTACGGCGTCGTCCATGGCGTATAGTGAGGGATGGCTTGATACTTGTCGAGCGGGCATAGCGGAGGAGGCGCGCTCGCCACTGCAAATATTGCGTTGGCTATATTTTTTTTCAAAAAAATGCATCTTTTCAGAAACATGATAAATTAAAACGGATAAAGAAAATCGACATTATTTAGTAAAGAAAACCTCAAGCGGCGAGCTGGCTGCTCCGGGACCAGATTGTTATCCTTCAAGTACTTCTTCTTCACCTCATTCCAGTCCATTTCAGCTGAACAGATTAGAAAATAATGAAGTTCTACTATTTTATGTTTCTAAGATTTAGAAAAAATGTGCTCACCCAAATTCATCGGAGCTGACATTTTATTGAGGGTGGGGGACAAGAATCTGAAGAGTTGTAAAGAAATTACAACGATTAACACGATTAGACCACAATTTAGAGGGAGAAATATGAAGCGACCAGCAATAGATTCCGATACTAGGCTCGATGAAAGTTGGAAACGAGATAACTTTCATTATGAAGAAACAGGGTTCGTGAATTTCAAAGGCGCGAAACTGCATGGAAGAAGCAGAAAGGAAATACGCTACAAGGAACGCGTAAGAGAGAGATGCAAAATAGTTGTCATCCGTTCTAGTGCTATACGTTGTATCGCGTCTGTTAGTACCCGCTGGACACGCTGGCTGTCTTTTCTTCAGGTTGAAAAAACACTTGAAAGTAAATATATTTTAATGTTATTGTTATTGAAACAACGGTTGGTATTTGTGAGTCATCCCCTCGGGTGGTAACTGCTCGTTATGGAATGTGATAGAGAAAATGAATATTTGGGGCGTATATTGAAGGATTAAATCCGCATTATTACAAAGTGAATAAGGGAATATGCCATACCTATTTTCACTAAGAATTGAAAGATAAAAAATAGCAAAAGATATTGCCTACTGCAGGAATCGAACCTACGATCTTCGCTTTACGAGAGCGACGCTTTGCCTCTAAGCCAAGCAGGCAGACGTTCTCTTCATAAATGGGAGCAATCAAATTTCAGAAGCTCTAGTTATTCTGGCATGTGAGTGTTGCGTTAGTCAACATTAGACTTTCAATCGTAACAAAACAACTAGTCGTTTAATAGGGAAATGAGCTGCTTTCTTCACGACAGACAGCGCGGAATGAGGAGAGCGATGGATGATTTCCATAATAAACGACTAGTTGTTTCGTTACGATTGAAAGTCTAGTCAACATGCTCACAGCGTGTCAAAGAGAGAAAATCGCGTCCAAGAGTGATTTATTGAGTCCTTTCCGCTCCCTCTTATTCCTCTCCACTCCGTGCAAATTGCGCGGTCGTCGCAGAATGAGAGGGGAGAATGAACCGTGAAAATGAAGAGAAATTGAATGCGTTATTAAATGTGTTATTGAAACATATTTGGTTTACGCATACAAAATTTCGAATATTTCAGAAAATATATCATTACTCAACTAAGTTTTCCCATGAGCACGTAAAGGGAAACCCCCACACCCGCATTATATTCGGAACCCTTGGAAGATTTGCTAAAAAGTTGTGCGATTCGATTTTTAACGATAGTGGAATGTTTTCGAGAAAAACGAATTATTGACCTCGAATCACAAAATTCTCGAAAATATTGCCTTATCGTTAAAAATCGAATCGTAAAGTTTTTTTGGGAATCTCCCAAGGGTTCCGAAAATAATGCGGGTGTGGGGGTTTAAATTTACGTGCTCGTGGGAAAACTTAGGTGAACGTAAAGAATTTAAAATAAAATTTTAAATAATAAAATTAAACTGATCGGGGCGAAACTGATATGGTGACACTAGATGACATAGACGAATATATCATGATTATCAAATTTTGATAATTTGGCTTTATCACTAAGATATGGGATATGTTTCACATTTATCATTTAACTATTGTCTCCCTGCGCCCATGGACAATGAATGGACGCGGAGAACAAAGGAAATTCCTCTCTCTGACACGCTGTGATGCTGTTTCATCACTTCCATGTTTGATCGCATGTCGATTTGTACAATGGTAATACGGTAACTTTCACTGAGTCAGACTGAAGAGCGAAGTATAATCTTGTTTTCATTCTCTAACACACAGTGACGCGATTCTCCACATCTATTCTGACAAGCAACAGCCATACAATGTATGAGTCATTTCTATAATTTCACTTTATTATTGAATTTTACAAAATAAAAAAAATAAAAATCGATTTTAGCGTTTCTTCAGACACCAGTTTCCGTTTCAATTGAAGATATTGCCGAAAAAGTTGCCAATCCCATTAAAGAAGTCGCCGATTGGACTGAAGAAGTCGCCAATAGGGTTCAGAAAATCGAAGAAATCTGAATGCTTTTCAAATTTTTTTACCTTGAGAAAAAAGAATGCGAGAAAAATGGGAATGAATAAAATTATGGATTCATTACACTCACCGCCGAATTCCTCCAATCTTGTTCCCTGCGCCCATGGACAATGAATGGACGCGGAGAACAAAGGAAATTCCTCTCTCTGACACGCTGTGATGCTGTTTCATCACTTCCATGTTTGATCGCATGTCGATTTGTACAATGGTAATACGGTAACTTTCACTGAGTCAGACTGAAGAGCGAAGTATAATCTTGTTTTCATTCTCTAACACACAGTGACGCGATTCTCCACATCTATTCTGACAAGCAACAGCCATACAATGTATGAGTCATTTCTATAATTTCACTTTATTATTGAATTTTACAAAATAAAAAAAATAAAAATCGATTTTAGCGTTTCTTCAGACACCAGTTTCCGTTTCAATTGAAGATATTGCCGAAAAAGTTGCCAATCCCATTAAAGAAGTCGCCGATTGGACTGAAGAAGTCGCCAATAGGGTTCAGAAAATCGAAGAAATCTGAATGCTTTTCAAATTTTTTTACCTTGAGAAAAAAGAATGCGAGAAAAATGGGAATGAATAAAATTATGGATTCATCACACTCACCGCCGAATTCCTCCGCAGTACCGGTAATGTTGGTTGTGTTCGGCTAAAAAAAAGTTAAAACTCAATTTGTGTTAAACTCAATTTATTGAAATTTGAGGCCTAATTAATGAAATATATATCCGTACCCCCGAGATCAACCATGTCCCGTTGTTGAGCACTCCAGAGGCACTGTTCACAGTTCCACTCACTTGATCTGAAGAATTTCAAAAAACTCTGCAAATTTTAATTTTGCAAGCTAACCTCCATCGCCAGTGAGATCGATAACTGTGTACTGAAACTGTAATCGAATGTTGTCATTCACAATTTCTACAGCATTCTTACCTCTCCTCCATTTTCCTGTGGCGATGCAGTATTGATCAGAGAGACGGATGAAATGAATAGAAGGAACGAGGGAGTGTGTGGGAGCTTCATTTTTTCAGGTGACTAGAAAATGTAGAGGTGTTACAGGATCTGCCCAACTGACGATTACTAGCAACTTTATACTATCAACAACTAGTGAATTTGTATAAGCTGGTGGGAAGTTGAGTTGCGATGAGTAAGCATGCACAAAATAGAAGGCGAAAACAATGGTCTCTCTCCCTAACAATTGGCCTATTTGAGATTATATTATTATTCTCACATCTAGATCGCGTTTACTGCTAGCATGAGCAAGGAGGCATAAACTAGAAACAGTAAGTTTGTTATCCCGACTACAGCTCAACGAAGATCCTATGGAATACGCACTCGGAATGGATCATAGAACAACAAAAATTATGTTCAGTATACAGAGTGCAGAACATTTTTTTATATTGAAAATACTTTATTCGTTCGAAATGCATTGCATTGGACTGCTCATCGACTGCGGTTGGGATTAGACTGAAAGTAGACTTTGAGATTGTTTTAAGAGGCGTGCGGTTACCGTATCTGTACTGGATATTTGCGATGAGCTTTCCCTCCATGTTCCAGGCGAGAATCGGCACTCGGTTCGATTCGGACACGAATGACTTCTTCTGACCCTCTTCGAGCGTGCAGAATCTGCAACGATTTTTCATGCTAGAGGTGTTCTAAAGCTGGTAAAGTTAGTGCGCTTTTGGGGAAGCCTAGCCACAAAATGCCCAACCTGAATCCCCTCGGGATCATGTTGTTCTTCGTCTTCAGCTCGATACCGCCCTTGGCGCATCCCGGCTTCAGTCCGGCAGTCCAGACACCGTCAACGACCACCTCGACACGCTTGCCGACCGGCGCCTGAATTGAAGAGAAGATCAGGGTCACCCGGTATTGAATAGTCATCGGCAGATTGAATGGTTAGTAACGGATGGCCCCTGTCAACTTGACAACAACAACTCAGTGACAAATACCTCCAACGGGCATTTGTCTTCTGTTCTGGTCGGAGCCATGTAATGAAGGGAATGAATTTGTTCATGTTTGCGTTTCTACGAAGCTCGTGAGTATCATGACTAAGAAGGGTATTTTTCCTGCTTGCGTGTTCACCTTGACAATGTAGGCGCAGTTGCTGTAGTTGACCTGAGCAGGCGCTCCGTCCTTACCAATCTTAAAAAAGGGAACTGTGAAATCTTCGAACAAAATTTATTGCGTTTCTGATCGCAACTCTAACGAGGGACAGATCACGATAATGAGGTGGGATTTTTAAAAGCTCAAGCGCACCTCAATCACTCTTTTCGTGTAGGAAGTGGTGGCGGTGAGCTCGACAAGACAGCCTTCGGGCTGAAAAAAATGATGATCTATAATCATTCCTCTCTAAAACGTCTCTACGTTTCGTGGTCCGTCGCTTTCCGAATACACTGCACAGTCATCTGGAGAGACCATGTGAACCCACATTGCCAGTGCAATCGACTCCACCCAGTCCCTCCGGGCACACGCACTTGGCGCAGTTTCGCACATCCAGATACCCGCCGTTCTTGCACGGGTTCGGCTTGTTCGCGCACTTCTCTGAAGATGATCTTGTTGTCAAGAAATGAATTCATTGTTCGCTACGAAACCGATACATTTTCACAGATCCAATAAATTCAATATCTACAGTGCAGCTGCAAAAGGAAAACAACGGATACTCACGATCGCACTTGTAGTACTTGTTCACTTTGAGCACGTCCAGAAACGAGGGCATGTGACCTGTAAGCATGACTCTCCTCGTTTTGAACACTCTTCGATGACCGGTAAAAAGAAGAGTGACAACTCTATCGACCGCTAGATACCTCTCATAGAGTTCTGATACTCTGCGTAGGCGCCGAGAGCGATGAGAGTGGGCTTACGCCAGTCCTTGTAGAAACTGAGGCAAAACTTTGAAATTCTCTATCACGAGTTGCCCATAGATTTATTCTCGCAATCGTGTTCTGGTTCTAGCGAACTATAGCGAACTTGTCCTGAAAATAACGAACCTGTCCTGGGTGTAGTGCATGTTGCTGCCGAACTCGTACGGGAGTCCCATTGAAGAGGTTTTGTCCGCTCTATCGAAATTGTGCTGGTTTCTAAGCTAAAAAAGTCGATGAAAAAACATTTAAAAAAATTGTCCACATTGTTCAAAAGTTCGCAGTCAAATATTGTTAACGGTGTACGAATGTTGAAAGTGGGATAATAAAAAAAACAAATTAGTAAGAATATTGGTTTAAAATTGAAGAAGAATAGAGAAACTGCTAACTTATGCAAAGGAAAGAGGAGGACTTCCTAGAATAACGCGGTTGGATGTTTCGGTCCATTGGGTCGTAGACACCCAATAAATATTTACCTCAATGTTGTCCTTGTTCACCCTTACATAGGTGTCTCGATCAGTTCGCGATTGCTCATGGTACACGCCCAGGGCGTGCTCGAGCTCGTGAGTTGCCGTGGAAAGCTGGAAAAGGTTCTCTTACTTGGTTTATCATGGATTGCGCTAGTATTTCGTGAACGTTTTGGCTAGCAATGCCACAAATCGCTCTCTCCTTTTGAAGAACAAATATACCATACCGAATTGCACTGATTGTTCGTCAGTGACAGCTCCTGCGTCTTTCCAGCTCGACCAATGGCGGAGAAGCAGCCGCCCTTGCTCACAACGAGAATTCTGGAACCAATAATTATGCCAGTATATTTTTTTAATGTTCTTCGAATAGCTAAATTGACTAGCCTTAATGTAGTGACTATTTTGAAGATAAAAATATAAGTCGAGTATTTTTTGGTATTCTGCGATCGTATGCGAAAACGTGGAATAAACTGCCGATTTCTGCGAGCTCATTTGATTGATTCAATTTGATCCAATTTTTCATGCACACACCTGTTCTCTCCGAGCGCGTCCTCTTTGAAGTTCACGCATGTGTTCGCATTCCAGAAGGCAGTGGCCGCACGGACGATCGTCTTCATTTCATTGTCTCAAGGAGATATTTTTCTTATTATCAAGAGCACTCGAGATAAGATTCTTGACCGAATAGGTCGGAAAAGATATTGAGTTTATCATAATATTGAGTTCTTTGCGAGGTCATTGAATTTCCAGAAGCAAAAATGTCGAAATTCACTAACTCATTTCCGGAGAGAAGGAGAACGGAATGGGCTCTTGTCCCCAGATGGATACGTTCAGTGCCGCCTGTCTCTTGGCGCGCTCCGTCTCTTTGGACATGAGGTAGGAGAGCTGCTCTCTGTAAAAATATGGAAATATTTTGGTTGCAGGATCGACTTTGATACCGCCTTTACATCTACAACAGCCAAACCGCGATAAAGTATAGATTAGAGAATAAAGGTAAAGGTGGTTTGGCATTATCCTCGCTAAGGGCGGACTAGCCACCCCATCGCCGATTAGCAACTTAAGCCTATCCTGGGATAAATACTTCGAATACTTCTTCGAATAAATAATAAATACTTCGAGAGAACGATGTCTCCCTCGAACAGATCGTCCTTTGCCTTCTCATTCACTGTCTCCTCCTCCCTCTCGGACTGAGCAACGCGCTCGGAGATGGGCTCGACGGACTGAGCGTTTTATATATATATTATATATTTATATATTTTAACCGTTTCTAAAATTGATAGCGTCATTCTATCAAGAGTAGACGTTGGCGCGAGACCGAATGCATCTTTCGTGGAATCGTTTCTTCATTGCGCAAGTACCGGTGAGTATTTCGTGTGCAAATATTTTATATTTTTATATTTTTAGGCTGCTATAGCCAAGCCAGGTATCAGTGCGAGATGGGGATACTCACGGCAATGAGCTTCTGCAGCTCGGCTCGCTCGGCATCACTTTCTGCGCCAAGTTGTGCATCGAGGATCTGAGCATTTATTTCAATGTAATCGGCATTGTACTAACCATCCGACGAGTGTGCCAACAATTCCCTCTCCCGTTGCAAACAAATCACCAACACATATTACCTTCATGTCCTTCTTGAACTCTTCTGCATCAATCGTGGTTGTATTGAGCGGGCCAGCCACCGCAAGAGAAAAGAGAACGGGGAGAAGAACAATGAGGAGACACATGCTGCAATGGAAGCTCATTTGATCCCGGGTCCGCGAATCGTCACTGCCCCCTTTTCGCATTGATTGCAATACGATATCGGCTTTGTTATAAGGCCAAATTTCTAACGTTAGTTTCGAAAGGTATGGAATATAACGAAAAACTCACTCGTTTGCGGTGGACGCAGAAAACCGCTGAAGTAAGGATATTTCGATGTCGTGCCGTTTAATAGCATTGTTTCTGTTTGTCTTTTGTCGAACGTACATGCGTTCCTCTCTCAAGTGAAGCTGAACAAATGAGATAGGCTAAAAGTCATGCTTCCAGCAATAATTTTGAGTTTTTCCAGCCGATAGATTTGATTTTACTCGTTTTGTTTTTGTTTTTTTCTCATATTGAAAGTGTCGAGTGGGGCATTAAAGATCTACTGTAACGTGAACCAAACTTATAGAAATTTGATTTATTCATATGCAAAACATTTATGAAATGTTTAATTTCGTCGAGCGAAGCATCCGAGTGCTCCATAGCATACTTGATGGATGATTCTTCGAAGCAGCTCTTCCACGCTCTGGACCGGTTCCTGATATACAATTCCATTATGATATTTCTGCCTGGTCTAAACCCACTGTGAAGCGATGGCCCCGGTAGAGTCAAATAGCGCTTGTTGACAAACTAAAAGTCCTCACCGACGCAATTCCTCCAATATCGCGTTTCTCTATGATATGGTCCACATCGCGTTTGAATCCGGCAGTATCTGCATATTGAGAATGACAATTTCGTTAATTTTCGAAATCAAAAACGATGAACTAAAGCTTTTGGCTCTGTTATGGCGAGAAAGACTAAGAAATGCGGATTTTTCACCAACTTACATGTGAGCCCTTCGAATGGAGGAAGATGCGGATGTTCAGATCCCATTGCAACGCTCGCGAAGAGAAGAAAGAGCAAGAGGGGAGTAGCTAGCATTGCTCCTGAAAATATAGGAGAAGTAAAAGGAAAATCGATATTGTTGGTGAATGAAAAAAGTGTGCCAGGCATGGAATGAATGGCTGGCACCAACGCTTGGCTAAACAATAAATATTCAAGGATTACCCATCGATAGCATGGTCGGATTGCATGTTCCACTTGAATCATGATCTCCATTCACGACTATTCATTGGATGACTTCGCAGTGCGTAAGAAAGTAAGAGCCGAGATCATGATCACAATCTTACATCTCGAAGCCACCTTCATTCTCAGAGAAAGATCATCGACCGCTATCTAAATGTTGTAAACTTTAAGTGCACGCGAGACCGAATACACACTTTTTTCACGGAATATCGTGCGTTTCAAATGCTCAGCAAACTCAATGTGCTGGTTAGCGTGCCATTGATTGTCTGGGAGAGAAAGGAAGGGAAGAGGTATGGGGGAGGAGAGCAGATAGATCACTAGCCTCCTCCCGGCCTCTTCCTCCCTCCTCCCACCACTCAGTTCGTCAAAGGTCAACTACGAGTGGAATGGAAAATATTCTCACGATAACTCACTTACACTCCCTTCCATCTCACCCATCCCATCTCTCGGAATGTCAAACTCGCCCATCTTCTCGACATATCAAAGTTCTTCCAGCTCGCACATTTTTGCGTCAGCTCCCTTGAGGATTGCGGCGCTGCGGCACCCATGAGTTACTCGCGCTTTTTTGCTGGGCTTTGTCTCTCTCTAATTCCCCTTATCTGTCGTAATCTCTAACCGGCGAGAGACCATTCATAATCGAGACAGACAGAAGCTGAGGGTCGCGGCGCTCCAAAACACACAGGCGCTGCAGCCGGGAGTAAGACAAGTGAGGCCTTCCTCGACTTCCTCCTCATTCCGCACACTCTCTCGCGTCTCTGATCGCCGAGATGGTGTGCGCAATGAGGAGAGACTCTTTTTGCGAAGCCATCCTGGGGATAGACAAAAGAAGAGGGAGTGATATGACGCCTCTCTAGTCCTCCAGGGTGGTTAGAAGAGGCGAGAGAGCACGTAAAATAAAGAAAGCCAGGCAGTGGAGCCGCCTATAGAAATATATGCCTCGGCGGCCCAACAAATCCTATCGCCCTCCGCCCCCAATTGAGGCCCATGCGGGAGGATGTTCTCTGGTTTTATCTGCAAATTGACTGTGTTATACTGTCCTGTGTTCATGTACATGCATGGTATCTTGGAATTATCTGGCATGTTCTTCAATTGTACATACTTAATTCTTCTGAACTTGGACTTTTCGAAAGTATAAAAGATACGCTTTTGTCTTTGTCGCAGAGATTTAGTTCCTTGTGTTTTTCGTACGTTCAATTCGATTGAATAACAGTTTTGTCTTCGATTATCCATATATTTGCTCTAATCCAAGTAGGAAAATTTACAGGACGAGTTCCAGAACCCTATACTAAATTCCATAAATGCGCGAACACCCTCGCACTAATCTGTCATGCATTCGGGATGGCCACTAAACTGGCGAGGAGGCAATCCGTTTGGTGACAGCCACATCATGAACATCTGGTTAGAGAACGCGAGAGATCATGCGATATCGAGAGACCGAAGTGGTTAGAGAAAGCTAGAGATCACGCCAAATCGAGAGAGCGCAGGCAACCAGGCGGTAATGAATATCTCCAGTGCCCGCCTGAATCCCAAGCAGTATTGCCCGGGCGAGAGAGCACGGGAAATGGAGAGAGTGGTCCAAGTACTAATCATCATCATCTCCACTCATCTCTAGTGAGATCCCTGGCTCTCTCAATTTCCCATAATCTCTCGTTATTTCTGATAGGCGAGAGAGTGGACCGTATAGAGAGAGACCGCGCGAGAGAAGGATAATTTCCATTCATGAGTTACCCTCTCGGTCCTTTATTTCTTCCGCCTTCACGCGCATGGACAATCTGTCGGCTAATTGTATGCAGGCAAGAATGGATGAGTCAGAGGTGCCGGAATAATTTAGCACCTGTAGATTGTTCACATTTATGTTTCTGTACATAGATTGCTTGCTTTATTTTTTTATTTTTTCCGCACTTTGGTATGGATTGTTTCCCGAGTTGCCAGTCCCGCATATTGTGTAGGATAGTTCGCTACTTATTTGTGCTTGTGGGATATCATGTTTCTGCTATTTTCTATTACACTGTTATTGGTGCCTCAAATTTCCATTTCAACAATCCGTCGTGCATAATACCCATAGATGAGCCACATGCTCCCAGAAATAGTGGCACATGGCCCAAAGTGACGGTTTTATTGTCTTCAGTATTTTGTTCCGGAGGGTAATAATTGTTCGTTTGACTAGAACAATCTGTCGCTCGATTAGGACTGAAAGGACATCTGAAGATCATTCATTGCTGTTTCTCTTATCTGAAAATTCATTTATTTTTTCACTAATTTTTTAAAATAGGTTTCACGTTTCTCATTTGAAACACATCTCACACTATCAGTGATAGTCTTTCCAAGCCTCTTCGATTGAAATATGATTACCAAAGCGCGCGAACAACTGCCTTCGAATTACTCGCACCTGTCAATACGAATAATTAGTGAAACAAAAGAGTGAGGCGCAAAGACTCCCCGAGGCTCATTTGCTTTGTCACCTTATTCGGATTTATTGTCCATCTATTTCTCTCCGAATATGATTCATCCGATGCATTAATGCTAGGCGATATCTTCGGCAGTGGTATGTATTGAATTGAATTGAATTGAATTGAATTGAATTCCGTATACGGTAGCAAATCACAAATTATTGCTCTCGAATAATCAAATGTCTCCGCATTCCGCGCATACTCGTTGCTGGCAGACCCGGCTATATGAGCGAGGAGTATTTCCACCTTTTATCGACTTTTGTTCCTATTCTTTTATGTCACACGCTGTTTTCTTGGCAAATGTTGCCTGATTTGTATGCTTTTCACCTCTTCTAAATCGGCAATTGCAGCAACCATCCCAGTCATCCTGCAGCAGGGTATGCTGCACGCCGCTCTTCGGCGACCCTCCAATCTGCTGCTGCACAGTGTGCAAACGCTGGACGATCATTAGTAAGCAATTATGTTTGGATGAAACGGGAAATAAAAGATTAATGACGTCTAAAAATTGTCCAATCAGGCTCTCTATTCTGTTATTTTTTTTTTTTTTTAAATTGATTTTTTAAATTGGCAAATTAGAATGATAGACATAAAAACAGTATTTTGCTTTCACAAGAGGCTTTTGAGGCTTATCACAATCATTTTGGAGAAAGATGCAACAAAAGTATTGCGAAGAAGCGTCCACTAGTTGGCCCAATGATCATCTTCACATGTTTACTTTGTCCTGAATCTCCCGGGAATTCCCTGCTTTGTCGCAGGACATTCTTTCCGAGTACTTTCGTGTGTTCCATGACAATTCGATTGAGATTCTCTGGAAATCGACTGAGAGAAACATCCAAGCCCTTCTTCATCTTCAGTTCCAGACAAAAGGACAGGCCTCCGTGTGACAGATCTCAAAGTCCACTCAGCCTTTCTCATTTTGTGGACTTTGAGTCCTTCCGGATTTTCGCGACAGCTTCAAGCGTTTCTCCCTGACTCGAGAAGGCTCGGGGAAAATGAACCTCTTCACTTCGCTTGCTGTCTTACCATGCTGACCACCTAGATGGCGTATGAAATGAAGAGACCATGTCTTGCTAAGCCATTCCTAAGCCATCTTTCGAAAATCGCATACATGCATGCATAAATCGAATCACTATCTGGCTAGCACCTATAATCACAGGCTTGGGATGATGTCTGTCATTCCTGCCACTAGAGGTGTCGAATAAATGGATCGTCTCTTCATTTCGCATGCTCTCTCGTTGCTCTGACCGGTGAGAGATCAGGCCGAGAGACGGGATGTTCTGCCAGCCATTACCTACCCCCGCAAGCGCCTCTTTTCCATTCTATGGGCAATGTGCAGTCCTTTCCAGGGCTGCTCATCCTCACGTTATTACTCCCCTTGTTCGTTAGGAATTGCTAGTAATACGCTGACCGGCGCTCGTAAAACTCGTAAAAACGCAGGCATTACCGTGACGAGCAATTCATTTCGCCCGTTTTGCAGCTAATTGGAAGCGTATTTCTATTTTTTTAAATTCGAATTAAATAATTAAACAATACAATTTAGTGGCGGCGGCTCTCCCTCGGACAAGGAACGCTCGCGGACACGCAAGGTTTATTTAATTATAATTATTATTATTAATTAATTACTTAATTAATTAAATAAATAATATTGCAGTTATTCTTCCGGGCGCACGAGCAGCTGATGCGGGGCGCAGTGAGTGCGAGGGCGGTGAGTTCACTGGCTTAATCTTGTATAAAACCAGGAGTAAAGGGACGGTGTCGCCAGCTGGCAACTGAGTGACAAAATATACCGTTATAAGATATGTGATGCGCGCACACAGATCAAAAGAAACTTGCGCATGTTCCGCGCGTTGAAAAATACGCTGAATACGGACTTTACTTTACTTTACCTTTTTTATCTTGCTCCTCTGGCAACATCAGCCCGGAATGGCCTGACATAGAGTGGCGTAGGAAACGAAACTTATTATGCGCAATCTATTAGAGCGGTGAGTGCGTTGATTCTCTCTATTCCGCCTGATCTCTCGTAGGTCAGAGAAAATAAAAGAACTGAGCATGAAAAGTGCAATTTTTCATGCCCTAATACCATTTCCGTGCTTGGACCAAAGTTCTTCAGTTCTTCAAAGAAAAACATCTGAGATGTTTTAACATCCCTCTAGCTCAAGTGGGATTAGTTCTCACTAAAAACGTCTGAAAGAACAACGTCTAATAAATGGACGCTCATTTTGGCTTCTATTCCCTTTTCACAGCATTCTGACCCCCATTGTTCTCTCCAGAAAAGGGTGAACAAGGGGATTAACTTTTGAATTTTCCCGCCACACCGTAATCGGACTGCAAAAATTGAAAATGAGCGGGGAGAGCGGCTGCTCCCTCCGCCCAGGCCTTGTAGTTCGATTCATGCAAAGTGCGCAAGTACATATGTAAAGATCTCCCCCTTCTCTGTCGGAGAAGAATGCTGTGTTTTGAACTACTCCTCCAGTCATGATTCACTTCCGAAACAGGGGAACTAGGGAGAAGACAATCACTTCACGTTCCCCGCGCACTCAAGGAGCAGGCACGCCCGGAAATTGATGATTTCCATGTGCCGCTCAAGTCTTCGCGCATCCCACTCTCTCCATTTTGCGTGCTCTCTCCTCCTCTCTGACCCCTGAGAGAGTGCGTTGAATAATGAGAGGAAAGTCCTTAGATTAAGCGCGCAACCCGATTGTTCCTCGTAGCTTTAGCACTAGCTTTGCGACTTCTCAAGCATTCACTAGTCGTTCTATCCCTGCTCCCTTACCGCTACCGATAATTGGAAATGATGTTCCGTGAAGCTACGGCGGTGAGTCGGGTCATGCCATCTTGATTTTTTTCCGGGAAGTAGTTTGACAGCATGGCAGGGAAGTCATCCGTGAAATCAATCTTGTTTTCCCATAGCTGGGTTAGAGCCGGGAATTACCACATCCGGGAAGTGCCCAATTTTGCAGATAGCCGGTCGGGCGCACGCGGCCGGCGTGCGGGGCGTGCAACGGATGCAGAAGGCTCAGCCCCCGCTCTGCTTCCGCATCATGTACAAGATGTATCACAAGTGAGTGCGAGAGCCGGGGGTTTGAAGGGCCGGAAAATGCGAGAGCCGTAGATTCACATAGCATTCGAACACCAGAGCCGGAAGATTTATGACCAGTGGAGACGTTGAGCAAGCAAAAGAACGAAACAAAAATCTCTATTTCGTCTCCAGATGATCAGAATCTCTTTTGTGTATCTATCAAGATCTGATAGCATTGAACAAGATGGATAGCGCAAAATGTATAATGCCGGTGAAACATATTGCACTCAATTTTTGGGAAAGTTAATGAGTACATTTTGGAAAGAACTCAAATCACTTTTTTTAATTATCAATTATACTTATGTTAAATAATAATAATAATAATGATTTGCAGATACGGGATGAAGCACGTCGTGCTCATCGGCTTCTTCGTACTCTACACTGCACTGGGTATTTTTTTCTTTTTTAAATTATTTATAACTCAATTATTTATCTTTTAAGAGTAATAATCACAGCTTTCTACGGACGCTATCAATTTTTGGCGATTTGCCAATGAATTATTAATGAACATTTGAGATTTTGGTTCGGTTGTGCTTCAAAGGTTTCTCAAAAGCACAATCGCGAGTAGATTGACAATCACTCCTCGTTTCCTAGTTCTATAAAGCAACAATAAATATATATTCAAACATAGTTAATTAATAAAAAATACATAGATACAATTGCATGTGGTCTGGCATTCTGGCTGCTCGAGCGAGGTCATCAGGGCGGGATGAAAGACGAGTGGAAAGAGGTAAGTCGAGGCTAGAGTGTAGTTCCGGCTCTCCATTTCTCATGCTCCCTCGCTCTCTCTCTCTGATTGGCGTGAGAGCGTGCGAAGTCGAGAGGGGAGCAAATTTCGAGAATGATGGTGAATTTCAGAGAATCGCCGCGAATCGCACTGATCACGTGGAAAATCTGATGCTGGAACTATTCAATAATACTCAGTATGTAAATTTTTTTTATATTGATAAATGTAATGTTATGCTTCACAGTTTCATCTAATGCCAGTGTTCACCGTAGAGTGTCAATGCACGTTCGTTCTGTTTTTCAAAAACAATAAATATAAACAATTTCTGATTATTTCAGTTATATGCTATACGCGAACGAATACCGGTCGGAACGGGCTAAGCAGCTGCTTCTCAGGTGATTTATACTTATACTTTATGCTTAATTCACCGCACGAAACAATGCGTATCGGGGGCGATATGGGACAACAGGTGGAATTTCAGGCTCTTTCATGTGGAATTTCATTTCAGGTGGAATTTCAGACTCTGGCGAGCATATGGGGTTGAGGTCATGTGGCAGTCCTGTGTCCTGTAGGAATTAACTTGCGTGTTTGTCTCTGAAATCGAAAACAAATAATCTAATTCATAAGATTGGTGATGTCCACATGACCTTTAGAGGGAAGGTAAGCTTCGATGGAGAATATGAATGTACGAATATTTGCTCCTGTCGGTGAGAGACTGCAAGAAAGGGACAGGACGTCACAGAGTTCAAAATTCCCGGAATAATCCCAGTCATGCGCACTTTCAGACAGCTTCGTCACAGGGAAATGTATCATCACTCGCCTTTGGAGACTGCACTTTGCCCACTTTTTGCTCTTCCAACTCAATTCTCCCGGGGTCACTTGAGATAATGCACTCTTGGGTCAGCAGGCCCTTGAAAAGCCGCACTTAGTTAGTGGCTCGGGGACAATTTTTCGCAAGGAATGGTTATGAAGCCAGACAGTTAGGACGATTGCGTCACTATTTCCGTCTGCTACCAAACCCAGGGATTTGCAATTGAGAATAATATTGGTGGAGAGGGGATGGAGATATACGTTCTCAGTCACTGTCGAAATGCTTGTTTACTTGCTACGATGACGGCAAAATTTGGCCCTGTAAGATGCGTTCATGAAGTGTGGCTATGAGAGTGGGAGATTTGATGGATCACCTTGGGGACGCGGCTGTGCGCCCCCTCGTCTCTCTTCTATTCCCCTTCTAGCACTCCTTCCCGAACAGAGAATACGAAATAGCATCGGGAATTGAGAGAACCCACAGGAATGCAGCACGGCACGCGCTGGAAAAAATATGACGCGTCGGCGAAGGATTCTGGGAAAACACGAACAGATGAATAATGGACGTCACGTAGTGATAAAATTCTTGCGCCTCATGCAGACAAAACCTCGTTCATTTCAAATTAAACACGAGAAATCCGGGGAAATTATAAAATACATTTTACTAGGACATTCGCCGAGTACGAGTCGAAACTGGGCGTGAAATGGAGTGATCAGAAGATGGAGTGGGACTACCTCAATTCTGTGCTGTTCGCAGGCACATTATGCACTACGATTGGTGAGTTTTGTGAACAGAGGTCAAATATTCATGTCATGAAACTTTAAATGTGGCGTGCTTTTACACTTTTTTAGAGGTTATTGGGCATGTGGTGGTTAGGTTTCTAATTCTAATTTTCTCTATTTTGTGTAATGGTGGTATGTTTTTCTCTAATTTTTGTTTATATTGTGCTCAAAATGTGGCATGCATAGGTACTTTTGAGGGTAGTATTTGATCTCTGGTTGTGAATATGAGCGAATAGCAGACATTGGTGAGATTGAGTACATTTTTTTCTGGAATTTGTAAACGCTCTTGGAGAAATTTTAAAAATCTGGCATATGCTTCACATGATGCTGAAAACACGATCCAATTGCAATTTACTAATATCTTCGATGATTCTTGTCAAAAAATCCAAAATGTTTTCTTGGCAAGTCACATTTAATTTTTCTCGGTTATTTCTTCTCTCTCGCAGGCAACGGCCAACGGCCTGGCGCGTGCAAGATTCTCACCATGCTCTTCTCGCTCTAGTCTCTTACAATTTTCTATCTACTAGATGTTTCTTGCCAGTTTAAGTAGGAGTCTTATCCTTAGTCTATAAAGCGCATTTGATTGAATTTTATCGGCATTATAGTAATTTTTTTCATACTCTTCAGGAAATAATACATTGCTACGCCACAAATAACGTTAATCTATCGGTTCGATTTTTCAGGCTACGGCCACATGTACCCTATGACCGACGCGGGCAAGATTCTCACTATGGTTTACGCAATATTTGGCATCCCGCTGATGCTACTGGTGCTGCAGGTGGGTTAAAGAATGTTCTCACCCTCTTCCTCCAGTCCACCCATGATCGGCTGTAGCTCCTCTGTAATAGATTCCACATTATAAATATGTGGGCATGGGAAGGTGAACGGAATAATTGTAAGATATAACACCGAATGATGGCCACACAATATGATGGGAAACTGAATTTCTAGAATAATTCATTCCAGGACTTCGGCAAGCTGCTCACTATCTTCATGAAGTTCCCGTGGTTTCAAACGAAGCGATTGGCAAGGTTCGCTAATGCTTGAATGTTCGACCTGAATTGATCACTTTTTCTGATCACCTAAAATAGTTCGATTTTGATTTAAAAAGTTTGAATTTTAGATAATCTAAATTGTAGGCGCATCCTTCGTTGCTGCACGAAGCAGTCGCTCAAGGAGATGAAGGAGATCGAAGATCAGGAGCGACGGTGAGATTAATTAATTAATTAATTAATTAAAACAATTAATTACCGTGCAGTGATCTCGACATCTTCGACCTTCCCTTGATCGTGGGCGTCTCGCTCGTCGTGCTGTGGGTGAGTGATCAATTTATCAATGAATCGCTATTCGTTCATAAAAATATATAAAAATAATTTCATTTGTGCAGTCAATTGTCCAAAAGAATTCATCATTTATGTCAAATTTTAATAAGTTTCAATGAATAGATAAGTGGCTGAGCTGAGGGCGGATGTCAATAGAATTGGTGCCGATAGTGCTTAGAAACAAAAAAACACTTTATAAAAAAAATTGAGTGATAAATAATGAATGATGATAGGTGTGGGTGTGTACGTTCGTCCTTTCCTACTGGGACACGCACTGGTCACTACTGGAGGCATTCTACTTCTTCTTTATATCGCTCAGGTGAGTCAGTTAATGAAAATGGAAGTCCATTGCTGCTATTTTTTAAATTACCGGTTTCTTGCTGCTTTGCTCTCGCTCGTAGTAAACAATTATTTTAGAGAGCTCTGGTTTCCTAGCTTCAGCTCTGGTTATCTACTCCACTCGCTTTTTTTCTTGGGATTGCGTCAATGGGCTCTCATTACCGGGAGTGCAGATCACTCTCGATAATGACTCCGCTCGCTATTCAGTTGTTTCTTTGCTCTACTGACTTCATTGTGCCTCCCTAGTTAATACACCAAAATCCTAATCTCGCCATTACGAGAAATTGCATGATTCGAGAAGCATTGCGTCTATCCAACCTCCTCCTCTCCCCTTTTCTGTGTAGGACTAAACAGTTCATTATTTCAGTTCCACTTGTCTATTGGAAGCGTGTAAACAGTTCTTAGATTCCAAATCTTTTATAACACTAGCGCCACTCGAATCTGTATTTTTGCCTGCTTCACTCTTTCTTCTTTTCACAGTAAAAGACTTCTCCTTTCAGTACGATCGGTTTGGGCGATAGTTCCGTATACCCATTTGCGAAACTTTTATAAGAATAACAATCAGCGCAACTCGAGTCTGTATTTTTGCGTACTCTCCTCTTCCCCTTTATAACAGTAAGAAGATCTTTCCTTTCAGTACGATCGGTCTCGGCGATCTCGTTCCTCATCCGCCCAGACTCCTCCTAATAATGTTCTTCTTCATTCTGGTCGGATTGTCACTCGTGTCCATGGTGGTCAATCTGCTCCAGGTAATGAATTGACAACGCGTGACGAAAAAACGGTGCATTACCACCTTTCGACAAAATGTACTTTCGATAAATTTCGGTAATAATAATTTCCGAGTATATCTGTAGCAATGATACCGCCGTCTCTTCATTTTGCACTATCTCTCGCCCGCGCTCAGGCGACTAGAGTGTCGAAGATTTAAAAAAATTGAAAAATTACAGATGAAAATGCGCAAAACGTACGAAGCGGGAAAGAAGGACAAGCACTTGAAGCACGAAGAGAAAAATGATGGAGTTGCGGTCAGTGATTATTGAATACTTTTACAATGTATAACTACTGTGCGATAATGACGACGCTAGTGTTCGCATATAAATGGCATTTTGGAACCCCTATTTGACGTCTTCCCTTTTCATTATTTTATTTCACGGATGTGATACTCACACTATTGAAATCAGGATCGTCGAGTATTCAACAACCCTGTGAAACATATTGCCCCTGTGTCAATTCTGGTGAGATTAAATCGAGGAAGTTCAGACCACGTCTCTCGGTGTCCTACACTGCTTCGATGATTCCCCTGAGGGAGAGGATGACGAGAAGAAGGTGGGCGGGGAGATCATAGATCACGCTCAAAGATCATGGTGTCTATGTGATTTACTTTTAGAGGACGAAATAGCGCATGGGTAATAGTAATACACAGTCTCACTTGAAGCGAACAAACCAATAGGCGGATTATTTGAAAGATCAAAGTTCAGAGATCAGAGATCAAAGATCAAAGATCATCTCAGGCGATGCTCGCATCCGATGAGTCTGATCGCGTGAGCCGATCAACGCAGACGAGTCTGAGTCTGCCAGGAGCGAGACAGGTATTCATTGAGGTTGCTAAAAACGAGCATGTGCGACACTCGAGGTCTCGATCTCGAAAATCAGCGAAAACCAAAAAGAAATATCCAGGTGGTCCTCCGGTCGGACGGCGTGCACTGGGTGGAGCGCAACTCGCCGAGGAGTCCCGATGAGGTTTGATCTTTGATCTTTGATCTCTAGGGTTACTCAAATATTATATTCCGGGCGAGTGTCAACAGAAATAGGCGAACATCAGTTACGACTCGATTAATGGCGATTGATGGAGTTTAGGGCGTGATAAAACGAAGCTTTTGAAATTTACCCGTTCAGCGATTAATTTTTGCATTGCATAATGCTTTATTATCGGTTAGGGAAGCGACCATGGGAAAGTGAGAGAGACAGATAATTTCGCAAATTGAGGTGACCCGTCTTGTCGAGCTGGAGAGCGGACTGGCCGTGTGCACGGACATTGGCGAGTTCAATCGGTGAGATCAATATTATTTTGAATATTATTTTATTTATTCATTCAGTCAAGGTTTAGGTTGCTTTGGGTGTTTTTGGAACATACATAGCGATTGATAATACTTTATGAGACACATAAGACATAGGCCAATCGGCAAACTCACATTACAGAAGGAAAGGGGAAACTAAGGGGGAAAGGGGACGACCGGTCGGTGTCGGGTCTCTCGGCGAACTCCCGTAGATTCCCGGCTTGCTGGAGCGGGGGGTTGGCCACGCCCACTGATCAGCGATCAGGGGTGATTCATAGGGATGAGGGATCCTAGACAAAGGATGAGAAACCAGGGATCATCTATGATCCCTGACATCTTCCCCCTTTTACAATAGTCTGTCCTCAGACTAAAATGAGACAAGAACAAAGTACAATACAACGAGGGGATGATGACTTGATATTAACTTCAATCACGAAGAGCGAATCATTCCTCGACACTACAATGTATAAATTTAATTAACATTGCCGACATTAGTAACGGTTGCGTGAAAACGTGATACACTTATCGCTACGTTGTGAATAGGCTGAAGAAAGAAATCCTCTATTGATCGAGCTTGGAATCAGCAGGATATTTCGCACACGACCCAACTGATCGAAGAATGCGAAAAAATGCCTGAAACGATAGTCGATTGACGTCACCTCTTCTGTCCGCTATCAATGGAGAGCGAGGGTCCGACTGATGCTTATCCTCATTCATAGTGCACGCACGCGTTGAGCCGCAAGTGAAAATTGAAATTTCAACAGCTGAAGAAAAACCAAAGAAACCAAACACAAGGCGTTCCAGATCGCATTTGTCCCACGGACAAGCGCCTTGTTTGAGATCATGAACTTCTATCATAAACTCCGAGTTCTCTTCGCTATGGTTACATGGGAAGTCTCATCCATCAAACGCCAATCCTTTGCTAACCAGCTTGGGAGAGGTCCTGAGGGGAGATAAAAGAAAGCGGAAGGATCGATCTGATCAGCCCGTTCAAGGAACAGCAACCACTGTTGCCAAGAATGACTGTCAAACATGATGAACAATGGACTCACCTCCACACATCGAATGACTTGAAGAGATACAAGTTGATGGAGATCCAGTCAAGATCCAACCTCAGATCCCTTGAAGTCTAAAGATCGAAGTCCCTGAACTATCTCCTATTTTCTGAAATTATTCAGCGATCAACTAGAGAAGATCTCTTATCGCTCTATCATCTGCCAACGGGAAAGAGAGGGGAGATTCATCAACACATTCCGAGATCAGATTCTCTGATAAGAACTGATATCCGGCTATTCTCATCTCTCGGCTTTCATAAGCTCAGTTACAGTATCACACTAATCAACCATTATTTAGATATTCAATTGTTTGAAATGGATAATTCATGGGCGTATCCGTTGACAGAAGTCCGATGGACCAGCAACCGCTAGTACCAAAGGCAACAGCCAGGGATGGAGCTACAGCTCTCTTCTCGCAAAATCAACTGGCCTTCTAATCAATAAACTCTCGGAATTCATGCCTGCGCTTCTCCTCTATTTCATTCCTCTTCCCTGCTTCCTTCTGGAGCCCCCATTCGCTACTCTGCGATCACTGCGAGTACTCTCTCGATGCCTTCACTCGGCCATCTCAGAAAAAGCTTGATTTGTTCCTGAATTAAATTAAACGCGCCTGAAATCCATCCACTGGCTTATTGATTAAGTGATTAGAGATACGCATGAATTGAGTTGCCCAGACGATGGCAATAACAAGACACAGACAACCGGACACATAACAATACACAGAAACAGTTGAGGTCAGTGGAAATCTTGAAAAATGGGAAGCAACCAAACCTTGGAAAAATACTAAATACCTGAATGCTTATCAGGAACCACTCGCTGCTACCAGTCAAGGTTTAGGTTGCTTTGGGTGTTTTTGGGACATACATAGCGATTGATAATACTTTATGAGACACATAAGACATAGGCCAATCGGCAAACTCACATTACAGAAGGAAAGGGGAAACTAAGGGGGAAAGGGGACGACCGGTCGGTGTCGGGTCTCTCGGCGAACTCCCGTAGATTCCCGGCTTGCTGGAGCGGGGGGTTGGCCACGCCCACTGATCAGCGATCAGGGGTGATTCATAGGGATGAGGGATCCTAGACAAAGGATGAGAAACCAGGGATCATCTATGATCCCTGACAATTCAATTAAAAATAACAAAACACACTGACAGACACACTGAACCGTCGATATTACTGATGACAAATCGGCCGAGCTCTCCTCGATTTGCACACATTTTGATCGCCTAGAGAGCACTCAAAATAATAGAGGCTCTCGTCGAATTGCCATCGATATTTAATATGTTTCAATACCAATACAGAGTCGATGTGCATTTTCGTAAGACTGGTGTTCCCGCCGTTTCCGCTGAACATAAACTATTATTTCCAGCGATGAAACCGACAACGAGGACGATAACGATAACTATGAGAGACAGGGAGATCGGTTGCTGGCCGAAAACGAGAGTCTATCGGATAGAATTGTCGATTGACTGATTTATTAAAGATTACTATCCCCGCCCATTTCGGATTGTGATCATGTCTGTTGCAAACTGAATAAAATATTGTGATCCAGCTCAAACATAAAGTAAAATTGGAAAAACTTTCGGAAAGATGGATGGCACGCGCACTTACTAACACTGTGAGAGACACGGCGATCGACTGCTGGAGGAGAACGAGAGTCTATCGGATAGAATTATCGCTTGATTGGTGGATTATCGGATCGGTCACTTATCGATCATGTTTCCACTCATCCCCCGTTGTGATCTTGTCTGCTGTGAAATGAGTAATATTTTAATTGCATTTTGTTGTTTATTATTGCTCGACAGACTACAGAGAAGTTTCCCTCGACAATTCTTCTCTGAGATTGTGATCTTCTTTTTTCTGAACTGTCTTTTCCGCTCGAAGGATCTCTGCAAATCAGAAAGTTTTTAGTAATAAATATCTGTCTTTTAAAGTCATTGTGCAGTAATTTTCTTCTGAACACATACCAGATTCTTCTAAATATGATCCGTACAGTGCCTGGTAATAATTAAGAGAACAGCTTTCAAGTCAAAAGCTCCGCCGGAACGTTACTAACACGATTTATTCAGCAATAACGACATGACGAAACAATTAGTAACGCGATTGATGCTTTGCGAATTTGGGTGTAAAAAAGCGCTATCTCAATGAGGCATCTCTCATGCCGCGCGGCGAAGGAAAAAGTCACGACTCATGATTAATTGGAAGAACAGTGATGGGAATTTGATAATTAACGATATAAGACAAATGTTATGTTTTGCGCATTGCACATTTCCTCCGTCAATCTAACCACCAAATATGAACCTATAGTTAGGGGGCCGCAACGCAGATAGCCGATTCTGCACATTGGGGTCAAATTTGTGTTCAAATCATCCCTCGTGGTCCTAATATCATCATACTTTTTACCGTTTGTCGATATCTTTTCTCTGAAGCGCGCTAGAGCCAAAAGTACGCGCGGAACGCACTGGTGAAGAGGAGGGAAAGGCGAGACGAGAAAGAAGTGGGCGGAGCCTAATTTGCGTGTGTCTTTCTCCCCCCCCCCCCCCCCGCTCTCTCGCTCGCCTCCGCCGCCCCTCATTCGAGCTTCTGGCACAAGTCAGGGAAAATTTCTAAAAATCTAATTTTTTCTCTAAAATTCCTAAAAAGTTCCTTTATGTCAGAAAATTTCTATACCCAAAAGGTTTTTTCACGGGAAGTATCAGAAATAGCCTATTCCCTACCTTTATTATTGATTTTGATCAACTTGTTGTTGTTTTTCACTTTGGGTATAGTGACCAATCAATAGATGGTAGTAATAGCTATCCAACGCGCTGTGGAACGAGTGATTTCGTTTAGAATGAACTGTGTGCTGCTCCCGTCTCGTTTTTATTGGAGGAGCATGTCACACCAGAGTGGGCGGGGCTTGCGGCCTCTGCCTATAGTTTCTCACTATTTGCGTCGATTATTGTCTCCGTGCATTACTATCAGTTTCAGTTCGCGGAGAGGAGCAATCAAGGTCACATATTGGTGATACTATATTTGTCGAGATATCTCTTTGCGCTCAAATTGGAAAACTATCAACCGCGCTACTCTCGCTTTCATTGTGTATATAAATTCTTCAACGAATGATCACTTCGGCTTTTATCTTCTGCTCTCTGCTGAACATGGTACTAATTGATTTTGATTAGCTTTTGACAGATTACGCTAAATGCCTGTGAAAGGCTGATTTGCCTGCTGGGTTGAAAACTATGAAAACAGACTGAATATTCTTTTTCAGGTGCCTGCATTGTCTGCTTTAAGTGCATCATCCGAGGCGTCAGGAACGCGTATTCTTAAAACGGCTCACGGAAGAGTGCTTCGGGGCGGAGACTGTGATCATTGGAACATTGCCACATTCGAGGAAAAGGTAGGCGCGGGTGACCGACGTGTCAAAGCTTATCAACACTGACATAAGAGCCATTCCATAACCTCACCCTTCTTGTCAAGGGAAACCCATGTCACGGCTTACGCGATGGATCTCATTGTTCAACCCCCCCCCCCTCCCCATTAGAATACAGAAAAGGTGGTGACCAGTATTGTTGACTACAAAGCGAGAAATGATTTTTAGAATGATTATTAAGGTTTCTATTCGCCTGAATTGTGCCCCGCACACTTATATGAGTCCGAACGAGAACGACACGGTGAGTTTGCACGCAGCTCAGCGCCTATGGTCCCCTACCAGACACGAGAATGGATCATGGTCGTTCCAAAGCGAATTGGGCGGGTGGCTAACCGTGGAAAGCAATGGGACAGTCTACACTGCGAAAGGCGACCTACGGGGATGGGCACACTTTTGGATGGAATCCCCAACAGGTTCATCGCGATTTTTCTAATTTACTTTAATGATTCAAAATTCAATAAAAGAACTGTTTTATATTCAGGTGAAATGGACATATACGGACGGTTCTTTCTCAAGTCGATGCACGGAACTTTTCTCAGCCATTCGGCTGACGGGCTCAAAATAAATATGTCAAATGAAAACGGGACTTGTCAGCAATGGTACATCCATGTGCAAGGGCAATCGGTCAGACAGTCAAGCTATATTAAGCAAATGACAATCAAAGCACCTGCAAGATTTCGAGATTTTCGGTGATGAAAGATTTTGCGCTGAATAGTTCACTGTTTTCGCAAGAGGAACATCATTTCGTTTTATTTTTACAAACAAATATTGGATTGAAACCAAATGATTTGCCCAGGTCGTTTTTGTGCCGTACTGCGCCCGGACATTCTTTCTGCATGCACACGCGAATGGTTCGATTAGCCTGGAGCTCAGCTATGAGGCGTGGACTCCGTTACGCAATCATGACGGGTCCTACTCGTTTCGAAGTATGATGTATAACGGATGGTTGAGTGCCGACAAGGACGGATCTGTTCACACTGTCCGTGAAGGTGTCGACGAATCGGCTCATTTTTGGCTGGAACCATGGACAGGTGAGAATAAAAATTGCAGGAGGAGTAAAATCATAATTTGAAACACGAAGATGAAAACGCAGTTTTCTGGCTTCCATAAGCCATATTATATAGTTTCGAACTCTCCTTGCCAAGTGTACCTGATGGGATGGCACAGATTTTTGTAATGACTATTTCAGGAAACCCGCCAATCGCGAGGCCGCTCACCGATCCTCCTTCTCTGTCCGCCGAAGCGGCCGGGCAACGGTGCATCAGGAACAATCATTCGGAGTTCATCACTTCATACAACGACAAGATCGTCTTAGCCGATAAGCAATGCAATAGGTGCGGCCGGTGGATTGTTGAGGACCACGGCGGCAAGGTAGGCACATGCCTTAAATGTATCTAAGTCAATATTTGAATGCGATCCTGCTTTAAAGTTGTGCACTAGTAATTTGCAAAAGAACAGAAATCTAACTGATCTATGACAGCGCGAATTGAATATAAGAACTGGGCATACTCGTTCATTCACGTGCCAGAGATATTTCAGGTGGCATTTCGAGGACTATGTACTGGCAAGTATCTGCGCTCTAATAAAGACAAGGAGGTCGACTTCTACGATCTCGCACTGTGGCAGGAACTGTATACTCCGATCAAGAAGGAGGGAGGCTTGTGGGCATTCCAAACCTATCACGGCATGTTTCTTCGTGGACAGTCGGAAGGACGACTGCTACAGCAAACGGTTAACCTTGAAGAAGAATCGTTCGGTCTGGAGCCATGGCACGGTAACCTGTTTTATTTGTCATTCTGATCGATTCCTTTATACACCTTTCCCTACAACCAAGGCATACGCCAATTCATATGCATCCCGTATTCTCACACATTTTATCCTCTTTCAAATGCAATTTAGACCTCCCTACGACTACCCCTATACCCACCACTGCAAGCCCCCTGCTCGCGATCACTTCTACCGACGTGAGAAATCTGGCTTTGAATTTGTCAAATGATTTTGATACATATTCACAGATAACAGCTCTGCTGTATGTTCTAGCTTCTTTCTTCTCTCTTCTGTTTCTTGGAGTCATTCTTTACACTTCGGTCACATATTATCAAAGATGGGTAAGAAGATCGGTTATTTTCCTACGCACTTATAGACATTACCAAACAAGTTTGGGTAAATTATAGCTTCAAAAATGTTTTTTTGATAAGCAAAAAATAACTTTGAAAAAACAATCAATTCAGGAATTCCGCCGACTGGCGAATAGAACATTGCCTCCTATTCCGGGAAATCGTCCACTGATACGATCAAATGAATATGAATCAGTCCATGACTACAATGGATCATACGACATTCATTTGGAACAAGCATCTGAACTATCGGGCAAGTGTTACCAGATAATGAATATATTGACTGTATTCCAAAAAGACCCTGGACACTCATTCGGAAAGCGAGATAGAGAGAGTGGAAGACACTGAAGAGACGACGCTAGCAAGCGGTCATGATAAATGGTCAAGAAAACGTGATTCTTTGTCTTTAACGATCACAATTCGTATCAACGACATACATAATCGAATTTTCTTACTAGCTTGAAAATATGATCGGAAAAATTTGCAGGATCGAGAGGGCCAAATAAGACGGAGGAAGAATCAAATCTCAAAGAAGGCTCGTCCTGCGAATCCGCCATTTCCCTTGCAAAAGAATGATAAAAGCACCTGGCATTTGACAAAGCAGATCTTACTCAATTCATTAATGCATTCAATTAATACAAAATAGAGAAAGTAAATATGTAAAAAGATGAATATTCGCACTAAAATATTCACGTCTGATATTCTCCATTGCTTTCAGAATTTCTTGGGTTATGATGCGGAAAAAGGATGACCTTATAAGCTCCACATCGTTTTTTTTTAATATTTTAAACGTACTATTTTTAAATGCTGTCATTGGGCCTGTCAAAAACTACTTTTGCTATTAACTCCGATCATTATTCGGTAAATGCATTGCAGCTATTGGGTATGTTAGAAAAAAATGACTTTCGCAGTCCCCGTCGATTCCAGTCTCACTTTCTCCCCTCTGTGCGCATCAAAACACTCACAGTGAAAGTAGAAGAAGAAGAAGGGGATCGGTCATTCCTCTCAATCCCCTAGCAATTACAGGGAACCCCCCAATACTGTCTGACTCTCTCACATTCCCCTGATCTCTCGTCACTCTAACTGACGAGAGAGCATTGCAAAGAAGAGAGTCGATTGTTCCACGCTTTCCCTCTCAGATCCTTTGCTCCCCTCAGCACGGGAACAAATTGTTGGGGGAATACTGCGAAACTGGTCAGGATCTCAGCCTCAAATGCCCTGATCTACGAGAGAGCATGCAGTACGGGGAGAGTTTCTCTGGCCGGCGAGAAATCAGGGGAAATTGAGAGACTGAAAACCAGCGAAAGTGAGGAAGTGAAGTGGTTTGCACCAGTCCTGAGGGGCAGGAGAAATGGCTCTCTCAATTGCCCCTGCTCTCTCGCTGCTCTGGCCGGCGAGAGAGCATGGCTATCTGAGAGAGGCAGGTCACGAGAGGGCGGAGCTTGAGGAGTGGTCACTTGAGCAGTTACTATGCAACTTTATCCCGGAACTTGCTGGCCTTAGGCCGATATGCCTGATAAATCATAATTTACGTTGCTAGGTCTGTTTACTTGGTTGTTGCCATTGTCCAAATTATTAGTGTAGAATCACTATTTACATTTAGCCTATTTTCACAACGTAGTGAAGTCTAACCGGACGCATTCCGGCTTCGCATAAATTTGATCCTTCAAGGCGATTTTTTGGGATTTCCTGATTGTCATCAATTATCGCTACATATTCAAAGAGTGAAAACCAACAGAAAATTGAAGAAACATCATTCTTCCTATTTTCACCTCCTCGTGAAGCCTAACCGGTCACATTCTGACTCGACTTTCTCGATCATTTCCAGTCTCCTCAAACAAATCACAGGCTTGGACAGGGATGTCTCACTCTTGCTTTCGTGCAAAATCTTCGCTCTCTGACTGATCATAGGTTAGGTTTAGAATCTATTGATTACCTGAGCAAAAAATAAAAAATCAAATATGGTGTTCGAATATCACCATTCCATGCGCTGTCTTGCAGAACTATTCTGTTTGCGTTATTGCCATTCCGGAATTCGGCAAGAGAGCCCCATCAGAGTGTCGTACAGCTTTCGTTGCAGTCAAGCCATAGCGTCGAGCCCCACTCTCTCGTTCATGTATTTTTCAACCATGACCGTGACTTGCTCTTTGCCCTCCAAGCAGATCAATGGCTAATGATAGTGAAAGCGATCGACCGAGCAGCGAAATCCCCCAGCTCGCTTTCCCTTCTCTTCCGTTTTTTCTCGCTCCGCCATTTGCTAACGTTCCCTTTCCTTCCTTTCACTTGGATTGTCCACTATCCTAGCTGATTACTATTGCCTTTTATTATCCGTTCGGACTCCGGAATAGTTGCAGGATGAAAAACAGTGTTTTTTTTTTCATGTGCTATCTCACCGATCAGAAAAACCAGCGCCATCTTCTATGCTAGCTAATTACTATTGCCTTTTATGGTCACTGCAGAAAAGTGGCCAGTGCGTAGTTTTTTTGCAATGAAGAGAGTCTCCGGGGTCTTAACTCGATTGATTCGCTAGTCGTATTCAATGTCAGCACCGGAACAATGATTCGCTCTCTCCAATCCCCTCACTCTTTCGCCAGTCAGAACCATCCCTCCAGCACAGTCCTCCAGCAATTACGGCATTACTGGAGGAGGGAAGATTCGATTGCTCAGAGAAGGGAGAGTAGCGTATTCCTCCTAGTTTTTGGTTCACTTTCACAGTGGAGGGGGAATGATCGCCCCGAGGTTATTCGCTCTTCTTGTGTGTGATTGAAACTAAAAAGAACAAGTCTCTTCATTTCCTACACTCAATCTCCGCTCTGACCGACGAGAGAAGCGTAAAATGAGGAGACGTTTCTTGCCGATTTGTAATTGAAATCGAGTGATTGAGCAACGTTCCGCCTTCAAAACGTTCAGTTATGTTTCACCTATTGCATACAACTCTTGTCGCAAGCGCAAATCGATGTTTTATCGGTTCCGATTATTAGAACAACAATACTCATTTTTCCATGTCATCAGGTCGCACTCACTATCTACTAAATACATCCGATAATCACTCTGCTCGACTCGCTAAGACTGCGATATCGCAATAAAATTACAATAACTTGCCCGTATCCTCATGTTGGAAACATTTTGCAATGTTCAGATACGCTTCACTGATCGCATACAAAGCTGGTCGCGCGTTTCATTCGTTACTTCCTTAGTTCCGAGTTTATAACCACAAAATTTAGCTGAACGATAAACCGTCGTTCCCATCATTTCGGTAATCCACCGATCATAAACTCCTCAAAGCGTCCCGGCCCCAGGCTTATGGTCGGCGGTTTCTGACAGATAGTGCCATAAGATGGGGGATGAACCGACTGACTCTCTCCATTTCCTACACTTTCTCGTCTGTCAGAGCCTCGCTCTCTTCGTCTAGTACGCATCTCACCCGTCAGAGATGGCGATAGTGACATTGAGGCCGAAATCTTCTGGCTCTCTACATTCTCCACGCTGCCTGTCAGTGATAGCCCACATTATGACAGAAACCTTCCGAGTCTCTCTTCTCACTTGCTGGGAGAAAGGATAGACCCTCTGCCACTCTCCAACGCGACGAATTATGAGCCCTAGGGATGAGGGAACGCTTCGGGGCAGATTCTTATCTCAACCGCTAAGCCTGATTCATTGGCGTGCCCCGGGAACCTCCATGTCTCAGAATTAACTGCATAATCGAAATGAGCATAGTATTTTCATTGTTCCTTCATGATTTTGTTAATCACTTACTCTTGTTCGAAGAATCTGTTCCTTTTATCGCAAAACCGTTCACATATCTCGGCCCATTATCATGATATCCACGACCACCGGGTGATAACAGATTCCGGCTCACGTTCCCTTATCTTCACTTTCAGTCTCTGGACTCTCTCCATTCTCCATGATCTCAAGCTCTCTCTGACCTGTCTAACTCTCTCAATTTCCCATGATCCCTTGCTGTCTCTGACCTCCAAAACCGCGAGATTGGCCAATCCTTTCACTTTTCCCTCAGCCATTCGGCACTCTTTCGTCTCTCTCCTCATTCCCCTCGCACATTACTAACTATTAATCTAGCTAGATCTGTCAAGAGTGAAGAGACAGAGGAGCCAAACCAGCCCCTCAGTCTCTTTCTCGCAATTTCTGACAGTCAAACCGTGGTTAGCAGCAATGTTCTCGTCTGCTCATTTTTGCCAAAATTGTAAGCTCGTCAGAGTAACGAGAAGCTTTTCTCGGAGTCCCTCATCCACTTCATCTAACCATTGGCTGTTGGTTTTGAGTATTCATGCCTTGGCTCTGTCCAGTCGGGACTTGTGTCACTCAAAATCGACGGCTCTCTATCCACTATCGAATTGCGAGTCTTGCCTTTGATCTCTCCGAATTGCAATTTTTGTCTACTAATTCTTCAAATCGCGCCGTCTCTCGTTCTGTCTAGCCATCAAGTATTGGCTTGGCGCATCTCACCCTCTAGTCCTGCCTAATAATCAAGTCTTGAGTCTCTCCAAATCGCGAGCTCTTTCGTTTACCCGAACCGGCAATATGCATCCGTCAAATAGCCAACCGTCTATTTGTCCGGTCCTGGTGGGCAATCGACTCAGTCTTAGAAATAATGACGATTGATCGATTATGACTGGTCCGTGGATAGAATAATAGACTGTCTCTCCTCGATTACCATACTCTCTCGCCTGATGGGCTAGAGCTTCAAAGGAACCCCCTTCACAACACTACTTTGTCGCGGGTAGAGTTGGCTAGAGAGTAGGGGAATGCGAGAGAATAAGACGAAAAATGCAGCGCAATAGTGAGAAATGGAGTAGCCGTGTCAAGGAGGCGCCGTTAGAGAAGCTGAAGGAGCTCAAGTTGTCTGTTTTGATCTACCCTAATGCGAATTGCAAGGACTAGTCCTGCGGGGTCACGAGCCCTTGCCGCGTTGCTCATTCGTTTTCCTGTTTCGATGAATGTCCAATTTATGTAATTTTGTCATACTTTTCAATAAGAAATCTTGCAGATTCAGCTGAAATCAACTGGAAATTCGTGTACAACTTTTTCTAAAAAAAATTTCACAATGCGAGACGTCCTCGTCTCGTTATTTCTGCTTCCACTGGTAGCAGTCGCCGGTAAATTACTGCTTATTTCTGCAATAATTTATCGTGTCATGAGGTTTTGCACGTTATTTTTATCGAATTCGGTAGGATTTCCGAGCACCGAATTCCATGATAAAATTCAAAATTTCGTCCTTACAGGCCCTTCACAACGAGGAAAGTGTGCGCTGGAGTGCTACTCGAAATGCCTGGCTGCAGGGGCGGTCAGTAATACACTTTTTTCTTCGTATTCTTTTTTTTCTGTCACATTATTTGCATCAAACGAGATCTACAGTAGAAATAGCAGTCATTATTTCAATTTTGCTTGACCATCAGTGTTGTTGTTTTGAGATTGTGTTTTAGGAAAGAGATCCTGGAGTCACCGCGCGAACCTTGTGCTAACTCTGTATCAATCAATTCTGAAACTCATTCTTCTACTGACCTGATCTGTTTTGTTGGTTGCTATTTGGATCGCAGTTTAGAGGCTTTGCGATTGATCCAAAATTGTGCGACATAGTTCAGAATCTCTGCAAACCGCAAATTGGTTAGTAGTTTAACGGATTTTCGAGTCACCCTTTTCATTCCGCTTCAAAGTACTACACAGTTTAACCCAGTGATCACTGTGTTTCCTTCGCTCATAACAGCCGTTTCCTGAGCGCAAGAGCTTTCCGACTTGCTCCATTCAGTACTCGTGATCATTTGAGCTACTCAGTGCAAAAGAGTTGAGGATCTCTGCGCAAACAGTTTCCTTGACCGTCTTATCCCTGCAGTTGCAAGGGGCTCTAATTGCCTGTTAATTACTCCTAGCGACCAGGGATCAGTCTGTTTCTTTCTTCACTCATCTCACACCGAGACTCTTTCGAAATGCGCGCTGACCCACAAAGTAAAAGGCGCAATTGTGACAGTTTCCCCCGGGGAGGGAAGTAACAATAAGATACTTTCTCGTCGCGTTGACTAGGCTAAAGCGTGTGAAGAATGAAGAAACAGAAAACCTAAAAACCTATTATAAAACCTATTATGTCGAAAATTTAAATAGAAAAACAACTGTGAATAATGAGGGGGTCTCAATTCAAAGAGCTTTTTGGGCGCTCAAAACAATATAATTGCCATAGTCTATTTAGCAAACCAGGCTACGAGCAATATATCGTGCAGTTGACTATAGTTGGGATAGTAGAGAGACAACATAGATATATCGAAAACGAACATTTAAAAAATGATGTCAGCGTGTGTTTTTCAATGCTCAAATCATGATCAAGGCTCTTCTTGAGCACGTGATACGGATCGAGACTTATCGGTAAGGATGGGTGTGGGTCCATGATGAGATTTATTTTTTTAAGTGATGAAGAACCAAGGATCACTGAAAAGTTGATTCTCCACGTGCATTTGAGAGTACCGTGAAACACAACCGTCCTTTTCTACCACTCGCCCGTTGAAATGGCCTTGCCGTGCTCTTTCGAATACGTTTCACTGCGGTCATATATATTGCCACGGGACGAAGAGGAATGCAATCGGTCGCATCGTTTGCACCCAAAATATCTTTATAAAAATATCTATTGTCTACGATCCTCCGATTAGAATCTACTTGTTGTCATGGCCGCTTTTTGGGCACTGATCAATACGAGCGAACCCTTCTTCTTCTTCAATTATTTCGCGAGGTATCGCGTAAGAACGTTGAGACTCACATTCTACGAAACAAAGCTGGTTCTTTTCTCGACAGATCCTATCATTTTCAACAATTCAATGAACTAATCGTAGAGTTTTTTGATTGAAATGTCTCTCCATTCCGCGTGTTCTCTCGTTGGTTTGTCTAGTACGAACGCTCGAGTAATACAGAGATTCATTCTCTTTCTTTTTGAGATATAGACCATAAAGAGCATCAAATGTCTCCTCATCATCAGCACTTTTCTCGCACTAATCATGCGTCTTAGTGAAAGGACGGCCTGGTTTCACAAGGATTACTCTGCACTCTCTCATTGCCCTTGTTCTCTAACTTCTCTGACCCCTAAAAGAGCGCTCTTATTGGAGAGACTCCCTCCAATTCATAAGTTATCCTGCGCGCGGGAAGTGTCAAGGGGACTACAGTTATTAGAAAAGCGAGAGTGGAGCGGAGATTGAGAAGTGGGGGTGAAACAATGGGAAGAAAGTGGATCAAGATGAAGCCGGAAGTTGAGGGAAACTACGGGAAAGAGAGCTGGAGCTCCGGGAGTAGGCAGGGATCATCCGACGCAGTAACAAGAAGAAAAGTAAAACAAGTAGCTTGAAGATGCTTGAATATCGATTTTGAATATCGCGAATTAGAGAACAATTAATGATTAATTTCAGTCCTCTGCCGTCTTCTGCAACTGTCCGATCCAAAAGACCTTCTCACACTGTGGTTCGATTGAGGAACGACTGAATACGGGTGAGACTAACATAAAGCCTTATCAGGACCCCCCCCCCTTCCCTTCCTAACAGTCTACTCCCGAATATTGCCTGCCCAGCACTGGCGACGACTTTTTACCCCATGCATTCCGGAAATAGTCGAAAAAATGAATAGCCGGCAGCTTCAATCACTAATTCGAAAATTGGGTTCGCGTTATGTTTCATGAGTCCCATATTCGAGGGAGTTTTGTGAGCGCTGTCAATCGTCCAAACAATGGTGATTTATACAATAATTTATCAATTCGCAAAGGGAAAGGTTCCATGTAGACTGTTAGAGCTCCAACTTTCGGCGAGTTTTACAAAGAATGAAGGCACAAGGTCGTATGAGAACTATTTCTAGCCACTGCTTTCTGACATATTAGTTGTATCTTGTCATCATAATGCTGCCATCTGGCCCCTAGCTGAAAGAAGTATGATGAATATTCGATTCGATTCGATTCAAACCGATTCGCCATCAAGACGACGGACCTCCGCTAATAAATTAAACGAAGATCACCGATACTACCTCTATTCCTTTTTCACCTGGCGGATAAATAATTGAATTGAATTGAATTGAATGAATCCGTTGCAGCCCCAGTCGGCACCCTCGCAGGCGCATCCACTGAGTACTTCGACGCCCACTCCATCAAGGTGAAGATCGGCGCTGTTGAGGGTTAGTAAGACTTACGATTCAGTTTTGCGTTTTCTACCCCTTTAGAAAAAGAAATAAGCCACGAAAAATGTTGATGATTTAACTTTTTTCTGAGCTAAGCTGGATCAACCTAAGTTGGACCAATAACTAAAGGATTCCGTATTTAACAGGAGTTTGAGCCAGGAAGTTTGGCTATATCCAAGCTTGCGACTGTAAAACCCGAGAGCTCTTATTGTCAAGCAAATCAAAAGAGCATGCAAGATAGAGAGGGGCATTGCAAGATAGAGAGGGGCGCGCGTCTGTCTCTAACCGCCTGACTCCTAGCCACCCCTCCGCGCTCTCGCTATCGGCCCATGTAGTATAGTGGTTAGTACTCCACGTTGTGGCCGTGGCGACGCTGGTTCGATTCCAGCCATGGGCAACTCCTTTTGCCGGATATTGCTAATCTGAATGTTATTCCCTTTTGATAATTGGTGTGCCACATTCTCCGTTTTGTCGTCGAAGCCAATTCTCCCAAAGAGACAATTGTTTGAATGTGAAATGAAACTGTTTTCACCAACAAAGTAAAGCGAGAGAGCACGTGAAATGAAGAGAGTCAGTCATAAAATAAATCCTTTCCAGTAGGGTTGGCTAAACGGTTGCGACATTGCAACGTTGCAATGGAGGGGAGAGAGGGATGCAACGTTGCAACGAGAGGGTGAGGGGAGGGGGAGGGATGCAACGTTGCAATGGACGTTGCAACGTTGCAACGATTCGTTACCTTCCGAGCTCGGAAAACAGTTCCCGCATCAAATTTCACGGAAATTAATGTGCAAACGATAATTAAAACCATTTTTCATCTCGATATTCCACTGATTTCATCACCACTGAGTGTTTTCAAAGAAAGTTCTGTGCAATGCTCAATTTTTCGTGGATATCTCAGCGGAAATGCAAATCGAGCAGCAAAGTAAAGCTGATTCAGTATTGTATGGTTGGAATAATTATCATTGCAGCATATTATAATCTCATTCACAAAAAATAGCGAAAGCTTCCGCGAGTCAGGCACATTGCCTTATGAAGCTTTGAGATGAGAAGCGCGTGCGCTCTAGTCGCGCCGGGTTGGGAAGAGGGGGTAGAGGAAGAGGGAAGAGGAGGGGGAGGGATGCAACGTTGCAATGGACGTTGCAACGTTGCATCCCTCCCCCTCCCCTCTCCCTCTCGTTGCAACGTTGCATCCCTCCCCCTCCCCTCTTCCTCTCGATGCAACGTTGCAACCCTCCCTCCCCTCTATTGCAACGTTGCAAACACCGAATAGCCAACCCTACTTTCCAGGCGCATTCATCTACGTCTTTGAGTACTCTACAATCAGCACGGCGCCCGATCAGTGGCTGTTCGCCGTGAGTTTGATCTTTGATCTCTGGTTTCTCATCTCTAATATTTGATTTTTGACTTCTGAGGCAGTGTGCGTGAGACACCCGTTACTAGCGTAGAGGGAGCAGTTTATCTACAACTCATCTGTTTATAATATAGTCACGCTTGCCGGACAAATCGTTTGCCGGGCTTATGGATTCTGATGGCCAGTTTCCTTATTGAGTTCCTTATTGGAAGAAACTCACATTTTCTACATATTTTCGTTGAAAATCGATTCACGGTTATTAAATGATGGGTTAGGGGAGTGATTGTTTCTCGTAGCCTCAATCAATATTCTGATTGCTCTCTAGTCAATTTAATGTTTTATCTTTTCTAGGATCTTTGATCTTCAATCTATTTGATCGCTTTCAGGGCGCCTCCTCCTCTCCCTCTATCACATTCACCGTCATGGATCCGTGCCGCGATTATCAATTCCGAGTGATAGCCATTGTCCGACCGAGCACCACTGGTGAGCATAAGGGATAGCAATTCAGGGCCGAGCGCTCCTTCTCTCAAGTTCTTCTTTTCTGTAATCATCTGTCTACTTTAATTTAAAATAAAACAAAATCTTTCGGAGATCAAAGATCAATCATTGTGACGTTCAGGTCAGAACGACGTGGTTATCTACCGTGCCCTGCCCATTCCCGTGCAATTGCCCGCGTTCGTCCTGCATCCGGATCAGGTTGGTTGCATTTCGACTGTTGGACTAAAGTGCTCATCACTTCTTTCCTCGTATATTCTGATCGGTCAGATTGGGGAAATTCCTGTCTTTTAAAAGCTCCTTCAAGATCGTGAAATTATCAGTCCAAATTTTGCTTTGTTGCCTGGCACATAGCTTCAGCAGAATCATTTTTTATTTGTTGGCTCTTCGAATCGTGAGTTTGTTCGGTTGAGTTTCACGATTGCTTGACTATGATTTAGGTTAGCAAGTTTCAATTGTATTCGGCCAGCCCCTCCGAAAAATAGGAAAATAATATTCTCGATAGCTTTTTTCGTTAGCGTGCTCTTTTTCGTGTAATTTATCAAAAACCCAATCAAAATGAATCATGGCTCCCTCGCATCGAGAGAGTGGGATGGTGAGATTATCTGTGAATTCCAATTACAAATTGAGAAATTTACATGGTTCTTCAAACTGAAATATGTTCGCTTGTGTTTCACTGTCACTGGATAAAAGTTCAGGCGAGTAAGTTTCAATGTTGTGTAGAACCCTTAGAACAAAAATAAATAAATCTCATTGACGCAGGGCCTTGATCGCGGAAACTGAAACTAAACAAGAAAGAATAAGTATCGATGGCCTCACTGATTTCTCGGTTTTCTGACTGAAGAAAGATAATGAAAGACGAAATTATTGTTCGATTCATCATGTTCCTTTGCAGATCTCCGTGGAATCTCCGCAATGGAATGCCACCGAGGAGCAAGTCAAGGTAAGGAATTTTCGAGAATATCGCTTCTAGAAATGATTGACTCGCCCGTCTCCCTCTTTTCTCTTGAAAAACCGCCCACTGGGAAACAATAAAAGTGGAAACCCCACTGGGAAACCACAATCTCACTCACTGGGGGAGCTCCAAACGGTCAAAACCAAAATGTGGCTTATCACACGAGCAACATGATTGCGTAGCAAAGTATTTATTCATATTCGAGAGTATTCAATTTATTAGCCTTCAAGCGCCCATCGAGCGAGAATGCAGCAGTGCGCCGTGTACTTTGTATCCAATACACAAGTCGCCTGCGTGGGACACGCGTGGTCGTCGCATCTCTTGAATTATTTTTTTAGATTTTCAATCAATTTCTTCTCTGATTTGAACCCATGAAAGGGTTGCTAAATAAAACGAATTACCCGTAGATATAGGTCGGCCGATGGCTCGCCGGGGACTTTCGCCCACACCTTTCCAAAGTCGCATTTCGTCTTGACGTTGTTGTCAGCAGGCATGACTGGAAATAACGAAATGATTATATTACCGCTCCATTCTGTAGAATTCCTCCTCTGTGGTGGCCTGTGACTTGTTCGAGTCACAGGCCAGAATAGAGGAGGCAGACTGCCCTTGAACGCGTGATCTTTGGTATCAATGGATTCAGAATTCGACGTAGATCAGCAACTGTTGTGACATCAGCAACTGTTGTGACTTGTTCGAGTCACAACAGCTGCTGATCTATCAGCACATGAGTTTCAAGCATTTTTGCGCTTATCGCGAAATTATAAAAAAATAAATAGACTGGTCAAAAATATGCATGATATTTCCCTAACCTCTGGGCGCAGTCTTCATGCAGGCGCCGTATGTCTTCTCTTGCGATACTTTCTTCCATTCTTCCTCGTTGCACACATAGAATCTCTTGCCGAGGCAGCGAAGGGCTTGCTCATCGAAATAAAACTGAAAATGAAAGCGAATTTCAAATCTGAATGTGAGTTAGACAGGCATAATGCTGAGATGCAATTCATAGAAATTCTAGTCAGCAGACTGCCTTTGAAAGCGTGATCTTTTGTATCAATGGATTCAAAATTCGACGTCAAAAGCCAAATGTTAATGTAAAGGGGGGGGGGGAAGGCTAGGCGATACACATCGGTAAGGACGGCTGTTAGTGGGACTACAATATTCAATGCTCTCTTGAATAGGGTTCCTTCTAGGGTTAACATTTTATGATTAAAGATAACCATGTACAAACTAGTGTCAGGGTGAAGAATCCGTCTCTTCATTCCGCGTGCTCTGTCACCGGTCAGAGTAACGAGAGAGTACGAGGAGTGAAGAGACGGATTCTTCACCCTGACAGTCCTAGTACAAACCTCGTACATCGTCGTGCACGTTTTATTTCCGAAGTCGTACTTGGGCGGTACGCCCGTGTACTCAGGCCGATCGTCGGTGGGAACGGGCCCATCTGCGTAAAGGTAAACAAGTAAAGGTATATCCACATCAAGCGTTTTTTACGTCGTGAGATAACGCTAGGTGGGACCCGTTGGTAAGTCCAGCTGTTAAAAGTCTGCGTAGACATTTATTATTATTTCTTATGTTCTCGTCTATTGAACTGAAGGGAGGGGTCTAGTCGGTATTGAGATAATATCGACTTTGCCCGAGGAAATATCGGAAAATCCGAAAAGAATATGTATGTTTCACAGCACATTTGTCATCGTGATACGTCTTCCTAAATTGATTCGTTCTCCTTGCGAAGGCGTAGAAAGAAAAATTTGTTCACGGACGGAATTCTGAACAGATTCGCGCCGGATCTTTTTTTTTCCGAATTTTCCGTGATTTTTGCTTTTTCACTACGCACCACGACGGTACGTCTTCGGTGCGTGTCTTTTCCTGCGAACCGCCGACCCACCCTCCTTCCCTTGTGCTGTGACTGCCGCTGCAGCTTCAGTAGCCTCATGGTGGCCGGCGTCGATCGGGCCAGCTCCGGTCGTTGCCGCGGGAACTTCTGAAGGGAAGCCACAATTGTAATCTCGACTCAAGATTGGCTTGATGTCAAATCTGGGAATATAGAAAATAGAGTAGACCTTCCTTTGCTGCTTCAGTCTCATGATGCCCGGCGTCGATTGGACCAGGTCCAGTTGTTGAGATGACCACTTCTGAAAGGAATTTGACACCAAAATTTTGCCAAAATTTATATTTGCGTTCACCTTCTACTGGAGTTGGCTTAGCATCAACTGGAGCCGTTGATTTCTCGCCGTCGACAGCGATTGGGCCCGCACCAGTTGTGGAGTCTGCGGCTTCTGAATTAAAGGCAATCTGAAACTAATCAGCTACAGGGCTCTGATACCTTTCGTTGGCACTGGGTCCACCTCTGGGGTCGAGTCACCAATCGTGGGTGTGGGATCGCCTGAAGCGATTGTTTTTTACAAAAAAAATCCGCAATTCGCGCACCTTCGTTCTCTTCCGGGGCGATCGGGCCAGCGCCAGTCGTTGCGGCGGGTTCTGCTGAAAATCACTGTGCTTTTTATCGTCCCTGTCGCTAGGGTTAAGATCGCTATAACAGAAACCAATGGGTGTATATGCTCTAGTGCTAGCATGATGGTAAGGGAATACGCATTGCCTCGAATAGAATCGAGTTGGACAGTCCCCGCACCTGCGATGGGTCCGGCACCGGTCGTCGTCTCGACAGCCTCTTCCTTGCCAGTCACGTGTCCGGGCAGAACGGCGGTCACGGGTGCTGAATAGGGTTTGTCAGGATGAGTAATCTGTTGATGCTCTGCCTAACTTGCATGATCGCCACTAGAAACTAGTGCGAATTTGATCAAATAGGCTGTGCAATTTTAAAACTTCCTCTAACCATGAACTTCCGGGGTGATTAGCTTCTCTGCCTCAGTGGTAGTTCCTGCTTGCTCGATTGTAGCAGGCTCTGAAAGTATTTTCCCTGTCGATCCTTCCATCGCAAACATAATCATCAGTAGTACTGGCTCACCGACGTGTTCCGTTTGCTTCCGTGCCTCGGTGGTTCCGGCCGGGTATGCTGAAAATACTTTCGTTGTTTGTTACTCTTTCGAGAACTTGAAGGATGTCTAGGGGAATCTATGATGCAAGGGAGAAGTTTAATTCTCACCAGCAGTAATAAGCGTCTCCGCCGTGGTTGTCGTCTCCGCAGAATTAGTGATCATGCCATCTTCGAAGCCTGAATATATCACGTGATCAATTAAGAAGACTTAGATAATGGTCTCTTCATTTTGCATGTGCACTCGGTCAGTGTGAGTGAGAGAGCAAGCGAATCGAGGGGGTCATTTTCTGCAAAGCCAACTTCACTCACAGATAATAGGCGTGTTCTCCTTGTCCTCGATAGGCTCGACTGGCTTCGGGTCGACCAGCTCGTCTGTTAATTAGTTGCTAATTTAGCGTATTCAATTAGTTAATAATGAAAGTCAGAATAATTGCTTATTACGTCTTCGTAGGATCTGAGGTTGACCCACTCTACTGATGGGAAGAGTAATTAACGATTAGGTATAAAAATAATCTACCTGTAGGCTTCTCGCCATCCTTGCTGGGCTTGTCGGGTCTCGGATCGACCAGCTCTTCTGAAATTTCGGTTGTTGTTAGTACAACGAGAATACAATTCATTACTATTTCACGCAAGATGGGAAAACAGTGAAATCTAAATAAATGGAAAAAAATAATTACTGTCGTTATCCTTGCTCTCGACGGGTTTCGCTGGGCGCGGGTCCACCAACACTTCTGACACTGATAGGAAATGCGTTGCCAATTTGCAGTCGGGATGAGCTTACCATCATCATCGATTTGGCGTGGCTTCTCCGGGCGCGGGTCGATGAGTTCGTCTGACGGTTAATTAATTAGAAATTTATTCATGAGAAAGACAATTCTATATTGGCAATAACTTATCAAGCATTACAAGAAAGTGCAAACTGTCATGATGTACAAACACAAACAGACAAACAAATAAGAAATATGAAAAGAAACCATTTAATGATCTTTATTTTCTTCCTAGTTACACTAGGAAGAACCACAGTATATCGTATGACATGAAACAAAGATTGCCTATAGTTGAATTACCGATCTCGATCTCTCCACCGTCGTCCTTGTCGCCTTTGGGAGGGAGAGGGTCGACCAGCTCGTCTGAATGTTCAAATTATTTGAATGACAATTACTATTATTCACCAATTTGATTGTAATTAGATATCTTTACATATTTTTGAGTTTTTATCAGATTATGTTTTTTAATCAATTTATGTCACTGTCGCATTACCGATCTCAATCTCTCCTCCGTCATCCTTGTCACCTCCTTTGGAAGGGCGAGGGTCGACCAGTTCTTGAATAATACAATTATTAATTAGTGTTATTAGATAATTAGTCCACTACTTACGTATTATATGCTAATTGGTTAATTAAATTATACCTGAGGGTCGCTGGCCCCTCAGTGCTTGCTTGAAGTGCACGCCGTGGAAGTCGATGCGGTAATTGGCGATCTGGAAGATTGATCTTTGATCTTTGATCTCTGATCTCTGATCTCTGATCTTTGATCTCCAACCAACCTTCTTATCGCCCTGGTAGAAGTAGCCGTCCAGCGAGAAGTCGATGAATTTCTGAAGTAATATTTCTCTGACTCTCTCAACTGCGCACATTCTCTCTTCATGTCTGACTTGTTAGACATCGATGTGAATGAAGAGGGCGAGAGATCAAAGATCAAAGATCAAACCTGTCCATTGGGCTCGCCCACTGCGATGGGCATGGGCAGGATCTGGAAATAAATTTTGAAAAGGAAATATAAAACGGCAAACTATCCTAATCGGATATTTTCAAATATCAGTTACGTTTCAAGAATGCTATGAAGCTTCTAATGCGGGAATTACAACCGATTTTTTCGGATCTTTTTCGATGCGACTAATAATAAACAATGAATAACCTGCACATTCGGCTTCTTCTTGTCATTGGTGAAATACCGGGCGTACTCTGCAAAGGGAAAGGAAGTATTTTTGAATCAATGGAGAATGGCCGATCGGCCAAGCGCTTCTCGTTTGCCGAAATCTCTCACCTGTTCTCTCGCTGTTTAATAAAAAGACGTTTTAGCACAACCATAGATTCATTCACGCCTTTTCCATTTTTCTTATGAATTTGCTTACTCTCAGCAAGTTCCTTGAACAGATTCGGCCGCTTTTTCGCCTCTGATTCCTTCGTTTTTGGCTTGGCGTCCACTTCGAATATGCCTTCTGAAACACGATCTTTGTTCTCTGACTTCTGATCTTTGATCTCTGATCTTTGGCCTTCAAACCAGCGAACTTACTGATAATCTGCTCCAGATTCAAAGGCTTGGTAGTTACCACCTCTTCGAGAGTGCCTGAGGCGGTTACAGACTCACCTGCCTGAAGGAAAAATGGCATTGCTTGAACAACTTTCCTCATTGCGCGCACTCTCTTGATTTGTCTAACTGACTGGAGAGCGGAGAATGACGGAGATCAAAGATCAGAAAACAAAGCTCAAAGATCAAACCTGTCCGTTCGGCTTGCCCACTGCGATCGGCAGAATCTGCAATGGTCAGTGATAAAGCACTTTCTAGAGTCACAAATCCCGGATTTTGGTTGTGTTTCAAGAGCGATTCAAGATCCCGTTGGAATCATTGATATTGATTCGTGCGCGTTCTCTTGTTACAAAACATTAATAGCACCTCTAGTTCGACTGCCGGTTTGTACATTGGTCCTTTTGCTATCTTGTTGAATCTTGAGGCTATGGCTAGAGAGAAACTATTTTTTAGACCGAACCTTTGCATCCGCCAATTCCTTGAATAGCGCGGGTCCCTTTTTCGAGATGGTTTCCTTTGTTTTCGGTTTGGCGTCCGCTTCGACAACTCCATCTGTAGTTTGATCTTTGGTCTTTGGTCATTGATCTTCAAAAAAAAAATGGAACTCACTGAGAATCTGCTCGACATTCAGAGGCTCTGCAGTCACCAGCTCCTCGATTTTACCGCCGGCGGCTGTGATCGATTCGCTAGTCTGAAGTGGGGTTGCCTTGGCAGTTAATTTTCGCCTATCGGAGAGAAAATAAGCGAAATAGCAAGCTCAAGAAAATGAGGATCAGAAACGATGATACACAAGCAACTTAACCCCAAGCCCAAAGGAAAGATCAAAGATCAAAATTTCCCACCGGCTCTGCCTGGTCGCTCCATACTCCACGATAGGCACAGAAGAGACAGAGAAGAAAAAGTAGCTTCATTGCTGCCGCTGAAGCTCCCTCTTTTTCCAATGAATCCTTCCCCCTTTATTCTTCCCCGAGTTATGGCCGATCGAGCGTCCCGTTTATGGGGTGATAACTAGTGCCTTTTTTCTTCGAGAAGAAGAATCGAGAAGAGATGTGAAATGTTACAAGCCAAAGAATCAATAGAGAAAAGACTTTATTATCAGGCCCGCATAGGTAAGCAATAGGTGAATTGGAATGGCTAAAAAGTGCACAAACTGAAGGGAGTCAAAACATCAGTTGAATACAACTGGGATAATATCAGATCAAACGCAACAATGCGCGATGTATCGCCCCTGCACGCACTTTGAGCCCTTCGGGCAGAAGTGGTCCTTGCACGACTGAAATTGGTGTTTATTGTAAAAGAAGGACTCAAAATTAAGAAATGTGGATTCTTCTTCACGAAGTAAGATATGTGAAACATATTGCATTCATTATTCTGCCTTTCTGTTAGAATCGCAATAGATATTTTGACATGGTAAATATTCTCACCTTGCCCCTCAACACCTCATCTACGACGTCCTTCTGGGTGATATTGACGGTCCTCATCGGTGAGGGACACTTGGCGGCGTAATTCTCACGCCAGACTTCTGAAAGGGATATGGGTTACGGTATTCACTCTTTTTTTTACTGTTACGGGCTCTCGAGATGCTTCTAAAGGATTGAAATCCCAAATGTGTGGCGAAATTCTTGTACAGCATCGCCGTCCTTACCCTCATTCTTCTCCTCGCAACAGAATCCGAAGCCGAACGGGCCAAACAGGCAGAATTCACTCTTTGGGCACAGCGGTTCGGGCGCCTGAGTCGTTGTGGGAGGTGCCTGAACGGTATATTTCGCTCTGCGCACATCCACCAACACAGAAAAAATATGATAGATGGATCTGGTGCTCACTGACTCCTGGATAGGGAGGCGGCCCGGGCATTTTAGGAGCGCACGTTTTGAAGTTGTTGTCCTTAAACCCGCCGCCGCATGTGAAGAAGTCCACTGAAATACTGGAATTTGGAGACCTCAACAGGCTCGAAACTAAAGACAAAAAGGACATGTGCTAGGCACAGTATACCAGGCTTTCAAAAGTTTTGTAAAAAAATGGAGTTACGTTTCATGTGGATCTGAAAAATGGTTTTGTCAGCGTTGGATAATAATTTCGGGTCATTGAATGCCGCTCTGGCACAGGTTGAAGTCGGCGGTGCTTCGCTGGAAAGTAGAGTTCGAAATACGGGTCGCCGTCCCTTCATTTTACACACTTTACGAAAAGACCATTTCTTGCTAAGCCATGTCTAGGTAGAACTAGAAACTTGGGAATAGCAGAGGTCAAATCGAGTAACGCTGAAGGTCAACTCACATCACCCTTGGTCGCCTTGCAGCAGTGTTTGGCCAAGCACATGTTTAGTTTCTCGTCCATAGACCACTGAAATTAGTGAGATTTTGAGCTTACGGGGGACTTGTTCGAACTAATATTTTGTTTCGATTTTGCCAGGAAAATATTGCGAAATAGTTCTTCTCAAAATAAGAAAAGATACAGCTCTGCTAGTCGAAACAATGACTCACCACTATCCCTTGGCACTTTGATTTCGCATCTGCAGCCAGAGGTACAGCGAGAAAGAGAACGGCTAGTGATCGCAGCATGGTCGAACAGTCGAAAATGCGGCCAGCGTCCATTTTATAGGCGAGTAAAGAAGGCGGAACCAGGTTTACTACACAGTTCGCTGAGATCGCGCGATCGAGAAAGTGGGGTTGTTACTGTGAGAATCAAAGCCGTAGCAAAACTATTCGACGGACAAGGTAGTAGCGAGAACACATCGGAACACTAAAATAGGATGTCATGCTGTGCCAATTATCTCGCTACTACCTTGTCCGTCGAATAGTTTTGATACGGCTTTGATTCTCACAGTAAAAAAAGAAGTGTCGTCTCAGTTGTTGGTATCACTCAGGTGTCAGAGAAATGCGTCACGGAGTGTTCTTTTCATTCTTTTGATTGAGACTGTCTGCGATTACACTGATGGTCACAATGAGGTGGAAATGCGTTCTTGCCACTCCTCATGTGATGAGTGTGTGAACGTGTAGCAAACGTTTTTCAATGGCTACAACACTTTATCACTTTATCAATAGGCCCGTGCAGTAAATGATAACATGGAATGTATGAGTTGTGGATGCTCCGTAATCCCGTGGGTCAGGCGCAGCAATGCGCGAGGTACTTTCCCTGCACGCACTTGGCGCTTTTCGGGCAGAAGTGGTCCTTGCACGACTGAAATAGCATTGAAATACTATACCATGATTTAAATATATACCGAGAGCATGAACCAAAACAGTAAATATCCTTGGTTTTCTCGTCTCAGTGGCGCTTACATCAAGGGCCTTTTAAATTATTTCTTTCAAACATTTTTTCATCGAAACCATTCACAAAAACCATTCACAAAACTCCACAACCATTGCAAATCAATAGAATGTCAGCTGTCACGCATATGTTTACTAGATGAAACTCATTCGAACTTTGAAACTTCTTTCCCTCGTCATTAATCGTCGATGGTCGCTTCAAAAAATGAAGTGATTCGAATACGTTTCGTGCAAAGCGTATCAGTGCAAGCGCGAGCGGTTGATTGATAAGTTGGCGTCTCCTTGTTCAAACAACTTAAACTACTTAAAAAATGCTGATTCATTCATATAATAGGGTTGCACCTAGTGCAGAGCTCTTGAATGAATTGGGTAATGGACAAGTTGAATAGTTTTGATCCGCGGACAATCAACGCTATGGTCGAGAAAGCATGGACAATGCTTACCTTAGGCGCATTCTCTCTTTGCCATCACTGACTCACTCACTTGCTCATGCTCTGTTTGACGAGAGAGTACGACGAGATGAGAGACATCGCTCACCTTTCCGTATAGTGGCGTCTTTCTGCCTGAATCCTCCACACTACCAGGAAGGGTAACAGTCTTCAATGGCGCCACGCACTCGGCAGCGTACTCCTTGCTCCATACGACTGAACATTTTGGGATATACCGTAATCTACCGTACCCCCCCGAGCTATTGCAACCTACCGTATCTGTCATCAACAATAACGTCCTCACTGGCATCTACCGTAATCTACAGTACTACCCTACCACTAGCTACCGTCAAGTTTCAAGTGGTGTCTTTCTTTCCTAGACACTGTGCCCTTGTTCTTATCAGCTATCTACCGTACCCTCATTCGCTTCGTCGCAGCAGAATCCGAAGCCGAAGGGGCCCCACGCGCAGCTCTGTCCCTTCGGACAACTCTGATCCTTCGTATTGCACATGCCCTTGTGATCCACTCCGCCACCGCACGAGAACTGATCCACTTAAACGGTCTTTGATCTTTGATCTTTGATCTTTGATCTTTGATCTCACCCATAAGGTACTGCGCACAGGTTGCGGAGTCGCCGTAGCTTCGCTGCAGAGATCAAAGATCAATTTTGATATTTGAAACAAATCGTTTCTTGCTCTCTTCATCTGCCCTACTTTCTCGACAGTCAGACAGAGCGATTGATCTTTACGAAATGAGAGAGACAGAATCCTGTACAAATTGGTGAACTTACCCCGTCCTTAGTCGCTTTGCAGCAGTGCTTCGCCAAGCACATGTTCAGCTTTTCATCGACGTTCCACTGAAAAAAAAATTTGTACCTGGGGCGAAGAATTGGTCTTTCGCACACTTCACTTCAAGTCATCCCTTTTTGCACTTCCCGGATGAGCTTCACAGCTTGCTCAAATCATACATTTCACAAATGGTTCAATAAGCGAAGGGTTCGTAAGGAACAAAAAGAAAGAAAATGAAATTAACTGCCATGTTCCCTACAAAAATGATCGCGTGCACCTAACATGAGATTGAGAGCCTACCACGAGTCCTTGACATTTCGATTTCGCCTCAGCAATCAGCGGTGCAGCAAGAAGAAAAACCGCTAGCGAGTGCATGTTTGCACGGGGGAAATCGCCGTTTTCGCTGCTTTTTATGGTCGACCCATGCGGAACTGTTCGCCTTTCAGAGTAATCTTCATTCAACTCGATCATACCGTGCTAGACAACAGGGATCGTTCTTCCTTTCCTTGTTCATTCCATCAATCTCTTGTTGATTATAGAGCTGCAGAGATAATGTGAACTGAAGAAGCCAGTAGAAAACTGCATCTCTATTTACTACTACTTTCTACCTACGGGATTAGGGTTACGTTGTTTTGAACCAGAAAGCAGCGTAATCGGGGGGATAATCTGGGTGAATGAATGAAGTGATAGGGGAGATCATCAAAAGAGAAATGGGAAGAAAGAGATCGACAGATCGAATACGTGTTTGCTAACTAATGTTCTCAATTCGGATATCGTCTCTAAACTTCGCACACGTTCTTTCGCACATTCTCTAGTGATGCCTCATCCCCGTCTCTGAAAAGATTAGAAGAACCCGCATTACCCTCGAAAAGTCTAGCAGTCAACTGACTGCGTTTGAAAGACGGTTCCACCCCAGATCTCGCTTATTTGCACGGTTGATTGAACCGCATAATCGCAAATGGAGATCCTATTGAACTTTGGAATTTAGGGCAAATACCAGCCAGTACTCTTCATCGTGAAAGCCAAATGCACTCGTAATGATCGACGACATTTCCCACGACATGTTTTTTTTTGAAAAAGAAGGCCAGAAAGTGTAGGAAAAAAAGCACGCTTATTCTCTATGAAGAAACAAACACTTGACCAATTTCAGGTGTACGTCCGGTGGTCCCTACCCCGAGGCTACTCCGACTCTGACGTCTACGGTTACGAAGCGCCCGCCATCTATCCCGTAGAGTGCGAGGGCGCCCCAGAGGAGGAACTACCGACGCCCAAGATTGTTAGTAATTCCTTAATGAATTATAACTTTTAATCGAATAGTACATATCAGCCCCAACAAGAGATCCATATTTCACAAACACGATTCGAGTTACACCGAATACATACGCTATTGCCGAGCCACGAACTTGTTTTGATTGAAAAAAAATGAAAAGGACCTATCGCGTGTAGAGGATTCAATAGCTATTCCTCTAAGCTATGAAACATACGTGAACATCGCGAAAAATGACTTTTTAATAAAAAAATAACAATTTTCCTTCCTTTTTCTTCAGGAAATCGTGCGCAACGGTGGTCGCCTGGCTGTGTGGCTGCCCGCGAGGATCCTCGAGGCGCGCTGCCGGTTGTGGGTCGAGGTACGGTCACTGGATTACGGTAATTGGGTTACGGTATAGCATCGCGACAGCTAATTGATGGCATATGTTTCACGATTTCGATTAATTCAGCAGAAGATGGAGTTTTGTAGTATAAGTGAAGTAGAAGTTAAAAAATTATCGAAAACATACTTCACTTCTAAATTATCGAAAACTTATGTCCGCGTGCCATGATGAGATTCAGACACAATAATTAATTAAGACATGAGGGTTTCACATTTCCTTGCAACGTTTTCGGATTCACATTTTCGCTTGATGAGGGTTCATCTTTTTATATTCTAAAAGACTGCCAGACCCTGCTAAAAATTGTAATAGGTCATCCTCAAATTAATTGCAGGTGCACATGCTGCCCCGTTGCGTGCGACTCGAGCCGTTTTCCGTGCAGAAAGCGATCGAGTTGGACTGCAAGAAGACGCCCGAAGTGGAGGCATGTCTGCATGGTGAGAACTATTCACCCGCAGTCTCTCAGATTACGATTAGGGCTGTCAGAGTGAAGAATCCGTCTCTTCATTCCTCGCACTCTCTCGTCACTCTGACCGGTAAGAGAGTGCGCGGAATGAAGAGACGGATTCTTCAATCTGACAGCCCTAATTACGATACCCTCTGGTCGGGTGAATCGCGTTTTTTTTTCGACTCACTCGCACCAGCAGGTGAAAAATGATTCACTCGAGAGTCGTCTTCGCCACCCTAGTGAGAATAACAATATTCAATATGAAATCGCATATGTTTCACATCTCGAATTTAGATAGCATAACCCCGAGTATGACAGTGGCGAATAGGAATGTGGTGGAAAATAATAATATTTAAACTCGGTCTAATCTCTCTTCATTCTGTACACTTTCTAGTCGATTGATCGAGCGAGAAAATGTGTGAGAGAGCCGGATAATACTCAATCCTTTCTCAGCCTCGGCCGACGCCCTTCCCGAGTGCACCGATGTCATCGACGTGTGGGGAAAGAGAGGAGAAGCGACGGTGATGTGGCAGGTGAGTAGACCTCGAAATGTGAGCTGTCGTCTATTCATTTCGCACGAATCCTAGAGCTGGCGAGAGAGAGTGTGCGAAATGAAGCGATGATGGTTCATATTTTGAGATCTACATTTATCAGATCACGAAAATACACGAAATCTTGATAATCCAAACCACTTGTAGGCTCCCGCGCGACTCCCGATCGAGTACAGTATCCGCTTCGGCAGGGCTACCGTGCAGGTATTGAGTGAACTTTTTTCAGTATTCCCCACACCGAAAACCCTAGACAATCGCTAAAATCGTCAGTCGTCGATGCTATTGTACTATTCCCACTACGGTGACAATCCGTTCAGGACGCGGCCCCGCTCGTCTCGTGGTCGCTAACCAGACCGAAAACCCTGACAATCGACGGGAATCGAACGTCGATCTCGCTCAAGTTGGAGGAAGGAGTGGATTATGGAATTCAAGTGAGTTTCAGCAAGAGAATAGGCGTTGAAGAGTTGATGGGCGCGATGATAGATTGAAGACAACTTTACAAATATTTTATCGGGTGTGATCCGGATGAAATACGGTTGTAATTAGGGCTGTCAGAGTGAAGAATCCGTCTCTTCATTCCGGGCACTCTCTTACCGGTCAGAGTGACCAAAGAGTGCGAGGAATGAAGAGACGGATTCTTCACTCTGACAGCCCTAGTTCTAATCATAATCGTCTTCAGGTGTGCGCTATCTACTCAGCCCGTCGTCTGCCCAAGTACGACCTAGTGAAAGTGACCCCGCTGATGTGCAGAATATGCCGGAAGCACGGCGGTAGGGTGTCTGATCTTCGTATTCAGCGTCCCACCATTGAACAGCTGTTTGTTAATCGCGTATCTGCAAAAGAGACATAGCACTGACAATGAGGGAATATGTTTCCTCCTAAGCAGTCACTGTTCATGCGCAATGCTATGCTGCGGTCATAGTGAAATGGGAACTTCTCTGTGTTTTTTTTTGCCCGGTCTACGACAGCTCTGAATGTGATGAAGGGGGTATAGAATGAGAATGGTAGGGAGAGAATACTCTGTGAGAAAAGCTGGGCCGAAAAAACAGAGAAGTGTCGTGAAATGGTTTCTCTTCAGCCAAGCAGCACAAGTGCGGCGAGTGCTCCAAGATCGAGTTCCCAGAGGCCGAACTGAATGATACGGAAGAGGAGGAAGCGGTGGAGGATACGGTAAGAGCCGTGCGATACGATAGAATGAAGAACTGGCCAAAGGGTTACTCACCAGAAGTGTTTGAATTTGAATCTGGCTCGTGTACTGGCGCGATGTGTGCCAGCATGCAATGGAAATATCCTTTCTCGCATTCGAAATCTGCCGATGAGTTTCAGGGTGTAGATAGAACGTCAGCAGCGATAGTTCAAACAGTAATGGATGATTGTGTATATAAATAATAAACTTGCAACTAGAGATGCCGATTCGGCATGTAAGTACCTTGCTCGTTTTGAATCAAACCGTCACTGAGATACCTAGACCAAGCAAATCGAGGAGAACCGCGTGCCGCATCGTCAACACTAAACTCAATTCGCTTGATATTATCAGAGTCGCCAGGCCTCCTCGACCACCTCTCCCTTGATTTTCACTCTGGAAGAGGAGGAGAAGGCGAAAGAGATCTTCGCAGCGAGAGAAGCGAATACGGTATGGCCTCTCTTCAATTTACACACTCTCTCGCTTGTCAGCGTAACGAGAGAGCAGGCGAACGATAGAGAGCTTTCTTTAATTTACCATCACTCATTGTTACAATTGTCATAAATTCACGAAAGGTCTGAGAGCAAGGATCTCTTTCTGTATGTGAACTGAACGTTGGATTTATTGTGTTGAGTTTCACTAACCTTGTAAGATGCCGGGGGGAAGTAAAATGCGATTCTGATCTGTTATCCGGCCATAAAAAACAACAAATTCAATTTCGATAAATCCATTTCAGCACCGCGTCGAGACGCCCCTCGTGCTCACTCCGCTGCAGCAGCCTGTGAAGAGCGACGATTGGGATCAGGTAAAGGTGTATCCACACGTCAAGCGATTTTACGTCGTAAGACAACGCTAGGTGAGACCCGCTAATAAGGTCAGCTGTTATCAGCTGTTAACGGGGATCAGGTATCTATCCTGAATTTGAAATGCTCAGCTTAAACGCTACAGTGTTTTGCGCATAGTACGGAACGTTTTTGTAGAGTGATTATTTCTATAGTTCTTATCTTCTGCCACACTAGAGCCTCTAGGAAACTATTAGGAGCGAAAGCTACGCTCGGAGAATCTTCAGTCAATTCCCCCCCCCCCCTAGCCGATCACGCGATTGTTCGAAAGGTGAGTTTCACAATGGGCTGATTTGCGGACAGAGAATTATTGAAATGTTCTTCGGCACATTCCGATTGAAAAAAATACCTTTCTGATTTGATACTGATAAGCTGATAATTACGAATTTGATAATTAGGCAAATAGTCCATAAAATGATAGATGCGAGGGATCGTAATGAACGGATGCAATTCTTCCTTTGCAGGCGCCTCTGCCATCTCTATCGACTTCCACTTCGACGATGACGTCATCATCCTTATCGAGTGCCCCTTCAACGTCGTCCTCCCGATTCCCGCCTAGCATCGGTATGATTTTGCACTCAATAATGATAGGATGTGACAGTGAACTCCGAGATGATGAAAGTTGATTATAGCTCATTCGTTTACTTTCTCTTCGTATAGAAAAAAAACGTATTCGAAGTGCGTCGTGTTATGCTTCACAGTGAGATCTAAATCGAAAGACATAATTTCCCCCTAATTGTATCACGCTTCCAAGAGGTTCAAAATTTATAACATATTGTTTTGGGGTTTTCTTCTTCATACATCGTGCTCTATCTAGTAAGAGAAACGAGAGAGCACGCGAAATTGAGAGAGTCAGACTATTCTCCTTTGTCAGACGCCGTCGACTCGTCGGCATTCGACGAGATTCTGACGACGCTCAACGCCGAGGGCAAGAGTCTGTTCGAGGAGGATCAGGATATGATATTGACAACGACGGGAAGGACGGCCAAACTGCCGGTGACGGTGGTTGGGGAGAGGTACGGTATGCAAGAAAGAAAATAAAGTAGCTGGGTGCTGTGAAAAATGTCACATTTTCACATTTTCACAATTTCACAATTTCACATGCTGTGCATGTGAAAAAAGAGAGACTAAAACAAAGCTGCTATCACCATAATATAACTGATAAGGCCTTCAAAATGCGAAAAAGAACCGTAAAAACATTTCGGCAATTCGCGAAAAATCGGCAAAAGATTCTGACCACTGAGCGGATCGAACGCCCAACCTTTCGATCTGGAGTCGAACGCGCTACCATTGCGCCAAGCAGTCATGCTTGGCGGAATAGCGAGAGCTCCTTTTGTCCCACACTCTCGGGGCGGCTGTCACGAATTGCCCCGTTAGAGAGTAGGAGAGAGAGTGTGGGAAATGGAGAGTATAGTTTCTCTCACTTCGCGGTCAGAGAGGCGAGAGAATATGGGGAATGAAGAGAGTCTCTCATTCAGCCTCGCCTCTAATCGTGTACCCACCGAGTGGCCGACGGGTCTCACCACGAACGAGGAGACTACGGTAGCTGCGAGTACTACGGTATCGATCGAGCGGACAGCCCCCACGACGACGAAGAGACCGCTTACGGTCGGTTTATTGATTGATTTATCGCTAATTTAGTGAATACTAATCATGCGTGGGTTGGATTGAATCTTACAACATCTTTGTTTTGATATTTATACCTCATTCAAGATTCATAAACCTCTTTCGTTATCTAACGGTCTGCAGCTGAAAATGTGGCAAAAGTAACATAATATTGTATCGAGCTTTTAGCATTGAAGGCTCTGGGATCTAACAGTCGATTTAGGTAACGAGTACGAGGGTTACGGTAACAACGACTACCGTACCCTCCACGACAACTACTAAGAAGGAGAAGGAGAAGGAGAAGAGTCGACTGGATCAAGTAATCGACTTTCTCGCCAGTCTGTTCAAGCTTCGGTAGTGCTTGGTGGACTATGTTGCCTGAAGAGCGTTCGCATGCTTGTTGTATCTGCATAGTAGAATATCGTAGCAGCTTTCCGAATGTAAGATCAGATTGTTGTATAGATACTTCGTTTTTCAGCCTTCGCTTCTTATTCTTCGTTTTCGCTTGTCTTTCAGTGCCTCTATTTGATGCGTGAATTGATCTACAGAGTAATGCCTCTTATTCTTCGGGTAGAATAAACATTTCGCTTGCCGGTTGCATGGTTCAGTTGTGGAAGGCTTGGTATGAAGGTTTGCGAGTTCGAACCGTGCTAATGGTAACTGCCTACCACTTCTGTTATCTGACAGATATCTATCTCACTTCGCGATAGCTTTCATCTCTAACCGACTGAAGCAGGAGAAGCTGGAAGTTCCGAAACTGACCCGACATCTCTAGTTGGTTCAATGATGGTAGCCATGCATGTTTGAAGTATCTATCAGAAAGTTTTCCGAAGCCGCAAAGCATATATGCCATATATGGAACGAAGAAGGTTGTCCGTTTCTGTTTTCTGACAGCGAGAAGCTTCTGGTTTGGTGATGTTTGCTTCGGATAGTATGGTTTATTAGGGATGTCAGGATGAGGTAACCGTCTCTTCACTTCACGCACTCTATCCTCACTCTGACCTATCAGAGATCACGCGTAATGAAGAGACATTCGCTTCGCTCTGACGATCCTTGTTCAGGTGCCACCAAAATCTCTTCAATTTCAGCCCGTCCAGATTCGAATGAGCACAATAAAGCCGATGTTCGAGCTGAAGTCGGAGAGATCAAAGATCAAAGATCACTCGACCGACGGGAGATTGAGGGACGCAACTCCCTGCTATCTATCCAATGGCATCAGATGCAGTCATGGATGCGAGCTGTCGAACAAGAAGGAGGAAGAGAGGTATCGTGCGTTTCAAATGCTCAGCAAACTCAATGTGCTGGTTAGCGTATTGATTGTCTGGGAGAGAGAGAGAGGAAGGGGAGAGGTAGGGGGGGGAGGAGAGCAGGTAGATCACTAGCCTCCTCCCGGCCTCTTCCTAACTCCGCCCATCGAACGGTAGTCAACAGTCAGCTACGAGTGGAACGGAAAATAATCTCACGATACTACATATTATTTTCGCGTTGACGAGATTCCCAGCAGCAACGTCCAATCAAATGTTCGCTAAATATTGAACTGATGAAACAGTTCGTCCCTCTCTTCACATCCCATGATTAATTTCGCATTCGCCATTTCACTACCTATGCCCTTTAGAGAAAGAGAAATTTCCAAGACATGCAAATTGCGGCATAGCAGTCAACATCAATTTAGCAAGATACCACTGCTACATTGATTGGATTCTGTTGGTAGAAATGGTTCCCAATTCATCTCCCCTTCAGATGCAACTGCCCTCCTCCGCTCACAGTCATGGCCGACGGAAGCTGCTACGAGATGCGACCGAGTTGCCTGCAGAGGGAGAGAATCAATGCTACATGGGACCCGTCGACGGAGAGTCTCATGGTACGGTAGATTATCGATTAAATGGCGATAGGTTTACGGTAACCAGGGATTACGGTAGTAGCTATTTCATAACAGGGTAAGTTTACCTCATGGTACGGTTGATTATTACTATGAATTCCTGCAAAAACTGATCTTGTATTGATGATTGTGATCTTGAGCAACACCTGAAACATAACGAAACGAAATTAATCTTCAAGTGCGAGGAGGGGGTGACTTTATTGAAGTAACTTTCGAAGTCTCATTCGTGCACTATCAGAAAACAATCGATTGAGAATTTCACTCTATATACCAAGACGAAATAACTACCGCAAGAATTTTTTGCCAAACTTACTTACTATACTGTAGACTGTAGATTCCTCCTTGGTTTACCTCCCCCTCCCCTTCAATCCAGATATCGTTATCCTCCGTTTATTCAGATCCCCGATTCGTCCATCGACTCTGCAGCAAATCGTATCTTCGTCGATGTCGGTGCAGTCGCGAGAAAGGCGGCGATTCAATTCATCGAACCGAGAAAGATCAGACAGCGGCAAGAAGTGGTCATTCAGGTGGGTAAAACAGCATTGAACATCGTTGTGGGCTACGGTGCTTCGACCTGATTCAATTGATTTGCATAGATCAAGCGAGCAATGAGAAAAGTGGGTGACGAATGAGTTTCATCAAATTGATAAATGGCTGAGCTGATAAGGTCATTCAATAGCGGCCTGGGTCGGTATCTATACCTTAAAAACAATACAACACCTGACAGATTGAGATGATTTTTGTTTCATGAGACTATCCCTATTGCGATCCGTACTTGCAGACTAATCGTCCGTCCGGCCTCACTCATCTCGTGCGTCTCAATCAACCACTTGAGAACCATCTGGATTACGGTATGTACGAGGGAGCGATCGATAACTGATAGCCTGCGGTAGCCATAGAAACAAATTTCGTCTAGGTTCGAATGCCTCCATTTAGGTACTCTAAATTCTCTACTGCATAGATGTCTATTACTAGGGTAGTCAAAAAGAAGAATTCGTTTCTTCATTCATTTTTGTCTCTCGTCAGGAAGAGTAACGAGAGAGAGCGCGTAAAGAAGAGACCGGTTCTTCATTCTACGATTTATGGCAACTAGAGCTCGAGATTACGGTAGATTACGGTGATTCAATCGATCGTTCAGGAATTCGCGTCTGTCAGTTCCGCGCGGGACCAATCGCTCCGCTCTCGCACAATTGGGAGGAGATGGGCGAGGATACGATTGCGATCGTGAGTTTCGCACAGCGAATTGCCGTAATCTGAAACTTATTTTAGCAGGTCCAGGTATTTGAATGTGGTTGATATGTTTGACTATTGTTTTGACCTAACGAATGTGTCGATCCTCCGAACTACCGTAATCTGAGACTGAGAATAAACACGAAAGCTAACAGCCGCACGACTCTTGACGACCAGCTTGATGAAAGTTTTGGGAAGAAACGCATCCATTCCAGTCCACTATCACCATTCAGATATCCAAACTCGTGGGCTCCTCTACATCAGCTCCCACTCAAGAGAGGGAACTGCCTCCGGTGAATCAAAGCTACTGGGGCGCTTTCTTCACCATTGGAAAAGTGGCGATTCTCGTTGCATTGGTGAGCCGCTTTCCACGACGTGTTTTTTAAATAAAATACAGCAAGAAACAATATGTTTCAATGGGTAGAAATAGGATTAGGAAGAAGGTGATTCTCTGATTATCGCGTACTCCGTATTTCTACAATCGATTGAATAGAGCAGATTGATCATTTTCTGCTAGATATTTTTAAAACGAGTCAATCCAGTGAATCAAATCCAACTCCAGGTCCTGATCATGTCCGTGCTCGTCTACCTCAATTGCGCTCGTCTGAAGACCTTCTACGATAGGAAACGCACTCACTACTTCCGTCCCTTCATCATCGAAGGGCAACGGGCGCGAGAAGTGGCGGCGAGATACCCGATGGGGCTGCCACGAACGAATCCGGACTTGATCTCGTATCCGACTAGGAGTAGTCGGGCATTGTAGACCATTCAGTTCCATCTAGACTGCGTTTTGTGAAGTAGCAACACAAAGACAAGAATCGTTGCCTTTCAAATACTAGTTTGTAGGGTACATGCGCGACTACTTCAAATCCTAGACACTCTCAAATCAATGAATATGTTTAATTTTAAAGTTTCCGATCACGAAATTCAACTTCTTTCCCTCCTGAGCTCTCTTTATACGTAGAGTATTCCATCTGACACAACTCAAGTCCCCCTGTGCGCTCAAAGATTCCCTCCCTGCTGTCCAATCATGTCAGATACTGTAAGAGATACTATAATCAGAATATTTATTTGTGATATTCATACTCATGCAAAAGGGTAGATTCTGCAATATGGATCGTTATCAGAGTTACTCCTCGGTTCTTTCACTATTCCGCTTTATTTATGATTTTGATCCGATGAATAAAGATACTGGAAATTTCCTTGCACGGTCATTTGAGGGAAAATATGGAATCTTTCACAGATTAAGAGCATTTCAAATCAAAGGCTTTTGTACATCGTCCATATTTTGATCTCCACAAAAGTTATCGGGAAAATATTTGTGCGGTCCGTCGTAGAGCGCAAAACTTGTCGTCAGTCGTGGTCTCTTCATTCTGTACACTTTCTCATCACTCTAGCGGGAGTGATAATGTCCGCCCATCAATGATGAATACTTCAAGCGTAAATGCCTCGTTCATCTGCTGATATAGCTCATTAGTGAAGTTCAGCAAGAGATGTTTATGACAGTCGTTCGATGCGAATAGACCGGAATAATTACGAACTACTATAGAGCAATAACATCGAACGCACAACTGCTGCAGAGATCATTGTCGCCATGTCTAATGAGATATCGAGCTTTCAATGAAGAATCAGGTCACATTACACGCGGATTCGCGAAAATGTCAGCGAAGAGAGTACTTGCCAAGGAATTCCTAGCAATAAGCCACACGACATTTATAATTGATCAGAAACGAGACGAAAAACGAGAAAAACGACGAGAAACGAAAGAAATTAGTGTGAGTATTCGTTTTGGAATCCATTTTGCGTTTTTGATCCAAACAGAATGATCCAGGCAGGCTAGATAGAGAACATGCGAATCGAGGAGAGGTCTCTGTCGATTAGTTGGTCATTTTTTCAGTTCCTGGTTTGCTGTCAGATTGCGAGGACGAATTTGGATTCAACGTCCTCGGAATATTCGCTGTTCTCGTCCAATTTGAATTGAATGCGCCCGTTGTTCCTGAATTGGAGTTGGTTGATTCGTGATTGGCGTTTTCATTCTCCAGATAATTTAAATGATTTGTTGTTCAACTGCTTATCAACAAAGTTCTACTGATTTTCATTACAGAATTTGGAGATGATTGCGCCCGTTCATACAATGCGATACTTTCCTTCTTCATTATTTCCACTAGCTACACAAGTGTTCATAATTCTAGAGATGACAAAATGAATTTATTACGGGGAGGATTAAAAATACCTCTGATTGAGTATCCACTGATCTCATTTCGCACCGTCTTCCCAGTGATCATTGTGTAGACTCCCTCTCTGGAAAGGAAAATCGTATTTATGCCTTGTTCTCTATTTCTCCTATTACAGTTTACCTAAACCAGCCTTTTCGGTGATGGGGAACCGTGTTGTCTCTCGGTTCCCCTATTACACAGGAGCATTCCCATAAACGTGAATCAGGTTTGCGTACTATTAGAGGAAATGCACTGCCACTTCAGTGGTATGAATAGAGGTAGATAATTCAGATAAGGTGGCCTGAAGAGATGTGTCGCCTATTTTCCCCAGTCTGACTCATACGACATCTCAGAAAAGTGCCCCGTTCCATGACCAATAATTCCCTCCTAAGAATCGTCCGAAAGATTATGATCAGTCATTGTTTTTGTTCGTGAGAAGTTCATCTCTGACTCATTTCACACACTCGAAAAGGTTCCCAAGCTGCCTGATATATGATTCCCTCCTACAAAGTGACCGAAAGATCGTGCAGTGACATTTTATTTCAATATCAGAATGAGAGGTACTGTATAGTCTATTTTAGCTATCACATGACCGTTCACAGTTGTGTACTCTTGTGCAGCAATACTTTGCAAGGTACTAATTATCATTGAAGGAGACGTGCCTTCCAGTGCTATCAGAATAATGTGCACATCGCAGATTTAGTAACAATTATTTCGGAAATGCTAAACGTTTCCTATTTTTGGACCATTAATACCTGTAATCCCGTATCAGACAGATAATCGCAGCTGCGTCCCACACGGGATAGCACGAGGCGAGGAAGGGAAAAACGCAGGAGAGCGAGTAGGAGGGACTGCCTGAAAGTGCACTCGCTCTTCCTCAATCGAAACCCTTCTAGAGACAATTCAGCCTGCAGGCCTGAACATTTTCATTCCCCGCGCTATCTAGTTGATCTGAGAGACAGAGGAAGAGACGATGTGGAATGAAGAGATGAATTCTTCATTATGTTAGCCCTAATTATCGTGCGTTTCAAATGCTCAGCAAACTCAATGTGCTGGTTAGCGTATTGATTGTCTGGGAAAGAGAGGAAGGGAAGAGGTAGGGGGGGAGGAGAGCAGGTAGATCACTTGCCTCCTCCCGGCCTCTTCCTCCCTCCTCCATCCACTCAGTTCGTCAAAGGTCAACTACGAGAGGAACGGAAAATAATCTCACGATAGGAGGATTTTGCTCACCAACTAGTGGTGATAAGAGAATGAGCAGGAGTGGAGCGTAGACGGAAATGGACGGGATGATCATCTGAAATGGGAATTCTGTAGGGAAGGGTACTGTAGCCTCGTCTTAAACCCTCGTCCCAAAAGCTCGCCCGAGCCTGAAATACCACTTGTAGCCCCTTTCCGCCCCCATCCACATATTATCGAATGGTGATAAAGTATAAGTATAAGTCTAAGTATAAGTATAAACGATGCGATAATCGATACACTGCAGCTAAGGATACTGTTAGTTTGCTCAGGGTGCTCCTCATTGTTTACTAATTTATTTGAAGCTACTGAAACTGCGGTCAGTGTTGGAAAACTAGCAGAAGTTAAGGGTTCTTCAGTCCAGGATACTCAAGTTTTGGTTACTGTGGAAGTCGTGCAGGATACTGTAGCTAGCCTACCGTACCTGAGCGCAGATTGTCTGCACGAACTTGAGCTGCATCGTGCGATGGCTTTCCGAGATGGAATCGGATGCAGCGATTCCCGACTGAAATGGTACGGTTAGGATTACGGTAGGGATTACGGTAGGGATTACGGTAGAGATTACGGTAGGGGTTACGGTAGGGATTACGGTAGGGATTACGGTAGGGATTACGGTAGGGATTACGGTAGGGATTACGGTAGAGATTACGGTAGGGGTTACGGTAAGGTACTGAATGGGGTACGATTAACTGGGAATAGTACAAGTAGGGTGAAGTGCTGTAGAAATTAAAGCATGCTGAGCTGTTGATTGATCAAGAAAGTCGCACCCTTGTTTTCGTCGCAAGCACGATGCAGAAGATTAGCTCGACAAAGAATCGCGAGACAACGGAGAGAAGAAAGAAGACAGCGAGGATGTTGAGATGACCGTCTTGCTGCAAGAAAGGGAGAATTTTTAGACCGTTCGATCAATATTTACAATTCTATCAATACAGACAGAGAACGATGCATTTTTGTACCTTCATCTGTGTTAATTTTTCTCGAAGGCTACTCTCATCACGCATCAGTGGTCGTGATAAACCTTTCTTCCGAACTTCGCTAATGAGTTCATCACAACAGCAGAAGATCTCACTAGTAGTCATAGTTCGTTCCACTAATAGGAGGCGAATTCTGTTTACACAATTATGTAAATTTCAATTGCATGTTCTCAGGATCTCTTTGTTCCTCTATCAGATATCTACTATCAGGCAAGAGTGTGGTCTTGCAATGATGAGACGGGTACATCGTCCTGACAGCCCTTTTTCTGAAGCAACAAGCGCACTCAGTACTCGACGATAATGAATCCTGTCTCGTTTGAGGTCACACTGCCATAATTTTACCGCACGGTTAATACTGGGCCATAATGGAACCACACTTGAACCATATTGGAACCAGTATGGCGCCATTGTTGCACCATTCTGTTTCAGTATGGTGACATAATATTCCCATCAAACCCACCCAGTACTCCACAATGATGAATCCAGCCTCATTCGCAGTCACATTGTACGTCGCTCGAAAGAATTCATTGACGAAGAACGTCGTAGCGGTCGGCTCAGCCGGCGTGAGCAGAATGTTGCGAGAGTAGCTGAAGATTGGGGCCTTTGATCTTTGATCTTTGATCTCTGGCGGCTAACCAGAAGCTAATGTCGACGGCGACGTAGAGCGCCAGTAGCAAGATGAACCAGGCTTGACGGAACCATTGGCGGCGCTCGGGCCTGAAACTTGTGGTAATCATCATTGAATCGTGAACGGTTGACATCACCCGCTTTTTTCTAACCAAGCACATCTTTTTTGATTTTTTGAATAACAGACAAGAAAACGGCTACAGCGCGTGAGGAGTTTAGCTATTGATAATGAATTAATTCCACACTAGGGCTGTCATGATCTATAATCTCTTCTTTTCCTCTCTTCACTCTATTCGGTAAGGAGAGGCGGACTCGTCAATCTGATACTTCTACTTTTCCCCCACCTCATCACAGTCCAGTATCTGTAGAGAATGTGAATGACGACAAAGGAGAAGGGAAGAGAGAACGAAGCACACACAACAGCAGAGAAGTACTGTAATGAAGAGTACTGTAGGTATTGACTACGGTAAGTCTTCATGACTACGGTGGATATTGCCCTCTAACTCTTTATTGCTGTTCGTCATGTGAATGGTAGTAGAATATTTTACTATTACGGTAGAAAGGTTATCAATATTACGGTAGATATTGATTCGAATACGTTAAGTTCAGACAATTGTATAGATGCTTACTCGGCTCTCGTAGATTTCCTGCTGTGCAAAATAGCCGAATGTTGAGTTGAGCGCGAAATATTGCTGAATAGTAGCTGTTATAGAAACGAATAGTTATTGCTTAGGAGTTCGAAAAGTGCTACGGATTACCGTAATTGTTCCTGATTACGGTAGCTATACGAATACGGTAAAAGTGCACTTGCCGGGTTGAAAATCGCCAGAACAAAGCAGAGTCCGACGTTGATCGAAGCACTGATGTTGACGAATACTTTGAAATTGCCCATTCTTCGGGTATAGTTTTTGACCAGATAGAGCAGGAGCGAGTTCAGGATTAGGGCTGTCACTGAAAAATATGGATTAAAAACAATCCGAGCCTACAGTACCCCAAATCGTGAGTACGGTAGGTGATGCACAATACGAGTTATCGATTTTTTTAAATTTCACACACTATCTCGAAGAGCAAAGAAGTGTGAGAGCACGTAAAATGAAGAGGAAGGAAAAGTCGAATGAAATTATCGAATTCATCTCACTTTGATTGAGCATTTGAAGGCCTTTGGAGAGCGCTCTGAGATCCGACATGGCAAGAAGAGAAGAGTAACGAATGATGACTTTATCTCTCTCTCTCTCTAAGATTACGCCGAACCTTCTGAAGCGGAAAGGCCGTGAAGCCATCAACACTTATCGGAAAGGGTGTTCAGATCTCTGACTCTCTTCATTTTACATGCTCTCTCGTTGTTTCTAACCGGATAGAGATTCGATGCGGTGAAGAGACGAGACCATTACTCGGAAGGTTGATATCTATCTGATCTGTATTCCGCGCTTGATCAATAACTTCAATTGAAGATAGAAGAAGAGGGCGAAGCTTCGAAAATGAGTCTGAATCGACTGAATGTGAGTGTGAATCTGCGTCTGGTATTGAATGTGTGTTACCGTATCCTCTTGGTCTGTCTGAGTACTGTAACCGGCTCGATGATATCGATTTCTCGCCGAAATACAGTTACGAGGTTGAGATGCAGGGAACACGCAAATCGAGGGTCGGCAAACGTCAATGTTGATAAAATGGCAAGTACTTTCTGTTCCGGAATGAGAGATAAATGATACGAGAAGAGAGATGAGAACTGACAGCGAGAGAAAAGACGAGAAAAAGAAGACTCAAAATTCCAGAAGCCAGACAACAATGCTCAATCAAACACTGCATTCAAATCGTAATGTCTGTTATAGTGTGTACTTTGTTACCCTCATCAACCGATTACATATTTCCTTGTATTTATCATATCTTCCCGCCCGTCTTACGCATTTTGCAAGCAAGCGGTTTCGACAGTCAATCGTTTATCTAAGGGAGAAGAGAATAAACAGTACAAATTAAAGTGAGTGTGAACAAGATGAACTAAGGCAGGAAGGGTAGATATATGAACAATAAATGTAATTAGAGGACTATTAAATGAACATTATAATAACGTGAAAAACAGTGTAATAATAATAATGTAACTAATGGTCCATTGGTATCGCAGTCGACAACGAACATCATAGTTACGATGAGTGGCATCAGAACGAAAAACGATTGACGTGTCTGTGAAAAAAATGTATTGTTAAAAAATAAAGAATATTAATTAACTGTTTAAAAAAAATAAGCAAAATCAATAAAATCGAAAGATTACGGTAAGTGACGAGAAAATTTCCAGTCGAGACTTTCGAGAGTACAGTAATCTGACCTCTCGAAATTTTCGATCGAGACTTCTTTGTTTCATTGTTATTGTTCTTTGTTTCCTTGTTCTCACCTTTTTTCGTCGTTTATTCGCTTGTGTCGCCTACTTTATTCCTCTTTTGTTTAATTTTCTAGTAAATAGTCCCGCCCCTTAGCCTATTCGAAACCTGTTAGCTCTGGGTTTCTGTTCTTCTTGAAATTGATATCAATTAGATATATCGTTTGCCATTGAAACATTGGTTCACCTTGAGTGTCTCCATTCTGTGAGGTAGCTTCGATGTGGGAGTTACGGTCCTCATTTGATCCATCGATGGAGACTGACGGAGAAACGGGCGAACCTGTAATAAATCAATTGAATAATTCCAGACTGCCCTCGTCTCTTCCTTCCTCTCATCTTCTCTCGAGAGACCTCCCAGGTACATTTTTCAGAACTCTAAAAAACGGTATTTTTGCGTTTCATTTCTTGCTGAATGGTAATATCTTTAAAAAAAACGCCCGGTATTCAAAGCTTGTTCAACTCTTATTGTTAGATGATTAAAAAATAAATATTGTAGCTACTGGGCTCTGTAATAGTTTTTTTCCATCTATATCCTAGATTTTATTTTTTGTATCCTTTTTTGAACTTTCTGAAAATGTGCCCTGCTCCTTAGCTTATGAGTATTCTTCACCTTCCGAAACATGATTAACCCTTTATAATTTAATATAGTATTTTTGTTCAGTTCGGCTCCAATTCACGGCCTACGGGAAGACGAACGAGCAGAAGCTGCGCAATGTCACCAAGTGGATCTCCGTCCCGATGAGGTTAGACTTATTTTAATGTATAATATTTATTTTATTTTTAAAAAAATGTGCGAAAGGAATCTCGGTGCTGCAATCAATAAATCAATCAATATACCGTATCTACCCGGGGACTACCGTACCTCTGGGGAAAAGGGATGGGGAAAAGGGAATACTGATATGAAGTTAGTTGGGCGAAGAGGAATTGGGGTCCGCGGTTTCACATCCTCGTATTGAGCAGTCTCAGCGGCCAAGGCAAGGTAAAAGGTAAAAGTAAAGGTGTATTCACGTCAAGCGATTTTATGTTGTAAGACAACGCTAGGTGGGACCCACTCGTAAGGTCAGCTGTTAGTAGCTGTACCAGTTGTATTTGTGCTTCACACGCCTGATTATTTTTCATATCCTCTGTATCCTTTTCGTTCAATTCCTAATGCTGTGGCTACCGTATCCTGCGTAAACGCTCACCTCAGTGAAGAATTGTTTCACGAGTCGCCAAAACTCGAACTCCACGCCTCTCTTGCGCCCTCTGTAGCGCTCGTGCGCCTGCAAGTAGAATCAATAAATTTGATAAATAAGCCAGCATCCTTCCTGTTTCACCTATACGTTATATTCCGTGATCATTTTGGAAAATGGGGATTTTTTTGTCACATTAGTGTTTCACGGGCCTGTATAATTGATTATTTTCAGTATTCTCTTCTCTCCCTTTCTCGCGCTCTCTCGAAGGGAACAGGAGGAAGGAGGAGGATTCGTCTCTGTTCAGGTACGGTTACATCACTCAAAAATTTGGAAGTTAGTGAGAGCTAGTGAAACATAATTTTTCTAGTTTATGAAGCCGAAACTATGCTGTTTTCCCCTATTCTCTGGGTAAAACGCTCCAATGAATTATTTTATGCAAAAAAAATGTTATTGATTGAGGATGCCTGCCCTATTGTCCCTCATATTAATCACTGGACACTGAAGCAATATCCCACTTGGTCGTTCCCTTCACCAGGGAGTTCGATTCTTACCGTATCCTACCGTATGTTAATCGTAGAGAGTTGCCTACTGCGTGTGATGGGCGAGTAGATGGGGGGGGGGGGGTTACGGTATGCGCGCAGCGAGGTGAAGTACGGTAGGAAGGTCGGACCTGGGGCGCATGGAATATTTTTGCGCGGGGATATTGTGCTGACGCCGCTGCTGGACTCTTTAATGTGTATAGCGAGAGAGCAGGGAAAAGTGAGAGAATCAGGAGGGAGGGGGCTTACCTGAGCAAGATGGAAGGATGGGGCGGGGGCGGGGAGACAAGCAGACGACCGTTACGAAGAGATCGTTGATGATGATGCGCAGTGACGACAAGGGGGGGCAATTGGACTTACATCTGAAGGGGAGAGAGGAGAGGGAGGGGGTCATGGACACTCACTCTCTCTCTCTCTCTGGAACCCCTACAGAATGCCAAACCATCACAGGTTGTAGCACCACCTGAATGAATTTGGGTTAATTTGGGTTGAATGAATTTGGAGAGCAGGGGGCGAGAACCGCTCTTTGACCGTAATAAAATCAGTTGTCGATCGCCCACAAACTACGGTACTACCGTACACTCACCTCAGTACTGCGGGAGCGTCATCACCATCTTCTCCCAGATTCCCATCGAATACAGGTGGCCGTCGCATCTCGCCCTGCAAAGTACCGCAATCAGTTATCGATTAGCGAGTATCGTATCTCACAGAGGCTACCGTAGCCCCTGCCAGCCGTGCGTGCTACGGATCCTATCTATTATGGAGCAATGTCGCTCGTCTCTTCATGTTTCCTCATCTTTCTGATCAGTCAGGGTTTTAGCAGATCATTAGAGGGCAATCAAACCAGCAGGTTTTGTGTTGCTTGGCGCCCTACTTTGATCCCCGGTCTTATTAGAAATGCACACATGTATCCATCTCGAATGACTCACGAGAATCTCGACGATAGCGATTTCATCGCCTCTGTCTCAGTCTGCACTGGGCGACGCTTGCCCTGCGTTGCCACCTGCAAAATTATTGATCTTTGATCTTTAGTAGCGTGATACGGTAATCCCTCTGTGATCTTTGATCTCGAGACAGGCGGATGGGGGGGGGGGTATTCTGGCGGAAATATTGCCCAGCAGTTACTGAAGGTGACAAATTGGGGGGAAGGGGGGGAATGAGAGCGTTGCGTTAGGAGAAAATCTGGCTAGCATGCTTGATGTTTCGCCCCGACTATATTCCCCGACGTCATTAGACATTTATAAATAGCATTTAAAAAGCATGGCGAAAAGCCAGCCATTTCTAGCCTTGCGCTTTTCGAAGTGTATGATTGGGAGTATTGCACCCACTGGTGAGCTAATAATGTCATAGTTTTTTGGGTTGCGGATCAGCGGAGTGGTTTTTGTGAAAAAAATTCGGCGCTCCGCGCCGTTTGCGGGTCTGCGTAGTGTGATTTTTCCTACTGCGGATCCCCGGACCCGGCTTTTTGCGGAACCCCGGGAAACTATGACATCGAAGCTCACCAGTGATTGCACCGTGCATTCTTTCCACTGCACATGGCAAATATCCTCGGATGTTTTTTCTTTCTCGTCTCTCAGACCGATGAGAGAGCATGGGAAAAGGAGAGACGACCAACCTCTGCCGCGAAGCGCTCCGCCAATCTCACCAGTCTCTCATAGCCGCGGATGAGGAGATGCGTGGAGGTGCAGAACTCCTAGTAATTATCTATTAATGGGGGTACGGTACATTTCGCTATACGGGCTATCAGCTCTCTTCGTGTCACACGTGAAATGAGGAGGATACGGGGAAGTGCACGGTATGTGTGCATTGTGTATTTCCTATTTCGTACCTTCAACTGCTCCTGCTGGTTCTTCGACAGGCCACGCATCTTCTGGGGCAGACGCGCGACGGCGACGGCTCCGACCTTCGACAGCTTTGCGAATCGCTTGCCCAGCTTCGTCGCCATGCTGTGCCATTTCGAACGGAGCGCGGGGCCGGCCGCCTTCGAGTTCCAGCCCTGATAGATCAAAGACTATTGTAAGGGTACGGTAGCTAGGGGGCGGGGCTTAGGCTACGGTAGTCAATGGTCTAGGACGTGCACTATTGCTAATACGGTGGTGAATGGGGGGGGCACTGCAGTGAATGCTCTGGGCCCAGCGAGAGAGAGAGAGTTAGACGGTGGTTATTTTGTTGTGTTTTTATACACGTAAAATGGACTGACCTTGGAGTCGAGCTTCTTCAGTCGTTGAATCCGCTTGCTCGCATTCGCCATCTGGCGGCGGATCGAAGTCTGGCGAGGCGCGGGCGACGGAGCGCGCACTGCAATGCATGCAAATATTTCCCCATCATTACCCCTCCCCGAGCTGTTTTCAGTTTCAGACCCCCTCCATATATTTCCAGATCCCGATTAAAAACGGAACGTAATTGGCGCATTAGGAAGACACGTGATGGAGTATGGTAGAATCATAGAATCCCCTCCCCCCGTAGTAGTTCACCAATTAGTAGGCTAATAGCAGTCATTGTGTGCTGATTGTTCGTTCTGCTTTTGTACCCGGCGCGTTTAGTGCGCACGTGTCATCTACAAGTGCGAAGCGAAAAAGCCGTACCCGAGTGCTGCGAGATGGGCGTCAGGATGGGGCTGGGCGTGTGTTGTCTCTCGGGAAGGAGGCGGTGCTGCCCGCCGGCAGCATCGAACATATATCGTTGCCGTTGAGTCCGACCAACGAAGCGAGGTCCGCGTCCACTGCTTCATTGGGGTCCTCAGTAATGAGCCAGTCCGGGTCCTCGTCGTCTCCTCCTTCTCCTTCTCCTTCTCCTTCTCTTCCTCAGGCTGCTCCATCCAATCCATCGTCCTCCTGTCCGGGATCATCGTTCATCCATGCATCGTCGCCGTAGTCCACCATCTGAAGTTGTGACGGATTAGTTCCTAGATTTACCCTGATTCAGTGCGCACAGCGGGGCCCATGGCTGCATTCTCGTTTATCTCGCATTTGCTACAAAGATGCGCCTAGCTGCAGGTCGACTAACCCTCTCTCTCTCTCACTTTCCCCTGATCTCTCGTCGCGCTCTGACCGATGATAGACCCCTCTGGGAACGAGGAGAGTGTGGTGTATAGTAGGGGCTTGATCTCTAGTTGCGGACGGGTATCATCATAGCGGAAATGGTACCATCACAATCGGATTTAGGGTTGCGATAGGGCCCCAATCAGGGATTGGTGAAACCAAGAAGGTACTGGTGGAGAAATGTTAGTAAATCGGGAAAACCACCAGGCAAGCTTGTACTAGGCGTGTTTGTGTTTCACAGTATAGATAAATCAATATAGCACTCACGCAAATGCTTCATTACGCCTTCAATTGTTGTTGGGGTAAGGAGAAATGGCCCCGGGATAAATTTCGATTTTTCAAGGCGCGTTTATGTTTCACAGATAAGATAGGCAGGTAAGATGAATTAATATCGCAGCCCCATAAGGATATCGATGGGGAACGGGTTACGGTAGTTGTGCCGCTAACTGTAAGGTGGGGTACGGTAGGATAGTCAAGATTTCGGTAAATCGATCGATGAGGAAGGGGGTTACAGTATGAAGAATACCGTACCTCTCTCTCCTCCGGCCCTCTCATCTCTCCATCGTCTGCTGTCTCGCCGCGCTGCTGCAGCTGCTGCAGCTGCTGCTGCAGGAGCTGCGCGTTCTCCTCTCTCAGCTGCTCGATCTGCAAGATATGCATTATGAATGCACGGTACTCTCTCGTCGTCACTCTGACCGGCGAGTGAGCACGAGGATTGAAGAGACGCATACTTCAAACGGACGCTCTTCATTGTCGCACACATTCTAGCCGGTCAGATAGTGCTAGACAGCAAGGTAAAGGAGGAGAGTAGAGTTGGAATTGGTCGTCTCATCATTTTGCTTGCTCTCTCGCCGATCAGACGGCGCGAGAGAGTGTGTGCTTGGAGGAGAGTCAGACATACCGTCCTTAGCTGTTCCTCCTTCTCCACCTGCATACGCCTTTCCCATGCATGATTCCGCCCCTGGTCCTCCAATCTTCCCGCAATCGCGTTCTCCAGTGCCCTGCAATTAAGTCATTTTGCAATCGCACTTGACACAGCTACCGTACCCTTGACCGACAGCCTTCATTACTATCCCCCCCCCTAACTCACTTCTTTCGCTCGACGCAGCGCGGGCGCTCACACTCCTGGTCGTCGTCTCTGAGAAAAAGAGGATACTATAGGTTACCGTAGTTTATGGCAGAGAATGATGTGTGCATTATGGGTAGGATGTGGGATGGCTGGCAGATTAGGTGTTGGATCAATGATTAAGGAGATGTGCTACAGTATCCCGCGAATCAATTGCCGTATTCTTTCGATTGTGCAATATTTTATTGACTGCATTCCATTAATTGCGCTCGATGCGGGTATATTGAGCTACTGATCAATCGATAATGCAACCGAAATTGACCATTCAACAATAGGTTGTGAGTGGGTAGCCGGCCGGCTTGCGCTATACCCTACTGCTGTAGTCGGACCTGTCCGGGAACAGCTACCGGATCAGTGTGTAAGAAGGATAACATGGTGATCTGATAACCGGCCCTGTTATAACGAAAAGTGAATGACCGTACCGGTTCTCGCCCTTGTGCAGTCCCTTGCCCCTCAGTTTCTTCTCCTTCCTCATCGCCATCGCTTCACGCTCTTCGTCCGAGTCGAAGTACATCTCCTCGTCCGAATCCGAGTTGCGCGGAGGGACAGTCGCTCTGCGAATAGGACAGTCAGGGTGAACATTCCGTCTGTCTCATTTCGCCCAATACTTTCTCGTCACTCTGACCGACGAGAGATAAGTCAGAACGGAGAGACGAGAGCAATGCTCGGACTGGATCTAGGACTACATCCCCGATTTTGCACTGCCTTTGAAGCCGATAACCCGCTACACCTGCGAAATGCTTCATAATTCATCCCGACCCCTCGATTTTGGTTGTTTGTCCGAGGATGGCGCTCTAAGCCCCAGAATGAATTGCATTCGCTAGGTGCATTGCTGTTTCTTGAAATACATAAAGGCATGTGGCAGCTACTCTAACCGCAAGGGGGAGCCCAGATAAGGAATCTGAGGTGAGAGGTAGCGCCCCAGAATGAATTGCATTCGCTAGGTGCATTGCTGTTTCTTGAAATACATAAAGGCATGTGGCAGCTACTCTAACCGCAAGGGGGAGCCCAGATAAGGAATCAGGGCTGAAAGGTAGCGCCCCAGAATGAATTGCATTCGCTAGGTGCATTGCTGTTTCTTGAAATACATAAAGGCATGTGGCAGCTACTCTAACCGCAAGGGGGAGCCCAGATAAGGAATCAGAGGTGACAGGTAGCGCCCCAGAATGAATTGCTTTCGCTAGGTGCATTGCTGTTTCTTGAAATACATAAAGGCATGTGGCAGCTACTCTAACCGCAAGGGGGAGCCCAGATAAGGAATCAGAGCTGAAAGGTAGCGCCCCAGAATGAATTGCATTCGCTAGGTGCATTGCTGTTTCTTGAAATACATAAAGGCATGTGGCAGCTACTCTAACCGCAAGGGGGAGCCCTGATAAGGAATCAGAGGTGAGAGGTAGCGCCCCAGAATGAATTGCTTTCGCTAGGTGCATTGCTGTTTCTTGAAATACATAAAGGCATGTGGCAGCTACTCTAACCGCAAGGGGGAGCCCAGATAAGGAATCTGAGGTGAAAGGTAGCGCCCCAGAATGAATTGCATTCGCTAGGTGCATTGCTGTTTCTTGAAATACATAAAGGCATGTGGCAGCTACTCTAACCGCAAGGGGGAGCCCAGATAAGGAATCTGAGGTGAGAGGTAGCGCCCCAGAATGAATTGCTTTCGCTAGGTGCATTGCTGTTTCTTGAAATACATAATGTCATGTGGCAGCTACTCTAACCGCAAGGGGGAGCCCAGATAAGGAATCTGAGGTGAGCCAAGAACGGTCAATAGCAAAAGGAAAGAAGATATGAGGACGCATAGGAATAATAAAGCGCTTGTGATAAGGAACGTACGAATATCCGGGTGCTGCTGCTACCGCCTCATCTGCTTGAGTCCCGCGAGCGTGAACCCTGAAATCGATTGATCTGGCGCTTCTTCGGGATATGCTAGTTCGGTACGGTAACGGTAGAAGGGAGGGATATGGTAGTTCGACATGGTTACGGTAGAAGGACGGGTTACGGTAGAATGGGATCGAGGAATGGGGGACATGGAGAAATAGGCGCATTTATGCGTCATGCAACGAGAGATCAAAGATCAATAAACAGCATGACGCAATTGCACGAGATTTTGGTGCATATGAAAGAAGAAAGGCGGAATAAAGAGGGAGAAACCTCAACCACCTTCTACTAACGAGACAAGAGAAAGAGTGAATAGGAAGAGTCTATCCACTCTCGGGGAAGAGCTTTTCCTCACTAGACAATCGATAGACCTAAAGATGGAAACAACAGGGAAGGGGTTCACTGTCCTCTCCTTGATCTACTCTCGAGAGTCACGTAGGCTCGTCCCTCTCTCGCCCCTCCTCTCTTTCTCTAGTTTGCTCTCTCGAGTGAGCCCATTGATCTTTGATCTCTTGATCTCTTCATATCACCCCATAGTGGTCGATAGGAATACGGTAGGTGCGACAGATTATAGATGAGGGATACTGTAGCTAGAAAGGCTAAATGTAGGAACAATTATTGTAAAAAAACATTTAATTTTCAAAGGAGTGAAGATCAAAGAAAAGTGAAAAGTCACGGTACTAATCGATTATCTACCGTAACCCTTTATGCCTATACCTATTGCCTGTATCTTCTTCGAACACGAACGATTCTTTACCCTGACAATGACCGTCTTGCTGCAAGAATATAGACCGATACCTCACAGACCGATACATATTTACAATTCTATCAATACAGACAGAGATCGATGCATTTTTGTACCTTCATCTGTGTTAATTTTTCTCGAAGGCTAACACTCTCATCACGCATCAGTGCCCATGATAAACCTTTCTTCCGAACTTCGCTAATGAGTTCATCACAACAGCAGAAGATCTCATTAGTAGTCATAGTTCGTTCCACTAATAGGAGGCGAAGTCTGTTTCCACAATTATGTAAATTTCAATTGAACGTTCTCAGGATCTCTTTGTTCCTCGTATTATCACGTAGGAGTGAAAGTGTGGTCTTGGAATGAAGAGAGAGACCGGTTCATCATCCTGACAGCACCTTCTCTGAAGCAACAAGCGTACCCAGTACTCCACAATGATGAATCCCGCCTCATTCGCTGTCACATTGTACGTCGCTCGAAAGAATTCATTGACGAAGAACGTCGTTGCGGTCGGCTCAGCCGGCGTGAGCAGAATGTTGCGAGAGTAGCTGAAGATTGGGGCCTTTGATCTTTGATCTCTGATCTCTGACGGCTAACCAGAAGCTAATGTCGACGACGACGTAAAGCGCCAGTAGCAAGATGAACCAGGCTTGACGGAACCATTGGCGGCGCTCGGGCCTGAAACTTGGGGTAATCATCATTGAATTACGGAACAGTTGACATCACCCGCTTTTTTTCTAACCAAGCACATCCTTTTTTTTATTTTTTGAAAAACAGACAGCAAAACGACTACAGCGCGTAAGGAGTTTAGCTATTGATAGTGAATTAATTCCACACTAGGGCTGTCATGATCTATAATCTCTTCTTTTCCTCTCTTCATTCTATTCGGTAAGGAGAGGCGGATCCGTCAATCTGATAGTTCTACTTTTCCCCCACCTCATCACAGTCCAGTATCTGTAGAGAATGTGAATGACGACAAAGGAGAATGGAAGAGAGAACGAGGCACACACAACAGCAGAGAAGTACTGTAATGAGGAGTACTGTAGGTATTGACTACGGTAAGTCTTCATGACTACGGTGGATATTGCTCTCTAACTCTTTATTGCTGTTCGTCATGTGAATGGTAGGAATATTTTACTATTACGGTAGAAAGGTTGTCAATATTACGGCAGATATTGATTTGAATGCGTTAAATTCAGACAACTGTATAGCACGCGTCTTCTGAGAGATTGCATGAAAACGATCCCCCCGAGGAACCAGGAGCCCCAAGTTTGAGCAATCTCGATGAAATTTTTTTGGTAGCCTATATTGGTGCCCAGAAAAATTTCATAACACAACTTTTGTCCCAGAACCGGCTTTTAGGTACTTTCCGGTTCTGGACCCGGCTATGTCGTATCTCGGTTCCCAGAACAGCTAGAGACCTCCAGTTTGGCTTAAAAAATGCGGAACATTATTCTGAACAACTTTTCTTCCAACACGGAAAAGATTGGACCCCTTTTTCATTCTCAAAAAATTGAAAAACCGTCTTCAAAATCGAAAAATAATTCACCCTGGCTCGGGGACCCCCCTTTTCCCCAAATTTTTTTTCGAAAAAAGGTTCCATGATGTCGGTATAATATGGGAAAAATATAGCCAAGGGGCTGTAGGGGTGAAAAGGGGTCGTCCAAAGTCGATATATGCCAAAAACACGCGATTTTTCGAAAATTCTGTAAGTTTGACGATCGAGATTTATTGAATAACTTAGGCGAATTATGTCACAAAATAACTTCAATGTAACCTAATAATATTTTCTGACCATTTGAGATCAATTCAAGAACATATATTTTTCAACTAAAATATTTATTATTTTGGACCAACTTCAAACATCATCCTCTAAATCCTTGAAAAATCCTAATTAATTAAACATTCTGGAATCTGTCTGAAACGTTCAGAAAACAATATCCTTATATGATAATGTAATTCTAGGCCTATTTCGCTTCCGTTAGAGCCGAAATTCAACAGATTTCGATCGTCAAACTTACAGAATTTTCGAAAAATCGCGTGTTTTTGGCATATATCGACTTTGGACGACCCCTTTTCACCCCTACAGCCCCTTGGCTATATTTTTCCCATATTATACCGACATCATGGAACCTTTTTTCGAAAAAAAAATTGGGGAAAAGGGGGGGGGGGGGTCCCCGAGCCAGGGTGAATTATTTTCGATTTTGAAGATGGTTTTTCAATTTTTTGAGAATGAAAAAGGGGTCCAATCTTTTCTGTGTTGGAAGAAAAGTTGTTCAGAATAATGTTCCGCATTTTTTAAGCCAAACCGGAGGTCTTTAGCTGTTCTGGGAACCGAGATACGACATAGCCGGGTCCAGAACCGGAAAGTACCTAAAAGCCGGTTCTGGGACAAAAGTTGTGTTATGAAATTTTTCTGGGCACCAATATAGGCTACCAAAAAAATTTCATCGAGATTGCTCAAACTTGGGGCTCCTGGTTCCTCAGGGTCCTGCAATCTCTCAGAAGACGCGTGATAGATGCTTACTCGGCTCTAGTAGATTTCCTGCTGTGCAAAGTAGCCGAATGTTGAGTTGAGCGCGAAATATTGCTGAATAGTAGCTGTTAGCGCAACGAAATAGCTATTGAATAGGAGTTCGAAAAGTGCTACGGATTACCGTAATTATTGTTCCTGAATACGGTAGCTATACGAATACGGTAAAAGTGCACTTGCCGGGTTGAAAATCGCCAGAACAAAGCAAAGTCCAACGTTGATGGTAGCACTGATGTTGACGAATACTTTGAAATTGCCCATTCTTCGGGTATAGTTTTTGACCAGATAGATAGGGGCCACAAGCTCCGCCCACTTTGGTGGGACACGATTTCGCCAAAAAGCGAGAAAACAAAGTCGCAAGCTTCATTCTTAACCAAATCGTTCATTCTAAAGTGCGCTGGATAGCTACTGGCGTCCCCAATCGATTGAGCACTGCCCAAATTGCGCACATATTCAATGAGTAGGTCAAAATTGAACTTAAACGATGGGAAGAGGTCATTTGGACGGGTTGCAGTGTGAAATTTTTGTTTGGGCAGTTTTTTTCCGACTAATTCGAATATTTTAGGATTTTTAGAGAAAAAATCAGATTTTTAGCATGCTTCAAAAGCTTGCGACTTTTGTTAGAAGAAGTGCGGGGAGAGGCGCGCGAGAGAGCGGGGGGAGGGAGAGAGACGCACGCAAATTAGGCTCCGCCCCCTCCCCACTCGTCTCGCTTTTCCCTCCTCTTCCCCAGTGAGTTGCGCGCGTACTTCTCGGACTCTAGCGCAGCTCAAAGACACGATATCGACAAACGGCAAAAAGCATGTTGTTATTGGGACCACGAGAGATGGTTTGAACCTACTTTTGGCACCAACCCTTGAAATCGGCTATCTGCATTGTGGCCCCTACAGATAGAGCAGGAGCGAGTTCAGGATTAGGGCTGTCACTGAAAAATATGGTTTAAAAACAATCCGAGCCTACAGTACCCCCAATCGTGAGTACGGTAGGTGATGCACAATACGAGCTATCGATTTTTTTTATTTTTTTTTATTTCACACACAAAGCAAGGAAGTGTGAGAGCACGTAAAATGAAGAGGAAGGGATTGCCGGATAGAATTATCGAATTGATCTCACTTTGATTGAGCATTTGAAGGCCTTTGGAGAGAGCTCTGAGATCCGACATGACAAGAAGAGAAGAGTAACGAATGATGACTTTATCTCTCTCTCTAAGATTACGCCGAACCTTCTGAAGCGGAAAGGCCGTGAAGCCATTAACACTTATCGGAAAGGGTGTTCAGATCTCTGACTCTCTTCATTTTACATGCTCTCTCGTTGTTTCTAACCGGCTAGAGATTCGATGCGGTGAAGAGACGAGTCCATTACTCGGAAGGTTGATATCCCTTTCCGATATATCTGTATTCCGCACTTGATCAATAACTTCAATTGAAGATAGGAGAAGAGGGCGAAACTTCGAAAATGAGTCTGAATCGACTGAATGTGAGTGTGAATCTGCGTCTGGTATTGAATGTGTGTTACCGTATCCTCTTAGTCTGTCTGAGTACTGTAATCGGCTCGATGATATCGATTTCTCGCCGAAATACAGTTTACGAGGTTGAGATGCAGGGAACACGCAAATCGAGGGTCGGCAAACGTCACTGTTGATAAAATGGCAAGTACTTTCTGTTCCGGAATGAGAAATAACTGATTGCAGTCAAGAGAAGAGTAAAGAAATCAGACAGCGTGAATAGACGAGAAAGGAAGATTCAAAATTTCAGAAGCCAGACAACAATCAAACGAAACAACAATTCCATGAAAAGCTAGATTCGAATCTCAATGTCTGTGATAGTGTGTACTTTGTTACCCTCATCAACCCATTACATATCTCCTGGTATTTATCCTACCTTCCCGCTTCGTCTTATGCATTTTGCAAGCAAGTGGTTTCGACACTCAATCGTTTATCTAAGGGAGAAGAGAATAAACAGTACAAATTAAAGTGAGTGTAAACAAGATGAACTAAGGCAGGAAGGGTCGATACATGAACAATTAATGTAATTAGAGGACAATCAAATGGACATTAGAGTAATGAAAAAAAATTAGTATACTAATATTAATAATGTAACTAACGGTAGTATCTATAACTATAAATTGGTATTGCAGTCGACAACGATCATCATAGTTACGATGAATGGCATCAGAACGAAAAACGATTGACGTGTCTGAGAAAAAACAAATTATTATTTAAAAATAAATAATATTAATTAATTATTTTAAAAATAAACAAAAATCAATAAAATCAAAAGATTACTGTAAGTGACGAAAAATTTTCCAATCGAGACTTTCGAGAGTACAGTAATCTGACCTCTCGAAATTTTCATCGATCGATCGAGACTTCTTTGTTTCATTGTTATCGTTCTTTGTTTCCTTGTTCTCACCTTTTTTCGTCGTTTATTCGTCTACGTCGCCTACTTTTTCCCTTTGTTTCATTTTCTATTAAATAGTCCCGCCCCTTAGCCCATTCGAAACCTGTTAGCTCTGGGTTTCTGTTCTTCTTGAAATTGATATCAATTATATCGTTTGCCATTGAAACATTGGTTCACCTTGAGTGTCTCCATCCTGTGAGGTAGCGTCGATGTGGGAGTTACGGTCCTCATTTGTTCCATCGATGGAGACTGACGGAGAAACGGGCGAACCTGTAAGAAATAAATTGAATAATTCCAGACTGCCCTCGTCTCTTCCTTCCTCTCATCTTCTTCTCTTTCCCAGGTACATTTTTTAGAACTCTAAAAAACGGCATTTTTGCGTTTCATTTCTTGCTGAATGGGAATATCTTTTAAAAAAACGCCCGGCATTCAAAGCTTGTTCAACTCTTATTGTTAGATGATTAAAAAATAAATATTGTAGCTACTGGGCTCTGTAATAGTTGTTTTTTTAAAAATCTATATCTTAGATTTTATCTTTAGTATTCCACCTATTTGAACTTTCTGAAAATGTGCCCTGCTCCTTAGCTTATGAGTATTCTTCACCTTCCGAAACATGATTTACCCTTTGTAATTTAATTTAGTTATTTTGTTCAGTTCGGCTCCGTGATTCGCGGCCTACGGGAAGACGAAGGAGCAGAAGCTGCGCAATATCACCAAGTGGATCTCCGTCTCGGTGAGGTTAGACTTATTTTAATGTATAATATTTATTTTATTTTTAAAAAAATGTGCGAAAGGAATCTCGGTGCTGCAATCAATAAATCAATCAATATACCGTATCTACCCGGGGACTACCGTACCTCTGGGGAGAAGGGATGGGGGAGTACTGCTATGAAGTTAGTTGGGCGAAGAGGAATGGGGGCCCGCGGTTTCCCATCCTCGTATTGAGCAGTCTCAGCGGCTAAGGTAAAAGGTAAAGGTGTATTCACGTCAAGCGATTTTATGTTGTAAGACAACGCTAGGTGGGACCCACTCGTAAGGCCAGCTGTTAGTAGCTGTACCAGTTGTATTTGTGCTTCACACGCCTGATTATTTTTCATATCCTCTGTATCCTTTTCGTTCAATTCCTAATGCTGTGGCTACCGTATCCTGCGTAAACGCTCACCTCAGTGAAGAATTGTTTCACGAGTCGCCAAAACTCGACTCCACGCCTCTCTTGCGCCCTCTGTAGCGCTCGTGCGCCTGCAAGTAGAATCAATAAATTTGGTAAATAAGCCAGCATCCTTCCTGTTTCACCTATACGTTATGTTCCGTGATCATTTTGGAAAATGGGGATTTTTTTGTCACATTAGTGTTTCACGGGCCTGTATAATTGATTATTTTCAGTCTTCTCTTCTCTCCCTTTCTCGCGCTCTCTCGAAGGGAACAGGAGGAAGGAGGAGGATTCGTCTCTGTTCAGGTACGGTTAGATCACTCAAAAATTTGAGAGCTAGTGAAACATAATTTTTCTAGTTTATGAAGCCGAAACTATGCTGTTTTCCCCTTTTCTCTGGGTAAAACGCTCCAATGAATTATTTTATGCAAAAAAATGTTATTGATTGTGGATGCCTGCCCTATTGTCCCTCCCATTAATTACTGGACACTGAAGCAATATCCCACCTGGTCGTTCCCTTCACCAGGGAGTTCGATTCTTACCGTATCCTACCGTATGTTAATCGTAGATAGTTGCTTACTGCGTGTGATGGGCGAGTAAATGGGGGAGTTACGGTAAGCGCGCCGCGAGGTGAATTGCGGTAGGAAGGTCGGGCCTGGTGCGCATGGAATATTTTTGCGCAGGGATATTGTGCTGAAGTCGCCGCTGGACTCTTTAATGTGTATAGCGAGAGAGCAGGGAAAAGTGAGAGAATCAGGAGGGAGGGGGCTCACCTGAGCAAGATGGAAGGATGGGGCGGGGGCGGGGAGACAAGCAGACGACCGTTACGAAGAGATCGTTGATGATGATGTGCAGTGACGGCAAGGGGGGAGGGCAATTGGACTTACATCTGAAGGGGAGAGAGGAGAGGGAGGGGGTCATGGACACCCACTCTCTCTCTCTCTGGAACCCCTACAGAATGCCAAACCATCACAGGTTGTAGCACCACCTGAATGAATTTGGGTTACGATAAGGACAGCAGGGAGCGAGAAGCGCTCTTTGACCGTAATAAAATCAGTTGTCGATCGCCCACAAACTACGGTACTACCGTACACTCACCTCAGTACTGCGGGAGCGTCATCACCGTCTTCTCCCACGTTCCCATCGAATACAGGTGGCCGTCGCATCTCGCCCTGCAAAGTACCGCAATCAGTTATCGATTAGCGAGTATCGTATCTCACAGAAGCTACCGTAACCCCCTGCCAGACGTGTGTGCTACGGGTCCTATCTATTGTGGCGCAATGTCGCTCGTATCTTCATGTTTCCTCATCTTTCTGATCAGTCAGGGTTTTAACAGATCATTAGAGGACAATCAAACCAGCAGGTTTTGCATTGCTTGGCGCCCTACTTTGATCCCCGGTCTCATTAGAAATGCACACATGTATCCATCTCGAATGACTCACGAGAATCTCGACGATAGCGATTTCATCGCCTCTGTCTCAGTCTGCACTGGGCGACGCTTGCCCTGCGTTGCCAATTATTGATCTTTGATCTCTAGTAGCGTGATACGGTAATCCCTCTGTGATCTTTGATCTCGAGACAGGCGGATGGGGGGGGGAGTATTCTGGCGGAAATATTGCCCAGCAGTTACTGAAGGTGACAAATTGGGGGGGGGATGAGAGCGTTGCGTTAGGAGAAAATCTGGCTAGCATGCTTGATGTTTCGCCCCGACTATATTCCCCGACGTCATTAGACATTTATAAATAGCATTTAAAAAGCATGACGAAAAGCCAGCCATTTCTAGCCTTGCGCTTTTCGAAGTGTATGATTGGGAGTATTGCACCGTGCATTCTTTCCACTGCTCATGGCAAATCTCCTCGGATGTTTTTTTTTCTTTCTCGTCTCTCAGACCGATGAGAGAGCATGGGAAAAGGAGAGACGACCAACCTCTGCCGCGAAGCGCTCCGCCAATCTCACCATTCTCTCATAGCCCCGAATGAGGAGATGCGTGGAGGTGCAGAACTCCTAGTAATTATCTATTAATAGGGGCTACGGTACATTTCGCTATACGGGCTATCAGCTCTCTTCACGTCACACGTGCAAGTGAGGAGTAGAGTTCGAAATATGGGTAATAGTCTCTTCATTCGTCGTACTCTATCACCGGTCAGAGAGGCGAGAGAGTGTGTGAAATGAAGAGACGATTACCCGTATTTCGAACTCTAATGAGCAGGGTACGGGGAAGTGCACGGTATGTGTGCATTGTGTATTTCTTATTTCGTACCTTCAACTGCTCCTGCTGGTTCTTCGACAGGCCACGCATCTTCTGGGGCAGACGCGCGACGGCGACTGCTCCCACCTTGGACAGCTTTGCGAATCGCTTGCCCCGCTTCGTCGCCATGCTGTGCCATTTCGAACGGAGCGCGGGGCCGGCCGCCTTGGTGACCCATGCCTGATAGATCAAAGACTATTGTAAGGGTACGGTAGTTAGGGGGCGGGGCTAGACGCTACCGTAGTCAATAGTCTAGGAAATGCACTATTGCCAATACGGTAGTGAGTGGGAGGGGGCACTGCGGGGAATGCTCTGGGCCCACCCTTCTCTTGTTTCTTAGAATTGCGAAAAGAGAGAGAGAAAGAGTTAGGCGGTGGTTTTGGGTTGCGTTTTATACATGTAAAATGGGTGAACGGGCTGACCTTGTTGTTGCACTTGTTGAGGCGGAGGATCCGCTTGCGCGCATTCGCCATCTGGCGGCGGATCGAAGTCTGGCGAGGCGCGGGCGACGGAGCGCGCACTACAATGCATGCAAATATTTCCCCATCATTACCCCTCCCCGAGCTGTTTTTCAGTTTCAGACCCCCTCCATATATTTCCAGATCCCGATTGCAAATGGAAAGTAATTGGCGCATTAGGAAGACGTGATAGGGTATGGTAGAATCATAGAATCCCCTCCCCCCCCGTAGTAGTTCACGAATTAGTAGGCTAATAGCATCAGTCATTGTGTGCTGATTGTTCGTTCTGCTTTTGTACCCGGCGCATTCAGTGCGCACGTGTCATCTACAAGTGTTAGCGAAAAAGCCGTACCCGAGTACTGCGAGATGGGCGTCAGGATGGGGCTGGGCGTGTGTTGTCTCTCGGGAAGGAGGCGGTGCTGCCCGCCGGCAGCATCGAACATATATCGTTGCCGTTGAGTCCGACCAACGAAGCGAGGTCCGCGTCCACTGCTTCATTGGGGTCCTCAGTAATGAGCCAGTCCGGGTCCTCGTCGTCCTCCATCTCCTCCTTCTCCTTCTCCTTCTCTTCCTCGCGCACGTCCTCAGGCTGCTCCTCCTCCTCCTCCTCTCCTCCGGCCAGTTCGACCTCATCGGCGATGGGTGCTCCATCCAATCCATCGTCCTCCTGTCCGGGATCATCGTTCATCCATGCGTCGTCGCCGTAGTCGACCATCTGAAGTTGTGACGGATCGGTTCTTAGATTTACCCTGATTCATGGCTGCATTCTCGTTTATCTCGCATGCGCTACATAGATGCGCCTAGCTGCTGGTTGACTAATCCTCTCTCTCACTTTCCCCTGATCTCTCGTCGCGCTCTGTCCGATGAGAGGTCACGCAAATGCTTCATTACGCTCTCAATTGTTGTTGGGATAAGGAGAAATGGCCCCGGGATAAAGTTCGATTTTTCAAGGCGCGTTTATGTTTCGCAGATAAGATATGCAGGTAAGATGAATTAATATCGCAGCCCCATAAGGATATCGATGGGGAACGGGTTACGGTAGTTGTGCCGCTAACTGTAAGGTGGGGTACGGTAGGATAGTCAAGATTTCGGTAGATCGATCGATGAGGAAGGGTTACAGTATGAAGAATACCGTACCTCTCCCTCCTCCGGCCCTCTCATCTCTCCATCGTCTGCTGTCTCGCCGCGCTGCTGCAGCTGCTGCAGCTGCTGCTGCAGGAGCTGCGCGTTCTCCTCTCTCAGCTGCTCGATCTACAAGATATGCATTATGAATGCACGGTACTCTCTCGTCGTCACTCTGACCGGCGAGAGGAGAGCACGAGGATTGAAGAGACGCATACACTTCAAACGGACGCTCTTCATTGTCGCACACATTCTAGCCGGTCAGATAGTGCTAGACAGCAAGGTAAAGGAGGAGAGTAGAGTTGGAATTGGTCGTCTCCTCATTTTGCTTGCTCTCTCGCCGATCAGACAGTGCGAGAGAGTGTGTACTTGGAGGAGAGTCAGACATACCGTCCTTAGCTGTTCCTCCTTTTCCGCCTGCATTCTCCTTTCCCATGCATGATTCCGCCCCTGGTCCTCCAATCTTCCCGCAATCGCGTTCTCCAGTGCCCTGCAATTAAGTCATTTTGCAATCGCACTTGACACAGCTACCGTACCCTTGACCGACAGCCTTCATTACTATCCCCCCCCCCCTAACTCACTTCTTTCGCTCGACGCAGCGCGGGCGCTCACACTCCTGGTCGTCGTCTCTGAAAAAAAGAGGATACTATAGGTTACCGTAGTTTATGGCAGAGAATGATGTGTGCATTATGGGTAGGATGTGGGATGGCTGGCAGATTAGGTGTTGGATCAATGATTAAGGAGATGTGCCACAGTATCCCGCGAATCGATTACCGTATTCTTTCGATTGTGCAATATTTTATTGGCTACTGATCAATCGATAATGCAACCGAAATTGACCAATCAACAATAGGTTGTTTGTGCTATACCCTACTGCTGTAGTCGGACCTGTCCGGGAACAGCTACCGGATCAGTGTGTAAGAAGAATAACATGGTGGTCTGATAACCGGCCCGGTTATAACGAAAAGTGCATGACCGTACCGAGTGTGCTCGCCCTTGCCCCTCAGCTTCTTCTCCTTTCTCTTCGCCATCGCTTCACGCTCTTCGTCCGAGTCGAAGAAGAGCTCCGAGTCGCGCGGACGGACAGTCGCTCTGCGAATAGGACAGTCAGGGTGAACATTCCGTCTGTCTCATTTCGCCCAATACTCTCTCGTCACTCTGACCGACGAGAGATAAGTCAGAACGAAGAGACGAGAGCAATGCTCGGACTGGATCTAGGACTACATCCCCGATTTTGCACTGCCTTTGAAGCCGATAACCCGCTACACCTGCGAAATGCTTCATAATTCATCCCGACCCCTCGATTTTGGTTGTTTGTCCGAGGATGGCGCTCTAATCGGTGCCCTGCGAGCAGCAGTCATTCAAAACACTCCGAAACCCGGCCCGCTGGTGTTTCATAATATTTACAAATCTGCCCCAAAGTGATTTATGCGAAATGTTCTAAGCATTTGTTTGGTCATTGTTCCGGGTAAATTGTGGAAGTGTCTGCAGGAACAAAGACTCGTATTGCGATCTTTTGGCTAATCAATCGATACTCGCAGACTACCGTACCTAATCAATCGATACTCGCAAACTACCGTGCCTAATCAATCGATACTCGCAGACTACCGTACCTCGTGGCGACAGGCAGCTGCGATCGAGTGGCCGCGATGGGCACGTGGCTGCAATTGTGAGCCCCCAATTATCGATTGTGTATTGATTGAGTATCACGGTAGCCTGATTATACGGTAACTGGGAGGGGGGGGGGGTGCTGTAATACAGACCGAGGCATTTATCTGAACTTTTTTGCGCTACTCTTAGCGTGATGTTTTCCTTGGCAATTCGCTGCAAGAGCGAACTGATTGCGGTCGGGATCGCTATTACGGTAGCTATAGAGTACGGTAGATTGTAAGAGGGGAATACGGTACCTGTTCTTGCGGGAGGCGTCGATCGCTTTGCTGTCCTCTTCCAATAGCATCGCGATGAGGGCCATCGTGCGGGCTTCGTTGTCGTCGGCGAGGGCAGACGGTGTCTCCTTCTCTTTCTCCACACTGCAAGTCGAATATTTTGTACATGTTCTGAAACCTTATCGAGCGGGTTTCTAAAAACATTTTCGGATTTTAAGGGGGGGGGAGCAATCCGTTAGCAATGCTCATCACTGTTGTTATTCGATAGCTATCCAAATTTCGCATACTGTATCTGTCTATTTAATCGATAAGGGAGTGGGATATCGTACCCTCCGGGCGAAGAGTGTCCATGTGTTGCCTCTTGCTGCTCCACTCCCTCCTTCATTCCACTCAATTGCTTCTCCGCCTCTCCGTCATCGGGTCCGCCTTGAGGGACGATGGCCGGTGGCGTGACGGGTCTGTTATTGTACGGTGATTACGGTAGAAAGGGTAATCGACAAGTGACTTGATACTTGTCTACTCTATTCTCCCCCCCCCTCGCCAGTCGGACTACGGTGGGTTCCAGAAGGGTAATTATTGATTCATCTTTCGTCTGTCTGAAAATACCCGTGTTTTGAAACTCTGATAAACCTTGCTCTCAGAGAAATTGTTCCATTCATGCATGCTAATTGTAAGTAATGTAGAGATTGCAGCCACTCTATTGATGATTATTGATTATTTTTTGCTGTCATTGAAACGGGAAGAGTGAAGAGTCGTTGCGGTAATATCAGCCCTAGGCGTAGAAAGCTGCTGCAGCATATTCTCTTTCCTAGTTATTGCATGGACGAAGCAGTAAAAAATCGGGCAAATACTCGGTGTAACCAAACGGCAAAAATTGCAGGCCGACGGAGCTAGCGTACCTCGTGTGGTCGTCCTTCTCTCCATCGTCTTCTTCTCCATCGACGATGAGGGCGAGCTGCGGAGTCTCGTGGCCTCTGCAGTTAGTCTTGTTTTGTTTTTTTGCAGTGATCAGTACCGGTTTCTAACTGAGGGTTGGCAGGGGTTCAATAATGGGGGGGGTACCGAGAACATGGGCGCAACTTTTTTATTTCATTAGAATTAGATGATGCACGGTCGGTAATCAGTAGTGAGAAATATAGAAGGAACAGGTGCTAAATTTCCAAAATGCACTCGGTTATTTGTTGTTCGAGGAGTTGTTAAAAACCTTCTGTTTTCGGATTTTAAGGGGGTTGACCGTTAGCACTACCCATCACTATTCGATAGCAACCGGTCTTATCTACTCAATCGATAACGAGGAGAGGCACGGTACCTTTCCTCCTTCCTTGTCTCTTCCACTGCTTCCTCTTCCAATCTCTCCTTCACTCCACTCCACTCCATGGTCATCTCTTCGTCTGCGTATCCTCCATGGGGGAATGTGGACCTGTTATGGTATGATATGATGATTACGGTAGGTAGGGCTATTGGCAAGTGACTCTATTGATTCCCCCTTCCCCCCCCCCCTCCCTCTTGGTTGGACTACGGTGGGTATCTCGAGGGGAAAATTATTGATTAATCTCTGACCGGCCAAGTTGCGATCCTAACATGCCTAGAAATGTAGAGGTTTCAGCCCTTCTGTTAATGGCTATTAATTTTTTTTACTGCGACGAGTTGGGTGGATTGCGATAATATCAGTCCTTTTTCCTAGGTAGATGAAACAGGAAAAAATCAGGCCGCGGAAAGTTACACCATGGTGATTTTGGTTTCATTATATATCATAGTTCGTTCACTCTAGAAGGGGTCGTGCGTGACTGCGAGAAAGCGTGCAGCTACTTAAGCTTTTCCGTTGTCTGTCCCCATCGAACTAGACCCAATGATTATTTATTTGCTAACTGGTCCGGGTAGGGCAAGATCATCGCGCATCTTTGTGATAATCCTGGGCAGAGGTCCTGCCGTACCTCATCGATTGGTCGGTTGCGCTGTCAACTGTGTCCATGTGGACGTCGTTGAGTGTCGGCTCGTCGAGGGGCGTGGGCGAGACGGCGTCGCTGCTGTAATGTTGGTCATTTTTACCCATTTGTTGGGCCATTTTCCGGGGGGTCGGCAGTTGGATGTGAACTTCGAACAATTGAAACCCATAGTTGGCAGGGATAATTTGGGCGCCTCCCGAATATTCCTCCATGATGATTTTGGTTTCATATCTCGTTCACTCTAGTAGGGATCGTGCGTGAGTGCGTCGAATGAGATGTGCAGCTATCTAAGCTATTTCGTTGTCTGCCCCGGCGCACTACCGTACCTGGCGAGCGTGTGGAGACGGGCTCTCTTGACCTGCCACACATCGCGGTCGTCGTCGTCGCTATAACAGTGTGAGTTACGGTAGAACAGGCTAGGTTACGGTAGGAGACTTCTCCGGTCTCAATCAGGGGCTCCGCAGACTTTTGCACCCGCATGTTTTTGGTTTCACTATGGCCGACTTAGCTAGCACAAGGGGAAGCGATGCACAGAATACCGTACTCGGAGGAGCTGTGGCGGCCGAGGGGCGGAAGCGATGAAGAGGGCGGAACACGAGGAAGGATGATCTCGTTCGGTCCCGTCTTTGCTGCCGTCCATCGCCTGTAATCATACATTTTCATACCTACCGGGCCGGTAATCAGACCACTATATTTTTAACCAAGCCAGTTATCAGACCACTCTATTTCACGCTCGGGCGTTCAAAATACCCGTCAAAACTGTGATTTTCACTATCTGACCACTATATATTTTCGGTCCCCGGATGGTAATGAAAATGTATGCCTGTAATGCAACTTGATCTTTGATCTGTTGAGGCTAGCCTAGGTCGTTTCGCTATTGTGGGTCCTCTTTCGTCCTTGTTAGCAGAGGTTATCGGTTCAGCTCTGATCTTTGATCTCACCTTTTCGCCTTGAGGATCCTTCGCCTCTTCGCATCAACGCTGTCGATGGGCGTACTGCAATGCACACAGTGTGCACTACTCAATAGGCAATCGCCAACTGAGTCAGGCAGGCTGAATTTCGATTAATATTGACGCAAAATCGTTATTCATGTATTTCCAGGGTTAAAAACCTGTTATATTAGACCGAGCAACCACATAGTTAACATATAATGTCTTTATTAAAATAGGCAAAAACAAACAAAAAAACACGAAAAACAGCTCCGCTGATGAGGTTGTTGACGGAGTCCTCGCCTCCCGCTTCTCTTTCCTTCTCATCCGTATTCCCGCTACCCGCGCTGATCTCCTCCATCTTCTCTTCTCCTTCCTTCTCTCTTTCCTCTTCCGCCGTTTCGTCCCCTGTGCCCGTGGGGGTGGTCCTGCTGGTGTAAGGGTTACCATCATTTATTTATCCATTCCCATGTAGAATCATTAGATCGCATATCAATTATTTTCACAATATGTTCCCTGACAGTACTCGACATCGTACTGCATTGCACACACTCTTCATTTCACGCGTGAACGTGATCTTTTATCTACAGGAGATGGGTACGGTAGCTCGATAGTGATCTCCGATCTTTTGCGCGTCCCCATTTGTTGCTCTTGATTTGTGATTTTTGGTTTCACGAGGAGCCCTTGAATAAGTCCGGAGAGTTTGCATGTACTAGGAGCTTTAGCGTTTCACAAGTACGATAAAACCAGTGAAGAGCACGGGGTCGGATGTCGGACTATACCCCTGATTTTGATCCGGGTTTGAAGCCTAAAACCCCCGATTTCGGAAACAAAACCCGCGATTTTCAATATGTTTTTAGCCGAACCCCCGATTTTGTCCAATTGTCCGAGAATGGCGCTCGTCACTGGATAAAACCCACCCAACCCGTGGTCCCAGGGTACTTATTAGACGAGGATCACCATTCACAGTGAGAGCAGAATTCCCGAAACGAGGCGATAGCACGCCTACCGTATCCAATCGAATAATCGATAATAGAAAGAGGAGTACAGTACCTGGTGAGGTTGTTCACGGAGTTGTCCTCTTCTCCGATTCCTCCTTCCTTCTCAGCCGTATTCTCGCTACCCGCGCCATTCACCTCCATCTGCTCCTCTCCTTCCTTCTCTCTTTCCTCTTCCTTCTGCTCGTCCCCTGTGCCGGGGTTTGTCCTGCTGATGTAAGGGTTACCATCATTTATTTATCCATTCCCATGTAGAATCATTAGATCGCATATCAATTATTTTCACAATATGTTCCCTGACAGTACTCGGCATCGTACTGCATTGCACACACTCTTCATTTCACGCGTGAACGTGATCTTTGATCTACAGGGGATGTGTACGGTAGCTCGATAGTGATCTTTGATCTTTTGCGCGTCCCCATTTGTTGCTCTTGATTTGTGATTTTTGGTTTCACGAGGTGCCCTTGAATAAGTCAGGAGAGTTTGCATGTACTAGGAGCTTTAGTGTTCAAGTACGATAAATGGTTGAAGTACCAACCCATGGTCCCAGGGTACTTATCAGATGGTCACCCTACCTAGTGTGCATTCCCGTAACAACAGATAGTGCTGAACGCCTACCGTATCCAATCGATTAATCGATAATTACAAGAGGAGTACAGTACCTGCTGAGGTTGTTCACGGAGTTGTCCTCTTCTCCGAATCCTCCTTCCTTCTCAGCCGTATCCTCGCTTCCCGCGCCATTCACCTCCAGCTTCTCTTCTCCTTCCTTCTCTCTTTCCTCTTCCGCCGTCTCGTCCCCTGTGGCCGTGGGGGTGGTCCTGCTGATGTAAGGGTTACCATAATTTATTTATCCATTCCCATGTAGAATCATTAGATCGCATATCAATTATTTTCACAATATGTTCCCTGACAGTACTCGGCATCGTACTGCATTGCACACACTCTTCATTTCACGCGTGAACGTGATCTTTGATCTACAGGGGATGGGTACGGTAGCTCGATAGTGATCTTTGATCTTTTGCGCGTCCCCATTTGTTGCTCTTGATTTGTGATTTTTGGTTTCACGAGGGGCCCTTGAATAAGTCAGGAGAGTTTGCATGTACTAGGAGCGTTTGTGTTTCACAAGTACGGTCCGTATTTCGATCTCTGCCGGGTGAGAGAGTATGAGGAATGACACGTGACGAATGATCTCACCTTCCTTCTCCTCCATTCACTGATCCTCCGACGACTCGTTCGACTACATCAGCAATCACTTCCCTGACCGCTCGCTCGCGCTGGAACCGTGCAGCCCTCTCAGCTTGCCAGCCTCTGCAAGCGGGCCATTTATTGGTGGTGGTATGAACGGGGGTCGAAACCGCTATGTGCCAGGCGAATTTGAGCCCGTCTACATGGGTGTTCCTTAACTGGTGCGCTGTCATATGGAAGGCAAAATAGGAGTATTTGTGAAGGTCAGGAACAGCGAAACTCCTAGCCGGCATTTTCATCCGATGGTTGGCGGACCCTCGCGGTTTTTTTTTTGAGGTTTTTTCGGTGCGAGGGCTCCGCAAAAATGTGTCGTGGGCTGCTAGGAAGCGCCGCAAATCGCAAGCAATTTCTCCGGGGGCTCCGAACAGACTAACGGAGATAGTGCTCACTCGTGAGCAATGCGTACGGTAACTGCTGCAATCGCGAACTGACGACTGACGCTATACTAGTCATGGCAGGCAGCCAAACAGAGAAATGGTCTGGCACTCTCTCAATTTCCCATGCTATCTCGCTCTCTGTCTAACAGATGAGAGTGACGATTGATTGGTACATGTGAAAATCTCCGAGACAGGAGTACGGTACCTGAACTGGCTTGGAGAGTAGGGCGGGCAGTCTTCCGGGAAGACGTCATCGGCGGTCGGGTCTTCGGGGAGCCACGCGAGATCATGAGAGAACGTGAAGTCCATCGTGGGCTTCATCCGACTGCAAGTAATCACTGATTAGCGATTGCGAAAATAGCGAAATTCAATTGAATAGCCTTGAGTTTCAGAAGTTATTCAATACTATTTCAATAAAAACTGGGTGATGGAATTCCGAGTTCCGAGAATGATAGAAATCGACTTGGAGCAATGGAATAAATTCCGTTTAGACATCCCTATTAGTCAGTATATTTATTGGATATGTATTGAGACGGTGGGGGGTATTTCGATACATTGCTCAGCCTTAGGGCGGTCGTATTCTCAGAAAGAATCGAGAGGTCAACACTGGCTGACCGTAGTCAATCAATTGATATATTTGCAGGAGTACGGTACTCACTCGTGGAGAGGGATATACCACGAAGGGTATTCTGGGCCCCATCCAAATCTCTCCTCTTCCTCCTCGTCCTCATCCTCCATCTGCTCTCCTTCGCCCTCTCGCTCATCTTCTCTTCTGAGAGTGCTGCAAATGTGAGCTTTACTTTTGCTAGGCGTTTTTATGTTTCTCACTTGAGATAAAGTAGCGAAACCAGTCCAAATGCCGAAAAGGGGATGGGGTTTTCTTGCTAGGTCTGTTTATGTTTCTCAGGTGAGATAAATGAGTAAGGCACCAGCGCTAATGCCCAGATTAGCCCTGTCTAGGTGGAATAATGATAAATGATACCGGGGAATTTGCATTTGCTATGTGCATTTAGGTCTCACCGATAGGCTAAATGGATACAATTCCCGTATCCAATCAACTAATCGATAATTGCAGGAGGAGTACGGTACCTGTCCGGATGGGTGATGCACTCTCCTTCCTCCATCTCTTCGTCTCTCTTCTCTCCCATCTCTTCCTCCTCATCGTCAACCTCGGTCGATCGAAGGGAAACGGGCGGTCTGCTGAAAAAGTCAGTCATTTATCCATTTTTTCCTCGTCCAATTCTAGTCTAGTTTTTACGATAACAAACGAGTATGCTCTCCAAAGCCGCCCGATCAATGCCCGATACCGTTATTGGGATCATGAGTGACAGTATGGACATCCTTTTGGCTGGATAGTGATAATTCGGCAATGCGCGTTGTGGCCCCTACATTTATGTTTCACGGATATTAAAAATGGTGACTAATATGCTGAATAACGGGGGGGGGGCGGTTCGGATTGATCTTTGATCTCTTATGATTTCCAGGTCTCTTTATGTTTCACTGATAGGCTAAATGGATACAATTACCGTATCCAATCAACTAATCGATAATTGCAGGAGGAGTACGGTACCTGTTGGAGTGGCCATCCTCCTCGTCCACTTCCATTTCTCCGTCTCCCTCCTCCTCTTCAATCTCCTCATCGACGACGTTGATCGAGCCGCGGCTGCTGTAAAGTGTGAGAACCCATTTATCCATTTTCAAATTTCCATCGTCCGTTTTTACTCTATTTTTTGCACGCTAACAAACGAGGTTGATCCCCAAAGTCACGTTATCCGTCCGCATCTCTGGTCAATAAATCTAAAAACATATATTGTTGTGTATTTGTCCTTGAGTGAAGATCCAACCACGAGTGATGTCAGCAATTTATTGTAGAAGACTATTTACAGAAAAGTAGCGTGGAAACGGCGGGGAAGAACTAGAAGAGAGCGAAGAGCGAGTCAATTTAGGCCAGGGCAATAATTGCACAACACGGGATTACGGTATATTGCTAATCAGGGAATTCCGTGCGGGACTCTATGCATTTGAAATGACGTTAGAGTTGTGTCATACTAATTACTCGAATATTCTATTTGTGTATACAACACCTCCCTTCTAAGATACGAACTTGGGAGTATCTGATAAATAAAACAACGAGGAAAAACAAATGAGATGAAGAAGAGATTGGGCCACATATTACAGAAAAGTGGTCAAGGGGACTGGCTTTGCGCGACAGTTTACTGGCTTTGCGCGTCAGTATCTCTTCTTGGATGGGTCGACGTCAAGTCGAGTCGGAGCTTTCCTCGTTCGAGTAGACTTCCGGGTGGGCACGACGACGTCTGTTGACTCGGCGTCAGACTCGTGTCCCGGTTCGATGACGGCCTCGGGTTCAGGCTCATTAGAAGACCCCTTCGGTGGGCTGGCCACGTTGGGCAGATCGGGTACGTCTCCAGAGTAGTCTTCCGGCGCGTCAATCGTAGATTTATTCACATCGAGATTCATAGTCTCGAAGATATCTTCACTATCTTCCATCACTTCCAAATCATCGTCTCTTGAAGACTCTCTCAGTATTAACTGATTAGCATGAGAACGAATTACTCGATGCTCTAACTGCACTTCATACATCACTTTACCAATTTTGGCGGTGATGACCCCTTTAGTCCACTTGTAACTATTGGGAACGACATACATTCGATACAGCACCACATCTCCGATTTTGAACTTCTTTGGACGGACTCCATTCTTCTTATCGAACTGCAATTTAGCAGTATCGACCACTCCGCGACTGTCACCGTCACGGTTGAGTCCTCCCTTTCTAGGAACACACAATTCCAATTCAGATCGAAGTCTCCGTCCGATGAACACTTCGGCTGGAGAGAACCCATTGCATTGTGCATTCGGAGTCTTTCGATACGTAAACAAGAATACTTGGAGTGCTTCTGCCGTTGATCGCTCGCCCTTTTGCTTCAGCAAACTTCTCTTGAGCGAATCAACGAAGCGTTCCGCTTGACCATTAGACTGTGGATGATAAGGAGGTGAATAGAGGTGTTTGACGCCTCTCTCCGTGAGGAAATTGTTGAAACTCTCAGAAGAGAACTGAGTACCATTATCTGATACTAACACTCTTGGAATTCCATTTCTAGAGATGACTTCATCCAATATTCTCACTGTTACACCTGCAGTCATCGAGGGAGTCATGATCACTTCAGGCCATTTCGAGAACGAATCGACAATGACAAGAAAGTATTGACCATCCACCGGACCTGCATAATCGACGTGGATTCTCTCCCATGGTTCAGTTGATACCGGCCATGGCTCCAGAGGAACCTTCACTGGTTGCTTGCTTGCAGCAGCACACTGGCCACATGCCTTGACCATCTCCTCAATCTGAGTATTCATTCCATACCAATAGCAGATTTGCCTTGCAAGTGCCTTCATTCTCACGATGCCTGGGTGTCCAGTATGAAGCATCTCAAGAAACTTCTTCTGAAGAATTTGAGGCACGACGATCTTATCAGCGAGGAAAATGCATCCTTTCACAACACTTAGATCGGATTTTCTATGGAAGAATGGAAGGAGGCTAAGACCCCTTGGATCAAGCTTCAACTTCCTGAGATCAGGCCATCTCGACATGTGATACTCCTTCACCTTCTGGAGTACATCATCCTGATTAGTTGCATCAAGAAGATCCTTCTCAGTTACTGGCAAATTGGAAACACAGTTTCTGATTGCATTGCACACGGATTTCTCCACGTCATTCAGTCCGAGAATGTCTTCATCCTCTTCCACCTCACTTCTGGATGTGGAAATCAATCGAGAAAGAGCATCAGCATAACCGAACGACTCGGTGTTGATGTATTCCATGTCAAATGAATATGCGAGCAACAGAGTACTCCAGTGATACAGTCTCTTTGCAGTGTGTATTTTCACACCAGTTTTCGATCCGAATATCGCGAGTAACGGTTTGTGATCCGTTTGAAGTACGAATCGTCTGCCATACAGGTAATGGTGGAACTTGAGGACACCGAAAATGATTCCGAGTCCTTCTTTTTCGATCTGAGAGTATCGAGTCTCCGCATCTTTCAGAGTTCTCGATGCATGTGCAATCGGTCTCAATTTCCCATTGATTCGGTGAGCGAGCACTGCTCCGATTCCCTTCTCGCTTGCATCAGTGGCGAGGACAACCTCCTTGGATGGGTCGAAATGAACAAGATTCAAATCAGAAGACAAAATTGACTTAATCTCCTTGAATGCTTGGGCACATTCTGCACTCCACATCCAATTGACCTCCTTCTTCAGAAGCTTGTCAAGAGGTACTCTCAGCTTGTACATGTCTCGAATGTACTCGGAATAGTAGTTAGCCATACCGAGAAACGATCTCAGAGACGACTCATCCTGGGGTTCCGGCATCTCTCTGACTGCACGAACCTTCTCAGGATCTGGTCTGCGACCATTCTTGTCCATCACGAAACCAAGATATCGAATCTTCTCCTTCCCGAAGCTACACTTCTCGGGGCGGATTCTGAACCCGTACTCCCGCAGTCGGTCAAGTACATCTTTGAGGTTCTCATCGTGATGACTCCTGGTGACACCACCGATTACGATGTCGTCCAGATATGCAGATGCATTCTTGCAACCTGCGAGCATCGTGTCCATACACTTTTGGAACACTCCAGGAGCTGCGCTCACTCCAAACGGTAGTCTCTTGTAACGAAAGATTCCACGATGCGTGCTGATTCCGAGTAATTTCTTGCTCGAATCATCAACGGGGATTTGGAGGTACGCATCAGACAGATCGATCTGAGTGAATACTGTACACCCTTCCAGTTTGGTCATTATTTCAGACACTAGTGGCAACGGATGATTATGGGCCTCCAGACGGTCGTTCAGACCCGTCGAGAAGTCGACACACACTCGCGGCTTTCCATTAGCCTTGGGAACAACCAGAATCGGTGCTGCCCAGTCGGTGTAGTCAACCGGCTCGATCGCCTCCATCTTGAGCAATCGGTCGATTTCGTCATCGACCTTAGTCAGTAGAGCGAGAGGAATTTCTCTCCTCTTGCAGAACACCGGCTTCGAGTCACTCTTGAGACTGAGCGAAGCTTTCATCTTGGTACAGAGACCGAGTCCTTCTCGACAGATCTCTGGATAGTCTCTCTTGACCATCTCTGCGTACCCGGTGTCTGCCTTCACTGCATTGAGATTAGCTCCCTGCTTCTTATTGGGAACGAGGGAAAAGAAGAATGGAATCAAATCTTTTCCAAGCAGATTCGTTTGCTTTTCAGTGACATAAACAGATCCATGAACAGTAATACCATTCATTCCGAGAGTGACCATACACTTGCCTTCCAGGTCCATCGACGAACCATTGGCACAGACTGCGTAAGCGTCAGCCTCACTCATGGGTGGCGATCCGATTCTTTTCCACGTCTTTTCAGATATGAACGTCAAATCAGACCCCGTATCTACTCCCATGGTCACTTCACATCCATCCATTCTCATTCTCACATCGAACTTGCTCTCATTCGTTGTGATTTCACCGAAAATCATGTTGATTTTTGCTTTCTTCTTTCCCTTCTCAGTCTTAGGCGATCTGCACACTACTGCCAGATGCCCGACTTTCTCGCAGTTGAAGCATACTGTGCTCGCATGTGCACAAGTCTTCGCTTCGTGGTTCCTTCCACAGCGATAGCACTTGCAACCGGACTGATTCTGCTTCCTGTTCTGTCTCTCATTAGACTTCTTGAACGTCCTTTCGATTGCATTCACTTGTGATCGATTCTGAGCAGTCACCTTCTGCGAGTCGTGCTGAGCTTCCTTGAAGGTATCAGCAATCTCCAGTATCTTTTCCAGATTAGGATTCTCTTCCTTCTTCATGCCATTGATGATGTGGAACATGGCTCCGGTATGCCTCGGAAGGTCAACACCAGCCAGAAATATCATCGTCTTGATCTTATCGGGAGTGAGCTGGGTCACATCAGCCTCCTCGACCACTCGGTTAACTCTCGTTGCGAATTCCCTTAGATCGTCAATGTGCACTTTTGACATCTTGAGATTGAACATCTCGAGTCTCTTTTCGAAAATGGTCTTCTTGTCTCCAAACAATTTCGTCATGACCCCTTGAACTTCAGAGAATGACATCTCTTCCAGTTTCCTTGGTCTAATGTGGTCACGAAACTGTCTGTCCACAGAATCATCCACGTGTCTCAATAGCATGAGATTCTTCTCTTTATCCTCCACTTTCACAGAATTGAACAGGCCCTCATGACGAGTCCACCATGCCTCATAGGTCCATCCCTCATCAGCATTGTAACTGAACAATCTGATTTGCTTCTCCAGGGAGTCCACTGAGGGTCCGCGACTCTTGTTCGAGTCGTCTCCACTGCTGGTTGCACTCTGTGCCTGATGGTCTCTCAATGCTTTCAACTCTGCCTGTTGTGCTGCCATCATCTGTTGCATTGCCAGCAACACTTCCGCCATTTTCTCAGTTGCTTCTTCCATTTTTCAGGCGAGACAGACAACTCTTGAGAATATTTCGTGCAAATGATGAAATTCTAGCCTGTGACAGCTTTACTTCTACTTGATAGATCACAATACGCTTGCTTTGTGACTCCTCCACAACCTTCACCACGTGATGGTGCCTTCCAAAATCAAATTTTGGGCAGGGCCTCCGGCGAGGGTATCAGAAATCGTGTGCCTGTGGGGGCCGATTCTGATTCCGTGAAGGATAAGCTGTGATCCCCGTGCGGGGTGCTTCTTACCACTGGTGTGAGCCAGTGGCGAACTCAAGAAAACCCGAAAAAACGAAGAAAACGATTTTCGAAAATATTCGAAAATTCACTTACTTTTAGTTCGGTTAACTCCTGAACGCCAATAATGTTGTGTATTTGTCCTTGAGTGAAGATCCAACCACGAGTGATGTCAGCAATTTATTGTAGAAGACTATTTACAGAAAAGTAGCGTGGAAACGGCGGGGAAGAACTAGAAGAGAGCGAAGAGCGAGTCAATTTAGGCCAGGGCAATAATTGCACAACACGGGATTACGGTATATTGCTAATCAGGGAATTCCGTGCGGGACTCTATGCATTTGAAATGACGTTAGAGTTGTGTCATACTAATTACTCGAATATTCTATTTGTGTATACAACATATATAATTCCGACGGATGCGCATATTTTTTAATGCCCCCGTCCCATTCAATGCCCGCTACCGTATCTCCGGTCAATAAATCGATAATTACAGGAGTAGGAATACGGTACCTGCGTGACTCTCCGTCCTCTTCCTCGTCCTCTTCTTCCTCCTCCTCATCACTGAATGGCTCGTCGTCGCTGCTTCTTCTGCAAGTGTGAGCCATTTATCCACATGTCACCGTTTGTTTGAGCATTTTCATGTAGGCGCCTTTGTGTGTCACAGATGAGATAAATAGATGATGCACCCAGCTAAATGCCCAAATAAGTTCCAAATAGATTAGGATCGGCTAAATGGACCCGAGAGTGGTTTGCCTGTGTGAGTTGCATTTGTGTTTCACAAGAAAGGTAAATCGATCAAGCACCGAGGCTGTGTTCGATAATACACGATTGATTTGCACGCATATCGTATCTCCGGTGGTCAATAAATCGATAATTACTGGCGAGTACAATACCTCATGAGACGTCTCCAAAATGACGAGAGGGGTTTAGGCGGCGGTGAGGGGGTAGAAGCACGCGTTGACGGTGGCGAGGATGAGGCAGACGAGGAAGGGTCTGCGGCGGGCTGCTCGATCGTCCTACAATGCACGCGCTCGCTCATATCACTTGTCACTCTTGAGTGCGTGATCTTTGATCCCTAGTTAGTACGGTAGGCAGCGTTGGAGTATGGTAGGTAGCGTTGATCTTTGGTCTCTGACAGGTGAGGGACGGACGGTGGTTGGGGAGGGGAGGGGGCAGCGGCATGTTTATTAATTGAACCGATACGGTAGCGATTACGGTAGTTTGTATTTGTAAACTGGCTTTAATTAGTTGCTAATGATGCGGCCTGGAGCTACTAGTTTAGCGTTGATGAGAGTTGATGAGAAATCGCGGACAAATGATAGGGTTTACACTTACTAGGTGCTTTTACGCTTCACAAGTGGGATAAATTGGTGCAGCACCCATCCACACGCCTAGAGGGGTGAATGAAATCGGTAAATTAGCAATTTCTAGGTTGATTTAAGCTTCACAGATAGGATACATTAGTTTCAAATGTCGGGCAAATGATTTGTTTTTCAATTGGTGCAAGGTAGGTGTTTTTTCACAGATAGGATAAATTGGTTCAGCGCCCATTCGAATACCCCAGGAAAGGCCTGGGCAGGTGGGAGAAGGATGAAGGGTCTCGGGAAATTCGGCATTGCTAGGTGCATTTACGCGTCACAGGTAAGGTAATATTTAACGACGCACCTTTTCTTAATGCCAGATTATTAACGAATAGGTGGTAATTGCAAAGGAAAGGAAAGTTCAGATATGCTGGGTGCATTTATGTCTCACAAATATTATACATAGGATGCGCAAAGTCGAATGGGAACTGACAAACGAGTTTTTGAGAGAATGCTGGCATACGAGAGCATTTTGTTTGTGGTCTTTCGTCCTGCGGCTAAGTGGCCATCCCGAATCGAGAGACAAAATAAGAGAAGCACATCCACTGTATCTCTCTCCTCTCCGGTCAATAAATGGATGATTTCCAGGCCGAATACCTGCTGTGGCCGCTCGCTCGCTCGGTCTCATCCTCCTCCTCTTCCTCTTCTTCATCTTCATCTTCATCCTTGACCTCTTCATCGTCACTCGAGGCACTACTGCAAGTGAGCAATTTATCCATAGCTTTATTCAGCCGTTACGGTATGTTACGGTATCTTGAAGGAAATTGGCAGCCGATATTGCGACCAACGCCTCCATCTTGTCTATCAGGGATGCGCAATACAATTTCCAGCACTCTTCATTTCGCATGCTCTCTCGTTCGGTCTTTGCCGGTGAGAGATCATTACGAAACGAGGAGTGCGGAAAATGTTTACACATTTTTGCACATGTCTACCGTACTCGATTACTAATCAATGGTTGCAGGAGTATTACGGTACCTGGCGCTCGAGTCTCCACTACTCTCCTCTCCCTCATCCCTCTCTCCTCCTTCCTCCTTCTCCTCTTCCCTCTCGTCGCCTCCACCTCCACCTCCCGCTGCTGCAAAGGTAATCCATTCGCATAAGTAATACATTACAAGCTTACTTTAAAGCGCTTTATGAAACTTATCCATTAGTATACTATTTCTAAGAATCGTATATCTGTGGTTGGTTTTCACGTTTACTATTTTCTGAATATTTCCTCCCGCTGTGCTTTTTTTGTTTCTTAGTCGGCCTAAAAAATATCACTGTAGGCTCTGAAACACAGATGACTAATTGTTAATTGAGCTGTAGGTGTTTTTGAATGTTATTCGTTTTTATATTATCCCCCCCGGTATTGTGTTTCGTAGTGGATTTATTATCAACACTGCATGTTCTGAGACACTGTTTCAGAAGGGAGTATTGTTGCGATTTGTATCACCGTTGTTTTTTTTTTAAAAGAAACGTATCCCTGTCTATTTGTGCTTCATTGAACTAGGAAAAGTCTTTATAGACTGAATGACTACTGAGATTTATTCTTAGTTGATCGATGATATTTGATCTATTTATTTTATATTGCAGTCCGTGCCCTTCCACGCTCGTCTCACTTCTATGAAGGACGGAATGATCATTCTTCCTTCGACTACACTGGTAGGTGCATGTTGGAGAAGAGAAATGCATTCAATATCATGTGTAAACAGATAACTCAAAGAAAAGCCTTATACGCATCTCATCATCAGCATTTGAATAAGATTAATGCACAATATTATGAATCTTTCATCATCGAAGCGTGTGTCTGTAGGGAAGAACGGTTGTGACCCTTTAAACGTTACAAATGCTATTGCGAGAGATCCGAACACATTTTAATTTATTTACACTTAGGCTCACGAATCTAGTTGTATTGCATTCCTCTGTCTCTTGAACTGCCTCAGACCTTTATTCTCTTTTAACCGGAATCATTCCAGTGAACGATGGGACAGAAAACCGCCGGCGATGTGCTGCGGTCGGGCAAGAATCGCGAGGAGAAGATGCGATTGCTCATGACCAAGCAGACGAAGAAGCTTACAAAGAAGCTCAATCGGATGGAAAGAAGGTTGGGTACTAATTTCCATCCACTGGCAACAAACAGACCAAGCACTACGCATAAAGTCGGAGTAAAAAAGAACAGACTTCACCACATTTTGGACTATTCCGTCAGCTCATTTTTCTTGCTCGATCGAATAAACAGTATTGAAGAGTTAAGAGAATCTTGTTGGCAGGGTCCCATCAAGAAGCACATCACTGACAAGCTGAGAAGCATCAAGGTGACCAAGTCACAGGATTCCAGCAAGCGAATGCACAATGTCAGTTTTTCATCACCTTTAACACTGTAGCTTCTTATGTAAGACATTATTTTTAAGGGCAAATTATTGTGGTTGATATTACCGTTAGTTCTTTATCGAATATTTCCCCTCAGTCTTGTGTCTCTTTTATGATATTTTTCCCTGGTGTCTTGTCTTTCTAAACCGATTAGGAGAGTTCAGATTTACTGGGTGTATTTATGAATCACGGATATGATAAATGGAGGGCGCAAGGTCGAGTGAGAGCCGTCAAAAAAGTTGCTGCTCTGTGTGTGGTCATTAGAACATCGTGCATGAATACCCACGAGAAAGTATTTTGTTGAGCTTATTTTCCAACGGTGATCATCTAACCTAGTGGATCGCATTTCCAAAACGGGAGACAAAACACGCCAGCACGCCTACCGTATCTCCAGTCAATAAATCGATTATTTACAGGAGGAATACAGTACCTTCCGCCGTCCCCTCCTCCTTCATGCGTCTCCTTCTCATCCGGATTCCCGCTTCCCGCGCGGGAAGGTCCGCTGTAAGTGAGTCCATTTATCGATTGATTTATTCAGTGGGCGTTACGGTATGATATGGTAGTTTGAAGTACACTATACTGTAGTCAACAACTAATCAACATCTGTAGTAAAGTACCTATTGCAGATCCTTCCCATCTCCATCTTTCCTCCTCCCTTCTCTCCACTCTCTCCAACCGTCTCCTCGACCCATCTCGTCGTGGCCGGGCTTCTTCTGCAAGGGTGAGCACCATTTATCCATCCATTTCCTCAATTTTGTCTATTATTTATCACAACAACAGTAACAGCTGGCCTTACCAGTGGGTCCCACCTAGCGTTGACTTACGACGTAAAATCGCTTGACGTGGATACACCTTTTACCTTTACCTTTTTATCACAACAAATGGGGTTGTTTCCCCAAAGCCGCACATTCAATGTTCACTACCGTATCCGGGGAATTTATCGATAATTTCGGAACTAGGTCGGATGATAACAATTGCCCAATATGTTCCCCTGACAAACCAATTGTCTCAGCCACCAATAGTTCTCATCTGACATAGTACCCATGTAGATGTTGCCGCTGTCCGAACATGCATTTTCACGCAGGTTCGTTTGTGTTTCAAAATTAAATGAATTGATGAAGCACCCAGCCAAATTCCTAGATAGATAGGAAAAGGATAAATGAACCCGGAAAGTTTGCATGTACTAGGAGCGTTTGTGTTTCACAAGTACGATAAATGGTTGAAGTACCAACCCATGTTCCCGGGTTACTTATCTAACGGGGATCACCATTCATAGTGAGTGCAGCATTCCCGAAACGAGGCGATACCACGCCTACCGTATCCAATCGATTAATCGATAATTGCTTGAAGTAGGAAAAGAGTACCCGTGTCTGAGGTTGTTACGGGAGACCTCTCCTCCCTCTTCCAATGTCGTTCCCATCATCGGCTCCTCTTCATCCTCGCCCGCTTTCAGCGCAGATCGCGTGCTGCAAAAGTCGGCTATTTATCCATTTTCGCATTCCGAGCCCTATATTCACCCTATCTGTGGTACATGAAAGCGCATAGATACGCGAAACTTCTCGAGATCATCTAGCATTTTCCACGTGTTCACTCGTTATCGGGGCTCGCTTCATTAATTTCTCTTGCCTGTGATACATAAACATGCGCGTGGAAAATGCAAGCTACCGTGTTCATTTATCCTTGTCACACCTATTCAGCGCGTATCGGGGCCTTTTGGATTGGTGCTTCATTCATCGCCCTGTTGTCGCTCAATCAATGCTCACTACCGTACCCGTATACCAATCGATATTTTCGCAGGAGCGGGATACCGTACCTGGTGCGGCCGATCTGCTCGTGCTTCTCCTCCTCGATCACGTCCATGGGGACGGGCACACTGCAGAAAGGCTATATTTAACCTTTTCGGGTGGGGCGAGAGAGTGTGGGAAAGTGAGAGAGTGCAGTAATACTTTTGCACAATTCTGCTGCTATTTTTTAATAATTAGTTGTTGATTGGATTATGGGGGTAACGGTACCAATAGGAAGTGATCGATATCGTTATCAAAATATAAGCAATAAATCGAAAGTATTTTTATTGCAATCAATCGATAGCTTTTGTATTTTTTAATAATTAATTCGATAGTTCCAGGAAACGTTACCTCAGTGGCGAGAGGGCGGCGGGAGTCGCGACCGGGCTGCAAGTGAGTGGGATTATGGTAGCTGTGAGGGGTTGTGAATACAGGGGATGGGTACGGTAGCTCGATAGTGATCTTTGATCTTTTGCGCGTCCCTATTTGTTTCTGATTGGCTGGGGTCTCACCCTGTGTGCGGGGCTTCATCGAGTGCCGACGCGTCGTGCGTATCGACGAGGGTGCTGGTCTGAATATCGATTGATTTATATTCCGGGTTACGGTAGCATTCAACAATGTTCAGTGCCTCTGCACACTTCCTCTATAAGCGAGAGAGAGAGAGAGAGAGCGATGCGGAATGAGAGATCAGCTTGATTTACTCACGGCGGGAATGATGATGATCATGTGTTGTGTCAACGGCGCTTTCTTCTTCTCCTCGACAGCTGCTCCATCCGTATGGGTGCACTCCTCCTGAATGTTGATTGATTGGTACCAATGAATACGGTAGGATACTGTATCATGATGGGCAAGATCGGTGTCAAGCCTAGACAGGGCGATAGGTGTCGAACTACGGTATGATTTTGGTTTCATCAGTCAGACTTCTCACTTGAGTACAGTTGAATTGCATCGATACCTGGATCAACTCGTTGTGTTCCGTGGCTGCAGTGGCGGGCGCCGACGGAGTGGCCGTGGGGAGGACGTTGGACGGAGTAGTGTCCATGGCCTTGCTGCTGCAAAAGGATTGGAATGTGTCTCACTCTCTCAATTCACCATGCTCGCTCGCTATTTCTCTGATCAATGAGAGAGTCGTGAAATAGGAGCTGATATCGGCTAGGCGGAATGGGGTTTCGCACATTGCTCGTAATTGATTCGTTGTTGAACCGTGGAAACTGTTTGCACGGTGATTCGGTGTTTCAACATGTTTGCAAATTGTATGGGCACTTCGAAGTATATGACTCCGATAACTGTTGAGAGATAAGGCAGACTGGTGAAGCGCGAACTCGCCAATTAGTATTGATTGAAAAATTGGAAATTGCTCTCGCGAGTTAATTGTAAGGAGGGAGGGGAGGGGGGGGGGAGTGAAACGTACGATGTGTCCATGGGTGCGCCTTCGTCGTCTCCATCGGTTCGAGTCTCGTCCTTCGTGGCCGATGCGAGCACGAGGCGGTACATCTCCTCCGTGAGCACCTCGATCGACATGGACGTCGTACGTGACGATGGGCGAGGCGGCGATGGCCAGTGGTCTAGAAATCATCTATTATTATTATTATAATTATCTCAAGGCTGAATCGCCGTTCTGCAACGCGATTCAGTCAGTCCAGAATGCGCAATGGGAACGGTGTGGCATTCCCGGGACTCAAGCCAGCCTAGGACAGCCATTCAGTTCATTTGAGAAGCATAAATGAACCAAGTAGATGCTAACTTTACAGGCCCATTTATTCTTATCGCATCTACTCAGGCCATATCTGCGCAATGTGGTGGATGCTTCAATATTATATCGTATCTGTGAAACATAAACTGACCAAGCATACGCGAACTTTCCGGGATAAATTATCCTCATCACACCTATTCATGATAAAAACAGTTTCGTCAAGAAGTTTTAGTTGTCCGTTTTAAGTATGGGGCTCCGTAAGCAAACTTCGCTCGCGTTTTGGAGTGAAATTATCCTTGCAACATTGCGGCACCATGGCGCCATTGTAGCAGATAATTGCGCGCAAGTGATGGGTTGTCTCTCTCATTCGGGCGTACTCTCTCGTTTCTCTGGAGGGCGAGAGATAAGGCGAAATGAAGAGAGGATTTATGTGAGTATCGTACCTCTCGTTCTCTTCCATGGCTTCTTCTCTCTCTTCCTCCTCAACTCTCATCTTCACATCGCCAGCGTCGCCCTGGCCGGACTGACTGAAATGCGCACTCGTCAGTTGAATGATCTTTGATCTTTAGTTGATCTTTTATCTTGAGCGGATTAAGCAGTACGTTAGAAGTGATTTCGCTCTCCCCTATCATTTTATTTGCTTGAGCTACGGGAAGTCAATTTGATCTTTGATCTCGTGCAGTTCCAGACAGTGAGATAGTTGTGTCAACCGTACCTTTCCGAGTGTCGTTGAATGGCCATCAAGGGGAGCGGAATGGCCTCTCCGGTGTCCCGAATCGAGCACTCAAACGTCTCTGGGACGAAGGTGCTACAATGAATGGGAATAGATTACGGTAGTCACGAAGATCGATAATCACAAGAGTTGTCTATACGGAATTCGGAATTCCCCTCCTCTCATTCCTCGATTTCATTCTTTCCCAACGCGGTCGCCCCTCTCAATTGGAATGCGGAATTTCCGCAATTCTCATTCTTCCGCAATCGCGAGACGCTGCTAGGTGGGGGCTTTGAATTAAAAATGAAATTAGTTTCACAGATGGGACAAAGCACTAATCTCATTTTTCACTCTCATCCAGATTGCGGAAATTCCGCAATTATTCGGAAATTCCGCAATAGAATGAACCGGTATGGCCGAGATGCGGAATCGAGAATGAGAACGAAAATATTGCGGAAATTGCAGAATCAATTCCGCATAGACAACTCTAATAATCACCCGACATTACGGGAAATGCTGCGGTAGGCCGCCCCCCCCACCCCACAAGAAGCTATCGCTTCTCAAAAAATTAATCGATATTTGAAGGGTACGGTACCTGGGTGAGGGCGGATTGGGCACGATCGTCTCATCACGGTCTCCCATCGATGCGTTGCTGAAAAAGTCACCGCTATCGATTACTACTACGGTAGAATCGAGACAATATTTCGGTAGGCACGGGGATCAGGGCGGGATGGCCGAGTGGTATAAGGCGTCGCTCGCCATTCGAAGGGTACCGAGCTCAATCTCCCGCCGCGGCCAACCAAGCCTTGTTAAATTGGTAGTGACCTCGGTTGCGAAAGGTAAGGCTACCCTAGAAAGCATTGGACAGCAGGGTATGTAGTCCGTCTAACAGTTGGCCTTATCAGTGGGTCCCATCTCTAGTACGAAAGATTCGTTACCGTACCTTGCGGGTGCCGGTTCGGCCGGGAAGCATGCGATGGCAGTGATGGGCGTACGAGCCGGGAATCCGGGAGGCGGACGGGGCACCGTGAGCTCATTGCCGGGCGGCGGGCAGATCGACGCCTCAGCCGGCGGTGTAGTGAGGTCGGCATCGGTGATGAAGATGCTGCAAAATAATATAATCAATGCCTGGTCCTAGGAATCGCGAAAACCATAGAAAAATTCAAACACTGGAAAAGTAGCAAAAGTGAGCGGAGCCAGGGCGGTAGGGGGTGCTGGGTGATCTTTGATCCCTTTCTCTCGAAGTACGGTTTTTTTTTTGAGGTGAGTTATTTCGGTATTGATCTCTGGTCTCTAGTGGCTGTTCGATTTGCTTCAAATTAGGGAGGGGGGGGGCGAAATGTGTCTTTGATCTCACGGCGTGACGGTGCTGCGGACGGCGGTGGTGGTGGGCTGAGTGGGCGCCGTGACTCCGAGATCGTCCTGAATCAGATGGAGGATTACCGTTTCACCGGGGGGTCAAAAGCACCACTGATTCTCGCCCTCACACCCTGCCATTTGAGATCACAGTGAATGTGCGTATGCCAATCAACGGGAATTTGCGCGGTCTACGGTACTGTCCCATGTGACTACGGTATCGGGAGGCAGCAAGGAAAGATCCGAGGAGAATACGAGAGATTAAGAGAGAGCAGAAAAAAAAGTAATCAGAAAACGCTCTCTCTCGAGCTCTCTCAGAATGTAAGGGGGAGCCCAGATAAGGAATCAGAGCTGAAAGGTAGCACCCCAGAATGAATTGCATTCGCTAGGTGCATTGCTGTTTCTTGAAATACATAAAGGCATGTGGCAGCTACTCTAACCGCAAGGGGGAGCCCAGATAAGGAATCTGAAGTGAGAGGTAGCGCCCCAAAATGAATTGCATTCGCTAGGTGCATTGCTGTTTTTTGAAATACATAAAGGCATGTGGCAGCTATTCTAACCGCAAGGGGGACCCAGATATGGAACCAGAGCTGAAAGGTAGCGCCCCAGAATGAATTGCATTCGCTAGGTGCATTGCTGTTTCTTGAAATACATAAAGGCATGTGGCAGCTACTCCAACCGCAAGGGGGAGCCCAGATAAGGAATCTGAGCTGAAAGGTAGCGCCCCAAAATGAATTGCATTCGCTAGGTGCATTGCTGTTTCTTGAAATACATAAAGGCATGTGGCAGCTACTCCAACCGCAAGGGGGAGCCCAGATAAGGAATCTGAGCTGAAAGGTAGCGCCCCAAAATGAATTGCATTCGCTAGGTGCATTGCTGTTTCTTGAAATACATAAAGGCATGTGGCAGCTACTCCAACCGCAAGGGCGAGCCCAGATAAGGAATCTGAGCTGAAAGGTAGCGCCCCAAAATGAATTGCATTCGCTAGGTGCATTGCTGTTTCTTGAAATACATAAAGGCATGTGGCAGCTACTCTAACCGCAAGGGGGAGCCCAGATAAGGAATCTGAAGTGAGAGGTAGCGCCCCAGAATGAATTGCATTCGCTAGGTGCATTGCTGTTTCTTGAAATACATAAAGGCATGTGGCAGCTACTCTAACCGCAAGGGGGAGCCCAGATAAGGAATCTGAGCTGAAAGGTAGCGCCCCAAAATGAATTGCATTCGCTAGGTGCATTGCTGTTTCTTGAAATACATAAAGGCATGTGGCAGCTACTCCAACCGCAAGGGGGAGCCCAGATAAGGAATCTGAGCTGAAAGGTAGCGCCCCAAAATGAATTGCATTCGCTAGGTGCATTGCTGTTTCTTGAAATACATAAAGGCATGTGGCAGCTACTCCAACCGCAAGGGCGAGCCCAGATAAGGAATCTGAGCTGAAAGGTAGCGCCCCAAAATGAATTGCATTCGCTAGGTGCATTGCTGTTTCTTGAAATACATAAAGGCATGTGGCAGCTACTCTAACCGCAAGGGGGAGCCCAGATAAGGAATCTGAAGTGAGAGGTAGCGCCCCAGAATGAATTGCATTCGCTAGGTGCATTGCTGTTTCTTGAAATACATAAAGGCATGTGGCAGCTACTCTAACCGCAAGGGGGAGCCCAGATAAGGAATTTGAAGTGAGAGGTAGCGCCCCAAAATGAATTGCATTCGCTAGGTGCATTGCTGTTTCTTGAAATACATAAAGGCATGTGGCAGCTACTCTAACCGCAAGGGGGAGCCCAGATAAGGAATCTGAAGTGAGAGGTAGCGCCCCAGAATGAATTGCATTCGCTAGGTGCATTGCTGTTTCTTGAAATACATAAAGGCATGTGGCAGCTACTCTAACCGCAAGGGGGAGCCCAGATAAGGAATCTGAAGTGAGAGGTAGCGCCCCAGAATGAATTGCATTCGCTAGGTGAATTGCTGTTTCTTGAAATACATAAAGGCATGTGGCAGCTACTCTAACCGCAAGGGGGAGCCCAGATAAGGAATCTGAAGTGAGAGGTAGCGCCCCAGAATGAATTGCATTCGCTAGGTGCATTGCTGTTTCTTGAAATACATAAAGGCTTGTGGCAGCTACTCTAACCGCAAGGAGGAGCCCAGATAAGGAATCTGAAGTGAGAGGTAGCGCCCCAGAATGAATTGCATTCGCTAGGTGCATTGCTGTTTCTTGAAATACATAAAGGCATGTGGCAGCTACTCTAACCGCAAGGGGGAACCCAGATAAGGAATCTGAGGTGAGAGGTAGCGCCCCAGAATGAATTGCATTCGCTAGGTGCATTGCGGTTTCTTGAAATACATAAAGGCATGTGGCAGCTACTCTAACCGCAAGGGGGAGCCCAGATAAGGAATCTGAGGTGAGAGGTAGCGCCCCAGAATGAATTGCATTCGCTAGGTGCATTGCGGTTTCTTGAAATACATAAAGGCATGTGGCAGCTACTCTAACCGCAAGGGGGAGCCCAGATAAGGAATCTGAGGTGAGAGGTAGCGCCCCAGAATGAATTGCATTCGCTAGGTGCATTGCGGTTTCTTGAAATACATAAAGGCATGTGGCAGCTACTCTAACCGCAAGGGGGAGCCCAGATAAGGAATCTGAAGTGAGAGGTAGCGCCCCAGAATGAATTGCATTCGCTAGGTGCATTGCTGTTTCTTGAAATACATAAAGGCATGTGGCAGCTACTCTAACCGCAAGGGGGAGCCCAGATAAGGAATTTGAAGTGAGAGGTAGCGCCCCAAAATGAATTGCATTCGCTAGGTGCATTGCTGTTTCTTGAAATACATAAAGGCATGTGGCAGCTACTCTAACCGCAAGGGGGAGCCCAGATAAGGAATCTGAAGTGAGAGGTAGCGCCCCAGAATGAATTGCATTCGCTAGGTGCATTGCTGTTTCTTGAAATACATAAAGGCATGTGGCAGCTACTCTAACCGCAAGGGGGAGCCCAGATAAGGAATCTGAAGTGAGAGGTAGCGCCCCAGAATGAATTGCATTCGCTAGGTGAATTGCTGTTTCTTGAAATACATAAAGGCATGTGGCAGCTACTCTAACCGCAAGGAGGAGCCCAGATAAGGAATCTGAAGTGAGAGGTAGCGCCCCAGGATGAATTGCATTCGCTAGGTGCATTGCTGTTTCTTGAAATACATAAAGGCTTGTGGCAGCTACTCTAACCGCAAGGGGGAGCCCAGATAAGGAATCTGAAGTGAGAGGTAGCGCCCCAGAATGAATTGCATTCGCTAGGTGCATTGTTGTTTCTTGAAATACATAAAGGCATGTGGCAGCTACTCTAACCGCAAGGGGGAACCCAGATAAGGAATCTGAGGTGAGAGGTAGCGCCCCAGAATGAATTGCATTCGCTAGGTGCATTGCGGTTTCTTGAAATACATAAAGGCATGTGGCAGCTACTCTAACCGCAAGGGGGAGCCCAGATAAGGAATCTGAGGTGAGAGGTAGCGCCCCAGAATGAATTGCATTCGCTAGGTGCATTGCGGTTTCTTGAAATACATAAAGGCATGTGGCAGCTACTCTAACCGCAAGGGGGAGCCCAGATAAGGAATCTGAGGTGAGAGGTAGCGCCCCAGAATGAATTGCATTCGCTAGGTGCATTGCGGTTTCTTGAAATACATAAAGGCATGTGGCAGCTACTCTAACCGCAAGGGGGAGCCCAGATAAGGAATCTGAGGTGTGAGGTAGCGCCTCAGAATGAATTGCATTCGCTAGGTGCATTTCCATCTCTCCCTTCGCTCTCCAATCCCGCACCAGTCCCGCACGTCCCCCCCCCCTCCTCTAAAACGCACTATCGAGCGCGCGAGAGGAAGGGAAGAGGAGTCGGCAATCCCGAAACCGATACCAAATGTGCAACCCTAGTAGAGCCAAGAACGGTGAATAGCAAAAGGAAAGAAGATATGAGGACGCATAGGAATAATAAAGCGCTTGTGATAAGGAACGTACGAATATCCGGGGGCTGCTGCTACCGCCTCATCTGCTTGAGTCCCGCGAGCGTGAACCCTGAAATCGATTGATCTGGCGCTTCTTCGGGATATGGTAGTTCGACATGGTTACGGTAGAAGGACGGGTTACGGTAGTTCGACATGGTTACGGTAGAAGGACGGGTTACGGTTGAATGGGATCGAGGAATGGAGGACATGGAGAAATAGGTGCATTTATGTGTCATGCAACGAGAGATCAAAGATCAATAAACAACATGACGCAATTGCACGAGACTCTGGTACATATGCCAGAAGAAAGGCGAAATAAAGAGGGAGAAACCTCAATCACCTTCTAATAACGAGACAAGAGAAAGAGTGAATAGGAAGAGTCTATCCACTCTCGGGGAAGAGCTTTTCCTCACTAGACAATCGATAGACCGAAAGATGGAAACAACAGGGAAGGGGTTCGCTGTCCTCTCTTTGATCTACTCTCGAGAGTCACGTAGGCTCGCCCCTCTTGTCTCCTCTCTTTCTCTAGTTTGCTCCCTTGAGTGAGCCCATTGATCTTTGATCTCTTGATCTCTTCATATCACCCCATAGTGGTCGATAGGAATACGGTAGGTGCAACAGATTATAGATGAGGGATACTGTAGCTAGAAAGGCTAGATGTAGGAACAATTATTGAAAAAAAACATTTAATTTTCAAAGGAGTGAAGATCAAAGGAAAGTGAAAAGTCACGGTACTAATCGATTATCTACCGTAACCCTTTATGCCTATAATGATCTTTGATCTCTTGATCTCTTATTGCCTGTATCTTCTTCGAACACGAACGATTCTTCACCCTGACCCTGATGTAAATGAAGATATTCAGTCCGACACTATCCGAATTTTGATAGGACTCATTCCTGGGTACGGTAGTTCGGAGAGTTGTAAATCTTCTGTGGTGCACGGGCGAACTATCGATGGATTCGGTCTTCTTACCGTACTCCTTCGCAAGTGGGGTAAGTGGTTACGGTAACGTTGAAGGTGCTCTCCGACTGCGATCTTCCCAAGCTTCATCTGGATTACGGTAATTTCAAGTTAAAATAGGTGAGTACTGTAAGCCTGATAACAAAATTCCTCTTAATGACAAGCTGAAATAAAGCATTTATATTTCCATTGTGTTGTTCTCGCGTTTCTCTATTTTCCATTCTCGGATATTCTTCTGGTCGATATTTTGCAGATGGCATGTCTTATCTTAATTTTTGATGATCACCCACTTGTTCACTATGGAAAACGAAAAAAAAGCAATTTGATTATTAAATGTAAATTATTATTTTTAAGTGGAGATATTTTAGCAGTAAAAAAATCGACGAAAAATAAATAAACTTAGTTCGTGACATCTATTTGTGGTGCGAGTACGGTAGAAAAGCCGACTTCTTCATGGTGCGCATTGGCGACTTTTCAGCCAAGCATTTTTTCGCGCTTGCTCATCCCGATCGATACTACATTGTTGTTGTTTTACTGTCGTGATTTATCAATTAGCATGTTCCCTAATTAATCCTGCCTACTCCCACTGCCTTTCACTGATCATCTCTCATGGATTGACCCCGGAATCATTCTATTTTGGGCGAAAACTTTTTCGAATTTTGTGGTTGTCGCAATTTGGCGCTCAAGGCACCTCTTCTTATTTGTTTATATATTTTGTAAATTATACAAACTAGTGTAAATAGGTAATCGTGAGTAATCAGCCAGGCTGTCACGCTTTCCACGCTCATTCTGCCTCCATCAGTGTGTAATTTCTCACCCGCAATTGTTTGTTATTCTCAAATGCGTGGGATCTCCTTGATCACGCTGAGATCCGAGATCTAATTGCTTGAATGAAATGATATTCGGCCATTATAGAATCGAGCTGGGGCCACAAAGTGCTCCTCTGGGATAGAATTGCCCTATCGCTCGGCGCCATCAGTAATGTCCACCAATGGATTGAATATGCGCCCGGGCCAGCCAGCGGGAGTTCTCGCCTTCCCTTTCTATCTGTTATTGGCCACATTCCACTGTTTCTTTCGTCCCATTCCCCTTCCATTCAATCCCTCTGTATTAGTCAGATCAGCGCCCGCCGCATTGTGGCGCTTTCTGTTCCTCGACTCTCTTCATTTCTCTTTATCTCTAGTCGGCTATGACAGGAGAGAGATGGAGTGGAATGCTGAGAGACAATCATATCAGCCCTCTTCTCCACTCTTGCACATACCTCACTCCAGCCGATCAAGAGAGTTGTCCCCGAGAACTTCCTCGTCTCTCCCCCACTCACTCTCCTCTATCTCCCCTCTCCTTGATTCTCCCGCCAGTGGGGAAGGGCGCGCGTCTGTACTGTTTCATCATTGGGTGGAGTGAGCAATCGGTTAGAGAGAGAGAGGGCACGAGACGGACCGAAGGCCTTGAATCGTATCCACCGTGTCCCTCACCCCCTTCACAGATGGACAGTTGTGGGCGAAGTATTCGGGTGTAGACCTTAGCCGGATTTCAGTTTTACTTGTTTTGATTGATAATTGTTCGATGATCCTGTCGATTTGGTCGCACGAGTCCTATAATTGTTCCTGCTTTGCACTTTTCTTCTGTAATTTCATGTTTATTGTGTGGGTTTTAGGATTTTAGGCACCTTGGACTAGCTCGATTTATGATCGCGCAGTCCCCGTTTGGTCCGACATGCCACTGGTCGGCTTTGTAATCTCTTCTCTTCGATCTAACGCATCCGCTATAGCACCCTCTGTCTTACTCCTCCTCCTCTCACCACTGTCTTGCTCTCCCCATCCCTCTCTCTCTCCACCGCCACAAGCGAGTTGTTCGTCTTTCTCTCTTTCTTTCGTTCGCATTTTGCTTGCTTTTAATCGATTGATTGATCGATTAAGCAGCGCGTTTTCGACCCTAATGAAATATGATCTGTTGACGGTTCCCACACTCCCATTCGTTGTATCTAGCCCATACTCGACCCAAACCGCATTATCGAATTTGAAATAGCTCACTTTGTTTGAGCTTTTACGACATATCCTCACTCAACAAACTTTGAACTAATTTGAGATTTGCGGTTTCATCTGCATTAATCAGCATTTGCATTTCTAGGATATGTGACATTTTGAATTTCAACACCCCCTTTCATCGATGATCATAGTCTCGAAATTTCGCTCTTGGAAGCGTAAATTCACGGCTTTCCGGGGCCTTTGATGCTCAAAGTTTGGGCTGAATAATGAATGGTTTTGTTTGACTCTGCGAAATAGAAGTCGAGCCGGGAGGAGAGAAATCCTTGAATGGCCAGTGTGACGTCTTCACTTGCCCCTATCAGTTCTCGCGGCTAGCTCTCATTTCTCGACGCTTTTCGTTCTTTCCTCGCCTCCCTTTCCCTCTATTTCGTCGTAGTTTCAGGACGGAGAGCATCCTCCTCTTCTTCCTCAATTGAATCGCAATCAATTCGCAGTAGCAGTGTCTCCCTTCCCTCTTATTCGTTGCACATTTTGTTTGAAAATCTCACGGTGCTCTTTCATCATTTTACAGAAAGTGAATAGAGTTTGCACATATACGCGGTACTTTTTAATGCAAACTTAGGAATTGGATAGATGGAACAGAAGTATGAACAGAATGTTATATTCGATAAGCGAAAGACAGCGGCTGTTGAGTGAATTAACGAGCTTCCGGGTCCTCGCGAGATGTGGTCATCCTGCAAATAATTACGTTTTTCATCGATGAAATGCGATCTCTCAAGCAGCCACTGATTTGTCGTTGGTGGAAATGCCATTGTTTTGGTGTTTTGGTGCTATGATGTTTTCGGTTTTAAACTTTCCTGGGCACTATGGTTGCTGGCAGCTAAAAGTCCACTCGACTTGGCTCAGTTCCCGCGGAAGTTAATACTTCGGGCGATTACCGCCAGCTTTTAGCGCGCTGTCACTTCGAATTCGCTTCCTTCTTTAAACCTCACCTCTACCTATGTTTTACATGCATCGGAAGCATTAAAAAAAATCGATGGTTGAGTGAATCATTCTGGGAATTTGTCTTCTATTTCGTGAGTCATCGCCCGTTATTTCCCTTTCCATTTTGCATAGGGAAGCGTTTTCCATTCGTTGCGCTTCAATCGGAAGCCCTATATTCTCGACGGTCCATGTGCTCAAAGCGTGTAATCACGCATTCCTTTTTGAGCAGCATGGAATCCCTACTATTTCTCTCCTTTTCATGTGTATGAGAAGGATTAAAAGAGTAGCTAAACCGAGGAGAGGCAATTCCTTGCGAATCCTCATCGCGAGTTCTTATTTGGCTAATCTTGCGATGCGCGGAGGGGAAGAGAAAACGTCGAGCCGGAAAGGTGAAAGGGATTACGGGCTCTAGCTTCTCGACCGGATGTTTTTCTCACCTAGCTAGAGCCTATGAACGGGGCACATTTTACTTACTCGCATTCACTATTCCGTCAACTATATCACCTAGCTATTCTGCTTATTCGTTCACTTTGTACCGATATCAGTCTTCAGGGGCCATAGTGCACCTCCCAGCTGTTTTGTGGTAAACAAGATGATGTTTTGTCAGTTTCAGCCGTCGGAACAACAATGTGTGTCGTTTTGGCATGCAAAGGGCGGTCGAAAACAGTCGATGTTTTCGCAAACTCTAGGCAACATTTGCGCAGTCTGGCTAATGAGTTATGTGAGACTTGGATGTTTGATTTTCTATCCCCCGCTTCTTCCTACGAAGCGAAACATTGCTCGAATTGCATGGGAGGAGTGGGATGCGCAGGATTCGGAAATATGAGTACGGTGGATTAGTAAGCGAGCCCCGATGGGGCTAGAAAGTCTAGCTTCAAGGAAGCAAATGGGTAGCCAGGGACTACCACGATGTCCTTCAACCTGCCTATTTAGAGAAACCTTTGCTTGCGAAAAGAGTTATTAGTCGAAAGGTTACCTACACTTTTCGTTAGACAGCTCCTCGCTAGAAAGGAGGTTTTGACTATCATGTGATATTCAAAATCGGGAGTTTATTGTTGAATTTCTTTAGTGGCTAATTGGACGATTCTCTCATGATTTTCTGATTACGACATGCTTGAAAATTTGTGGAAAAAAAGACTACTTCGTCAGTCAACCACGTGACTACGATTCTACGAGTGTTCTTTTTGACGAAGAGAATCGCGGCAGTACGTTGCACACCCATAAAGCATGGGCATAAAGTGCTAGTCTCAAGTCACGCGAACAAATGGGCAGTTTTCGCCTGTTTTTGGGCCACCGTGTACCTTCCTTATGCCCAGTGAAAGCATTTCCTTGCCATTCCTTATGGAGTTCGATCCTAAGTGCACCATTGTTTTGACGATTGCCCTTATGGAAGAAGCAAATAATCGACTTGTTCTCTCGTTTCCCAATGCTATTTCGTATATGGTAAATTCGAGAGATCATGGGAAAATGAGAATAGTCAATAAATGAGAATAATAAGAGAAATTGATCAGTCCACTTGTCTATGCAGAACCTCCCGGTTGTCTATTCCATTCTCGACGCGCGGCTCCTCTGACGTATCCACGAGAGGAGTTGAGGGCCTCTCTCCTTTCTTCCCCCTCCTTCACCACACTCGCCTCACTCTTCTTCGCTATCTCTTGTTGAATGAAAAGCAGCAGCGAAGCGACGAGAAAGAGATGTGAACGGGCGGCGGGAGGGGAGTCTAACCCCTCCCTCCCTTCCTTTCTTCCCCCATCCCTCTCCATCTTACCCCCTCTCCTCCTTCCAAATATGTGTTTTCTGTCACTCTCACCCCTCCTCCCGTCTTGCCTAGACTGCGTCGCCGCTCAGAATCCATAACGGCCGCCCCTCTTCCGTAAGGAATGCTGGGCACTTTTTTCTCTGTTCCCTGTTTTTACCCACGTTCGTTGTTATTCAATTTGGGACATTTGGGTGATGATTTCTGAATGGAATCACGGTTCACGAAGGGAGTCTACTTGAAAGTTTGTGTGTTTGCACCTTGGCTGAACTCACGAAACCACCTGCCAAATAGCCTGTTCTCAAGGCACCATAATTTAATATTATGCGCTGGGTTTATTGGCTGATTTGCGCTGCCAATATTGCACAAATAGTTATTGTCAAGTATTTTCGCCGCCATTTTTTCTCTTCTCTCAACGAGAACTTTCCGCCATAGGGAAAAGATGGAAGGAGCGCGGGGGTTTATAATGGAGTTTGAGCGGTGCCCCGAATCCACGGGTGCTGAATGGAAGACGTATAGAATAGGGTTGGCAAAAAGAATCTCTAGTGACCGGTTCGGCGCGAAAAATAGAGAGCGGAATCGGTTCGGAGCTTCAAAGTATTCATACAAATCATCAAATAATTAAAAATAAATTAACGGCAGCAGATTATCGTTCTAAACGTTAACACGTAGAAACAAGCATGAAAAACTATCCGGGAGTATTTTTTGTTGATCGAAAATCCGACCGTATCTCAATGATTCTAAAGTAGAGATTCAAATGAATCTCGATTCAAACGAATCGATTCATTTGAATCTCTAGACCGCGCGATTCAACGCGAAATGATTCAGATTCAATGTGGAGATTCATTTTGCCAACCCTAGTATAGAAGTGGAAAAAGTTCATTTATGATTCGAGAATGGAATCTTTAAGAGGAAATTGAGCCGTTTTATCGATTATTCGACCTTTGTTATTATCCGCGAGTCAAAGGTTTTTTGCCATGGTCTCATGGTCTCATAGAACAACCTTTTTCACCCCAGTCGTATTGTATTGAACTATCGATTGGGGGTGAATGCAATAAAAGTATGATTGGTCAGAGTTGTTTACCGGCGCTTAAAACGTCAAAGTGAATTAGTCGCGGGCTGGCCAGAGGGAGCGATCACAGTTACCTTGCAATCTCCCCTCCCTTCCCCACCCAGCCAACTTGTGGCTCATCACTCACCCCCCCCCCCTCTCCCCCTTCCCTTCCTACTCTCTCTCTCTCTCTCCCTCTATCGCCCCGCTTACCCACCAGATTACGTTCACTTGTTCTTGTTTCCTCCCTATCTTTTTCTCTCCTCCCTTTACTCTTTGCCTCTCTCCATCCTTCCTCTCACTCAAACTCCTCACCCCTACCCTTCAATCCTGCAGTAAGGTGTAACCAGGATGAAAGTGCGGCTATCGATCCATTGAGTAGTGTTTTTGACCCGTCCGATGATTCTTTGGTCGATAAGACGTTGCACGCAAACGTCATTTGCAATCAATAATAATGAATTTTGTTTCGCCTTCGAGTTTCGCGTTTTTATCTGGCATATGATCAAATTAACCGGTTATGTTTATTGCGACCACGATATCATCAAATAATACTAATCTAATATTTCATCACAATGACCGATCCGCGTGTGATTCGTGTTTTTTTTATTTGACGTTTAAATATGTGTTTTGTTTTTATTTTTTCTCGTTGCAGGTTTCCTCAAGTAGTCGGTGAGATCGAGCGAGAGCGAGTGTGCGGAAGGAATTAAGCCCCCAATCGATCGACTCCCAAGCAGCAGCGAGCAATGTCTGGCGATTCCGAGCTCAATGTGGACAATCTGATCACGCGTCTCTTGGAAGGTATAGCAACCATAATAATCAAATTAAATATGAAAAATTAAAAGAAAAGTCCCTTTCAACTTATTAAAAATGTTTTCTCTTTTGATTAAGGTCTCCAGAAAATTGCATTACTTGTATGAAGGTTGAAACCTCGAAGTGAAATGTGCTAAAATGCAATTTATGTAATTTTTAAAATATTAATTTAATATAATTTTGCAGTGCGTGGCTGCCGTCCGGGCAAGACGGTGCAGATGACGGAGGGCGAGATTCGCGCGCTCTGCCACAAGGTTTGTAAGATCATAAGGATAGGGGGCATAAGGATATAGTCATAAGGTTTACTATAAGGTCATAAGGTTTGCCATAAGGTGCGACAAGGTCATTTTATATATTTATTTATATAATTGTTTGTAAAAATATATATAAAATATGGATGCAATTGTGTGCAATTGGTGACAAGATGCGTTTGCCCCCAAAATGTTTGATTGCTTCTTTGATTAGTCCTGTTTTTGGAGATTTATTTGTGCAACATTTTTTTTAGTCAGTAATGCATTAAAGACTACGCTTGCGTGCAAACTGTGACCTGGACCGTGCGCAAATCAGTGTGGCTAGGTGCTAAAATAGAATCCGTGAGTCAACGTAGTCACCGCTTGGACTCGCCAAAAACGTGCGCGCGTGAAGGGGCAATCTTGACGCATTTACAACCTAGCAACGATTTTTGGTGTTTTTGGTGGTGTGTGCAAGTGTACTTAGTTTTGCCAGGTCAGATCGAGATCTCCGTGAGTTATGCTCGCGACGTGTCTAGTATGGACGTCGTGAAACCCCCGTCCGGTGGCTCAAATTTCAAATGTCAATATTTTTCTCAAGATGGGGATTAGATGGTTGAGATGTATGGAGCTTGAAACCTTGAAATGGAAAGTGGAAACATGTTTTATTTTTTAAATTTATTTGTTTTTTTTCAGTCCCGCGAAATCTTCCTCTCGCAGCCGATTCTGCTTGAGCTCGAGGCTCCCCTCAAGATCTGCGGTTTGTTTTCTTTTTTTTTAATAATTTAAATATATTTATTTTTTATATGAGGAGAGCGTGAAACACATGAGCGCCGGGTGCAACAAACTAATCGTATTCCCTGGCATTGTTCGATTCCCCTCCTTTCCCTTTCCATGTATTCGCTCCCTCCAGATTAGTAATCACATGTGAATGGATTGGAGAGGGGTGCAGGGACGAGCAACAATGCGAAGGTGTATGATATGAGGAAGAGGGATAGAAAAGGGAAATGAGGGAGCGAACTAGGGGGTAGGATGTTGTTGATTGGTATTAACCACGCGATATGAGGAATGCAGAGTGGGAATGGCCCTCTTAGCCTAAGCCGTGGAAAGTTTTCAGGTAAGACTATACCTTCAAGTGGAGTAAACAAGTGTTATAGCCAAGTTATGGTCCTTGTTGTCTAGCGGGTCGAGTGATGAAATCCGACCTACGTACTACAAAAAGCGTCGTTCTATGCCCTCGTAAAGCCCGGCTGACAGGCCCTTTTCGCGTGAATCGGAGAAATGTGCTGATTGAGCGAGAGATGGCTAATGGAGAGGACAGCATCACAATCCATCTCTCTTTCCTTATCATTTTCCCGCCTGTGTATCAATCACAAACCATCGATCGTCCCTCTCGATCGCGCGTCCCGCTGAAAGGGATGAGTAGGGAGAGGAAAGAAAAGGGAATGAATGAGCGATATGAGGACGAATGACCTCGTTTATCGGTGGTTATGATGATTGGAGAAAGGGATCGGAGGAGGAGGAAAGAGATCTCACAGACTGGGATCCCGGTGGACTATAGCAAGGAAAGCAGAGATTCCCGGGCGTAAACAGTGGATCTCGAGTGCTATGGCGTGCTTACGTGCGTTTTGGAAGAAAACAGTTGGAGAAATTTCATTATTCTTCTTGTTACGTGCATTCTGAGAAAACGATTTGAGGAGTTGGAGAGTGAATCGAATCATATTGTTGCATCCTGGAATATGTGAATGATAAGAGTGGATTGGGCTTGTAATATTGCGCGGTTGACTGATTAACGTCCTCAATGTTTTGAAAAGTAGTAGTATGAACTGTGAAACGGAAATTATGTGGGCTTTATAATTGACACCATCCAGTTTTCACTTGTGACCGGAACAGGAAGGAAGTGGAGATGAAAAATGTGAGATTGATGAAAGGTCATTTCGTTTCACGAGCTACCGTAATCTCTTGCAATTGTTTGGTGTCACAGCTCGTCGAAAAAAGCTTGTCCAATAGTACGTATCGTTGATCTCCGTGAAATATTGTTGCACCTTTCACGGCGGGTTGAAGCCCCAAATTGTAGGGTGTGTGAAAACCACACTCGGGAAAGCGTAGGATTGAAAAGGAGGTGATGGTCTCGTCTCTCCGTTTCGTGTACTCTCTCAGTGATTAGGCTGAGCGAGATAGCATGGGAAATGAAGAGAGTCAGTTCAAACTGCGAGATGTGCGAATTGGCGCATATGGGAAGATGTGACGTAGAAGTTGAAAGAGAGGAGCGATTGATTCGGAAGACAACAACGCTCTCGATGTTGAGCATTCTCTAGTCATGTCTGAGCGGCTAGAGAGTTTGGAAAAGTGAGAGGGGTTTCAAAAAGGAAGTGATGAGGCAGCAAGTGTCCGGGATTGCTTCCGCGAGAGAGACTCCAGGGGCTATATTTGGAGATGCCGATGAACCTGACAAGCCTAATTGGAATGTGTAGAAGATGAGAAAATAATATGCGTGTTGGCAGTGTAGGCGAAGTGAAACACGAATATTATGGCCTGAATGCGATTTTCTCTCAAATATCTAAAGGCTAGCAATGATTCACACAATCACAATAGTTTTCTGAGTAAATAATTCTATATTGATTGATTGATTTCTTTTCAGGTGACATTCACGGTCAGTACAACGACCTGTTGAGGCTGTTCGAGTACGGAGGATTCCCGCCTGAGGCCAACTACTTGTTCCTCGGAGACTATGTGGACAGAGGAAAGCAGTCGCTTGAGGTAATTATATGTGATCGATGAAACACAACTTAACCGTGCGTAAATATATTAGCTTTCGGGGATTTGTGGACAGAGGAAAGCACTCGCTCGAGGTGCTTAATGTACACAGTATGAAGCGCTGATCGACCGAGTTAAAAAATATTTTTGTCATAGGAAAGCCGTCCTTTTGTTGTTGTTGTTGTTCGCCGGGTTTTGTTGTTGTTCGCTTAACTGACAATGAGAAAGTTTAGCGGTAAGTAATGTGTGCTCATACACGGAAAACGAGTATGTTTCGGTATTTCACTGTGTGGCCTCTTCTCCGAGGCTACTGACTGGAGGTGTACATATTTTTGGTAGAAAGAATGAAACCCGCGTTAAAAAAGATGTATCCACGTCTGGCGATTTTACTTCGTGAGAGAACGCTAGGTGGCTACCCGCGTTGGGGTAGTGCTATCTCATGGTTTCCTAGTAGACGTGAAACACGAGGGTTAAGGTGTGAAGTTTTTACATCTAGCGTTCTTTAAAATTCGCCGCTCTTGGTCCAATAGTAAAATGTGAAAGCGCGTGCTTGATGTTCCGAGCATATATAATTGATGTATTTAAAAATAATTCAAATAACTAAATAAGATAATGATTTGCAGACGATCTGTCTCCTACTGGCGTACAAGGTGAAGTACCCGGAGAACTTCTTCCTCCTCAGAGGAAACCACGAGTGCGCATCCATCAACAGAATCTACGGATTCTACGATGAGTGTAAGCATTTTGATTTTGCTATTTAAATAAATACGCTGCATTGTTGAGATCCAAAACATTGATGATATCAGCTTCCAAGATGCCATCCAGCTATTTAGATTTCCCGGTAACACTAATTCCAACGGATGAATTTTCTACATTAGATTCGTTTACTGAATGTTATATGTGGCAAACCAACGGGCTATCAATCATGCTGTAAGTCGTTGCGAGAACAAGCGATAAAAAGAAAGAAGAACATGAAATAGCGAGAGTTTCCGAGTTAGGAAGGGAATGTATGGAATTGACGTCCCTAGAGGCTAAGAGTTTGGTGAGTAAAGCACGAATAGGGACTTTTTTTTATAAAGAAAGAGCGTCGCTCGAATTGTTTATTTCTGCTAACCTACTAATGTTGTAAGATTCTTGAAACACAAACCATAATGCTCCAAATACACGAAACATTATTTGACCGAGAAAGGAGCGCTCAATTATTATATATTTCTGATGAGATAAGATTTTTTTAACCCAGGCACTCCTCTCTTTTCTGTAATGTGACCAGGTCCAGTAACCGATTATCGATATTTTCTGCAGGCAAGCGTCGCTTCTCGATCAAGCTGTGGAAGACGTTCACGGATTGCTTCAACTGCCTCCCGATCGCCGCCCTCATAGACGAGAAGATCTTCTGGTGAGTGGGTGTGTGTGATACGGTAGTGGTGTGCCGGGTGGTGCAATCGGTAGGGCGACGTTTACTGAACATCGCTGTAGTGATCTATATTCCGTTTTGGTGACAACAGCGTGTATTGCGTTTCATGTGTCATTTTAAAGAATAGATTGGGGGCCTTGTAAGTATTGTTTCTCTGCTTGTAAAAAAATAAAGGATTTCAATGTTCCGCCATGCGACCTTCGCGTTTCACGGCTACTTGAAACACGCTGATTGTTTGGCGTTTCAATCTCTTCATCATTTGTGCTCGAAAAATAAATCAAATATTCATTCGTTATTGCAGCTGCCACGGTGGTCTGTCGCCGGACCTGCAGAACATGGAGCAGATCAGGAGGATCATGAGACCGACCGACGTCCCCGACACGGGTGAGTCGTTGTTGTTGTTGTTGTTATTGTTATTTGAATTTTAAAAAATACAAATAACCGGTGTTTGAGTTCCCCAATGCGAGTTCGAAGTCCCCACTGCGATATGAAGAACAACTTTCATCGAATAATATATACTAGTAAAATGCTGGCAAAGTTCTTGTTTCAATCGCTCTTGTTTTGCATGCCCTGGTAAGCAGGGTAGATTATCTCGTGACTTTACTGGAATCCAATGGGACTATATTTTGCATGAATTTTTCACGATATTTTCACTAGTTGACTTTTAGTTGCTGCGATCCTAGATTAGATTGCGTGCACTGACAAGGTTGCTGCATTCCTCATGCTAGATGGTAACAGTTCAACAATGCATTACCTTTCAACTTAATGACACTTGCGAGATCACCGGTGCATCGCTCCTTCGTTCAGTAGTAGGTCCTTTAGTCGGAGTGCAAAATAAATTAAATAAAATTTTGAATAAATAAATAATTGTAAATAAATATGAATATGTGTCAGGTCTGCTGTGCGATCTGCTGTGGTCGGATCCGGACAAGGACGTGCAGGGATGGGGAGAGAACGATCGAGGTGAGGGGGTATACCTGTGTACTTTTATACTTAAGTACGCGTCCACCCGTAGAAAAAAATCAAATTTTTAGAAAAATGTCGGCTACCCGTAAGAAAATTTTGTATTTTCTGAGGATTTTGTGCAAAATATGAAGGTTTTTGAGATGAATAGGTCGGCTACCCGTAGAAAAAAATATAGTTACTTGCGGCTACCCGTTCTTATGGGTAGCAAAAATTGCAAGTACATACTTGGCACAGGTATGTGAGGGGGTATTTTCGAAAATAATATTATTTTTTGCGCAGAAGATGTTCACATTTTTTACCTCGGTAACAATTCATAAATTGTTCACCAGGCATATGCATAGTCTATACTAATGCAGTGGATCCTGAAACAACCTGTCAAGAATCGTGTTGTAATTCCATTCTTCCAAATTGGCGCATTAGCTTATAATCTAAACCGTCGCTAGTCGTAACTGCAAGCGGTGTCGGGGTCAAATCAACGTGCTAGAAAAATGAAGGCTGAAATTACAATGCGACTGATGGGAATTTATTTATTTTTCTACAGGAGTATCGTCATTTACGATATCTTTTGATTAATTATTTTCGAAAATCAAATATGCTTGCAGGAGTCTCGTTCACGTTCGGTCCCGACGTCGTCGCCAAGTTCCTCAACCGCCACGACCTCGACCTCATCTGCCGAGCGCATCAGGTGAGGGTGGTGTTGTTGTTGTTGTTATTGTTATTATTTGTTTGAATTTTAAAAATTGAATGAATTGCTGGAAAAAATGGCCCGTTTCACCCCCGTCAACTTGGTGTCGCATGTGTGGATCATAGACACTTGCTGTCCTGCTAGGTTGATTCGACTGAAAAAATAACATCTATATGTTTAGGCTATTCAGAATACACATACTTAAATTCACTTTGGATAGTACGGCTACGATAGCCCAATGGCCCAGTATCATGATCAGAGTGATTGCCCATCAATGTTTAAGTGGTTGTGGATGATTAAAATAGTAGTTTTGATATTTATAATTTAATATTGTTATTGTTCAGGTGGTGGAAGACGGGTACGAGTTCTTCGCGAAGCGTCAGCTCGTCACGCTGTTCTCGGCGCCCAACTACTGCGGAGAGTTCGACAATGCCGGCGGCATGATGAGCGTCGACGAGACGTTGATGTGCTCGTTCCAGGTACGGTAGGGGAACCGCATTCATCGATCGAGAACTGATTTTTTTTAAACGGGCGAAGTGGGGTGGGTACGGTATTCGATTTATGAATGTGAATCATCCGATGGCTTTGCTGTAAATGGTTGTGCTATAAAATGTGTGCGATGACCAGGTGACTCACTGGTGCTGCATAATCTGTGCGTGTGGCCCACGCGAAAGTCGGTGTAATTGCGAGATTAGCCTTGGTTTACTAGCCAGAAACGCGAAGTTTAGGGCGAAAACTCTTGTTGTTTTGCCCCCTCGCAGATTATTGGTCAGTGGAACACGAGTTCTCCTGGTGGGTGCGCCAATTAGCATGATGTCCCGGAGGTCCATTAGCGCTGTCAGGTCATTCTCGAAAGTTCCGACCCCTATTGCTCTTTGCTTGGTCCATTTAGGCGGGGGTCCCACTCGGTTCGATCTCGTTCCTTTTCGTTCCATACCTGTCCTAATCGGTACGCATCCATTTGTGGTCGTTACATTAGGAGGAGTTACTACTTTTGATTTCGGACGAGAACGGGCGCACTTTGCTCTGTGTGTCTGCCCCTCTCGAATAGACACGCTGTCTCGTGAGTGAGACCGGCGGTTCCGAGCAAATGGCCCATCACTCTCTGACACGTTGAGGCTCTCTTGCATTTCTTTGCTACTGTCCTCTGAACGAGAATGTGTTCAATTACACGCGCCGAAAAAGGCGCAAGATGAAATAATGCGAAAGACATCAGAGATTAGAAGGAGTGAGTGAATGAGGAAGTAAAGGTTGCACACAAAAATTGTGCAAGCAATGCATTTGTAGAGGCAGGGAAACGGTATTTGGGTCTTTCTGCCTGACTGATTGCGCCCCATAAGTTTGCTCGCTCGAGAAAGTGGCCTGCAAAAAAAAGCAAAAAGGTTTTACGACTTGAGTGTTTGCCATGTGCAAGAACGTCCCTCGCAAAATAAGGAAGTTGTTGGTCGAAGAGGAGCAATTTCCGCCCGCCCGCGAGAATGTGGGTTTGTAATTGGATTACGGTAGCCGACGATTCACAAATAACGAGGGACCGTTTCCGGCTCGGCTTACTGTAAAGTGTAATGAGTTTTTCGACGGCGGTCCCTCCTTACATCTTTTGTGGTGAACGGCACACGCGGATTCTAGCAAACCAATCGAATTGGAAGAGGGAGGAAGATGCACTTGGCTCTCGCTTCTTCTCGCATCCTTTTCCTCCCACTGGTTCGTCCCTGCTCATCGGTCGCTCAATTTCGTATATATCGGACCCCTCTCACGCATTACATGAGGGAATACCCAATTGCACTAGAAAAAGTGCATGTTATGGTTGGAAATAGCAACTCGGATATCTTGATTGACGATTTCCCCCCAATATGATTGCAAAGAACCCAGAGGGCAGCCAGCGTAGGTTGGTAATAGTGTAGCCCCTCCTCTCGTGTAATGCGCAGGTTCTTTTGTGTCAGGTAAAAGACTCCCGCTAGGCTCTTGCCTGTTGTCGTCAATAGCTGCACCGGAGTAGATCATAGTGTGTCTTCTCCCTTTCTCCTCCTCCGATTCTTGTTGACAACCCAGGAGAAGGAAAGAAAAATTGAGGAGCAAAGCGGAAATAGCCACGCGCTGTACTGATAGGCAGGTAGCAGCTGGCTGCTATGGTGATGTCCCGATCATTGTGCGAGAAAGGATCCTCCACGAAAGACCCGGAAGCAGATACCCTCGTGGCCGATGACGACGTGGACGATGGATCCCTGCACTATGGTCAAAGATGTTGTCGTTGAGCCCACATCCCGATCAGAGAACAAGATCGCGTGCGCTGCACTCCCCCCCCCCCTGCCGTTGACACCTCTGCTTATTTTCGGACACACGTGTATGGGCCGGCTGTTTTGAGGTTGCTGCCGCCGCCTGTAGTTGAGAGGTTTCGCATGTGATTGAAGATTATCCGAGATTTGGCGATGAGATTTCGGACCCACTCGGCCATGCATGAGACTCTTTGGATGAGGATGTGGTCGTGTGAACGATCAAGGGTGGGATGACTGATGAATGCAGAGATTTTCATGACGCGCCCTGAAGGCACGATATCAGAATTACTAATGAGAGGCTCTGGCTTTCTTTATTATCCATGATCCCCCGGGTTGATGGGACGTGGGAGTAAAAGAAGTTTTTAAAAGAATCTCCGAGGTGGCGCGCCGCCTGACCGAGATCCTTCCTTCTCGGTCGGCCATACAAAGGCAGGGCCGTAATGAAATCAAACGACTGTGAAATGTGCGAATTCCGGAGAATAGGGGAGTCGGGAATGAGATGTGAATGCGCCTGAATGGCTGAATGAATGAATGATCCTGACATCACTTTTCTAGACGGCGATGTTGTGTCTGGATGCGACATGTCTCGGTTGAAGTATTTTGCGATCGAGATGCGTGCGTTTTGAGTGGCTATTTTTATAGCACTGCATTGGATCTTTTGAATGGACCACTGGCAACTAATCTTTTGGCCACCGCCTGAGAGATGTCTAGATAGTGGCAACCAACCACTGGTTCCCTAAAGGGCCGTCGCGTGTTATTCTGCCCAAAAAAAATGTGATGGGCTCGAAAAAAAAACAGAGGACCATTCATCCATGTTCCTTCAGAGTGTCACGATACGACTTGTTTTCATGCACAGAGGGCAATTTCTATGAATGACCCCCCTCCCCCCCCCCCCCCCATCTTCGGGTCCTGACTCAAACGGGCCCCCGCCAACTCTTGTTCCGGAAGGCTGTCCCGTGGGAGTTTTTGAAAGGATTTTACTTGCGCCTTCCTGCAAAAGTTGGAAAGGTTGAGGGAGTGACGCGTTCCCCATCTCCCTCTCATCTTCACCCTTCTCCTCTTCCCCTCAAGGCGTCTTTGACGTCTGCGAGAATGTCGTGTACTCAATTGCATTTCCCCCCACACTTATCCTCTGCACACACAAGTGTTATCTAAATGCAGCATCAGACATGTTGCTCGATATAGCCGAGGCTGGTGAGTGCAGAACGAGTAATAGAGGGAATTATGTTTCCCCAGTCCCCCTTTTATTCTGCTCCATGCATCTATATTGGGATGCAGATGAGGGCGGACGTGCGGACTAGATGAACAAGAGAAGAATGAAGCCTATTCCGAGCCAGCCCTCCCAATTTGGACACTATCTCGATGTGCCTGATGGACTAGAACCTATGCGGAATGGCGAATGCCAGATCCCATTCCAGAGCCGTCCCATGGGGTCGGCTCCCCCCGTCACTCATTCTTCCCGAGCAATAAAGAACGGGGCTTAGTGTTCTCTATTCAAGAGATGACTCTCCATGAGGGCATCAGAAGCTATTTTGCGGGGTAGATCCCCCGAAGTTCCCCGCAGGCGTCAGATGCCATCATCGTTGAAAGACGAAAGGCTAGCGAACATGAGTGACTGACAGCTGCAACGAGTAGTAGACACTGAACATGTAGCGACATTTACAAGGTTCAGGAGGTGCCAGGCGGCTGAAAAAGAGGGGCTACGAGTTTGCACACGTCGGAGCTCTTGAAATTTCGCCACGTGCGTAGCTTGATCGTTCTCCCTCCCTCTCGAGAGCAAAGCAATTGAGGTGTGGATGTTGAGTGCGTATGTGAGTATTCGAGAATGGACCCTGGCTTCCGTTGCTTGCTTTCTTTTCGAGAAACGCTTGGGATACCAGGAGAGGGTGTAGCGATATCTCTATTTCGTGCGGCCTCTCGACTCGTATATGCGTCGAGATAGTATGGGATATGAGGAGAGCCTGTGACGCAGTCAAGCATGTGCATGTGAAGTGGAGATGGAAGAGAGTGGTGGAGGGCACTACCCTCTGCATATCCCCTCTGACCCCACTCCGTTACTTTCGAATTTCGGTCCCTTTCGCTTGATCGAACAGAAATGGGGTTAGAGTTGCTACACAGCAAGCTCTGTCGCTGGTGAGGCAGAGCGAGAGAGCATGAGATACCAAGAGAGAACATTGGTGGTTTGAACGGAAAGAGGACTTGGTGAACTCTTTCGAGAGTTATTTCTGGAACAGGGTCCCCCAGAGGTGAAAGTTGCGAGATAAAAGAGTAGTTGGCCACATACAATCCACTCGAATGGCTTTATTTTCTTCCCTTTCTTCCCTCCTACTCGTTCCCCTTTCCATTGTGTGATTGTGCGAGCTAGCAAATCGGCAACAAGTGCTCTCTTGTGGCCACCGTTCGGGGCGCTTTTCTGTTGATTACTCTCTACTACTCGCCCGCTTTGACGTCAAGGGGGAAAGTGGAGGGGCGGAGAATCTGTGCAGAGAAGAAGATTGTTGTGGAATATCACGGACCATTTCGGCCCCAACTTTAATACATGCTAAATATGACCCATCCCTCCCAACTTTGACGTCAACATAAGCGGAAGCGGAAGGGAAGAAAAGGAAGATTTCGTTGTAGAATATGAGCGGTGGGGTCGGATTGCATGTTGTATGGACCCTTTGCTCGTGCGAGTCGCGAGACCCTGCTCTGCAGAGGTTTACCAGGTTCCCTGCGAGCCCCCGAGGGCCTAAACTTGAGACAACTGCACACGTGAGGTCACGGAGCACTCTCTGGAAATGAATACTACTTGCTCCCGATGTCTTGAAATGTCGCCGAACTTAACCTGAGCTGTAGTCGGATACCCGAGAGAAGATTGGCATACGTAATCAGAGCACCGCTGACCCCCATGGGAGTCACGTGAAGTTTGGAAGGAGATTCTGGGATATTTTTGGGAATTGTATCTCAGTTGTGTATGTATTATCTTGAGCTCTGGAAATGCCGGATTATTGCTGCCAGATATTGCTTACGGCCCAGATGCTTTCTCTACTGGCAGTTTGGAATGTTATGGGAATTGCGGGCGCGAGCCATGTGGCGTATGCTTTTGACATATCGCATGCGATCTTTTGAATGCCCTCCAAGAGGAGCTCATCTTCCTTGGTCGTTCAAAAGGGGGGTGAATGAGGAATGAATGCAGAAGGGAGAGTGACGTTGAAAGAGAGAACTCTTCTTCTCCTTTTCGAGATTCCGCGCCGTGACGAGTCATCTCTGATCGGAGAGAGCGCTGGTGCGCTTTCATCATCGCCTTTTCTCAAACTTCTCGAGAGAGTTTCTCCGATCGAGGTTGTGTAAGAGAATGGGATGGCCGATGAGTGGTGATCACATACGCGAGATGGGATCTTCTGATCTTAGGTGATCTTCTAACGACTTGCCGAACCGCTGTCAACTGATATGATAACGTTTCCGGCCAACGGCGAAAGAAAGGACGACGCGTGATCATCAAAATCAGACTGTTGATCATGAGTGATCACTCTGATAGCCTTTGATAATGATGCTATCGAGAAAGTGGTTCCACCCTGAAAGAAATAATCTCTATGATACAGTACCGCTCAAAAGTATGGCCCTAAAATTCAAATCTTCATAACTTTCTTGAAAATGTAGCTAGACACCCACGGTTTTGAGCGTTCGGAAGGGCTTGGTCAGGGGAACAACCACATGTTGTGTTAGTGCTCATGACCTCACAAACTCATTCGCTGCTATCCATTTCCAGAGGAGCGGTCTTCAATATTTTATTAAGCCTCTACGGAATTTCGCCACAGTCTCCCACTTACTGTGGAAGTAGTACAACCATTGATGAGCATGATACACTATGGGAGCTGTTGAGCGCTTTTCGCAAAGAGCCGGTATATTCATTTTCCCGCACCAATGAAAAAAGTTCTAAATGCCATAACTTCTGTCCCAATAGAGCTACAGGCCCCAAATTTGGTGGGTATCATCAGTAAGTGTTGGAGCAACATCCTGCCAAGTTTGAAGCATATCGGCCTCTTGTAGCGAAAATTCGAAAAAAATCATATCTTGATTTTCACAGACTTGAAAATTGCCATTCCCGTGACGAGAAAAATCTGAAATTACGCACCAACGCGAAGAATATATTAGTTAATATGTGTACGAAATTGCAAAATGAAGACTTCATTTTTTGCGCATTTTAGGGTGTCTTAATGAGGGAGGTCCAATGTCAGAAATTATGACAACTTTCATTTTTGGATTATTTGAAGATGTCGAATGTGCTGAAATTCGTATCAAAATCATCGTAAAGTGTTTTGAGAAGAAACCAGAAATCCATTTGAACACAAAAAAGTAGGTAAGAGCTCGATTCTTCACTATTCTTCAATCGAGCAATTGGGCTTGGGCATCACTTTAGCCAGTCTGATACCTGTGATTAAGACACCCTAAAATGCGCCAAAATGAAGTCTTCATTTTGCAATTTCGTACACATATTTACTAATATATTCTTCGCGTTGGTACGTAATTTCAGATTTTTCTCATCACGGGAATGGCAATTTTCAAGTCTGTGAAAATCAAGATATGAATTTTTTCGAATTTTCGCTACAAGAGGCCGATATGCTTCAAACTTGGCAGGATGTTGCTCCAACACTTACTGATGATACCCACCAAATTTGGGGCCTGTAGCTCTATTGGGACCGAAGTTATGGCATTTAGAACTTTTTTCATTGGTGCGGGAAAATCAATATACCGGCTCATTGCGAAAAGCGCTCAACAGCTCCCATAGTGTATCATGCTCATCAATGGTTGTACTACTTCCACAGGAAGTGGGAGATTATAGCGAAATTCCGTAGAGGCTTAATAAAATATTGAAGACCGCTCCTCTGGAAATGGATTGCAGCGAATGAGTTTGTGAGGTCACGAGCACTAACACAGCATGTGGTTGTTCCCCTGACCAAGCCCTTCCGAACGCTCAAAACCGTGGGTGTCTAGCTACATTTTCAAGAAAGTTATGAGGATTTGAATTTTAGGGCCATACTTTTGAGCGGTACTGTAGATCGTAGCTTATAGAAGAATGAAGACCCAATGGCTCGTTGCTAATTCAGAAAGCGGGTCCCCGGAGTTTGCCTTTTGTGGATGCCCTTTCTCAAGCATTCTGAAGTGGTGCTGATGAGTCAGTGTTGTGCAAGAGTTGGGAGATCCTGAAGTTGCGCAAAGTGAGGAAATTGCCGTCTTTGTTCAGGAAAGATGGATTTTTCGTGTGATTACCAATGCCTTTGTTCAGCCTATTTTCCCTGGTGTCTCGTATGGGGTTCTAATTGTCCCGTACTCTGGCGCTCGGACAAAGGGGAGTGTGAGTGACAGGCCTCAGTCTTGCCTCCCCCTTGAAGGAGGGAGGGGGGGGGGTAGTATATACGGAAGTGAGAAGAATAGACGAAAGCTGAAGAAGAAGAAGACTGCCCCTGACGACTGTAGATCGGAGACCGGTGTGAGTTCAGAAACTGAAAGACGATGGAGTCTTAGACGAGGTTAATTGAACGTAATTGGTTCCTTTTTTCCTGAACGCGCTTGTGGCGCATTCTCTGTAAGAGAGAAATTTGTAGAGTGAATCGCGCACACGGAATGTTGTGGCTGTGAGAGTGGGCGAGAAAACGTTCGCTTTCACCATCCCATTCTGGAATGGCTTTTCCACGACACGGAAGAGGGAGAAAGAGCCAACGATTCCGTGTTCTCACCCAATTTTCGGCCGCCCCAGTTCCGTCTATAAAGGGGCAGGAGCGATCCATTGTGTGTGCAGGAGCACATCGGCTGTTATTGGATGGCGATGATTCACAACCCACGCAAACCGACCACTATGTATAGTGGGCATATGCATGGTTATGCGGTTTTCTGCGGAAACCCGCTACCTCGTTCTCGAGATAACCATAGCAATATAGGAGGGGATGTGGTGGTGGTTGCTTCTCGAACCTGGGTCGGGCTGCCGGAAATTTATTCTTCACGCCTTCGCGGCCGGAAATTGGCCCCTGTTGTGGGACGGAGGCCCTCCGATTCCTCCATCTCTTTCGACTATCTACGATGGTCTGCTATTCTGCACAATACACACATTTCCACACACATACACACCGACAAACACCCTGCACCACACAATGCCCATTTCGATACGGGCCTTGCAGCGGCGACGAATGAAATTGAGAGCAAGCACATGCAGGGAGCATCTTTTCTCCCCTGCTCCTTTTCCATTCATCTCTTCATCTGCTGTTGGTCCGCCTTGTTGTTGTTGCTTGGATGGAAGATGTCCATTCGGCAGCAAATACACGCATGGAGCAATGTATGCTGATGCAGGCAGAAAATGTGCGTATGACTATGCGCGTAGAACAGCGCGTGTGACTGTGGGAAGCATGCATGCGAGGCAGGAGGGAGGGAAGGGTGTGGAATAGAATGAAGATTCGGTCTCTACATTTCGAGTGCTCGCTCTCAACACTGACCGATGAGGGACGTGGAGGAATAAAGAGACGTATTCTTCTCTGCCCCAGCAGGATGGAATGAGGGGGATCATCGCGCGGAGCTGAGAATGGGAACTGCGTCCCGCTGACTGACGCACAAAAATGAGTTCGAGACATGTGATCATTTCGTTGAGGAGTGGACCGGGAACGTGTCCGGGGGATAGAAAATTCAGAAAATAAAGAAATGGTTATCAAATTTTCGATTGCAGATCCTGAAGCCGAGCGAGAAGAAGGCCAAGTACCAGTACTCTGGTCTGAACGCCGGCCGACCCGTCCAGAACTCGGGAGGTACGGTAGTAGGCGTTTGTTGATTGAGAACTGATTGTATTTCGGCGGATTACGGCAGAAATATCGATGACAACTACAGTAACCAATGCGTGATCGTTGCAGGACGCCCGAGCAGGCCGTAAGCGGACTGTCGACAGCAACAGCAGCAATCTACTCCCTCCCTTTCCCCTTCTGGTTCCTTGTGCCCATGCCTAGCGTACCCTATCGTAGTCTCGCATCTCATTATCTCAACAATTCTGTGTGTGTTTTGTTCCCTCTCTTATTACGTTCTTTTTATTCGATAATTACTATTATTTTTTGTCGCATACGGATGTAAATCTCGCCCCTTACCCACCCCTTCCCTCACTCTTGTGTTTATCTATAAATCGATTGTCCGCTGTTCAAATCAAGTAGTTGCAGTAGGCTTGTGTGATCGATTGATTGATGTGAAGAAGTGTATTGCCTAGGCTCCGCCTCCTTTTCTACTCTCCCTATTGCTCTCAAATCACTCCCCCCCCCCCTTCTAACGTGTAGTGTGTGTTGTACCGTCGAGTTCTGCTATTTCTAAAAATTTACTGCACTACTCTATGCCCCGACCCTTTCCCCCCTGCTGATTATATTGCGTCTCCGGTTCGGGTCAATCCCCCTTCTCCCGCCCCTCTTATCAAAAACTAACATCCGACAATATGGCTGTATAGGCACCACGTCGGACGGCGCTGGCTCGAGCCATTTTCCGGCTCTCGGTTATGGAATCTGCCGGCTCTCCATGGCTCGGGCCTGGCTCCGCCCCCTTTCTGTTGGTTTCTCCCTCCCTCTCTAGCTACACTCTCCTCCCTTCCCCTCCCCCGTCCTCCTTCCCCTTTATTCTTCTTCTCCAAACCGTGCGTACCCCCAACCTTTTTTCTCCTTGTCTTTTCTGCGAGCAGCTCTATACTAAATCTCCCTTTTGCCACACTTTCTCCTATCACACCTCCATTTATGCAACTATCAAGACTATGTATGAGGCGCTTGCGTGCGTCCAATAGATGCATACTGTAGGCAGCGTAGAAGAGTATACTGTATTAGGGAGTACGGTAGCCGCCCTGTCGCTCACTGCCGGTCTGTTATCACGGACTGAGCGGAGCGCCGAGGATTGTTGATCTTCACCTATTCTAAGTAATCCCTTTCAATAATCAAGACTCCGCTCTCTTTTCCTCTTATTTGTGTGCGCGAGAAATTCAGAACACGTTGTCAGGTTCTGGATTTCACTTTTACCTCCGTTCTCTCTCTCTCGTTTATTCAGTTTTGCCCCTCCCAAATCCTTTCTTTATTCAAAATCCGTTACAAAATAACTACTACTGTATCGCCCCGTCTCATATTCATATTGTTTGTCTCGCTCTCTCTCCTCGAACTATCGATCGATTACTGATTTTATTAATTGTGGTTAGCAAGAATGAAGGAATAAATATGAGCATAGTTTGGAAGGGTGCAAGAAGATGATGTGGAGTAAACACATCCCGATCATTCGTTAGTCATTGTCTTTTTCTCGCTCCGATCACGCTGTTTTCGCCACGGTTCTGCGGCGTATTTATTTGTATTGGAAAGAAAGCGAAAAAGGTGATTTGGAAGTGGAGCCAAATAGAAAGGGTTATCAATTGGATTAGTCAGACTAACGGCTGACGATTGGTGGTTACGGTAGGGGTCAGCTGTGTCAGTTGATTGGCTCTCGAACATGAAAAAAGAATGGCTCTGACTCGACAGTGATAGACGAGAAAACACTGAGAAATGAGAAAGACATTCGATCGTAGGTTACGGTAGAGGTCAGCTGTTTAGTTCCAGAGAGCAAAGATCTGACTCGGTCGATCGTTCTTGAAGTGTGACGTGATTTCGACCTGTTTGTCTCTGATATCTTCATTTCGCGCGCGCTCCGCTCTTCTCCGAAACCCCCCTTTGCGGCACGAGTAAAGGACTGTTGCAATGGTTTATCAGCTCACGCCTTTGAAGGGAGGTGAGAAGAGCGATAATGACAGACTCTTCGTTTCGCCGTGTCTCTCGTCAGTCAGAGAAGCGAGAGAGTGGGGAGAAATGAGAGGGTGCGAGTACATTAGAAAGGTGTTAGCGATGCGTATCATCACTTCTTATCGTCGAGATGGGATTAATATGACTGGCCATAGAAGGACAGACGGGCCGGTAAGAGAGTGGTCTTGTCTCTCGGCTGGACGTGATCTCTCGGCGGTCAGAGTACCGAGACAGCAAGGGAATGGAAGAGAGTATTCTGTCTTTGAGTAATAATACGAGTCAACCCGGTCGAGATCGGGTTTGCTTACTCGCGATAAGCGCTGCTATTGAGTGATCATGTACAAAACATCACAGCGGTGAAAACTGATGTCAGGATTACTCCTTGATCGTGAAACCTTGGATTTTATCTTTTGAGTAGCAGACTAACAAACGGGAAATGAACTGAAGGCTCACCGTAGGATGACGCGATACCGTAACCGTATTATGCCGAAGTCTAGTTGTCGATTGCGTTTGGAATATTGTAAGATCCGTATTGCTTGTACTCATTAGCGCTTATCATCTTCAAGAGTCATCGCCTTTTTATTGGGTAATTATTTGCGATTCACTCAATCTCACTTTTTATCCGGCCTGTGACAGAAAAGGGAGAATTCAATTCAATTCAATTCAATTCAATATTTATTCCGTCAGGTTAATGTACATGGAATTGCGATAGAGTTGTTTGCTAGAGACGGATGTACGTCGACGTTGTCGAATCGGTTTTTGCGGCAGCAAGGGTAGGGGAATTCGGGGGGGGGGGGGGGGGGGGGGTAGTGATCAAAGATCAATCCAAGATTTAATTATAGATACCGGGAAAAATGAAGAAGGTTGGGACGCAATAAATAGACGGAATGAGTCACTTCTAGATGATACAGTGGAATGAAGAGTCAATGTCAATTATTCCATTAGCACCTCTTATCATCATTCTAGTGCCTTTTACGGCCATTGTCCACGGTTATGTTCTGGATATTTCTAGATATTTCACATAGTCACTCGCCGGCCAGCGAAAGCGAGAGAGTGTGCGATTTGGAGAGACGGATTCTCAAATTCTGACACCCTTGTAATGACCGATCTCTCTCTTCGCCACAGTCTCTCGCCGGTCAGAGAAGACGAGAGACAACGCGATTTGGAGAGATCAGGAGCAAAAAAAAGATCGTGTCTGATCATACGGCGCTGACTCACTGACTTATCTGCATATTCTGTTGTCTCCTCGCAACTCAGCGATTGCCAATATTTCATGGAAAAGCAGGCGTATTTACCGCGCTGGTCACTCGCTGATAGGGGCTTGTATTTCGTAGGAAAGGTCGAGTGATCGATGATCCTCGTTATCGGTTTACGGTAGATATGTTCACGATTCTGAGTAGTCAGGGCGAAGTATCCGTCTCTATATTCCCCTGCACGCAACGGTGACAGTGGTCAGACATCCTGACTGCACCGATTGTGAATCACTAAATCCACAAAATGCTCCCATCATCTTTGTAACGCGTAGCTTCTGCGGCTATTTTGGAGTGTTGCACACGCACAATTTTCCGCTGTGTAAGTTGTGTTTGTTTGCTGACGATGAGCGGAAAATTTACTTCTTACTCATCTGAATGATTTCATAATTTCATAATCTCGTTTGGCTGAAGACGGTTGCTCATTTGACTGACTGACGAGAGATAAGGCAAAATGAAGAGACGTTACTGAGAACGGGAGAATGTATTGCCGTGGTTACTGGGGCGTCTGGTGCTTACTGCCTCCAGTAAATCTGAGAGAGATAACTAGATGTTTCAGAAGGGAAAGTTGCGGCGTAAACGGCGCATTTTTGCTCTGTATGTGAAGCGCGCCTTTCCACAAGCAACACTGATATTTAGAACCTTTTTATTTGTTTGAAAATATTACCATTTTAAAAAGTCAAGCGCCGAGTTTTCCGTCTGTATATCAGCCTCGGGCGCTATAATCAGCATCATAGCACCTGCTCTGCGTTTTCAGCCGGCTACAAGAACCGGCAATCGGTTCACCTGTTGGCGTCTTGATTCCGAAAGAAAGCCAGCTTTCTATTTCCCGGCTCCGTGATTTCCCGGCTCACCACAAGTTCGAAGACCAAACCCGGCTCTCCTCGTTTCGTGTCTCAACCGGAGTCGCGAAGTTTCCCTTGGAAACGGTGGACAAGGGAGGCTATTTCCGTGCCATCCTTGTGGTGGAATAGGAAAACCGCCAAAACACACACGATGGCTCGGGGGGAAGGGCCGTGCCGGATCTCTGAAACTGATGAGTCGGCGCTTTGTGTTTCCTTGATTCTTCTGTTTTCTTCCTCATGTTGGGAAAAGGGCATTTCGCGTTCTCCTTTTGGTGGGGCTATCCCCGATTCCGTATCTCCGAGATACATAGCCAGGGACTCTTTCTGGAAGGAAGCTCTCCGCGAGGGTGAATCCTCAGCGATGAATGGGCGCAAATTTTGAGCGAGCCGCCGGCTATTTTGAGGGCGAGAAAAGAGGGGCTGCGAGGGAGAGACGGGTGAATCTAAGTGAGATGGATACACTCGGATGCTCATGGATTGTACAAACCCCGCTTCTCCCTCTGCTCTGCCCCCGGGGCATGCGCTCCTCGTGTTGAGTATAGTAGATCTCATCGTTTTGCTTGATCTCTGTTTCATTACTTTTCTCGCGCATCTAATAGAATCTCACAAATCTTTGTGTTATCTTGATGGGCGAGGTCCGTGCTCTTATTATTTATCCGCGCCGCCCTCCTTATTTTGTGCGATCTCTGGTTGGATTGATAAAGGACCCTTCTCGCTCTCGTCTTAATCTAATTGTCCCGAGGGCTATCATACATTCTTTTCCAACTGTCCTCAATTTGAGATGATTCCAGTTGTTTCGAATACAGACTCATCCGTACTTACGGATTTTATCCCTATTGCAAGTTACGAATTCATCAAGCACCTTTATCGGTGCCGGTGCAGTGCTGTTGACTGTTTGTTTTGTCACGCCTATGAGTGTTGCCGCCCGATTTACGAGCCTTTCTTTCGCCTCCTCGCCATTGTTTTCGCCCATAAGTCTCTCGCAAGTGATTCTGTTCACGTGCGCGTTACTCAGAGTTGCGAAACCATCGACGATAAGACTTCCCGGAGTTTGGAGCTCAGGATCCCCAAAGCACATGGATCATCGGATTGGAGCTCCCAGAGTCCCAAGTCCATAGGAGTTCCCCTCTCTATGCTGCTCAATGAAATCATTGTGGCGTGATAGACCCGCATCCATTCAGCATCATTCGTCGATGAAATCAGTACATCGGAAAGGGACCCGGAAAAGGGGATCAACAATTCGCTCAATCTTGTGGATTAGAAACAGAGCGATAGTCTGGCGAAAAGAACCAAAGCGGATTAGGCACTTCGGTGCTTTTGAGGTTTATCGAGGCGATTTTGTCGATGAATCGAGGCTCAACGGCATCATCATTGAGATCAATCTTACAACGACGAAGCGAGAGAGTGTTCATAATTGAGAGGGTGGGGTGACTGATCAATGGTGTAGTGGTGTCAAAAAGGGGTCATCGGTCAGGGTAGGCGGGATTTTGCAAGGGGTCTGAGAGTGCCTAGTCACTGCCATTTATGATTCGTGATGCGAAGATACTATTAGGCTGATAGGGGCACAACGGGGTCAGAATGTGAATGACAGCAGGGGGTACGGTAGGGTAAACAATGTGTCGGGCATACACTTTCAATCGTAACGAAACAACTAGTCGTTTATTATGGAAATCAACCATCGCTCTCCTCATTCCGCACTGTCTCTCGTGAATAAGGCTGTTCATTTCCCTAGTAACAACTAGTTGTTTCGTTACGATTGCAAGTCTAGTCATGCATTGTAGGGTTATTGTGCGCGGCGAGTGTCTGGGTATGTTATTCATGTCTTGAGTATCTGTGTGACAGCCTTTCGTCGGGTTTCATGCATGACTAAAGGCAGTTGCAGAACTGTAGGAAATGACATTTGCTGTGTTTTGGCTGCACAGCATACGAGAAACAGCGCCAACACCTAGATAGTTAATCCGTACGCCATTTACTCACATGCGCTGCGATGCTTGCAGGGAAACTGCCTCGAAAAGGCTGATTGTGCTTGCTATTTAGCGCCGAGTCCGCGTCATTTGCTCTCCGGCGCTTTATTTGCAGCAGCACAATTCACTGATTCCGTGCGTTCGTGTCAAACCCCGTTCGAATTCGGAAGCAGAACTGTCACGATGAAGACACATGAAGACTCTCTTCCTCGATTATTCATCTCGACAGCAATATTCGGGAGTAAGCTAGATGGTTTTCACACGGCCCGCGACAGGCTCACGCTTTCCCGAATTCGACGAATGTTTTGATGTATACGAGCAAGATCGTTGGTCACCAAACGAGGTGTTTTTGAGCAGTAGAAAACATCACAGATGAGAATTGCTATAGATACGGCAAAGGTTAGGTAGAGAGGCGCTTGCGTAAGATCTTTGCTTCATCTTTAAGTGCGATTTTCGTATTTTTTCGAAGCGAAAAATCGCGTCATCGTTGCGTGAAATTAATCTGCTTCTCAAATTTTCGCCTATAAGCGGCGAGACTCTTTCGACTTTCGTGTCTATTTTCGAAGCAATCCCTCGTCATCCCTTGATTCTATCTCAGGGTAGGAGAGGGAGGCCTTACAAGATTTAGGATCGCAACTGGAAATGTTTTCCGTGAAACCGGGAAGTTGCCGGCCGAATCTCGTAACTCGCCCGTCGGGATCCCACGACAAAACATCGTGATCGTGAGAACGAATTCGTCCTGTTTCTTCTCTAGTTTTGCCGGTCAGAGCAGGCGAGAGAGCATGCGAAAGTGAGAGGGCATGTTTCTGGTCTAGAAAGTGCGAGGAGGATACCCTGTGAACGATGACGAGCTACTGGATTCTAATTCACGTCCGTGTTTCTTCTAGTGGAGTGAACATTGATGATAGGCAGGATTGTCCTCATTCTGACCATTATCTCGCTTGTTAGAGAAAAGCTTCGGGAGAGTAAGCAAGTAGGGGGGAAGCCAGATTGTTAATAGGGTAAGTGGAATTCCAACCCGCCTATCTCACACAAGAACATGATGATGGATTCAAGATGCCAAAAAAATCAGTTTCTCCCCGCTTTTTACTGCTTGTTGTTGTTGAGCGCGCGTGTGTGCTCAATTTCTAGGAGTGAGCAAGATTCATTTCTCCCCTCCTTCGGGCGCGCGTTTCAGTCTTTTCTCGTTGGCCGCCTATAGCCGTTCGAGGTATGTTCTCTCAATGTAGCCTTATCTCTCGTTCAATCTGATCAGCTTGATTGAGCCGTTCACTCTTCTTCATCTCTCCTCTGTTCTGTTATCACGCACCCCCTTCGGGTTCGGGGGGAAATCCCTGATGTTTTTCGCGCTCCTAAGATTGTTTGAGCGATTTCGAAGAATCCATTCGAGGCTGTGTAGACTAGTGTATCGGCCCGAGCCTCTCCTCTTTTTGAATGCTCTCTCGGCTTTCTGATGGACAACATTTCATTGTAGAAGTTAGGAGCAGGTGGGAAAATGCTGGGGCGGTTTGGCATTTTCGAAAAGGTAAATGTCGACTTGTCGAGTATGCGCTAGACGCGTTCTCTTAGCATTTGAATTCAACAGGTTGCGATGACGTTCTGTAGGATACGGTAAGAACTTCTAGCTGTTGGCCTACACTTAGAGTAGGCTGAGTTGCATTGATGACGCATCTATCGCAGCTTTACAGGTTATCAATACTTGAGATGTTATGATGTAGAGAGTAAGCACTAGCAGTACGGTAGATTTCATTATCGATACGTGTACGGTAAGCCGATTGAGATTATTGATCGACTGTCAACACCGGAGTGAGAAGCGGTACAGTGTAAAGAGCTGAGAGGCAGAGAGGGGGAGACGATTTTCTGAGCAAACTTTGACAGATAGGGGGAGGCGAGGAGGCGAATGGTTAGGAGAGAGAGGGGATAGGCTAGAGGGATAAGGAAAGTTGTCCCTCCCTTTCTTCTCTGATTCAGCCCTTTTCTCTTGTGAATTCAAACGCGAATTTCGTATTATTTTGGTGTTTTTTCGTGTAGTTTTCGCGGTACGCCTGTTTTTGCGGTGGCGGTATTATTTCCGGAAAGGGGAAGTGTGGTCTAATAAGCAAGAGGGGATTCTCTCGATTTAGCCTGCTCTTTTGCCTGTCGGTAATAGGAAAAGGCGAACGGAAAGTGGGGTACTAGATAGTAGGGTTGGCAGAATGAATCCCTCTTCACCGCTCTACGCGCGCTGAGAGGGAGTGGAATGAATCCGAAATTGAGAGGAGGGGAAAATGAAGGATTCAAATGAATCCCAGCTAGGATTCATTTGAATCCCCGTTTTCTCGATCGTCGAATCATGACAAAAAATATCGAAAAATTGCGTGGTTCTTCAATATATTTGTATGGTGAGGTGGTTGTAATTATGAGTGATTTTTGGCTGAGTTTTGACTCCATGTGCAATGAACGAGCGGCTCTTCTTATAGACTGTAGCGATAGTAAAGATCGAAAATTTTCAAAATAAATCCTTGGCAATTGCTCACTAGCATTCACTAGAACTACCATTTCTTCTTTTTTGCCTTCTAAACAAGTTTTTTAATGGTGCAATGGAAGGCCAGAGTGAGAAGAGTGCACAATATTGAAATTTGACCTTTAAAATTAACATATTCGGATTCGCAAGCCTCGAAAACCTAAAGACACCAGAAATTTCACGAAAACGGCGATTTTGAAGCTGTTTTTATAACAGGGATTCAAATGAATCCCGGATTCAATTGAATCCCTCTCTTTGAATCCCACAACCGCGCGATTCGGCGAGGAATGATTCGGGATTCGCTCGAAGATTCATTCTGCCAACCCTACTAGATAGGACTGCTAGGAAGAATACGTCTCTTTATTCCTATTGACTATCTCAGTGATCTGAACAGATTCAAACAAAGCGAATTGTAGGGACGTCCTCAGAAGTCGCAATGATGGATGGAAAAGCTATTCTCGGAAAGAGTTCGTCAACTCTAAGCCTATTGTTCCTTCCTTCTATCTGCTTTCATATTTCCGAGCTTTTCCCCTTCTCGAAATTTTTATTTTGACGAACGAGTGAGGGAGGGGGAAAGTATTTTGCCCATACACTCTTGGTTGTGTTCATTCATTCGCCTTTTCCCTTCTCAGAATTAATACGCTGTCGCATTCTCACAATTTTATAGAGCGCGAGGGAAGGGAGTGGATTAAAACTGTCGAAGTGAACACTCCGTCTCTTCATTGCTCTTTCTTTCTCACCAATCAGAGAAAGTGAGCGTGAAACGAAGAAACGGATTTTCTGACAAGCAGACATTGTTGTCTGACACATTTTTCGAGAATTTTTCGCGCGTTTTCCCTCTTTTTTCTCGAAATTGATGCACAACAGCCAAACTTGTGGATGAATCGCCGCTGCGCAGATTCATCAATCTCCTTTCTTTTCTGCATCTGCCATTCTTCCATTCCTCCCTTCCTTCCTCTCCCTCGCTCCACAACCCTACAGCCCAGTTCCTGTTGTGGATATTATGGTCCTCAGACATGCACGTTCCCCCCTATCTAACGCGCTCGAAAGAATAATTCGGCTTTATTACATCCCATAATCAAAAAATTCTAGAGCGACGAGTGCTGTCTGAGGCTTGTTTTTCTTGCGCTAGAAATAGCGAAAATAAGAATAAAAGCAGTCGATTACAGCAGATTCGGTTCAGCCCGTGATTAGGATAGATAAAAAGGAGCGCGCGCTGGGGATTAAGGCCAGGTAGTCCTGGGATCGAGCTAGATATGGGCGAGGGAGTAGAGAGATCGGAGAGAGCGTTTCTCGGGATCTCGGGTTTGGAGGGATTGACCTATTCTTTCTCTTGTGAGGATTTATTGTCTCATCTTCCGTTGTTGTAAAACGCCTGAGATCTTGTCGGGTTTCTCGCAACTTCTAGGTGGTTTCGTTAGATTTCACGTCAGTCAGATCTAGCGAAATAGTGTGCGGATTTGAGAGACATTTATCCACGAACAATTGGCGTGATAGCAGGCGGGATCACTGAATCAGTTGTTGCATCTCATCCCTGCTCTCTCTCTCCCGACTCGTGTCATCGTTATCCGATTTCAACCTTTCGGCCTTCTCTTATCTTGTTCCGAGACCTCTGCGCTGGCGATAATCGTACTAACTTTCGTTTCCGCGCGTTCTGTCACCCTTTGCCTCGATAATTTGATCTGATGGCCAAAAATCACGTATCCAACCGCCACTTCGACACGTTTGATCTCTGAAAATCGGCCAAATACCCGCTGCCCAGGGGTCATAATATTCCCAATGGCATGAAAAAATGGGCCAAGTTCCGGGGCATGTTTTGGGAGCTGCGCGAAAACAAGTGCCTTTAGAAGAGTCTGCGAGCAGATTCTAATCACGAATGGGCGCTGTCTCGGCCTATTCTGCGGTCGTGGTAGCATACTATCTCGTTTCGGATGGTTGATGAGAGAGAATCCCCAAGGAAATCGTCCTACTCTCTCATTCGGCAACGCATTCTCGCCAGTCAGAGCAGTAAGAGATCACGGGAAAACAAGAGAGAGAGAGCCATTGAATTCCCTCCAGGGAATAGCAAGAGCGAGCGGGTTACAAGTGCAACTACGGAAGAGGGAGTGGAGAGGCACAGTCTTATTCCCCCCATTCTCCCCCCATTCCTCCCTCACAATTTGTGAGCGTGTGTGCCCTGGGGGGTTCGCGAGATGAGAATTGGCGAAATATTGCCATGTTTTCGCGCGCGGGTTTTGGGTGGGATCAGGGAATAGTGCGGCGGTAGTAAAGCTGTTTTGGCTATGTTTTCGATTCGCAATTTTCCCCCAGAATGGTACGGGAGCTCGCAAGATTAGGGCACTATCGGGATATTACAGTGTTCGCCTCACGCTTCATATTGTGATGCGCATCGCTCGCGATATTGCTCCCCCCCCCCCTGTTCTCACTTTCAATTTTGAGCGACGGCGTTTATCCTTTTTCGAGAGGAGGGGGAACCTCCGCCACCGCAAATCATCGGTTATTCTCGAGAGTGAGAGCGAGGGGGAATGGGAAAGAGGGATGGGAACCTGTAACGACCAAGCGCGAGAAACTGCCAATCATTCCAGCGCCGCCGTGATTTACCCCTACCCTTCCTCGTTTCTCCTATATATCGTTTCTTTCATTTACTTCTACCAATTTCTTCCTATCCCATTTAGGCTCCTCACAGTTTCCCAAGACCATTTGTCACATTCGCACAATAGCACGTTCTCGGGTGGTCTTCCGTGTCCTATTTACGGGGCGTTTAGCCGGGTCTTCATTCAATTTTATCCCCAGCGTTAGAACGCGCGAGGCGCTCGCGAAGCCACGTAAAGGCGGAAATGAGAAGCCTTTTTCTCGTATTTTTATCATAGAAGAAAAATGGGGGCGAGGATACGCTATGGCACCTGACCAACACATAGTGATGGCATACCCGTGCGCTCTATTTTTACAGTTGAGTGATCTATCTGCAGTGGGAGAGGCGATTAGCGCCTATTTCCATCACTTTTCGCCCATTTTCCCACCTCTAAACTGTGCATCAGCAGCCCGCTCGATTATCAAAGAGCACTGACGTGTTTACTTCGGGGTATTCCCCTCCCCCATTTTGATCCTCTCAATTCTTCTTTCCTAGCTAATCGGTTTACCGATAGAGTGATCGGAGCGATTTGAGGGGGTGATGACTCTTTTTCGTCGTAACGCGATGAACAATGTTTTCGTACATTCGTAGATTGAGAGAGAGATGGTAGTGGCAACCCTGTTTGGCTCGTGGTCAGAGGCCAAAAATGTTAGGCAATTCAGCCGTAGAATAGATATCGCGTGATTCTCGTTGGCGTATGTTTTGCTAGGAAAGAAATGTGTTGTTAGATAGAACGAGAGATTATTGCATCAATCCGGTTACGAAGTTTCTTGCATTGCTCACTGCTCCCTTCTTATGAAATTACCCACTGATTCACACATTCAGAACCCCCTCTCTTGTTTTCTCATCGGCTTTTGTCACTGATGGCCCACAAGTAAGCGTGCAATCGCTCTTGAACTTACCCTGATTCTTCTTTGTCGAAATATTGTTTGAGCTGGGCAACTCAACGACGAGAATAGCTCTGCGATGATAACTGGTTCAGAGGCGACGAGTCATTCGCTTTTTCGGGGGCAGGGTGCAAGCACAGATAGAATGATGCGACGCGAGAACTCATAGAAGTGTTATGTGCATAGTTACATAACCCCACTGCACATACACTCGCCCAAATATTGTGATGCTCGAATCCCATCACTCCTGCATTCGCGAATAATAATAGATTGGTTCCCACCGCAGAGTTTTTCTCGTTGATCTCTGGTCGTCAATGCGAAACTGGCGCCTGTTTACCGCGCTACCGCACACTCAGAACTTTTCTCATAATCGCCTCCTGACTCTCTCCATCTCCCCTGCTCAATTCATCAGAAGACGAAATAGATCGAGTAAAGAGAGACGGTGCATTGCAGAACACTCAGGATTAGTTGCGGTCTATCGCTTAGAAGAACTGATAGATCACAACGAATCGAGAGAGAAATAGAGCAGAACTTTGCGTAACTCGTGGTACCGTCGTGAGCGTAGAAATAAGCCCTTTCGCAAGCAGTACGCGCTGTTGACAACTCAACCTTTCGAACTCTATTGATTGAGGAGAAGATCTTTGCTAACTCGCTTCGTCTTGTCATTATGTAGTTCATTTACTAACAAGTAACTGTATCTGAATACTCGTCGATTCATTGCCCCTATGAAAAAAGCAGGTCCCTCAGAAGCATCTCATACGCTGGTTGTTTGTATGATATTAGCGCTGCTTGCTCAGGGGATTGAATGTGAGCTTACTTGAGTAAGCCCAAGGTAGATTCCTTTTCACATTCACCTCTCGAGTCACCTCGCTAACCCATCGCAGATGCTCTCACACTTTCAGATGCGGGATTTGGAAACATAAGGGGGCGGAGCCTGGGGACATTCAGTAGCTGTTATGCGCGCGAGCGACACTTGTGTGTTGAAGCTTGAGTGGAGAGTCTTCGGGGTAAAGTCTCAGCCCCCCCCAGGGGTCATCCGATATTCTGTTATCCGCGTTGCATTCGGCTGCTATTTTCGCCCACTTGTGACGGATAATCAGTCTCTTCATTGTGCATGCTTGCTCGACTGTCAGAGTTACGAGAGAGTGTGTGCAGAACGAAGAGATGTGCTTCGCACTCTTCTAGTTTATTCCGTAGTGACGAAATGCGTGTATCCATCAATTATCTCTTCTTGAGATTTCTCTAAACCTGCCATCGCTTCTTCCACCTCCTGTAGTCCTTAGCTTCCGGGATTCAGGCGAATCAAAATCTTTCTTTAATCGACGCATCCGATTTGCTCTGCACTAACAGTTCTCTGTCGCGAATTTTGGCATTTAGCCGAGTCAGAACAGACGACCACCAATTTGGCCTCCTAATACAGTCCCTTTGGGCCATCCTTTTGTTTTCGCCTCACAGCGCCAGTGAGTTCCAGAATTGGACTCGCGGGCCCGTATCTAATCGTGTTTCTTCGTCATGGCGGGCCTGAAGCGAACGCGACCAAGTCGGAGTGGGCGGAGCTTACGCTCTCTCCTTTTCGCGTGCTATCTCGCGCTGTCTAGCTGCCCCCTGAAGGGGCGGAGCTTTGCGAGACACATTCTGACCAGGGCGAGAGATATGCATGTGTCCCTTCTCTACTCTAGTACTTCTTCACTTCTTCCTCCTCCATTTCACCCCACTTTCGATGATGATCTGGCTCTCTTCAATGCGTGTGCTCTCTAGTTGTGTTTGATTGACGAGAGATAAGGCGAAATTGAGAGAGTTGAATCCATCCGCGTCAAATAATGCACTGCCCAAACAAATGTGCGACGACGATGGGAGGGTGAAGAAGTTGGTTAGTAGGTAGGGGTGACTGTTCATTCCCAATCTCGCGTTCTCTCCATCTTCCACGCTCTCTCGCACTGTCTGACCTCTGATAGATCAAGCAAGTTAGAGAGACGCGTCACGAGTTACTCGTTGGTTTAACTCTCCCGAGTTCACATTATCCCTCTTTTTTGGCTGGCCCGCGAGAGATCAAACAAAACGGAGAGAGTAGTCCCACAGTAACTACTTCTTTCTGCATCATGCCTAGCTGGCTGCATCTCTCGATTTGCAAGATCTCTAGCGCTGTCTGACCGTCGAGAGAGCACGCAAAGTGAAGAGACGTCATCGTCGAGAACCCATCTGAATCCCCCTCCATCCCCCCCCCTCGTCCCCTTCCCATTGTAACAGTGAGTAAACATTCGCCTCGTCGATTGAATAGACGCCCCTCTCGCGTTCCACGTTTGGTTCCACCCCATACCGTACTTGGGGGTTACCGTATCGAATGAGCTACCGTATCTATCGCCCACGCGCGAGCCTACGATACACGCCTCAACTGAAACCACAACGTGTAGCATCGGATGATAGGTTGATTTGGAAAGGTCGCATGATCGTACTCACAGTTCGTACTCCCTTTTTCGTATATCGCGATCCCGACGATTCACCGATCACTATGTTACACATTGCCTAATCGTGTGTGTTCGCACGCTGCCTTGATTGATTTCGGCCATTTCCGAGACACAATTTGTATGCCTCCTTCTCCCATTCCTTTGATCCTTCTGATTGCGGGAGTGATTTGCGGCTGTTTATCGTGTGTGTGGCGGAGGCAAAGCGTGTGATGTCCAGTATAATCCGAGATCCTCGGAATACTTTTCTTCACTCACTTGAGTTACTTCTAATCATGAGCCTGAGAGGTATTCTAGACGATGATCACTCATGAATCCTTGCGATATTGATGCGCGTGTCCCTTCCGGTTTCTGTTGTGTCGTAGCGCGCGTCTCGGCTCCCCCCCCCCACCTCTGAACTGTGAACTCTTCTTCCCTCATCACACGCTCATTGACGTGCTTGCAGGCGCATATTTTCCCCCGGTTGAATATCGAATTACCACCGATGAAGTGGCAATCCGAGTAGCGCAAAACCGTTCACCCCTCCTCACTTTCTTGCATGCTCTCTTTGTTACGCTGACTCTTCCGAGGTTAGGTAGGCCAAGATACCTCGGGAAACTGAGAAGGTCCGGACGTTAAAAGAGGGTTTCTCATAGTCCGCTCGTTGACTTCCCCCGTGACACGGGAACTCAAACAAGTCGAGAAATCTCCGTGTAAACGATACTTCGAGAGAGAAAGCATCTTTGCTCGCGCCCGGTCACAATAGCCCCCCAGACTACACCCTTGTGCATCAATAGCCCCTCTGACTCGAGCATTTTATGACAATTCAAGCAATGCACCATAGCGCCAGCCATCACCGTGACTCTACACCATATACATAGATGTGGTTCTCGATTATGAGAGTCCGCTGTAGCACTACGGTGACCCACACCACCTAAATCCCACTTGCGTTCCTCAATTGCAAAGCATGATATCGCATCCAAAGCACCACCATGAAGGCACTACACCCCTAGCACCTCGGCTACAGACCCAACACCTCTCGATGATATCATAATATGTATCACCCGCCCCTCACCGTTTTTCTGATGTGTTATTTCGTCTACCTGACCACAACTGTTCCATCGCTTTTATCGCTCGTTCCTTCCCTCCCTCTCTGATCATCAATCATTGCCCCTCCCTCATCCTCTACTTATTCTCACTTCCAGAGACTACTCCTCGTGTTGCATCAAGGTTGATCTTTGATCTTTGTGCTCATCAATCAATCGGAGACAAGCTGGCTTCCACGGGCGCTCCCTACCTGAGGCGCAAGCTCACAGCGAGCAGGTACTGTATCTAGATTACAATCAAACCTGTCCAGCAGTCGCGGCGGCCGATTTTTGAACATGTAAAAAAATTGTAAAATAAAATTTAAAACATGATAAAAAAATTGAGTCGCCGCCGGCGTGGACAGGTATGATTACAATACTACTTTATCGTCTGACTCAATGTCCGTCAAGGATCAGTGGAAGGAGTTCGTTCGTATGGGGTTTGGGTGGATTTATGTGGCAGGTTACTGTAGTTCATAATCGATTTGCAGCCTCGGTTCAAGCAGCTCCGGTTCATCCTCTTCATCCGGGGCCTCCTCAGCCTCATCGATGTCGTCGTCGGGATCAGACCTTGTCGACGTGAACAGAATCATCTCGACCCTTGTGCAGGTACGGTAGCACGCTCCTTGGGTCAGATCGGGAGTTCGGTGGGGCAGATTTGTGAGTATATTTCTTGGATTTAAAAAAAATCGATAGAAACTATCGAGGACACACGGTACTCGAGTATTGGAGCGTCGGGGCTCTTGAGATGACGTCGCCACTTGAAGCGCCTGAAAAGACTCTGAATAGGCTGTAGTTTTTGCGTCTGGGTTTGTATCTCCAGAGCCTCGTTTCTGCTGTGCTGTGCATTCAATTGTGAGGGAGGGGATCAGGCGAGTAGTAACCAACTGACTCCCTTTCATCATTATTGTCACTCTCTTACTCCACTCAACCCGCCACTATACCCGATGAAACCGGGGCGACAAACAGACGGAGGAGTTAGTAAGAGTGTCTGATTCTCTCCAAACTCCTCGATCTCTAGCGCAGCCTAACAGTGCGAAACACCGTGTCAAATGTGCCTAGAACTGGTAGCGAAAATCGAAAATGTGTGTATGCGAAGTTGGCAAGAAAATGGTTAGAAAGAAAAGATGATTCGCTGCGCAAATGTTATTGAACAGGGGCGAAGGTATGTCATGAGTTTTTAGCAAGACGAGATCAAAAAGGAACCATAGACGTTTCCTGTAACCATTGACATTGTTTTAATGTCACATCAAAGATCATAACTTCGGATACTTTTCTGGGCTATTCTCGAATTTCTGACGCACGTAAAGTCTGAGAGCCGGTTGAAATCGGATAGGGAAATGTGCGACGCAAAGGAAGGCTAATTGCCAAATTAATCGCTGATGTTGCGCGATAGGAGAAGGGAGATTGCAGAACCGGGGGCTCTAGGGGCCGAACGAGCATAGGAGAGACGTGGGTCTTGAAGGGAAGAGGGAGATTACTGTAATATCGATTGTTCCAGGTGAAGCCATGGCAGAAAAACGTGGACGTATCGGAGAACGAGATCCGCGCCGTATGCCAGGTACGGTATCGAGGGGATTACGGTAGTTCGGTAGAGCAGATTTATGATTACGACATCTCTTTTTTGTTCTTTGGATTACAGTTTCCATTAGGTAGTTCGCCCGTTCAGATTAATAATAAACGATTGTCTCAGGTCGCTCGGCAAGTGATGCTGCATCAACCGATGCTGCTTGAGCTAGAACCGCCATTGAAGATCGCTGGTGAGTCCATGTCTGACTCTCTTGATTCCCTATGCTCTCTCGCTTTCTCTGACCGACAAAAGATCACGTAGAATTGGGAGAGCAATACTACGTGATTTTTACGAGAACTCCTCGACATTTTTTTTCCATCATCTGTACCCGAAAATCGGCTTAGACTGTTTTGTCTCCCGTGGGACTGTTCACGGCAAAACAAGCAAAGGTCATCCGATTAACCTGGGCACTCGTGCCCTCCCAGTGCAGATAAATAAAATGGTGTGTCCGCTGTGTAGGTTGGCTGATCCACGGATTAGATGAAGAAATGGGTTTGGCGTGCCATCTCAGAGGCAGTGGCTTACTTCCCCCTCAAAACCCTACATCCAGGTACCGGAAATGGCGCGTTTTCATCGCAAAAAGGGACGAAATTGGATATTGTCTGTCCTCCCGAAGTCGAGAATGATCTCATACGCGCGCTGTTTCGAAATGTGTAGTAAACAGGCGGATTGGGTTACTTTTACTCTATCAGTTGCGCATGATGCCTAACCGGTGAGAGCAAGCGGAGAGATTAGGAGAAATGAAGAGAGACAGAGATGCTGGGCACTGCCCCTGCTAATGCATGTGGGAACTGCCCCGTCAGGGAGAGGGTGAAGAGGAGCCAAGGGAACTTTTCGAGTGCATTGCGGGGTTTCGAGGGGGCTGACAGACAAAATTGGAACGAGAATGGAGTCTCTCTGAGCACGAACGTTGAGGCGAATTGAATTTGATGTGCGCGTCATGGAAATGTTGCGGAGCAAGAGCGAGATTGGGATTGATTGAGAAGGATTTCTCCTGGGAATGGAAGCCAGCTGGCTTCACTGTTGAACGAAAGGAACGTGCAAAAACTATTCAAAGACTAAATTCGACCTATCGATGACTAACTTTATTTCAGGTGACATTCACGGTCAATTCACCGACCTTCTGCGACTATTCAATCTGTCCGGATTCCCGCCCGAGGCGAACTATCTCTTCCTCGGAGATTACGTGGACAGAGGACCGAAGAGCATTGAGGTATAAGATCATGTCGGCTACAGTAACCATAGGAGTTCATGGGAGCCAGTAGTACCTACAGTTCGGTGTGTCACACTCATGATTTTCAGACGATCGTCCTCATGCTCTGCTACAAGATCAAGTACCCGAATAATTTCTTCCTGCTGAGGGGCAACCACGAAGTGGCCAACCTGAACAGGATCTATGGATTCTACGACGAATGTGGGTTTTTTTGTACTAGACAACCGATCAACGGAGACAGTTTTGTGAAAGCCTAACTTGGAAATCTATTTCGAAGCCTCTGCATAGTTGTGGATGTTAACCAATGGTTTACCGTACTCCCCCAGAGTACCGTAACCAATTATCGATCTTACAGGCAAGCGACGGTACTCGATCAAGCTCTGGAAGATCTTCCAGGACGTCTTCAACGTGATGCCCGTCGCCGCGCTCATCGACGGCAAGATCTTCTGGTGAGTGTCGGTGGCGACGTTTGCTAAACCGCAGAATGAACTACACCACGCGGTACACCACGGCGACATTTCCGAAAGGTCGCCAATCAACAATTCGATTGCAGCTGTCACGGCGGTCTGTCGCCCAATCTGCGCTCACTCGAGCAGCTCAGGCGGATACAGCGGCCGGTGGACGTGCACGAGACCGGTGAGTAGGCATGGTGTGGGGAGGCGACGATTAGGAAAGGGCAGAAATAGATACACCGTATTGACATGGTGTGATACTTTCTGCGATTTAGTAAACGTCTCTGCTCAGGTCTTCTCTGCGACCTTCTCTGGTCCGACCCTGACTCTTCCGTGGTTGGCTGGGCTCCAAACGAGAGAGGAGTATCGTACATCTTCGGTGTTGACGTGTTGGCAAACTTCCTCCAGAAGATGGACCTCGACATCGTTGTGAGGGGCCATCAGGTACGGTAGTTCAGTGCGTCAGACACCTCAACAGAGTAATCGAAGTCGAAGTTTACTAAATCGCAGAACGCAGATCACATCAAGAATGCCTTACAGGTAGTTGAGGACGGCTACGAATTCTTCGGTCGACGCGGCCTGGTCACGGTGTTCTCGGCGCCGAATTACTGCGGCGAATTCGACAACGCCGGCGCGATCATGAACGTCGACGAGAATCTGCTGTGTTCCTTCCAGGTACGGTAGGCACACGCCGACGGGGGATCGAGGACTGACTGTCTTACGGTAGTTGTGGCTGGATACGGTGATAAGCAATCGCTAACTGATTTTCTTTTTCAGATTCTCAAGCCATCCGAGCAGATACTGAAGGAGAAGAGCAGTAATGTCGCGGCGGGACTCGCGTCTTTGATGGCCAAGAAATTGGGAGGAGGAAGTAGCAACAGCGACAAGAACTCAACGAGGCCATTCCGAAGAGGCATACTGTAGCTCAGTTCGCGATAGATCACAAGAGGCCACCGTAGTCCCCGCAGCCTCATCCCTCCTTCTTCCCCTAGGGTCAAACCCACATACATGTAGGTCGTAGCATCCTATCCACCAACACGAATATCGGAGCTGAATCGGGTATTTATCTCCTGTTTTCTTGAATGAATTATTGTACACAAAAAACAAAATACTGTAACGCCTCTCAGGTTCGCTTGAAACACCAAATAGTAAAGAGAATGACTAAGTATACAGTCAAAATGACATAATGTGAACCGTTTATGATAACTTATGATAACTTATCATAAGATGTCATAAAACCATGATTGCTCAGCGGAGACTGAACGGATCAGGCTGAAATTTTGCATGGTAACTCAGTTCGTGTGCCCCGTCAAACTGACACTCTCGAAAAATCGATATTTCGCACGCGTCGCGGTCGCGCGTTGCGTGTGCGATGACCCAAAGTGGGCGGTGCCTCGACGATAATTCGTGTTGAGTCAAAAATCGCATTCTCAAGAATTCAGAATGCCGGAATATTCATAAAAATATAAATTTTGGCGAGTTCGACTAATTAATGAGCAAATTCGACTAAGCTCCGTCCACTTTGGGTCATCGCACACGCAACGCGCGACCGCGACGCGTGCGAAATATCGATTTTTCGAGAGTGTCAGTTTGACGGGGCACACGAACTGAGTTACCATGCAAAATTTCAGGCTGATCCGTTCAGTCTCCGCTGAGCAATCATGGTTTTATGACATCTTATGATAAGTTATCATAAGTTATCATAAACGGTTCACATTATGTCATTTTGACTGTACTGTAAGCGTATTGACCTGTGCTCACGATCACTCATACTGTGCATATTATTGATTTTTCCCCCACCGTCCCCCTCTCCACGTCTACCGTATCCCGATCAATACCTCCCGGCTAGCGTACTCTGTTTATTGCCCCCGGTCGCATATATCCAATATTCTGTTCCGAATCTTGTAAGTGCTGATTACGGTATTGCTCTCCCTGACCCTTCTCTGTTTCCCTTCCTCTATCTCTCCTTCTTTGACCTACCGGTGTAGTACTTACCCCCACTCCGATTGTGTTCGACGTTTTTGTCACGTTTTCTTGTCTTTTGTTCCGCTTGTCTCCTTCAAATCTCTCGCAATATCGCCCCTATGTATCGTGAGAACAAAACGAGCTTATGATTGCGATAAAGTAATAAAAAATGAAGTGCAAAGTGCTGGTGTAAAGTAGCATGATAAAGTTAGCAAGATACAGAAGCGCCTCAAATTCGCACAATCTGTGAAGATCCGAAAAATAAATTCAATCAGAGAGGATTAACCTCTTTACATGTACAGAGAGATAGTGTGTTAAGAGAGGAGAGTGGATGCGAAGTGGTCGAATCGCTCGTCGCTCTCCTCATTTTCTACTTCTCCACGCGCAGGGTGAGGTCGTTTCGCTATTTCACAGTGTTTTTCCTGACTTTCTCTGGGTCACGTTGATGTTTGCAATCAGAACGCTATCTGACATTGTACTGTACCCTACCAATGAGATTCATTATGATAGGCCAAACCGTAGTGATTTAGGCGTACCGTGTCTTCCTCTGTCTACCGTACCCTTGTCTGATCTACCGTAATCTATCCATGTTCAGCGACCACACAATGCGGGCCGCACTGCGTTTACTCTTCATATACATCGGGCTTGTCGTCGCCAACACGACGCAAGACCACCCCACTGACCCACCGGCAACCACCACCACCACCACACCCATCGAGGACACGAATAACACGCCCGACACCAAAGGAACCGATGACACCAAGGTACGGTGGAATGGGCTATCGATGAATGAGTATGTACTCGACGCTAAATTCGAATCATTTTTTCGAATCAACCGCTCACGGAGTTGGGAATGGGGTACAGTGGGGAGGAATGATCCGTCGATCAAATTACCGTAGCGTGATCGATGATTGGTTTAAATATGAATTTCTATCGATACTTGGTTTTTTTGCTATCGCACGAATGAGATCAATAACCAAGCGATGTTACCGTGTTGGCCGATTAGGAAAGCTCGCTTGCTGAAAATTCGGAGGCGATCGCTTTAGGGCTGGTCGACCTGGCACAGTGGTGTGCGAGTGGCAACTGCTTTCCTTTCCAGTGTCTGTCCTCGGCCCCTCATCTACTCGGATTCCGGATTGACCACAATGAGACGCGCTACACGTAAGTGAATGATCACCGTCTGAATCTCTCGATTCCACGTGCTCTCTCACACTGTCTGCTCAATGTCAGATGCAGTAGCCTAGATTCATCCTTGATCTTTTCTCACTTTCTTTTGATCCCTGATCTCTGATCTTTGAACTTTGATCTCTGATCTTTGATCTTTTACAGGCGAGGAAGAATCGTGATTCCGCCCGACAAGACGACCGTCACTGTGTACGGACTGCATCTCGACAGAATTACCAAGGTACGGTAGGAGGGATTACGGTAGATTGATCGACAACTGATGAAAATTGAAGTAACGTAAACGGCAACACAGATGGACAACAAACGACGATCAAATAGAACAATAGCTCTCGTTGAGCAATAACTAATTCCCAGGGTACAGTAGGATCGTTTTATCTGTGAGATGGAAATGCAGTAGCAGGGGTCACGAAGATGAGGGTGTCTTGGGTGGGATCGGGAGAGGGGACGGATTCAGAAGAAGGAGTAGATGATGACGTCGAGGGGAGGCAATCATCCACTGAAGGAAGGTTGGTGGACTGAAAAGAGTAACCAAGATACGGTAGAAGTGTTACGGTAATGATCGATAACTGATTTTTAAATTTAAAAAATACATATTTACATATAAATGTACCGCTGAAATGAGGAAGTCTCTGATGGTTCTTATCGCGTGCTGACATTCTTCTTTGCTCATCGAATCAACCTCTGCGTCCGTCATTTCACTGAACGCACGGATGTCGCTCATTCCTCCTACAATGGTTTAGTTCTAAGTGATTACTCCGAGAAGGCTTCAGAGATCGTCCAATCAATAGTAAACTGCGCGCACTACATCAATATTTCGGAAAGGAAATAAGCGGCACTAAAAAAGCAAGAAAATCACGCGTAGCTTGGTCGTGAAAACGTGTTGAAGAAAGATAGCAAAAGAAGCAGTAAAAGTGGGGCGAAAGTGCCCGGATATATTGACAACGAAGATACGATTGTCCCGGGGAGGCGAGAATGGACTAGTGATGGCAATTCAAAGCGGGACGCCACTCTCCCCGTTGCGAGTGCTCTCTCGCTAGTCTGGTCAGAAACATGCAAATCGAGGGCAATTTGTGTTGGAGTGGTCGAAAGATGAAGAGACTTCACTCTGAAAGACGTTGACGAAACGGGGGAGAAAATTCTTCTTCATTCTCCGCCTATCAATTCGTGTGATGTGGGAAACATGTTGTGACGAAGAGAGGGATGCGTTTCTAAGCAACTGGAGAAATGTTGATAAAGAGAGAGGGAAAGATTAGATGCGGCTTATTGAAGAGAGTGTCCTCTTCACTTCCTGCACTATTTCACTCTTCACTCCACCTAGAATGCACGATGAATAAAGAGCGTTCATCTTCACATGCCAACGCAACTAATGTCGATAAAATGAGAAGAGTACTGAGAGTTATCTGGCCGATTAGATATCTATCCATGATTCTTAGACTGAGAGTCCCAGAACACATTAGCGCACGTTAAAAAAACAAAGGCATGAAATCACATCGAGATGGCATTGTTTCTGCTCGTTATTAGGTGGATTACGGTTATCGATAGCAAACTGATTTCTTTTATTGCTTATTTTGCAGATTGACCTCGTGCGGCACGGCTGCGACAACACAACAGCGGGCGGTGTCACCATTCTCACGCGAGATTTCGTCCGAAGATCGCCCACCATTGTACGGTATTACCGAATTCTATAGCTATCTTTCTTAGCATTGTATTGTTTTCTTACTGTAAGATCTTGCTTCATCAAAACGATGCGTTCCTGCAAGATCAAGCATCGTATCTAAGGGAGGCGATTAGGATGTTGGATTTTAAAAAAAATCACTTGTCGATCCACCAACTACCGTAATCTGCCTAATCCGCAGCTCGAGATGGAATGGACGGCTGCTGTGGGCGAGTTCGAGCTGTGTCCGTACTACGTCCGAAGCGAAGAGGAAGACTGCCCGATGGAACGAGACAAGAACGGCACTGATTATCGACCAATTATCGTTGATGGAGTGGCGAAAGCGCTGGTACGGTATAAGAAGATCTATCGACAATTGATCACGGTAGCTTTCGATGTAGCGAAAGCTATCCCGGATTATGGTAGACATTCTACTGTTTTCTTCGGGATAAAGCCAGCACAACTTCGATTGGTGGAGGAGTAGTATCTAGATCCACCTGTGATTGCTCCGGGTGATCTTTGATCTTTTCACGTGATCTTTGATCTTTAGAACGACGAGGATCGAACGATCATTGTGCGCGTGCCCTATGTCTCGCCGCGCACGTACAAGCTGGGCCATCTCTGGCTCGAGGTACGGTAGGCTATCCTCCTGAGTACGGTAGTTCACTCGGTCAGATACATAAATTGACATTATTCTCAATGTCAGACTCAGCATTACGGTAAATATTAGTTATCATTGTTTGAGTAGGGTAGATCTGGGTCAAATCTGGCACTGAATGTCCCCTGTGACACCATTTCCCGATACGGTGATACGGATAACTGGCTATTTTCTCCTTGCAGATTATCTTCCTCGTCTTTCTGCACGTTTGCTCCGCGCTCTTCTCCGGTCTGACGCTCGGCCTGATGACACTGACCGTCAGGGAACTCGAGATCATCGCCAAATCGGGTACGGTAATCTTTGATCTTTCGACTTTGATGTGTGATCTCTGGAGCTTGGGCTTCGTGCGATAACAAATCCTCCAATAAATATATCGATTAGACAGTAGGATAAGCTACCCTGAGGATATTGCAAGATCGATAATTACCGGATTACTGTAGATTTCCTTTCAGGCTCAGAGCAGGAGCAAAAGTACGCGAATGCGATTCTTCCTCTGCGTCGAAAGGGCAATCAGTTGCTGTGCACGCTGCTCCTCGGCAATACCCTCTGCAATGCGAGCATATCGAGTACAGTAGTCTCGGTTGATCGAGAACTGACTTGCTTACTGTAGTGATAATCGAATGGTGCCACGGTTGAAGATTATACAGTACCCGAATATGTGCAACGGTATAATCGATATTGCAGTCCTGATCGACGATCTTCTTCCGGCCGAGTACTCGATCTGGGCGGCGACCCTTACGATGCTACTGCTCGGCGAGATGCTCCCGCAGTCCATTTGCGTCAAGTACGGTAGTACGGTAGATTACGGCAGTTGGCGATCGAGGAATGACTTTATTTGGTCAACGTAATCATATCACTTTGATAATGTAATCTCTTCTCAGCAACGCTCTGGCCACTGGCGCGCGCATGCTCTTCTTTGCCAAGTTCTGCATGTATGCAGGAGCCGTCTTTGCCTGGCCCATCTCCAAGGTATATTTTTTGATGTACATTTTAGATCCTTACCGAGAAACAATTTCAATGATTTACTCCAGGTTCTCGACCGGGTCGTTGGCGCGGAGCACGTAAGTGGAGGATTACGGTAGAACGGATCGATAAACTCAGGGATGGAATACGGTATTCGTTGCAGGAATCGTACGATCGCAAGCGTCTGATGGAGCTCATGAATCGATTGATGCTGAATGTGAGTGATCGCTAGTTCATGTTAGGACTGTAAGGGAGAAGAATTCGTCTCTTCATTCCTCTAGGAAATGAAGAGATGCATTCTTCTTCCAGACAGCCGGCCTTGATCATAGCTAGCATCGATATTCGACTACCGTAATCCTTGATCATCCATTCAGAATCCGGAGATGGTCAAGGACGAGCTCAAGATCGCGGTTGGCGCTATCAATCTCAAGCGAAGGATCGTCGTCGATTCCATGACGAAAATCGAGGTAGAAGGCTCCTCCATTAATAAACATTCCGTCGTAAATTACGTTTCGTAATCTTCGGTGCTACTGTCATCCTACTAGTCTGCTACCGTAACCCTCGGAGCTATTGTGATTCAACTAATCGATGATCAACCATAGCTACCGTAACCCATCATCTTCGTTGCAGGAGGTGTTCATGCTGCCGGAGACGGCGATGCTCAACCAGACGGCAATCGCCAACATTGCGCGAGCTGGGTACGGACAAAGGGGGCGGGGCTTTGAGGGAATGGAGTGGAGCATGAAGGAAAAGTGATAGGCTCTCATGATCACATTCCTCGTGAAGGCTCTAGGAAGAAGCATGGAGGAATGGGAGTAGCTACCGTAATCGGCATTTTCCGTTCGGGACCTAATCCTCATTTTTCAGGTACACGCGCATTCCCGTGTTCCGACAGGGCGACCAGCGGGATATCTGCGATGTGCTCATTACAAAGGGTACGGTAGCCAGGGTACGGGATGTTTCGATAGTGTTCCACTGCAATCACGATAGCACATGTAGCACTCATCTCTAGCAGTTCCATGATGTACTCTACTGCTCTATATCTCGCTCAAGACCTAGATCGATCCCCTTTTCAACCCACTCCGGGTCCCGACGCGAAAACTACCGTACTCTTTCGCAGACCTCGCGCTCATCGATCCGGACGACAACTACACGGTGCGCATGCTGTGCAACATCTACAAGCATCCGATCCCGAGGATGAGCGGACAGACCACGCTGTTCAGTGCACTGCAAACGTTCAGAACGGTACGGTATTACCGTAATCTTGTTCATCGTCATCGATTGGGCGAGTACGGTGGACTGTACTATCGAGTAGTGTTGTAAAATCAAACGCACATTCGCACAAATTTTGAACAAAATGATCGCACAAACTCAATTATCTCATTTCTCGCACTTCTTTGTCTGTTCGCACATGTGCGATTTGTGCGATTCTGTGCGAAATTACTCTATTTCCATTAACATAATTGAATTAGTTCTTTCATTTTGTAAATTTTTTCACATCCTTTCCTCTCGAGTTCAAAAGTAGACTGCACTGCGAACACTTGAAGTGGGAGAATGATTGGAAAAATTAGTCGAAATAAGCTCGTTCGCACACTTTTGCATAGAAATCGCACAATTTCGAACAAGTCGCACGTTGTTCGAACTCGGACAAAGTCGGACAAATTACCATTCATTGTTCGACTCCCTTGTGCGATGTGCGGGTTTGTGCGAATTCGCAACACTACTATCGAGACATTAGAACGGTGTGAAGACAATAGGTGCTAAAGTCTAGAAACGTAGCAAGAAAGGGAGGAAATTCATCAGGCGCGGATTGATCTTTGATCTCTAATTTTTGATCTTTGATCTCAGGGCGACGACGGGCATCTCGCGGTCGTCTATCGCGAGTCGGACAATGAAACCATCGGCATCATCACGTTAGAAGACGTCGTCGAGGAGATATTGCAGGTGGTTACTGAAGATAGTCGAGATTACGGTATCAAGGAAATTATCGAATGACCTTCTTTGTCTTCTACATTGTGATGACTACGAATTCTTGATCATTGTGCTTGTTGACGCCGTAATCTGTAGTAGCTGATAGATTATCGTTCTCGAGTAGCAGAGATCAAAGATCAAACTAAACAATTATTCCATTCTCAGGAGGAGATCAAGGACGAGTTCGATCTGAAGCGCGAGAAGAAGGGCAATCAGAAGATTCTGTGGTGAGTCCAAAGATCAAACTACAAATTATCGATCGATTGGAAAAATCGATATTCAGGGACCAGCAGGCGCCGCCGGCCGTGCTCGGCAAGCAGCTCCTGTCGGTGAGGAGAGATTACGGTAGTTCTCCCGGTCCCGGACGGATTACGGTAGATTACGATTATGGAATTGCTGATGGATCTGGATACACTATCAACGTCGTGTTAGAACCTCTTCCAATCGATGACAAACGATTGATCAACAGAGATCAAAGATCACAATTTAAAACCTTCACAGGTGACGTACCATTTCTGCGCCACGAACGAGGAGGCCTTCAAGGTGGGGTTCAAATTAATAATTAATTAATTAATTAATAATTAATTAATAATAATTAATATTGTTCAGGACAAGTACATCGACAAGGCCGTCTTCAAGCGCATCATGGGAACGTGCACGAAGAATGTGAGTTTGATCTTTAATCTGTGATCTCTGTTGTTTGTAGTCTGATCCCTGATCTCTGCAGGTGGACGTGAACTACCTCAAGCCGTTTGGCGGCGCGCTTACCGTCCCGATCAAGCAGCTACCGCGCTGCGCCAGATTGTACACGAAGGGCGCGTTTTTCGTCTAACTCTCTCCATCGCGCATGCTCTCTCGCTGTTCTCTAACCTCTTTTGGCTATTAATCTTATTGTCATTGTAGTTTGATCTCTGATCTTTGGTCTTCAGACGAGCCGTCCGACCGGTACATTCTCATCTTGGAGGGCCGCGCGGAGGTTACGATCGGACAGGTATACGGTAGACAAAGAGTACGGTAGATTTTGTCAAGATACGTTCGCGCTGGAAATTCTGCGAATTCTATGAAAGTCCCTCGCCTTCGACCCACGATTGACTTTTGGTGTACTCTTTTGACATTGTGATGGATTGTAGGCACAAGAATGGTCCATTGCCCTATGCCCTCCTCCTTACTCTTATCCTTTTCCTGCACTATTAGCCGAAAGGGCCGAAGATTGCCAAATAGTGGAGGGGGAATTCTTGTTGTTCTTACTTCCATCCTCTTTGACCTTGAGAGAGTAGTAGACGAGACGGAAACATCTCGAGAACACTGCACGTTCTCTAAAGGAGAGGGGAGAATCGAAATGTGTGTGACGTCTTGATGTTTCGATCTTTACGAGAGCAAAAGATCAGCCCAAACCCCAGTTACCGTTACTTGAACAGAAAAATATTTTAAAAAATCGATAATTACCTATCTATTTTTTCCCTTCTCATACAGTATCCTCGAGGCTAGATGGTGCAATGCATGTGCAAATCGATAATTGACTACCGTAATCCTGCCGTACTCAGGGCGGTATGAAGTTCGAGGCGGGACCCTTCCATCGATTCGGACAGGAGCTGTTGTCGAAGCTGGTGATGCACGCGGAAGACCTCTGCAAGGGACCCTCAGGTATACGGTAGCCGGGACACGGTATCGATTGGTTCGGGATACGGAAGATCAATCGATACCCCCCCCCCTACGGTAGCTCCCTGTCAATATGCATACCGTACCCATGCAGAATCGACGGTCGATTTGAAGCCGCTGATGCAGTTCAATCCGGACTTCACCGTCACCGTCTTTGAGGACTGCATCTTCCTCGAGGTTTGATCTTTGATCTTTGATCCTTGCTCTTTGATCTTTGATCTTTGATCTCTTTGATCTTTGATCTTTCTCAGGTCACCGCGGACATGTACATCAAGGCGCTCCGCATGACCCGACTACAGCGAGAGACAAAGGGCGCGTCGGCTGAGCGGTACGGTAATCGGATCAATACCGTACTCCCCTTCGAATACCGTATCCTACCGTACCCCAATCAATCAATAGAGTTCGAAATACGGGTAATCGTCTCTTCATTTCCCACACTCTTTCACCGGTCAGAGTGGCGAGAGATTGTGTGAGATGAAGAGACGATTGCCCGTATTGCGAACTCTATCAATCAATATCCAGCACGGACTTCAAGCAGTCGGACGGTGCGCGTGCGCCCCTGATCGGTCTCAGCTCGAAGGAGAAACTGGTACGGTATCGACTACCTACCGTAATCCACTGATATCGATTGCAGCCGTTGTCGCCGGCGCGATCGGCCACGAGCCCTGCGGGAGCCCGGGCCCGGACCGCGACCCTCAGTCGGACCCAGAGCAGCAGTTCCCCCGTCGTGACCGAGACGTCGAACCGGGCAGGAGGTGGCAAAGGAAGAAAATAAGTGTGGTGGTGGAAGCCAAAATGGGCAAATAAAGTGATTCGCTATTGTGTATGATCGATGATCCTACAGTAGGCTACTACCAATACAAAGCAATATTTATCAGAATGATGCAGGGGAACAGTGTTATAGGACATGATAATCTCTGATGTTTCTGAATTCTTTCGGTGAAATTGACTAAGATACTACCGTACCGTGCATATTTAGTTACTAAACAAGTATTGGAGAAAATCACCAAAATGATGTTAGATTCGCTGAGCTGTTCATAGGAAGGGAGTGATGTTAGATGCTAGTGTGTCGGGGCTATTATTCGCCCACTTTCCGCATCTCTTCCTTTTTTTCGGTTAGCATTCGCTAAATGCCGATCTTTTGAGATCGGGTGACCCCCATTCCCTCTCTTTCGATGCTGCTGCTTCAAAGAACACCCAACAGATCAGGATAGGAGCATTTATCAATTGGCGTATATCGGAGAGAAATGATAACGAATGTACAGATATCGATTGGATCGATGCGAGATTGTGATGATTGGATTACGGTAGGAGTAGATTGCAGGGAAGTCAGGATTACGGTAGGTCAATATCGATTGATCTACTTGCCCCATCCCCATCCTCCGTAGGGTCGTCCCCATCCACGGCCGTAATATCCGCGGCCGCCCCATCCTCTACCGTAGTAGCCACGACCGTATCCGTATCCACCTCGGCCTGAAGAATAGATCGATAAGGCAACCAAGTACCGTAATTCCACAGTAGTTGAGACTGTTCTACAGTATTCCTAAAGGTACCGCTACCGTAATCCTACATAAGGTATTGCTTCTACTACCGTAACCCACTTACCGTAATATCCTCCCCATTGGGCGCTGACGAGCGAGACCGATGCAATGGCGAGAAGAAGGAAGACGAGGAGAAGCTTGGCAGAGATCATTGTCGATACTCGAAGATGAGCTGATACTTCCTCCCTTCCTTTCCGTCCTTTTATCCGCCTCTGGCCACGCTGATCACTCCAACTTGGCGAACGATAGTCACTTTCTCGTCGCCTTGCCTCTCTCAACTATCTACACTATCTCGTTCCCACACCTAAGATCGCACTGGGTGATTCATTGATCTTTAGAGAGGAAGAAGAGCAACATCGAGTAAGGTACTCGATCTTTTTGTGAAGGTTCGAGAAGTAACGACAGGAGACATTTTAGTTTCAAGGTAAGTAGATGGAGTAGCGAGATAGATGTAAGCTTACCCTTGATTGAAATCGCTGTAGGAATTGGATCTTCTCTTCTTTAGTGCTCGCAAAAAGGCAGCGACACTCTACAATACACCCACTCTCACACAATTCGCCCTTCCCTGCGCCGAACTAATAGAACAACATCATGTTCGCGGAAAGGGCAATCGCTCTCGCAAGATCACTCCAGAAATAAGTCACGCAAGATCAAGTCGACCGAATTGGCTGAACTCCTGACTGGACCCGAGGACAGTACAATTCCAAGAAGAAGTGCTGATCGCCCAATAACAAACACCCCTCGACACCCCGACCCGACAACAATCCCCTTGTACCATGATGTAGTTGTCCCCATAATACTGGAGATCGTAGAGCAGCGGATTTATTCGGAACATATAAGACGAAACAACGAAAATTTGATAAACTAATAATTCATGCAATTCGGTTTCAATAATTCAGCATTATTAGAGTCTCTTAAAATTGAATAGACTAAACTATTAAAGCATAATTGGGTTCTACACAAGGCCTACAAGTTTCACTTCAGTTATCACAAAATGTTCAAAGGGGGAAGGGGAGGGGGAGTTGAGATCGACTTCTTCTAATACCCGATGTAGCCGTTCACCATCGTCCGCCAGACGAATAGTCATCGAATCTGAAATTATAACTGTATTGTCGGTGACTAATTGAGACTAGAAATATTTCATTTAAAACCTCACCCTATAGTCTACCAGTCAATCTAGCTTCCATAATAATCTGAACACCCCTACTGGTGATGTATTCAGTTCCTTAGAAGCAGTATACCTAGTAAAGACCACAGCCCCTGATTAACCACTCACCGTCCTCGCTTCTCTCCTCCATAGCCTCCTCCAGATCCACCGAAACTCCTCTTCATTCCTCCTCCGCCGCCACCGTATCCACGGCCTCTGCCGCCACCACCTCCTCCACCTCTCATCGAGAGTTCTCGGAGTTCTGGGGCGACGTTTTGCTTGGCCTCGTCGAGGATCTTTAGAAGATCGCGAGCCTTGGGGGCATTAGACGGCGTGAAGAAGGTATAGGCGGTTCCCTGAAGTGACAAAATCAGTTGCTGCCTAGCAGTCGGGATACCTTACCTTCTTATCGCGACGGCCAGTACGTCCGATACGATGGACGTAGTCCTCAGAATTGTTGGGGTAGTCGTAATTGATAACAAACTTGATATCATCCACATCTTAACAGCGCACATTCATACTAGTCAACGATCTAGCGGAGCAAGCACTAGAAGCACTCACTCCAGGGCAGAGCCAGCAGGAACAGTCCCATGTCAATATCGCAAATACGAGCCGACGACGGAAGCAATTACAGTGTGGTTTGACCGACGAAGACACTTCACGGAATGCGTCCGCGCATCCAGTCAATTGAGCTTCCTTCACTTTTCAAGAGCTCGAAGACAAGATGACAACTTCGAATTACATTCAAAGTCGTTCTTATGTGCCAACCGTACACCCACACCGTTCATATGCCCGCCGCCAACAGAAAGCGAAAACATGTGACTACGACGACAAGTCATGTGTCGCCACCCTCCTGCTGTGTACCCCCATGTGAAACAACGGAACAGTCGGCATGAACACTTTATTCAAGCTCAGGCCGACAAAAAAAATACAAGATACGAATTCTACTACAGGGGGCCCGTTTTGTCGGACGCCTATAGCTGAAATGTAATTTGAACTTACCGAGACCACGAGCTGCGACGTCGGTGGCAAGAAGAATCGGCGTCTTACCGGACTTGAACTCTGCAAATAATTCAATTAAAAGTTGAAGGCAATTGTTGAAAGGCTAATAAACTATTTCTAATCGCGCTCAGTGAAATATGTTGTCAGGCAAGGTTATTATGCCCCGAAAGATGATACCATCATCGCGTAAACTTTAGTAAGAAAAATTATTTTATTTACCTTGCAAGACCCAGTCCCTTTCGGTCTGCTGCTTGTCTCCGTGAATGCAGAGTGCTGGCCATCCATCCTTGCGCATCCAGCGCGTAAGCTCATCGGCTTTTCGCTTGGTCTCGACGAAGATGATCGTCTTGCACTCGGGTTGGTTCATGATATCGTTGAGCACTTGCATCATCCTTGACTGCTTTGCGTGCTCGTCGATTACTTCCACTACCTGAAATTTCGGTGGCTAATTGAGGCATTAATTGATGAACAACCACACCTCACCCTATAGACAACCTTATAATCTAGCTTCTTTGACGGCTGAACAATCTAATCAGAAACATTCAGTGCTTTTTGGAAGAAGCATCTATCATTTATAAGTATCAGTCGATAATCAACAAACCTGAGTGATGTTGTGATTGGCGGCGAGCTCTAGGGAGCCGACGTTCAAGAAGGCGGCGTCCTTCTGGAAGTCGGAAGCCATCGCTCGAACCTCCTTGGGCCAGGTCGCGGAGAACATCATGGTCTGGCGGTCGGGCTGAAAGACAAATTGTGTATACAGTTAAAAGAATCACAACTAAGGAAAAGGCTAGAAAAGCTTGCTCAGCAGAAAAGTTGTCAGGCAAGGTTATTATGCCCCGAAAGATGATACCATCATTGCAAACAAACAAAACAAATGCACTTTATATATACGTACCCTGATCTGAGAGACGATCTTGCGGATCTGGGGCTCGAACCCCATGTCCAACATGCGGTCGGCCTCATCGAGTACCAGGAAGCTGCACCGACGCAGACTAGTGGTGCCTGCATCGACGAAGTCGAGGAGGCGGCCGGGAGTTGCGACGATGACGTCGACTCCTCTCTCGAGGTCTCTGGCCTGAGGACCCTTCGAGGCACCTCCGAAACAGCAGGTCATCTGAAATTTCGGTGGCTAATTGAGGCATTTATTGATGAACAACCACACCTCACCCTATAGACAACCTTATAGTCTAGCTTCTTTGACGGCTGAACGATCTAATCAGAAAAATTCAGTGCTTTTTGAAGAAGCGAAAGTACCCAAGGTACTATTCCGTATACTCACCTTCAGACCGAGGGCGTGGCAGTAGTTCACAGACACCTCTTGAACCTGCTGGGCAAGCTCGCGAGTGGGTAGAAGAACGAGGATCGAGGGGCCTTCACGTTGAGCACGGGGCGTCTGCGCCACCGTGTGCATGAGACCCGGCAGCATGAACTGAAAAATATGTTTGTAGTCGAAGGATAGTACGACCAAGTTTCAAGACACTCAACCGGTTGCAAGCACGACATTGATCTACGCTCAAACTTGACGATGTTAAACAAAAAGCTCAAAACCGTTGATTTATTGAGCGAATTTTCATGGCATTAAAGATAAATAACGTACCGCAAGGGTCTTTCCGGATCCGGTCTTCGCGATGGAGATGATGTCGCGTCCGCTCATAGCGATCGGCCAAGAGATGGACTGGATCACTGTCGGCTTTTGGAAGTTATGATACAACATATCAATGACTTCCCGCCTGAACGGCGCCTCGCTGAACTCCCAGACCGGGCGCGGGATTCCTCTACCCTCCAGGGTTACTTGGTTGGAGGTGATCCATTGGTCGATCTCGAACTGAAATGTTTTTCAAATTGGTAATGCCCGAGCACTAGGAAGAAGTGAACGAACGACCTTTATTCGATCTATTTAATATTGGCGATTTTCGGCCCACGTAACATACAAACATCAAGTGGTTCCTAGGCGCCTCAGATACAAAGCTTGTTAATACTAATAAAAAATTACCTGAGGGCGAGCCGTAACTGCGGGATTCTCCTCGTAGAGATCCTTGTTGATCGGATTCATTTTCTCACGGGACCAATCGATCTCGCGCAGACGGCTTCCGGCCGATCCTTGGCCTCCACCTCCACCACGGCCTCCGCCGAATCCTCCGCCGCCACCGCGGCCTCCTCCTCCATAACCTCCGCCGCCGCCGCCATATCCACCTCCACCGGATCCCCCGTATCCTCCACTACTGCGTCCACCGCCACCGTAACCTCCACCGCCGCCGCCACTGAAATTAGAAATTAATATTCGAAAGATAAGTCGAGACAAAAAAAGGGAAAGAATAACTCACTATCTATCGTTTCCGCTGCTTCTCATCTTGTGGACGTTGAACTGATGAAAGACTGTTTTCTGGTCGCCGAGTGGACGCCTGGAAGTGTCGAGACGGTTGAAACGATCGTCCTCTTCTGGTTTAGCACTAGCAGCACGAGACGAACACGAGGCCTTGCTCAGCAAGCGAAGGGAAGAACCCAACGAAAGCCTTGCTATACACGATCCGAGAGACCGTATAAGCATGCACTGCCTGCAGAAGGTACAGAATTAGTGCTATTATCACGGACACTGCTAGGGCCGCGAATAAAAAGCACACGCGGTTCTGTACCTTCCCGACAAAAAAAAATGAAATAAAAAGGAGGCAGGAGAGCTCGGAGAGAGCGACCTAGAGCGGCGGATGAGTGCGAATGACTGGATCGGATGACGAAAACGAGAAAAGAAAGCGAAAAAATCGAAGGATACGGTAGTTATGATAAGCAGGTAGACGCGGACAAATTGCAATAGGCGTAAAAAGGCGCGCATTTCAAACGCAAAAGATCGGACTCCTACTACGAAATGTTGCGCGGTGCAAAATTTTGGGAACTTTGCCAAGTGCATAAGCTATCGCGACCCTCTGCGAGAGTTCGTTTTCATTGCGAAACCGCGTGACGATGACAATTCCAGCCGTTCTGGAACGCTCCTTTCCTCGTGCTTTTATACGTTGCCTCGACTAGTATTGCCCCTCATACTTTTCCACTTCTCAGATGGCCGAATTCCCCCACCTAGGACGACACTGTGGAGTCCAGTCGTGTAACCAACTCGGTAAGAACGCGATTTCTCGTTTATTCTCGAACTTCTGACTTTCAGATTTCTTGCCGATAATGTGCAATGCGTGTCGCCACAGCTTCTGCAACCAGCACTTCACCTATGAAGCGCACTCGTGCGAGGAAGGACTGGTCAAGGTGTGTGATTCTATGCTAAATAAATTGTTTTAACCCTTGGAAATATATTGTTCGACGAATATTCGTTGTTGAATCGATCAAAATTACGTGAATCAAAGTTACGTCAAAGTTGTTAGTTACGCTGTCATAAAAAATGATACGCTGGTCTATTTTATTTTTGAACCTACTAAAGACTTTCCACTTCTCAATCCTCGAGAAACGCCGTTCAAGAAAGGTTCTTGAACGGTTCCGTTCAAGAGGTTTTGAAACTACAAAAACTGTCATGTTTTCTCTAAGTGCATCACAGTTTCTACTTGGTATAGCATTAAATTTGATATCAAGCTTGATTTTAGTCTAAAACTACGTGATATTCATTTATTTTAGTGCCCAAAAGTAAAGAACTAATATCTTCCTCGCTCATTCGATCGCTTTCTGTCTCATTTCTCACTGCCTTTGGGCACTAAAGTAAAAAAAGTGCCTAGAAGGAGTAGAAGAAGTATGAGTATATTCCGTACCACCGGGTGTGTCAGACCACTATAGATTGTTGGTCCCCGGTTGATAATGAAAATGTGATGTTGAGGATGCGCGTGTGCCCGAGTGTCCACTGTGCGCGAAGCCCGTGCCCACTCCCAAGGGACAGCTGCCGGACATTGCCATGAACGAACACATCTCGAACAACTGCGAGGTGTCCAAGAAGAAGAGGATATTCAAGAACCAGTGCTCCGTTCAGGGATGCAAGAAGAAAGAGGTGCGCATTTCTCTATTCAAGATATGATGACAAAGGGCTGAGTAATTTTTTTCAATGATTATTTTTCGAAATTCTTGGCAATACTGTCCTTGATCGATGTTGAAATCGTGGAAGTTCTTTGTGAGCAATACTGATGAAATGACCTTGATCACTGATGAAATTGCACTTGTGACGAAATGATTTAGTTCTATGATGAAGTGTGTTTTGCTCTATTTTATAATTTACAATTACCTATAATGATGAAATAACGAATAATTTGACTCGAAGTAATGCATAATTTATCAATTTCAGTTGGTGCCGGTAACATGCCCCTCGTGTCGCTTCAACTACTGCCTCAGGTAACGATTTACGAATATTCTTAACTTTGTATGCAATTAAAATGATTAAAGATATTCACTGTACTTTTGCATGGTTTGAGATGAATGCTTACTTTTCTCGAACTTCTCTATAATTAAAAAAAAGTCTAATTATTTCATTCAGACATCGTCACGAGCAGGATCATGACTGCGAGAATAAGGGTGGAAAAGTCTTGTCCAATGCAGCGTACGTTTCACCTTTATGATCACCGAATTTATTTAGAAATCATTCAATTTTGATCGAACCTTGATAAACCAACTGGTTTTCTTTCGTCGACGACCAATATTTAAAATGCCCTTGATAATTGGTCACCGGGATTTGTCCGTTGAACAATTTTGATTGACAATGAAAATCTCATGATCTCATGATCTCATGATCGACTGATCTTGTGAATCGAACTTGGCCATTGGGTAAAAATGAACTTATGAAATTTCAATAGAGGTTGGCCACGGGGTTAATCTTCTTAGACTTTATCCTTAATTTTTGTTATCATCGTCGATTTACATTCGTTGCTGTTATCACTTATCGACTCATTTAAAAAAAGAGTTTTTAAAAATACGTTTCTTTTCAGAATCGCAGCTATCGCTCGGTCGAAGCAAGCGTGCTCTCAAGAGGCTATGAAGGTACATTTTGGTTATCCATTTACAAATTGTTTTTAATTATTTAGTTTACATTTTACTTTTTATTATTTTGCAGGCCCAAATGGCGGCGGATGAGCGGTTGGCCCGTCAGTTGGCATCGGAGGGCGGCGAGTCACTCTCACCTGAGGAACTAGATAGGCGACTCGCCCAGCAACTACAATTGGAAGAGAACAGGTTTGTGTCAATGATCGGTCGTTAATTAGTGGGATGGCTTGTTGGAATTGATGCATGAATTGTACTTGAATGAACTATAATGTAATAGGGTGTTCTTGTGGGGGTTTATAGTTTGTAATGTCTAGTGTACAAGATTCTCCCTTTGAATGTTGAAACCTTTCACACCAGAAACTATAAACTCCTCACTAGAATCATTCTACAAATAATTGAGAATTGAAAGCAACAATGTGCATTATTGTTTTATTTTTATGCACACAAAAATAATAAATCCCTCACGCGTTTGTTTGGTGATTGCCCTCAAGCACGCACGACTAATAAATACTTTTTTCTTGAAGTAACGAGCTCCCGGTTTTATCTTTACTTTTCTAGGAAGCTACAATCTATCATAAGACCGTGAGAGGTTTCTGCAAAACCGCGACTCTCAAAATGTATGGATTGTAAGTGTCGAGCAGATTTCGGTCTTGGGTCATTTGATTTTTTCCCGAACTATGGTCTATTAATGTAAGAATATAAATTAGGCGCATTTGCAACCATTGAAGAGCCCTACTATTTTGTCGTGATAATATTTGAAAATCAATAAGGTCATGTTAATTTGCTATTTGGGGGTATATCCCCATTCTGCGTACTATCTCGCAGGCAGAGCTGGGCGAATAATTTGTTCTCCTTATTGGAAATCCGGAAAGTATTCCAATAAGAGAAGTCTAGTTCACAGCGTGTCAGAGTGGGGAGATAATCCAATTATCGCGGCGGAGAGGGTCGCTCGTGATTTTCCCTCTCCCCTTTCATTCTTGACCATTCCTAGTGAGCAGCGCGGTCGAGAATGAATGAATGAGAGGGAATATCTCTCAAATTTATTTTAGTCGGAGGGTCGATTAACGACAAAATATTATGATGCTAATGAAACATACCTAAGAAGTTATAGCTTCTCTGTTTTGTCTGTTGTTAAATTTACTACTTGAGTGAAACATAACGTAAAACAGCAGAATTGAATGTTCGAATGCAAACTAAAAGTTTTCTGAGGACTGGATAAAGATAAAAATATTCTGCCAATGCATAGCGGTGGGTAATGCTACTGTGCTCCATTTGTATTGGCGAAATTTTAAATTTCGAATTCCTCATTGATTGACAAGGTAAAATGTGAGTTAAACATCGAATTCACAGTGCAAATCGTCCATTTCAAACGCAAACCAAAAGTTTTCTATGGACTGGATAACGATAAAAATATTCTGCCAATGCAGGCCTGTGAGTAATGCTACTGTGCACCATTTGTATTGGCGAAATTTTCAATTTCGAATTCCCCATTGATTGGCACTGTAAAACGTGTGCTCATTCTCCAAAATCTCTCACTTATGCACACTCTCTCGCACCGGTTCGTAGAGTGCGAATCGCGTGGAATGATCCGCCGCGGCGAACAAATGGGGTCTCCCTCTCTGACACGCTGTGTAGTTGCTCTTGTCTCTCTATTTTATATTATCCGAATGGAATGCTAGGTTCAATTTCGAAAGGAGAGGGTCAGATGATGATTTGCACTCATTAAATCACTCCATTGCAGGGGTCGTCGAGGTCAGACAACGGGCGGCTCATCCTCAAACAACTGCTCCATCTCATGATAGACTGATCTACTCATCACTACTAACTCCCTCTTCACTCCACTCCTCAGCCTACCTAACTATTCCAACATACATTTCCCACTGTCACTCTCTGGGTTTGACTAAATTGCATATTGATTGCCTATCATTTCTGTACAAATAATTGACTTTACTAACTGTATGATACTGACGAGATTATAAAATATTATTCAATTGTGACAATAGAAGAGCAGTGAATAAGCAGGAATGGACCAGTAAGAGGTGAAAGCACAATTAAATTGAGTAGAATAAGTTAAGTAGACTGGGGCAAGTATGAGATCTCAATAGCGTAAGTAGGATCTATAACTTATTTCAAATGAACATCAAGTTAAAATCAATATTATGATCACACGGGTAGTCTCTTCACAGGCTGTGTGGTAGGGCGCTCCTCCATTATTCGGAATGAGAACCGTGGCTTGGTAGAGGTTGAGATTACGGTAGAAGTTGATCTGAACGATGAATAGTCAGTTGTTGATTGATTGTGGGAAGCAACGTACTGTGTGAACGGAGGTACGGTAGACACCTCGTGGAGTAGAGCAGTTAATTTCTCATCTGTGAACACTTTGAGCGTGGCGATTCTCAGATCATGGTCTTTCTCGGTGCGGGGAGGATTTCCCAGTGAGCGGAGACTTCGCCTGTGCATTTCTCACTTTCTATCACTCGAAATTTTTTTCGACCGTTTCGAATGAGTTTCAGCGATCTTTCGAAAACATTGGCGTATTAGACTTCCATTAGTCTTGACGGACGATTGTAATCAAAAAAGAAAAAGATCGAGTGAAGAAGATAGAGCAAAGATGAGGAAGGTTGTGATGTTGTCTGTTTCTTTTTCGATTTCCGTTCTCTCTTTTCACGATCATGTGAAATGGAGAGATAGTGATCAAAGATAGTGAGAGAGTGTGCGAATTGGAAAAAAGTTTCAAGCCATCAGAGCGAGAGAATATTTGAAATGGGGCGAGAGTCAGACATTCACTCACCCTTCCTTCTTTGCCTCGCTCACTCGTGCCGGTAGTTCCTCTCTCAGAACCTCCTCTATCTTAGTCAAAAGGCTCCTGCAACGAATACCGTATTCCCGATATCGATTACGATAATACCGATGAGTGACTACTGTAATGAGCTGGACTGGGCAGTCCAGGAAGAAGAAAGCATGTCTTCAATTATTTCACCCTACCTACCTACCCAAAAATACTGCCCTTCTATTTTTCTCGATTTTTCTACAGAAATCTAAAGAAACTATCGTAGCCTAACAATAAGGATCTTACGGTTCATGTGTAAACCCCTTTACGGTAAGAGTCTCGTTACCACTTCCTACCGTATTCCTTCTTATATTAGGTATGTATATCTACCGTAACTTATCTACCGTACCTCGAAGAAATGGCTTTGCCCGAATGAAGATTCAGTTTGGCTCCGATCTTCTTCAGTAGTTCAGCATCGACTATCGATTTTGTGGACTTGGCAGAAGGGGTTGACGTAGTTATTCGGATCTGAAAGTAACTGTCCACTCTGATCCAATTTATTGAAGATTGTAGTTGGGCTCATAGTCAGATTCCTATTCTCAAACGAAAGGAAAAAGACTCGTATTTCGAAATTCAATGCAAACCTCCTGATCATCATGGAATTTCATCGCTAGCACCCTGGGATTGGACACCCGTCTCTCCTCCAATGGAAGTTCAATAGGGCGAGTATCGGGCAGCGACCGGGCCTGAATTACGGTAGTTTTTCGCAATAATTCCCTCGGTAATACCGTACTAGTCTCCTCTGACTCCAGCTCAGATTCCACCGTAATTCCCGCCAATCAATCAATACTACCGTACCACCTGATTCCTCGGTCCGCCCTCCTTCCTCTTCTCTCTAGTCTGCTCTTCGCTAGAGTCCACTCGGGTTGGGTAGTGACCTCGACGAGCCTGAATACAGTAGTCAGATGTCGATAGAATTGTATTCAATACCGTATCCACCGAGGGTTGTGGCTGAGGGGTAGTGGTCGTTATGAATCTAGTGGTTGTAGTTGGAGGTACGGTAGTCCTGGATACGGTAGTCCGTTGGGACGACGAGTGTTGAATCTACGACAGGGAAGGATCGGATTATCGATTTTCAAAAATCACCTATCTACCTGATACATGGCTCGGGTAGGTTGGCTGCTTGATAGCGTTTCCAGCTTGGGAGGAGCAGGTTTCTGGAATGGTTGTTGTCTGAAACTCTTTTAATTTCTACTAGATAATTCACTTTCCACCTCGAATTCTCGTATCGTAAGTGCTTACCCTGCTCGAAGTGGGAGGGATGGCAACTCGTTCCGTCACAAGATGGCTGGTGATGATGGTTGACTGCATCTGCAACGAATCTTGCGGTATTCCTACCCAATCCATCACTATACCATTCAGTAAATGACATTTCATTCAATAAATATCCCTTCACTCATAATCTTCTTTGGACTTTCCGACATCACATTCTTCAAGGAATTATCTGACAACCATTGCAAATCCAGAGATGCCCTTTTCTTACACACCATGATCAAAACCGGCTATCTTACCACGCCTACCGTAATCTAACAACATCTAACGCACCTCTTCATCTTCATCCGATCTCACTCTAGCCGGAATCGTGACTGCCTTCTCATAGACGATCAGTGGAGGACTGGTGGCAGTTACCAACATCTCGACCGTAGACGGAAGCAGTCCAACGGTACCTGAAATGTGAATTAATTACGAACTTGTCTCTTCATTCATCATGTTCTCTCGTCTGAAGAATGAAAGAGTACGAGAAGTGAAGACACGGATTCTTGATCCCTTACAGAAGTAACGATAGCCTCACCTGGCCTCTCGCTCCTCCTCTCTTCAACGAATGTTCCTTCCGTGGTCGATCTCCACGAGGACTGCCTCACTGGCGGGATCACTGTGAGTGGGCGGGTTCCGGTCGGTAGCTGGCTCACTGCTGGCCGGACTACGGTAGGACCCGTCACTGATGGTATGATTACGGTAGGTGGATGGACGGAAGACGTGGATCTCGACAGTGTGGACATCCCAGGGAACGCGGATGAGGCGGGTGATGACGTCATCGGCATCAGAGTCGGCATCGAAGCCGCGGGTACGGTAGCCCGGTTGGACTTGAGCTGCACCCTGCTGCTCTGGGGTACGGTGGCCAGCGTTGGTGGTGCGGTAGCCCTAGTTGGAGTAGATCGGGTCACGGTGGATCGGGTTACGGTAGGTTTGGTTGTTGTCCGAGGTTGGGGCTTGGCAGTGAAGGGGAAAGAGATGGAAAGGACGGGGAACAGTGGGCCACCGGGACTGGAATGGGAAGAGATCAAAGATCGGTTCTGAATTTCAAAATTACCCTGCGCTCTCGGTGGAGGTTTCGTCCTCTTCCTCTTCTTCCTCTTCTTCCTCCTCCTCTTCTGGAGCCACAGTCGGTCTTGGTTGAGAGATCAGAGACGAAAGGGACCTGAATAATTTTATTTTAATTTTCCGGCAATGATCTGATGAGTTGTCAAGTAGGGCTGCCAAGACGAAGAATCCGTCTCTTCATTCCCCGTATTCTCTCACCGGTCAGAGCTGTGAGTAAAACGATGAGACGAATGCTTCTCCCAGACAGCCCTACTGTCAGGGTAGACGTTCTAGGCTTTCAGTTATCAAAGATCAAAGACCACCCACATCGGCAGCGATACGGGAGGCGGATTCGCTGGTTCGCAGTACAGCTCATCCGAACCGTCAGGACAGTCGGGCCGACCGTCACACACCTAAACTCGTCTCATGAAGATTAAAAATACAACTTTCTATACCGAATTCTGATTTCGCATTTCAAATTCATATTTTTGTTCTCGTGAGCTCCGTCGACAACTTATTAGAGTTTGCCGCGATCGTTCCTCGAATACTCTCCCTGAAACATACCTGATTCATGCTGACTTGTGCGTCTCTCGAGCGGCATGTGAACAGCTTCTCAACTGGTTTCTGCCTGAGATTTATCTTCGATCTATGATGGTGAGATCTAATCTTCCCGCAGGGATCATTCGTGACTCCAATAGCATTCGAGAAATAAATAACAATGTAACTTCGATGTTGGCATTCGCCATTTTGTGGGACCATCTGTTACTGTGAGAATCAAAGCCGTAGCAAAACTATTCGACGGACAAGGTAGTAGCGAGAAAACATCGGAACACTATAATAGGATGTCATGCTGTGCCAAGTTTTTGATGAAATTCGCTTTTCATTTCGCTTTTCCAAGTGTTTTTGAATGCAGCTCACACCTATATCAATAAAAGTAAAATATTCAGTGGAAAATTGAAATAAAAAGCGAATTTCATCAAAAATTGGCACAGCATGACATCCTATTATAGTGTTCCGATGTTTTCTCGCTACTACCTTGTCCGTCGAATAGTTTTGCTACGGCTTTGATTCTCACAGTATAATTCTTTCGTTCATTTCATCCTATCCGGCGGATACCTGCACAGTATCTCATCCTCCCCATGTGGGCAGTTCCTTTCCCCATCGCATCTCTTCTCTCCATCCACACATTCTCCACTCTTGCCGCACAGGAATCTACCCGCACCGCACACTGAAATGGGTTGATCTTTGATCTCCAATGAAGGCAAAAAGGAACCTCATAAAGAAGGCAAGCCCACACTATAAGCAATTCAGTCAACCCTCAAGCGACTTTGTGCGGAATGAAAAGTTCACTACAAGATGGGGGTACACATGTGGGCTTGCATCCAGTGCACAGTTGTAAGATTTTTGGTGTCAATGACCATTCCTAATAACCCGATCCCGTCCTTCAGAGGCCAAGGATGGGCAACAAAAAGTTTGGGTGCCCTCTTTCTTATCCCCTTGTTTGGCTTAGTTCGTTGTCTGTTTCTGTAGATCACAATCGGAAGCGCATGAAAGGCGATCCTTCCTGTATTGCCATGGACATTCGCTTTCCGGAACTTCTAGATTAGATAGACAGGGTGAATTTCTCTGTAAGCGTTTTTTTGTTGCTACCAGGAGAGAGCTGCTCAATGTTTCGATCTACATCACAAATCTGATTGTAGCCCAGCATGAAACTCAACTGATCGCACACGCACAATGAATACGCCGCGCTTTTCAGAGAATTTGCGCCGAATTCGTTCGGGTACGATTCGTGAGAGCCTTACAAGACGAAATTCGGGTGGGTTGGTCTTCAAAAACAATAATGCTAGTTAATTCTGATCTATAATGTTTGATCTTAGATCTCCCATGCTCACCATCACATCGCCACTCGTCACTGCCGTCGTTGCAGTCCGCCTGGCCGTTGCATCTGCAAATATCAAATATCAAACTACAAACTTCGAAGGCCAAGCATAGGCCAAGCATACAAACTACAACGATCAATATGCTCACCTCCTCTCCAACGGCACGCATTGCTCGCTGATGAGGCAGGCGAACTCGCCAGCCGCGCACATTGCTGGAATTTATTGTTTTGAAAAGTAAATGCATGCACATAACCCAATACCGAATGCACTGCATAAAGTTGGAACTTCAATTAGCACCTACGGCAAAAGACTAAATGGTACTCACGACAGTTGTGCTCGTCTTCCTCCATTGCACAGTCGTAACGACCGTCGCATCTGAAGCAGACATGATAGATCAAAGACCATCAAAGACCCGTGCATGACAGTGTGAACACTGAACATCTGAAAGATCAAATACTAACCTCGATCCGAGCGGCACGCAACTCTCGCTCATCGAACATGTGAACTGCGTGGAATTGCACGCGCCTCCTGAAATTATTATTGAATGGAAAATTCTAGAATCAAGTAAGTTTCAGCTGCACTTCACAAGCGGATAACGGTGAACATTTCGATTAGCAATTTGAATTCGAATGGGCAATAAAATAGTTAGGATGAAGAATCCGCCTCTCCATTGCGCGCGTGATCACTCATCTGCCAGAGATAGTACATGAGGAATAGACATTCAATTGTAACGAAACAACTAGTCGTTTACTAGGGAAATGCACAGCCTTTTTCACGAGAGACAGTGCGGAATGAGGAGAGGGATGGTCGATTTCCATAATAAACGACTATTTGTTTCGTTACGATTGAAAGTCTAATGAGGAATGAAGGCTTCATCCTCACAGCCCTCATTATAATCTCACCCTTGGACATCTTGCATCCCTTCACATTGTAGTCGTAGTTGCAGTTCTGCGTGCCGAGCGTATCGTACACAAGACCTGATATTGAGCACATTTACATTATTTATTTGAATAATAACATTTTCTACTTGACCTATTTAGCAAATGCACAATTACATTTACTCTCCACAACCTTGATTTATTATAATTCCTCCTCGCTAAGCTAAGGCGAGATGAAGTAAAGAGATGCATGGGAAATAACTGGTGGAGCCTAACTAATGATGAATGGAAGAGACTCTGCCCATGATCAACGCGAACCCCGCAACTACTGCTAATTTCAATTCTATACGATTCTACTCCCCTCGCCGAGGTCCCTCGAGATGGCGAATTGAGAAGAACGGACACGCGCACACTGAGATATTGTCTGACGAATCCCGATGGTTCAGAAAGCGAACTATTGATGAAAATCATAGATGATTGTTGAAGACTAGTAGATTCATGACACATTTCCCACCATTCACATCTCGTTCTGATTGCTACGTGGGCGCAAATAGGTACCTAATGGACGAATCCTGGTTTCTGAGTCAGCAGAAATCATGGTGTGCCCTGTGTCCACTACGAAAGGTGTACGCTGTTGAAGGATATCGAATCTTCGTCAATAAATTTCTCACCAACTCTGCAGTTCTTCTTATACGTACGGAAGCCGTCCGATTGCCAGCGACAGTGGAAGAATTCTGCGAAAGATTAAAGACCAACTTCTAGGAACCTCGGGAACCTCGGATGTAGAATCCATTATTAAGGTAAAGGTAAAGACCATCCCGTTAATCAAGGCACTTGCGTCCACACTGCTAAGCCAGTGGTGATAATCCCAATTAGCACGGGAAAACCCATGATGCTCACCCGCCGAGCATTCATAGCCGAGAAATTGTCCGAGCGTTGATTGAATGATTCCCGCAGCCTCGAGGAGATGACTGGAAAAGATCAAAGATCAATTCGTCCATTCATTAGTTTCTCAGCTACCAGATGAGGAATTTGAGTGCAAGAGCACTCGTATTAGTGACACCCGTATCGGTGACGATCACAAGCCTATTTTGCAAGCCGCACAGACGTGACTGCTTGGCGCAATGGTAGCGCGTTCGACTCCAGATCGAAAGGTTGGGCGTTCGATCCGCTCAGTGGTCAGAATCTTTTGCTGATTTTTCGCAAACTTTTCATATAATGATACAGCTTCGATCTCCAATATTTAAGATTTTATTTTATATCATCTCACGTATTATTGCAGTAGTTTGGTTCATGCGGGCCCATCGATGACTGATCCAGCAGATCGATTGAGGTCGGCTCGACCCAGGGTAGAAAGAGCAGGAGTAAGATGATTACACCCATTTCTGGGCCACTGAACAAGGCGAGATTTTTTTGACAGAGATTGGTAATGATACAACTACTTGAATGCAATGCTGGAGATTTTTTTTGATAAAGTTAAGGGGAAAAAGAAAGAAAAAGAATGGTAGATGACAGGTTTGGATGAGATGTTTTGAGCAATACAGTTCACCAATTATCACAATGAAACAACTATCGAGCACACAGTAATTCAAGGCTCAACGATAGTTCCGGAATCACAGACAGAAGGATTCAATGAAATTCCAAATATGAAGAGAAGCGTTAGATTATTAGGACATTGGTATTGGTTAGGCACTCCCAAGTTCCGGGATCGCAGACACGAAGGTATCATCAAGCAATGTGCTCGAGCGCGGGGCTTAACGCCTTAGGCGAACGGCAAAGAGTTCATGAGAAGGGGAGAAATGAGTGGAAAAGTGCACTGATGTCTGCTCTCAAAAAAGTCAACACGGAAGGGAATTGACACTTGCTAATCACCTCTAGGGATGACAAACTTCTTCCATGCCACCTCGTCAGTCAGATAGACTAGGGATCATGCAGGATGAGGAGAGGCGCTATGCCATCGCTAATCACCCTCCTAATCACTCGATCAAAGATCGCTCTGCCTCGAGGATGCAATGAGTGAAGTGGGTAGGGGGTGCCCATGTCCCTTGGGCACTGAACAAGATTCGGAAGGGGCGATAGTGGATAGCGGTAGGAGGGCGGAGACGGGCAAAGAGCAGACTAGAGAGCAAGGGGATCGGAGAGAGCAGGCGGTATCCCCCTCTGTTTGTGTTATTATCTCCCTAGAGCTTGAACAAGGTTGCCCAATTGGAGCTCTTTGAGAGCAAGGGAGGCAGGGAGGGAAGATGAAACAATGGTGTAGCGTTCTAGTGGGGCGCTAAGCGCGCAGAAAGTGTGCGCGCATCTCATGCAGTCGGCTAGAAACGGTGTAGTGCCAACGCCCCTTTGAGCAAATCCATCAATGCCTCAAGCTATCTAGCAAGTCAGGGAAACGAGAGACTATGCAAATGCTGAGAGCCGGTACCCCTTCGTTGTTGTTCTCTCAAGATGCCGGGCGCTCAGGAGGTCAAAGTTTCAAGATGTACCCACTTTGACGGGGTCAAAGTCCGCTCCATTCCGTCTTTTTCCAAGTTTAGGATATGTTTCACAAGGGACCCAAAGGTGCTCGTCTAGTCATTCGAATGGTATTTCAGCGAGAATCTGTCAATATTTCGAACATAGCAATCTACTGGGCAGATTGCATTGCAGGATCTCCTGGGAAGCCGTGCCAACAGTGAAACATGAGTGGATGAATCGGCCGGGTGCGCATCGAGAACTCTGCCTCGAAATCTCAACTAGAATGGACGATGAACTACCGTAATCGGATACGATATGGAGAAATCAGAGGCAGGAAGAAGAATTCGTTTCTTCATTCACCGTTCTCTCGTGCTGCTCTGACCGGTGAGTGAGTGCGATGAATGAAGAATCAGATGCTTCATCTTGGCAACGCTAGGGATCAGGGTAGATAGAAGGGGAAGGAAGTGGGGGCAATCGCGGGAATCTTCATTGCCCTGGACACATAGTGTACTAGAGATATCAGAACGTGAATAACGTGTCTTGCAATCTGCGAGAATGATAAGCAACGCGCTTCTAATCAGTTCACGATGCATCATTCTATCTGGATTCTAGATAGGACAATCGTACAAACACTCTAATAGCCTAATCAAGATGAGGAATAAGTATCTAGATGTATTTGGAATATGCGCATAGCAGTATGTTTGGCAGCTCTTGTTCCCACTCACATTACTATCCCTTCCGGTCACTCTTACCATAGTCACGCGTGTCTCCCTTGTCAGACGAAACGAGAGAGCATGGGAGATGAAGAGAATGGATGTTTTGCCCCTCTGTTTACTCAGTGTCAATAGACGCAAAAAGTAGCCAGTACGGAAGGGCAACAAGCCTTGCATTGAGGATATTCCCAGCCAGATTTCGTTTCGTGGAAGCAGAAAAGTAGTGTCTGCAGATCGCAGAGATCAACGTGGGTCTTGCAATTTTCACAAGGCACTTTGCAAAACATTCGGAATTAACGCTCAGTAGCTACCGTAATCGTTGTCCTGCAAAGAACAACCAATCAATCGATTATCCTTTCCTAGATACTTGCAATAACCTCTACATCCAACTACCGTCCTACTCCGTCCTAATGAGAATTATTGCCGAGATGAAGGATCCGTCTCTTCATTCCTTAAACTATCTGAGAGAAATAAAGAGGCGAATTCTGCATCCGGGCAGCCACAATACTCCTTCTCTCTCACATATCCACTCCCTGCAAAAAATGCAATGCGAATTGTACGATTGATGTTGTAACTATTATTACCTCTGCATTTCTCAATACCGTCTTTGCAAATTCAAAACAAAATAAACAATGACTCAATAGTGAGGCGAACAGAAAACACTTATTGATAAGACGCACACCCGCAGTAGCCATTGATGATTGCACTACTCTTCCTATTTCTTCCCTTTTTTCCATCAATCGATGGCTCCGAGTGTCCATACGGAAATACTAGACTTGCAAGGGAGACAGGAGAAGCTCCACCTCAACCGCAGGACCATTCAAAGACCCCGAAACCTAAAGTGCCCCCACGGGTGATGCTACCGCCACATTTCCCAACTATCACAACACCTCCATTACTTGCCCAACCCACAATCATTTCTGCAACCACTGGTCCATCTACGGTTGAATCAATCCTTGCCTCTTCCTCCGAATTCCCTTCGAATTCTTCATTACAGCCTCCAAGAGAGGAACGAAAGGTAACTTGCCCAAGTCGAATGTTTCTAATGGTGTCTTTCAGTTAACTCTCGATGAGGTTCCCACCAGTTATGTTGCTCTTTGGGTCGGAATCGGAGCAGTTTCTGTCTTTTGCATTGTTGGCATCTACATCGGATGTCGTCGAATGAACGTACGCCATTTCTGATTTACTAGTAATTCCAGAGAATAAGTAGACGTAATTAACATTGGTCATGCTTCTGGTAGTATTTACAATTAGAATTTAGTAAAAGTGAGTAAACTAATTGGGAATGCTCTCTCGCCTATTCGAGATATCAAGCAATCGAGAAAGAATGCATCCCTATTTCGGCAATGATTTCTTCTTTCAGAGAGTACCTCCACCTCCATCGGTTCCTCCTCCTGAAGCTCCCTCGGATTCCGAGTACAATGGTGGATACGATCGGATAGGATACTAATCACAAATAAATAAATAAATAATTACTAAATAGCTGTATGCTGAATGCAAAAGATGCAAATACATGATACAGGCATAGATAATTACTATTGTGATATGAGACACTATCTGAGAGAACTGAGCAAATTCACCCATTGGCCGTACAAGGAAAAATGGTTATGGATGAGTTCATCGATATTAGAAATTCAGAAATATAAACTACCATTGTGTCGGTCCATTCACATTCCATCTGAATGATTAGTGTGATATTAAGAAGGCCATTCATAACAAATGATTCATGCAAATAGCATTCATTCAACAACTACTGATAGCAGCGAACCCATTATATTTCACATCGGACTCAATGCTATGCCCACTATTCGCATGCCTAGTCTTCCTAGTCTACGTACCGGTCGGCGAGGCCGAGATCGACTACCTCAAGCTACACCACAAATTCTGGAGCGATTGGATGCAATGGTGGCAAACATTCCACAATCCTCAGCCATCCTCAGACACGAATCATCGTCCACAACCTGCACCACACAAGCCAACTACTGTCTCGATTACCAAGAAAGCCTCAATGCCCAAGAGCACGACTCAATCGCAACAGGCGATCATTGCTAAGACAACCAGACGCTATCCGTCATTAGCGACTGGTACACTTGCAATTGCGAAAGATCAGTTGAAACCAGCAGTCCAACGGTCAATTCATGGACTTCCCACTAAACAAGCGCCCATACCACAATCTTCACCCATTGCTCCGTCAGTTCCTTCTCCACCACGTCCACTATCAACCCACTCTCCGAAACCACAGCCTCCTACAGTGTTTGCCCCTGACCATGCAGTCACCACACCTCTCATTCCGTACTCAACTCCTTCGCTCGTCCAAGAATCGTTTAGAGCTGGAGCCAGCCACAACGTAGCCTCTTCAAGCCCACCCGAGTGTAAAGCAGCCAACTGCGCGGCGAGTTTGATTTGATTCACAGTTTACATTTTTTTTTGATTTTCAGAATATGGAAGGAGGTTCACCAAACTTCTTTCTCGAAAGCCCACTTGGAACGCGAATTGTGTGGACCGCTGTAGGAATTGTAATCACCGTCGTTATCATGGCGCTGTATTGCGGATGCCGCGGCAAGGCTAGTTCATTGACAGTCATGTAGCGTATTCCGCCTTAGCGAAATACGATTTCTTGTGTTATGGCACAATCGATTTTTTTCTGTTCTGGTTGGACAGCTTTATCTTGAAGGGAGTTAACAGCAACAACAAGTACTAGCCCAACGGATTGTATTTCAGTTGTGTCGACCACGCCCTCCATCTTGCCCGATACCTGTTCCTCCGGGAGACCATCAGATAGACTACGAGCGCATCTACTAAGCGATGAAAGTATTCGAAGAAACCGTTATTTGCTTCGAATAAAGGCATTATGTGTTCTGCGAGCTTTTCAAAAGTGGATGGATGGCGATATACACATCATTTTCACTCAACATTCTTTTTATGCACTATGCCACGTGCGATTCCCTTATCAATATGAGAACAACGACGAAACCGTCCTAACCTGAAAACAATGCATCAGTGATTGTGTGGACACGAAACACGACCGATGTTTTGATGCTACTTTTTTTCCTCTTTTTATAGAAATCGGGTTTTGGGGCATTTATTGCGTTAGTCGCTTCGTGTTTGCTATCCGTATACCGTTTAAATGTTATTTTTTTGAGATGCCGGAGGAGAATCAATTTTCCCTAAACTCCATCCCAGTCGGAATTTGGGTCGGGCTGGCAGCGCTATTGATCGTTGCAATGCTATTCGTGGCGTGTGGATGGAGAAATATGGCACGTTATCATGAACTGAAATTCGAGAAAAATGAAAATATTTACTTTTTACTCACTCTGAATATTGATCTTTGATCTTTTAGATAGGGAGGAAACCACCATCAGCCGAACCTCCACAGCCGTCGATCGATCGTCAAGAGGAATACGAGGAAATCTCCTAACATACTGGTCATGATAAAATTATTTATTATCGTCGTTTGTGAGCATGTGATGTCTTCTCACTACGGAATATTTACCGTCATTGTTGGTTGAACGGTTCTGTACGCTGCCAAACGGTTCCACAATTGACTTGTCTAAATGAATCATGATGACTCACCTAAACCAACAAATAGATTTTCCGTAAATAAGTGCTGGGGTTATTTGAGAAGTTGATAAGGTGCAGTGTAGTGTCTATGCGAGTTCGCCTGCTTACCCTCTTCATCTTCCTTGTTCTATTCACTCCCTCCTTCTCTCAAACGCGTACCATCTTGTTCGAGGGAGTAAGGGTCAGCGGCGGCGATGGCGGTCGGGGAGGAGTTCATCATGATGGAGGGCATGGAGGAACGGGCATGGTTGTTTCTCCGTCTCACAATGGGGAAGGACTCAATGTCATCGTAAATGGTGCTTTCATTTCCGCCGGAAGATCTGGAGATGACGGTCTAAATGGCAAGGGCGGTTATGGAGGCACCGGTATGTATATTGGTCCTCCGATTGCTGTCGAAACCCTTCCTTCTTCCGTGATCGCAGTAGGCCGCCCTCCTCTTGCGCTTGATGCTCCACCACCGCGTTCAAAACCACCACCAATTGATGCTCCGCGATCCCTGGGAGGGCGTATCATGTGTGATGACGTGAAAACCATGATCGTTATTCTCGTCATCTTCTATTGATGCAGATGCGTTGAGAGTATTTATTCACCTAGCATGTTGTTGCTTCATGAATAAAGATAATTACACCAATCTTGTGTAACAACGTAACAACGTATTCAATGTTTGAATTATGTTATAGGGAATCTCATACAGAGGGCGGATGTGCATACGCATCTCTAAATGAATCACGATGACTAGGCAAGAAAACCAAATATTTATCTTCTCCTCTTCAATAACACTACTCAACTACAGTTGATAAGACACAGTGCAGTGCCCATGGGAATCCGGGCGTTTCTTATCCTCCTCTACTGCTTTGTTCCTAGCTGCTTAGCTCAACCAACTCCATCCTCGAATCGTACCTTCGTCATTGGAGGCATAGTCAGCGGCGGAGATGGCGGGCATGGAGGAGCGAATGGCGATGGAGGCCACGGTGGAACGGGTGTCAACGTGTTTACCCTCACTGGAGTTACGGTGATCATACCAAAGGGCGGCGTCGTGTCCGGAGGCAGATCTGGACAAGGATTATTGAGAGGCAAGGGCGGAGCGGGTGGTACCGGCATCTACGTTGGTCCGCCTCCTACACCCGTGACATCAACAAACCCTCCGCCTGCTATGGATGCCCTAACCTCTTTGCCGTTGCAACAGAGTTCTAACCCACAACCAATTCAAGTCAGCCGAACTTGGAAGTGTATAGTGGGGGCTGCAGCTGTAGCTGGTGTCATGGTCGCCACGCTTGCCCTGTTCTATGGATGTATGAGTGTTGTAAGTATTGTTTGATACTTATTATGGGACAGTTGGTGCATTCGGGATGATGAGAGATTACAATCATCATTTCAGTTTCGTAAGAGGTGCTCGCCGACAGATCCATCGACACCGTTCACCGATAATGTTCAAGTCGCTGAAAAGGGATCAATACCATGACATCCGATAGACTAACTTTATTGATAAATTGTTATTGCTCAACCTGATGAATGGAAATTCAACATGAGGGAATGATACATACGGAATAGCGATACGAGCATGTCAGAACAAAAGATGTCCGATTTTTCAAGAAGTGCGCGAAGCTTCGATACACATAAAACAGAGGCTCCCGGAGGACGTAGCGCTCGAATAACGCTAGTTCCTAAAATTGGCTGAAGTCTATGAATCATGCAATCTGGTCAGTGAAAAGTCTTCCAGATTGGGCAAACATTCCTGCCGCACTCAAAACATGTCGATTCCAAAACAAACGAATGCATAGGGTGAATTGATAACCCATGGTCCGGTCAGTATGCCGTTCCACCTCCTCCTGCTCCTCGCGACTCTCACTCTCGTCTATGCACAACACTTCGTGATCAACGGTAACAATATCGTTTCTAATTGAGGGCGGATTATTTTTCACAATGACATCCTCGCGCATGCATGGTCATCCTTGAACAAAGATGCGAGCCTTTTGGAATCTGTCATGAATTGAATTCTTGAATTATCGCTTTTATTCACGGATTATCGGATACAGTTCAAACTCTAGGTACGAACATCCGCGGTGGGGACGGAGGAGATGGAGGACCGAATGGGAACGGCGGACAGGGTGGTGTCGGTCTGGTGATCGGCACTGGGCCATCGGCCCCACCACCGCCTCCACTCGCGACAACACTGGCTCCGATGATCAAAGCTGTTACTTCCTCTCCGGCTGTACCTTCTCAAGATGGATCTCTGGTAGAGTTCGAAATACGGGTAATCGTCTCTTCATTCTCTCATCGGCCAGAGAGGTGAGAGAGTGTTTGAAATGACGAGACGATTACTCGTTGTCATCTTGATTTCAGAGCTGTTTCACACAAGTCTAGTAGATGATAATTAAAAATTGAATTAACGATTTTAAGGGACTGTACATTCTCTGGGCTGCTGGTGGAGCCGTACTTGTTCTTGTTATGCTTGGTATCATCTACGGATGCCGGAAGATGGTGAGTATTAGCAGCGTACATTTTCAATAGCGTTAGCTGAAATGTTGAAATTCCGGTCCGAATTGATCTTTGATCTGTCAGATCTGCATTCGGCCTCCACCATTCGATCCTCCCAAGCTGCCTGCAGACACTAATGATAGATACACGCCCTTTGTTGAGCATGGCATCGTTGAATAAAGAAATTACAATAAATGAACCAATTCCACAGGAAACTATTTCAACGTTCTTTATCCGATATGATCGATGTCCGTTGAGCGATAAGTTCTGGATGTGTTGTGAAGAAGTGCTTTTTTTTGGAAAAATCATTGTGAAAAATCACGATATGAATATAATATTACAATGAAACAAATTCATGACAATCGATAGGTTCAAGCACTCTGCACTTCTCCATACAATCTATCAATCACATCTTCATAGTGCTTGGTTAGAATGTGCCGTCGGATCTTGAGGGTGGAAGTGAGGAACCCGCCCTCGGCTGTGAATTCCTGGAATACATTTTCATCATAGTTTGAAGGCGATTACCGAGGCGGGATCGCCTCAGTTATCATCCATTACTCCAGTCTTTCCAATAATTTAGTCATTAGTACTGCATTAAAATATTTCGGAATCAGACTTGCAGATTCAGCATACCTCCGTCGTCAAATGCACTGCTCTCGCCAACTCGATCGGTGTCAGTCCCTTGCCTTTAGCCAGTGTATTCAGGTCACCCAATACGTAATCCCTCGTCTCTCTCGCCTCGAGGAGGTCACCGTCGGAAAGGCTGATCAGACGGTGCAGCTGGAACAGGGGGGGGGGTTACAAATTCAAGTGATTATTTGAACCCATTACAGGGCAATCTTTATTCTGAGGTAGTGCTGCTTGAACGGCGAGTTAAAAAAATGGAAAAGTTAACCAATGCGCAAACCATTCATGCATCCAAGAATGAAAGATGCGCAGAGATATAGTAAGTTCACCTTTTTTCCCTATTTTAATCCGCTCAAACACCGCCTAAGAGCGTTAAGAGAAGAGAGAGGGTGAGGCGTTTTTGAAATCTAGTTGACACCGTGCGAGAGAGAGAGAATAGAGCAGAGTGTTAGAGGACGGGTGGCATACGGGGGTATAGCTCAGTGGTAGAGCGCTCGCTTAGCATGCGAGAGGGCTGGGGTTCAATTCCCCATACCTCCAAAATTGTTTTGCCTTTTTTATTTTACATTTAATTGACAATTATGCAAATTAGCCCCTTGCTGATGGATTTTATTCGGTTTTAGAGGCAAACCGACTTCTTTTTTATTTATCCCACTTTCATTAAATTGGCGTAGCCTTTGCTCCATTTCGAGTACTTTCGAAAGCATTTCGAATATTTTTACCTTAGAATTTTCTTGTTTACCTTCTGATCCGCATTGGACAGGGCGGTTCTCAGTGCAGCCACATTGACAACGATCACAGCCACGAGGAACGATCGGGTCGTTCGACCGGCGACGAAAATCTGCGAAGAAATCATTAGAAAATTATTTGTCTCTCTCGTTTTCTCATGCTCTCTCGCGTTGTGCCTGACCGACTAGCACATGAGGTTTCATATTTGCCCCTTCGGGCTTGCAAAAATTGCGTACGACACCCGTATTTCAGGGGCCGTAGCGGGCAATTGGGAAAAGTTTTCAACCAGCAATAAACGCACCTCGGCTAAGCCTCATTGGTCACGTTATCGCCTCTGCGCAAAGCTGAGGAAGGAGAGGACGGGAGAGACCTTGAGGCGAGAGCGCGTGCTAGTCACGCCGGGGCGGAAATAGGCGGGGGAGCGGGGAGGAGGGGAGAAAAGGGAGTGGTGGGGCGAGAGTGGAACACAACAACACCAGGGGGGGATGCGCTGTGTCCCCGTTTCCTATAATCACTCTACTGTCACAAATGAAAACAAGAGGAGAGTGTCAAGGGTATGAGGAGAGAGGCAAACAGCTGAAAAGCTTTTGGAGGATATTATTTTTTGTTCTTAGAAGCCGCAGAAAACACGAAATCAAATGGTGGGATATTTTCACTACAGCAGCCATAGCTTTCTCTCGCCGGTCAGACAGGGCGAGAGACGAGGGGAAAGTGAGAGAGAGAGCACTCGCCTGCTGTACCAGCGCACTCTGACCGTAGACGTTCTCGATGAGCTCGGGTGCAACGAAATCGCCCTGGGCAAGCTGCAAAGATCAGAGATCAGACTACAAAGATCAAAGATTAGATAACAAACTACAAACACACACGATCAGATTATAAGAGAGTTCAATCAGATTACAAATTACAAGTTTCAGGATAAAACTATAAACTCGAAGGATCGAACTACAAACTCTAAAGATCAATGATCATACCTTGAAGAACGCATTCTTACGATCGATGATTGCCAAGGAACCATTGGGCAGCCACTGTCCGATGTCGCCTGTGTGAAGCCAGCCCTGTGAATAGGGGGATTAGGAATCAGCGTGCCAGAATGGAATGCCGAAATCCCGATCAGCGCAACTTTGCGATTACTGCAAATTGTCTGTATTCTGAGATCAGCGATTCGGGGTCAAGAAACAATGTTGAATTTGAAGAAAGAAATATGATTTGGTCGCTAGACAGATTTCAATTCTCTATGTTCGATTGAGTTTCAGCTTTTCTAGACATATCCTGAGATAGGGACACTACAATAAGTGCCGTGCTCTTGAGAAAAACTAAAAAAAACACGAATAGACTGTTTTATTTCAGTTTGAGCCTGCGTGTAAAAGACGCAGCAAGATCAAAGATCATAGAGCACATCTAAAAACGCACTTCGTTATCGACAGTCTTCGCCGTCAACGATGCATCTCCCAGGTAGCCGGACATCACTGCGGCACCGCGGAAGCACACCTGGAAGCGATATATTTTAAAGAAGGAGTAAACCTAATTTTTGGTCACACATTCTGACAGTGTGGAGCGTTAAAGAATGGCTACCCGATCAGATCTCAATTTGTCCGAAGTGCCAGAAATGTCCGAATAGTCATTTTTTTACTGCGCGACATTACGAGGACGGAATGGATCCTCTGCGCAGGTCAACCAACTATGAGGGAGGTTTCGACGCGTTGAAAAAATGCATAAAAGTGAGCACCCACCTCTCCCTTGTCATCCTTTGCATAGTAGCCGAGCTCGGGCGCATCGATCAGCTTGATCTGAAAGAAGCCGATCTTTGATCTCTTATTCACTCTCATTTTCAAGCACTCTGAACACTGAGTACTGAGTATCAAGAGCCGGGAAATAGGCTCGCGTCCAAAATCCGGCTCGCAGCCGGAACCCAGGAAATACCAATACCTGTGCCCAGGGCGCGGGTCCGCCCACGTGCAGGGGCGTCGTGTCGGAGGGAATGTTGAGGGTGCCCGCGGCTCCGCACTCGGTCTGACCGTATCTGTATAGTTGGGAATATTGTGGTTTTGGTTACTTCAGAGTGGCGTATGATAGCAGTAGGGTCTTGTCATCAGCGTCTAGCGCTAACACATTCTGTTTGACTGTATCTGCAGAGTATGGAAGGAAATGCGGTATGGTGACTCCCGTTATAATCGGTAACGGAAGGGTGACATGGCAAACTCGTATACGGTAATTTTGAGCGTGCGATGAATCGTAGTTAGGACCTATTCTTATCGTCAAGCACTGAAGCAACGGTAAATCGCTATTACCCCTCGAACAGCGGAGCGCCGTAGGCTATGCGCGAGAAGTTCTTAACCTGAAAAAGGACGCATCAATTAATAGTAAACTCTTTAATTAATTAAATACCTCAGCAGACACGGGTGCACCTCCGGTTGTTAGAAGACGAATGCGGCCTCCGAGCATGGCGGAAATCTCAAATACGTATCGTGCGTTTCAAATGCTCAGCAAACTCAATGTGCTGGTTAGCGTATTGATTGTCTGGGAGAGAGAGGAAGGGAAGAGGTAGGGCGGCGGAGAGCAGGTAGATCACTAGCCTCCTCCCGGCCTCTTCCTCGCTCCTCCCTCCACTCAGTTCGTCAAAGGTCAGCAACGCGTGGAATTGACAATAATCTCACGATAGATTAGACATCAAAGCGGAGCTTTAATTTATTAAATTTATGTGGCTGCAATGTTGCTATAATCAATCCAAACTGCTGAGCACCAAATATCTCATGAATGTGAAACATATCGGGAAATCAATCAAATGCGAGGGAGATGGCCTGTCTATCTCTTTTCGAATGAGCGAGTCAGATAAACAAATGAGCAAGCAAATCTGTGATAGATAGTAATCTCACCTAATCTACCGTATCCTACCGTACCTTGGAAAAGACGATTCTGTCCCAGATAGTGTCGTAGCGCATCTCTCCTCGGGCGAGCATCCTCAGCTTCCACCTGCAATCGAATGAGCATTTCAATGGTCGGAGGTGGCAAATAAAATGAATAGTAAACGAAGTAGGAATTCTTCGTTAAATTGTGTGACGGTGAAAAGTGCAAATCAGGGAAATGTTATGAGCCACTTGGTCAAAAACCGCGTGGCCTCTAGATTCTCTCCACCATAACGAAGCACTAGCGTCAAGAATAGAGATGGTGAAGGAAGGGGGAAGGGTGCGCGGTGTGGCGAGGAATGAGAGGAAGGGGGAGAGGGAAATGGCCAACCCTTCCGGAAGGGGTTCGAATCCTTGCTTGAAGAACATTGAGCTTGTAAAATACTTACCACTTGGCCAGTCCAAATAGCAACCGAACAATGAACGACTGCGTTGTCATGCGTGCGTGCACCGACTCGTAGAATCTGGAAGTTATTCGAAGATTGCTGATATATTGGCACTTCTTCGATTTTTGGCCCAGGCTTTTCTCGCAGAGTATTCCCTCCCTACCATTCTCATTCCCCAGCCCTCAACATTCGGTGCTGTTGTTTCCTGGGCCAAAAATCGAAGAAGTTCCGAAATATTAATCCCAGTAGCGCTAATTAATTCAGCACTATTTATCCAGATCAGTGCTGCTCAACGAGTACCCGTTTGAATTATAGGTACACTTTCGATCGTAACGAAACGACTAGGGAAATGAACAGCCTTCTTCACGAGAGACAGTGAGGAATGAGAAGAGCGATGGATTATTTCCATAATAAACGACTAGTTGTTTCGTTACGATTGAAAGTCTAATTATAGGAGATAGACTCACTTGTTCAGCAGTCTCGGTACGAGCGCGATCACTGTCGGTCGCAGCAACTGAATGTCGGGAAGCAATCGTGTAGTGTCGCCCGAGTAGATGCCCACACGTCCGCCGCAATAGGCGATGAAGTTCTGAATGAATCTCCAGATAATCTGCGCTGTACAACTGCAACATTATAATTTGCCATGACTACTGTACCGCATGAGAAATTTATATTTACCCCGACACCTATCTACCCAAGTTCATTCTAACGCCTCCGAAATGGGTTCTGGAAATGGGTTTGGTTGCTTCTAGAAGTGGGGAAGCGAGAGCATAGACACAACTATTCCTCAAAGCGTTTATGTTTCACCATAGCGTTATGGACCGTAGACAGGGGCGAAAAATGATAATGTGATCTCTTTGTCTACTTAAATTGAGATAATAATTGAATACTTTTTTTTCTGTCGCAAGCGCTTTGTGCGGATAAACTTGGCCAAATCCGCATCTAATTCTGTTTGAATCGATACGAGAAGTACGTAGTACCGCACATTTCTTCACCATTACCTGCATGAGATGCTCGTAGATGTGGGCGAGCGAGAGGAAGGAGAAGTAGACCTCGGAGGCGTCGAAGGAGATACTGCAAGAGATCAGAGATCAAAGAGTGAAGATCAAAGATAAATAACGAAACGCGCGATTCTGAAGAAATGAAAAGGTCGAGTTGATCATGTTTCAGAATGTGCTCAGTTACGTTTCATGATGAACATTTCAGAGGTTCCTACTGTTGAAATGCAATGATATTCTTGATTCTTCTATGCTCGCTGTAAAAAAAATATACTAAAATTTGCGCTCAACAGTGTGCGAGAATAGATAAGCAATTACAAAAGAGACTCGGAATAGAGTTTTTACACAAGAAGCACTGCGAAAATGTTACGAATGAATACTTCCTAGATAAGCGGACGGGTGTTTCGGTCCTTGGGTAGTTTTTTAATAGTTTACATTTCTATTTTTTTTAAACATTCTGACTTATTCGGCGCGCAGCACCACTGCCAGTACAGTCCGCCCACTGCAGCGAGCAGATTGCGATGCGTTGTCTGCACGCCCTTCGGACGACCTGCAAACCGGGAATTAGCAAGACCGGGCGTTGTCTGGACCGGGAAATATAAATCCCTGTCGACACCTGAGGCCTTCCTGCAACCGGTGTTTAGCAGGTTCATAGCCGGGAAAAATAAAACCCAGCCGGAACACGAGGTAACAACAGAACCGGGAAACACGAGCTCCAGAGCCGGTAAATATACTGCACCGTACCCGTGGTGCCACTCGTATGGCAGATGACGTAGACGTCGTCGGGCGAGGGCGGACGGTCCTCGCGAGGGCACAGTACCCCGCGAGCGAGCACCTCGTCAAACTCCCAGATCTGTAAGGGGGTGCGAATTGATATTTGATCTTTGATCTTTCCAAATTGGGACATTTCACAAGAAGCGCGAAGACGCACTAGGGAAACGGCGCAATGGAAATAGTACAAGGTTCATCAGAGATGAAAGATCACCTCAACGCCGGTCTCTCGTGCCCCGACGACGTCGCCTTTGAGACCGTGCAGGAGGATGATGGAAGCGAGGACTGGGATGTCGCCGGATGCCTGAAAAAGGAAATGTATGTTCCTCTATCCCTATTTTCTGTGACCGACGAAAGATAATTGTGAAATGAGAGAGACATACGGAACAGTATTGCAAGTGCGACTAAATATCAATTTTGAGTTGAGTTTCACGAAGGCTTCATTTGCAGTTCGAGGAAATTGTGAACGATACGACGTGAACGAACATGTATTGCGCTAGAAGAAAAACTATTTCAAAAGTGATCTACCCCTGGCTTTGTGTGCAAGTTTCATTTGTAACAGCATTTGCTGTCTTCTTTTTTTCACGGCATTCTAAATGGGGTGGGCGAAAAAAAGAGAGCAGTGGGAAACAAGGGCCATTTTTGCACTTAGTCTTGTCTAGTGTTGAAGCGAATGATTCAAATAAGTTTTGGCACTGCAACGCCATTATTTTATCACACAAATCAGTCTACGATCATCAGCCCACCTTCCGCTCCACGAATCCCTGCGCCCTCTCTGCAGTATCGCAGTAGACGACCTCCAGTTGGCACGAGTCGATGATGTAGCTGGAAAAATTTTCCAGGATTAAATTTTATATTTTGAGTCAACGATCTTTTGCGATTCTATCAAGATTTGTTTGATTATGAGCGATTTCAATATCATTTTCATTTTGATCAAATGAGTTTCAGCCTCTTTCCAAATACGTTGATTCGCGAACTGGAGTAATAATTGGAGTAAGATATATCGCCCGCCGTTCGACTCAGAAAAATTATACTGAATAAGTTACAACTCAAAGACTAAAGATCAAAGATCAAAGATCATCCTTCTCACCACAGGTCCTCCATCTTGCTGTTGTGGTACAGAGGCACGGACGTTATAGAGAAGTTGACAAGCGAGTGCACGGCCAGTGTGTATCTGATTTGACAAAATTAGAAACCGAATGAGGCAACGATCATCCGTATCCAGACAAACTTCCTCGCATTTGTTCTTGTAGATAAATTTTAAATTAAACTTAAACAATCATTATGCGTATTTTAACTAATGTTTCGCTAAAGGCTACGATCTGAAGAATTTTCGAAACAATCAATAGAAAAAAATCAGTATTATTTTTTTTTAATAGAGAGTTTTTATTTTTTTTATTTTTCTCAATTTGTCACTCATTAGATTTGGAGGAAACTGTGATATCGCGACCTACCTCAGCGAATTTATGCCGGCCACTCCGACTCTCTTCGTCTGCTTGCCAAGAGAGAGAAGGCCAGCACCGAGTCGATTGGAGGTGGAGATGACCTACCGGGTGAATTAGTTGATTTTGATTAAAGAAATGGACACTAAAATCTTAGAAGCAACAAAAGATCAAAGATCAAAGATTAAAGATTAAAGAAAAAATGATATTCCGTACCTCACTGTACTTTGTCCAATGAAAATCGCCGCTGCGAATCTGCAAAATGTTTACTAATCGTGAGAAATCTGTTTGTAATCGTCTGATCACTATACGTTCTTGCTGATCAGATGGACGAGAGTTTTTAAATAAATGAATAAAAAATGAATAAAAAACATAAATGTAAATCGAGAAGACGTTATCTATCACCATACAGGTATACAAATGCTATCCTGGCCTACAGGTAACATTACTAGTTTACGGGAACTAGCATTAAGAACCGCAATTTCTTAGCGCGATTCAAGTGTGTTTCGCATTGCTTTCAAATGCGAATTGAAGGAAAGAGGAACAATAGGCAGCTCTCGAACACCAGCAAAAATTTTCACTGGCGAACACGGGCTAGCAAACCTCTGTCTGAAAAGTCATATTGGAAACGTTCAGTTCAGTTTTAAATGTGCGTCGTTCTGACTGAACTATCTATTGAATCTCTGCAATGGAATCCTTGTTCTGCTCCTTGCCCCTTCTGATCAACATGCGTTTTGGCACATTGTCACGTGAATCGACTTGAAAATCATGTATTGCTGTGGAAATTTGCATTTTTCCGGTCATTTGTTATGCAAATTTTTTAATAATTGCTCACTTCGCCAATGGCCGGTCCGTCCTCGCTCTGCTCCTTTCCTCTTCTGAACACGTCGTAGACTGTGTGCACTTTCCCGCACGGCATCCCCGTGATCGGTTCTGTAGCAAAAAAAGTATAAAATTGTCCTGCTAATCTAACCACTTGCGTCGAGCGTCGTGAATATTTCTCGAATGTCAAAAAATGGCCGAGAGTGAAAATGGCAATTGAAGTTGGATGAGTTTCACAACCTTATCAAAAGTTATGAATATTTCTTCGAAGCAAGAGTAGTAGCCTGGCATCGGTCTCAAAATGATAACCCAACGTGGAAAAGGGATCGACTAAAGCTAAACAAAACTCACCCGGAAAGAATACATTGCCCCTGATCCTCTCCTCCCCTGGAAGGAGGACAGAGTGAAAAGCGGACTTGGGCAGATCGTCGGAAGAGATCGGCTTGCGAGACATTCTGGAATATGGTAGGGTTACGGTATTGTTACGGGACAGCTTTCTCAGGCGACATGAACTGAAAATTTCTAGACAATTGAAACGTTGAAAACGCAGCGTATTCGTATTTCATTGCTATTTGCATCGGTTGCAATAGAATGTGCCTATAAAAGGGCACGCGCTAAAGAAATGACAAAGTTAAACAGCACGAATAAGATAGCATCATCGCGATTTGCTGTGGCAGGAAGGAATTAACAAACTATAAAATAGGTTCAACATTTGAATGACATAATTTACGATTTGGCAAGAAAACTACATCGAATTACCGAAAGATCGATGATCTCTGCGCAGGTAAGAAATTTCGTTTTGGGAACAATGACATTTACTACAATTGCACATGCAATTAACAACCGCAAGAGAGATGCATATGGGATAGATAGGGATCGATGTGGTGGGAAAAGAAAAGAAATCTCGAGAAATGGGGAAAAGGAAAAGAGTGAGAGGAGGAGGTGTGCGAACTACAATGACCTACTAAAAGAGTAGCGAGGCGATACATTTCTCTCCGATTCGCATCATCTTTCGAGGGGTCAGGAAGAGCCAAGTGTGTGGAGAATGGATACTGCTTTGAGTAGAGATTGCAAGATTCGTCTCACCATTCCTAATGCTATCTCATCGGTTAGAGTCCCTAGAGATGAATGAATGATCCTCGATGTTCCATAAATTGAAGTGGATTCATGCAGTGTCTGCGCTCTCTCCACTTTCTCTGCTCTCTCGCCTTCTCTGACCTGTTAGAGATCACCGGGGTTGGAGAGACGAACACTAAAACATCTTCGCGCACACTTACTTACTTTCGCTTTCGATCCGTAAACACCGTGAAGGGTCGCTCATCTCCCTTGGGATGAATAATAGGAGAAGGCTCTCTCGATTGCTATCTCGCTAAGTAGTATGTATAGCATTTCGGCTAATCTATCACATACATATGAATAGAGCTTGCACGCACTTAAAACTCCAATAAACAATAATAAGTGAAGGAAATCAGTGTTAGAATTGGCTAAGTTAATAAAAAAATAGAAATAGTGTATTCCGGGTTGACGCCGAGCTATCCCTTGCACGAATCGACAATAAAACGGGATTATCTAAACGAGTGGACACTGTGTTGGGTATGGGATGTCAATACCGATAATATGATGTTGCGATACTCATTCTATAATAATAATAATAATAATATTTATCCGCACATGATGTGGGGGGGGTGGGAAAGGATCTAAAAGGAAAGGAAAGGAAAGGGAAAGGAGGATTCTATCAGAGTGAGCAATGCCGATTCGATGTGAAGGTGCTTGCAGGAAATTGAATAATCCTTCCGGTGGCACCGCTACGTTAACATTCTAAAGCAGCCTTTTTCTTACGGAGATGATCGGCAGACACACATTACGGTAAAAAATTGAGAGCACTAGAAAAACATGCCCTGGTCAGTCAGTTCTCGATTCTACTCTACATTATTGATTATTGAATACAAATTTAATTTAAAAAAATTCATTTCTATGCAGACCTTTGTTTCTCCTCTCATTCTTCCCTCATTCCCTCTTTCATCGAGAACTCGAGAACTCAATTAGCCAGATATTCGTGCCACCCCTTCTTTAATCAGTGTGAGAGATGATAAGTGATTGTGGCATGCTTTATCAAGGCAAGAATGTACTATGGGTGAGTTGTTGAGAGGTGAACGACAGCACCACAGCGCGTCGACGATGCAGCAGCGAACAATCATGACGGCTTCTGGCCAGCGACCTTCTGAAGCTCACCATTTTTCATTGGCAATCGACAAGGTTTACGGTACGGTTTATGGTTAGGGATATTGATGATAGCAGTCAAACGGCGTACATTGAGCTTCTATCGAAACTCCCTCATCATTTGTTGTTTGAACAAATAAACCCTCTGGCAGGCAGGCTAGAACTTAGGGTTCGAATTACGGGTTGACGTCTCTTCATTTCACATTCTCTCTCTCTCGCATTTCTGACTGGTGAGAGAGTGTGTGAAAAGAAGAGACGATTACCCGTATTTCGTATTCTACTAGATGGCGTGCGAAATGATTGCGCACTTATCTACTCTCTTTCCAATATTAAAGAAGGAGAGGCACGAATCGCGCCGATATGCAAAGTGAGGCGGAGCGCTCTCCTCATTTTGCATGCTCTCTAGCTCGTTGCCTGCGCTTCAGGGTCATTTGGCAATCAGCCAATCGAGTATATCTCAGTTTAGACGAAAATTGAAAGCATGGGAGTTTCGAAAGCGTTATGGGGTGCTCATGCCACATTGTCTGACATCGAGAGCTCAGTTAGCCAGATATTCGTGCCACTCCTTCTTTAACGGTACTTACTCTGGGTCGCAGACGACGGGGCGAAACCTGCTGCTCCGGCTGAAAGTAAGCAAATATTCACTGCACAATGACGACACTCGCACACGCCATTTTAAAGTACCATAATCAACCGTACCTCGTCGTCAACAGCAGAATCCTCAGCTGCTCCAGCATCGGGTCCATCTGCACCGGCGGCCGCTGCAGCTGCTGCAGCTGCTGCAGCTCGCTGGCGAGACTGAAGGAATGATGGTGTTGATTATGGTAATCTCAAAACACTCATGGTTAACTGAATAATCGATGCAAGCTGCTGAGTCTTCGAAAATACATTCCAGAAAAACGGTTACAATAAGAATGGTGCTTACTCCCGTTCCCGGCGGCCGACCAGTCCTCTTCGGCTTCTTCTTCCGACCGCGCTTCTGAAAGTAATTCAATCATTTCAGCGAAACTTCAACAATTTTCGCGATTGGATGTTTACGAAAACAATTACTTTTTAAAAAGAAAGATTTACATTTTTGTTGCACATAGCCTTGCTGTGCAGGGCCTAACTCGGCAACGTTTGACTATACCGTTATTTGAATCATATCCCGCATCTATCCCGCACCGTAATCTTACGCAATCTACCGTACTTACTTTACCGGGGACGATGCTCTTCACGGCGCGGAGCACCTCGTCCATCTGCAAGAGATACGATCGATTTTTGTGCGACTTTCGAAATCTACCGTATTCTAATCTACCGTATGCCGGATTCTACCGTACCTTGTCGCTTAGAGAGACGAGCACCGCGTGCGGCAGGAGGACGGGGGCGGCGGCCGGGTCGACTGCAGCACCAGCAGCAGCAGCAACGGGCACGCCCAGCGTACGCACACCCTGAGAAACGCGCAGATTTGGATTGACATCGTCTTCATCATCTTTCGTCAACAAAAAAGCAGCTCCCCATTGCGTATTGCATTCGTTTCGGCAGAACTGCTTAAATTTTCGCAATTTGACGCTTAAGAAAACAGTAAGAATTTAAAAAAGAAGCTTTGGCATTTCTGGAGCACAGAGCCAGGCGGTGCCTTCTGAATCGGTTCCAAGTCGGATGAGAACCGTTTGCTGAGGAACCCACTGGATGAGAAGCAAGCATTTTTATTAGGGTTGCAGCATCTCAGGGTGTACTCCACAACAAACGGTTGATTTTTGTTGTCTGATTTTCGGCCTCATCCGATTTGTTATCCATAAATCCTACCGTAATCCACCGCACTTACGGGAGCGGGAGCGAGACGCGTGACAGCGCGGAGCACCTCGTCCATCTGCAAGAGAAACGACCGATTTTTGTCCGACTTTCGAAGTCTACCGTATTCTAATCTACCGAATACCGGATTCTACCGTACCTTGTTGCTCAGAGCGACGAGCGCCGCGGGCGGGTCGACTGCAGCACCAGCTGCAGCAGCTGCAGCCACGGGGGCGCCCACGACACCCTGAAACGCAGCTGCAGCCACGGGGGCGCCCACGACACCCTGAAACACCCTGGCTTAACATCGTCATCATAATCGTCATAGCTAAGTGAGAATCATTTTACTGTAAAAAAGCGGTGCTCTTTTCCTTTTGGTCATCACTATCATAATCGTAGTCTGTACCATAATCCACCGTAACATGTGCGGTAATTTACCGTATTTTGTAACGTCGTCTTCTCTAGCAAATTCTACCGTATTCCATACCGTAATCTACCGAAGTCTGCCGTAATCTGTCCGCCATCTACCGTATTATGAACATTTCCACCGTATTTTGTGCTGTAATCTACCGTACCTGCCCGGCGAGCTGGGTCAGATCCAGCGGCGCGGCCGCGACAGCAGGCGCGTGAGACGCGTCGACGCGCGCAGGGTTGAGGGGCGCGCCAGTCAGGGCCTGAGAAACATGTGTAGCTCGCACTGACTTGCTGGCTTTCGAGAGGTGACCGATAGAGTTCGAAATAATACGGGTCGCCATCTCTTCATTCTCCCACTCTCTCGACCACTCGACCGGTCAAGCCACAAGCGCTCTAGCAAACGCAACATCGAGTGAGCGATACTGACCAGGTCGCGAGCTCGCTTGAAAGCGGCGAGCGAGAGCTCCGCGGCAGCCTCTGCTTGAGCGAGCGCGTTGTTCAGGTCCGCGGGGCTCTGAAAAGATCAGAGATCAAAGATCAAAGTCCAAAGATCAACCTCCATAGATTAAGGATCAACGATTCCTCGCGAACAAACATTTACACTAATTTGGGATTCATCAGCCTTTCTAGTTATATTGATGTCTCTTTGTTTATTGCCACGAGCGCAACGCGATTCAGTGATGCAATGAACAGGGTTTCATGAACAGAGTTCAAAGACCATATTAAAAAAAGGGAGTTTACCGCGAATCCCGCGGCTGCAGCAGCCGCCGCTGCAGTGGTTGCAGCGCGTAGAGCTCCATTGAGGGAAGAGGGCTCCTGCAAAGATCAAAGATCAAAAGGGCGATTGGACAGGGAATGGAGAAAACAAACCATCGTTGACCGCGCGGCGTAAGAGCGAACAGGGAGAATGAGGAGAGAATGAGGGGGGAGGAGAGTGAAAGACGAGTGAGAGAGAAGGTCGTAGGCTAATTTTCTCGCATAATCGTATTTGTGATGGAAATTAAGTAAATTATGATTCCAGTTCGATATCCGAAAAGAGTGGAAAGTTGCGTTTCTCATCAGCTTCAGACTAGTTTCCACGGTAAGTGAGTACGAAGAATGAAAAGATCGATTTTTCATCCTGATAACTCTATGCGTGAAGCAGAACTTACGCTACCAATTTAAAGTTGCATGACCCTTCTTTGTTTTTTAGGACCAGACTTTTCTCGCAGTGTATTCCCTTCCTATCATTCCCTATCTCCCTCCACATTCAAAAATCAATCGAATATTTATCATTTATATTATTTATCTTGAAATAGGAACACATCGAACGACGTTTTCACTTCGGCTTCTGAAAATAATGAAATTTTTTAGAAACAATTATCGTAGATTATTTTCAATTCCACGCGTAGCTGACCTTTGACGAACTGAGTGGAGGGAGGAGGGAGGAAGAGGCCGGGAGGAGGCTAGTGATCTACCTGCTCTCCTCCCTCCTACCTCTTCTCTTCCTCTCTCTCCCAGACAATCAATACGCTAACCAGCACATTGAGTTTGCTGAGCATTTGAAACGCACGATAAATAAAATGAATAAGGACAAATATTGAAAGAATACATTGTAATAAGAAACATTTATAATGCTGAGCTACAAAATAACAAGAAACAGTTTTCCCAAATAATCAACGGAATCTGGGATGTTTTGAACTAGGGTCACTCCTCAAATCTAGGATTACATTAGAAATTAGGAGTACACTGCTTTGTTGAACACCTATGACCTCATAACGCTTTGTTGAACACCTATGACCTCATAACGCTTTGTTGAACACCTATGACCTCATAACGCAAGGAGCAAGAGAACTAACAAAACTATGAGTACATTTACTTCCCTTCTCTTAGAATTGAAACAGTATCTAGAATTCGAAATACGAGTTCTCGTCTCTTCATTTCCCGTGCTCTCTCACCGGTCAGAGTGACGAGAGAGTGTGTGAAATGAGGAGACGAATATCCGCATTTCGAACTCTATGAAACAGTACTCACACGAGGTCGATTCCGCGGCAGTATAGGGCTGACCGGCTGAAAGTAGAATGTGAAATACTGGTAGATATTTGTTCCTTCATTTCACGCACTCTCAGAGAGGCTAGAGAGTGTGTGAAATGAAGAGATGATTGCCCTATTTCGAACTCTAGTCTGAAAGTTGTGCGATCACAACTCGAAATACGGATCACTACCTCCTCATTTTACACAATCTCTAGGGCGCTCTAGAGCCTAGAGAAGATGGCCACTTGGAAATCTTGGAAATCTGCGTATTTGCTCCGACAACGAAGATTCGTTGGAACACAAACGCGAACCTTCACCATGCTTCACGAAGCTTTCACCAAGCCAGATTACATCGTATCTTTCTATCTATCTCAAATCTGTCTGCCTCTAACCATTGCCGTAGTCCATGAAACATAACGTTCCCATTTATGCAAAAACGTTGTTTCCAGGATACCGAACCTGGATGTTGGAGATAGCAAACAGCGGAGGCGGCGGCGGTCCCTCGTCAACTTCCTGCGCCTGCTGAAAATGAACTTTTTAACGAAAATTCCCTATTATTTTGCTAGCCTGCTTTGATTTGTGCGCTGTATCGCACCGTAGTCTACCGTACCGGATCAACAACAGATTCGACGAAAGGGGGCGGAGCTTCGAGAGGGGGCGGAGCTTCGAGAGGGGGCGGAGCTTCGAGAGGGGGCGGAGCTTCGAGAGGGGGCGGAGCCTCTGCGTCTTTCGGGTAGCGTTCGGCAAACGCAATCGCGCGCGCTTCCTGATATCGATCAAGGATTAACATTAAAAACTAAGTTGCTACTCTCGTTTCGCCGTACCCTGTGGTCAACTGTCACGGCGCAGATTCTCGAAAAACTCATTATGTGCTATTTCTCACTTTTCCGACCGATGGCCGAGAAATAATGACCGAATTTAGGAATATATTCTCCTGACAGCAGGGTCTTTGTTTCTTATGGGTGCAAGAACAGCGTTGAACATCCGAGATATTTTGAAACAACGAAAACTGCGGGAATTCAAATTTTTGATTTCCTCCCTTGACTCTCGAATTTTTCCTCTTCTCTTGCCCACCCCTACTCTTTCTGCAGCATGAGATTTATGCTGTGGAAAAAGTCAAAGAGGAAAGCACAGATTTGAATTCCCGCTTTTTTATATCTCAGCTCCCCGTATAGGTAGCGACTTGATATTTGAATTCTGGGGTGGAAATCTAAAAACCACCCCAGAATTCAAAGTTCAAGTGCCTAGCACCACTGGGAGCCGAGATATAAAATTGCGGGAATTCAAATCTGTGCTTTCCTCTTTGACTTTTTCCACAGCATAAGAGAGACGGGCAGCGAGACAAGGCTGGGCCATCTCACCGCCTCTGCACCTGCGGCTGCGACTGCATACATGATTAGCTGAATCTGCCGAAGGTCCGCCGACTCCTGTAAAGGGTGAAAGGTCATCCCGTTATTGTCCTGCGGGAGATCACTGCTAGGCCAGTGAGAATTGAACCTTATTTGATGCGATTTACAAACAGTTATATTTGTGTTGCTTGGGCTATAATAAATGAACGCGAAAACGTAAAAAAAACAAAGGTAACGTTTCTTTCGCAGTCAAAGCGATTACAGTCGTACGCGCTTGTTCACCGGTGAGGCCGGGTAAGGTGAGACGTATTCCTCCCAATGTGCATCTACATCGACGGACCTCCGTTTTTACGCTCACCCACTATGTCCATTTTCTCGTGATACCATGACCAACGGAATAAATATTGCATTGAATGTACATATCTCTAGATGAACAATAAATAGAATTGTATCATTCAAAATGACCTACCGCAGCGGCTGCCGCAATGCGGGCGACCACGGCGAGTTTCTGAGCTGCGGCTCGCGCCGCGACCGCCTCCTCCTCTGCATGCGACGGACACTGGGAAAGAGCAAAGATCACAGTTCAAAGATCAAAGATAAGAAACAGATCGTCTACAAAAGTTGTTTATTGTTTGCTCTTAGGATGCCAGCCGATTGGTGTTTGCCGCGCCGCATTTCGTAAGCTCCGCCCACTCCTCCTCAGCTCACCGGTTTCTCCATAGCATCCGTGGTGGCGTTCGCGAGCGATTCCATTTCGAGTGCGAGACGGCGCGTCGCATAGACGAAATTCTGATTCGTGGGATTCTGCAAGGGCGACTGATGATGGCAAATAAGATGTGCGCCTCTCCAAATTTTGAATATGATCTCGTGTGTCTGAGTGCGCAAAAAAGTGTCGCAATCTCTTCATTTCACACACTCTCTTCTGCGGTTGGAGAGAGTGTGCGAAATGAAGAGGCGACTAACCGGAAGTTCTCACACGAATAGAGACGACTTGACGGGTTGAGCAAGAGAGAGCAAAGACAACGAACCATGGCGACCGCGCAGGACGACAGCAAGACGATGGAATGAGACAAAAATACTCGGGAAATGAGCATTGTCCTCGTCTCTTCATTTTCCCCAGTCAGTCAGAGAAACGAAATGAGAGAGGCAGGCCTGTCGGAACTTTTTGCACTCATTGTCTAGCAACTTTTCACCATGCAGATTCTGGCAACTGCTAGTCAGAAATGTAACAACTTGTAAACAATGAGAGCAAAAAAACGGTAAAAACGAAAACGAAGACGTTGGACACGAATGCAGTCAAATTAATATGCAATAATGTCAGTGTATTCACAAGAAAGGTGGTTGAGTGCGCAAATCGGAGAGTGGCCCATGTGTCATCACTTCCATGAATAAATACTTCTTTTGAGTGAGCGATTCTATAAACGCTACAGACGTGCTGTAACAAGAATAGTGCATGATATCTAATTGTAACATCAATATATTCGTTTGGACAACAAAAAAGAGAGGGAGACAGAACGAACTATGGTAACAACTTGACTCGTGGCGAGGAAGAGTGAAGGGGAAAAGTGAGAAACAAGAGTGAATCGAAGGCAATCTCATATTTGTGTTTCGCCCAATGGAGTAATCATTAATCAATCGCACAATTCTAGTAATGTAATTCACATCAATAATCAATCAATGAAGAAAAGAGATGAGGATCACTAGCACAGTTGTTTATGATAAATCGAGTAGGATCGAGTGGGTGGGAAGAGGAGTTCGCCCCCGTTGAATCGTCAGGCCGCGTCGCCGTTGTCCGCAAGCATCGGCTCCAGACCCGCCAGTCTCTGAACACACACCACTTTTATTCGGAGCTCAGGTCAAGTTTACTGTAGGATTTAGAGAAATGCGGGTAATCGTCTCTTCATTTCCCACACTCTCTCACTAGTCAGAGAGGCGAGAGAGTGTGTGAAATAACGAGACAGAGACCCGTATTGCGCACTCTAGTAGGGTGACGGTAGCGTTATGGTATAAAAAGAGGCTGTAGTACGACAGTTGTCAAAAGGCTTATGCGAGACTCTCTCGAAACACCCTGATCATTTGCAGTTTGAACAGGTGAACAGAGTGTGCTGGCTAGAGCTGGGCTGGAGATCAGGCTAGACCTATAGGGCGTGCGAAATGAGGAGTTCCCTCACTTTAATGTAAGAAGAATTAGGTTTGTCAGAATGAAGAATTCATCTCTTCATTCCGCATGCTCTCTCGTCACTCTGACCGGTGAGAGAGCCCGTGGAATGAAGAGACCGATTCTTCCTTACGATAGCCCTAATAAGAATGGTACTCACTCTCGAACGCTTGCGAGGAGGGGACGGAGGCGGCCGCAGCTGTGGCTGAAAGTAAAGCAATCGTGTTGGAGAAACTGCGACCTGTTTCTCCGACAACGTAAATTTCACGAAAAGTATCCGCAGTTTCCTATTGTCATGCCTGATGGCAAACTTAGCTGCTGTATGGGGCCAGATATAGCATTCACCAAATGATACGACAATCTACCGCATACCTGTGCGGGAGGAGCGGCAGGAGGAGGAGGAGGGGCTGCACCAGCTGCTGCAGCAGCAGCTGCAGCTCGAGCAGCCACCTGATTCTTCTGAAAGTTCGGTTGTTTACTATAGCTGTCAAGTGACTTATGTGCAAGCAAACAATCAGTGTTAGCTGATCGTGGATATTCCAGAAAAGGAATGGGAATGAAATCTTCCCGTGAAACCTTCATCGCAGAGTAATATATATATAAATATGAAATGTGTCTGATATTTCAGTTTTCCATGATAAGTCATATTCAGAAAGAGGATCGGGACATGTTTCAGAACAAAAAGGAACTCCTCTGCTACAATAGACAATGGTACTCACGCCCGTTCCGGGCGGTCTTCCCGTCCTGACCTGAAAGTATTCCAATTATATCAAACAACGTTCCTCTTTGTTCTCTCCAGATAAGGTGAACAATGGATGCAAACACGAAGAGTATTTGCGTAATAATGTTGAATGAGTTGCGTCTCGAAATGGTAATTTTTGCTCTGACACTGAGAAAGAATAAACAATTTTTTAAGCGAATTAATGGAAATTTTAAAAATTTGTTTTGTGCTGCTTCAACATATTATGTCAACAACCATCCATCCAATTGGTAGCTGATGCGAACAATAAATAAAATAAATTTGCTAATACTAGTAATTAGTCAAGGTCCGAAATATAATCGGGATAATCTACATAAATAACCGATCACTTTTTTTAGCAATCGTCACAATAACAAATGGTACTCACGGGCTTCTTCGGGCGTCCCAGTCTCTGAAAATAATTCAATAATTTCATCCATGTTCGCAACTGTATGTGTACGATGATTTAAGCAATATTTAGTTTAAAAATACACTTTTAGCGCACTTAATCTTGCTGTGCAGGGCCAAACTCAACAGCATTTACTATATCATAAATACCGTAATCTACAGCATCGTGCGTTTGAATTGCGCGAAATGTGTTAGATTGTGGCCGCGAGGGAGGAAGAGTCCAGGTCACTAGCCTCATCCCAGCCTCTTCCTTCCCTCCGCTTCCTCGAACGTTCAAGAACGGCAAGCTATGCGTGGTATGGGAAAACATCTCGCGATACTTACGCGACCAGCCGCTGGAGCTGCAGCCGGGAGAAGGGCGGCGGCAGGAGCCGCTGCAGCAGCTGCAGCCGGACCAGCAGCTGCGGCAGCCGGAGGCAGCACCAGGACGGGCGCAGGCTGAAGGAGTTACGATTTTTGTGCGAGAAAGCAGTGCTATTTTCCATTTCTTCACCACTATCGTTATCGCAGTCTGAATAGTGACCTACCGTACGCTACCGTATTCTGTACTACGGTACTTACCGGCGCGGGGACGGGAGCGGGCGCCGCCGCAACGAGGAGGGCCTATTGAGGGAGATATGATTTAGTGCGAAGCTGCGCTATTTTATATTTCATTGCTTCATCACTACCATAAATGTTATGTATTGGTCTGTCCACACTCAAAGAGTATAACGGAGAGAGCTTTATCTACAAGCAACCAGTCACGAAGACTGCACAGACAAGAAGGACGAGCAAGCGCTCGAGAGGGGAGAGAGAGATGGTAATTATGTAAAGTGCGTATGCTAATGAAATTACCAGACAGTTGCTAGACAGGGGAGTGGGGAAACGGCTGAATCGCACGTCGTCGATATGGTAATTGACTAGAGGGGAGAGGGAGCGTCCCTCGATACAACAATAAACCTAGTCTTTACCGTAATCTACCGTATTCTGTACTACGGTACTTACCGGCGCGGGAGCGGGAGCGGGCGCCGCCGCGGCGAGGAGGGCCTGTTGAGATTTAATATGATTTAATGTGAATCTGTGCTATTTTCCATTGCTTCATCACTGCCATCAACCTAGTCTGTACCGTAACCTACAGTATTCAACCGTAATCTACCGTACCTGGACGGCCAGGAGCGGCGCGACCGCAGCAGCGGGAGCGGCCACTGGGAGCGCCGGCACTCCAGCAGCGCACTGATAAACGATTAAATTTCCCTCCATTATAGCTTGTCGACTCCCTACTCCGTCCTATCAATTCGAACGTACAAGATTGAAATATCTAAAAGCCGAATCATTTCGAGAAAAAAGTGAATAGGGAAGAAAATGAAGGGGAGGGAGAGAGGGAGGTCCGCAGATCCAATTTCTGGACTTATTCCCTTTTCGCTTCCTCCGATTGAGAGAAGTGACACATCAAACTACAAAAAATTGAAAAAGTCCCGGAATGGCGTTGTGGGAGTTTCTCAAATTCATTCATGTTACTTTTTTAAAGACCAAAATAAAGGTAGAAAATAGATTGGTTATTTTCTCTTTCTTCCAAGCGTTTAGAAGTTATGCATGATTGCTATGAAAGATCAAAGATTAACTCGTAGAGATCAAAGATCAGTAGAAAGTGGCTCACCGCTGCTTCCATTTCGGTCAGCGCATCAACCAGCGCATGGCACGCCACACGGGTGGCGCGGACCGCCGCTTCCACTCGATTTGGCTGTTGGGCCTGCAGTGAGATCAAAGATCAAAGATCAGTCAGCAAAGAACGAATCGATTGGGTAGAATACGTGATCGGTTACGGTAGACCATATCGCCGCTCAGGGCAGATTCTCGAGGGACATAGTTCGGGGGACAGCACAAGAGAGGAAGAGGACGAACCATTGCGGCCGCTCGAGAAGAGGGAGCGAAGGGAGAATGAGGAGAGAATGGAGGGTGAAGGAGAAAGAGGGGAAGAGAGAAAGAGTGAATAGTATGCAAATTTTAGAATAATCTTGTTTGTGCTGAGAATAATCGAAGAGTACACTTACTATTTATGCGCAACACTGCAAAATTAAAAAAAAATAGAGCACGCGTCAGGAAACCGGTTAGCATAGCAATCAATCGATTGATTACGGTATTAAGGAGCCTGCAAAGGTTGTGTAAGAATGTCTCTCTAATTTATCCATACTTTTCTCTATCTAAAGAGATATATGAAAAAAATGAAGAAGCGCGAGCATTCCTCGCTTGTTGTGGGAAACGACATGAAAGGAACGGATACATAATCGATTTATCAGAGTTTACACGATAGGAATACGGTAGGGATACGGTAGGGGAGGGGGTGAATCGATCGACGATATGGGAAGACGAGCGACAATGACCAACATCTTTGCGACGATTACTTAAATGGAAATGATCATTCGTGGAAGAGCTTTGTTGTGGTCAATGAAATGCACAACCCAACCGTGGCTAGCCTTTTTTTCTTTCTCTTTTTTTTTCTGCTCTGCCCCACGCTCACTTCACCCCCATATTCTACTATGTACCGGTTCACCTCAGCGAGAGATAGGTGCGTGCTGAATTGAAAGACAACAAAACACCTGATCGTTTAATATGAAAATCACGCATTTCTCTCCTCATTCCACGCTATCTCTCGTGAAGATGGCGGTTCCCTATTAAAGAAGGCTTAAAGGTGGTGTCCCACGAATATCTGGCTAACAGAGTTCTCGATTTGAGATGGTGGGTCGTGGCAACACGATAACAGTTTCGAAACTCCCATGTTTTCAATTTTCGTTTAAACTGAGATATGTGCACTTGGCTGCGTGCCAAATGACCCTGAAAAGCAGGCAACGAGCTAGAGAGCATGCAAAATGAGGAGAGCGCTCCGCCGCACTTTGCATATCGGCGCGGTTCGTGCCTCTCCTTCTTTAAACTCAATATTTTCCGGGTTATCTGACGTCATAGGTCGATAGTTTCCGTAAATCACATTACGAATTCGAAAATTAGATCTCGTTAGCTCTACTTTGAACCGAGTTACACGCGCGCAAAGTTTCTACAGGGCACAGACAAAATCAAGATGCGCGGTGCAAAGGGAAGAGAGCTAGGTCAAGACGCAGAGGAGATGGGAAGAGACAGGAGAGGAGCGAAAAACTCTCGCGTCTGTCACTCTCACCCTACAGTACTTCCCCCTGATTGCACAGGGAAGTGCTTCCCCGAATTTGTAGTTTACGCCTTCTTTAAGCAACTAGTTGTTTCGTTACCTTTCGAAGTAGGTACTGTCGCTGAAGTGGTAACTCATGAAGTTGTTAGTCACTCTTGGACCACTGCCGCGACTCATCTGTAATGTGAAGAATGAGCAGGTCGATCGAACCGGGATACTCATGTCGTTTATCTTGTTTGATTGTGTCTCTAATTTGTGTAGAATGATGTTTTCAATAAATCCGTGCAAATGTTCAATTTTTGTTTTTTTCCCAATAAATAAGGGTGAACTGGGATTGTGACTTTATCAGTGTCAGCAAAATGGACGAATCGTATTTCATTCTTGTGCATGGGTACAGAAAAATGCGCAAGACGCCATTATCGTATCACGGCGAATTCGGAAGTAAATAAACGACAGGAAAGAAGTAATAATTCTGATAGAACATTACAACGTTAGCATCAATTGACGGATACGGAACGATTTATCAATGATAATGCCCTTGAGAATGAAGCGGCGAGGTGACGGGGGCTCTGAGTAGGACGGCGTCTCGTCGTCGACGAGAATGCTCACAGCGACGCCTTCTGGAACACGCATTTTAATTTGTGATAGAGAGCTATGCTGTAGGGCTACGGAAGGGATGTGGTAGAAGGGTGGTAGGAGCTTAATATTGATGTCAAAACATCAGTTCTCGCTCAATGGGAACGAGAAGGCACATGAATTTTTATATTTCCATTTTGTACGTCCGGACAGAGGTGTAATTCTAACCGCCTTGGCTGCAGCCTTCTCTGCTTCACGGACGGCCGCTGCAGTGTCCGCGACCAGTTCACACGCGGCAACCTTCTCAGCGAGACTCTGCAGGGGTCAAAGATCAAAGATTATACACCATTCGACTCGCCCAAGTTGTCTAGGCGCCCACAAGGCAAGATGGTTGGGAGGAAAGAGGATGATTGCCGGCCACTCTCTTATTGTGCAATTCTCTCACTTTTGACTGACTGTCTGACTGACAAGGGATAAAGGAATATTTAGAAACGAGAAAAATGCTCAGAGATGGTGTCAACCTTGTCCGCCGCCGCATCCACAGCGCGGATCGCGAGGTTCAGGGCGTCCGCGGCCGCAGTCGTCAAGCGGTCGAACGCCTCCTTGAACTCTTCGGGGGTCGGCGCCGGGCGAGTCTCCTGCAATACGGTAGAAATCTCAGTACATAATCACTGAAAAAAATCACTGATTTAGCAGTGATCTCCCGCATGACGCAAGTGCCTTGATTAACGGGATGACCTTTACCTATTTACGTTTACTCAAACAATAGACGGAACACATGTGCGATCAGCAATTGCACCGTAAACTACCGTACCTGTCCGGGAGTGAGAGAGGGAGTGGGCGGGGACGGCTGTCCGACGACACCGGTCACCTGGGAGTGACGTGCTCCCTGAGAAAGCGAATTGTGACATCACCACTAGAGTTGTTATTAAGAGTCACTCGTCACTCGCGAGCGGTTTCTTCATTTTCACTCGCGAGTGCCAATTCACTCGCGAGTGGTTTCATTCCACTCACTCGTCGAGCGAGCGCTCGGCGAATAACGCTCGAGCGAACAACACTAATCACCACCGATCGAGATACAGAGATAAAAAAAACCAGGTTCCGTACCCAGTTCCGATTCCTGACTACCGTTCCACAACTAACCCCATCTAATGCGGCTGAACCGTCGCGGTTCTTCACGCGCCTCGCCAACGGGAGTTTCGCTGGCTTCTACCCAACAATCCAACTACATACCATCCAAAAGCCTACAAACGACTCCTTATAAGCGAATGATTGTGTTATTTTCATTTAAATAAATATCACTGTGTTCCCTCTCTCACTTCACCCGCTCATTCTCCTATGTATCTGTTGGATAGACTGAAACAAACCGTCGATTTGGAACCATTTCCACGCCTGTCTCCGAAGTAATTGTTCACCGTGACGCGGGACATGCTCATTCTGCAAAGCGTGAAATGAGTAAATAGATTCTCCTTTCTACCGTAATACTACCGTTAACTCTTTGCTAACGAATCGCGAACTACATCACAGTAACTCTTCTCCTATCTACCGTATAGCTTACAGTAATTACCGTATCGACAATGCTAAGAATCTACCCAGCTACAGTATACCCATCGAAGGTGAGTAGAGCTGTCAGGGTGGTGAACAGGTCTCTTCAATTTGTTTGCTGTCTCGTCACTCTGACCATTGAAAAAGTTCTAGTAAAAAAAAAACGGATTCTGCATACTGATAGCGCAAGGAAATGAGCGTTTGAGAGGAAATGCGTGATCATTTCTCGGTAACGCCTCGGGGTCAAAGATGAGATGAACTGCAGAAGAGAGAAAACGAACGAACCGCTTCGAAAGGAGAATAGACGAGTGAATGAGGAGCGAATGAGAAAGAGTAATAAGAGTAAATCGTAGGCAAATTTGTGTAATTTGATCGAGTGTCTTATTTGATTGCTTGTTGAATACTGTATTTATAAATCGATCGCACAAGTGTAATCTCAGATAATCACTCAGTGTTTTCACAAGAAACGAGGCTGAAATGAATGAAAAACTTTATCTGGTACAATCGATAATTGGCTTGAAGGGGGAGAGCGCCGACTACGTTGTTAACGGCGACTGCTCACTGTGCCGGGGCGTTGTTCTACAAGCATGCATTGCCATTCGGATCTGATCGGCTTAGTTGTGCGTCCAATCTGACACGTAGGCCAGGGCATGTACTGTATGGCTACGTTAGGGTTATACGACCTTGATATCGATTTTGATGTCGACCGTGATGTCGACCCCTCCAGTCGCATGGTTCATCGTGAACTGCAATGTGGGAAACAGTTAGATAGATCGACCGACTCGAGGAAATTGTCCTTTCTACCGTAATACTACCGTAGCGCAACGATCCACCGATCAACTCTGTCCGAAGTTACCGTAATTCCCACCGTAACCGTAATTTCATGATCGATAGTCTACGGTCACGCCCCACCTACAGTATACCCACTAGGGTTGATCATTTTTTTGATCCCACTACTCCCTAATTCCGGAGGAGAGTCGACGCAAATGCCATTTCTTTCTTTGTCCGAACTTGCTTCAGAGCGCTAATTTAGTAATTTCCGGAACGATGCTATGTCGATCACTCTCAAATATCCTAATATCCACAGTAGCACAATTTTAATACGGTCTCACCGCAACCAAAAAGTAAAAAGTTAGGAAAAAATTGAAAATCAGAAGGAGAAGGCTCCGGGAGCGCACATGACCATTTGGAGCCTATTGGGCACCAAATGACACGAGGTCACATCAGCATGCTCCGCCGTAACCTACCGTACCTGGCCGGGAGCGAGGGACGACAGCTGTGATCCCATCTCCACACCATTCACTTTGATGCTGGCGATACCCTGAGAAAGCGCAGTGTGATGGCATCCTCATCATCATATCATGAGATTATTTTCCATTCCACGCGTAGTTGACCTTTGACGAACTGAGCGGAGGGAGGAGGGAGGAAGAGGCCGGGAGGAGGCTAGTGATCTACCTGCTCTCCTTCTGCACCTCTTCCCTTCCTCTCTCTCCCAGACAATCAATACGCTAACCGGCACATTGAGGTTGCTGAGCATTTGAAACGCACGATAAGCAGACCCGAGGTTGGCGACGAGCGATTTTTCGCACATAAGCCTATGATACCGCACAAACGCCTGTGCACTTCCATGTGCGACTCAACATATGATAAATGAAATCGACTCAGGTATGGAGACCAACGATCGTCAACTACCTAGCAGCCAGAAACGCATCACCAATCTTAGAAATGCATATCGACGCCTCCTTACAACCGGATACTTATTGTATTTTCATTAAAAACACTTGTCTCTCACTCTCTCACTTCACGCCACACTCGCCTATGTTCCAGTTTGATAGAAGGTTAAACAAACCTCGGGCGCAGAATTGAACGAGAAGGTGTTGGATTGACCAGACTGAGACATATCTGCAATTTTATAAATATGTAGATCGCTCGAATTTCTCCTTTCTACCGTAATACAACTTATTCCAAAATACAGCAAATCAGTTCTATCCCCATCGCTTCGTTGGCACCCAGCTACTAGATACAGTACCGTATCGCATGTTATTGTAGACCCACCGTAACCATATTGCGATGGAAGTAAAGGTAAGGAGGGGGGGGGGTGGGAATCTACAAAACAACCCGTTTTAGTGATGAAGCAAGTGGTAGAAATAGTAATAGAACTACTAGAACTAGTAGAGCTGCCAGGGTGATGAATTTGTCTATTCAGTTTGTGGACTGTCTCGTCACTCTGACCATTGAATGAATGTCTAGTAAAAACGGATTCTGCATACTAATAGCTCACAGAAATGAGCGCTTATACGGAAATGCTTTATTCATCTCCATAGCGTTTCGTCAATGCATGTCAACGCCTCGGAGTTCAAAGATCAGATGGTGCAGAAAGGAGAGAAAGAACGAACCGCGTCGAGAGGAGAAGAGACGTGGAAATGAGGAGAGAATGAGAAAGAGTAATAAGAGTGAATCGTAGGCAAATTTGCGTAATTTGATCGAGACTCTCATTTGAGTGCTCGTTGAATACTGTATTTATAAATCTATCACAATCTCAGATAATCAATCAGTGTAATCACACAAAAAAAGAGGTTGAAAAATGGAATGACTTTATAGGACGAACTACGATTATGCGCTTGTTGCAGGCAGCCAAGCTGCACACGTCGTTAGCGACTGCTCAAGGAGCCGGGGCGGGACGTTTCTGCAAGCATGTTTTCAATTTCGGTCGGGTGCAGCTACGACGAATTGGCTGTGGGCAAAATGGCCCTGACCTGCAGGCAGCGTCTTCATCGCTCATTACACTATTGGTGCTCTGACCGGATAGAGATCTCATGAAAAGCATAAAAGTTTTATGAAAGCCCTGTTCCATCTCTTGAGGTTGCTAGGAAGATATCGAATGAAAGAGGGAGTTGAGATATCACATGATATTTAAATTTTTACGTCATGTTGTAGTGCGTTTCAGCACGATTTCTTCAAATTTACGCGTACAAACCAGTAGGTGCGAGAAAACAGAGTATCTCATTGCATTCAGCGCTTTCTCAATGAAATGCGCACTCCTAGCCTTTCTTGCCTTCCGGAGTATTAGCATACGAGGAAATTGGATGCGCTAGCTGAGGCGGAGTAATTTTCTGACCTTCTCGATTGCACTCGCACTCTCGCCTGGTCTTCATGTCTTCAGCATTAAAATACACAATCAACTTTATCACATCGCATCACATTTACTTACATACACACGCAAAAATAAACAGTGAACAGACACGATTTGATTATGTAACGGATTCATGGTGACATCTAGCGATTGGCCATATTCACTCTCAGCGATCTTCCGTTGAAATCGGCTCCGTTGAACTGGGAAATGGCGTTCTGTGCGCCCCGTTCGTCAGCGAACTCGCAGAATCCGAAGCCCTTCGGACGACCCGTCTCGCGGTCGACGACGATACTGTAAAGGATGGGATGAATGGAGGATTGTCATGCTCAGTGGTAAAGCTGGAGTGGAATGCTATGTTGGCTGCGAAGGAATACTGATGGTGTTTATAATGATTGCTAATGGAGTCGAAACTAGCTGATTGGAAAGGTCCGTTTTACAGTCATTAGACAACGCTAGGTGGGACCCACTGGTAAGGCCAGCTGCGTCCGGGGAAAGGAGCAGGGTATAACGTAGAGTTGGCGGGGAAACGTACCGCACGCCAGTCACGTGGCCGGCCTGGCTGAAGAAGTTGCCGAGGTCATTCTCGGTCGTCTGGTACGGGAAGTTGCCAACGTAGACGGAGAAACGGGGAGCACCGTCGGTTTGAGCGGCCATTGTGAATCGGAGAGGGATGGGAAGGAGAGGTGTCTGGAATGAATGAGTCTAATGCAAACGAAAGATATGGGATAAGTGGACATCAATGACTGGAATACATTATTATTTGCAAGTTGGAATGGGCTCAGGGGTGCAAGGAAGGACTAATAACGAATTAAATATGGGATAATTGAATAACAAATAATAGAGAAGAGTAGTAGATGATAAGGGGGGCAATCGAAGGACTGAAGTGGGAGTGAATGACAAGGAATATGCTGAACGGTTCCATAGCGGGAAGCACAAGCGATGCCTAATTTAGTGAGCAATCCCTGCCAGAGGGGTTGAGCTGGCGTGTCCTGATAAATACAGTGAAAATTCAAATGATTCAATTTTCAAGCATCTGGAAATATTGTGACTTGAAGCAGAAAGGGCAATATACATGGCCCAATTACAAGAAAAGAGGAACTGAAAATTAGTATTTATTTCGAGGTGCTGAATGAGGCGTAAAATTTCAGAAATTTCTAAAAAGCTACTATACTCGACTGTACTTACCACGGTTTCAGTTTCCCTTACCACAAATCCGATAGATAAAAATAAGCACTAGCCTAGTGCCTAGGTGATATTATCCGATATGGATCTGATCTTGTTTAATTTTGATCTGAGATCTCACAACTATTTCCTAAATGAAGATACGTAGTTGCCTGTTCTCTACTCTCTTCTTTACACTAAAATAGTACCAACTGTTATATATTTTCACTTCTGAACAAAGCAAGTTTCAGTTTCAGTTAAAACTTGCAACACCGAATATTTACATTCTATAAACACTATTTTAAATATATTTTATCTTCAATAATTCAATTATCCCATTCTTTTGTACTTTTCTCCTTCTCTCCTCATTCGTCCTTCACCCGCTCGCTCCGCACGGTTGCCGACTCTCCACTCGCCCGCACGATGCTACTCCAGATTGCCGCCTGGCTGAGGTAGGGTTCCTGTCCCTTCAGCACTCCTACCGTACCCTGATGAACCTATCGTGAGCGTAATCTTTCAAAATATGCGATTGGTTGAGATATACCTACTGTGGTTCTGCATACCGTTCCCTGATGAGTAATAGATCGATCATTTCCACTTCAGGAAAGTCATAACAAAACCCTTACCGTAATCCTCATTGTTCCTTATTGATCACGTACCATATCCAAGACGTACTCTCCTCAGTTAAACTCTTACACCGTCAGTTATCGATCGCCTACCGTACCCCTACCGTACTCCCCTCCCATTACAGTACCCTCCTCGTACTCGCGTGCACCGCGTGCGCCCTCCTCATTGGCTGCGGCGGCGACAAGAAGGAGAAGGTGAATGTACTGTGTGGCTTTTGATCTCTGTAGTTTGCAGTCTGGTCTCTGATTTTTTTATATTCGCAAACTGAAGTCTAGTGGCCTCTGGTCTCTGTAGTTGATAGTTTGTAGTTTGTAGTCTGTTCTCTGATCTCTGTAGTTTGTAGTTTGATCTTTGATCTCTTGCAGTCGCTGCAGAAGAAGCGGGAATCACTGGACATGGGCGTGTCCGACCTGGACGAGGTGCAGCCGGTCAAGCGCGAGGTCCTCCGCGCCCAGGAGGTATACTGCAGGATGATCTTTGATCTTCAGTCTTTGTAGTTTGATCTCTGAAGTCTGTAGTTTGGAGTTTGTAGTCTGTAGTTTGATCTCCGTCCCCTTTTCAGATCAAGGACGGCGCTCGGGCAAGAAGGCCGAGTACAAGACGCTCGCGTGAGTGTCGCAGGGATCAGACTACAAGCTACAAAGACAAAACTACAAAGTTCAAACTTCAGGCAAATGGAGAAGTCGGACTTTGACAAGTCGATGCACGTGGACGGTCCGAAGAGCGCGAACGGAGCGCCCGCTCCCTAACAAGCCCCGCCCCTTCCCTAGCCCCGCCCCCTTATAGCATACACACTTATTATTGTACGAAATAGCACAGAGAATTTTGCGCCGCAGAGGTCGCGCTTCGATAAAGTGGATTATTCTCTGATTTTCGGAGGCAATTTTGCATTCCAAATCTCATGGCGTTCCTTTGCCAAAAAGACAACGTCACACAATTAGTTATTCTGCAAAAAAAACCCCAGCCCTCTCCCATGCTAAGCGAGCGTTTTCTCATTCTCTCGTCTCTGTCTGTTACCACGCGGTCGGCATGGTTCGTTTCCTTTCTCTTCGCTCTGCCCCAGCCCAGCGAGTGATTGCAGCCCCCCGCGAGAAAACCACATCTCCTCGCGGCATCGGTGCGTCGCGCGGTGCGAAAATTCGAAGAGGCCGTGGCAGCTACTGCGGCAGCTGCAGCAGCAGCGGTGAGCTTCAGTTTACAATAGGATTGATTATGTTGTGCTCGGCCGCATCTATAAGCACTAAAAATGAAGACCGATGGTTTGTGGGGCCAGGAAGTGCCATGATAGGGTGTTAATAATGTATTTTTCAAGAGTTGAAATCCGTGTTATCACTCCCTCCATTACAACCTGAAACAACATATTTGGAGTAAAAAAAAGGAAAACAATTCAGACATTTTTCAAAACTTTGAACTTGGACATTTCAGTGTGATCTGCGTTATTGCATTTTCTGTGAATCTGTGTTCTTCGAACATTCAACGCTTATTTTTGTTGTATTTCAGCCGCCTTCGGATGCAGCGGAGGCGCAGGCGGTACATGCCGGCGCGCAGTCGCTCCTCGCGACCGCACGCGCGACTGCAGCAAAGGCGGTAGGGGCTCTAGGATTGTAGATATAGTAGTCCTTGCCGCCGGTGGCTTCTCTATTTGACTAATTGCTGCGCACAAGCCTCCTATTCAATTATAAACAGTGAATCATAGTTGTGACCCGACGCTAACTACGCCCAACACTCGTCTTCCCTGGCAAACCTCAAGACATAAAAAAGTCAGTACACTCACCCGAGATTCACGATTGTGTTTGTGTCAGGATCATATTCAAACAATTCGCCTGCCATCCAGAACTCTGTTTGCCAGAGATCTGCCGTTATTTTTCAAGCTCTCCTGGTTCTCGAATCAATTTTTTTATACCATTTCCGAGCGCAATCCTCGCACGCGAGCATATCTTGTAATCACTCTTTTCTTAGCAAAGCTGGATTGGGAGCCCTCGGAAGGTCATTGACCGATCAGCCACCACCATTGTCTCAATCTTGTCTCAATCTCACCATTGTCGATTCACCATTGTCTCACCATTGTCTCAATCTCACCATTGTCGATTACAGTACACCGCTGACCCTGGAGAGGTGCACCAGCTGCTGGTCAGCCTGGCAGTGAGGGCTGCTGAGTGGGTAAGTTGATCTGCAATCTATAGAGTCTTCTTAGTACCAAACTTTCGTACATCTTTACATCAAACTTTCAAACTTCGTACATCAAACTTTCGCCTTCCTCTCGTGCCCACACTTGCTCCACTAAGAAGACTCTACAGTATTCTTCACTATGCTGCCGAGAATTACCCAGTATCATTTATTGATCTGCAATCTATGCGCCCGACTGAGGATGATGCGCCTTTCCATGTTGGCGCGCACGGAATCGGGGTGGAAATGAGAGTAGACGATGATGCAACACGGTCAATGGCCTCTTAATTTCGCTTTATGTGGGAAATGATGAGGCGAACCGGTCGCCCCTTGCCCAGTTTGACACTATGATGCACACTTGATTGGCCACTTGCTAAGTTGTTGATGACAATGCGTAATCAATCAATCTCAGACCGCGCGCGCGAAAGGCGAGTCGCTCCCGCCCCCCGTCGAGGCTCCGCCCACTTCTCAGGCCTCGCCCACTCTCGCTGCTCCACGCGTGATCGCCGGACCTGCTTCGTGTCAGGTAGGTAGATACCCGCGCCTGCGTATGTACAAACTAGAGTATCCATTTACTGCAATCGGTACGGTAATCGATAACTTTTTTTTTCGTTGTGCGGCAGAGGCCCGGAATGTCGAATAAGTTCTGCTGATGCCGAATAAGTTTCAGTAATGCTTCAAGGAAAACACCCTAGAGTGGTTGCGGGAATTTGTGGGATAATAATGTTGATTTGATAAAAAAAATCGTGGATTTTCAGCAGCTGGCGGCGACTGTGGATGGTCCGCCTCCGCCGCCGCTGTTCGCCACGCCCAACAAGCAGGTACAGTATCTACATGGATGGAATGTCGGCCTCAGGGCTGTTCAAAAATTTAACGCCTTCTTCATTTCGCAATGGTTCCTCGCTCTTTCTGACCGTCGAGAAAACATGTAAAATGAGGAGTGCGTTAAATTTTTGAACAGCCCTGGTCGGTTATCATTTCGCATTTGCCCCTTTCTCTAACTGGCAAGAGATAATGCAAAATGTAGAGGCAAGAACATGACTCAGTAGTTGCGGTTGGATTTGTTACTATTTGACAGATTACGTGAAACTAAACTAAACTTATTTGCTAAGGATGGACGCACATTCGACATTGGAGTGGGATTGAATCTGTCTAAAAGTAGAATGTGACGCTTTTTCGAGATTAACTTTTTTTTTCTGATTAACTTTTTTCTCAGCCGGACCACCCGACGCTGCCTCATAACCGCCCCCGTGTGAGTACTTATTTTAATTTCAAAGGAATAAATGCTGACTAAAATGTATCATAGTCTCTCACTCTATGCCAGCATTTCAAGGCAAAGTGTGTTTAAAAAGAGGAGCTCCTTATTTCATACACAGTGTATATATAAATATATTTCATATACACAACAAGAATGACCTCCAGAGAATTTACATAGGTGGAGAGCGCATAAACTCGAGCATCCCTGATTCTATTGATTCAATTAAACTGTGGAATTTTATTTCAATTAAAACTTCGAAATTGTGGAAACGATCGTTAATTATTTTGCTTTATATTATTATTTACTTCTCACTGGTGTGAGAGGTGGTGCTTATACTAATATTTTTTGAAATTTTAATATTTAATAATTTCTTTGATTTATTACAGAAGCCACGTTGATGTGACGCCTTGAAGAGACCGTTGGCTTTAATTCTAAAGCATTTTCTGGATAAAATGAACAATTTGTTCCACATGTTCTGCGATCCAACGGGTCCAATTACAGATTATTAGCACTTGTGCAGAAGCCCAGAATACCCCCCAGTAGATCACTGCAGACGGGCATGGGAATGTTAACTGTACAAGAATGAGTGAGACGCAAATAGTTCTAAAAAAATAACTCAATCGATTGCTTCGTGCGCAATCATTTGCGAAGCCGCTCTACGAAAGCGAGAGAACGCAGTTTTGCTTTATTTGTTAAATTTTTTAATTGTAAGTCGAGCAATCGATGACGTCAATGATAAGTTATCAAACAATTGATGGAAATAAACGTGCGATTTCTATTTAGCAGAGTTTCAATTTTGTAGATTCCCACATGCGTATCGCTTCTATCGAGAACAGTACGTGCAACGAACGAAACTTGTTTAGGAATGCAGTGAAACCACTGAAAGTAAAGTAGGTCGGCATTCTTATTCGCTGCTAAATGTTTTCTCCTTTTATCAAACCTTTACTAAATTCTCCACATCGAGTGGAGAGATTACATGTGCTTCACTAGTAAGTATAAGTTCACTACACTTTCGACTCAGCATATTTTTTACGAGTGCGATAGTGTCGATGGTTGGGTTGGTTTCCTCCGACACAAACAAAACAACTCTGTCCACTGTCTCAGCTATTTTTAGCAGAAAATTGATCCAATCTAAAATAAGATTGCTATTTTCATGATAGTATAATTATCCTTATGTTTTAGACCTTTATGAAGCTTATTGACACGGCAGGAAAAATCGGTCGCATTCGCCTCATTAATGAATTTGAACCAATCGACACTGAAAACCGTAATTTTTATCAAGCAATTCAACCGGAAATTAATGAAAGAAATGATTGGATAATTCTAACTTACAAATCGTTAATTTGCACGAAACATTCATTTATAGAAACTTCTCCTACAGATTTTCCTGAGAAAAATTCTGCAAATTTAAGAAGCAAATCGTGTTTAATATCAACAAAATCTAGTCTGTTTATAATGACGTCTTCGATGAGAGGTCTGCTGTATTGTAAGAAACTTGGCAGTACTTGAGTTTTAAAGGAGACGTGCAATGCCTGATGGTTGTGAGAGTAAAAATGTCTCCATATCATAATCAAGCGAGTTTGCAGTCTTTATTCAACGCTAGGCAGAATCCACAGGTAAGGCCACCTGCCAGTCACGACCAAAACAGAAAAAAATCAAAATAAATTAAAATACCTATATAATTGTTTTAAAGATTATCGAAAAACTAACGGGACGCTCATCCGATACGCCTACTTGACAATCCAGCGCTGACGTGACATGCGCAAAGCCGATGCTCCAAAAGAAAAGATCGGAATGGTCACATTCAATAGTTAGAGTCATCTTATCCTCATCAGTCTGCTTGTTTATGATTTATTAGTTTATTATAAGGATATTTTGGAGCAATAGCCTGACTCTCTTCTTTTCACATATTCCCCCCCTTCTCCTACAGACGAAATACCAATGCGAAACGAGAGAATCAGACGAATGTTCCTTGTTTTTTTTTAAAATTATTATATGCGTATCACCTTATATTCAGCTTCCAAGCAAACAATTTCTGTCTTTCGCACAATCAGAATTGAAGAATCGACAAGGCTTTTCAACGTTTTGGAAACCTACAACGGCATTGGTGTGATATTTTCCCATTATTTTCACCAATTGCAACATAATCCCTATCCCTACACCTCATATTACAATACCTAAAGAAGTCTTCAATAAAAAACATAATATATTTATCTATCTTTTTTAAATCGAAGATTATTCTGTGATCACCTCTCTGAGTCGCAGAAGCGTTCTGTCATCCAATAAGGACAGCATCCTTTTCGCTGCCTTGAGAGGCAGATTCATCACGCTGAGATTGGTCATCGTCATTTCAGAAATATGTGGACGATATTAGTATAAATGCGCCTTGATTTAATTGAAATGGCGTACCTTATCGTGCTAATACTGCATAGCCTCTGGCCATGCTTGTGTCGTTTCAGGTAATCCTAGAGGTAGTGCGAGCAATTACATTTAAAGATAAAGATATTTTAACCCCGGAGCACTCGATTGCTAAGATTATCTATTTTGATAATAGGGTCGAGTACTCACAATATAATCAACATAATCAATATCAACAAGGAAAGCACCATTGTGCAGAACATTGACCTGTTTCTAATAAATAACGAATGATGATGTGGTCACCAGCATTAAAAGTCTCTCAGTCGAATGTAGAGATGAATACGCGGATAGTCTAAGGACATTATCTTCGGAAGGTAGATTACTGTTTACCGCTCTGCAAATTCCATATATTTTGACCAGTGATTGACCGGGGATATGGATAAAGAAACTGTAACACATAAAATATTCAATGACATGCATGCGTGATGTGTGAGTCGAAGTTAATTAATGGAGAGTAAAGTGGAGAGGTGTTGACAACGGGATGATCTCTCAACAACGGTGAGAGTGAGATGAAGTAGGCATCTCATGAAAAGCGCTCGTGATACGGAGAAAACAGACCCAACGAAAGGATAATATTCCATTTATGTACAGAGAGTGATTCTTGAAGCGGTAAAGTCAAGAGTTGTCAACTACAAATGTCAAAGGTCAAATGCCACGCGCTGCATGAGAAAATATGCAGCTACACAGATATTTTCCTTCTACAGTGATGATTATTCATCCATAAATAATTTCGATGTGGAGAATTTGGGGAGGAGTTGCGAAATGAATCGTGATACGGAGTAATTTCGTTGATGGAGAAGAGATCAACGAAGAAATGAATAATATGGCTGCTTGGACATAATCAACAACAAAGATAAGACTAACACTAAGATAATAGAGAGTTCACAGCTTAGAAGGAAAGATTAGAAGGAAAGCGAATCGTAAAAGAGATAGGAATCTCTATCTCGAGAGACAGCTTTTTATCTTTTCTATTTCTATCTCAAGATCTCGGTAGAAAAATACTTGAAAACAATTAGAATCGACCGATTTGGCTTTTGTAAAACACTATAAGATTAATTTTTATTGTGATTAGAGATCAAATCAGTATAGAGAAAGTGATAATGTGTATACAATGCGTAGACTTTGTTGAAAGAACGGAAAAAGTTTGCGTCAAAATCCAAATCCTTTCAATCTATCAATTTGGATCAATCCACTACCTCGAGAACCGGCTACAGATTGAATTTTGTACATTCCCGCATGTATAACAAAAGATTCTCCAAAGTTTGTGAATACAGTCAGTGATATTGCTTTCTCAAATTGGTGAATCCACTGAACATTACGTTGATATTTACAAATTACAATTTTTATAATCTAAATGTCAACTCGAATATAAGAGCCGTGTAAGAATCGGACAAATTCTGAGGGGTCCGGCACAGTAAAAAAGGGTCGATTTTGTAAAACTCTAAATTTCGGGGTTCTTAAGGATGCTGATGACGATGTTTTTGCTCAAAATTTTGTTCAAAAAGTTTTCGTTGGCTCCAGACGACGTCACGTCGAAAACAGGTTTCGTGGAATATCTCGGCCGCGGAAATCGCTAAAATTAGATGAGCATGGCTCCCGGGGCAGAATTTCATGCTGATCACGCCTGTCTATTTGATTTTTCATAAATATTTAAAATAATTTAAAAAAATTGAAGTTTTGATAGAGGCGGTAGTGGGCTTAGCAACCAACATAGATCGGACCGGCATGACGAGAGGAGTCTAAATATGTAATTTGAGCTATATAAAAATATTAGTTTTTGAATGGGGCAGCTGGAAGTGAACTGAAATGTAAGTAAATTTGCACTTGTTTTCCACATTCCCTGGGTCGATGGATCGATCGGACGATGGGCCGATCCCTCGTGCGCAAACAAGACGAGAGAGTGTGTGCGTGCGAGAGAGCGCAGACAGTCGGAGGAAGAGAGACGAGGAGAGGCAATCGGAAAGGGGTAGATGAGAAGTGCGGAGGGAGGGCCTTCCCAAGGGAAGAGGGGAAACAAGTGCAAATTTACTTACATTTCAGTTCACTTCCAGTTGCCCCATTCAAAAACTAATTCTTTTATCTATGTCGGTTGCTAAGCCCACTACCGCCTCTATCAAAACTTCCATTTTTAAAATTTATTTTTAATATTTATGAAAATACAACTAGATAGGCGTGATCAGCATGAAATTCTGCCCCGGGAGCCATGCTCATCTAATTTTAGCGATTTCCGCGGCCGAAATATTCCACGAAACCTGTTTTCGACGTGACGTCGTCGTCGTGGAGCCAACGAAAACTTTTTGAGCAAAATCAATATGCCCATCGTCATCAGCATCCTTGAGAACCCCGAAATCTAGAGTTTCATAAAATCGACCTTTTTTACTGTGCCGACCCTTGTCCGACTCTTAGGCGAACGGGCTCATAATCCAAACAGTTACATCTCACCTTTAGTATATTTTCCACTTCAGAGAGTGACAAGACGTAAGCATAGTTTCCTAGATCAAGAGATTCACATTTTCGGGAAAACATGTATTTAATGAACGAAATTGCATTGAACATCAGATCTGATTCTTTCTTAATGTCTAGTGAAATACTGTACACTATTTCAGCTAATTCGAGCAAAATTTTTAAACAATCTGAAAACAAAAATAAAAGCCCTGGTTGTGTTTTTCCCCTCAAAAAAGATAAATATAACGTTCTGACCGTTCTTCAGCTGTTGCACTTCGCATTTAATATCTATCGCGTTAATCGTTTTAACGAATGAGACAAGTGGGGCACTGTAAATATACATTGAAAAAGTTCTCGTGCAAAACTCACTAATTTGAAACTTGCGCATTTTCTTCACAATAGGTAAGTTCATATACACATTTTCCATCGAATAATTTCGAGCATTGATGGAACAAATCGTTGTCAACATCAATAAGAGTTATACTCTCTATGCGAACTTTTTCGATGAGAGGAATCGTGTGTTCAAAAAAGCTTGCCACCGCTCGTCTTTTCATTGAGGTGTTAAACGCCTCATGCAGAAATTAATTATTTAACAAACTATCCATTTATGTATCCAACTAACCGAGTCTTTGTACTCAATTGGTACACCAGAAATCACCGTTAGATAGGACAAACCAATCTTCCAATACATATGACCTGTATCTAAACAATCAAGATCTATAGAAAGCTTATCCTTTTCATCCTGAAATCTATATTTGCTTCCTTTTAAATTAAGATAATAGTAGTGTAGTACACACCTCAGTACCATTGCCATATATGGTACTGAGTCTCGACTCTCGAATGATATCTCGACTGATATCAATCTCGAGTCTTATTCCCTACCCATATTTGGTAATTCCCGATTATTGTTTCATATTTGTTATTCTCGAACATTATTTTTTGTTTTTCTCGAATTATTTTGATATTTCCCGATTTTGCTGATTCCCGATTGACTAATCTCTCTCTCGATATCTTACTTCTTACTACCGGGATTCCTGTCTTTTGCTGGGATTGAACCAACGGGCGGCGGGTGGCGGGTGGCGACGCTTACCACTGGACTATTGCGTCATTCGGCAAAGTGGGTGGGACGGTTCACATATACTCGGCCCTCGGTCTGGGTGTGTGGAAAAGGGGGATCTTTTGCCAGATTTTTCGGTTGGGGCCGATCCAACGGGCAGGTGGCGACGAGACAAAAGTGTTAGCCAGTATACCATGAGGTGAGTTAGAGGATGGAGGCTAGGTGGGGTATATGTATCCTTCCTCCATACTCACCCATGTTCAGTAGGGAGAGGGAGGGTACGGTAGTTCGTGCCAGTCAGCTTTTTGACTCGGCCTGCCCAAAAGATACGGTCCTCGCACAAATTATCGCGAACTAACTGTGCTCTCACCACTCGAGTACGGTAGTTCACACGGTCATGCACGCAACCCCACACAATTAACCACGAACTGAAAATATCACACCAATTATCGCTAACTGACTGTGCTCTCTTCACTCGAGTACGGTAGTTCACACGGTCATACACGCGACCCCACACACAATTAACCACGAACTGAAAATAACACACTAATTATCGCTAACTGACTGTGCTCTCTTCACTCGAGTACGGTAGTTCACACGGTCATACACGCGACCCCACACACAATTAACCACGAACTGAAAATAACACACTAATTATCGCTAACTGACTGTGCTCTCTTCACTCGAGTACGGTAGTTCACACGGTCATACGCGCGACCCCACACAATTAACCACGAACTGAAAATATCACACTAATTATCGCTAACTGAATGTGCTCTCTTCACTCGAGTACGGTAGTTCACGCGGTCATACACGCGACCCCACACAAGTAACCGCGAAACTGAGAACTTTTAAAAAAAGAGAAGAGCTATCTGACGGGTACAGGCTGGTACAAGAACATTTGAAAGATAATTAATGTTATTTTTATCAACATCAATGGGACCAGGAGAAACTTGCGATTGTCTGCAGTATTAAACAATATCGAATGGAGGAATTCGAGAATATGGGCGATTGGTGTGTCGCCTAAGGACGATTGGGTCTAGGTGTGGTAATGAGAGTGATGAACATAACATCAGTAAGCTGAATCTCACAACCGGATTGCTGGAAGATTCTAATTTTGCGAAATGCTATGTCTCCAATGTCAGTGGTTTCGGGGTTAAAGTTAATGAAAACTGAGTTCGAGGAAGAACGAAAGGCGGAATTCGAGATTTGCAGGCACCAATGGTCAGGGTTTCCTTGCACTAGCTCAAGTAGTTTATGGACTGACTCAGTTATTGCTTCCTCAAATTCATAGACGTGCTCGATCGAAGTTAGCTTGAAGAGAGCCTTGATTTCTTCAATTCCGCTGCGAGGAAGGAGACGTCTACTCACATGACGCAGTTCGAAAGACTCTGAATGCACGAAGGGATTAGAGAAGAAAACGTTTGCACGAACTGTTCTACAGAAATAGTTTGGAAGAGAGAAAATTCGAAAAAGATATACCTGATCCGTGGTGGAGACGGAGAAGAGGAAAAGAGAGCGCTGCCATACTCGCGGGGTAAAGTAAGAGTTCAAATGAAAGGAAGGAAGGGGAGATGAAGCCGCGAAAAGAGACAAAGAAGCTACCTCCCCTCCCCTCCAGTTTTTGCGCGGATCGTGCACATGTTCCACTTTTCCTTTCATTCGCATCGGTTCGATTGCCTCCTCCACTTTGGCTCCGTTTTCCAACCGTTTTCGTTCCATTCTTCTACATTTTCCGCCGAGACTCTATCCTGATCTATATGCTGTGATCTCGCCCCTTTTCTCCGCCATATGTTCTTCTTGCTATCCCACCCGCTGTGATCCACTCTCTTTCTCACCCGTTTTAAAGCGCGCACTTTCTCTCTCACCTACCCCCTTGTATCTCGCATCTCTAACCCTACCCTCGCGCCTTCCCCTTATATCTCGCATCTCTAACCCTACCCTCGCGCCTTCCCCTTATATCTCGCATCTCTAACCCTACCCTCGCGCCTTCCCCTTGTATCTCGCATCTCTAACCCTACCCTCGCGCCTTCCCCTTGTATCTCGCATCTCTAACCCTACCCTCGCGCCTTCCCCTTATATCTCGCATCTCTAACCCTACCCTTGCGCCTTCCCCTTATATCTCGCATCTCTAACCCTACCCTCGCGCCTTCCCCTTATATCTCGCATCTCTAACCCTACCCTCGCGCCTTCCCCTTATATCTCGCATCTCTAACCCTACCCTCGCGCCTTCCCCTTGTATCTCGCATCTCTAACCCTACCCTTGCGCCTTCCCCTTATATCTCGCATCTCTAACCCTACCCTCGCGCCTTACCCTTATATCTCGCATCTCTAACCCTACCCTCGCGCCTTCCCCTTGTATCTCGCATTTGGGCGCCTCTTTCTCTCACTTTTCCCTTATATCTCGCATTTTGGGCGCCTCTTCCTCTCACTTTCCCCTTATGCCTCGCATTTGGGCGTTTCGTTCTCTAATTTTCCCTTGTATTTCGTACCAGAGAACTTATTCCTCTCACTTTTCTCCCTTGAATTTCGTATCTGGGCATGTTGGCCCGCCCCCTTTTTAAGTAACTTTCCCATTTTATGTGTATTTCTCGTTTTACTTCCGCCTTTATCTTCGATATATTACCTTTTCTTCTAGACTTGGTGCTTTTGGCAATGGCACCGAGACTCCAGAAGCAAACGTTTCGGAAACTGGAAGGGTTTCCAAGGATAATTCAAGTTGGTATTTCGGATGTTGATCATGTGTTATCCATTTCTTTTAGGGAGATGGCGCTATGTTACGTTCTCTGTATATTGGCTCTCTCGTCGCCGATCGTGATCACTACCGTTCTAGTAGACCCGGCATGAAGCCGAAGGATTACAATAGAATAGAAGATCCTGTGGAGAGAAAGGAGTATGAGGCGCTCTGCCTGAAATTGAGACGGGTACCTTTTCTTTCAATAATGGTTGCAATAATCGTTTTCATAGGTGCTCAGCACTGAGAGTACACAGAGGAAAGAGACCATTGATTTCTTCTCCAGTCTGGGACTCAATTCGAATGATCTTACAGCTGTTGATATTCCCCTGATACAAGACAAACTTTCCGACCGATACAGAATTGTATTCGTTAACTATGTGAGTACTTACCAAATTAACATAGGATCACATACATGAGGTGCCTTTTTAGCATCCTGTTAGCGAGCTCTGTTTTATCAATTGGTCGGGACCTGAGGTTCGGTCCCGGGTGATCTATCTCGTCTCTGATGGCGTTTCATGGGATGCGTTAAGCAATCCTCACGGGATTTACGGAAAATTTTTCTGCCCCGGATGCCTACAGCCTGCATATTCTGCAAACAATCATAGGTAGGAATTACCACGGCATTTGGAATTACCAGGTTTTTCAGATGCGAACACACATGTACTTCCTGCAACTCATTGCTTGTCGACGGTAATTGTAACGATGGGCAGAATATTTCTTGTGATGATTGTAATTTTATCTTCAAATCCCAGGTTACCTTGTTACATAGAAAGTATCTTCATCTATCAAGTGTTCAGAAGTGTTATGATGCTCACAAAGTCACTTCGCAGCGAGATCTGAGCCGATGTGATGTAATCAAGCACTGTATAGAGTGAGCCAGATCCGCCTAACTGTGAATATATGGAATAATCTTACAGTTGTGATTCCGTTTACCGTACCGCTGTTGGTCCTCATGTTTGCGGTGAATCAATATTCTGTGAGATGTGCAAGTGCTATACCAATAATCAGCATGATTGCACTTGGGAGAAGTTCACTGATCCCGAGAGACAGAGAATGTTGAAGAAGCAGAAGGAGTTTCGTTTTGCCTTTTTTGACGTAGAGACATCACAATGCACGGAAGAGAGAGGAGAGGATGGCTTTGATTTTGGACGACACTTCTGTACAACCATCTCTTTGTGCAAGGTAACGGTGGAGCGCCCCTACCGTGGAATTACACTGCTAGCACAATCATCTTGCAGGTGTGTTGGCTATGTGAGGATTCTCCCATTGATGAGCCGTGTCGATTATGTGGTGATAGAATGGTTACTTTCCAGTATGAAAAGGAGGATGAGTGTGAGAACAAGGTTAGAAAAATAGCGCTTTAGAATTTAGCCAGTGTTTATCGACAGGTAACTGATCGTTTCTGCAAATGGTTACGTACTGAGCCCACAATGAAGGGAAGGTAAACAAAATAAATTGTAATGGTAGTAGTTATACCCTTATCAGGACTGTATACTCGCATAATGGCGGTCGCTTCGACCAACATCTCATTCTCGATGGTTTTCTCCGAGATGGAATCTATCCAAAATGTGTAGATAAGGGTAAGACTATCATACGAATGGAGGTGAAGCTCCGAGATCGCACGATTGTCTTCAAGGTCTGTAATCGGTTGTAATGATAGTAAGTGACGCTTATGTTTAGGACTCGTTTTGCGTCATACCCATGGCCCTCTCCGCCTTCCCAAGAGCTTTTGGATTAGATTGCGATGAGAAAGGTACACCTCCTCCCTCAATGTTTACCATCTCCTAATTGAAAACCGCGAAATTTCACAGGAACATTTCCTCATTTCGCTAACATGCGAAAGTATTGGAAGAAGAGGTGGGAATCCATCCCTGACAAGAAGTATTTTGGCTATAAGAATATGAAGCCCGATCAACAGCGAAATTTCGATATCTGGTACGAGACCATGGTTGGGAAGGAGTGGGTTCAGGAGGAGGAGCTGAAGCGATATTGCGGTTAGTCAGGGTTGCTCTCTGTGTGCTTTTTGAAAGTGCCGTATAGTTATAGCATCATATCTATAATTCAGAAAAGGACGTAGAGATCTGCATGAAGGGGTGCCTTCAATATCGGAAGAAAATGATAGAGGTTACCGGATGGTGTCCTCTAACAACCGCAAATACTCTGGCCTCTTTCTGTATGTTCCAACTTCGAGCCGATCATCTCAATGACCTCGAGATGCCGTACCTTCCAGAAAGTAGGACGAGATTCTCAATAGAGTCACGTGATAGTTTCCTTTCAGATGGTTTCGGCTCAGTGAATCAATCAACGTTAGCCCTCAAGTACATCAGGTGGCGAGAGAAGAAGGCCGGACATGACTTGCAACATGCGCTTAGTCCTCGTGGAGAAAAGGTTGTTATTCTCTTTTTACTAAAGTAATTGCGTTCTATTCGCAGAAGATTTCGGTCGGTAACCATAATTTTTCCGTTGATTGTTATGACCCCGAGACTGGAAAGATACTGGAGATAATGGGTGATTGGTATCATGGATGCTCAAAGTCAGTTTACTCGAACAAAGTAACTGATTCGTGCATTTAATCCCTTGGCAGGTGTTACCCTGCTGGTACGATTCTAGTCGGAGGAGAGAGGGCGGAAGAACTGTATGCTAGAACGATGAAGCGGATTGAATTAATCAAATCCAAGTTCCCAAACGTAGAGGTTGTGTGGGAATGTCAGATTAAAGAAGAACTCAAGACTACAGAGGGCATGCAAGAGTTCTTCGATAAACAAGAGGTGAGCTATTGCGGGTGGCGAGGACGGGAGTTGTAAAAAATACTTGAGGATGATGTAAATTTTAGATCATCGAACGCCTCAAGATGAGAGATGCCCTGTATGGAGGGCGTGTGGAGGTACTGAGGGCATATTTGAAGTCAACCATGAGCACTGTCATAAAATATTACGACATATGCAGTCTCTATCCATCAATGCAGAGCCTAAGGCAGGTGTACTACCATGTTACCCTCACCCATTTCATACCAAAATTGTTAGGCCATCGTACATTTCAGAGAGTACCCTTTGGGGCACCCTGAGGTGATAACCTCCAACTTCAAGGAGGTCACCGGAACATCTTTTCCTTATCGAGGAATCGTGAAGTTGCGTATCCTACCTCCTCAGAATCTTGAAGTAGCCGCTCTACCTTATCGATATGAGGGAGCCCTCTATTTCACTTTGTGCAGTGGTTGTGTGCCTACAAAGTTAGTTTAATTAATAACAGGATATTAAATGAATATGCACTGTTATCTAGGATGGACCGGTGCAATCATATCGAGAAGGATCGTTCATGGGTTGGTACATATGCAACTGTGGAAATTGAGCTTGCATTGGAAGTGGGATACAAGATTGTCACGTGAGCTCTCCACATTTTAAATATATTATTGATGTCTCTGTAGGGTCTTCGAGGTTTGGCACTGGGAGAGATGGAGTGCCGATATATATCGCAACTACTTCAAGAAATTTATGAAGCTCAAGGTTTGAGAGTCTGTAAGAAGTACCAGCCGGAGCGATGACGTTTTAGTTTGCGGCAAGTGGATTCCCGGCGGGTGTGGACACTCCTGAGAAAAAGAAAGAGTATTGCGAGAGAGTGGGAGCAAAATTGGGATTTGTGCTCGAACCTCATGAAGTGAAGGAGGATCCCGCAATGAGAACAGTATGCAAGCTCTGCAATAATTCCGGATGGGGGTTTGTTTTATGAGGGGTATCTTGGTTCATATTGAGATTTCAGAAAAATGGCAGAATCTCCTTACCGTCTCAAGTCCGAGTATGTTGATGCAGAATGTTTCCACTATGTTGCCTGTGACGCGACTAAGGAAGTATCTGTTGTCAACGTATTGGATACTAATCGAGATGATAAGAATATGATGACTGTTACTTATCGCGATAAAGCGGAGACTATCCGGTGCAATAGGTTAGTCAGAGTTAGATGGGAAAATAGAATCATTTTATCGGATCAAAATCATGAGTTTTTAATCAAACATTGTAGATTCTCGGCAGTCCATCACGCAGTTTTTGTTACTGCATACGCACGTGTCCTCCTCTATCGAATCATTCAAATTGTTGGAAAGAGGGCTGCTTATATGGACACAGTAAGTTGCTAAACAACTCCAGCAATAGCTTTGATTATGCCTCTTTTCGAATTGTACTAGGGCTATATGTAAGGCGCGTAATGGATCAATGATGAATCATATTTCAGGACAGCATCGTGTTCGATATGGAAAGAGATGAACCCGATCCTCTCGGTCATCTTCTTACTGGGGAACTCGGTGATCTCGCTGACGAGATCAAGGATGGATGGGAGTTGGATGAGGCAGTTTTTGCCGGGTGTTAGTGGTCTACCCCCTTCTTAAACTGTTTTCTACATCAATTCATAATTTTCTTTACAGGCAAGAACTACTCTATGAAGATCGTGAACAAGACGACGGGCGAAGTGGAAGTGAAGAATGCCTTCAGAGGAGTTACGAAAGATGTGCATGCCCTTGAGAAGCTCAACCATCAAACCATCTATAATATGGTGATCAATCATGAGCCTACCCACATTGATATCAAGAGACCCGAACTGAAAAGACCCCGAAAGGGAGAAGTTCATACTGCCGAGATTACAAAGAGATATCGTTCAGTTTCTTTCAAAAGAGCATCTAGAGGGGAGGGAGAGCTCGAGATTAAGGTCCCATTTGGCTATTTAGATTAGACTTTTCTTGTTCATTCGTTAAGATTTTCTCTGTGTAACATGTTTGCTTTGCAGTATCTCCCGAATATATTCTCCTCTTCCTTTATAGCTATCCTTAATAACTCAAGTAAAGGTCTCAGACTGACTCATCTCCCTACATTCTCTCTTTTCTCTCAAACACTAGATGGATCTATTCTTCTCGATAATTTCCCGATTGATCAACTCAATTGTTCTGCGAAAAAGTTGGAAATTGTCTCGAATATTGAATATTTCTACCAAGTAAATGAGTCTTTGTATCACACATTTCTTTCAAATCATACGCTGATCAGCGATAAAGTTACATGCATGTCTTACGATTTCCTATGGTGGGTCTCTACTATAAATAACTCAATTTGTTCTCTGGAAGGTTGTTTGATGAAACAGGAAACAGTAAGAGATTGTTCTGATATTGAAGTAACAGATGACACTTTCGTAGCTCTTTCAAATTATGGCCAGATAACTGTGAATGGAGAGGCGTATGAGGGTATCTACGACTTTATTCCCTTTGTATTGATTAAAGAGCAGTGCCCGTTCAACTCCATCTTTCGTATATATCTGTTCTCATTTGTGCTTGTCTGTGTTCTCGTGATCTTACTGTTATTGCCTAAACCCAAAGGACACGGATCAATCATCAGTCGCACTCTTAGCAGACGCTTCTCCAGCGGAGAAGTACCTACAGATGTTGAAGGATCACTACCCTTCATTACACGAGAGTATCGTGATGGAAATCGAATAAAAATAACTTCTTCAAGTGCTCACGGTGAGAAATTATCTCTTTATTCAATCTACGGCTTATAATGGCATAATATACAGTGTAATGCGGATATTTACCAGAAGGAGACACTCGAGAGGGGAGAAAACAATCTGAAGGAAGCTCTGAAGTCAGCGAATCATGCTGTTTATGAAGTGTTAATACACACCAATTCAACTCGTGCAAGTTTGGACGAGGATGGTCAAAAAGTTCTTGTTCAGCCACTTGTCTACCTCCCCTTCTGACTTGTACTAGGCAGATAAATTTTTGTTGAACCAAATACGTCAGTGCAAAGTCTGAAATGTGCTTGATCTTCACGGGGGTGTGCGGTAATTATGATGTAACCATAGCTTCGCTCAGTTGCATCATTGAAGCTGGCCATAAAGTACTGCAATTGACCAGGGAATATCTGGCGTCCCAAGTTTACCACATTTAGACGATCGGCTAGAGCCTTGAATAGGATCATGTAATGTGAGTTATTTCGAATTATCCGAGGAATCTCGAACAAGGATTGAGCAAGTAATATAAAAGTCATATTGCAATGGTGCGATACTCTTGTCCAGAGTTGTGTAAGTAGATCCTTATTGGCGATTGATTCAGTCAACAAATCATCGATAACAACTACTCTGTGTTCCTTTCCATCACCACTCAGATGCTTGAGAGTGGTTGCATCGGGGAGACCGGCTATTGTGTGAATAAGCGGATGGGAAGGAAGATTTGCCGCTTCAATTCCATAGTGCCAGTATATTTGACTGATTGGCTTATCGAAGAGTTCCGTATGACGAAGTAGTTCGAGTACAAAGGTGGACTTTCCACTTTGCGAAGCACCCACAATTATGGTATTATTTGGGCAGCGGAACCGAAAAGGAGGACTGCTCTCGACGAGAGGAGACATGATATAATGAGTAGTTTATGCATCTTTTGTTATGTGTAGTACAACGCAAATGTATCCCTGGATAACGACCTCATTGCCTAGTGAATCAAGGATCTGAATTCGGATTGAATCTACATACTCAGAACGGACCCTGATATATCTAATCTGCTGGAAACTCTGAGAAACTGTATCATTTTGAGCATTCATACAAGGAATAACACGAAGCAGGTTTGTTTTCTGTGTTCCGCAGACACTATAAGCACAAACATCACTATACACATAGAGAAGGCTCTTTCCATTAGTACAATCGGGGCTATGTTCGCCAATAACACTGTCGTATAGAGTATGTTGCGAGAATCCACACATGTACGAGATCTCATCACTAAAGTCAACCTGTTGTACGTTGTAATTGAAATTAACAATCATCTTGCCAGATTTTTCATCATAGATAAAAACAATATGTGTAGCGAGTTCAGAGGTTGCATACGAGTCGGTAAACAATTTTTCTTCTCCTTCACTGATTGTAACAATCGGACCTGCCTGTACCTGTTGATCCGCTTGATTCAACCTCTCAAGTCTAGCATCCTCCGATGCTTTTACACGTGCCTTTTCTGCTTCATCAGCAGCTCTTTTCCTTGCTTCTTCAGCATTTTTCCTCGCCTGTTCTTCCTTCTTCTTTCGCTCGGTCTCCTTTCTCTTCTCATCGGCCTCCCTTTTCTTCTCGTCGGCCTCCTTCTTCTCCATTTGCTCCTTGACTTTCAACTCATCTTCCTTCCTCTTCCTATCAGCTGCTTCCTTCTTTTTGAATTCATCCTCCTTCTTCTTTCTCTCAGCGGCTTCCTTCTCTTTTACCATTTTGTCCTCATTTGCCTTCCTTATCCGTTCGGCCTCTGCAGTCTCCTTTCTCCTCTTTTCTTCTCTTTTCCTCGCCTCATCATCTTTCCTTTTCTTCTCATTACGCTCTTGTTCTTCACGAGCTTGAGTTTGCTTCTTCCTTTCCTCCTCCTCTCTCTGTTTGGTTTCCAGCGCAACCCTGTGTTCCTCTTCCTTTCTCTTCCTCTCCTCTTCTTCTTTCTTTTGCTTTCTCGCTCGTTCTTCCTCTTCCTCGCGTCTCTTCTTCTCATCTTGTTTGGCCTTCTCTATCTTACTGTTCTCTTCTTTTTTCTTCTTTTCTTCCGCTAGTTTAACTGCTTCTGCAGCTGCTTGTGCCTCGAGCTCCTTCTTCTTCTTGGCCTCGATTTCAGCATCTGCCTCTTGTTTTGTTTTACTCGGAGGCGGAGGATAGTCTGTTGGCAAAATCTTCTTATCGACCTCTTTGGACTGAGCGGCGGGTGCGTCTGTTGCTGAGTTATTTCTCGCCGCAATACGTGCGAAGTGCTCAGCCCATTCCTCAGCCGTCCAGTTTGGATCTCCTACATTAGTGAACTGCGCCTCCTCATCTTCATCAATAAAAGGGATTTCTTCTTCTTCTTCAACCGGCACGTTACGTCTCTTTCGTGTACGAGGGACTGCATTGTTCAAGGCTGCCGCAAGAGCTTGCGGCGTCTTGTACGTTCCCTTGGGGAGATGACAATTGATTGTACCGCCGCCATCTCGAAGAGTAATAACAAATGGAACATTTCGAGGGACTGTGAGAATCTCTCCCGAAATTAAAATTTCATGCAGGCCTACAGACCAATTATTTCTGAAAAGGATAGGCTCCGGGAGTCTAGTTCTAAAATCGGAAGTTTTATTCTCTGCTCCTCCTACATTTGAGGGAAGCGTAATATAGAAATCTGACATGAAAATGGTACGTCCACAGAGGGGTACTTGCTTATGACGAAATGACTGGAGAGGGAGCATAGGAGAGAGTAAAAATAACTCGAGAGAGTCCAGACATGCAGAGATTAACGTATTGATCTTTATTATTTATTCAAGATGAAATCACCTGCTCTAGAGCGTACACGTAGGCAGTACTTTGATCTACGTAATCCATCTGCATTTACATCTGCTCAAGGGGTTGCTCGGGCAAGTAAGGTCCCTGTGAAGGAAGTGCGGGAATTCCTTCGAGAACAACCAACGTATACCCTATTCAAGAAGATTCGTCGTAAATTCGATAGAAGAAAGACCATTGGTATAGCTCCGGGGCAGACTCTGCAAGCAGATCTCGCAGACTTTCAACTGTGGAAGAAGGAGAACAAAGGGTACACATTCTGTTTGATAGCCATCGACTGCTATTCCCGCCATGTGTTCGCTGCACCCGTCAAGCAGAAGACGGGAACCGAAATGAGGGGCGCGCTAAAGGAGATTTTCGACAAGTGTATCAAACGATTTGGGCACGTTTGCTCTCGTTTCGTGACCGATCAGGGACGAGAGTTTTACAACAAGGAAGTTAATTCGTTGTACAAGCAACATCACATTAGTCACTACAGTCCCAAGTCAGAGATGAAAGCTGCAATGGCAGAACGAGCCATCCAAACCTTCAAACGGCGCCTATATCGGTATCTGCACCACAAAAACTCGCATCATTGGATTGATGTGGTTCAGGCTATAGTGGATGGAATTAACAGGACACCGAATAGATCGATAGGCATGGCGCCGATTAATGTAAAAGATGGCGATGTTGATGAAGGACTTTCGGAATCTATTCCGGAAGTAATTCTCAAGGTCGGAGATTCAGTACGCATTAGCAAGACTAAGGGGACATTCGAGAAGGGTTACACACCTAATTGGACAGAAGAAATATTCCTCATTAGCCAGATTAAATCTCACCATTACCCTCCATATCTCAAACTTAAAGATTTGAATGGTGATGACATTGATGGTTCATTCTATCTCGATGAAGTGCAGCTTATTAAGGACGATGGTATGTATAAGATTGAGAGGGTACTCAGAAGAAGAACAGTTCGAGGGAAGAAGGAAATTCTTGTAAAATGGCTAGGGTATCCGCCATCTTTTAACTCTTGGGTTCCTGCTGAGAATGTTTCAAAGATATGATAAATCGTTTATCCAATGACAAGGTTAATATACACGAGGAATGCGATCCTTATCGATCACCAGATTAGTGATCATCTCTCCTAGTACAATTCCATATAGTCCAGTATTCGGCGTGTCCTTGGCAAAAGTGAGCTTAATAGTGGTCTCGCCGATACGTTGCAGTGCAAATTGATCCGACTCGGCTCCGCTGGTATCGAACGCATAGATTGCGCAATGTGAGGCAAAGTGTGAGGGCTTGAGTCCGTTGGAACAGCCAGTTCCCGCAACGGATAGAGCTTCTTGAAGGGCAAGATATGCCTTGGCGTAGTGGTTCTTCTCAAAGTTGAGAGAGTAGTTGTGGAAGGGGATAACTTCACCACCCGCCTCCACTCGCACATTTTGTAGATCAAAGTTCTTGAACACGAAAGGATTAGAGTAGTTGCCATTGAAAGCATTTGCGTCCACCATCGTGAAGAATACCCGTCGTGGGATGTTGTTACTGAACACTTTGAACGAAGGAAACTCCTTGATTCCACCAGGGATGTAGAAGGTACGGACATTTGTTCCTAGCGAACTATACGTGATAGATCCCTTGTCACGGAGAATGTTGTTAAAGGCGACAATGGTTGAATCGTGTACGTGCAGTTCATGAAGCATCAGGGTCATGTTGGTGACCTTTACACGATACTTCTTCGTACCCTTGCGTCTATCAATCATGAATTCGTCTGACGAAGGGAAGCACAGGATGCGGAAATCGACATATGGCAGTAATGCCTTGGGTTGAGTAGCCGGTTCGAACCATAGAGGTGTGACTACCTCCCGCTCTTGCGACTTGGCACATGAGGAACTTCTTTTCAAGTACTCAGTATCCGCATCGGATGTGGGAAGGGCTTCAGGTGAGAAACCGGCAAGCCTAAGGAAAGTACTCTTATACTCTTGACTGTATGAAAGTAGAGCACTAATGAAGCTTCTATAGGGAAAATTATCGTTATCGTAAATTAATACCCCATTAACAAAGACCTGAATTTGCCTGAATTGAGAACAACCAAACAGATTTGCGGGTGCATAAATATCGGCGGCATCTTCAGTCGTTACATCACTACCATCCTCGTTAACAATCTTATATTTAGTAATGATATAACTACGCTGAAGGTCAAGGAATGCCTTTGAGTTTTGAACTCTAAATTCATATGGTTTGATATCGGGACCAGATGTGAGACTTATCTCGCTGAAGCGTGATGTCTCCACACCGCAGACAGTATTATTCGTAGAAAACAAATCAAGACTGGGATGCAACGAGGAAGAACTTTTCTCAATCTCGCTCTTAAACATTTTACGACCGCTCTGTATGAACGCAGGATGAAAGAATGAGCTTATAATCGTTTATCCAGCAATTAAATTACAACAAGACTCTCGAGCACATGAAGTGAGCCTCCCCTGCTGCGCACGAGAGGTAGTTCGGGATCGGGGTCATAACCGAGACGAGCACTTGCATGGTTGAACACAGTATCCAATCCTCTTTGAGTGCGAATACGGATGTAGTGTGAATCGAGCGATACATGAGTATCCAAAAGAACCGGAGGCGTAGACGAGAACTGGTTGGTGCCGAGAAGATTGCGTGCTCCCTCCACACCGAGATTAATGGTAGGAATAATGCCATGAAGAGCGTGCATCTTCTCGCGACGGTTGAGATAACGCCAGAAGGGAAAGTGCTGCTCGATGTAGGAGATTAGAGAAACCATCTTGACCGCAACTTGCGAGAAGAGAAGACTAGTGAATGAACGCACGTCTGATCACTTTGGTGGGTGGGGTCTTTCTCTTCCCTCCTCTCCCTGGCACTGTGCCCCTGATGAATCCAATCGCTCTAGGAGTCCCTTTCCCCTTTTGAATTTGGCGCCTCTTTCCAACGCCCGTAAGGTTACGTACAGTAGACCGAGCTTGGCTCTTCACACTATCCTTTAGACTGGCTCCGCTGCTGACATCATTGACAATGTTTGCACCAGCAGTAACAAGGTTCTGGCCAACCGGACTAGATAGGAATGATGGAATGAGACGGAATAGGGATCTGAGAATACCGCCAATTCCGGCCCCGTATTGAGGACGAACACCAGAAAAATGTGAAATTCTCCCACCATTACTCCCACCTCTCCCATGCATCATAGAACTCTGCTTGAACAAATTTGTCCAATCTTCTTTAGACGAATCATACACAGAACGTGACATTATTACGACCGCTCAGTGGAACAACAAACAAGTAAGAATGATTCTTTATGCGAAATGCTTACAAACGGACAACTCGATTAATAGCATAATGAAGGACTTAATAATAGCAATTAAACAATTCAAACAGTCATGCCCTCATCATCATGGATTCTAGATTTCTTAGACGAAATCGTCTCACCATCATCATCGCTACCAGAATATCCCTCCTCCTCATCATCCTCATCATCATCGTTACCCTCTTCATTATCCCCATCCTCATCCTCTCCCTTATCATGCTTATTCTTGAGAATAGTATTGAAGTAGAGGGTCTGGGCACACCTACGGTTCGCAAAGACACATGCCCTACAGAGGGGAAGAACTAGACAATTTCTGCCAGCCTTCTTAATCTCCTTCTTATAACTGACTGCTGCATCAATACACTCGTTACACATATGGACGATAACTGCACGCTGAGGGTGGGCGAGGTAGCTCTGCTCGAACTTGGCGCATATCTCGTCCTTGCCGGGAGGGGTGTAGGTGTGCTTCGTCTGAAAATACCATAATCAAATGAAGAATCGTGAAAGGGAGGAGAATAATAAGGGACATACCTTCTCGGACTTGTTATCCATCTTGCCACTCTTCTTCTTGGATACGGTAGCGAAGTTGGCGGATGATGATGAGTTCTTCTTCGACTTGGTGTACTTGGCCATGGTGTATGGTGAAGAGGACGAGTGAAGAGCTAAGGTTATGGCGCAGCTTGATTGGGATGAGTTCTTAGAGGAACATCTACCTATTTATACCCATCCTGGAATAGGTAGGCGGAGCTTGTCTCTCAATTTCAAACACTATCTAATTATTCTTTACATCTCTAATTCTCTAATCCCTAGTAATCTCATTAATCTACCATCCAGATGTCTCATTCACTCGAATTCAAATGTCGGAGACAGCCTGCTTCCCCGATTGCTCCTCCGCCCAAATGGATTTGAATTCTTCACCGATCTCATTTGCTGCCATGGTGAAAAACGAGAAGAAAGGTACTGTAGAGGATAGAGGAGTTCAAACACTCGAGGCGCGCCTACCGTTGAAGACAGACCCGATGTTTCGCAATAGCAGACCCGCTCCAATGGTAAGCAATATTTCACTCATTGGATAGCTCAGCAATTTGAATTCAAACAGACTCGTCGCCAATGGAGTTCATCGGCCCGATCGGTTCACGTGCTACTCTGTGCTGCCTGCTGGAAGAAGTTTAGAGATGACGAAACGAGATTGGCTAATTCAAATGGTTCTCAGACCTTGACCATTAACGTGTGCGATCATTGTGTTAGAAACAACCGTACTCAACGGTTCGATTAATCATTTTCCTTAACCATGAACACTCTCCAGCTTAATACTATTTTCCACAAAGATCCCAAGATATCTCGATACTTTGTAGGCACATTTGCCTGTGACCAGCTTCCTAACCCTGATACTCTTCCCGCCACCTTTTCTTTATGTGTAAACACCGATAAAAGTACATCCAGATATGGTGGATTGCACTGGCAGTCGATATTTGTTCGCTCCAACACATGCTTCTTCTTTGACAGTTTCGGACAGTCGCCAAAGGGGCTAATTTTGAATTTTTGCAAGAAATTCCCTGCCATCTACTACAATAGAATGGCTCATCAATCGCCGAGCGCCATAACATGTGGCGCGTACTCTGTTTACCACATTCATATGCAAAGTAGAGGCCGATCATTCGAGGATGTTGTGAATCAATTTGTTAGAATCGGACACGACGATGTATTTGTAACGAAATGGCTAAACCACGCCCACAATTTTCATTTATTTGATGCATAAGCTTCATAAGCACCGGTCGTTTCTTCTTGAGCTCTCTAAAAACCCCAAACTTATTTCCAAGGCTAGTCTCCCCGAGCTCACCTGTGTTGTCGAGATTCTCCATAACCTTTCACACATTCCCTTCACCTATAAAGAAAAGAGGGCCATTTGCAAGCACGTGCCTGTTATCAAGGAGATTGCAAAGTGTTCTCGTGAGAAGAAAGCACGCGAGACTTTGAATCAATACGGCTCCGGGTTCCTAGGTGCAGTTATTCCTGCGGCCCTTGCACTTCTCAGTCTGATTGGCAAGCCATGAACAAGTACAAGCTAGTTCCCTACCTCGTCCTATCTAAGGAAGATGCCCAAATTGAAACCATGCAGGAAGAGTTGACAAAGTTATTGAACGACAAGAACATTGACGATTCTTCCAAGCGAGCTCTCTATGAAGATCTTTTGAATAAGATTACCCGATTCAAGGAAGCAGTTGCTAGCGAGAAAACTGTACGGCTCCAGCTCCCCACTGTTGTCCCACAACCACCATCACGTGCAGCCATAGAAACGCAGACAGACATCAACACAGGAGATGTTGACATCATGTCTGGTGATGACATGTCCGAACATGTGTCGCACCCGACATCTCCCCGGGTGTCACCCACTACACTACCCCGGTCAACACCTGCTCGAGCTAGGAACAACACACATCAATCCATGCACACACCAGCTAGTGCACCAGCAGATGACATGGAAGGGACAAACGACGACGACGGAGGAGGAGAACCTTTCGAAATGGTATCTCCAAGTGGAAGACATGGACGTCGTGTACGAAAGGAAAGAGCACAACAACAACAACAGCAGTTACAAGCAGAGTTTGAAGATCTTTCTCCTTCAACAACACGAGGCGGCACCAATTACTATGATCCCTCACTGAATGGTAATAGGCGATTGGGAGCGAAGAAGACTTGGAATCGCGCAACACATAATAGGCAGTGGCGATATTAAATCGAATTTATCTCAATTGTAATCGTGGCTTAACGATAAACATGTTGCTCTCTTACTCTTCATCACTGTCCATAGTTAGATCAATAACAATTGGCTCTGAACGGGAAGATATCACGGCGCGGCATCTAGCACATAGATTTGAAGAGAGTTTCCTGGAACGGGCATCTTCTTCTTTCCCTGCCACTACTACGAATTCCGTCATTCTCGATTGGCGAAGTCTCTGTAATGCAGTTTCAGTCAGCAATTACTTATAGGCTAATGTTCACACCATGACTGCATAATGTCGACGCAATAGCACGGGATCCTTTCCCCTCCCTCTCGCTGATTTAGTCTTATCTCTCCCTCGGACGGATGTGGCTAACGACGAATAAACCTCAGAAGGCGGTAGAATAACAGTAGAGGGCACCTCTTGCGAACGGGGCATGGGTAAAATGAAAACTAACAAAGAGCCAAACAGGCTATAAAAAAGGGGAACATAGCAACTCCTCCGCTCAAGCACCTGCACCTTCAAACTTTCAAATGTTCTTGTACCAGCCTGTACCAGTTAGATGGCTCTTCTCTTTTTAAAAGTTTTCAGTTCGCGGTTACTTGTGTGGGGTCGCGTGTATGACCGTGTGAACTACCGTACTCGAGTGGTGAGATCACAGTCAGTTTACGATAATTGGTGTGAAATTCTCAGTTCGCGGTTACTTGCGTGGGTCGCGTGTATGACCGTGTGAACTACCGTATTCGAGTAGTGAGAGCACAGTCAGTTTACGATAATTTGTGTGAAATTCTCAGTTCGCGGTTAATTGTGTGGGGTCGCGTGTATGACTGTGTGAACTACCGTACTCGAGTGGTGAGAGCACAGTCAGTTTACGATAATTGGTGTGAAATTTTCAGTTCGTGGTTACTTGTGTGGGGTCGCGTGTATGACCGCGTGAACTACCATAATCGAGTGGTGAGAACACAGTCAGTTCGCGATAGTTTGTGCGAGGACCTTATCTTTGGGCAGGCCATGTTAAAAAGGTGACCGGCACGAGCTACCGTACTCTCCCTCTCCCTACTGAACACGGGGTGAGTAAGGAGGAGGAGGGAGGAGGGTACATAAAGCCCACCTAGCCTCCACCCTCTAACTCGCCTCATGGTATAGTGGCTAACGCTTTTGTCTCGCCGTCACATGCCCGTTGGATCGGCCCCAACCGAAAAATCTGGCAAAAGATTCCCCTTTTTCCACACACCCAGACCGAGGGCCGAGTATATGTGAAACATCCCACCGACTATGCCGAATGACGCAATAGTCCAGTGGTAAGCGTCGCCACCCGCCACCCGCCGCCCGCTGGTTCAAATCCAGCAAAAGACAGAAGTCCGGTAAGGAAGTATCGAGAGAGATTAATCAAGCGGGAATCAGCAAAATCGGGAAATATTAAAATAATTCGAGAAAAACAAATATAATATTCGAGAATAACAAATATGAAATAATAATCGGGGAATACCAAATATGAATCGGAAATAAGACTCGAGATTGATATCAGTCGAGAGTCGAGACTCAGTGCCATATATGGAAATGTAACTGAGGTGTGTACTACACTACTGATAATCACCTTATAGTGAACTCTGAAGTTTTCTATAACTGTCTTTCGCACATTGAGAATATTCGAATCGACTAAAGATTTCGCTGACTTGCTAACCTGAATTGGACCTTGCATTCAAACCTTGACCTTGAACTTTGAACCTTGCATTCAATTTTAACTAGCATGGAACCAATTCAGAAAGGGGGGGGGAAGCCCAGATATCACCAGTTGCCTGGGTCATGCTGGGTCACCCAAGTCGTGATGTGGGATGTATCCTGAAATTGGCTCACTTCTCTTAGTCGAAACAGCGATCTGTCGTCTATTTGGGCGAATATGTCGTGTATAGCATTGCGAGGCAGACTCAGCACGTTGAGCGAATGGGAAATCGACATTACGCGCGTACACAAGAAATAGAGGTATTCGATATTATCCTATTGTGGAACTGTGGATGGCGTCCAAGGCGCTTGTTTTGAATTATTTATTACAGAAAATAAAATATTTCCCGTGGTCATGCTTGTTTGCAAAAAAATATCTGTTTTTCAGAAGAAAAAAAAACAAAGTTTCGAGCAATCTAGTCGAGCTTTCCCTGAGAATTAAAGAACACACGTGAATGTCCATTTAAAAACATCTCTGTCGCGGCTCCTCACATCGTCGCCTCATAGATACATCTAAAAAAATACACTACTCAATAATTTGCTCTTTATTTTGAGATCGCAAAATGTTTTGGAGGTATGGGGAATTGAACCCCAGCCCTCTCGCATGCTAAGCGAGCGCTCTACCACTGAGCTATACCCCCGTGTGTTCGCATCATCCTAACGCTCACCTTTATTCTCATTCTCACCGGGTGATGTGAGGTGATGTGAGAATGTGAGCATTATCTTCGAGATTGCTATTGTTTTTTAAAAATCTTATTTGCAGCATTTCTGCTTTTTGTAGTCTTTGTTGATCACTTTATCGGATATCACTTGATTTCTGAATCAGTCTCGGACTATCTCATCTATTACAACTAGGGGAATCTCGATATTTCTCGTGGACAGAATCGAGCGCATTAATTGGATTAGGCGAGAGAGGAGAGTAATTCAATTAGTGAGAGTCGAATTCATTCTTCATTCTTCGCATTCGAGGCGATCGCGAGCGGCCGTAGGCCGCTCACTAGGCGAGCGTAGCGAGCCTCACTGCAGCCGAAGGCTGCATGCCACCCGCAGGGTCTAGCGCCCGAAGGGCGCTATCTATTACAACTAGGGCAATTTCGAATTTCTCGTGGACAGATTCGAGCGCATTGATTGGATTAGGCGAGAGAGGCGAGAAATGAGGAGAGTTATAAAGAAATTTTATTATCGAGAGTCGAGTCGAGGGCTAATGATTCAATTACGATGTCTCGAAATGAAATTCAAAGGCATTCATTGTGAGCGAGAGGGGCGAGTGAGAGTGGTTTCTCTTTTCATTCGAGGTGCGTGCAGCAGCGAGGGGTTGTCGGGAGAAGCGGAATAGGGGTGAGTGTGGGGATACGGATCCTAGCTAGGGAGATACGGGCACTAGCGAGGGAGATACCGATAATAGCGAGGGAAATACGGTAGCAGGCTAGGGAGATACGGCAGCTAGCGAGGGAGATTCAAATACTAGCGAGGGAGATTCGAATACTAGCGAGGGAGACTCGAATACTAGCGAGGGAGATACGGTAACAGGCGAGGGAGATACGGTAACTAGCGAGGGGGATTTGAATACTAGCGAGGGAGATTCGAATACTAGCGAGGGAGATTCGAATACTAGAGAGGGAGAAACGGTAACAGGCGAGGGAGATACGGTAAAGAGCGAGGGGGATTCGAATACTAGCGAGGGAGATTCGAATACTAGCGAGGGAGATTCGAATACTAGAGAGGGAGATACGGTAACAGGCGAGGGAGATACCGTAAAGAGCGAGGGGGATTCGAATACTAGCGAGGGAGATTCGAATACTAGCGAGGGAGATTCGAATACTAGCGAGGGAGATTCGAATACTAGCGAGGGAGATTCGAATACTAGAGAGGGAGATACGGTAACAGGCGAGGGAGATATGGTAAATAGCGAGGGGGATTCAAATACTAGCGAGGGAGATTCGAATACTAGCGAGGGAGATACGGTAACAGGCGAGGGAGATACGGTAAATAGCGAGGGGGATTCGAATACTAGCGAGGGAGATACGGTAACAGGCGAGGGAGACACGGTAACTAGCGAGGGGGATTCGAATACTAGCGAGGGAGATACGATAACAGGCGAGGGAGATACGAATACTAGCGAGGGAGATACGGTAACAGGCGAGGGAGATACGAATACTAGCGAGGGAGATATGGTAACAGGTGAGGGAGATTCGAATACTAGCAAGGGAGATACGGTAACAGGCGAGGGAGATTCGAATACTAGCGAGGGAGATTCGAATACTAGCGAGGGAGTTATTTTAACAGGCGAGGGAGATACGAATAATAGCGAGGGATATTCGAATACTAGCGAGGGAGATACGGTAACAGGCGAGGGAGATACGAATACTAGCGAGGGAGATACGGTAACAGGCGAGGGAGATAAGAATACTAGCGTTGGAGATATGGTAACAGGCGAGGGAGATACAAATACTAGCGAGGGAGATACGAATACTAGCGAGGGAGATACGAATACTAGCGAGGGAGATACGGTAACAGGCGAGGGAGATATGAATACTAGCGAGGGAGATTCGAATACTAGCGAGGGAGATACGGTCAATAGAGAGGGAGATACAGGGGGGGGGAAATAGCAAGGGAGAAAAGAAGGAATGGCTAATGTTTTAACTTGGATAATTCGCATTGCCGCGTGGCAAACGTGTCGCGGAGCGACACTGCCTTCCGCAGGAACTAGCCCCCGAAGGGGGCTAGTCTATTACATCTAGGGGAATCTCGAATTTCTCTGCGACAGAATCGAGCAGTTAAATTGGATTAGTGAGAGAGGAGAGTAATTCAATTAGTGAGAGTCGAATTCATTCTTCATTCTTCGCATTCGAGGCGATCGCGAGCGGCCGTAGGCCGCTCACTAGGCGAGCGTAGCGAGCCTCACTGCAGCCGAAGGCTGCATGCCACCCGCAGGGTCTAGCGCCCGAAGGGCGCTAGTCACGTAATGAAATCGAAAGCAGATGAGGATTTTATTCAAGAAATCGCGATTGTAAGAGTCGAGTACTACAATATCGGGATAATCAAACAAGGAAAGAAGCGTTGGACAGTACATGGAACTGTGAATAATTAACAATCACAGGCTGCAGTTCTCATTAGCATCAATAGACTCACAGTTGGGATTAGTGCGAAATATACGATTAGGAGTATTTTTGGAAGGTTGATTACTAATCTTCATCCGCAAGTATGGAGTGGGGAGAGAGAGCAACGGGACGATTTCTCAACAACGGCAAGCGCGAGATGGAGTAGGCATCTGGTGAGTGTTAATCGTAGCACGAAATGAGATACAAGAGAGCAGCGAAGAAATGTATATATTTAAATTTAGAAATAAGCAACAATAAAGATTGGACACAGCGCAATTGAATTGCTGATTTGGTTTTGTGTGTGCGTAATTTTAGCCGCGCATTCTGACCAAAAGTGAACTCGCATGTGTTTCAAAGTGGGCCAATCAGGAAAGAGATTAGAATGTTTATCTCGAGAGATAGCAATATCTATTTGCTATATTTATCTCATGATCGCTATCTCGGGAGAAATGCAATTGATGAACAGGAATACAAGAAACTTTAAAAAACAAATTTATCAGTAATTATCGCATTCAGTTTTTAGATTGAAAAATTTTTTTCGAAAAATTTCTACCACTTTCACGATAATTCAATTAGAAAAAAAAACAATGTGGACACTGTGTAAAAAACAACAACAAAATGTTATATCAGTAGTCCAAACTTGCAATCTCAATCATTGCTATTCCCTGTGCATACGCCATGGATTCAATTTTGTATATTCCTGCATGTACAACGAAAGATGCTTCATGGTTGGTGAATAAACCCAACGATATTTTCTTTTCAAGTTGATGAATCCACTGAAAACAAACGTATAAAATATTGGCGACAATTCCGCATGTGCCTCTCCTCATTTTGCATACTCTCTCGTCTGTCTGTTCTTCGAGAGAGCATGCAAACTGAGAAAACGCACATGTATTATATATTCAAACCGTTACATCTAACCTGCAGTAGACTTTGCACTTCAGCGAGAGAAAATACATATGTCTTTTCATCGAGCTCTAGAAAGGAACATTTCCGGGTCAACATGTTTTTAATGAACTCAGTGAATTTGAAATTTGCAAATGTTTCTTTCTTCACAGTAAGGGATACAATATCCACGATTTCTGCAATATTGAGCAGAAAATTTAACCAGTCTGAAATTATTAAATTTCCTGATTATTTTAGCAGTGAAATTTCTACCGTTATTGAGTTGCTGTACTTTGCAAAAAATCTCTGTCGTTATCATCTTTTGAATGAATGCGACAATAGGAACACTGTAATTATAGAGGTAAAATGGGATTTATGGACTATGCAAACTCACAAATCTGAAGCTCTTGCGTTCTCTTCACAAATGGCAACTGCCTCAATCATTTTTCCATCGAATGATATCGTGAATTGTTCAATCAAATCAGCAGGAAGATCCGTGAACGATATTTCGGTTATTTTGGTGACACCGTCGATGCAATTCTTCAGGTGGTGAAAAAAACTTACCATCGTTTGTGTTTGTATTGAAAAGATGATTTCCTAAAAAAATTTCTAAAAAAATTCATTTTCAAACAAAACTAACATTTTCCTTGTAATCAATTGGCACATCAAGAATAGATGTCAGAGTTGTTAAACCGATTTTCCAAATTGAATAATTTGTGAAACTTTTAAAAATGAAACATATCTTATCTTCGTCATTCTGAAATAAAAAAATATTATTTTTTTTGTTGATTATTTTAGACTAACCATTACTCTGTAATAAACGTCCAAGTAGTCCAAAACAGTCTTTCGCACATTGAGAATGCAAGCATCAACCAGACATTTCGAAGACTTGCTAACCTAAAAATCTATTGTGAAAAAACACCATCTATAGTTCCCATAATTATACAGATACAGATTACAGATACAGATTTATCAGTATCTTTGCAAAGTTGCGCTGATCAAGATGGGGTGTCATAAGGCCGTTCATCTTTCAAGATAGTCATTTCGAGGTCTCTCGGGCCAATGGAATAGTCTTCTTTCCTTGTCACAGTCGAAATGGATGGAGAAAGATTCCTGCTCCTTTGGCTCCCGATAGGACTGTTGACGGAGTTGCACGCAGATTGAATCCCACTGTAGGTCGAGAACGAAGCCTGACGTGTGCTGGAGTCCTCCAAACTCGAAAATCCATCTTTGAGCGAGAGATGCGAGCCTGGATTCTGAGGGACCAACCATCTTAGGCGGTCATACCCATCACACGGCGACCAGTCCGGCTTGGACGGGGATTCCGATCTTGTTGAGTTATTGACAGAGACGAGGGGAATTAGGAGTAACCGCTCTCCACCAGACATCAGCGCTCTCCATCAATCGACTGTTTGGATTCCATACGGCCAATCGCTCAGGAGAAACCAAGGAAGGCCTAGGCAAAGATGGCGAGATGAATTAAAAAGATGCATGGGCAGTAACTGGTGGAGCCTAACGAACGATGAATGGAAGAAACTCTGCCCATGATCAGCGCAAACCCCGCGACTACTGATAAATGCTATTCTATTCTAGTCTATTCTATTCTATCAGAGGGACCCATAAATTATGGGCCATAATTATAATGAAAAAAAGATTCGCTCACCACTCTCAATCGAAAAAGCGATCTGTCATCTAATAAGGATAATATCTTGTTTGTTGATTTTTGAGGTAGACTCAAAACGTTGAGATTGGACAATGACATTAGAGAAAAATCGAAATAAAATGAGAATTTATTTAGTGCATTCAGTCGATTCGAATAGCATCGATACGCCAACTTTGAAAACATGAAACGGTACCCCATTGGCAATGCTTGCTTCGTAAATTGCGCAAATAGTTTATCATTAGATATTCATAGGAATATATATCAGAAAGCGATAAATTATGATTATTGAACAGCCATCAAAATCAAGCAACCGGTTTGCTCTGTTGCATCATTGCATGTAGTTGGCTCCAGAATAGCCGTGCTGCAGCTGGGTCGATCGCATGTGAAGGGAAGGCCATCGGGTCGAGTGAGGTTGGAAGAACCGGCTCTTCTCGACCTTTCGCGTCCTGTCCTCTGAAAACGATTCGCTATTATTGTCTGAAGGAACTTGGATTGCATACGAAATCAGTGTGAACAAAGCATACAATATCATTTGCAGCCTTTTTCCAATGTTACTTTAGATAGAAAAGGATCATTATTCGCCAGAGCTTGAAATACCGCCTGTTTCCGCCCTAACTGCACAACTGTAACGTGGAAACATAGGTAGACTGAACTCACATTCTCGCGTCGAGGGGCTCTCCCGCCGTTCCCGCGGCAGCATTTACAATTGCGGCAACGGACGAGATCGTGGGCGGTCCGAAGATGGAGGAACGCTGCAATGTAAAATTAAACTAAAAAAAGATTTTTCAAAGATTTTTTTGGATTTCTTTTCTCAGTGCCGGACTTACGAACAATTTCGATACCTGAAGGTGCATCGTTGCCGATTCCTCCACTGTCGCTTGCCGCTTGAACTTGTTGCGGCGGTTTTGGAACCAGATCTTGACCTGATCAGGGGAAAGAAAGCATTTACAGAGAGAAGATTGCCTGAATTCGAAAAGTATAGGAAATTCTCACCTGTGTTTCCGTCAGGCTCAGTTTCGTCGCAAGAGCGGATCTCTCGCCGGACGACAGATATCGCTTCATGTCGAACGCGTGCTCTAGCTGACCTACCTGAATGTTCTCATTAGTAATTAGTGTTGGGAAATGGGCACGAGACTCTCTCATTCTATGTGATTTTTTTCCTCATTTATTTATGTACTTTAGCTTAGGGCGCAATTAAAAAGGTAAAGGTAAAGGTGGTTTGGCATTATACTCGCTAAGGGCGGGCTAGCCGATTAGCAATTTTTCGACTAGCAACTTGCAGTTTCGAAATTAGACAGTCTGACAACGGAACTTTGAGAGGAAAAGTCTCACCTGATGCCGACTGAACACCGTTCGCGTCTTCTTCTTCCGGTTCTCGTTGTGATCGAGGCTGTGAATATCTATAAAAAATATCATAACAAATTTTAAAACTCAGCCGTCATACAATCTACAGTGTAGTGTTGTTGACGATGTGACAAACTTTTTTTTCTACCGTTGGTAGACGGAAAATAACGACATGATAAAGGTGCAAATAAATCAGCTAACCAATTCGATCGTCATCCGAGTCACCGTGGGATGTCGACTCGGCGGAGCGTCGAGAGCAAATGCCCTGAAAATCAGCTCTAAACCAATCGTTTTCGCTCCTATTCTTCCAAAAATGTATTTCACAGTGTAGGCATACTGTCAAAATTGCTCATGCCGATGTCGTCTACTCTTTATTGAGATACTCGGATAATTATAGATGGATGTCTCTCATTTCGCATGCTCTGTCGTTTCTCTGACTGACAAGATCGTGCGAAATTGAGAGTCGAAAGTATTGATCCATAATTAATCCAACGTGACTTACGTCATCCGCGTGCGCTGCAAATAACGCGTTGCCGGCCGTGTGCTCGTCAGCGATAACTGGAAAATCAACGGAATTGTTGTTGTTGTTTTTCCAAATATTTCTGATTTTCATGTTCACTAAAAAGTCCTTGTATTCACTCGACCTCTCCTTCTTTAATTTTTGTTCATCGTCAATGAAAAACTAGTATTTTGTAAGGGAATGCCTGATGAAGCATCCGTTCTATTCATACTTTTCGATGTGACAACGAATTACTGTCACATCAGTCCCTGTTTTCCTTAGGCGTTTTCATTGTCATGGATCCATCATCAATGAATTCCGTCTTGAAAAGGAACTGAGATGAAGCCCGGATCTCTCAATAATAGACTCAAGCACTAATGACTTTTCGGTGAGAGCGAAAAGGGGAATGAGGAGTGCTTACGACGCACACATCATTGAATATGCCAAAGCATAACAATGCGGAGAAATGAACGAGAGAGGCCAGAAATAAAGCATTTCTCCATTATTCTATGGTAATACTCTTAGGGTAATTGAACGAGTGAGTTAAATGGGTCTTTATGAAATAACACCATCTAATGGCCAAAATATTTTGCTGAGTTTCACTAATACTTAAAAGTACTGTGAGATTGCTTTGCTGGATGGATTTAGGTCATCTAACAATTTTGGATCTTGGTTTGCGAAATAGGTCTTTCCACTTGGCATGCTTTCTCGTCGCTCAGACGACGAGACTCAATTAGAAATAACGAAACAGATTCGGAATACCCTCCGATTCCCGGATACACAATCACTTCTCCAAACTGTATTTGCCTGTTTAAATCCGAGTTCAACCTAATGCGATTAAGCGGACCACTTAGGCGCGATTTGGCTGCTGAACGCGTTAACCTCGATTTAAGCGAGCGTGAAAAGTGAGGCTGTGAGGCTCTCTCTAATCGACTCTGGCGAACACTTTCCGTGATTTGGCGGGGGCATAATCGATGTAGGCTAGTGATTTGACCACGGTTCGGAACCTCCTGTGCTAACCTCAATATAAGCGAACTCGTGTGACCAGTGACTGGATGAGATTATGTGGTTGAAACGGGGTGCTGTGGGAGATGGCTCTAATTGACGAACACCCTGATTTCTAACCGATTTGGTGGGCCAGAATGCACGTTTTCACTGCTTTTCGGAACCATTTGTGTTAACCTGGATTTTAGCGGCGTGAGTCAAGTGGATACGAGCGATTGGTTCGTTCGAGGGGTGAGTGATCGGCTGGCTCGAACACTTAGTTAACCCCCCTCCCCCACCTCACTGTTCTCATTGCCAGTCGGTCTGAAAAAACTACAGAACCTTCACGAAATAGTCGCAAAAGGGGCGATACTTGTCATCACTCGGCCATAGGAACCAAATCGGAAAAAGTGTCGCGATTTTGACGTGTTAAAAACATCGTTCTATCCGGATCGAAAAAAAGCTATCCTCCCATCCTGGGCATGTATGAGGCATGTATGAGGGCGTTGCGTACCAGTCATTCTCTGCTGCATGCCGAGCACTTGCTGCAGCTGCTGCAGATTCGCCAGCGTGAGCAGGTTCATCGACGGTTCCACTCCCGCTGAGAGCAAGCCTGAATTCGCCACATACTACATTTCGCACAGAATATCCGATCAAATCATTTTAAAAAATCATTAAAATTAAATTATTTAAACAGTTCATTATAATTTTTCCTCACCCGACTGCATTAGCATCTGCCCGAGGGCCGATGGGAAAGGGGAGGAGGAGGAGGGTGGAGGGAAGCCACTCATCGACTCGGAGATGTTCGCGGATGGGGAAGTCTCGCCACTCACCGAGCTGTAAACTCAATGCAAATTATTCTCGTAATCGACTGGAATTTCAGAATGAAAAGAATGATTTTTTTCAATACAGCGCGCTATCTTGTCACCCTGACCGATAGGAGAGAATGCAGTTTCAGATCCGGTCTCAATCAATAGACCTGCATCAGATTTGCCCCGGCACATCCACTACAGTGGATAAATTAGCGCTAACGAGCTTGTCAGGGATCATACGTAGCGATAATGCGCATAATTGAGAGACGAAGGCGATATTGGTGACGTTAGCTGCGTAGATAACAAGGGAATGGATGAATGGAAATGGTGATTCTAATAACTATGCGTGGGCAGAGCTTCTCGCATTTAATCTTCTCATTTTCCTAATATTTCAATTACTTATCTGTGATGCCGAGGTATGCAGTGGAAAAGCAGGAACGGCGAAGCACACTCTCGATGAACTCACGTTAGCAATAGCTCGTCGATAAGGAAACCCGGCTTCGGCTTATTGATATTGTTTTCGTCGACTTTTGAATCGGATGAAGCTGGAGATTGTGACATCCTGAAAAATAGCAAAACACAGCTGTTGATAGTTTAGAATAAGAGGATGAATATCCAGAAGAACATTCAGAAGAGTACTGTGAGTTGAGAGATATACAACAATAGACCACAGTGCCATCAAGATAATTATTGAAATCACTAAAGTGTGAGAAATACTATGAGTGAAAACACGGGTTATTCAGAGCCGTTCCTTCGCAAAGCCCCTCCCTCTAACTCCTAATGAAGAAAATCTGTGAAAGGCGTTCCTTTATGCTATTCCTCTCTTCGACTCTCTTCGATGCTCCTTACTAATGCTGTCAGCGTAAAGAATCCGTCCCCTTTCATCTCATCGGCCTGAATTCGAAAAACGGGTAATCGTCTCTTCATTTCGTACTCTCTCGCATCTCTGACCGGTGAGAGAGCACGTAAAATGATGAGACGGCGACACGTATTGCGCACTCTACCTGAATGACGAGAGTGATCCCGAAATGAAGAGATGCATTCCTCGTCCACACGGCCCTTCACAAAAAAAAGGATGAGGGTGAAAAACAATAAATGTGGAAGCTGAAATTCATTTCATAGCGTTTTTTTCCAGTCACGGCGTCATCAATCACTGTTTACACTAGGACGGGAGCAGCCATCTATCCGAACTGTTCATTCAACTATAGCTTTTGACTCCACACTCGACTCCACTCGTTACTTCAACTTAACTTAACTTAACTTAACTTAACTTCATTAACTAATTCACTCGACTCGACAGGAATGTCATCATATTACTGGTGCCGACCAGGTTTGGAGCATTTGCTCAATCATTGGCACACGCCAACCAACACTTTCCTCGCCGCATTTCTCATATACTACATATCGATCAGCCCAATCCTAAGGAGGGTATACCAGGTGAATATAGCGCTCGAATCTCTCTAGTTTTCAATATATTAGTGACATTTCAGTACAATCTCTTGCCGGTCTTGTCGATCCACTTATGCTATACTCTTTCGTCTAATGGCTTTTTGCTTTTCCGCATATTTTTCGATGATTGCACAACGGTACGTACGAAATATTTCTCAGATTTAGTTCGTCCTTCTTACACGACTTACATAGTTTTATTTGTGGACTTTCGTTTTCGTTCCAGGAAATGTCGTCCTGGAAATTGCCACTTCTGTTCTTTTGGATGGAGATTAGCTACATTCTCGTTCATATTTTCATAATGGTCGAAACTATGCAAGCATTGAGCATTGTATTCAAAACTTATTTCAGTTTTCACTTATCCTTTGCTTAAAAAGAATGCAAAATTTGTGGATCGGACGCATATTTCCGATTACGATTCCGGCTGTTTTGTCCATACAACCGGTTAGTGGTATAGCACGGCTGTTAGAATGACAAATCGGACCGTGCCTTTCCTAAATTTGAGTGCTCTCTCACCAGCTAGACAGTCCAGATAGCATGCAAAATAAGGATTTGTCATTACTAGTATGAAGTATTTCTTTTTTCATTATAGTTACATACGTTCGTTATTAGGGCCCGTGATTGAGTATGAGAAATGCAGAGAATTTTTTTCATGTCGACAATGCAAAAAGCGTCCGAAGGACGCTAGTTACTATATAAAATTCAAATTCAGATTCTTCTTGTTTTAAAAGCTCATCATTATCACACTTCGAATTTCGAGTATTGGGTAAGCAATGATAGGTTCGATATCGATATTAACGCGAATTGGTTTGGCACGATCGATTGCGGAAATACGGATACCGAAACTATTGAGCAAACGATCAATGCTGCACAAATTAATTCACAATCAGTTGTCCGACTTTATAATGTTCACTTGTGGAATGGCAAATATTGGACTGTCAACGTTCTTGATCCTATGTGGTAAGTACTACTAAGTACTTACTAAGTAGTAAGTACTTACTAAGGTAAGTACTTACTAAGTAGATGCGATAATTTTCGATCCCACGCGTAGGAGGAAGCCGAGAGATTGAGGCCAAGGAGTGGCAATTGATCTTCACCTAGCCTCTTCCCCTCTCTGGGGAATGGGGATGCAAGTGCAAATAATAAACATCAATTTTAGCCCAAACCGAGAGATCGTGCTTTCCACATCTTATGCTCGTTTATGAGGTCCTGTTCACGATTCCCACTGCCGTGAAGAATTTCCTATCGTGTACTTTATCAAATGTTAACTTCACTTCGTTTAAACGAATGTTTTTAGATCACTACTATCACAATGACACATTTGCATTAATTTTAACTGCTGACGATTATGCCTTTTTCGTTGCTGCAGCAGTTATGTTCTTTGTTCTGATGTGGGAGAAGAGAAGGCAGAGCAGCAATTTTGACAAGGACGTTGACCTCGAGTCCGTTCCGAACCCAGGGTTCTATTCACCGCAAAATGTATAATTAACTCCTTATCGATTGCTATGTTGATTAAATTCTCTAATTAAATAATAAATTAACTTATTTGGACGAATCGGACCCCTGCTTACAGAAATGATTAAAGCAATTTCTCTCAACATTAGGTTTTTTGACAAAAAAATATCTGACAAGACGATTGAAAGAGCCGTAAATAACGAGTACCGCTTCGTGTTTACATTTGCGTCAAACAATTGTCTCTACATTCCTCCTGTTCCCTCGTTGGACATCGAGCATTGGAAAGAGGAGAATCAGAATTATTCTAACTCTTCGTACATTCTGTCACCCTCACTAGCGTCCAAAACGTATGAAACATTTCCGGTTTGCACGCAATTTTTTCTTTTGAGAGAGAGAGAGAGAGAGAGAGAAATGCATATGGTAACTGAAGGAAGATGTTAGCGCAGGACCATTAGTAGTGTAAACTATCATATTTGCAATCGGACATGGGCGTGTCTCAACTCCAATGCACTCCCGTCTCCCTGATCGGTTAGAGTACATGACTAAATTAGAGAGACACGCTAAATTGTTTAGATTAAACACGGAATGATTCATTTTGTCGATCCTCACAGTGGAAAATGTCATCCTCCATGGACAGTAGCTGCATGCAATGGGAAGACGCCGTGGGATTCAAGTATTCTGGAAAACAAGCAGCCTGCTAATATTTTCTTTTTTTTTCTGCTGAGTCAATCACAAAAATAACTATTCGCAGGTTCGGTGCTTACCATGAATTCGTTAACCTGTTCTCATCCGTATTCATTATCTGGTACATACTTGCGAACTCGTCTCTGAGAAATTCATACAAGGTTAAATTCTATCATTAATATGGAGTTGAGTGACATAATTTTCGTTTGACAGTTTTCAGTTTACACTGTTTCCGCTTCTGCTGTTTCAGCTTGCAGAATCATGCAATATTGTAATTTTATCTTCAATTAAATACAAACATTGCTACATTGTAAGTTTACTTCTAACGTTATTTATAAATGTCATCCGAATATGATTTTTTTTACTTATTCAGGACTATAAGAATTACAACAAAACATGTATTGGTTTTGTTTTATTTGTTTTGTTTTGTTTCAGATCAGACCGCTATATCAGAGGATCTTGAGCTCGTGTTTTATCGCATTAACTATTTTCAAACACTTTTTTATTCTGGTAAGAAATGCATTCTCAAATTATTATTGTTCTAATTTTCAGCATTCACTTTTGCGTCCGATTTTTTCTTCGCGACTTGCCGGAAAAGGATTGCTCATTTCAACTCTTTTTCCTATTATTCTTGGATTTTTTCCTGTATGCCTTTTTTCGTGTGAACTTAAAAAAGAACATATTTTCTCAGGCAACACACTTCGTTTTTCGCTATTTCATCGGGTACTATGTAAGTAATATTTCAGACCATTTTAACACAGGGATAGAGAGATGTTTAAGATCGCATATTATCCAACACTATTCTGTCTGTATACAAACCTTGGAGTTGCGACCTATCAACTTTGCACAGGTATTTTTTCCTCATGTTATGATGAGCTCACGAAAAAAATGGAATCCATTATTTTTACGGCCCTAATCACTAGATAATTATTGATATTTTCAGTATACTTCGATTTTTAGGCCAAACATATGGTACTTACTACCCCTTTCTCATGGTCATTCATGAAGCTATGTTCGCTGTAATGGAAACCATTCAACACGCAGCCTGTAACTTCATACTTATTTAATTTTAGCTCAATTATTAATTATGTTTTCAATGTCAGATTTTCAGCCTTACGCAGAGACTTCGATGTTTACTTGTTCTTGCGGGAACTGGACGATTTCATCTTTTTTATCGTCGCTCCGATCATATTTCTGGTCCTACTTTGGGAGAAGCGGAGAACTTTGAACTCGTTCGACACCCAGAATATTTCGGTTGAATTGCATGAGAAACCAGAGAATATTCATGGCAATGAGAACGAGAATATGGAGTCGATTTCGGATGAGATTTACGCAAAATTGTCCATTGTTTAGGCAAGAAGGAAACTATTTCAGTTAATGGAAATTTGAAACCACAGAATATTAATTGCATTGAGATTAATTATGTGACTGTATAAACATGAGTCATATTTCCTAGATCCCTTTAAGTTTCCGTATTCGTATAGATTCGAACGATTGTGGTGCACTTTCGGCGACGTTGGATGTTTGACCTAACGAGTTCGCAGGTTGCACTTTCTTGCAAAAATTTGAGAGCATCGTAGCGATAACAAGCATGGCGTTTGCGCTATGATTACGATCCTTATCTCGTTATTTGTGTCCATAATAGTGCAGGATCAATGTTAGCACGAGCTCGTAAATTAGTGTCCTTTCTTGCAGTGATCTGATCATTTTTATTTATTTATTCATTTTATTTTTAAATCATTTTTATCATTTTTAAGTCATTTCTGAAAATTTGTGTTGATGAGGATGCGAAATTCTCCCTGCAGGCGAATACATCATTGTTCCCCCCCCCCCGCTAGAGTACACGTCGTTGTCATTCTTTCCCGTTATCGTTCACATTCCCTCCATATATTTAGCCACAGTCGACCAACATTGTCATTGTCTTCCCTTTCCAGTTGTCAGTCAGAAAGACGAGATTGCCTTGAGAAATAAGAGAGACAGACTCCGCTACAGACGAGAGCACCGCGTGGTTGATAGCGCGAGGTCGAGTGATGGTTTGACGAGGAATGAGGGAGGGATAAGAGATCACCGAAAATCAGAAATACGAGAACCGGATGGTCTGGTATGTTGCGAAGTGGATAGAGCCCTATATTTGATACAGTTGCCAGATACTGTTTGAGAAATCTCTATGGCGAAATAAAGCAGAGATGTAGATTTCAGTTCGAGGGCCAGAGAAAACGAAATAGTACATGAAAACAGGAGCACCAGATAGCTATTCGAAAAGACCCGCATTTCAATGCACGTTCGCTATATACATGACACAGATTGAAATCGCGTGGTTGAAAAGAAGAGTAATCGTCTGTTCATTCCACACACTGTCTCGCTTTGTCCGGCCCGATAGTGAGTGTCTACAAAACTGAGAGGCGCGTGCCGAGTTGTCATCACTGATCGACTCCCTGGTAACGGCAAATACGTCAAGAATGGGGGCATTCCTCATTTGACTTGCACTGATAACTGATAACGGACACGCTGTTATAAATATGAACAGGCGGGAGGCACGAGGGTACTGTAGATGCCCTTATCACGTGTAACTCTCAATCTATCAAACTTTTCCATGAATATTCGAGCAGATACCTACTGATTGACATTCTTTGCAAATTGTGGGGGACCGCATTTACTTTCCTGCAATTCAGGCTATAAATTTTTTATTCGTATTTCATACTCCTAATTACTTCCAGAAATGAAAGACTTAACGGACTCAAGAAAGCGGCGACTCACCTTCATCATAGTCACAGTTCCCGCTCTATACTGTTTCCTGCTCCTAATTTTCGTCAAGTTTATCGTCGTTCCGCGAGTTGTTACGGAGCTTCTCAAGTTGCGGTTAGTTTCTGATTTGATCACAAATATGTTTCACTACCTCCTAATAAAATTGTACAATTAGAAATAAATCCGATTGTGTGTTCAGTGAGCTCAAAACCATAGTTTCACGAAACTCCCTCATTCATATTTCAGGCAATACAACGACGGTTCGCTGTCGCTGATCACTCGACACTGGGCCAACTACCCGGCTGACATACTGTACAAGTTGTATGTGTGGAACATCACGAATCCGGATGAGGTGGGTGCTATGGTTTACAGCATAGATGCTTATGAAATGCACTGCGGCGGTCAAGAATCGACCGATTGGGACATCGGGCGGGACATTCAGGAGTGCAATGGTGATTAGGTGTATCGTATATAGAACTCTGCTTGGGATTAATGCATAAAGAAATTTTCAGGTAACCTACGAAGGAGCGCTTCCCCGTCTGCAAGAGCATGGGCCCTTCACGTGGATGTGAGTTGCTTTATCTAACCGATAATTTATTTTCATAACAAAAACAAATATACGACGCCTGCATTTCGTATTGATTTTTAGAGGACACGAACGGAAGGATAACATTTCCTTCTCAGACGATGGAAAGGAGGTCAGGTAAGGTAAAACACAGTCCATTCGAGTTACTGTAATCAATTTCAGCTACCGTAATCTGCGCTATTGGCAGTTTAGCAATGAACACTCGTGCGAATCCTGTAGAGACACGGATCGATTCATCAATCCCAACTCGGTCTATGGTGTAAGTCTATTGTGCTCAAGTTATCGTGTTCCATCGTTATTTTCAAGTCTGGGGCATACAGTGACCAGTTTTTTCTTTGAACAAGCTGTTTAATTTTTAATTTTTAAAAATAATTTTTTTCACTAATCGGATCTGCATTATTGGAGTTAAAAAAAGAAAACATATTGAATTCAGGGTCTGTCCTTCATTGCGGATGGTAAAGGTATACATCCGCTCGCATTGGCAGCTGTAGATGCGATAGCTCTAGTCACTGGATCCGGACCCTTCAGGTTAACTTTTTATCTTTTTTTTTAAAATATGAGTGCATCATGCATTTTTTCTTTGACAGATCAGTATCAGCCGGGGAATTACTGCTGTACTCCTACAATGACCCTGTTGTTGCGCTGAAAGATTCTCATCTAGTAAAGGTGATTGAAAAAATGGCAATTAACTTATAACTTAATGATTAATAAATTAATAATCATTAGGCAATCATCAAGCTTCTCGGCGGCAGTATTTTCGGGATACAACTACCCGAGCAGCCGAAGGCGGCGGGAATTCTGCCGCATGTGAATATTTTTTTAAATTAAAAATTCATAACGAAGTCAAATCACGTTTGCCAATAAGTTATTTTTTAAAGATTCATTTCTTATCTTACTGCCATCGTTTTTATTTGCGCTCACCCCATTTTTGATCTCATTGTGAAGTTTGAAATTTTCTAACTTTGCTTTTATTTGGCACGCTTAGATTTTATAAACTTTCAGTATAACAACTCGTACGAGCCCGAATTTCGCGTCCGCACCGGGCACGAAAACATCGCCGATCTGTCCAAGTATATCTCTTACGGCGGTCAAGAATCGACCGATTGGAACATCGGGCAAGACATTCAGGAGTGCAATGGTGATTACGTGTCGAGATTAGGAATTCAGTTCATCATTATTACCGTCCAATGAAGAAAAGCGTCCGAGAAACATGCGTGAACCATGACCATATTTCCTGAGGGAGATATTGACTATTCAAGAATCCTTTAATCGTTCGTTTTGAAAATATCTTCATTGTCTTTTTCCTTTCAGAAGGCGCACTCAACAAGCCTTTCCTGGAGCCCGATGATGATCTGCGGATATTTGTCTCGTACATTGGACGGTGAGCCTATTCAAAATTTTCAATCGATTGCGTTATTTCGGGTTACCTAATTATAGCAGATTCTTTTTATAACCTAATTATAGCAGATTGGGGCCTAATTAGCGCAGATTCATTCGGTGTTGTCATTAGAGAAAGTGGCCATTACCTCGTCTTCTGCGATGTAGATATTTGTGTGATCTCTAACCGTCCCTACTATGCCCGTACTAGTGATCGAATACCGTATCGGACAAAAGAATACTCTCGCTGATAAACAGACAAGACCACTTTCTGCTAAACGACAAAAACCAATTTTTTTTCAGGGCTTTTGAACTGGAATTCCACGAGAAAAGCTCCTTCGAGACCATTCCCACGTATGTCTATCGAATCAACAAAGACGAGTATGATACGAACTCGGACAAGCATCGATCAATGCGATACGAGAACGCGGAAGGAGTGGTAAGTTGCCCAAATGCAGTGTCATTTCATTATTTTAACGAAAAAAAGTCGTCATCTTTCGGAATATCTCGATCAAGCGACATGTTTTGCTTTATTCTAAAAGTACTTATTATCACTGCTTTGGCAAATTAGAGTATGAGCTAAACATTGCATGAAACAAGGAATGAAACAAGGAATGAAACAAGGAATGAAACAAGGAATGAAACAAGGAAATTCGAAAAAAAAACAAGGAAATTCGGTTAATTTGGAGGACTACTTCCCGACTTGGCCTGTTTGTCAGAGAGATCGCGTTTACAATCAAAGAGATAAACGATGCGCTGATATCGATTGCTCACGTGGTCAGTTCTTGTTTATTTTCATTTTGGGAAGAGATATCAAGCAAATTGATCAAGTCCTACGTTTCACGGATTTAAGTTGCCTGTGAAATTCATTTGAGCTCTCGGCACTTTCGACACGGGCTGTAGATAAAATAAAGGATGAAATGGAAAAAATATTGAAGCCTGTATTTTTTCAGGTTTTATAGTGTTGGTTACCGGGCGGATGCTCTCGATCGAGCAAAGAACAATTTTCATTGCAGAACTGAACCTGTGCGATAGTTGCTGCAATGGATCACATTACAATGGTACCTTCCTCACGCCTCCTGGATTCTACGCGATGCGAGTGTTTCCCGGTAACTGTTTGCATCTTTTTTGATGTGCGCTGTTTACTTACTACGTATAGTCAATCGAACTTACATTTCATGGAATGCAAGCAATGAAAATCGTTTTTCCAGGTCGTCTTTGGAAGGTGCCAGCTCCGGTATTTGTCTCGCCGCCGCACATGTTGTGGGCGCCTAAGGAAGTTAGGTATGCATATTCCGTCTCAGTTTGCTAAGATGGGCTACGGTAGTAATTATTGGGGAGGAAAAAATATAAACACACATTTTTGTCTCGCCGTCGCACACATTGCGCCTAGGAAGTCAGGTGATGGAGAAAGAATTCACAAAGAAACAAATATTATGAATGACCTCATCATTGACAAAAACACGCTAAATCATCGGACTGAAATATTATTATTTCTATTTTTGAAATAAACCGCGAAATATTTGCAGTTCAATCTACGTAGGACAGTCCCCAGATGAAGTCAAGCATCGACCGGTCGAATGGACTGTTAATCCGGTAAGCGAATTATTCTTTCAGTGTGAATACATTCAAAACTATAGGAAACCCATGAAATGTTATTACGTTTTCTCAGAATGGTCACTTTAGAAATTGTTAGTGACTACACGGTACCCTTGCAGTGCAAATCGCACACCTGCCTGCCGGCATGTCGAGTGCTAGTTGTGTGCAGATAGATACGATTGTTTTGCTGAAATAGTCGGTCGTACTTTCGGATGTGCGAAACTTACCGGTTCTGAGCCCGGCTCTGAGATTCTAATTTTAGATTTAATAACATATTGCAGACACTAGGAGCGGCAGTGCACGCTGATGCATGCGTCCAGCTGAATCTGCCCTTATGGAAGGGCTCATTGACGTGAGTTCATTACATTTTTCATTTCGTGTCAAGTACCATAATCTAAAATACACACGAGGGGTACTTCGAAGCCTTTCCAGCGAGAAAATCGGGTCGAAAAATGATCGGAGAAAGTCGATTCTAAAAGAGACATTGACAACTTCAGTATGGTGCGCGATACGAGTCGCCGTCTCATACTTTCACGTACTCTCTCACCGCTCTGCCCTTCGAGAGAGTGTGTGAAATGAAGAGACGGCGACCCGTATTGCGCACTATAAATTCATTCAGACAATCCTCCTCCCTTCCGAACGCACTGGCCCCTATAGCCTGGATGAATTTGGAAGTGCGCATGCACGATGACATCAAGTTTTTGGTGAAGGTGAGATATATATTGAGAATTTGCGCTCGACCTCTTTTTTTGGTGAACTTATCGGTATAAATTTAAATGTGTTTCACCCGGGAGACATATCTTGATAAATATAGTGGGCACTGATTGTGCTCTCCTATTTTTCTCTGTAAAAACTGTCTGACAATTCAAGAAATTAAAAAAAAATTCCAGCTCGGCGGCCTCTACATTCCCTACCTGATCAATTTCGGAATATTCTTCTTGCTTCTCGTCGTTTTCATCTCCACAGCTGTTATTGCACTGGACAAGATGACTCGGATTGTGTGGCAAGGCAATCCTCCTGCTCAAATAAGGATTAGAATCCCGCTACATCATATAGGGCACACTATCAGTGAGTTTGCATATGTCTAGATTTGCATATTCAAATCATTCCAGGAATTCATCCGATTTAAAATGATTTTTCGTCACGCAAACCTGCCTCGAATATCTTGCCAATTATTTCATTATCTACGGGTTATGATAAAATATTTCTCAAATAGCTCAAATTATAAAGTTTATTTTTTTAAAATAAAATTCTTCTATTCGAGTTTCCAACACATGATCATTTGGCCATTTGATCTTTGAACCATTTGGACGGGGCATTCCCAGACAATTGTTGTGTCTCATTGCACTTGGGTTCGTCTATAATAATAATAATAATAATAATAATAATAATAATAATAATAATAATAATAATAATAATAATAATAATAATAAAAGTTCTATTTCTCCGCCCTTATCGGCCACATTCGACTGCTGAGAACAGTGTCTAGACGGTTTATCTGGAGATAACTAGGCCAAAATAGCCACAGTATCACGCTCGTTTTCACCACTCCCTAACACAATCAGAAGGGAAAGAGAAGAAGACCGTATTCCTCGGTTTCGTCTAACTTTTCTGTAAATCTAATTCTGTAAAATAGCAAAACTTGAAAATTGTTTACAAAATTCCTCAATTTACTTAGAATGTTCACGAGTGACCGGAAGGGCAAATTATTGCCGAGGCAAATTATTTGTTTTCTCGGATGTGCACTCGGGATTTCCCCATTCTCGCGTTATCGGTCACATTCTAACACTCGTAGCACGTGTGAGCACGGAATGATATCAGCGGCCCGCGAGGAGTGTTCCGAGTATAGTTCGAAATACGGGTCGCCGTCTCCTCATTTCACGCACTCTCTCGCCTCTCTGACCGATGAGAGAGTATGGGAGATGAATAGACGATCACCCGTATTTCGAACTCTAGTTCTGGCTCTCGCAAGTTCAAACGTTCTGTCGGACACTGGTCCGAATGGACTAGGGACAATGGAGAGTGCACTACCTCTCCTACTTTCGCATGCTCTCTCGGTCTATCTGACATCGCTCTATTGCCTCCAGAAAATCGCTCGACAATCAGAGCGATTTTCTGGAGGCAATAGGTATGGTCACTGAGGAGAGCGCACTCCAAACATTGAGGCTCGGGCCACATTGTGCGACCGCATTTTGATGATGGTTAACACGCCTGCTCGCAATATCAAACACACACATTTCACACAAAAGTACACGCATTGGATAAATATAATATGCAAGGACAAGGGGGGCCGGGCGAGGAATTCCCGCCTGTTACTATTTATGCGAATGTGGGTTAGAACACGAGACAATAAGAAATATGGGTGATGGTCATTAAACAACTTGAACAAGATATTTCTGAACTGTGTACCTTTGTTACATGCCCGTTTAAGCGATTAACTATCTATCGCCGCTCTGATGAAGCAACTTTCAATTACCAAACGGTTTTATCTTTGACGTGAAATGTTGTAGCAGGACCGGGAAACGGGGCAAAAGCCGGTTTCAGTTCAAGGCAATCTTCTGTTTTCCGGCTCTCGATTATCCGGCTTTCAGAAAGTCAACTCCATCGTCCAAATCGACACGGAGAGTGCCCGAAGAATCAGTGAGAGGATGGAGATGACGAGGGAGAAATTGATGGAAACCCTGAAATGGATAGAAATAAAAAGGTGATATTATCGCAAAAGTGCTATTAAAGAGATCAAAGATTACAGTTCGATGTAATACTCAACTCATGATTTTCTGCAAAAATCAAGTGAATACGAAATCAAATCAATTGTAATGCTTCGTGAAACGTACACAATCCGGAATGAAGACGAGCGACGAATTGGGAGGAACCGTGGCATCTGCACGAATCTGAAGAAAGAGAGATTAGAGATCAAAGATCACTCTCACCTTCTCAGTGAAAATATCGTCGCTGAAATGAAGTGGAAGTCTTCTCACTCTTCTGTTGATCATCGAAAGAGCGAGAGCATCGGTAACGAGAACTACTGAAAGAGGCTTACGGTAAGGGAAGGGTACGGTAGTATGTGAGGTCCAGGGTTACGGAAGGAAAAGTTTATATTTTATGTTTATATTTCTATTTTAATATTGTTTATTCGTTCAAAGATTCTGGATAGGTAGTGGACGAATCGAAGCACACATACGGTATTTGTGATACAGTTGCAGTACCGCATCCCCTCCTCATCTCACCACAATGTCTATCCTGATCGATTTCGATTCCTCTCACAGTCTCGATCACTCTTTCCTCGATAGTGTAGATCGTCTCCGATCGCTCCGCCCGCTGTAGAGATCTGCGACAGGCGAGGTTTAGTAGATCACACCACGCACCACGGATTTTGCACCACATGATACTGAAGTCGAAAAATCGATAGGCGACGATTAATAAATCGCACTACCCCTGTACACCACGCACTTATAGTTCCAATCCACAAAATAGCCGATCTTCCTAATCGCCGGTTCCTTCAGCCAGTAATCGAATCCGCGACAATCCGCAGTCAGACCAGAATCGATGCGAATTGCATTGCAGCGGGGTCTTAAAGGGAAATTTGAGGGTACGGTAGATTGATAACTGAGGTACAGTGTCCCCTAGGATACGGTAGTCGAACCTCAGATAATGGTAGATCTCATGGGCCGTTTGGAGGCATGCGAGTGTGGGCGAAGTGTAGATTGTGATTGTGCCTTTGTGAGCGACTCCTGGAAAGGGGGACGCTGTCAGTTGAAGTGGGCAGAGCTTAGAAAAAGGGTCAGAGTGGGCGGAGCTTGAAGTGGAGGAGCTTAACCTCTCGACTGAAGATGACGCGCGAACACCTGTGCCGTCAGTTTGCCGTACTGTAATCAAAAGAGGGTTACGGTAGTCGGGGAGGTACAGTAACCGATTGTTTTCGCTCCCTCCTTTCTTATACCTCACTGAGTGAATTAATATTTACTGTAGTCCATAGGGAACGGTACATTTCAGTCAGTTGTTGATCCGACTACAGTAATCTACCGTATACCTCGCTAAGGGGCGGGTCGAGGGCGTATGCCTCTGCGAGCGGCTCACGCTTGGGCAGCGTCTGAGGCATATTCTGGAAATGGAATACGGTAATAAATCAGTTATCGATCAGAGCGATCAGAGCTACCGTATCCACCAGTTATCGCACAATTACTATTGCCAGTCACATAAATTTCGAGCAGAATAAACAGATAAATTCAATCAGTTGTCGATAGATTCCACCCCCTACCGTACTCTTTCTCTTTCTAAGCAAGTGAGTCAGTTCTCGATCCCTCTTCACTGTGGTCTACCATACTCCTCTCACCAGATCGAATGGAATGTAGTAGTGAGCGTCCAACCTCGATTGCTTTATCCAATCGGGGAATACATCTGAGATATGATGGGTTGTGACTGATCTTTGATCTCTAGTAAGGGGGCGGGGCTACGACGGAGGTTGATCTTTGATCTCTGGTGCTTCTTCGGGGGATCTTCTGCTATCTCTGCACTCCGAACCTTCGATCGTCTCCGCTCCACGCACAACAATCACTTCCTTGCCTGAGAACTCGTCGCGAGCCTGGAAATGGAATCGATAAGTGAAGAATACTGAGAGCAATAGAAAGCGATAAATATTGAGGGACACCGGTTAGGTTTGGATCCTCACAATCAGTTATCGATTAATTTTTATCGTAATCTCCTTACCGTAACAGTTCGATATCCTCCGGCCATTTGCTCAACGAGAAAATCTTCGACGGGAGGATCCATTGGAAGAGAGAAGAGAAGGAAGGAACCACTCCGAATGAGGGGAAGATGAGAGAATGAGTGGAGGAATGAAGGAGACAAGTGGAGAAGGAAAGTGGATTAGGTGATTTGGTTAGAAATAAATTCGTATTGTGATTGAGTTGTAATTTAATTTGAAAAGTTTCCTTGCATGTGGCACCTCAAGCAAATTGTCCATTTTGTCCCTAGTTGAGAGGCCATTGTACTAATTCCGCTGAATAGTCATAAACTTGAAATAATAGCGCGTCTTTATTCGTCTTCCATTTCATCTCCTCACAGCTTTCTTCGGTTTCTGGTTATTGCTTTTTACCAATAAAATCTTGACGAGATTGTTTTCCGTGCATTTTCTGCCGAATCCTTCTCAATTTCACCTCAGTTCAACCAATTGCGAGACGGAGTCTCCCGCCTCTCTCAGGGTTTGTTGAATTTCGTTTTCCCTGTCCTTTTGCGAGATCTTTCGAGGAAGTTTTCCCACTAGTGGGTCTTCAAATCCGCTTACCCCTTTCCCTCTCCACTTGAACCGGATTGACCTCCTGTGTGAGCAGTGCCGTAGTACCGACGAGAGAGCATGCGGAATGGGGAGGTCCCAGAGACGTCAAGAATCTGTCAGAGTAACGAGATAGTGTGTGGAATGAGGAGAGGCAGATGCCTTCTAGAGTGGTCAAAGGAACGAGAGAGCATGGAAAAGGAGGAGAGGCAGATTCCTTTTAGCGTCAAGATTCGGCGCTCTCCATATCGTTTACGCGATCGCTCGCTGAGTCGCAATCCAATTTTCATCCTGAGAGCCTCTTAGTCTTTTCGGAGCAGCCTTTTGACTCCTAGCCTGAGATATGCGGCCTATTCTTGACGCAGTCTTCCTTCACATTCATATTTTTCCGGGTATAACTCAGATAATACTCGGAAAAAGATCTCTACAGTATTTTTCGCATGTCCCTCTTAGGATTACGACTCCGGATTTCATCATTTTATTAGCTAGACAGTGTTACCGAAACATACTGCTAGATTACCGATCTCTTACAATATTGTCAGTTGACAATGTATGCAATTACATAGAAATACCACATAGACGTAGCCGGTTGTTCGTATTCTTACAATTGTTTTCTCTATCAGCAGCTAGACTTTCAATGTCAAGTAAACTGCCAAGTAGTTGTTCAGTGTAAAATACGGATGATCATCTCCTCATTTCACATACATCCCATTCCTCACTCACTACTCCTTCCATTTTGCACCAGATTCTTCTCTTGCCCTCATTATACAAATTGTTATGCAGTTGAGTCGCAGAGTCCTGCTCCCCGGCTATCCCTGTATGGTACGGCATCGAATAACCGTCTAGCAATCTGCGACTCGAATTCAGTACAGCAGAAGTGTCTCGTCTGGCATGGTTATTGTGCTAGCACAACCGTACCGGGTCGTATTTCCCAGCTCGCTCAATTGGCTCTAGTCGCTAATGAAATTCATCATTTCTGGAGTGAAAGTGTTTGAAAATTCAATGTTGAGAAATTAGCAAACACTCTTTTCCTCTTTCACAGCAAATCGTTTTTAATTGATCAATTGTGTTTCACATCTGCTACTAAACTATTCGCAACCGCGTAATTTCGTTGGTTCCAATGCGGCAAGACGAAAAAAAAACTTTTCTTTTCTAAACTTTTTTTTTGAGTTCGTGGATTCTTCTTTTAGTTCACAGTGCTCATTAGTACTTTCACCCACTCGATTCTGGATCAGATTTCACGTCTGTGCTATTTCCGCTTCGATTCACTTCAGACCACGGACGAGGGACCGTCCGGGACCGTCCGTGTTCATGGAGGAAGAGCCAGGACTGTACGCCAGAATGATACCCAATAGAGTGCGCGATTCGGGTCGCCGTCTCTTCATTGCACACACTCTCTCGTTTCTCTGACCGGTGAGAGAGTGTGTGCAATGAAGAAACGGCGACCCGAATTGCGCACACTAATGCCCATGCCATTCCCGCTCTCATAACATTGCGATCGCGGGGGACACTTAGTTCGAAATGCGAGTAATCGTCTCCTCATGTTGCACGCCATTTCGACTCTAATTCTGCCCAGTGAGAGAGCACGCGTAATGAAGAGACGGCGCCCGTAATTCATACTCGCAGGGATACTGCTACTCGCCATCTAATTCATTTCAAGTTTTCACTCGATCATATTTGCTGAGCGCCCGGTTCCCACCATGTTCAGCTTACATATCCTGATGCGAGCAACAGTTCAAATTTCTTCGTATTGCGAGTACTTTCGCCGGTCAGACAAGGTGAGAGAGCACGGGGAATGGAGAGAATTAGACAAGTGCCGAGTTTTCAAAGTAATTATCGATGCTCGAAATTCCCACAGCCTACGCAAACGAGCAGCAGAAGAGCGCAAACTTCCTGAATTGTTGATTTTTCCCCTGTTTTCGAAATTGTCGATCTTTGATTTTCCCAGCAAAACTTTTGCAAGATGCGTTTCACGTCTATTACTAAATTTCGAACTTCAGCTCCACGCCAATTTGTGAGTGTTAGACACTTGAATAATACATTGTGATGTGAATCGAAAGAGAATTGACGGAACAAATTTACGGTTGATTCATTTCACTAGATTCTAGATTTCTTTCCGATACAATCACTGAATGGCATCATTTGCAATCGAGCGTAGACAATTCGTCATTGAAACCGGGGCGCGTGCATTATTTAAGAACGGACACAATGCAAATCCCGTGCAAATCTAAATTTCTAATGCACTCTTCTCAATTTTCGAGCAGGATCTCATGTCTCCGCTCTTCCATTGCCCCTGTTCCCCCACTGTCACTGACCGGCGAGAGATCATGCCGAATGAAGAGAGCAACCGCTACCCGTCAAATGCCCTCAGGCCTCGATTTGCTTTGTGAGATGGATGCGAGGGCAGTCTCCTCCTCCCTTTCGCCCCACAAAAGGTATCCTCCTCTTCTCCCTTTTCTTCCTTTCCTTCTCGCTTCTAAAATGTTTCCGCGCGGCCCAATACACTTATGCATTGTGTGAGCGAAACGACCTGCAAAATGCGACGGAGAGATGTGTGGTTTCTTTCATATTTTTGCACTAGCTCTCTTCATCTCACGCACTATTTCGCAACTCTGACCGGAAGTAAGCACGTGAAATGATCACACTTATTCCATCGAGCTTCAGAGACGTGCCTTTTTCCAAATTTCGTTCCAGCCACTTTCCGAGGCAAAACACGAGTGTCCGCTAACTGTTTGTTCCGACAAAATTCGCCCTTCCGTTTTCGTAGTTGTTTTTCGCTGCTATCACCCTTTTCACTTCTCAAATCCGATTTTTATAGTCCTTCGGCACGATTTTGTGTGAACTTTCACGTACTTCGCGGCATATCTTGTTAGACTTCTTCGCCTTTAGCGGCTTAGCCTGCCACAACAGCTCAGACTTATGCATAATGGCCCGGCTTTGTCTGGCTGAATCATAATTTTGTGATCGTGGAGGCGTTAGTTTTCGCTTGTCGGTTCGTATCTCATAAGAAAGCATAAAATATTGTGCCTGAGTACGAACTAACCACAAATTTAGTGGATTCCGCGTTATTCTGGGGCACATTAGCGTTGTGGTCTCCTCATTTCACACTCGTTATCAACTCATTATCATAAGCAATTCGGGAATAGGAGATGATAGTTATTTGCATTCTGAACTCGCCTATTCTAAAAGCCGAAAAACAGCCGAGCCATTAGAACGGGTAGTGTGCCAAACATCACGTTTTTTCAAGCCTGTCAACGTGCCTCAAACTTTTCTCCCAACAGTTAGCACCTGTCATGGTCTTCTTTTCAATCCTTTCTTGAGAGCGGTAAATCGTTTGGAGAACATGGCAGCAACTATTTCGAAAAGTAAGCCGTGATTCGTGGTCGGGAAAATGCAAGACTGTGCTGTCCACTCCCCCTGAAGTTGACAGCGAGAACGCGCGCGCCGCAAACAAAACAATATTCGTTCCCGGGGATCGGGCAACGGGCCAAGCGCCCCAAGGAGCATTCAATTACTCGGTTGGCTTCGCACATTTTTGGAACCAACTACGAAAAGCTAACAAGTCGGTGCAAACATGCGCCTCCTGGACACTCGAGTTGGAAGTTCCTGGAAAAACACTCCAGCTCTTCTTTGCCTTCGCTTCCACACGGGATTCCTCTCTGACCGGCGAGAGGCAATGCGATATAGAGAGAGAAACTTCCCGTAACTTCCAAGTAGGCGAAAAATTCCTGGGCTTCCCAAGTTATTCTTGTGATGTGCTCGAGACATCACTAGCCAATTTTGGCTGAACAAATATTGTGCCCGAGTGCGAAATTACTTCAAATGGACTGCGTTGTGCGATATTTGGGGGCATATTGGTCCCCAAATAAGGGTCCTCTTCTCTTGATTTCACATTTTTCTATAAATTTCGATACCCCGTATTTCTAGCTCTAATTATTAGTCCGAATTCCCCAATCCTTCCAAAGAATGCACTGTTTTTGGGTACATTACCAGGAAGCCGAGAACAATTAATCTAAATCACTCCTCCGACCTCTAGTCTTCCTAGTTTGATTCTGCAGGCATTTACGTCAATCTTCATTACTCAAGCACGTCCAAATCACTTCTCTGAGTCGTTCTTTGACCCCTCTCCATCTCTGTCGCTCTCTCATTTCCACGCACTCTCTCGCCATCTCGATTCCTGGGGCCCATTTCTCTACATGAGTAGCTCTCCCTCCCTTTTCTCGATGCTCCTCCCGAATAATCGAATCTGCCTGTCCACTCAACCCCGATCTAATGGGAAATCGTCCGTCCGCGCCCGTTTCTCGTCTGACTCTCTCAATTCGCCGTGCTCTCTTGCTTGCTCTAACCTGTAAAGTAGTGCCGAAGAGCTGTTTTCGCGTGTTGTGGGAGACTGTTCGGTATCAGTGGTCTTGAGAGTGGTTACGGTCGTTTCGCAAGAGTCGATGGGCCCGTATGTTTTTGTTTGCTCAAAATCACAATACTATTGACTGCTCGAGTAAATGCCACTTCATCAATAGCCGATGAAAGATATCCAAACAACGCTGAATGAGTGTGAGAATTCCCGAAAATGAAAAAGAGCTCCGCCGTCCGGTCTGAAATAGATAAGATAGCGTTAATGATTTCAATAACCATTTGACTTTTGGTTTTTACCTGTGAATTTATCACCATCCCGTTTATCGTATTTTGCAGACTATAGTAGATCAAAGTTCCTTTCTTTTTTTTCACTTTCACAGTCCGTGATGCGTCAGACGAACCGAGTCTCTCCGGACCAATTACGGCCAATTCGCTTTCAATTAGCACGCTTAGCGTGCTGTCTCTCGCTTTAGAAAATGTTCTCTGACAATGACTGCGATTCTGCATTCTTGCTTCTTTTTTTGCTCAGATATTTTGTCGCATTTTGTTGCCGTCGCGGTTTCTGAAGCCTTGATTGCTACAACGATAAGCAAAACTCTCCAAAATCCTCTCAGCATGGCCCGAAAAAGCACAACAATTTCCGGTTCCGGCTCATTTTTACGAAGTTTGGCACCTTTTCCCTCCAATTACTCATACAAAAACCTCCAAAATTTCCCGAAATTATTGTTTGTTTCTTCAGAAACCACGCTTCCCGGTGAGTTATGTCGGTACACTAGGCCATTGTGAGAAGCAGGGGTCCGCTGCGTCTCTCCGTTTCGCCTACTCTCTCACTCTCTCTAACCGACGAGAGAGTGCGGGAAACGAAGAGGGTCCTGAGAAGAGGCGTTGAGAGCAAGCAGAAGGGGGCAGTGGGATTAGTTCAAGGGCGTGCGCCTCGATTTCGCTGTGCTTTTCTGTCTCGCTTTACTCGCCGAACCATTTCCCACCTTTCCGAAGCATTTTCTCCAATTTATAGTGCTTTTAAAGGCTCGGGAGCCGGAAAGTATACGTTTCATACTTTGAGAAACGGCACGCGCGGGGTTTAATCTCTGTTGATTTATGCGACCCACTCAGGGGTTCGCGTCTAGGAAGTGGCACAGCATAGAGAGTTCAAGTTGCGGAGGCATGTCATTATTTCGCGTTTTTTCGAGCCCTGTTGAGGTTCTATCTAGAGGCATCCATTTCGCTTCACGATATTTATTTCGACGAACATATAAGACAGCGCGAATACAATGGCTCTAATCCAACAACTAGTTGAGCGATGCAAAAGTTGAAAACCGTTTCAACTTTTGCATTTAACGTTAGATTTCTTATAATTGAACTTGTTCAATCTACAAAAATCGCTGAACTGGTTGTTGGATTAGAGCCATTGTAATCACACCCCCATATATTTTCTCCCATGTTGAATCATAGATAGACGTTATTCCAGAAGTGGTTCTCCACAAGATGCATGCGCGAAAACAATACGAAAACACACTATCACAGTAATCTCCCATTCCAGAATTCACATATTTCTTCAGGCGAAACCTCATCGCTTCTCTCATGTTTGAGCTCGCTCTCATTTTGCTTCGCTATTCTGTTCATTTTGTCGAGATCTTTCCTGACCCATAAAATTCTTTCCTCTAGCGGATCCGAGTCTGAAGTAGCGCGATTTCTCCCCACTCTATCACCGGCCAGAGAGGCGAGAGAGCACGCGAAATGAGGAGAGTCGTATCTTGCCAGCCATCCCTAGAATGAGTCCAGCGCGAATTTATTTGGTTTTCCGTTTCTCATTATTTACCTACCGTTTCCGGCGGATACTCATAACTCTCCAGCGGTTTGCGGATCGAAGACCACCATTTATAAAGCTTATGCACGGAGAGAGCCGATTTTCAGGCCTAAGCGGCTCATTTTTGAAAGTTTTCACGAATTTATCAACAAGTTTGTCGATGTTGCACGAATTCCAGCCAAAAATCATTCTTTTTTAGATCTTTATTGGTTTTCTTCTTCTTTAGCGCGTCACAATCCCGGGATAGTGTAAAGGATCGTAAATCGTGTTGCTTAGGGACAAGATACTCCTGGGGTGGCTTTCTTTCGCGAGAAGCTCTCACTTCGCTAGCGTTATAACTATTCTTGACACCCTTTATCTCGATTCTTTGTCAAGAAAAATGAAGATCACACATTGCCAATCTCTCTCATCTCCCTCGCTCTTCCCGAATCTCAGATCCATTGAGATCCTATCTCTAATCCACCATCAATCGCGACAACTGTTTTATCCGCTGGGGGCTCGGCTATCTAAACGTTTGTTTTATCCTCTCCATCACGAGAGATCTGGATCACCCCCTCCGTTTTATCTCCCGCTTTGATCTTCGCAGGATCTTTTCACGTTGTGGGTCTCCGTTCTCAACCTTTAGATGCCGCCATGAAGGGTTCTCGACTTTGACCTCACTGTTCTCAAATGTACTTCTTCAAATGTACTTCTTGAGGGTTTTACAACCATTAAGAGACCACACCCCCCCCCCCCCCACCGCTCACTAAAAACTGTTATCGTTTCGACCTCAAAGAAAGAAGGAGAACAAGGAGCTCTGTCGGAAAAGTGCCTCTCGCCTACCCCTCCTCCCTGCCCACATTCAATCGCATGTCCTTATGGTGCCTTTTCGGCCAAGTAATAACTTATAAAATGCATGAAATGGGCCAATAGCCAGAGCGAGAAAAGAGGAGAAGTCAACAATATCCGGCGGCAGACAGACATCGAAAAGCGCTGGTTCTATTTCCATTTCCATTTCGACCTCTCCAGTTTTGATTGACGAAAGAAAAAGCATGCTAGATATTGCTCTGGGAACTTCATTGACTCGACTGTGGTCCGGGAAGTCGGCCTATGCTAGTTTTCATGCAACCTAGCTCTCATAGATGCGCTGCAAAAGGAGACGAAGTCACGCATTCTGTTCCTTTTCTCCTTCACAAGACCTCTCCTTCCTAAATGCACTCCTGAATTCCCACGCTCTTCTTCTTGAAGGTGGCTAAGAGATGAGGAAGGGGATGGAGAGAGGTCACTCATTTTCCACCGAACTCCCCCCCCCCTACCCCTCCATCATCCCCTCAACCTCCATCTCCTACCGCCCGGAATCCGATTAGCCCCCGTGCACCTATTTTCTACTCAAGTTGAGAGGACCTCTCCTCTCCTCTTCCCCCCCCCCCCCTATTTCTGCCATCATCATCATTTCGCGAGTTGTTTTCACTGAGAGGGAGGGTAAGGGCTCTCCGGGTCATTTGCGGGCCCACGGTGATTGCGTTTACATCATCGACTCAATAGTGCAAGTTCAAGTTCTGTGGAAATTCGATCCCGAACACTGTCTTGCTGCTTCGTAGTTGCTTCTCCCTTCTCTGATTTCACTCGTTACTCGTGTGTTTTGCCCTACTCATCTTCAAAATACGTATGAGTAACCAGAAGTGGCGATTAAGAGTGCCATTCACTATGGGTGGACAACAAAAGGCCCATCATGGTTGTGGCAGTGTTTTCGGCATGGACAAGCTCTAATCTCGCTCAAAATACTACTTCTCCTCCTCCCTCCATTCCTGGTTTAGAAGTTCAATCGTTCTAGGATAGTAAAAACCCATGATGGTTAAGTGTTTTCCAGCACTAATCCTTCTCAAAACACACCGCTTCTGGGTGATTGAGAGTTCAATTGTTCTGTGGCACAACAAAATATGATGGTACTTCCTTGATGGCGTGAAAGATGTCACCTTAACGGTTCTGGCAACCGACGTGTTCTAAAGTGCTAGATAGCATCTTTGTGAGATACGGGAAAGGTTCTACAACGAGCTTTGACACATTAATCTATCCCTCATTTCCTCATTTTTCCTCGTTCTGTTTTCTGTTCACTCGTTCCTCATTTCCAACCTATTATTCAAACAGAATTATGCTAACTATCTCTGATTATTATCGCTCTTTACTCTTCGTGAATGTTCTCAGAATACGAATATCGGCAAGATTTTAGATTCAATCGCTTTTACGGTCGTGAGAATGAGCTAGGTGGAGGTAAGACGGACTACGTTACCCTACTGTTCACTGCTTTCTGGGGTCGCTACTATTCTCGAATCTCAGCTTTATGCGTTGAGCTTTCATAAGGTTTTCGTATTTTATGCGTCTCCCGCATCCACATATTTTATGCGAATTTCATCCGCAAAAGCACGTTCAAACATATAATCTCATGCTTCGCACACATCATCATTATAAATTTTTAGGGTGTAAAATACAGAGATTGTTCGCAAAACCACGTTTCGCAGCACGTAGTGAGACGCTCATATATATTTGAGTGCGCCTCTCAGATTCTCTAGTTCCTCCTACTCTTCTGCCTCTCATCTCCTCAAGCTCGCTAAGCAGTCAGAAAAACGGAGAGAGCACTAGGTACTGAGAGGGTCGAGACGGTCAGAGAAAGCGAGAGAGCACGCCGAATAGAGATCTCTCATAGTCGAGGGTAGACAAAGGGTCTCGACCCTCCCACCTCTCATGATCTTTCTTCTTCCTCCTCTCTCGCATCCCAGCAACCCGGATCGTCACAGCATTGAATTGGTCTCGATCTTTCCGATTGCCATTTATTGTTCCCATACTACGCCTCCAAGCAACACTTCCTATTAGAATCTAATACGCATTTATGGCCTTTTTTATTGTTTCGAGATTGGGGAACTATCTCCATGTGAAGTAATAATTATAGCGAATTGGTCTGATTGAGAATCTATTCTAGTGATATCAATCCGTACTTCAACGCATCTTTGAAATTCAAAGTGCGATTTCTTGAAGTGGCAGTTCGTTTGTTGACCGTTGCACTTGTGAAATACACGTTCTCATTTCTCCACGGCTTTCCCATCCCGTATATTGCAAGTGCACTGTTCCTTGTGCTCCTTTTCTTGATGATGCTCATGCTTCGCTACATTTGCTATCTATTATCCGTGGCTTTTATGCAGTGTTCACATTTCACGCACTCTATGTCCGTTATTTCGAACTCTAACTCCATCAACGTTAAAGTGAAGAATACGTCTCCTCAATTCACGCTCACTGTCGCCACTCTGATCGCTGAGAGTGATGGAACGGCTGGCTTCACCTGACAGATGTACTCTCTGCTGGCCTGCTCTTTCGCTCATTCTGCCCCCTGAAAAGACGGCTGGCCGATGCTAATTCGTTCCTCCTCTTCGCTTTTCGTAAACAATTACACGCTTTGTTGTTCATCTTGAGGGGCAAAAGCGAAAAAAAGCAGAAGGGATTTGCGCACTCGGCGTGTGATTCTTTAGCAAAAGACTTGCTTTCATCGAGATTTCTGACTGTGCGCTTATTTGTTTTGCTCATTTACATTATTGAGTTGTTTTTGAGACGAAAGATCCAAGCAGAATCAATTATCAAGTTCACTTCGCATTTTCAATTTTTGTTGAAACTCAACCAACCATTTTCTACGAGTGCGAGCGACGTGCGGCACAGTAAGTCGATCTCGCGAAGCGATATGGGATTTGCACTTGTGAGAACTGAAAGGTCTCCTTCTCTGGGATTGCTTCTATTTTTAGCCGCACTCGGTACAGAGAAGACCGCAGAGATTGAATCGTCGAAGATATTCCCCGAATTCTGAGTGATGTGCTGCTGCTGACTAATAGGGTCACTGCGGAGCAGAGTGCGCAATACGGGTAATCGTCTCTTCATTGCTGGTGCTTTCTCACCCGTCAGAGGCACAGTAAGTCGATCTCGCGAAGCGATATGGGATTTGCAAAGAAGAGACGGCGACCCGTATTGCGAACTCTACTACGGAAGCACGAGGGTGCCTTCTCACACTTCCTCGGACACCCTCTGCTCGCTCTCTTGGTTTCCCATGCTCTCTCGTGTTCTCTAACCGACGAGAGATCGCGCGCTATGGAGAGACCTTCCGTTTACTCTTCCCGTCCTTCATTGACTCCCACCACACTTCCTAAATTATTAATCGCGACCCATTAGCGCCCACTTCCTCTTTGAGTTTCCGTGTTTCTGCAGATTTCACCGCCGTTCCAATTTGTATTTAACCGTTCCGATCGTCGCCCGATATTCCGCCTTATGAAACTTCCGGTGTTTAGCGCCGATTTGTCGCCTACGGCGGTGCCCGATGCGCGCTCGCGCATGCTGCTGCACACGAAGACGAAGGAGGCGAAGAGAGGGGGAGGAGGAGGGGACGAGGGAGGTGAGCGACTATGAGTTAATCGTTCCGATCAGTACTCAATTCCGTAACACAAAAGTAACTTTTTTTGCATTCTGATTTCAATTCTGATGTGTTTCACACTCACTATGTATTCAAAAAATATAGTGAACATCAGTAACACAGCGTGTCAGAGAGAGGAGATAATCCAATTATCGCGGCGGAGACTCATTCTCATTCCTCACCCTCTCACTCGAAATGAGCGGTGAAGAATGGCAAAGTAATACAATAATCCTGTGAAGCTTAACCCATACCTAACTGATAATGATAAAATATGCAAAATCAAAATAAGACGGTTGTTAAGAGGCGTGTCAGGGAGCTCCTCTGTAAATTTGGACTAATACAAATTATTTTTAATATTTTTTGCATAACATTTCGGTGACTTAGGGTGCATTTCATAAGTTCCTAAACGACTGGGGATAGATATCAACATTCCGTCAATGCAGATCTTTCCGTAGACCCCCAGTCAACAATACTGTAAGACAGAATTTTTAGTTTCGAATTTTAAAATGATTTACATTGCAAAACGTGCGATAAAGTGAGAAATTACACTGCATTTTGGTGATTTCGGGTGCATTTCATAAGTTCCCAAACGACTGGGGATAGATGTAAACATTCTGCCAATGCAGATCTGTCCGTAGACACACAGTCAACAATTCTGTAAGACGGAATTTTCAATTTCGAGTTTTGAATTGATTTACACTGTAAAACGTGCGCTCATTCTCAAAAACCTCTCACTTTTCCACACTCTCTCGCACCGGTTCGCAGAGTGCGAATCGAGTGGAATGATCCGCCGCGGAGAACAAAGGGGGTCTCTCTCTCTGACACGCTGTGAGTAACACTCCCTTACTGTCCCTTACTGTCCCTTAGTTTGGTAAAAAAAAATAAGGAGATTTTCAGGAAAATTATGGCCGCGCTACCGCGGACGCTCCGCCGAACTCCTTTCCCCGATTACGGTAGTTGCATTCCTGCTGTTCGCCATAACAGCAGTGGCTGAGGCCAAAGCGGAGGTAATTTATCGTTCCGATCATCCTTCCGGTTCCGCCTGCAAACTTGTGCTCGTTAGCGACGATCTGGTTGCAGGGGAACAATCTGAGGGCAAACATGGTGGCGGAGCACTCGAGACGCACGTTCCGTACGCATGATCCGAACATGATGAACTTTGCGAACCCGGTTGGACTTTTTTTTACATCTCTGAATCAGAAATGGGTTCCTAACAAACTTAGTCTCTGAAGAGAACATTTTCGTCTTATGCGTTCTTTCTGCGAAGGAAATCACAGCATTCTTCTGCGACAGAGAAGGGGGAGATCTTTGCATATGTACTTGCGCACTTTGCATGAATCGAACTACAAGGCCTGGGCGGAGGGAGCGGTCGCTCTCCCCGCTCATTTTGAATTTTTGCAGTCCGATTACGGTGTGGCGGGAAAATTCAAAAGTTAATCCCCTTGTTCACCCTTTTCTGGAGAGAACAATGGGGATCAGAATGCTGTGAAATGCTTACCCGCACGCAATGGCCCTCTTGCAGTGCCTATTATCTGTCTGGTGTGCGTTTATCGGGGAAAATGCTCCGCAAAACGGAAAAAGCCGTGTGCAATTGGGGACGTGCAGAATACTGGTCCATTGCGATCCATGCATTTGCTAGCAACCCAATCGGAAAGGTCGTATCGTAAAATTTCAACGAGCACTACTCGGCAACACATTTCGCATTAGCGTGGACAAATCTGGGCTCGCGCGTGTCTCCTCTTTTCGCCTGCTCTCTCGTCTGTCTGACCGGCGAGAGAGCATTGCAATGAGCGCATGCTGAAAAATCTGGCGGCCATAATTAATCGGCCCCGTAGAGGGCATTTCCTATTCTGGCGCGTATTAAACCGGGCGCACTAGAGAAACAATGGAATGCGCGATGGGCATAGATAGAAATAGGGCTATCTTCTCTCAAATCGCCCCACAATCCCAGTGAATGTATGAAGGACGATTTAAGGACGGGGATGATGAGGGACTAAAATTATTAATATTATTTTAATTAATTAATTAATTAATTAATTCCAGATAGTCGATGAGATCGCGGCGAGCATCTCCTCGAGGCTGGATGTGGACGAATTCGTAACGTCCACGAGGGAAACACTTGTTGAAGAGTGGGTTTATGTTATTTTTAACATCTTTATTTTACTTCAATTCCTCTTGGTTTGGAAATCGAATTGAAGAAGAATTTCAAGTTATGTCACATTTATGAAACTCACTTGAAAACGTTCGAATATTTCAGAGAAGAGGAGGACTACTTTCGGGAGATTTGGTACGATCGGAACACGACTAAGGCAAGTTTTATTCCGATTATTTTTATTATTTAGCCAGAGGATGAAAAGAGGCGTGATGCGTTCAATCATTTCGATTCCCAGACTTTCCGTTTGATGAGCGAATTAAATCCTCGCTGTCATCTCCCGGCGAAAAATAATTATCTATATATTTTCGTCGGGAGATGAAAGCGCCCTTTTATTCGCTCATCAAGCGCCGAGTCTGTGGGAATCGAAATATTAGGTGCTTTCAAGATGAACAATTGTGTCTGACTCTCTCGTTTCGCAATGCTCTCTCGCTCTGTCTGACCAGCTGTGATTGGAGAAACTCATTGCTTTTTAAGATCCACAACATCTGTGAGGAGCACCGCAGTGGGCCGGCCAGGCAGAATCTCACATGGTGAGGAGCGAATGCTTGCGGGGTTGAGGGGTCTGCAGCCAAACTTTACCTTCACTATATTCATTATTTTTGTAGGAGAATCCATAAAAGTTGCGGTGATAATACTGAAAAAAACATGAAAATGTCGCGTAACAGGCGATGGCAAAATAAACTGATAAATTATAAAAATAATTGTAGGTCCGAACCAGGAGATCTTCTGCTGAAGATTGTCGGCAACGGCGTGGTCAAGGGAGGCTACAACATGTTCATGGCGCCCGGACAGGCGAAAGGTTTTATTCGTTATCTTTATCGGTGATTTAATTGCGTCGACTAGATAGCTACATCGTCCAATCCGGCACACACCGAACCCTTTCATCTTGTAATGAAACCTAATTGAAATCCTGTTTGAAAGGCTGAACTAGGAAATTCCGAACAGAGAAACGAGTCCTTCCCAAAAATTTCACTACTTCCGAACTGCAAATTGAATAGGATTTATTGCAGGTCGCGAGACGAAGATTCACGTTGCGCTCTACATCGAGTCTATGTCCTCATTCAAGGCACAGACCATGGCGAGTTGATTGATCTTTGATCTTTGAACTTTGGGTTTTTTTAAATTACCCTATGTTGTAGTTCATTTACTGATCTTCCGCCGTTGATTATTGTTGCATTTCTCATTCTGAATATAGTTTTAAAAAAAAAAGAAGACGTTATTGTACAACTAGAATTGTTCATGTTCATTTACATCGGCGATGAAACATATTCAAGGGGCCAGAATACCAGAAGATCAAAAACACGGGCGAATTTGGGGTGAGGTTGTGTGGCAGATTATTTTTTTAACGCGTGAGGTGTGCACTCTAAGCGCTTGATATGTAATAATCCTTGTGATCTCACTGATCTCTCTGAGGCGATAGTCTAATGAGAATGCGTAGCTTGACCTTTGGTTTCTGATCTTTGAATTGAACTTTTGATGTTTGATCTTTGATCTCTTGCAGGACTTCGAGGTGGACACCTACCTAGCGATGGGCTGGTTCGATCGACGGCTAGCGCACAACTGCTCATATCCGATACTGGTGACCAGCAAGGTCTGTTATTTATCGTTCCGATCGTTATTTCGATTCTGCCAGTGGACTTGTGCTGGTTAGTGACGGTTTGCAAGAATTTGTTATTGAAGGTAATCTCCGATCGCATCTGGCAGCCAGACCTCTACTTTGTCAATTCGAAGTTTGCCTACCTGCAGGAGGTTAGCGATTCGTGTTACTTTTTCTGGATGGTAGCAGCATCGAAGGTTCCTCTTTTGAACCATTTGTCAAAGCAAGATCTTCGTCTGTAGAGCACAGGCTACAAGGAAAACTTGCGAATCTAAAAAAGAACACTAAGCTCAACCGAATCAGAGGCGGCGAAATCACAGTTACTAGAAATTAATTCGAATGAGTTTCACAGGCTTGATAAGATTCCTACTATCGGAATCACATCGATTTGTCTATCTTTTTCTGTAGGACTAAACCAAAAAAAATTACAAAATTCTGATTTATCAGGATATTAAAGTTTGAACCATGTCTTCACTACATGCTGCGTTTGACTCGCCGACCTATGCAATTAATCCCCACAACTCAAGCTATTTTCCAGAAATTTAAGAAGCAGATTGATGAATAATTGCAGGTGACCACGCCCAATATGATGGTTATCGTCTATCCGGATGGCCTCGTGTTCAAATCCATGAGGTTAGAGATCAAAGATCAAAGAACGTACATTTCCTGATTGCGTCTCTTTCCAAATAATAGTTACATCAAACAAGAGTGGCCTTTGTCAGATAACAACTAAAGATGAATGATCAAAGATCAGTGATCAGAGATCAGAGATCAAAGATCAGTTCAGGATCGACGTCACGCTCTCGTGCTCGATGGAGTTGAAGCGGTTCCCGATGGACACTCAGCGATGCCCCGTGACTGTGCAGAGTTGTGGGTTTTACATTTAAATTTATTAATTATTTTACAGTTGTTTCACATTTTGAGTAAAAATGAACCCGTAATATCGTGACAGAATTTTCCATTCCGCGCATTGCTGCTTTTTTGATGAACGTAGCTTAATAACCAGCACGATGAGCTTTTCAAATGCACAACAACATGGTCTGCAAAGAGCTACAATATTATTGTATATTGCTTGAAGGAGAACTCAAGAAGAAATCACTTTCCACCGCTCAGATGGACTTTAGTTCCACCTGTGAAACATAATCGATTTCTTTTCAGATGCATACGTCGAGGAGTTGGTGAATCTCACCTGGTTCAAGAAGGGCGACGATTTTCCATTAGGTTTGCTGATTAGTTTATAATTATTTTTAGTAAATAATTAATTTTAATTAGCTAATTAATGAAATTGAGGTGTAAACGCGGACATTCGTCTGAACGACATGGTGATCACGAAGAAGGAGTACGAAGTGTGCTCCAATCCGTACCCGATGTTTAGAGGGCAGGGTTAGTGAAATACTGTACATTCTAAGATATTATAGAAGAACTGTCGACTGTCATACGGTAAACACGGTAAGTTTCCAAAACGTACACTGGGAAAATTTGAGAACCAACGAATAATAAGTGTACCTCAGTCTGTACCCGATGTTTAGAGGGCAGGGTTAGTCGTTTCCTCGCTATTTTTTTTAAAAAATAAGAGAGTTATGTTTTGTGGGTGGACGTGTATGAGTGTGTGCACCTTTCAAAAGCAATGATTTTGTAAATTGTAGGATTGCGTAGGGTGAACAAGAGATAGAAAGCGATTAGAGAGGCGATCGCATCCGCCTCATTGGCTCAGTGGCAGAGCGTCTGTCTAGTAAACAGAAGGTCGCTGGTTCGATTCCAGCATGAGGCACCAAACATTTTGCACTTGCAGAGACTGTACTGGTTAATCACGTTATCTTTTAGCCCAATGTTTTTTTTTTAAATTGCGACCAAAAAAGTATTTGCAGCCCGTTGGAGCTGCATCCGGGCATACATCGTCATGCGACGGCTCGTGTTGTTCCACATCATCCAGACCTACATTCCTACTGGTGAATTTTCCTAATATCCTTATCATTATCATTTTGAATGTCGCTGCTCAAAATAATTTTTTGTTTCTACAAGATCGGAATCTGCACTCATCGACTTCTTTCCGAACGATTCCCATTAAAAAAGGCCTGAAACATATTTTAAAACTATTTTTAAAAATGAAATAACAATAAATATTACCAGGAATGCTCGTGGTCATCTCGTGGATGTCGTTCTGGCTGGATCCAAGAGCCTCGCCCGCCAGGTTTGATTTATTTTTGAATTTAGCAAATAATTATGGATCGTTAGTTCAGTTATGCTTCAACATCCGTACTAGTTTGTAAGAACCATTCGGTTTTTGATTATTCCTTCGAAAAATATCGCTTCGAAAGAAACGAAATTTGCAATTCTCAAATCTCCGCCTTCAGAATCTCGCTGACGATTACCTCCCTGCTGACTCTAACAACGATGAGCAATGGAGCGAGACAGGATCTGCCACAGGTGAGACAACGATGAGTAACAACAACAACAACGACAACAAATAAGCCGCTATAATTCCTTATCCCGATAGTTTGACAATAATTTGAAGAAAAAACAGTGTTTTTTTTTTGAGAAATAATTGATTCGAGAGTCTTGCAGGTCAGCTACATCAAAGCTCTCGACATCTGGCTCACGTTCTCGCAGGTAATCGGAGATCGAACTAGCACACACTCTCGCCGATCTGACCGGAGAGCATATGAAATGAAGTGCCGGCGGCTCATATTTTGTGCTCTAGTTTTCACAACATTTTGAGATTACTTACGTTTCACAAGTGCTTCATCATCGTATTAGACTTCAACAAATCAATGAAGTTTATGAACATGTGACCGTTCAAACAAAAAACACCTTCCTTTTGCGAAACAAGAAGCAACCGCTTGACTGCTTGAATGACAAGCCATGAACATGGAAAAATATCGCCAACAAACAGCATACTCAAGAAAAAAAGATAGCATATCAATATCATATTTGAGGGACTAATCTTCCTCGTTCTGCTCGAGTACTCCTTCGTCTCTTTCTACATGACGAAACGGTGAATTTCTGAATTATTTGATTTGTATTTTGGCGGGAACCTTCAAATTTGAATCCTCTAATTATCAAAAATGTTGAAGGTCCTTCGACTGCGTGCACCGGCGCGCATATCAGCACAAGAAGCTGCGCCACAGTCAGAGTTTCACGTCCAAGAGTGTGAGTGTAAACATGGTTGAATTTCACATTTCACAAAAATCAAGTTCTATTTTTATATTGTCCTCACAGTATTACCACATGTCTGTGACTGTTTCTTGGCACATTTCTTACTTCAGAATGGTTTTTGTACCTGGGCACTATAATAGAGTTTTCGAAAATGAGGCGATACTCTTCCGCTTCTCTGTTTTAGCGTTATCTTCTTGCAGGATGACGAACGCCCTGAAGGCAACCAAACTCAAAACATCGAGGAAATTCCCTTCCGAGTTTGTTTTCGTGTTATTGTTTTGACCGCTTGTTTTTCGAAAACATCACACCCGCTGAACTCCCTCCGTAGTCACTCCCTCTCGCAGTCAGAGTGCGGTGCCTCTCTTTCCACTCTGTAAATTTACCCCTGAATTATGGTGGTTTTGTGGGATGGTGCACCTACCGTATCTCGCTAACCCTGACGAGTGCATTCCGCCGTTTCCCAAACCTCGTACCCAGTGCACACCACGGTGTTACAGAAGCGTCCTTCCGCGACGGAGTTTGATGATATGCTGCAGCCGCCTCCGACGATACACCTCAACGGCGTCAAGCATCGCACTCCACAACTGCCCCAGTCCAATGGGCACGCGCCCTTCTCCCTTTCGCAAGGACTCTCCAAGTGCGCCAACAACGCAGCGGTAAATTTTCCCTTACGTTCCTTCGGTGTCTTCCACCCCCCCCCCCAATTTCTTCGAATACTGTCCTGTCTTCCCCCCTTCACGATCACTCCCGATATCGATTTTCTCACACATCTTCTCTTACCGTACTCTTAACGTATCTGGCTTTCGTCATTTTCATGTTTTCCGTCGGTGAAACTAAAGTGTGTAGAAAAAATACACTGCGTACCACTATTACAGCTTTTTGTGTTCATAATCAGGATTAGTGCTGTCAGAAAGAAGAAACGTTATTCTAACAGCCCTGATCGGAATCCCTCCAAACCAGGCTGTCAGAACTTAGATTAGCGAGGGTCTCCTCCAAATGTCTCCTCCACGAACAGAGTACGGTACTCTAACTCACACTTTGCGTGTCGCTTTGACGACGACCTTTCCCAAGCGTCGCCCTTCCGGCTACCGTATTCATGTGTGTGCACACCATCACAGGTATTACTTCGATCAACCGGCTTCGAGCGTGAATTTATCCGTCGCCACTCGTGGTACGAGCGCGAGGAGGAAACGGCGGTAAGACTGGTGCACTCCCTTCCCTTCTCGTGGCGTGGTTCGTCGTGGTGTACTGTGGCGACGTTTCTCAAACGTCGCATTCTTCGGCGCATGGATACTGTAATGGTAAGCATGTGTTGCTTTTCGTTCGATTTTCGAGCAAACTGTGCATGTCCGGTGTCTTGTCGATTCCTACTTTTCATCCATTTCAAAACTCACACGCATGTAATGCAAGTTTTCTGAATTTTCTTGAATTCGCGCGCGAAATTCAAATATTTAAATATTTGAATTTAGGCGCTGATGTCGGCTACGCCGCACGCTGCCGCGCACATCTACAACAAGTTCGACTTCACGAAGCCCTGTCAGAAGTGCAGTATGAACAATGAACGGATAGCGAAAAGGATCGATCATTGTGGGTCAATTGATACGCTGAACGCATACTTTTATCGGAAATTACACGCGTAAACTGACCAAACCAGAAATATGGAAATATAGAAAGCACCTGAAACATATCTGTAGTAAAACATAGCTTTAGAAAGTCCGCACATGCTAGTTCTTGAACTGTTTCTTGTCAGAGCCTGATAGAAGTGCAGTATGGAACTACTATGAATAATGAGAGGATAGCGAAAAGGATTGATCATTGTGCGGATTCCTTCATATATCTAACTTTTTCATTATTTTTTAAACAAAATTCTCCACAAGAATTCAGCTGAAATAGCAAACAGTATTTTGTTTAAACGGCGTATTGAGAAGGCATTATTGGATCAATCCATTTGCGTTATATATGCGAAACCTGAAACATATCCGAGAAGGATGAAAATGTGAAAACAAACAAATTACATTCAAACATTACAACGTTTTTGGCGAGTAATAACGATGGTTTCTTTAGATCGTTTCAAAGGAAATATAAACTTTGCAAACCAATTTTAGAGAATAAATAATAAACAATAATAATATTTTTTTCAGATAGTCGCATGATTTTCCCGACGGTCTTCATTCTCTTCTGCTCCATATACTGGGCGTACTATACCTACACGGAGGATTCGATGGACACCGTCTGATCGTGTACCCGCCACTACCCATTTCTCGCCTTGCTTAGCACACTCGCGCGCCGCACCACACTATGGTGTACGTATCTCAATTCTCGCCCAGCTTAGCGCACGCCGCACCACACCATGTCCTTATCCTTCTCAAGAGCTGTGAACCAGATGTGATCGCAAACTGACCGGTACTGCAAAAGTGTTACAATTTACAAGAATCCGTGCAATGTATCCGAATCGTTTACTGTTTTTTTTTCGATAAATTGTGTATATTACGAGTTTTACTATTTCTCGACCATTGAGCACACTCGTCACACCACAGTGCGAAGAAGGAATCGACAAGTACACAATTTTGAGCAATTTGAAATATGTTAATTTTTAATTATATTGAAAATCATTCCAATTTCTAACCAAATCACCTAATCCACTTTCCTTCTCCCCTTGTCTCCTTCATTCCACCACTCATTCTCTCATCTTCCCCTCATTCGGAGTGGTTCCTCCCTTCTCTTCTCTCTTCCAATGGATCCTCCCGTCGAAGATTTTCTCGTTGAGCAAATGGCCGGAGGATATCGAACTGTTACGGTAAGGAGATTACGATAAAATTAATCGATAACTGATTGTGAGGATCCAAACCTTACCGGTGTCCCTCAATATTTATCGCTTTTCATTGCTTACAGTACTCTTCACTTATCGATTCCATTCCAGACTCGCGACGAGTTCTCAGGAAAGGAAGTGATTGTTGTGCGTGGAGCGGAGACCATCGAAGGTTCGGAGTGCAGAGATAGTAGAAGATCCCCCGAAGAAGCACCAGAGATCAAAGATCAACCTCCGTCTTAGTCCCGCCCCCTTACTAGAGATCAAAGATCAATCACAACCCATCATATCTCAGATGTATTCCCCGATTGGATAAAGCAGTCGAGGTTGGACGCTCATTACTACATTCCATTCGATCTGGTGAGAGGAAGGAGTACGGTAGATTTCGACAGAATGGGATCGAGAACTGACTGCCTTGCATAGAAAGAGAAAGAGTACGGTAGAGGTGAAATCTATCGACAACTGATTGAATTTATCTGTTTATTCTCCTTGAAATTTATGGCACTGTCTATAGTAATTGTGCGATAATTGAAGGATACGGTAGCTCAGATCGATAATGGTCTGCTTACAGTACTCCTCTTTCAGAACATGCCTCAGACGCTGCCCAAGCGTGAGCCGCTCGCAGAGGCATACGCCCTCGATCCGCCCCTTAGTGAGGTATACGGTAGAGTACCGATAATGGATCGATAACTGACTATTCTGAAAATGCTGTAACGACTTATGCTCTCCTCTATTCGATAACTGAACGATACTGTACCTCTCCAGCTACCGTAACCTTCTCTCGATTTCAGTACGGCAAACTGACGGCACAGGTGTTCGCGCGTCATCTTCAGTCGAGAGGTCAGACTCCGCCCCTTCCTAACTCCGCCCATTTCTTTATGCTCCGCCCCTTTTCCAGGAGTCGCTCACAAGGGAACGATCACAATCTACACTTCGCCCACACTCGCTTGTCTCCAAACGGCCCATGAGATCTACCATTATCTGAGGTTCGATCGACTACCGTATCCTACGGGATACCGTACTCAAATATCGATCTACCGTAACCTTTTTTCCCTTTAAGACCCCGTTGCAATGCAATTCGCATCGATTCTGGTCTGACTGCGGATTGTCGCGGATTCGATTACTGGCTGAAGGAACCGGCGATTAGGAAGATTGGCTACTTTGTGGACTGGAACTACAAGTGGGGGTGGTGCGGTTTAGTTATCGGCGCCTGTCGAATTTTCGACTGGAATGGCATTCGGTGGTGTGGCGTGGTGCGTGGTGTGATCTACTAAACCTCGCCTGTCGCAGATCTCTACAGCGGGCGGAGCGATCGGAGACTATCTACACTATCGAGGAGAGAGTGATTGAGGCTGTGAGAGGAATCGAAATCGATCAGGATAGACATTGTGGTGAGATGGGGAGGGGATGCGGTACTGCAACTGTATCAAAAAATACCGTAATCATACTAGTCAAATACTTTATCCTGATTCCTTGTACATGATCTACTTTCCGTAACCATGATTCTCCCGATCCTATCCTTATCACGCTAAGTCAACTCAGCTCTGTGCATGCTACCGTACCATATTCCTCAATTACAGTAGTCCTCGTTACCGATGCTCTCGCTCTTTCGATGATCAACAGAAGAGTGAGAAGGCTGCCACTTCATTTCAGCGAGGATATTTTCACTGAGAAGGTAAGGGTGATCTTTGATCTTTGGAGTTCGGTCCTTGGTCTTTGATCTCTAATTTCTCTTCAGATTCGTGCCGATGCCACGGTTCCTCCCAACTCGTCACTCGTCTTCCTTCCGGATTGTGTATGTTTCACGCTATGATTAATTGTCCTGATTAATTTTACATCTAATGGTTTGTGGGAACGTGAAGATGAAAAACTATATCAAAAGAATTATAAGGAATTACTTTTTTTTTAATTTTTCATCTACTTTCAGGGTTTCCATCAATTTCTCCCTCGTCATCTCCATCCTCTCACTGATTCTTCGGGCACTCTCCGTGTCGATTTGGACGATGGAGTCGATTTCTTGAAAGCCGGATAATCGAGAGCCGGAAAACAGAAGACCGGCGCTTGCCAAGAACTGAAACCGGCTTTTGTCCCGTTTCCCGGTCCTGCTAAAACGTTTCACGTCAAAGATAAAACCGTTTGGTGATAATATCGTGCATGATCTGTCGGAAAAATCATGGACGCAAAAACGGAAATGATTGTTGTTGTGCAATAAAATAGTTCGAAGTTGACGCTATGACATCCGTAGAGTTCGAAATACGGGTAATCGTCTCTACATTTCACGTGCTCTCTCACCGGTCAGAGAGACGAGAGTGTGTGAGAAATGAAGAGACGGCGTATTTCGAACTCTAGTTACGGCTGTTGTTGATCGCTCCCATTCACTCTCCGTGTTGTGCTTCCCCAATCAACCTCTCGGCATTACACCATTTGCTCAGTCTTCGCGCTGTTGTTGCTCGGCAGGTCCTCAGTTTCGCTTCATTTCTCTGCTCCCTCGACACTATTCGATATGTCTCCTGAGTTCTCACCACCTTAATTTGCCACTTTCAGATTTTCCGACCTACACTCGGAAATTCATCCCGATTCAGGAGGCTCGATGAAAGGTGATTTTCGGATTTGGCTGGCGCAATGATATTGTTTTTTTTTCAGGTGGATTAAATGAATTTCTTTTGAAATAAACGAATGGGAATTCGAGAAACATATCCGGTCAGCATTCGGATATACTGTTCTAGTCTACCACAGGCACGTTTGGAGTTCACTGAATACGAGGTAAGCACGATCAATAGCGCGAGTTTTCTCTTCTGTAGTGAAAGTGTATGAGTGCAAAATCAAGAACGACCTGCGTTTAGAGAAGCAAAGTCGGGGAATATCGAAAACACGCTGGTATCCATGCTCTCAATTACTCGAGGAAGCCAAGAAAAGCTGGAAGGACACGCCACAGAACAAGAGTGATGACAGTGAGTTCATTTTGGTTACGAAAAACCAATTCATTTATTTTTGCGCATTTATTCAGCAGAGGTGCATGATAAAGTAGAGACTTCGATATAGGTGTCGATTCGGTTCAAGGGTGGTACTTAGAGGTGCAAGAGTGAATCAGCAATAATCCATGGTTGATTGCAAATGAGATATTTGATTTTAGATATAAAGCAATCCGTGGAATAGTCGATCCGAACAAAGTCATTCCGTGATTCACTCAAAATTCCGATGGTCTTCTGTTGCAGATCGCGAACACAAGTGATAGAGACGTCGTATCTCCACCGATGATCTCTCCTCCGACGGATTATTGCACCATTTCAACTTTCATACTGTATAAATTCGCCGTTCAATTACTCGCCTACGTCACCGCTCATTGTTGTTGATTTTGAACCGATGCAACATTGCGATGCAACGATGCGACTGTTCATCATTTCAAGATAATTAAGCAGGTAGTAAAAATGTGTAATGGATGGGCATGAATGATTTTAATGAAGGAGTTCCACGAACAGCACGGGAATTTGAAAAAGTCGGTGACTTCGACTCTTCACGATACCGAATACAATGAAATTTTGTTTTTCGTTCACTCCGACTAATGTGGTGGACAACTGAGACTGGATTCGCAAATATAACTCACTATTTACTTGCTATCGGCGATTTGTCATTCGATGCAATCTTTCGTATAAAAACAATCTGAACCAACAAAAATATGAATAGTCGACCATGCAGTTTCCGGTATTTCTCCTGATATTTGTACCAATCGTACTATCGGTTAAAACGCGTTCTCTGTAAGATCGGGAGGGGTGTGGCACAAGGCTTCAAAATGCTCCGATCGAGCTGAAATTTTTTTTGGGAACTCCCCAGGGGTCAGGTACACTTCTGGCAAAATTTCATGTTGATCCATGCGTTTCATGCATGAAAAATAAATTTCAGCTTTGACCCTCATGTGATATACCATTCGATAGAGCATCAAAAGTTAAGTCTAAACCTCACTTTTGAGCCCGTTTGGACTAAATATGTCCGAGAAAAATTCGAAAAACTACATTTTTCGATGGTTTTTGATTTCTTAAAAATCAAAGATCGAATTTAAGCTTTTTGTCTTTGTGTTCATTGGATTCCTCGTTGAATTCTGCATATGTCAGAATTTTTGAACAGGCCAATATCAGGGTGCATTGATGTCATGCACGTCATTTAGTAGTGCGCAATCAGTCATTCTGGTTGGAGCGCTCGTCAATGAATGATTGCTTTTCCGAACTCTCCCTCGCTGGTTCGAATCCGCCTCCCTGTAAAGGTTTTGCCGGATTTTTTGACTCATTTCCCATTAATTTATAAATTCACAGGACTCAGCAGAATATCCGACATACTGCCGCTCTTCTCGAGATAAAATTTTTCTCTGCTCATCGGTGGAAATACTGACACAATAAAATAAAAGGTTCCTCCAATGACGACGTCTAGAGAACCGGTTCCGGGCATCGGACGTTCATCAGTCGGAAGGATAAGAACGGCGAGAAGAAGGGGGAGATACGTCCACAGCATGTTATGATACATGCGGATGTGATTCAGGGGAGAAATCATCTCTCTTTTACAGTCCTGGCTAATCCCCCCATGAAAACGGGGCGCTCGGGGAGGCTCGGGGGTACAGGGAGGCGGATTCGAACCAGCGAGGGAGAATTCGGAAAAGCAATCATTCATTGACGAGCGCTCCAACCAGAATGACTGATTGCGCGCTACTAAATGACGTGCATGACATCAATGCACCCTGATATTGGCCTGTTCAAAAATTCTGACATATGCAGAATTCAACGAGGAATCCAATGAACACAAAGACAAAAAGCTTAAATTCGATCTTTGATTTTTAAGAAATCAAAAACCATCGAAAAATGTAGTTTTTCGAATTTTTCTCGGACATATTTAGTCCAAACGGGCTCAAAAGTGAGGTTTAGACTTAACTTTTGATGCTCTATCGAATGGTATATCACACGAGGGTCAAAGCTGAAATTTATTTTTCATTCATGAAACGCATGGATCAACATGAAATTTTGCCAGAAATGTGCCTGACCCCTGGGGAGTTCCCAAAAAAAATTTCAGCTCGATCGGAGCATTTTGAAGCCTTGTGCCACCCCCTGTGGAAGACCATCCCGCTCTTACAGAGAATGCGTTTTTTTTTACACATTATATTAGCATTATCAACTCTAGTTCGAGTTCTATCGGCGTCAGAGCGTTTTTTTTTGCAAGTGATAAATAATTGAGATTACAGACGAGCGATCCGAATGCGAACCACACGGACGAAGTTTCTCAACACGTCAACATCCAACCTCATGATCGAACAATTCGCAATGCTCCGCAGGCCCAATCGCGACCCTCGCTGTCCGGAATCAAGCAACCACCTCGTATCAAAACAGTACCCGTACCCAAACCGAGACCCAACATCCCGAAAGTTGCCGTACCCAAACCGAGACCCAACATCCCGAAAGTTGCCGTACCCAAACCGAGACCCAACAATCCAAAAGTACCAGTACTCAACCCGGGTCCCAAAACCCCGAAAGTACCTATACCACAGACACGTCCTGATAAGGGAAAGATTCCTATTCCGCAAACGCGCCCTGAACCCCGTAAAACTTTAGTACCCAATCCTCCAACCAACATTCTGAAGCCCCGTCTCCCTCTTCCACCCACGAAATTCGAGAAACCACCGGCCGTACCCAATCCTCCGATCAAAATTCCGCACCCTCGCCTCCCTCTTCCACCCTCAAAACTGGAGAAACCACCTGCGGGACCCAATCCTCCGATCAAAATTCCGCACCCTCGCCTCCCTCTTCCACCCTCAAAACTGGAGAAGCCACCTGCGGGACCCAATCCACCTAACCATATTCCCAACCCCCGTATTCCCAATCCGCCTTCGAAACTTGAGAAACCCACCCCTAAACCGCTTCCAGTCATTGAGCCACCGTCCCTGAAATGTCTGACCCTGGCAATGGAGTGTGCGCGTCGTCCGTCAGCCCGGTGTAATAAATTGCTTAAGTGCTAGCTCACCGAATTGTTTTTTTTTTAATATTGTGAGCCAATTCATCAAAAGCAATCACTTATAAATTTTATTCACATTACATCAGTAGTAGCTGGGATACATTATGGTTGCAATTCAACATCGTTCAAAATTATGATAGATTGACAGAGTATTTACATTCGATCACAGAAACCATGGTATTTGTGGAAAAATTACGATGTTTTCTCCACAATCTGAAGAGTGCCGAACATCGTGAGCCAGTTCTGCTCGCGCACGAGGGACTTGGCCGATTTGACCATCTCATCCTCGGATTTGGTGGACTCCAGCCACTCCTGCAATGAAATTTAGTTTTCGCTTTTTTGTTTAATCTAAATTCATTGAATATTTCTTAGTCATGCTGTATTGATAAATATATAAATGACGACTAGAAAGTAATAGAAAGTAAAATTTGATCTTTGGGTTTTCTTTTTGTGAGCCTTATCACTCCAGTATGGGATGATTTGCACTGCGGATTCGTTTAATGGCCATTACTCAATAGTTACTCATCAGGAAACTCAGAACAACAACATATTATTTACAAACTGATAACTACCGTGTCATCGTTTTATCGTTCGTATAAATTTGTGTCTATTGATAAAAAATAGGCGAACATCATGAGAATAACACTACTGATACTGCTCCTGACAGTAACACTCGCGCAATCAGTAAGTTAATTTTGTTATGTTTTTTCTCGCTTTGCTCTCAGTAATTGTGCTTAATGCCCAGTGGCCATATGATTGCAATAACTCTTCATACTGTTGTTTAAGTTTGGGGTTGCCAGAATGAAAACTATTTCTCTTCATTGCCCCTGCTCTTAGAGTGGCGCGAAAGCAGTAGAAAGATGTATTTTTAATTCTGACAACTCAATTTACTGTACATTTTTTTGCAGCGCAGTGACCCCGACGCGAGCTACCCGAGCGAATCGGATCAACAACCCGAGCATGAGCATCATCATCAGCTAATCCGACACTCCCGAGGAGCGCATGATGTCCACAGGCCGAACTCGGCCTCGAGGCCTCGTCCACCACCGCATGTCCCGCGACCCCAACCACCGAGGCCCAGGCCACCTCCGAATGTGCCCAAAAGACCTCCCCAAGTACCCAAACGACCTAATGTGCCAAAATCACCTCCACGAGTCACAAATCGCCCACCTCCCAGGAAAACCCAACCTCCAGGATCGAGGCCTCATCCCACGCCCAAACGCCCAGTTGTTACCAAACACCCGATTCCAATAACAAAACGTCCAATGACAAAGCCACCTCTCCCAATCACCAAAATTCCGGTTACTAATGCGCCTCAACTCACTACCAAGCATCCGGTTACCAAATCGCCTCCCCTAACCACTCAAAAACATCATCCTACCAAACCACCGACCTCCACAACCAAGCATTCTGTAACGAAACCTCCTCCTACCACTCCGAATCACCCTGTTACCAAACTACCAACCTCCACTAGCCAGCTTCCCGTAACCAAACCAATTACAAAACTAATGAGTCCGACCACCAAACACCCCGATGTCACGCCAACAAAGCCCACTACCAAGCACCCTACATCTACCGCCAAGCCCCGATCCAGTACTAAGGCAATCTCAAAAACCACCCCCAAGCCGACGTCCACCACCAAACCCCCTACAAAGTCCACCCTTAAACCCTCCCATAACACAACCAAATCGACTAAATCGACTAAGGCTGGTACAAAAGCTTCAACAATGCCCGTGCCTTCGCCGGTTCCCGGCCTTGATCCTGGTTCCCCACCCATGCCCGGCCCCGGATTCCCGCAAATGCCCGACCCCAGCTTCCCACAAATGCCGGAACCCGGCTTCCCACCCTTACTCGAGCCATCATATCCAAATCCCCCAGCATCTGAGCCCGTACCAACCACAGTTCCTGTTCCTGTACCTACCCCACCCGTGCCCACACTGCCAGCCTCGGTGCCAGTGACCAACCCCACCACAGTGACTAGCACTACTACCGCAAAAACCTCGCCTGGCACCATCACAACGCCCTCAATGATGAATACGACAGTGGTAGGGAGCAACACTACAACGGTTGTTGGAACGTGAGGCTCGATGATAAACAATTTAATTCCTATAAAGAATTCCATACAAAATGAACGAAGAGGGCACACATTATCCGTTTGATCACGTCTGAAAAGATGGGTACGCCTGATTTATTTCGAACCCGAGTACTGCAATAGTTGTGTTACTCACACAATCTCACTTTTGAGAGCGTCGACTCATTCGCCATAGGCGATACCTTGAACAAATATTGGTCAACATTTACTGATATCAAACGATGACTAATGATGTATGGTATAAAACGTCTGGTCAGTTTGGTGTTGTCATTCAATTGCATTGAATCAATCCGCTATGCGATTCATATTGCTCTTGTTCATAACAGGAATCGTCGTTCTTTCCGTAAGTTGAATCTGTTTCATTAGCGAAATGTATTCAACTCAGTGCAAAAATGTACCACACATTCGTCTTGAGTTCGTGCCTCATTTTTTGTCAATCGTATCATTCCAGAGGAGCGACGCAAGAAATCGGACTGAGCACGCAACAGAACCCGATCAGCATCATCGCGTGCCCAGATTCGCACAGGGAGGCCGTTCTGGGCCCATTTCGCGCCCCGCCGCACCTCCTCGGGCCCCATCTAGACCAATATCGGCACCACGACCCGCCCCACGACCAGCAGGACCCAGGCCGGCCCCAAGACCAGCTCCAAGGCCCGCGCCCAGACCGGCCCCAAGACCAGCTCCAAGGCCCGCGCCCAGACCGGCCCCTAGACCAGTACCAAGACCGGCCCCAAGACCCCCAGCACCCAGACCGGCGCCGAAGCCTCCAGTGCCGAAACCAGCTCCAAGACCCGTGCCCAGACCCCCACCTCCAGCGCCCAAGCCAAATGTTCCGAAGCCGCCAAGCCCGCCAAAGCCCGCACCGAAGCCTATCCCAAATCCTCCTAAACCAGCGCCTAAGCCGGTTCCAAATCCACCTAAACCAGCCCCTAGTCCACCCAACCCCGCACAAAAACCAATTCCCAATCCTCCTAAACCAGCGCCTAAGCCGGTTTCAGGTCCACCGAAACCAGCCCCAAGCCCTCCTAAGCCCGCACCTAAGCCGGTTCCTAACCCGCCAAAACCCGAAACCAAACCCGCTCCCGGCTCAAAACCGGCCACCAAGCCCATATCTGGCGTGCCGGAAATTCCGAAGCCAATCCTTGCGCCGGGCTCAAACGGTGCACTGAAGGTACCACCGAATCTGCCTAATCCTGGCCCCAAACCCGACACGAAACCAGCCGGAAGAGGCATTCAATCTAGTCAGACGGTAAACCAAGCTACGGGTCCGAAGACGATAAATCTCGAGGCGAATAAGAAGTGAGACTTCTTCATAACGCTTTTTTTCTGGCATACCTATCTTTGCTCTTGTAACTGCACCTAAGAATGAATGGAATCGTATGGTAAACATATTTAGGATCGGTGACGCGACCGTTTCGGGCTCAGGACAGCTTAACTTCAACAAGAATGGTGTTGGGGAGAGCGCGAGCGGGACGGTGAAGGTTACGGTACGTTGCTTTATCAGGAAATGGTTTTATTTCTGAAGTTGGCAACCTTGCTTATTCACAAGTTCAACGAAAAATCGCTCCGCAGAACCTTTTTTCAGAAACCACTCGGCGAAAATGCGCAAGGTTCTGTATTCGGAGAGAAGGCCACCGGACAACGACCGGTTGTAGGGGGACAGGTGGATTGGAGCAAGAAGTAAACCTTTTACATTTGCATTTCACAATTTTCATTCTCGCGTTCCTCGCCTTTCAAATGTGTTTCACCATTGAATAATAGGGCCATGACGCTGACAGTTTTAATTTTTGGTTGCTCCCCTGCAAAATAAATAACAAATAATTGCAATTTCAGAATCGATGCGAACACGAAAGTGGACCTGGGTGGTGGGTACAAAACCGATTTCAAGAACGGTCAAGCGACCGTCAATGGAGCCATCGTTAGAGAAAAGTCAGTTAAAATCTAAAATCATTCATTTAGGTTGTCGCGGAACAGCTATTTTTTCCGATGTTTTTGATAAAATAGGTAGAGGATTTTTAATGAAAAACGACTGTAGCGTGGGTCCAGCCACCATCACTGGCTCGGGCTCAGCAACGATCGACAATCACGGAAAGACCAGCGCTACTGGAGCCTTGACCGGAAAGGTGGGTAGAGATCAGAGATCAAAGATCAAAGATCAACTTTAAATTCAGATTCCGCTGAGCCCGCACACGGATCTTAACGCCGGCGTCGTGGTTGGCACCGGGCAGAGACCGGAGTACTCGCTCGGGGCGGAGTACCAGAAGCAGTGAGTTTAATCGTTTCATGCGCTCGTCAATTTATCCGCACTAGAAGTCCAAAAAATTGAGGCACGGAAAAGGTCGAGGCTTTTTCGCTCGAGATAAGGATCTAAAATAAAAAATAAATAAAAAAAATGAAATAAATAAATTACTGCAATGTAGAATCAACGATCGAACCAAGCTGAACTTGGGCGCTGGTCACAAAACCGACGGGAGAGACGGGAAAACGTTCGTGGAAGGAGGAGTGGAGTATCAGTATGCTAATTTTCTTGTTTCTGCATCCCTGACAGGTCGTTTGATGTGGTTTGAACCTCCGCAGTCATGCGAATAACTTTGATTTATTAATTACTGTTATCACAGACTTGGCCCGGGCACACTCGGCGTAAAAGCGGGTGCTGACGTGGACAATCATGGCAACACAGGAGCTAATGTGATGGGCACCTACAAGATTCCCCTGGATAAGATTGGACGATAACGTGATAAACCATTGTTGTTGTACAAAGCCCTTCGTTGTGTAATAAAGAAATCTAAAACTGATGTATGAAAATTTATCTTAAGGATGTAGTGAACATTCGAGGCAAATTGAAGGGAACCTACAAGATTCCCCTGGATAAGATTGGAAAATAGAACGACAATGAACTGGCAATTATAATGTGAATAAATTATGTATGATTTTTCTAAAGAATAAACAATTCCTACATACCGGAGAGCCCCTGTATGGACATTAGACCTGTTAGACCGAGTTACTCGGCGCTCGCGAATAAGAATGAAAATTATGTGTTAAGTCGGAAACTCACAATGACCCACGTGTCCCTCCTTCCATCCGAGAAGTCTGACAGATCGCTCACTTTCACGTCATTTGCGTGCTTCATGAGGCTGGAGACGAAGGCAATCTAGAACTTTTTTATATTCAATAAAATAATAATAATGAAATGGAAATAAAGACGGCATTCTTCTTCACGAGGCTGAAGCAAATGATTCAAGAGTTAGCATTTTCGAAAATAATTATACGAGATAAAAATTTAATGCTGACCGAGCTCTGCGTCACCGCGTTGTGGACAATCTAAAATTTTGCAATTATTTTTTTCGAAAATTCAGTTTTGGTTTTCACTTATGTTTCAACTATACGTTGAAGCAGCGACTAAATTACCAGTGCAATTAGAGTCTCTTATTGATGAGATAAAACATCAATGTTATCAACAACCGTCATCCCAGTAGCTTAGTGAAGCAAATCGACAACCTATAGAGTTTTTTAAAAAGATTTTAAAAAGAATCTGTTCCATAAAATATGATATAAAAATAATAATTTTAAACATCTCACATCCCCATTGCCGATGTAGATCGCGCCGTGCCACAGACCGATCACGCCCAGCAGACCGTCCATGCGACGACAGATGACGTCACCTGGAACATCGTTGATCATTAACCGTGTACGGTAGGCAGCATTGATCGATAATTGATTCTATTGTAATCAGTTACGTATACCGTATTCTTGTGGAAATTATTGAATGCGGTATCTAGGCAAATTCTTTGCGATTGATTTCTGAATCGGAGAAATCGTACCCTTCCGTAGCCATAGATCCGGTGAGTCCATCCAGTCATCGGGTAGACGATGTTTGGTGAAGCACTGGAATAATCCACTATCGATCGATGACTAGTTCTATTCATCAAATCATCAAAAAAAAGCGGCACAAATGACTTATTTGATATTTTTTTGCGATTTATTTTATGTGCACTTGTTGTTTGTATCGTCGTATATTTTATGCCTTTTGTGCAGCGTTTTCTTCTTTTCTTGATTGATCGAATGTGTTTCAGAAAGTGGACAAAATCTGATGAGTTTTGGTGGGTTAATCCTTGCGTGGACATCTATGGCAAAATAATACCTGATTCGAACGATAACCATGATCGATCGATAATTTACCCTACCTCCTTCTCAGCGTTCCTTTCTGAGGTGCTCATACAGACTACCGTAACCCCTCCGAATGCCTACTGAACCTTCCCTCTCCTCAATTTGAATTGACAACTGACTCTACCGTACCTGCTCCCTATCCCTCCTTCTCAGCGTTCCGTTCTGCTGCTGAAGATGTTCGTGCAGTCTCTGTGTCGTTTTGAGGCATTCCTTCGACTGGTCGAACCACTCCACGTGCACACATTCGGACGAGTTTTCTGAACAAATTCATTCCAGTAAAATTTCAGTATCACAGTTAGGCCCCAGTTGCAGTTCAGACGTGGGGTAGTCGACGACGCAACCGACTAGTTAGTAACCGACTCAGCACTTTACTTTACTTTTACTTTACAGATTTTATAAGCAGGCTACTTTTATATGCAGAGTAAACAAACTCTAAAACAAATGAAGCTTCAGTGAATCAATGTCGTCATTAAACACGCTTTTAGCAGACTTACTATCACGATAAAATCGATCGGGCAGTACGACAGTGCACTTGAGACGGTACTCGGAATCCTGAACGGCACTTGTATGATCGATCAATAACAGAATACTGCATCCCTTGCCCCCCCCCTCGTCCTTCCCCGCAGTCCAGCCAAAGCAACTCAAGAATTAGAAACAACAACTAACAATTTTCTTGATCGTCACTCGGTAGCGCTGCCGGCCGCAGGTCAGACCGCTGGCGCGATAGATCAGAGACACTTTGCGGGGTTCGTCCATTACATGGAAGTTTTTCTGTGAACACATGCAAACTTTCGAAACATAACGACTTAGGAAAATTGTGAATACAATAAAATATAACGCGAGTGGTGTCGAAGCAAGTGATCTCATAGCAGTCATCATTGGCATCCCCTTCAATAATGATGATGGTGTCTATAAACAGCAATTCCATTTCTGAATCAATGAAAATGTTTTTTTTTCAAAGATTTGAAATGCGCGTGAAACATATCCGAACTTCTTCAGGAGCATAGTGTAAATCATGGTGAAGTGGAAAGTTAGTAAAAAATTTTTTTAGATGATTCACTATTTACAGTACTCTCGGGAGCGAAAGCCCTTGTGCGCGCAAAAACATAATCTATGCAATCAGTAATCACAATCATGAGATGCTCAGGAGAGATTAAAAATATTCCATTGCTGATTAAATGAAAAAAAAACAATTTTTCAAAATAGGCGTTCTTGATGAATAGCAGAACAGAAGTGACCGTGTGATCAGTGTAGAGGCAAACGAGATAAGACGTCCTCGTACCATGCTCGGAGCCGGTCTCGGTCTCTCATTTCCCTGCGCAATCCCACCACTCAGACAGATTGAAGAGCGCGAAAATTTGAGAGAGTTGTCGTCTCGCTCAGCGCTTTTGCGCATTAGACAACGAGCACACAAACGCAGCCTGTCCCCCAGGGAGCAGGGATCGTAGATCCACTGATTGTGATCGCTCTCACGATCTGACCACGACGGTCTGAGCGAGGGGGGGGGGGGGGGCGAGTGAGGGACAAGACTCCTATATCGGCGTAATGCCTCGCTTCTCTGACCGGTTAGTGTGAATAGTGAGTGAAGAGAGCGCAGGAGGGAAATATTGAGGAGCGGAGCAGAATAATGAGCAAATCAGCACTGGCCAACAAAGCTGCGGTACAGAAATGTGTAGCAGAATCTAACGCAGGGTTCAGATGTGTTTTAGCCTGATGATGTATAAGAAACGATTCAAGTTAAGTGATTTCTCGGCGAATAGGTAGCTTCACACAAAATCTTACCGTTGGAAGAAGGGAAGGGGCGCAAAACAGTTTGAAGACGCGTCAACCCCTCAAGGGTTGATATGAATTGTTGTCCCTGACGAGTGCACTGCCTTATCAGCCTCACTTTCGCGCCGGAAAAAACATGTCCGGCTACCGTGCAGAGTCAGGGGCGCATCAGAGGTTTTGTCAAGGGGTAGTGCTGGCTTTCAGCGAGGGCGTAAAAGCAATTACTAGCATGAGAAGCGTGCGGAATGAAGAGACGTGAGACAGTCAGACTTGTGCTTGACCGCTGATATTTTATACGGGAAATAATGAATCTAAATCCTCGCAATCTCTCAAAGATCGGAGCTCCGAAGGTGTCTATGAGAGGCGGATTCTCCGGATATCGTAGCTATTGTTGTGCTCGCCGGTCTTTGATGCCTACTGCCGAGACAACGATGCTTATTTAGTCATGGAAATCGTCGCGAATAGCAGACGTGTAGGAGTCTAACACGCGTTTAGAACAGTCAAGAATCCGATAGAAAACATGCAATTATCTGTTCAGAAAAGCTCTATTTATGAAGATTTTCGAAAAAGGATATTGATTCTGATACTTTTGAAGACCCCGGCACTACCAAATTGTAATGCATGATCTACAAGAATAAAATGAGCCAGCTCAATTCATAGTCTTTTATTTCGAATTGTCATTGTTGAAATAGCATCTTCTGCGTGTGATGAGGCTGCTCTGGCGCACTGGAAATTTTTTGAATTCTCAAATAATAATATTTCGGACGAATTATGTTTTAATTACCTGTGATATTCAACTAACCCTAATGCCCAGTCATCACATGGGCCAGGTTCAATGGTTTGCATTTGTTACTCCCTACATACATACTAATCTTCATGCTAGAACAACGACTGTTCCCCAATAGAGATTGCACATGGCATCCTGCAGCATGTGATGCCTACTCACTAGTGTTCGAAATACGGGTCGCCGTCTCTTCATTTCGCACACTCTCTCACCGGTCAGAGTGACGAGAGAGTGTGTGAAATGAAGAGACGGTTAGCCGTATTTCGAACTCTACTACTCACCCTAGTGCCCAGGCACGGCATGGGCCATCTTCCTCGGATGTCTCATCTGGAACTCTCCTCCTCCTCCTCCCCACTTCTTCTCGCGCTTGCTGTCCTCGAGATTCTGCAATTAGGATAATTAATTTTAAAATGTTTAATAATTAATTTAAATTTTAAAAGTTTTAAAATGACTATGAAATGTGATAGGTCGGTGTAAAATAGTGCTTGCTAGATATCTAGTGAACCCTGCGGGTGTTGCAGAATGACTATACTTATCAATCGGAGAAATGGAGGGAGAAGAATTGGAATCACACATCATCAGCATAATAAGCGCGAAATTGGACATCATTCAGGCGTTAGATTCAGATATGTTTCACGCGCCTTTCACTGTTATCGATTTGAGCAACATTTCCCAAAGCCCGCGCCAGGTAATCCCCGGCTCCTTCCCAAGATGAAAGCAGATCTATGATCCCTGCTGGCGTTGCAAAGTGACGGTCCTTATCAATCGGACAAACGAGAAAAGAAATTACAATCGCACAGCAACATCGAAATCATTGACCAGAATGGTCTGGTTGAGGAATTCGTCACTCGCGGATGATGGGTTCAGTTGCGTTTCACAAGGCTCTCAAATTTTAAAAAGACCTTGGGCAATGATGTTAGGTCTGTACCGAAGTGGCTTGAACGAAAATATAATGAAAACATTTTTCGACTGCAATGTACTGAACTGTGAATACACAGTAGCATTGTCAGAATTAAGAATCCGTATCGGCGTGTTCTCTCGTCACTCTGATCGGTCAGATAATGCGAGGACCCATCCATATCCCAACCGAAACCCTACCGTAATCCACTTACGATGTCCTCGAGCGCGAGCTGGAGCGCCTTGTACTGGAAGCAGCAGACGACCTGAAAGGATATAGAGGTACTGGTGGGACGACAACGATCTGATTTAGGGTTGGCTTTGTCGAGAAATGACTCTCTTCATTCTACGCGCTCTCTCACTTCTCGGATCGGCGAGAGAGTATGCGAAATGAAGAGACCATTCTCGATAATTTCTCGATAAGCCAACCCTAATCTGATTACGGTAGAATTGCACACCGAGTTCTAGATAAACCAACATTGTACGTTCGTTCTGTTGTTCATATTGTTCGTTGTTCCCGTTGTACCACGATGAGGGACGAAAATTGTTGCCTACTATGACCTATTATACCGTATTTCCACAGTGCCCAATCCACCGAAATCCAGAATCATTGATACCATGAGTGTGTGGTTAGCATTGATGTTTCGAAAGCTAACTTAACGTAACCTGGAGCTACCGTAGCCCTACCGTAACCTGCATTTCCCCTACCGTAATCCTCACCATGAGTATGAGTGCGGCGATGAAGGTGACGAAGGCGAGCGGCACGAGCACGAACGCCATCATACTGTCTGCAGAGAGACGATTACGGTAGGATTAGGAGTACGGTAGGATTAGGGTTACGGTAGGGATACGGTAGGATAAGAGTTAAGGTAAGATAACCGTACGAATTCGAAAGGGATTACGGTGGATTACTGTACTCTGTAGCAAGAATGATACCTTCTTCGGCCATTTCTCGTCGATGGGAGAGCGCGATTGCAAGGAGTGAACCGCCCGGGATGGGAGAAGGGAGAGGAAGTGAGGGGAGAAGAAATGGAATAGGGAGAAATGAAGTGATTTGCAAGTTAAATATTTTTGGACTTTTCATTTATCAATTAAGGTGACTAAGGAATAACGTATGTAAATAGCGGAAGAATAAAAACTTTGAAGATGAGTTGCGTTTCAATGTGCGATCTTCAGTTCTGTCTCTTTTATTTTGCAGTGATTCTCTCAGGGTATTACCTAAGATCTAATAAATAAATACTAAATAAGTATAGCATTGCTCCCCAATAAATATAAGACTATTCTCGAGTTGATCACAAATCATGCAGCACTATTTATTTTTGTCCGAACGTTCTGACATGGAATATGAATTAGAAAGTGCAAATGAAGTTTTCCGTTTTCTGACTTTGTTCATTCCCGATTCCGAATTCGGACGCCATAGTACGCCAAAAGTTCGCTTTTCCAGGGAGTCATTTACATTCGGAAGACTAATAAAAATATTTTCAGGCCTGTCTTCCGAGAAAATTCGGGCAAGGAAGAGCTCAGACATGAAGTGTACCCATCGAAAATCGAAATGACTTTTTTTGTTTGCTGTCATACATAAATTCGAATTGCCTCTAGAATAGAATCGGTTACGTTTCACATCAAACCCTTGAATTCTTGAGCCTCCGCGTTCCAATCACTGACGCTTGTGGAAACTAGAACTACGATATATTTTCGAATTTTTAAAACTCCCGAATAAGATCTCTCTTTCATCTCTCCAGAGATCTTTCCAGAGCGTGTAATTTTCAAACTTCCAATGACGAACTACGTCAGTAATAGGGCTGTCAGGGTGAAGAATCCGTCTCTTCATTCCGCGCACTCTCTCGCCGGTCAGAGTGACGAGAGAGTGCGAGGAATGAAGAGACGGATTCTTCACCCTGACAGCCCTAGTCAGTAATGACAATAGTTGATGAAATGAGCGCATTCTCTCTACTCTGATAGGCAGGGAAACTCTCCATCCGGTCAGAGTGACTAGATAGCATATAGAACTGTGAGGCATCATCTCTTAATTCGAAGTTGCCTCCGTAATGAGTGGTCACTAGCTTTGACGGGAGAATTCATTATGAGGAGGCGACGCATAAATGTCTCGACTCTCTCCTTTTTCCATGCTCTCTCGTCGGTCAGGGCTCAACTCGGGTTATCGGGTGCTGGGTTGTTGCCTCAACGTTAAGATTATTTCTGAACTGTGTTTGTTTTTCTATGACGAGCATATTTTGATGTTATTCGATGCTTGTTTCAATATCAATAACATTTCGGAAATTGCCTAGAGAATGGGAGGTATTGAATTCGAAAGAAAATACTCTATTCGTTCTTCATACTCTCTCACCGACAATGCTCGAAATACGGAAACCGTTTCCTCATTTTACGTAGCCTTTCACCGGTCATGCTTGCAAGAGAGTATGGGAATTGAAGAGACGAATTCCCATATGTCGTAATCTATCGGTCAGCTCTGTTGCTCTTGCCTACTTCATTTCCTACTCGGTTGCAACTGTTGCTCATTTACTTCCATGTTTCGTGGTCAAAGGTGCAAGAAACATCATCAAACGAGGAATTATCATTCATTTCAACGCGCTAGAAATATTTCTGTATCAAAATGACAACAAAAATTGAAACTGCACAAATTTTTGTTTTTTGTCTCGCGATTTACGAGAGAACGCGACGTACTAGCAACAAGCATTGCGTATTGTTTTTTATGATAACTACACCCCCTCTATCGAGACTACAGTGAATTTGTCATCACTTTACAGTGAATATCGTTTTTTCTTGTTTTTGTTAGATTTTTCTTGATTTTGTCGAATAATATTGGCTTCCTTATTACGCCAATCAGCACAGGTGGTTTTCTGCTCTCTCCACACAGCTGAACGATCTCTGGTTAATATTTCCCAGAAAACTTACGTGATTAACGGACCATTAGCCGAAAACTTATTCGTGAAATATTGTCGGTACAGCTGATCGTTTGCTATAGAGCAAAATTAGATGTTGGACATTGATCACATATTTCTTGCTTGACTTCACTTGACTTTTCGACCTTCATAATGTGTTACTTGAAACTTCGATCTTTATACTCAGCTTTCTGACGTGCCAAAACTTCATGCGATGGTTCTTTTCAGTGACGTTAAATTGAGCTAGTTGTAGTAAAGAAAAGTAAAGACAACTTCCTCCTGACATTAATTGTTCCTCATCGCGGTTTGTTCTTTAGGCGTGGTAGATTCGAGAAAACGTCTCTTCATTCCTCGTACTCTCCCAGCGATTAATGCGACAAGAGATTGAAGGAATGAAGAGACGCTTTCTCTCTGACACCCTTAATTGTATCCCTCTATGTTTAAAAAGCGGTCGGTCATAGTAATTCATTTCCAGAGAAAAGAGAAGGTTGCTCTTTGACCAGCAAGTCGCATCACTTGCAACGAATTATAAAAGAAAGGAAGGCTGTCCAGAATTTGTGACCGTGTATGATGCATCCCTCATAATTAAATTTCTCGCTGCGACCTCTGTACGCGAACTCTTAACGTCACCAAATAACGATTATTCAGCTAGAGCCGCTCTTCATAATGAGAATCTTCTTAAGTTCTCTTCTCTTTACTTTCTATTTCTCTCTTCCACAACTCATGCACTACGTGTTCTATCATTTCTAGAACACTCATCGAATTATCTAATTTTCAGCTCTAGCACATTCATTTTCATTCAGCATGCTTCCTGATTCAAATCAAGTACTTATCCATTTAGCCTAGGAATTCACATGCATATTTCTATAGAACACAATCATCAAATCTTGCTAGAATCGCTGATTGGAATTTCCCCTGCCACTTCTTACTGTAAGAGACAACACGTTCACATAGACATCACTCCGCTTCTAATGGGTAAACATCCCCCTCATATTACGAAGGTGCGCTGAATTTGCCTTGGTGATGGCTTCCTTGTTAGCCAAGTACTATTAGGGAGATCCCCCATTGGTCTGTTACCAAGCAGCATTTTTTGAATGCCAATCAACTTATTACCTCCAAAAATCGGTTGCAAGTGCATGCAATTTCTATTGGATTTAGCTACATACACCAATGGCACCTAATTGGGTTATGTGCGGAAGGGGAAGCTAGATTGAGTAATACTCTCGCAATAATGCAATGCCCTCTTTATTGCCGAGCATTTTTATAGCAATCGTTATTAAATTTTCTTTGCGTTCTGATTTTTCCGGAAGTATTGGAAACTGATTGTCACTCATTGTCTTTCTTATTCTGTTCCCCACCCCCGTTCTTGTTGCACGTTCTCTTTCCGCAAGATTGCCCACGCATTACAAGCCATTGTACCCTTTGTTTTGCACATTTTAACTGTTAACAATCGCATATGTTTGTGCCGCTTTGAAAATGTCGGACGAAAATACAGCAAAGGTTGTCATGGTAGCTCATTTGATGTTGGATTTTCAAATGATGTAGGATTTTCAAATGTCTTCGCTCCCTGCGACAATATTTGTGACGAAGCCAATTTCGAAAATACACTTCCTTTGTACGAATTCGCAAAATCGCACGGGGATCTAATTTACAGTTCCGTTTTACAAATTCCATTCAATCTTCGAAAAACAAACATACTTTCTGCCGAGGATAAGCACGTAGTTCGGCGTATTCACAACAATAATTGATTCTGAAAGGTTCTCTTCTTTACAGTAATTGTGCATTCGTGCGTTTCACGATTTTGTCCCCGAACAACACCTAAATTCAATTCCAGTAGGTCACTCCCCGAATTCACCATAACAACGGATATTGTCCAGAGCGGGATGTTAGCTCGGAACGAACCCTGGAAAATAATCTAGTATTTTGACGCAACAACTACCAGAGCAAACACTGGACACTGGGAATGGCCTGAAATGATCCCTCCGCTTCCCACACTATCTCACCGGACAGAGAAGCGAGGGAACCGAACGAAATAAGGATAGTCGTTACAGAAAACAGTCTAAAATGGGCACATTGACCGTCAAAAGAGGGTTAAAGATCGGGAAAAGAACGTACGTGCAATCACCTGACCAGTAGTTAAATACCATCGGTTGAACTCAATCACTTTTTTCAAGGTTTTACCCATCGCTTGCAGGGTTCAGTAAGGTTTTACATTAAAAACAAGCCAGACTCTATCCTTATTTTCCCAGCATGATGTGATTTCTAATCCCTGGCCTTGCTCATCAAAATCGCGCATCATTTCCACTCTCTTTCCCGGGAATGATTCCGATACCCGCTATCTTTCTCTTGCTTGCGAGACACCCTCTGAATGGAGAGACGCTTCTCAGTTCCTCCCTTTCCGGGCTAATTCCTCCTCAGTAGTCGCCAACTAATTACGCCTTTCTTGCTTCCTCATCAGTCCCTCAAACGCCATTCTCGTCTTCATAAATAGCAGTCACTATTTTCAGTGCAATTTCGCATCATTTCCACCCCCTCATACCGTATTTTCACGAGTTTTCGAGCGAAGGTGACGAAATGGGTGATCACTCGCTTTGCTCTAATAGGAAATACCACAAAAACAGGAGCATGTGCACTAAAAAGCCCGGTTTTCTCATCCTCCGTGGTTGACCCCAGGGAACACTCATCTATGATCCCCAAAACGTTCGCACATTATTTTCACAACATTTTTTCTATCACCGAAACGGAAAAGCGTAGAAAAGTTCAATGTCGAAAACGTTGCACTGAAATTTATCGTTCTGCGCGATATTACGAGCCCCTTGGGCCCGAATTCCGGGCGTGTATCAATCATTCGCCGCTCTTGCTGGAGCGCATCTATACTTTTCAACGCTTCCTCGAGTAGACTTTGAAAAGGAACTAGGAACTAGTTCCTTACTAGTCAAATCGAGAGTGGACTCTCTTCATTCCACTCACTCTTTCTCGAGTGGAGCAGTGAATTTGACTAGTAAGGAACTAGCTCCCTAGTTCCTTTTCAACGCTTCCACGGGTTTGGGCTGCCGATATTTTTCGTATCATTCTGAGCACATCTTAGCTTAGATCAGTTTACTGCAGCTTCTTGCACTACTAACATCCATTTTATCACATCCCAGAAGCACTGAACTTTCAAGTCCCTCGCGCCATTTGACTTCTGGAAGCAGGCACGTCCAGTGCTTGCGTGCCGTTCCGCAATCAGAGTCTCGCATCTAGTCGACGATCCCCAATTCGTCTCTCTATTTCGCCTTCCCTCTCGCCAGTCAGAAATAGCGAGAGATCATGGAAAATTGAGAGAGCCAGACAGTTGAACGAATCGTATAGTGAAAAAGTGCGCGTGGGAATGCTCCTGCTGCGGGGTTACTAACAAAAATCGTCGTGCGAGATTCAATTAACCGATTGAGTATAGGGCATTGGGGGAGATAAGATGGTGACGTAGTTGCCGGAAGTAGAGCCAATTCAGCCTAATTTATCGTTGAGACACTTTTGGAGTCAAATCCCTAGATTTAAATTTAGAATCTAGATTTTTAAAGGATAAAGCGAAAGGTGATCTGACGCAGGCTCGAATTCCGGAAATAGATAGTCGTCATTAGAATTTTATGTTCATGATTCCAAGAGGTGGTTTCGAGGATTTCCAATGGAAAAGAGATAAGATGCTGACGCATTTTTTGCCGGCAGTTGTGCCGATTCCTAAAAATGGCACCGATATTACTTAGAACTGGAAAGAAATAGGCTGGAAAAAATACTAGTTTTTTTAAGTTTTCATCCCGATCTAAACGAGTAGAATGTTCAACTCTCCGTTGTTATATTTTTTTACGCCGTTCACATTCTTTCCTTCGATTTTAGTTTCGCAGCTCTGATATTTTCCATTTCTGGCCTCTATCACGCACACGAAAACACTTCATCATCGGGAAATTTGAGGAGTAGTCCTACGGGTATTCAGTGACTCTCATTGCTTTTTGATTCCGGGAGCACTGACGAGCAGATAGCGTACTAAATCGAGAGGTTAGAGCCACAGCAGACGCACATCGAGAGTCCTCCGCGGATTGCTATTCCTTCCTGTGGTCAATACGTCTCTTCATTTCGCATGCTATCTCGTCACTCTGATCAGTTAGAGAATACGGAGAATGAGAGACGGAACCTTCATCCCTACAGCCCTAGTGGCCAACAGTGTTCTTGTTCAATAGTCTCTAGCAAGTCAGAGAGGAAAAATACAAGAGGAGATTCCTCCTTGTGCATTTCCATTGCCTTTGTTAGCCCCGTTTCTCAGTGGCCCCTCTGTCTCACCATCCCATCCATTCAGAGCAGCAGTGTTTTTTGCTGGACGTTTCCTTGCAAGATCGCTGCTTCATTTCGGAGTAATCCCTGGTCCGGAAGTCCTGTGGTATTTATTCATTGTGGAGGTCTCCTTGATCTCTGATGAGAATACGTTCGTGGAGTCAAAGCATCTCTACGCATAACTCGTCATGAATGCTTAGCGTACCACTAGATAGTTTGGTGCTGATATATCTAGGATCCTTCCCGATTCTTTTGCTATTATTTGCTTAGTCGTCATCATTTATGCGCGCTAGATTCAAGTTTTGATGCTGAGGTCTTTGCGGAGTCTTGTGAACCAGTACCTTTTGTTGCTCTGCACTCCAGTAAAATAGCTCGTCCGCTAGACTCGAGGCCGCCGACCAATTGTTCCTTAACTTCAGAGCGATAGTCTCGTCTCTCCATTTGGCATGGTCTCTCGCCGGTCAGACATAACGAGAGAGCATGGGAATGGAAGAGACGCAGACAGAGTGTGCCCAAAAGTTAATGAGTCCTCGTCTCTCAAAGCACTCGTGGGCGAGCAGTCTACTTTAGTTAGTCGCCCACTATTTTTTCGTTATTTTTTTTTGTTTCAAAGGGATCTGCTTGATCATTACCACTGAAGCATCCCTCCAACTCTCTAACCATTTGTGAAACGTATTCCATTCGCCGTATATTTAGCTGTTCGCTTCACAGCGTAGCTTAAGATGTGAAATAGAGTTCGAAATACGGGTCGCCGTCTCTTCATTTCACACACTCTCTCGCCTCTCCGATCGGTGAGAGAGTGTGGGAAATGAAGAGACGATTACCCGTATTTCGAACTCTAATGTGAAATGAGAAGCTTACTTCCAGCATGGAGGTGGTAATTGTTGCCCCTCGCCGCTTCACACCGCACACCAAGGAGCAAAGGCTGGCCTATATTTAGTATCGCATTTGCAAATGCATCTACATCGGGATTTAGTCATTCAAAATCAGTGCATTGTATGCCCTCATCTTCGAAAGAATTGTAATAACAGACGAAAGGTATCATAAGACAGTCTAAAGTTAGCGGCGAATTTGCATTTGCATTTGTATTCGTATTCGTATTGTAAGCTATAGATTGCAGCGTAAATAAGAATAATAAGAATAATTTTTATACGTATTCACAATAAAAACGAGCATACAAATGGAAAAAGCGTATATACATTGATGGTGATCAGCATTTTTGCACATAAGTAGAGCACTCGATCTGTCTAATTGTCTGTTTCGAAAAAGATGAACTCGCAGGTTCTTGTCGGACACTAAGGTTCAGTGACCAGGCCAATATTAGTATCTAATTTCGCAAGGCACCTTGTTATCCAGCAAGTGACCGTATCCTATCACTCGATGTGTATTGGGTGCAGAGCAACCAGACATTAACAGGAGCTATAATTAGCAGCAACCCTGCAGGCTGCAGCGGTTGTTATGGGTTCGCGGAGTTGATGGGAGTGCTTATCGCATTGAGCCATCGTGCAGAATCCTGCGCAATTTCCTGCAATGTGCTTCGCTCACATGGAAATAAGGCTAATCCCCTTAAAAATCGCCTTCGGTCTCCGGTTCTTCGACATTTGAAACACGTTTTCTTTCTTGCAAGAAATATCTCATGAAATTAACTCGCTCGGTCCCTGTTACTTGTTTCTTTTCCGCGCGCACCCCGTATCATCTCGCATGTCCCCCCCATTCACCCGCATCTTCCGCTCGTCACACGCGCACTCACCCATATCCATATCCACCCATTTGCGCGAGTTCGCCCAATGTTTTCTGACTCTCTCCATTTCCCCTGCTCTCTCGCGTTCTCTGACCGGCGAGAGATCAGGGCGAACGGAGAGATTCTCTACTTCATTCAGCTCGGTTATTGCTGCGCCCGCGTTTTTTGCGGCGTCGGACGTCCAATTAATTGAGTCCGCAAGAACACTACTTTCTTGTGTCGTTGATGAACGCGAGCATGTGATGAGAACCCCCATAAAAATCGTCAACTAGTGATGACACATCGACTCTTTAATTATATTGTACGTTCTCATTCGATTATCTGAAAAATGTATGAGCTGAAGGAACACCCACTTTTGTAAGCACCTTTGCATCGGATAGATAAGGCTATCCCTGAATGAGGTCTGGCCTTATTTCCTTGAAACCAAAAGGGCAAGCGACATCTTAGTCGTCCAGGAACTGCAGCCATGTTCCGAAATTCGAAATCCGATTCAAAATGCGAAATTCGATTCAAACCGGAAGTCGGGCAAACTTTGAGACGACAGGGAATCTTTCCTCGATCTTGCTAGGGTCTCTTCATTTCTCGTACTCTCTTACTGGTCAGTGAGGCGAGATAGTGCGCGAAATGAGGAGAGACATTTCTTGCCAAGCCATCCCTAGATCTTGCCCACACGGAAGTGCCCTTTACAAGGAGGGGAAATTAGGCAATCAAGCGCAAATGCCAATGCGAAATTAGCGAGAATATTTCATAACTCGGCATCGCAATGACTATTCACGTTAATTTATGATTTCGCCAACGATAGTAATTATTTATTAGTTATTCTATTCCGAAACTCCCTCGCATGATTCGCTTGCGCAGCATCGCGCATTCTGCTGGATTTTCATTGGGATGGTGATTAAATTTATTTCACAAAGGAATATATATGAGTTTCTATTCTGAAATTTGCGCGCCCCTATCGCGCAACTTGCGCAGTCTGAGGGTTTTCTATAGCAAGTTCGCTAGGGTTGCAGGGAAAATATTCAGAGCGCGCGAGTCTCGAACAATCACCGAGTGTCGCTCTTGGAGTCATCAGTGCTTGGCTCTCTCTCCATTTCGCACAGTCTCTCGTAAGTCAGAAAGTGCGAGAGAGCATGTCCATGGAGAGAGTTGAGCCCGCGTAACAATGCGATTGTTCGTGTCGGGAGGGCAGCGTTGGACCCGTTCAGACCAGGCCTCTGACAGCCTCGTTTCTCTCTATCTTGCACAGTCTCTCGCCTGTCAGAGTGACGTAGATAGATAGACCCACCGCAGGCCGTCGAGAACCGTACCTGCACACTTCTAATATCCGGCTATTCCGAGCTTTCGCTACAACTCGCTCACACTGGCGCATTGTCGGATTTTGATCTAAATTCGTCACAGCGCACTCTCATCGAGCGAAATTGAAGTTGGCACGCTATTTGTTTTTACCTTGCTCGCGATCAGTAGTCCTAGGCTAGTTCAATATACTGTTAATAGATCATGAAAAAATAAGGACGCTGATCTGACTCTTGGGACTGCCCTTCGGTCTCATTCTTGTTATGATTTTTACCTCGCTTTCGTAGAATGAAGTTTTATTCATAGAGTAAAGCACCAAAAAAATAAGGGAGGTATGATTTCTTGAACGCTATAACGACATTTCAACATACGCAACGTAGGGAGGGAAATGCAATTGAGTGACACAAAGAAGTTTTCAGGGTAGGAAAAGGTCAGAGGAAGCTCTCGCCCACCCTCATTCTTCGAAGAGGAAACGTCTACTAGTAGAATAGTGTAGGCTCGTTAGCTATTAATCTTCCACCATACACTTTTTCACCACATCATTTGGGATTCCTTGCTTCATTCACCCTGTTTCCTAGCAGTTTTCTACCAAGTGTCGTCCAAGATTTTCTGCGCCCGCAACGAAGCATTGCAGCTCCTCCGATGATAGAATGGCCCAGAGAGCCATAGGCCACCCCCGGGGCGGTCCTATGCAAATCCGATTTGCGATTCCTGCTGGGGTCGTGGCACAACCATGTTTGGCCCGCTTTCTGTCCGCTCATTCCGTTTCAAATGATCTCGCGCTTTCTCTGACCGCCGGCCAGCAAGAAACTGTCTCTTCATTCATCGTTCGCTCTCGTCCTGTCTGACCTTCGCAACTGGATGATAGCATGATACTGAGATAGGAGGAGGAGCCGGGGGCATCCCTCGCCTAGTACGCGCCAAAGATTCGTCATCATTCGCGAGCAGTCTCCGTATTTGGAAGCCTTGCGCATTTCCCCTCGGTAAACGCTTTTTTTCTCAGGCTGCGCCGCACGAATTCTTTTTTCTTTACTGAGGACAACATTGCGTTCATTCACTTAGAATGACGCGTTGGCGTTCCTAGTTTATCTCTTCCATAAAATTTGTTAATATTGTATGTAACCTGGCTATAACATATTTTTGGTGGAATAATTAGCGCCTATTTAGCTCTAATGACGTTGGTGTTCCGCAACTTTTCTTGCGCGAGAGATTTCACATTTCGCTCCAGTGCACGCGAATGACATGCTTTTCCATTGTGTCGGGCGGAAGGATGCCGAGGATTCCGCTGAATCACTCTCCTCGTTTCGCTTGTTATTTCACTTTTCTGATCGCCGAGAGTGAATGCCGGATAAAGAGGGTAGAGGCTGGGCTGGAGAATTCGCACTGAAAGAATGCTAGCGGAGCGGAAGATTTTAGCAGGACATTCGTGCGCGCTTTCAAGTTTCAACAACCACCTCGTGCGATTGCTATGATGTATTTGCTCATCATTGTTTCCAATTCATGTTGGTTAAACTCGACACATTTTTTTCGCTGGCTCTAGTCGTACTTGTTTTCAATGTTGATAATCCCTACAACCCCAATTGCGACCCAAAAGGAGTCATGGTCCTTATAAACGCCATTCGTCACCCATCGGGGGCGGATATCAAAATCGGCCCATAAAACAGCTAGCGAAACAAATGACTTGTTTACCTGGTCGCTTGGGTCCATGAATAGCTTGCATGAGCTGTCAGGATCCATTCATTTCTCGCACTCCCTCAATGACGAGAGAAATGAGCGATGGTCGTACAGTTCCGGCCATTAACCGCTTTTGGTTCGGTGGTGCGTCTGCAGCGTGCCTGACGTAGTGTGCTACGTGCAGACGGCGTTTCCCAAACGGCGCTATGCGGTCAATTTCACGGCCGAACGCCCTACGACTACGTGGGTGCGAGACTAGCGGTCTATTTCCAGACAGACAACTCAATTTCCCGCTGCGCTTTGCCCCCTATTTTGGGCGTTTTTCTGAGCTTTAAGATAAAAAAACACACGCGGACCTGTATTTCGGGCTGTTATGAGTCAGGTTGGTCCCCATTTTGAGGGATAGGTTGGCTAATGCAAAACGCGAGGGTGGTTGGGGCGTATTTTGCGGTGCAGGGAGACCTGTCGTCGTCGCTTTTGACGTAGTCAATTGCCCAAATTGGCTTCCTCGCATTGACTATAGCTATAGTAACAACTTGCGGGCCCCGAGTGGCGCACTTCCCTATGCGGAAAAACTACCGCTGCCAAAGTGCAGTCATCAAACTATGAATTGCAATTCAACGATGGCTCGTAGTATAGGCTTCAGTTTCCCAGAGATCTGTCAAAATTCGGAGAAAAGCAGGCGCGTCCCTTCATAGATCTTGTTAACTTCCGTAGTCTTCGTCAGAAGAATTCCCAGTCTACTGCATAATAAAGAGATAGCCGGGATGCCTCACATTTTCCGAATCTGATTACTCTATAAGTAGGTGCCGTCGTCGTCAGAGATCTTCCTGGAAAGTTCTTACACTCAGAAGTAGTAAATGTTCTCGGAACTTCGCGAATCCAGAACTGAGGTCTGGAAACCGAGTTATTTGGCACACACTGACAGTACGGGGATACGCGCTTCGATTTTTGTATCTTGCTCATTCTACGATTGCGGAAATGGTACACTGTTTCTAAGTAATGTATCGAATGCATTAATCCTTAGAAACAAGCACCTGCTAGAAACACAGCTACATCCACTGCATTCCGCAACGACAAATGCAGTGATATTGGATGTCATGCTCCATGTTTGTGGACCATGGTTCTGATTCGCTCAATGAACCTACTATGAGCAGGATCGAAGCCGGTGTCACCGGTGGGCCTAACCTAGTCTTGTCAAGATAAAAAAGATTTGTAGCTTCGAATTTCATGGATTCATTTTTACTTTTATGAAGGAGATTTGGGAAGTCTGGTTGAACCTCATGCACCTACGCAACATTTGTCTTATGCTCGGAAGCACTTGCACATCTACAATTATTGCTCAATGTCTCTTGCCGGTCAGACTGAGCGAGAGACCATGGCGGCTCGAGAGGACCAGAGACTTCGCAAGCACTTAATAACACTAATGACTGCTCCTCACGCCGGCGCGCATGTATTTGCTCTGAGTGGGGAGGCTCCCACGTTGTCTCCACCTTTCGCGCGCTCTCTCGCGGTCAGAGAAACGAGAGAGCGCGCTGAATGAAGAGAGTATCTCGTGATGCCATCCCCCGCATATAAGGAAGCGTGGGCCTTTTCATACATCCCTCACATCCTTCGCAATACTCACGGATTTTTGCCATTGTGCGCTTGCTCTGTCATGGTTTCTTTTTTTCTCTTTTCTCTTTTCACGAAATAAGAATCGGAAATGTGTTCAGAAGAATAGCTTCGTTCTGCAAGATTTTCTAATAATATGCCTTGATGTGAATTGTGCATCCTAGCGCATCGTACGGTAGCCAACAAACCCGGCGCGTCTAGCACACACCTGAAAGACTGGATTCAGATATTTCCGTAGCAGTGTACCTAACGGGAGTACGAGAGCATAAATCGGGGAGTGGACTCGGAAATAGTGTAGCTCGCGATCAAATTATTGCGAGAGAGCGCGCAACGACATCGGAGTCTTTGCTCTATTTTTTGCCAATGTCACCACCCTCTCCATTTCACACACTTGCTTGCTTTATCCAACTGGTTAAGGATCATTCCGAATGAAGAGCTGCAGATGCCTGCTCAAGCTCTTTCCCCGTGATCTTTCAGCGGACATAATTGCGCGCCAAATCCACCCTCACCACTAGTATTTTTCCCGCTTCTGATATAATTTCGCTGCATGTATCGGGCTCTCGAGTGCTCGTTAGCCGTTACAATCGAATTGATTACTACTCCTTCGCATATCCTTGTTGATCGCTTTTTGTTCGTTGTCTAATGCATTGTCTTATTACATTATAAAAGAGCTGGTAGATTAATTGAATCATGTACAGATCGTGCGCAATAGAGAAATCAGGCTTTTGGCGGAATCACTATCATCATCATGGAATGATGGTTGATTGTGAGGATAACTACGGCTTCATATACTGACAGTCTACTTACTTCTTTATGATAGAAATTTCTTAATCATTATTGATTCCCCATCCTTCACCGGAAGAATATCGCGCTAGAAGAGATCAGCATGCTTTATAACACCCTACCCGCATGATACTGATAAAGATTCTGATTCCCCCCATCCTAGACGTTGGCTCAAGTCAGAAAATGTCCATCGCATCGTACACCATCGTAGGCCAGCAGTGATTGCCCATTAATAGGCAGGTGGCCTTCGATGGCCAATTCCCGGAATAAGATTCATTTCGAATCTCTGTCGTTCTCCGCTATGCATTGTATTACAACAGCCTTCGCAAGTAGGCTGTTTTCGCGTCGGTATGCCTATTCCGGGTTCAAAGAGGCCCCCGCAAAACAACATCCTCGTCTAAAAATGAGCCCATTTACGACTGTTCCAGAGTACAAACCACTTTTTGTGGAGGCGTGACGGTGGTTCGACGCTCATTACTAAATGGGGGACCTTGAGAACCCTCGGAAAGTCCGGAAAACAACACCCTCGCCTTTGAAAACAATGAACTTTGTGTGAAGGCGTGAAGGCGGATCAACGCGCTTTCATTACAAACCGAGAGATCTTTAGAACAATCCCGATGAAGTCCGGAAAACAAAACATCCTCGTCTTAAAATAATGGTCTATTCACAGCTTCGTAGTATACTGTCGCCTTTTGTGGTGCGGTGGCGAGGGTTCTGACGTCCCATAGTACAAAATGAACACCTGTTTTGCCTTTCTGGTGGCCATTTTGGCAAAGTATCGGGTATTTCCGGGGCAGGCACGATGCACGTATGCCGCTTTGTGACAAGACGGTATCGTGCTCGATGGGTGGTCTCGCACCCCTCGATTCGTCGTTTATCACGTCTAGGAGAGGTCCGGGCCCCTAGGATTTCGAAGTGTGATGGCGTTGCTCGTCCCATGAGGCCTGCATGATGACTTTAGCGTTTGGAAGTGGGCAGTGTGCGAACCGAGATAGCGTGGGGACCGGAGAGAGTAGTGCCACAATTATGGCTCATCATTGTGACGTAGCCAGTCATGCTCTGCAAATATGGCCCCACGACACAGAGGCACAATTGGAGGTGCGCTCCGGCATCTGCGTGGTCTATCGCCTTCTCTACCCCGGCGAGGACGCTTAACGCGCGTGCCTCCGGTAACTCTAGCCCCAGGTTCCGTTTCACGTGGGCTCGCAGCAAATAGTGAGAAATTCCTTGCAAAATGCTCGTTCACCGCTCTCGAGAGAAGAGGAAATGGTGAAATTTCCTGCCATTCTTGATGCTGGCTCGAAGAGAGACCACTACCAAACCGGAGGACTCTCTTTACCTATGAAGAAGGACCAAAGTCCTCAAAGTCCAGTGTAGCTTGTAGCCTGAGTATCTACTGTTTGTCCGATTTTGTGAGGCCGGGCGTCACCCCCTCATTTGCTAGGCTAGCAACGGCACATTTAGGGTAAAGGTGTATCCACGTCAAGCGATTTTACAGTCGTAAGACAACGCTAGGTGGGACCCACTGGTAAGGCCAGCTGTTACGTTTATTCTCATATCCATTCAAGTATCTTGGATGTCATGGACGTCTACGACCATTGCGCCCGGTATATGCTTACGCTGCGCGCTCTTACTTTGAATCATCTGAAAGTGGAACTCCGTCCTTAGCCGTAAGGTAGCAAGCCTTCCGTTCTGCTAGAAGCTAACGACCGGATTCGGCGCCAGAGCCGTAAGTTAGCAAGCCTTCCGTTCTGCGAAATTAGTACGACCGGATCCCGAGCTGCATGATACCAAGCAAATTGAAGAGAGCTTCGAATCAGTGTCAACTTGCATCGATCAACTTTCGCATAAAGCAGAAAATGCCAGGCAATTTTTTTACCCGGCTCTCCATTTGGTGCAAGTTCTCTTTGATCAGCGAAGCCACGTCCTCCGGAAACGGTAAATATAGGTGCTGAAGTTAATAGATCCCGGGAAAGCCGAGTCTCGGGCACGCTGTGCACTGTATCATAGTACGCTGTCCGTGGCCACCCTCACAATTCACACCTCGGCGCGTCGTCATTTCCTCGCACTTTTTGACGCTATTTTACACTGACTCCCTCGGAATTTCGTCTGACTCTCTCCATTTTGCATGCTCTCTCGCTATTTCTAACCTGGCAGCTTGAATGGTGTCCACCCCGCACTTTCAATGATTCACAGGTGGTTGCATTCGACAAGTTCAGGCAGACCAACGCAGAATTCGTTGCGAATTCTCACGTTTTCTAAATTTGATGTTTTTGAAGAAAAGTTGATTGACTAAGGAGGCAGTTAAGCTTATCTTCCTCATAGATTCTCAATTCAACCCTCGAATGCACGAACGATAGAGCATCTCGCAACCCCAGTCGTCATAATTGGCTTAAAATCGAGCAAATTAACCGAGTCGCCAATCGGAAACTCCCCGGTTTTTCACGGTTCCATCTCCTACCTGGCCCGACTACTTTTAGAGGAGGGGGTTTGATGAGTTGACATCATTGAAATGCTCCTCGGTGCTGAGTGGGACTGGCTAATGTCTTGCCTGACTACCAGCCCGTTTCGCGTACTCTGACTAGCAATGAGAAGTTACTCTCCTCATTCGGCCTACTAACTTACGACGGAGATAGCATAATGGAGCCTGAGGCTGATGCGCTGCTTGACATCCCTCGCTATTCAGTCCATTCATCAAGGCTCAGGAAGCCTTCCGCGAAGCACTATCGTATTCCGCGATGATTCTGCCTCTCGATTGGCCGTGGTCTCGAGCCGGTCAGAGAAGAAATAACACGAGCGAAATGAGGAAAATGTCCAGTTCATGCGAAGATGCGCTATCGTATTCCGCCTTCTTTCCAGCAAAGGAGGAGTGGGTATTCAAAGTGGACTCATCCCCAGACTTACATAGCACTTTCCTAGTACTGAAGCAAATTCCAGTCTACGCAAAAATTCATCATTTCAGAGCGCTAAATTTAAGCCCAAAGAACTGTGAACTCTTTCATTTCGCATGCATAACCTGAGGGGATTCGTGAAGAATTGGTCGAGCCTCTCCATTTCGCGCGGTCTCTAACTTTCTCTAGTACCCAAGAGAGCTCGAGAAATGGAGAGACCAGGGAGTGGGGGTTGTCGCCGTTTTGCAGTCAGAGATTGACGCAGGTAATGCAGCTGAAAAGCGGTGCGATCCAAATTCCGATCCAAATTCACCAAAACACCTGAATTTCGCACGTATACACAGCTCAAAGTGTTCGAATCATACACCATCTCTTTCATAACGTTACTCGACGGTAAGAAAACTCAGAGAAAGCACGGTAAATGAAGAGACCGTGACTGTTAGACGGTTCTCCGCCTAGAGTCTACTGTTCTCCTTTTCCCCATTCCATAGTTCAGGCTGTTCGTTGCGCGCCGAATCCTACCATTCATTCCTCTTGACTGATTTCGATATGTTTTACCGTTAAGCGTGTGATCCTAGACTCTGAAGGACCATTCAACCTGAGTTGTTCTGACTTGTCGCTTCTCAATTTCTTCTTCCTTGCCTCTACATCAGCGCGGACCTTGAGCCTCTCAGCACATGCGTCAATGAACAATGGCATGCATTGCCAGACTATAGTGAAACACATACCTTTTTGTTACGGGCACATTTCATGTTGATAAGTACCATAATTAGAACTAGGTATTACTCGGAAACAATGGCGTCAATCGAATTAGCTGACCACAGACTCTAGTAGTTGAATTTTGAGCCAATATCGGCGTGCCAAGTCTCCGGGTTCGACTCCCGGCCTCTGCTTCGCCTTTTGCCGCCCTATCGTTCCACAATGTCCAGCGAAACAAGTGCACCACCACCTCCTTCACCGCCACACACTCCCAGGCTTCTCGAATGCCGCCCCCTTCTAAATAGGGGGTCCTCGTGTATCTTCTTTGCTCAAATGTCTCGGCCCTTACCCAATTTCGACGCAGTTGCACACGAGATTCGGCCCTTGCTTGCGTCGCTTAATAGTCCCAGAAGAGTTCTCGGTCATTTTTCTCCTTTCCGCTCACGGAGGGGGATTTCGCCTCCTCCTCCTCCTCCCCCCCCCCACTCGCCTCCTCCCTCTACCTGTTATAGGCCCCGCCCCCTCCGGCTGCGCTGCCCCTCCCCTCCTCCAGGAGTCTCGCCCCAGCCTCTCATTCAGCAGACCACCCCTCGGCGAGAGCAAGCGCGCACTCCCGCTCCCGCTCTTGACTCTTGGTTTCCTGGTTCCGGGGTACCCCCCCCCCCGGAGATCTTGGTCCTTCATTACGTATCTGTAACTGTCACTTAAGGATTCGCATGTATAAGTCGCGCCGTGCTACAGTTCCTTGTGTCATACTCTTAACGTAATAATCTTCAGGGTACCCCGGCGGAGAGGCTCGTACAGTCGTCTTCCCCAACCCATCTGAATCGCATCCACATCATGTCATCCCTCCCGACCTTCATCGTGCTCTTCTTCGTTTCCGCAATGGTCTTACAGCAGGCGGTCGCCGTGCCGATAAGCAATAGAGGTGAGATATTATCATTTATTATATTGAGGTGCTTCCCCCCTCTAGAAAAGTCTATATTCGAGGTGATGTATGACATAGTTGGCACCTATTAACGGGCACCCATGCTTAACAAAGGTGAAAGGTGAAAGGTGTACGCACGTCAAGCGATTTTACAGTCGTAAGACAACGCTAGGTGGGACCCACTAGTAAGTTCAACTGTTAGAAGCAATACACTAAAGAAAGCGTAAAGAGGTTCGTCTTTTGCATAAGTCATACTCCGCATTGTCGGCGCAGACACTGCCTGATCAACTCCAATACTTTGTCATTTTCTCTCGGTGTAGGGTAGTGAACTGACGCCACGACTTCCCGGCGTTCCGCATGTCGCTTTCCCTGACTGAGTGCTCATCTCAAAATCTGACACGATTGAATCGTAGCCTAGTAACCCTTCCCCGCTCCAAACCTTGGCCTTCTCTATCTGACTCATTGTAAAAAGCCTTCCTTGTCAGCGAAGCACTAAAGTCAGATATTTCATATGCTTAGCCTACCTCCAGTCCATTCTAGGCTAATATCGTCCCTCCAATTTCATAACGACCTCAAAATGGATGATATCTTGGCCTACAACTCGCGCTCAGCCAGCGCCCTAAACTAGGGCGCTTTTATGGAAATTGTCAGCATAGTCCGCTAGATCAAACGAGATTCACTCGTACTCTTATCAACGTAACCATTGCAGATCGGGCGGCGCTGCAATCGGAGATCCTCGAGGATCTCTTGGAGAAGGTCGCTGAGGAGATTCAAGTGCGTGCCATCGAGCGGGAGATCATCGAGCGGAGCCAGGAGACGGAGGAGGTGCGGTTTTTAGGGTTCCTGGGTCCACGATTGGGTTCCTGGTACCGATGATGTAATTATACCAAGTTGCTTAGAAGCAGGGGTTGTTTTGAAGCGCCTCTTTAACGATTCAAGGGGTTGTTTTGACGGCTAATTCGGTTTGCCTGGTTCCCTTTAGAGATTGTCGCGTAGTCCGACCGATTTGTGGTCGACCTATCCAAGTACGATCGTTTTTCGATCGCGCTCGCGCAAATCTATCAAGTTTTAGTGCGATCGCTTGTCGAATATACCTCTCCTTTCGAAGATTAGTCGGAAACAAGCCGAATCCTCCCCATTTCGCCACCTGTAGTCCTCCCCGCAGTTTACCTGTTTCGCTGAAGCCACTTACCATTATTGTTGCGCTTGACGGAAGTGGAAGAATCCTCATGACCAGACTCTCTCGATTTCACACGCTCTCTAGGCGCGCCTGACCAGCTATGTAGTAGCATCAAATATGTGGAATGAAGAGGAGGGCAATCTACCAAATTGGCCGTATGCTTTGTGCGCGGGCCGAATCGTTGATGAGCTTTCGCGAGTTTCTGCACAACTTTGCCGACAAGAACCTGCGTGTGAGATGATGATTCATGCCCACAAACAACGGCGACTAGTCATCATCAAGTCTTGAAATAAAACAAACTGGGCGCAAGAGACCAATTGAGGCGTCATGGCTATCTAGTCTCCTAGACCTTCAAAGTGAAACTACGCTTATGATTCGCATTACATAACTCTTTGACCATTTCATCAAATTTCGCGTTGACACCGACCACCTTCGAACCCGGTCGCACTAAGATATTTTGATCACCGCCCGGATTTGACGGTCAGGGAAGGCGAGAGAGCACGCAAAATTGAGAGAGTCAGACACTGGAAAGAGGCTATTTTGATCACCGTGCGGTCATTGCTCCGGAAACGCCTCGCGCACTCTAACTCGTTTAGGGATTTCAAATGGCATATGCAATTTTGTGCCCCCATTTAAGCCGAGCCAAATCGTAGTCTCTCATAATTGAGTAAATATTCGCTGCTGCTCTCTTAATTTTGTGTGTGCGCTCTTCTTGCGTGCCCCCGGAAAATTATCGAGAGAGGGCGAAGAAATATGAGATGCAAGTTCCGTGGGGCGCTGTGCAGGCTCACAGAGCTCCTGCCCTCTTAATGGTGACGAAATGGGGGGTGAAGAAGAGGGGGTAAATGGCCTGAAATTAGCCTAAAATGACCTGAAATTAACCAAAAATTAATTGCAGGCTCCGCAGCTCTCGCAGGCGCCCGCCAAGCGTGACACGATGAACGAGAAGCGCAATCTGTCACGATTAGCGCAGATGGGCGCGCGCGGTTTCGGCCGCCGACGGCGCTAAGCGTCTAATGGCGCAACGTGGCGCGTCTTGGCGTCTTCCGACGCAACGTGGCGCAACGCGACGCAACGTCCATCCCATGCCCTCCTTCCTCCATCCTCCACCACCCAACAATTCAATCTGTGATTACACACAATACCCCACTTTCTGTAACCAATTGAGCTTAGACACAGATCCTCCCCATCTTCCTATCCTTTTCGAATGTTCATCGTTTATTCGTTGTGTTTCTGTACATCATTTGTGTATAGTAGAGTGCCACACACGCAAGATCCAGAACTTTCATCCAGTGTGCCAGCCCTGGTACGCACTGGTTTAGGCTCTAGTACCCGTTGGTTCCGAGCCCGGACCACCCAAGACCATCATCTTTCTTGTCGTTTTTCGTGCAATAATTGAATTATGCAGAATGAAGAACGACTTGCTGTACAAATTGTGATTGTAAATGCAAGAGACCAACATGTTAGACGCTTGCTCGATTCTTTGAGCGGACAGACATTATCGGGGTTCAAAATTCGCTTAAATAATTTTGCGAAATTTCGGATTTTGAGAAGGAGCATGCACAGAACATAACTTGTCACCTCTTCGGTTGTTAATTCATCAGCTGTTTCGACCAGTCAAGTTCGACCAATGTTGACTGAACCAGTCACGAGTCCACGGAATGCAAGCTGAATGACCATGTTGATATAGATATTTTCGAAGTCTCTATGACTGTTTACAGTATACTTTTTACATAATGAATAGATTGGTGTCAAAAAGGGTGAAAATGGCTGCTCCGCATTGACTATATGACAGAGATATCTGCTGGAAATTCGACTAGCGCTCCCCCGCTCTTTGAAAGCGTTGGAAAATTGCCGGTTGTTTCTCGGAAGTGTCGCGTTTCCTCTGAGGGTGGGTGTTTCACTGTTCTCGTCTCTCCACAGTCCATTAACTCTCACCAGTCAGAGAAACGAAAGATCTGGGTTAAATAAGATATTCAGGCTATTTCCCAGTATCCCGAGGGTGTTTGGGCGCAGTTCAAACCTCGCTTGCGGCTAGTGTTTCCCCGAGCCGGTTTTAGCAAGTTGGAATTCGCCTGGATTCTCCGCTTTTTCTTAAAATCTCTAAAGAGTTTCTTGGAGATATTCCGAGGTGTTGACAGCAGTTCTAAAACCAGAAAACTTCAGCAGATCCCACTTTTAGAACGGATGTCATCATTACGGATTGCCTACCCCACATTATCGCACGGTACATCATTGCACCGGATCTTGTAGAAGCCCTCCAAAGCTCAAAACGCACTTGACGATCTATAGTTGATCTTGCTAATCGCTCTGAAGCCTCTCAACGACGCTTGCGGGAGGGGGATATTTTTGCTCCGGAAAGCAGAGCGAAAAGCTTAGAGCTCCATCCTGAAATCGTCATGTCTACAGTGGTGAATCAGCTCGACTGGGGTTGATCGAACGGTGCTAGTCACAACGATGGAGCGCGAAAAATGAAGAGAGCCGAGCTTCAAGGGTCGCTCAGTCAGATAGAACTAGAGAACATTGGAAATGGAAGAGCGTCGGGAGCATATCTTAGAGGTCGATTGAGCGAAGGACGAGAGACAAAGGGAAATGGAGAGAGACAGTTCCATTGTCAGGGGAAGAACAATGGAAGAGACAATGGAAGAGACGGTTCATTCCCGATGAAGTTACTGATCGTGTTGGCCGTTGTTCTGCTTGGAGGAACGGCAATGATTCTGAGAGGGTCGTCCGTGAAGAGAAGTGAGCTTAGAATCATTTACAATATGTATTATTTCTCCTGTTGCCATTGAGCTCTCGACTGATGCACGGCGGTGATGCTGCTATGTGTTGTGAAGTAGGGGTGACAAATTGTGAAGCGTTATGTATTTAGACGATTGATATCGTAAGTTTGTGGGGTCAGCGCAGCGTTGGTTATGAAGATATTCTGTGATCCATTCTTTCACACCGCACACGGTAGCCCGTCCAACCGGTGATTGCGGATTCCGAAACATCCTGTTCCAGGAATTGTTCTCCATTTTCATTTTCCAATCAGTCTGCGCAAAATGCAGGTGCTTGACAGGGCATTTCGATGTTATTATAATGGTGCACGTTCTCTGATTTTCTCTGTTCACATCATCTTTCGCACAATTTGACTGAAAAACACGACACACCTGAGCTCTGAACTTGGTGATTTCACCCGATCACAGGGCCTTGTTCGTAACCACGTTTCCATCCAAACAGGTTGTTGCTAAACGCGGCGCGCGATGCACAATGAGATTATCGGGGAGTGACTAGCCATCCAGTCATCCGGCCCGAGACTAGTCATACATCGGGCATGCCAGAGTCGTGCGAGAGAGCATGCGAATTGGAGAGAGGCAGAGAGGCAGGCGTTACTCAGGTATTCTACGCCGTTTCATCACACGCAACTTGACGTCATATCGCGGCGGAATTAGCCATAATTTCATCGTACAAGTTTGTTCCGGTGTTCTGGAGCCCAACGTCTTACTCAACGTCGAGAGAGAACAACTTTGAAAGATTTTTTGTTCTGGTCAGGGACCAAAACAAATTGCTTTTTTTCTGAAACAGTTTCCGGGGCTTGAAGGCGCGTGTTTTCTGGTCAGCATTTTAACAGGGGAGAGTCAGTGAGCGAAAAGGCAAATTTCCGAATAGCTTGCTTTTTTCAGGCCAAGCACCTCGTTGGATGGCCTCCTACCATACGGATACGCAGCACCAGTTTAACTGTGGAGGTACAATAGCCCTATCGTATTCATTCTATTGTAATATCCCCTTCTATAACTTATGTCCATTATCAGCGCATAATCTAACTGTATCGAACCACTAACAGGGGTTTCAACCTTCTTTGTCAGGAGATTGTCAGGAGGGAGCGAACGCCAGAGCAAGATTGCATTTTGCATCCCATGTCATGACATCATCATCTAACAGATAGACCATGCAACGCATTAGATTCGGTTTGCGCCGTGCTGCTTTCGTGACAGTTAGATGACGTGAAACGGCTCCGGTGCAGAGTTACGGAAATAGATTTGCACATTATCGCGCGTCATCTATCTGTATCGTTTCAGTGAAACGCTGTTGACCACTTCAGTTTGAAAAACAGATCATGTCTCATAGTGCATAGTCGCTAGAGAACGTGTGAATGGAAGAGACGATTGCCCTTTTTCAAACTCAATGTTCTAAACCGTTCACAATCTGTGCAATCTGTGAATGTTTGTGCTCAATTCGAGCACAAAACCTCGTAGTTCCAGGAATATGTTGACTTGTGATAGTCCAAAGCATCTTAGATGTGGTTCTTGAACTATTTGTTTGCTTGCTAGAACGAAAATGGCGGAACAATTGAGCAGAATCGCTTCTAATTAGCTCTGTAATGCCATTTGGATAGGTCAAAGTGAGCAATCACAGAGCAATGGTCAGGGTTTCGAAATTAGACGAGCTCTTTAGCCAGTTAGATAAGACGAAATTGGAGTGAAATATCGTTTCGCTTCTAAGAAGGATCAAGAGAAGATGTTGAAATGATGAGAATCAGACAGTTTAGTCGAACACAAATAGAGAAAAGATCATTCCCTCGCCTGTTAGAGAGGACGAGAGAGCACGGGAAATGGAGAGAGTCAGACAGTATCTCATTTTCAGGCACACTCATCGCTCCGCGAATCATTCACACTGCTGGGCATTGCCTGCGGAAAGCGGAGAGGGAGTACGTTCTTCTTTGACAGAGATTATTAGAGATATCAAAGATTACAGACCGGGACCCTTCCGCTTACCAAGTAGGTGTTCTATAACTACCTAGGGAAATGATAATGATCCTTGGTAGATACTTGACCTTATTTCGATAAGAATATTGAATAAAAAGGGCAGAAAAAGAGGGAGAAGTGTGAACAAAGAAACGAGAAAATGTTCAAGATGTATATTCAAAAGGGTAGTGTGGAAGTAATTTAGAGCCCTTAGAACAAGGGCTGTGTCAATGCAAAATGCGTCTCTTCATACCTCGTGCTCTACTTTGGAAGGTGAGAGTGCACGCGGAACGAAGAGACGCATTCTTCGTCCCTACAGTCCTACTGAGATCAAGAGCATTGGTGCGAAAGCGCAGATAGTGCATTGAATTGACATGCATTGCATTGAATTGACATGCATTGCATTGACCTTCTCTGGTCAGTTTCACTGCCCGAGATTGTCGGAAATGACTCCTATACCACAATGTACTTTTTCGTAGTGCTCCCGTCAGATTGACGTATACGACACGTTTTGCTCCGCTCATTGTCTGACAAGGTCTTGAAGATTTGATGCTTGGGAACATGTGAAGGGGTTTCTTACCAAAAATGCTTTTATTTTTATTTTTAACAGTTTCTTTAATTTTTCAGTGGCCATTTCGTCGTGACGCTCAACGATTTTCTCTCGGATACACCCGAGAAGTCGGAGCTCAAGAGGACCGGAGGAGACTGGTACTTGCGGAATAAGGTGAGAGCCGGGAATTGAGGGAGCCCTGGAGCCGCCGGAAATTGGGCCGAAAGAAACGCTTTCTGCAATTTATCCGGAAACGAGTGCAGGAGTCGACGCTTGAGAGATCGATAGCAAAAGACAACTACGTAAAATACGAATCATCACGAAATTGTATTGTAATTACGTACATGCGGCTAGTACAATCGGTACTCTGCGCGTACAAAAATTTGAGTTAGCGCTTAGTGAAAACAATAATTGCGTTAGGTCGCTGTTATATTGTATGCGTTAGTTCTTGAACCACTTTTGGGGATCGGCAAATCTACGAAAGAATAAAAGATCGCGAACTTCCGGCGATTTCACACGTAGTTTCCTCTGAAGACTGCACTAAATAATCCTTCAAAAAGAGTGAGAGAAAGCGAGAGATCACGCAAAATTGAGAGACGCAGCAATAGTATTGCACCAAAAACCGCGACCACGTTTGTGCCCACCCCCAAGCGATTTCCGGTTTTCGCGCCTAAATGCCAGGGATTGATGTTATTCTCAGCGTGATCTATTGTCTTTTTCTTTCCGAATGGACTTCCATTCTAAACCTACACTCTGAGCCTACTAAGCTACGATCTCTGGGCCGGAAACACGAAAGTTGACGTGTGGATTCGAGGATTTGGAGCGATTTCTACTTTGATGGAAGCTTTGTTGCAACAGGAAAGAGTTAAAGCCGAAGTAGTGTTTGTTTGTCTTAGAAAATATCTGAATCACTCCTATTTTCGGAAATGATGGTGGAACTGGTGGAAGAAATATTTTATGAGGGATGTATACTATCTATCTATCAGCATACTGGAAATTATCATTTATGTGGGTGATAACAGGATGTTCATGGTACCTGTCGCCTCCAGGCAGAAGCGTCAAAGAAGTGTCCAAAGCATAATGCATGGATTATGTTCCTTATAAGGATAATGACAGGGAACTTACGCATGGAAAGTTCGTCATGCGCACTTCTCGCTTCTCTCACAACTGGCCATACCAGTGGGTCCCACCTAGCGTTGTCCTACGACGTAAAATCGCTTGACGTGAATTCACCTTTACCTTTTTTACCTTTACTTCTCGTTATGGTGACAGGCAGCTTCCGAGTGTGCCTTGACCTCTCTGGAAAACTTGCAAAACCTGGTCCTTGGTCCGTCCATTTTCTGAATCGTGGAAAATGACGTATTTGGGCATTGCGAGGTAAATTACAGGCAGCTTCCGGGAGTGACTTGCACAGCGTGGATTGACTTACCATGAATGGGGTTCCTTCAGATTTCTCGAGAAGTGACATGCCATGCAACTTCCGGGTGTACCCTGACCTCTTGAAGTGCAGTTTGGATTGACTTGAGAAGAAACGGAATAGAAAAGTGCTTTCGAGGAAGTTATCCTTGACCAGCGACTTGACTAGCATCTTCCGGGTATCTCCTGACCACTTCCAACATAGTAGATATAGATTTTTTGCAAAGTAATTGGCGAATTGGCTGTTTTCGGATGCCTCGGTGCTTCCGTATGTTATTTCATCATTTAGACCATAAGCAATCTAAATGCACAGATGAGCTCTATAGCTTAAAACAGCGAGCCCATCGAGTCCAGGAAGCGAAATGACAGCTGATGAATGGTTCCGTGAAGAAAATTGGCTCGTCGCACGACATGAGCGGAATGTTTCTCTGAATTCCAAAATGTTGTCCGAGAGGGCATGTAACGGGAAGTTACGCGCCTTTTCCGTCACAGGTGTGTGTCAATTATTGATGATTTCCGGACCTACACCGCATAAACCATAGGCTATTTATGGGTTGAGGAAACATCTTGTTCACTTTGCATGGCGCATAAGCTTCTGTACACAGTTATTTGAGGTGGATTCAGAATCACTCAAAAAGTAATAGTCTGAAATCGGGTAGAGACTACGAGTTATGGGTGGTGGAGGCTTCTTGTAAGCGTTTCACGCAATAACATCTGTGCTTCTCCAGATAATTTATCGTGCGATGAGTCAAAAACGATGAAACATCTATTAGGAGGACGCAAATATAGAACAGAGTAGTCTGAAGCTAGGATGTTAAATTCGCACGTTCCTTCGTCTCGAAGGGAAGGCGAAAGAGCCTGGGAAATGAAGAGAGTCGCACGCCAGTGCGAGTTATTCGAATTATGACGCACAATCTCCACATGTGCTTCCCTATCTTTTATTAATGGGCGCGCCCGACGAAGATTTGGCTTATTTATAGAGAACGGGAGCACGCTTTACTGCCAGGGAATATTTATTACAAGTAATTGCGGTACCATTTGAGAGCTCGTTGACAATTTGTATGGGCCGATAAGAAGGCTAGACACCTTGATTGGGTAATTAAAATGGCACGTCAGCATGACCAGAAACAAATGTAGGCGGAAATAGCGAGGAAGACTTGATAGTGTCGCCGATTGGGAAAATCAGGTCAAATTTGTTATTCATGAAGTGCCTTGAGACTTACGGCGATTTCATTGCTCTGTTCTTCCACATTGTTCTTTTGGACTCGCGCCTAAAATAGAGCGCCCACTCCCGGAAAGTGGCTGCAGAAACGCGAAATTCGAGATGGAGCGCCGCGGTTCGCAAACGTCGTCGAAAGGGGAGAAGTGAGAGAACCATTGGACTTGACGTCTTCCTTGTCCCCTTGAAACATCACTCCTGTTTGGGTTGAAAAGTGCACGTGGATTAGCTGCTAATAACCACGAAATAAATAATATTTTAACAAAGTATGCATCAAACATGAAGAAGAATGTAATTTAAGAAAATTGAGGGAGCAACCAAAATATATAAATGTCCTTCAGAAGATAGTCATCTGACTACATCATGGTGGCATGACTATCTGACCTTCCCTCGAATTTCCTCAAAATGACTATCTTGAAAGAAGAACGGCGTTCTGATCTTGATCAGCGCCCAGAAAGCGACATTGATAAATATATTATTATATTCAGAAGCACTCGACCACCGACAAGGCCGATGACTACGGCCTGATCTTCCTCGACGACCCTGTGAGCGTGTGCGAGGAGGAAGAATACGATACGTTGCTGGTGAGAGAAATTAATAGCGAAATTTATTTCGACGATCGGCTACTTATTAACTTTTAGAGTTAGCAACTTGATGAATTGGTGATTTTACTTCTACGTTCCATCCCTTGACCCATCGTCACTAAGTACGAAGATCCCTCCATTATAGTAATTCCTCTTGCAGGCACATTGCCTTGAATCAGGATAAATGTATGTGTGTATGCACTCTATCGTTCGCGAAGCTCGTAACTGCGAAATTCCAGGCTCCCATAATCATCGACTCGTCGATATTCCCGAACGAGACGGCCGTCCTGGAACCAGCGTCGATGATGGGCTGCTCCATCACCGGATGGGGACTGAATGGTAAAGACAAATAGAAAACCTTTTGATTGCGTTTGATTTTAACCTTTTGATTGCTGTTCGCAATGCAATGCCCACTGCTGTGCATTTATTTCTCGTTTTGGTGCTTCAACAAGATGCAATAAAAAAAAAACGGAAGGACACTCATCTTAATTGACGTCCTTTCGGCTAGAAAAATATCTGAGTAATTTTAAATATAGAGAAGGGCCGATACGATCCACCCCTCCGTCAAGCGCGCCCTCGTAAGATGTACACTGTGAGAGGCATGATCTACGTCGTCAAGTATGATAACGATGCGAGGGCTTGTAATGTGAGTTTGTGAATATGTAATACAAAAGCATACTACTAAAGCTGCAAGAGAATCAATTTTCATACTAAAGCTGCAAGAGAATCAACTTTTTCTCGAAATATTTCATACAAGCAGGCCAAGTGAAACATATTGAACGATCGATCGACGTCGAATTGAATGTGCGCATCTGAATTATTTAGGGAATATTAATTTGTTAAATAATTGTTTGTAGGGCGACTCGGGCAGTCCACTCGTGTGCAAGATCCGGAACATTCCCGTGCTGGTGAGTCCTTTCTGTTTTATTCCCCATTTATTTTTTTCGATAATCCAAATGAACTGGAATATGCAAATTAATGATAACCAAATTTCATTAATTAATCAATCCAGATGGGCAACGTCGCGGGCGGCATCGCCATCGACGACGACGCAGTGCAGGAGGAGAGGGAGGACTGGAAGAAGTGCGATCTGAGAAGGGACGTGTACTCGTACATCACACGGTAAGACCCAGAAAAAAAGGAAAAATAAAAAAATAATGAAGCACGAAAAACAAATGAAACTTCGAAACATGCGTGTTGTAATAGGCTAAAAGATAAAGTATTATAAGTTGTCTAAAAGCAGAAAGGTAAATGTTTAAAATATTTCAAATTGTCTTTATTTAGAAATGTTGTTCAACCATTTTCAACATTTTTTCCCATTCCAGTCAAATGCCGATGCTCGAAAAGGAGATTCGCAAGCGGAAAATGTGGGATGAATTCGTGCAGGCCCAGAGACGGTATGCGACGTATAGACTTTCAATCGGTAGAGTTCCGAAAACAAACGAGTACTCGTCGAGTTTTGTAAACGAGTACTAGTTTGCCGAGCCATTCGAGTACTCGTTTTCTCGGCGAGTACTCGCGAGCATTTCACTCAAAATGGGTGAGAGCGGGCGGTCGATTTGAGGTTAGAATGAAGCGAATGCAGAGTTATGTTTCAAGGATGAAATAAATAGCGAATCAGATTTTCTTTTTCGGAACACATAGAACCCTTTTGAAAAGAATCTCTTTTTAATTTCCTGATGAAACATATCTAGTTCTGAAGGATGAATTTCATTCAGCGCCGATCATTCCTCGATCCACCGACCGCGCGAGTACTCACGCGAGTACTCGAATGAGATGAACAAATGCTCGTCGAGAACGAGTACTCGTTTCCTTTTTCTAAACGAGTACTCGTTTTCGCGCGATCGCTCGTTTTCGAAACTCTAGTAACGAAACAACTAGTCGTTTAATTGGGAAATCACCCATCGCTCTCTTCATTCCGCGGTGTCTCTCGTGAAGAAGGCTGTGCATTTCCCTATTAAACGACTAGTTGTTTCGTTACGATTGAAAGTCTAGTGACGTATGACAGGATAGTTGATTCGGAACCACCGAAAAGAAATATATCGACCCGCTCACCTCGCATTTCCTCATCTCCAAAGAGTCTCGATTCCGAATGTGCAACCGTAATCTGTGATTATCACACTATTTCTACAATAATAGGCATCAGGTCGGGTAAAGTAATTATAACTTTAAAAAATATCAATTTTCACAAACCAATGACTAATTACAACTTGCAGATGCGCATCCTACTACATGTCTCGCAACGGCAACAAGTGGATACACTAGACTCTATCAGAGTTCGAAACACGGGTAATCGTCTCTTCATTCTTCACACTCTCTCACCGGTCAGAGTGACGAGGGAGTGTGCGCAATGAAGAGAAGATTACCCGTATTTCGAACTCTATAATTTATTCAATGATAAACTGTTTATTTCCCTTGAATTGTTGCTCAATTGTGCAGAACTGCTCTTAATGAGAGAATGCACGTCAAAATACACATGAGATATTCCTAAGTGCGTTCCCTAGAAGTCACACTGATAACGAAGTTTGTCAGACTTTCGGACGTATTTGTCATTGTTCGTTGACATGTCGATTGCTGCAAGCACTCTTTATCTCTTTATCTCTTTATCTCTCTCTAAACTCTTTATCTCTTTTTCCCCGATGCCTATTGGATCCTCGCCCCCCCCCCCCGCACTCTACGTGCGATCACTGCGGATGCATGAGCCGGGGAAACGTGCATACAATGGCGACTCGTTCCTCCCGATTCATGACTAGCGCCAAGCCCCCGCCTTACGCGTGCAATCATCGCTGATCCGTGTGTATGGCTTGAACTGCCAGCGGAAGAGTGGAATTGAATGGAAGCTCTTTTCCCCGTTTTATATTGCTTTCACGCCCATGCTCTTCCTTCAGGGGGGATATATAAGCCTCGATCAGCGCGCGATATCGTATGGTTTCCGCATTCCCTTTACACACACTTTCCCTGTGTCGAACTCTACCAACCACTGTTCTTTCAGCACCTTATGGACAAGGGTCGCACTAACGGAGAGTATGGCGAGGATTCTGCGCAAGATCACTGTAGATTTTCGTATCACCATTACCCAATTTAAACATACATTCAGTGCATGGTCGTTCGCTGAATCGTTGTCGCTGTACCAGAACCCGGCCCCGAACCCCGGAGAATAGGAACCAGGGCGAGAGATCCAGATCCCGATCTCCGGGTCACGTTGAGCGCACCTCGACTGATGGATCCAGATCCCCGGCGAGTCGGAGCCCAGATTTCGGAGGCCGAGGATACCACAGACACGGATTTGATGAGGCGCGGGTGGTGCCAATTCCGCCACCTTTCACTCCCGACAGCATCCTTCCAGGCTGTCAACCCATGGTCAGTATCGCACAATGCCGAGCAACAACATGATCGCGGATCTCTTTATCTTCCAAAACGTGCAGAATATTAATAATTTCAGGCGGATTTTGTCCAAGACCCGAGAGCAATCGCGAAATCAGAAAACATGGTGACGGCTCCGATGAGAATGGTATGGAGAGGGTTGTGGAAACGCGAATTCTAACAATTTCACCGTTTTCTACTACTTTTCCCTAAATATCGCCAAAGTGAGAGAGCAAGGGAAACGAAGACAGTATTTCAGACTCACCAACCACGCTTCTTTCAGCACCTGATGATCGAGGATCGCACTAATAATAGACCGTATGGCGAGCATTCGACGAATGATCTCGGTATGTTCTTAAATTTTATTTCCGAATTTCAAGTGTAAATTTAGTGAATGTCCGCTCTCCGAGTCATGGTAATCCAATAAATCCAAGGGTCGGAACGCGAAATCCGGAATATGGGAACCAGGGCCAGAGATACAGATCCCGATCTCCGGGTTACGTTGATCGCATTTCTTCTTACGGAACCGGTTGCCCGGCGTATGGGAACATAATTCCGCAATTGGGAGCACGAGGATACCACAGACACGGCAATGATGAGGTTCGGGCTCTCATTTCCGGCCACGCTCGCCATCTGCTCGGCTATCCTCGAGCTGTGGTAAGTCCCACCACAAATTACCGCTCAGCGATATTTTCGAGGCTCGATTCATCCTTCAAAAACGAGCAGAATATTGGCTTTCAGGAGGATTTTGCCCTAGATCCGAGAGGAATCGACGATATCACCCCTCCGGCAAGAACGGTACGTTTCGGGGTTGTCCAAGTGAGGAATCAGTACCGCTTCATTCATCGCATTCTATCATCGGGTAGAGTGATAAGAGAACGCTCGGAACGAAGATGCTATTTGATCCTGGTGGATCTAGGATGCTAGGCAACGTGCAAAGTACACTGTAAACAGAACGTACAATGACGACAGTTTCGAGTATGGCAGAAGTGTACAGTCAAGGCTTTCAGACAATAAATACTGAATCGACTGCAGCATGGTACACTCCAGTTGTATCTGAGGCAGGCGAGTCTCTGGTGAGCTGTTATTCAGTTGAAGCTTGACAAATCGTATCCTTCAGCTCTCGAATCGCTCCGCTTCTCTAGGAGGAATGACTACTGCTGCGTCGCACGTAGACTTCGAAATACGGGTAATCGTGTCTCTTCATTTCACGTGATATCTCACCGGTTAGAGTGACGAAAGAGTGTGTGCGAAATGAAGAGACGATTACCCGTTTTTCGTACTCTTCGTTTTTCGAAAAGGCGAATGCATTTATAATTATTTTAGGCAATTGGTTCGACTGTCCATGGTATTGCACGGAACGAACCATTATCAGGCAACCGATATGCGATGGTTAGTTTCCTCGGATATTTTTTGGAGAATTTATTAGCCTATAAATTGAAATAATTTGGTTCGACCTGAAGGAAACAGCCAGCACTCAACCATACTAGTGCACTCCCTCGAAGATTAGCAGGGTCGTTCGAGGAAACTTTCCAGAAAATTGCTAAGTTGTCTATTTCAGTTCGATATTGAGACAGTGGAAAGCAACATCAGTGGACAAGATGAAGAGAGCTATGATGAATACAATATTACTATCGAGGCCCCCTTTAGTCCTCCCAACTTTGACTAACCGCCACCGTTTACGGTTTGAAGCGAACCGTTACCCCCGAATGGTATTGTTACGTGAATTTAACTTATGTTTCATTTAGCCCTACCCTACGCCAAATTAAACTTGGTCTTACCTTCTAATTAGCATTCTTTTGGGAAACCTTGGAAAAATATCCATTGAATAGTTTTAGTTACATTGGGATTATCAACGTGATAAATGATCGTATTTCACGCATCACAATTATCCTGTTTCTTACTGTACAACAAACTGATAAGCGGAAATTAAAAACTGTAGCTCACGCTTACATGATTGTGATACTATGCATTTTCTCGGTATTCACTGTACCAATAAACTTCACTTTATTCCAGAGGCAATTCTGTAAAGTGTACGATAAAACGAACAGGGTACGCGGAAAATTATTACGATAGGGATGTTTAAAAAAACAATAATAACAGCAAGTAATGCAAAATAAGCTATTCCTACTTTGTGGTGGTGAGAGTAACATGAAAACCTACTGCTATCCGAGTTATCTCAAGATTTTAGCAGGCAACTAAGGAAGAAGGGAAGGTATCACAACGGACGATACTAAAAGTTGTACGGGTAAAGGAATTCCCGTTAGGAGCCAATTCCTGGGAATACGGTAATGGGGGGGGGGGGAGAAATCGATCGATACCATTCAACAAGATCAAAGAACACGGGTCGATCAGTGATTGTAGATAACAACTGAATGGAGATCGATCGATTTTCAGCGATAGGAAACAAAGGAGGATTCTAGGTGAAAATGAAAGGCGGACGGGATAAACAGAGGAGGGAGACCTAATAGGAGGTGAGAAAATTTAGCGCAATATTGCAAAAAAGTGGTGTCATCAAGATAACTTTCAATCAGAAGGGCTTAGGGGTGGGTACAATGGAATCTAAGGAACCGCAGACAATGTGTGTGACCTACAGATAATCTTAGAATCTACCGAAAAAAAAAATAATAATAGTATCACTCTACGTTGCTATCTTGCGAAGGGAAGGCTGCACTGCTAGCATATAAAATTATATAGTATATATCTCTGCGAATATAAAGCTCTGTAACAAAAGGAGACAGTACAATGCGAAATGCGAAATGGGGAAGGAAGGAATGTGCTACCGTAACCCGGGGGGGGATGGAGGGCGATCGATAATCAATCGATAATTAGGCGGTCGAGAGCGTGATCGACGAGTACTTGCGCTCGTTATTCTGCGATCGGAGACGGTAGTACTTGTAGGTGACCAGCAGCAGGCAGAGACCGCACATCATCGAGAGAACCATCTGCGAAAAATAATCACTTATCAATCAACACTCGAGCAATTTCTACCGTATCCACAAGACAACTATCGTAATCAATAAGCCTCCTTATCGGAAACTAATGTTTCAGGGTAGTGTACCGTAGGCACCACCCTGTCCTGACTACCGTAATCCCCAATCAATATGCTACCGTACCAGGAGGACGAATGCCTGGTTCGAGTTGGCGAACAGGTCGGCGTGTGGCGGGAGGCCGTGCTGGCTCTTCGGCGAACCGTGCGCGCCGCCACTGCTGCCCTCCATGATGTAGTCTGCAATATGCGGATAATTGATCGATTATTCGGAATAACTAAAACATCTGCAGACTGCAGTTCTATGATGGAAAAGTGCAGGCGAATACCGTCAGATGGTGCCTACTTACATATGATCATTCTCCACATTTATACAAAAAATCAATCGATAAAAGGCCCTACTTGCATATTGAGCGATTGTAGCAACACTCTCTTAGGTGCTACCTTGAAGCAAAGCCTACCGTTAGATAATGCAGTTCTTTGAGAGTACTTATTGTAACAGTCCACTATTCTTTCTTCGAAACCTACCGTGCCCCAGTTTCTCAAACTACCGTACCCCTACCGTACTCACCCAATGCCAGGTACTTCCTCGTGCGGTCCAGTGCCCTGTCACAGTGGCCGTCGTTGAAGCCGTGATGCTCGTCGGCCCGGGCCGCCGCCAGACAGCGCATCGCGCGATTCGCGCACTCTGCACAAGGATTGTTGTTGTTATTGTTGTTGTTTTGATGTTATTTTTCTTTTTGTTTTGTGAATTTTGCTCGGAAGATACAGACGCAACCACACGCTAGCATTTGCTACTTCATAATGAGTCTGTGCAGCCAAAATATTCCGGGAAATGAATATCAGAAACAAGCTTTGTTTCAAGGTGTAATTTTTAACCTGCAAAGCGTTTGCGCACTGACCATGTTTTTCATTGCAATTGAATTTAATTGATTTGCACACTCTGACCTCTCCCTCCCCCACAAGTTCTGCTCATGCCCATTGCCACTGCCCCTACAGTACCTCCATCTACCGTAACCTTTCCCCCCATCTACCGTACCCTTCCTACCGTACTCACCGGTGCGGTTCCTTCCGAGCGGCAGGTCCGGGCACACCGTCAGCTGGTCGCAGCACGACGAGATCGATTCTGCCAAAATATTTAAATTAATAAGTTTAACTATTTAAATATATTAAATTATATTTGATATTGTCTGCCAAAAAAGCAGTAAAGACATTTCAACCTGAAACTCGTGAAACCACAATTCCATAGGGTGCAAACTAGAACATTTGAACCTTGAATATTCTATGTGAGTTACACGCTTGTTTTATTGAGCAGGAAGTGAGCGCCTGATTGTCGCTCAATCGAACTTGCCCGTCATATCAAATCTGTGCGTCGTCAATGCGCCTAGTGCCGTTGATCTCGTTGTTGACTAATCGAATGCCCTCGCCAGACTAAACATTGCCGACGATCAAAACAAATTAAGCAAGTGCACTTTTTCACTCCGCCGTTAGTTCAATTTTTCGGAGAAACTTTTATTATCGAGCGTAAGTTCAAACGATCCAAATTCAACGATACATCAGGAGGTTGGATGCAGGAACAATTACTGTTGTTTGAAAGACAGACAAACGCTCAGACTGCGCAGCAATAGCATCCAGATGCGTCGCATTATAACCAACATTACTCATTCTTCAAGGTATGACAGGTTGTCGAAACAGGCCACCCATACCGTACTTGTCCGGCGTGATTAGCACGCATCCATCTCACATCATTACAGTACGAACTCACTCTTCATGGTCGGACAGGAGAGGTAGAGGTAGTCGAAGAACACGCCAACCGTCTTCTCCGGCCGACACAGCTGCGGCAGCGACGACTCGGGCGGCTCTGCAAATTTATATTTAAAAAATAAATTAATATAAAAAAATTAAAGCTTATCAGTTGATAATAGTTTATGAGTCGTGCGGCACTTACCAATTAATAACTAGTAATAACTATTTATTGATCTTACATATTTTTTTATAATTAATTTTCAGCTCCAATATTGTACATGCAAGATCTATCAGAATATAAACTGCCATTGCAACCACAATTCACCCTGTTGAAACAACAAAGAAATCACAGCCCACAAGTCATCGATACAAGCCCATGCTCTACAGTGGAATTAAATTACCATAATCTGGCCACTTGCTGATCGATAATCGAATCCTACCGTAACCTCACCAGTATAATTCGCGGACGCCTTGTATGCCGATTCAACATAGGTCAACTATCCCATACATTAACACAATTACTTTTTCCTATACATGTTTTACTATTTTTGACAACAATTTGTTGTTCAAGTTTTTTAAAGTAATTTAGAACCCAGAAGAAGTTGTCACTAGTTCGCCATGCTATTCACCTCATACCAATACTTGGCACAACTACAAATCACCGGGTTTCAATGTTTACTCATCACCTATAGCTCATTCCGCACTCATCATTTTTTGGCCATCATTAGACCCTTGACATGAGAAGGCACAATTTCAGTGAACATTTCTCACCAGTGTAGTTAGCGGACGCCTTGTAGGCCGATTCGCCGAAGGCGGACACGATGCTGAACGCGAGCTCGATGATCGTCGAACACGGCTCCGCCCGCGTGTCCTCCAGCACTTTCTAAAATATTTATTTGAATAATTTAAATAATTTAATTAATTAATTATTTTAAAAAAACTCTACAACTTCAACACAGCCATGCTTGGATAGGCTTTATTGAAATAATTGAAATGTTGCTGCCACAATAACGACGGTGAGCTTACACTAATATTTTTTATAGTTAGTTAGCGATCAGCCGACCGGCGCCTACCGTACTACCTTGTTGCACACGTCGAACTGCTCGTCGCACAGCTTCTGGCCCTTGCCCCTACCGTAGCAGTCGTCGTGCACCACGCAGCAGTGGTTGATCTCCTCTGAAAGCGAATAAATAAATATTTAAAAATTACTATTTTGGTTTGCATAGTTGGTTAACGCAGTCTGATCAACCAGTCTGATTCGATCCCCTTGCGGCTTACCCGTGAAACTACGTTTTCACAGGGTGAGAACAGGTGAGGAATATAGCACTGATATAATATTAATATTCTCCATTCTCCATTCTCCATTCTCCATTCTTGCGCTCACGACGGGCGGTCGACTCTCACCCCCCGCTCTCTTCCATCCCCAGTTTGGAGAATCCTCGTCCGTCAGCTTGGGCAACCCGACGAGCATCGCCCACTTGAATCATCAAGAGGAGGATCCAGGACGGATTCTAATCGTCTCAAGTTATCTACGGCCAAGAAAAGCCCCATTAAAGAAGACTACTTCGTGAGTTTACTCTTGACCACGCAAGTCAGGACTTCGGCGGCTGGATGACCTACTTCTGGACTCAAGCCATCGACTAAGCGCGACGGGCCACCGACAACAAAAAGCTAAGAAGATACCATCCCTTGACCCTTTGATACTGAGTACGAAGATCCCTATCCCCTCCCTAACGATGTTTCTTCCTGCAGGCCCAGTGCCTTGATATCAGGATAAATCTGTATCTGTAAATCTGTATAATATTAAATTGATTAGCGTAATCACAAACTTAAAATTAACACGATTTTCAGGATGCTATCATTATGTTATTGAGAATCTCCATAACATTACGCATATCATTACTTGGCATAACTACAAATCCCCAGGTTTCAATTTCCTCTCATCACCTATCCCTCATGATGCGAAGAACACTCTTGTCGCAGAGATATCTCATCAGGAATTCACAATCTCCTCATCTCTGACGCTCTTTTTCCAGAATCCTCTCGCGCCGATCAGGCAGTGCGAGAGATCATGCCAAACGAGGAGAGGCAGTAGACGAGGTAGAGTTAGATAGGCAGAGCACTCTATCCCTCGAATGACGTACAACGCACATTCTCCCTCTCGCGTTCTCATAACTTCTCCCGCATCCCCACGTGATGGAGGATAGACTAGAGGGGATTGGAGGGGGAGTAGGAAGGAAGTGCGGTGTAAAGTAGGTAGACACCTAGTGTACTAATGAATAATAATCAGTATAATAAAGTAATTTATAATTTACTACAAGCGTTCGCTGAATTGAAACACAATGCACCGGATTCAGCATAACGAATAAGTGCAACCCAAAACTATCTTCTTCAAAATGAAATGCATTTCTGGTTCACTAGGTGCATTCAAACTTCATCGAAATATTTTCATTTGGAAGACGCATTCACACAGCAATAGCATGCACCGGCAAACTATGCAATATCTAAATACACCGAAGCACTGATCTCCCTGCATTAGGATTCCAAAAGTAATTTTCTGCTGAACGAAAATCGTGAATTAAATTCGAAGTATCCCAACATAGGGAGTTCAGAATAGAGCCTCACGTGTACCGGGAGTATGCTGTCAGCTGTAGATTTTCCCCGCAGATTGACATGGGTGTGCAAACTGATATTCTGAAGGAACACAAGGTAAGATGCTTCCGTACCACATGATAGTTCCGAGTAAAGTCAATTATATGCCACCCGCGTGCCCAGCTGTAACTGTTCTCCAGTGATAAGTGATAAGTGATAGGGTTGAGCAAACCGATAAGTGAGATAAGGAAAGAGGTATAGGTGAGAGACAAGCACCCACGGTTTATTGCTATTGCAGAAACATTAGCACTTCAAGCTACAATACTCCACATCCCCGTATCCACATGTTTGATCCACTAAAAGATTCTCACAGACTGGTAATGAATTACTTATCCTCAACGCAAAAATTAGAAGCATCGACAATCTAGGGTCATATGCATGTGGTGCAACCGTGATTCCACCAGGAAGCAAGGATGTTTTCTGACACGAAATAAATAAATTCGACAGGATCAGAAATTGGGGGGCTTGTTATTTATAAAAATGATGAATGGATCAAGCTCACAAGCGTGTAACCCAGAACCACCATGTAATCTCGTTTTTTTAAAATAATTAATTAATTAATTAAAATAATTACCTGCAAAGTGCGGGCATTGCGTGATCACCTCGCTGTGCGACCACGACTTGGTGAACTCTGGAATAGGCAGAATGGGGATTACGGAAGCAAACAACTATCGTACACCACGATTTCTCTCACAAAAAGGTACAGAAATGTCAAAACAGACAGTTTTGCGCTGTCAACATCGATAGTCCCAAGGGGCTACCGTAGTCACAGAAGGACCAATCAAGCTACCGTAATCACTCGAGTTACCGTACCCTCCGAGCCGCACTCCCACTTCTCGATTGGGAAACGCGCGAGGCCGCACGCCGGCAGCGCCAACAGGAGCAGCGACAACCTGAATGAAGAAATGTCGATAATTGATAGCTAAAAATGCATAATTGGAATACTGCACGAATATTGAGTTATTTTTTATACCCAATTTCTCTCAGTGATTAAAGAAACAGCTAATTCAGCGTCACAATGCCACTCGATGCAACCTTAACCCAACGGGATTTCACAATACCACATTTGGAAAAACATATCAAACTCCAGAATAATTATTTTGAATATTATGACACTTTTATCGCACAACTTGATGCTCAAAAGACCAGATGCGCATGGAGTGACCGCGAACCACTTGGTCTTCACAGAAAGATAATTCAAAGCAATAATCGATTATTTTCCTGCGAAAATCGATAATCATCTTCACTTACCGTACGATCGGGGCTACGGTAGCGGGCGCGCTCGACGATGAGCCGGGGACACGGTACGTCCACATCCCCTGACGCAGCGTAATCGATAATTAGCAGTCAATAATACGAAAATGGAGAAGCGCTAAAGATGAAGGAGGAATACACACGAATCAAGAAAGAACACGGGCGCTGGTGGTCTGACTGGGGCTAAAATAGCATGTATCTGTGAGAGACTCGAACGCGGAATTGAGTGAATGGCCTAGCTTGGCAGCGAAATATCAGGGGTACAGAAGAGACTAGTGAAACACAGGGAAGGGGTGGTTTCGCGAGGGTTTACGACTGGCTATTCCCTACCATTCAATCTCCCTCTCGCTCTATGTGACTGTAAGGTCACTGCGCGTCCCTCGGACGCGCCGCAAAAACTGCTTAAGCAAATAAGGGACCGAGGGAGTGGTGGTAGCGATATCGGCCCCGATAGGAATCTCTACCGTACCCAGGAATCGGCTAAAGTTGCGATCTTGAAGAATCGAGGAGGAAATTTGCACGGGTCGCTGCGCAATGTTTACTATTTTATGAATCGCATTATGCGAAATCGCACGTAGCCAGTAATTATCGGAATATGGGATCGAAAATCAGGGTTAACGAAAATAAGATAATTTAGATGACTGAGACAAGCATCAAACATAACAAACTGGCTCGACAGAGGACCACGATAACCCAGGAAACGCGATCCAACAAGCTCTGACACAGACATAGTGCGACACTGAAAAACGATACCCCTAGAAACTTCTTGAACTAGCTGACTCGCTGTGATCGGAAGTGAGTCGCGAGGGTGCGCCTCTTCTTTCTATCCCTTGACAGACTGCAAAACGAGGTCAGGCAAGATCAGAGAGACGTTGACGAATGTGTGATATGACGAGCGCGCGCGTTTTTGACAGCTCTCACACGTTCTTTCGGGTGCTCCCTTTCTCTCCCCTGTCACCGCACTTACTCGCGCCGTCTCATCTACTAGATGCCATCGAGAAAGTGGATACGGACCCATTGTTCCCCTCTTCCGCTCATTCAAAAACGTGGCCGAAAACACCTGAGCAGGCAGTAAAAACGTCATCGCAGCCGGCGTTTCCGGTGGAAATCCCCGGGATCGCAAGTCAATATTGACGCAGCCACCGAGGGTCACGAGCTACCGTACCCCCGAGAAGGAGTAGCAACGATAACAACCTTCGCTACCGTAGTCTTGGAATCAGAAGGAGCGGTTTGACGATCAAGGCATCAGAAAAAGTTCAGCTTCTCTTATACGTGGGATAATGAGCTTCGAGCGGCGCTAAAGACCGGCTAATCATCCGGCTCTCTCGCGATCATTCATTACCACTAGCCGCGTAAACCGCCGGATACACTACGTAAGCCGAAGAAGGCGCCGTAATGAGAGAGATGTAATGAGCTCGGAGGCGCTGGCTTTTACGCAGGTTCGGCGTCATAATGTTGAAAAAAAACGGCGGCAATAATGTTATCATCGTGATTCAGATAGCACTTGGGGGCGCAAAAATGCAAATATATTGGGCCAAGTCATCGTTGGAAATTAAACGAAATGCGCGCGGGTGATTCAGAATAGCGCGCTCGCAACTCCTTCTCTGCGATATTGCTTCTGATTGTCTACCAAGCAGTGCGAGAACTACGCAAAGTGAAGGGGGGCGGATACTGTTCTCCCTTTCTAACCAGCTATTCACAGTCATAGATCACTCTAGATTGCGAGAATCAGACACAGGAAAAAAGTGAGCGTGAAGTGCCGAGAGGTCGACGTGGAAGCACCACTAGAGAGCAAGCAAAACGGAGAGGTAGCAGCAAAAGTGATTGCTGAGCAAACGGAACAGTAAGTGCGTAGACTCTTGCGCGAGCGCGTGTAGTTCTTTTGGCAACGGCGGACGCTGACTGACCTCTGGGTGACCACTTACAGAAGATTCGAGACTTCCAGTGGGAAACGAAGGATAATAGGCGAAATGCGCCGCTAACAATGGCGTTAGAGAAACACAACAAATCCCCGACAACATCAACCAAATTACCGCGATTCCCGAAAATATAATGCTGCGAACGTTATCCGGGTTGGCATCAAATCAGTTACACGAGTCACTATACTATAGTAATCGAATTAAAGTGCAAGAACGCGCGAGATCTCGCAATTTTCAGGTGCTTTTTTGACGGACAGGCGGAAGTTCTCAAGTGTCGCGGCGAAAAACAAAGAAAATGATGACGTTCATCACCTCGTGGTCTGCTGGTCTACCCCCACTACATTCCGCCCCCAGAGGTCGATGGTCTGATAGCGTAGTTTAGCGAAGATACGGTTGGAATCTCAGCCACGCTGAGCGCTATTGTGATTACTCACTGACGAGAGAACGCAAAGGACAAGAGAGAACAACTCTAGTAGTCTCACGATCTAACAGTGGTCTGATCTGGTGAGCGACGAGTGGGCGTGCGTACTTAACGGGGGGTGATCGAGCTCTAAATCGGGAGCGATTGAGGAGACATTGAGCCAAAATTGGAGCTGCGTTGCAGGTTAAATATAAAAATTGAGTTAAAAATTAACAGCGGCGCTTGTATTCTTGCATGGTGGATATGGACGGAGCGATCGCTTCCCTTTACGAACTGTCGGCGTTTCCGATGCGCCGTAAGCATTTCTCGAGCAAATAACACGCTATCTGCCCGATACTCTCCACTTGCACGCTCCCTGCGCCTCTCTGATACGCTACAAACGAGAGATGGTTCGCAAATACGCGACATTTAATGATTTAATGGGGCCAAGTGGCCGGTTAATGACTTGATCGTACCAGATTGTAGTTTGGCGAGAAGGAAATCCAAAAATATAGCGCGTTTAATTCTAATAGCACGTGGCGAAATAGATTAGCAAACGGGAGCGCGCTAGACGAATTCAATTTCGAGCAGTAGCTAAGCTAGCGATAGCTATCAGTGCTCGGCTCACCGATTTTATGCCTGAACGAGCGCGAGAACGGAGAAGTTTGCGCTAAATTGGGAACACGAAAGGCAACTATTCGCTTTAGCTGGCGCACTACTAAATGTTGCGTGAAGCCGCATCTGTACACGCTGAGTCACCGCGCATTTAGTCACACACAATCAGAAAGGGGAACGCTTTGAGGAAAAGAGGAGCGGCCCCGGCGAGTGGACGGGCAATAAAATTAAACAGATTAAACGCCATTCAAAGGACAAACGATGCAAGTGATTGGGAAGGAAGAATCACAAAAGGAAGAGGGAAGAGGAACACCCAGAAAAGTTTGATCGGACGCTAAACTGGATCAAGGGGATTGCAAGAATAGAAAGGAGTCAGCAAACTTTTAAAAAACTCGGAAAAAAAGCAAGGAATCGAAAGCGAGAAACCGAAAGTTTCGAAAACAAACTGCAAAATGTCGATAACCATTTTCGCGCCTGATTCAATACCGTACTTTCTAAAATTTCTGCGGTAATTCAAATTTGTTGAATTATTTTTTACAATTAAACAACAACGTTTTTTGATTAAAATATGTATTTATCAGGCGTGTTCCTCACACGGTAAGCCGGCCCGTAACACGGAAACATGATTTCAAATCGAAAGTACTCGTTGACGCAAAACTTTGAAACTAGAATGGGATTGATAATATTAGGTTGGTGTGGTAAGCGAGTCGGACTATTGCTACAGATACACCACAGTCGAAGCGATATGATACAGCTGTGATTGGTAAGGGGTGTGAAAAATGGGGCGGGAAGGAGCTCGTAATCAGCTCAATTTCACACCATTTCCGGTAGTTGATTCTTCATTTTGTTCTTGAACGGATTGAGATTAGCGACTACAGAGTCCTTGTGAATCGCACGCTCGCGTTGACGATTCGCCATCTGCAATTATAAAACATTAAATTTTAAAAAAATCACAACTCCTCCTAAACTCCAAGAGATTTTTCTGTTCTCATGATCAAAATATAGAAAGTGAGCAGATAATTACCCTAATCAGATTACAGTTTATCAGTTCAGATCCAATTTTTGTCCAAAATGTATATTTTTTGCCGCAATAGTTATCTATTTGAAATTAGAACATTCTGATTACGGTAGTATCTCTCACCGAGGGTGCATTGTTCTTCTTCGCCTCAGGCACTGTTCCCTTTTCCTTGAGACTTTCCTCGGAGTTTCTGCAATGAGTAACGTCATCATCTGGGTCAGTCCAGTAAGAGCGACAGGGTGAAGATCACGTCTCTTCATTCTCTCTCGTTCTTTTGGCCGATGGGAGATTAGTTTCATAGATGAAGACTCTGCTCCTACTCTCAAATTCGCATAGATCCTCCTGTCTTTCTTTCAGTTTTCTCTGTTCATTGATTGACGCAATATTTTCTTACTGTATGTTCACAATCTCATTCTCCCAGCATTCACTCAAAACACAAGCAGAGCTGATTACTGTATTGACCAGGAATCGCACAGCGTTTTTTTCTCGGGATCTGTTCACTGGGAAATCAGCCTCAGGGGCTGTAGTTGTGTAACTCGAGACTTGTTATCAAAGTCGTATTTAAAAAAATCCATAGACATTAAGAAACATATCTAACTTCAAACGTTGGCTTGAGATAAGAACCACATACCGTAGCTCCTTCAGGCTGCCTTGCTGCGGGATTTTGTCCACGACGGGCTCGCAGTTTTCCAGCTGGAAAGTAAATAATAAAATTAGTTTGCGATCATCCATTCGACCTTCCTGAAATCGAAATTAAACTAACGGATCGAGTGGGGGGAAATAAAGTCAGTCATCTTTATCAGTCTACCGTAACTACCGTACCTCCTCGTACTCGGGCGGTTCGGGCGGTTGATTGTACACGCCCTCCTCGGCCTGGATCTCGTAGACGCGCTTCGTGTGCGGCACTTGATCAGGGCAGTCTCCTGAACGGAAATGGAGAGATTACGGTAGGTGGCTGGTTATCGATTTTACTTATAACTTCTTACTTCTAATTGTAAAGTTTATACATTCATTCTATCAACCTTTCAACTATTTCTGATTCTGATTCCCACCTAATCCAAGGTTACGGTAACTAATCTGGATCGGCGTGATAGTATCTATCTTCATCAATGATCAGAAAGTAGCGCTTGGGGATTGGCATTTCGGAGGATTTCAGGCACAAGATTGTGATACTTATCGGATTTTCTCGCATGAAGCCTCAAATAGCCAAATCTCCAGAGATGAAACCTCTCCTCACATCATCACCTATGTTATTTGTGCTAAAGTCTACCATGTTTACAGACAATTACACAAACCAATTCTTCAGATATGTTACACCCATTCAACTTATTGGGCAATTCACTGACAGCTTCAATTGACTTCATCTGGGATTTGAAAAAATTAAAAAGTCAATAAAAAATCAACAGTCGCCTTGCGATAATCAATTGTGAGCTCTGCGGTGCACACTTTTTGTTAACGAATTCATTTTTTGGAAATTTTGTGTCCACCTACTTCAACCTCTCAACATCTCCAAAATCATTCCTCAATGTCAGACATGTTTCAGCTTCTGTACTTATCGTGTAGTTCTTTTAAGGGTGTAATGCTTCTTTGACTGCTGGCAAAAATATAAAAGTTCAATAAATCTGAGCCCCGGTAGCGCAGCTGGTAGCGAGCCCGACTTCCACCCGATACCCCGTGGTTCGATTCCCCACCTAGTACCTATACCCATTCCTGTTCTTCTACCTTGTTAATGTTACGTTTCGGTCTCTTTGAGTCTCGGGCGTAGATAAATTATTATTATAAAAAAGTAATCGATGCTTACGGTAGTCAATGGTCAGCTTGCGGTGCACGCTTCTCGCCGCTTTGCCGCACAGTCTCGCGAGCAAGCAGATCGCCAGGAATACCACGGCAACGGCGATGCCGAAGAAGCAGATGACCACGATCGAGGCGATCCTGAATATCAGGGGATGAGGCGGGACGTTTGAATGCTGGCACGGAGCCAGGTTTTTGTCTCTACAGAATTTGACAGATTTTCGTAGTACCATTTACCATTTTGGCTCACCAACAAAAATAGATGAGGGAAAAATAGAACAGATTTTCGTAGTACCATTTACCATTTTGGCTCACCAACAAAAATAGATGAGGTTCCTGGAAACATGTATTTACCCGAACTGCATACTCTCCGAGATTGAGAGAGGCGCTCTAGAAGCCCCACTGACGCCCGGGAGATGAGGAGGAAAGGATGGGGATCTGGCATCATACTCTTGTTTGCGTCGTCACGTTACATGGTCACGGGAAATCAGAACCGGGGGAGTGCCAAATACAAGTAGAAGGACGTCAAATAAAGAGGACAGAGGCAATAGCTTGGTAACAAGTTTGGAAGACAAAAAAGGAAGTCAAATAGGATCTGTCGTTCGTTTTTTTATGGACAATACACACTTTTCACGACGATGCATTCTGTGCGCTCTCCATTCTGCCTGCTCTCTCGCTTTCTCTGATCGGTCATTGCAAGGAAAATGAGGAGACACTCAGGATACGGGTCCTTTGGGAGGCGCAGTGCAAAGACAGTAACTGGCGCAATAACTGTGAGGGGAAGGCGGTGAAAAGAGAAAGTTCTGGAGATATCAACTGGTTTTAGGACACGTAAGGGTGGATGAATGGTCTATCTATCTTATTTCACCACACTCATTCGCTTCACTGGTTAACTAAAAGGTAAAAGCGACGAAAACATTTCACAAAGGATGAGTTTCAGACGTGTTATGAATGGAAAGTTGGAAGTATCGTTTCAATTATCGCTTGGTTTGGAAGATAGATAGAAAATATAAGGTGCATATAAGGAAGTAAATCTCCGGGAAAGTCTCTCTCAGCCCACTTGGAAGCCCTACTCAAGCGCACGTTTGTCAGGGTTTGAGGAGGCTAAAGAGGGTGAGGAATCCGTCTCTTCACTTCATGACCTCACTTTCCGGCTGGAGCACTATCTCATACGGAGTTCAATCACATCAATGTCTCAATCAAGCGATTCGGTAGAATCATATCAACCTACGTAGCTACAATAACCAGAAAGGGAGGCTGGCACAAGTAGAGAGAATCGTTCCTAACTCCCACACCACTGGAGGAAATTGAATGGGAAACTGCCCAACCGCCAGCTTTTTCCACCACTCAAGAAAATACACCATCGCCTATATAGTCTCATTTTATTGTTATTTCGTAGGCGTTGTGGAATAAACCATGCCGGAAGGAGTTCTACAACAGACCTACGATCTTGAAAACATGAAAACACTGAAGACACAAGTGGAAACAACTCAGGCGAAGCGCACGTGTTGAACATAATCCGCTTTCAGAGTCTATTCACAATCAAGTGAGGGGACTATTCTACAATCGTCTTTCGAAAAAAAAGGTAGAAGAATCTCCGTGCTAGAGATCACGCGAAATTGAGAGAGTCAGAGAACCTCGGGGAATTCATTTCAACGATTGGCTCACTCGCACTGTACTCGCTGTTTTGCGGACAGGCTTCTGTGACGAAGCTAGGGGGGGGAGAAAGGGACAGAAAGCGTACAAATGGGCTCGCGAACAATGGATTCGCACGTATTTTGCGAAATTTTGAGATCTTGTCAAGCTAAAACTTGCGGTTTTCAGATGCCATTCCTGTGAAGATTCTTGAAAACGGCGAGCGCCCCATAAACACCATCGTTTGCCCGTATTGATGGGATAGGCTCTGGATGGCTTGAGAAGAAGAGGGAAGGAGATCGGAGGGGAGATAGTCGAATGAAACCCTCCCCATTCAGCTTGATCTCTAGTGTTCTATGACTGGCGAGAGACCAGGCGGAATGGAGAGACGGATAAGATGCAGAGATTATGAGGTTTCCTCCTCCATAGTGGAGCAAATACACTTCCCTATTTGCGATATTATCATAATTGGGATATTTGTGCAAATAACAAGAAGGGAAGAGAGATATCGTGACTTCTTGAGGGCTATTACTCCCCTTTTTGAAAATACATTATCGTAATTTTGTCCCACAAACAAGAGTAAAAGAAGAATGGACAATGAAGAATGAAGAAATCTCCGCTGCATTTTTGGCATTTGCAAGTCATGCGACATTACATCAACAGACCCGGATATCCATGCTGACAGCCCCAGTTATCAACGAGGGAATGGAAAACCTGGTTCATTTTTAAACAGGACCGGTTTAGGAGATAGGATTGATAGATGATTGGATGATAGGTAGGAAGTATAATTTTAGATTACGAAGAAAGATTCGAGAATGAGATGTGTTTCAGGGAATACATGGAAGGAAATGATACACTAGAGGGAAGGGAGTGTTTCGAGTAGAAGTAAATGATGAATGACGTTTAGGATTCTATACAATTTGCATACTACGCATTCCCCCAAAGGCTCTCCTGATTCAAAGCGCTCTTTCGCCGGTCAGAGCAACTAGAGAGTATTGAAAACGAAGAGAGTGCGGTTGACCAACGGTCTAAACTACTCTCGCGACTCCTCGGGGGAATTCTTATCTATCTCGGAGATCTCATTTTCTTCTCCATCGTGACTACTGGTTGAGGGTATTAGCCATTCCCCCATGAGCGCTGGGCAGTTAGAGAAAACGAGAGATCATGGAAAACGGAGAGAGTTCGAACTACATAGTTGAGGCATTAGCGATAGAGTCCTCGAGATAAGTCCTCTCGAAATTGTGCAAAACATCCAATTCATTCTCCCAAAGGACAGCATGACAAGCGGCCTCTCTCATTTTACCATACTCTTGCGGGTCAGAGAAGCGAGAGAGTACGTGAAATCAGGAGGGCGCAGACAAAATGCTACGAAAATTGATGAAAAACATCTCTGGGCTTTGCGTGTATTCAAGCGTGCTAATTTCGTGTCCTCTAAATGTAAGAGAAGAAGATGGAGGGGAATCAAATAACAAGTCGATCTCATGGATTGCTGAAATTCCCGGAATTTCAGAATAATTGTCCCCATAGCTCTGGAATTGACGTAATTCGAGCTAGAAATAACAACCGCAATGGGACGCGGTGGCTACAACAATGTGATAGGGGTGGCGAGGAGAGAAAAAAGGGTTTCTTCATTTTACAATTAGACTTTTTTCGGTCGCAAACATTTCTTGCCAAGTTATACCTAGCACTGAATTGTGGTGAATGGCTTGTGTTCTAGGCATGACGCTCGAGGAGATGAGCAGTTAGCAGTCCAATACAATAAGCTATGGTGAATAATAATGATGACAAGGGAGTTGGGGGCCAATTACAGCGGACTTTACATGAACTTATGATGATTTTGGCTTGTTTTCTCGCAAGGCTCGTTTATTCCGCCGCTCATTCGCACATACTTGGAAATGAATGAAATTTGTGTGTAAACAGGAAGTTCTAACTTACCACAACAATTTGGCCCGTTTTGGAAGGAAAGAAATGTATTTGGATAGTTTGCAAATAAGGTGTCCAAAAGGAACGGGACTTACCCTGAGGGCGGCCGCATGTAGACCATCCTATCGGGACTATAGACTCTAGTCACGATTTGGTCGAGCGAGCTGAGGAAGGACGGCTACAGGCGCACCAGGACCGCCCTTCGATGAGTGTCCAATCGAAACTAGAGTCTAGTCACGATGGATTCCAGAATCCGTGTTCAACGTTGACAAAGTCGAGGAAAGAGGAGAGAAAACCGGGAGGAAAACAGGAGCCGAAGCGAAAAGGGGCGAGCAACAAATCGCAGCGGCGGGGATTTTCCCGCGCTAGCATAGAATATTCGTGGCGAGCGCGAAAATTTTTTCTCGCTAGCTAGCTCCCGAACACACACATTTTGTATGAGCACTGTCCGCTGGTTCCATAACTCGACGAGGGAATACGAGGAATGAAGAGACAGTTCTGTTTGTATGCCATGACCGCTCATTGAAGCGATGTCGGGCGTTATCGGTATTTGGTCAGGTATACAATCGTGATCGTAGCGAGGTGTGGAAAGTAGAGTTCGAAATACGGGTCGCCGTCTCTTCATTTAACGTGCTATCTCAGCGGTATGAGAGGCGAGAGAGTGTGTGAAATGAGGAGACGATTACCCGTATTGCGCACTCTAGTGGAAAGGCATTTGCTTGGCACTTATCCATTGCATTGACGTAAATGTATGATCGGTAAATTATCGATACCTTTAGAGGAAGCAGGTAAGGGGGCAGAAGGGCATGTCCTTTCGAGCTAGAGGGAGAACCCTCCTCGAAATCCGGTACAATAACAGAGAAATTGTCATCGTTCTTCGATGCTCTGCTGTTGACGCAACGGAATCCGCGAAGCATACGAAAACCCGATATTCCGAATTCGGCGAGTGCCCGCACTCTCAAAATCTCGGTGGATAAGCTAGGGTGGAGTGTGAAATCCGTCAGAAACGGGAGGATTCCACCTATAGACTCCCGTTTGGGACGAACGGCCCAATCTCCAAAATTAAACGCAAACAAGCAAACAAAGTCTACCTCATGATCATTGCTTTAGCCGGCCGCGAAGCGCTGGGAAACTCACGAGACGAAAAATTAGGTAAATAACTAGGTCTCACGCAAGCACAAATGCACCTGCGCGCGTAGGCAGAATTGGACGGGAAATGTGGCTATTTATGCTGTGCAAAGCGACGGAACTTTGGCCTCCTCCGGAATCGCTTCCGTTTGTAAGAATCTCTCTGCGAATTATTTATCTTCGGAAAACCGGAGAACATTCTAGGAAAGCTGTCTTGAAGCGCGGCTTGAAACACTTCACAGGAGGGAAACAAAAGGATTTCCGGGATGGGAAGAAGAATGAAGGAACAAAGAAAAAGAATACTCAAATTTCCACATCACTGAAGCGAAATGGAGCCCAAATTAGGAGATTGAGAAAAGTAAAAAGTGGAAACCCACAGTTTTCTCCACTGTAGTAGAGACGAAGTCTTTCTTGGCTTACTCATTATCGGCGAAACACGAAAATAGTTACCACGAGAGTCCTCCCCAAAACAAGAAACCCACTCAGCCAGTAAGTGGAATTCCCCTGAATTGGTCAACGTACATCTACCTTCGCTGAAACCATTGCACTGTTCAACAAGGGGCGAAATTCGTGGATTGAGACCGTCGTTCGAAACCTTGCTCAAAGTCCATTTCGGTTCGCAGGGAACCGACCTAACAGCGAAGGAGTTTTTTTCTGATGCAGATATTTAACGCTCCTCATATATCATGCTACTCAAGGATTCCTAAAAAAATCTGAAATGAATAGCGCAATCAACGCTCACATATCCCAACAGAAAAACGCCGCAAGACTCACTGCCCATTGGAGAGCTGCGGATTGCTTTCCAGCATTCCTGAACGAGTCTGATTCGCGGAAATGCTGCAAAATATTTAGATTATAGCCGGGAGAAGGCGACCAGTGCCTGGAAAGGAAGTGACAGGCTCGAACAATAATACGCCGCCGCCAAGTCGTATTTTCGAGGCTTTCTCGCTTTCCGGCCGAAGCACAGCGTACTGTTCTTGCTTCTCATCTAGCAGAGCGGCGAGAGAGTATGCAAAATCGAGGGAGCAAATATTCGGAACGGACTGGAGTATGAATTCGGGCTCGAATCCAAGCACAAGCGGCGCGAAATTTCGGCCGGGGGATGTTTGGCGCTTCTCGAGTTACATCGAGAGGGGAAAGTGGGAGGAAATCCTGACTGCTTACTCGGTTCTAGGCAGGATCCGAATACTCGGAACTCGGAGATGGTGTTGGTTCTCGAGTTACAAAGTGGTGGTGAATTGAGATGAGGAAAGAATAACGGAATGATGATGAAGCCGCATAAACGAATCTCAACTAGCGCCGATCGTTGATCAGTGGAAGGAAAGTCATTGCGCCTTCGATAGACTCATTTCTGCCCAGATATCAGCATCGAGCACACGTCAAAGCAAGATAACTCCGGTCATTACACCTTCTCGAGGATCTAAGGAGAGTAGGGAATGTGGAGAATCATTCCGGAATGCATGTCATACTCGGAGCTACATAACTCTGCATATTTTTCCGGTCAATGTAACGAATGCATAAGTAGGTGAACCAGTAGTTATAACATCATGAAGAATACACCTTGTCACCTCGAATGATCTTTCACTGGCCAATGAAACGAGATGGTATGGTGTACGAAGAGAGTTAGAACATTATAACTACGCAATTGAAGATAACGCTTTCCTAACTCCACATGCTCAATCGCCGGTCACAGTGAGTGAGCTCTCTCACCAAGGAGGCGTGTTCTTCATTCTGACAATTCTAGTCAGAATGCCATAAGAATGCCTCCGGTCGACGATCCCTCATTTCGTGCAATTGCATTCCGATCCTCGCTGTGCACTATTTTATAGCGGTGGTTACTGGAGGGTCATAGGGCTGTCATAAATTCGCGATGAATAGGTCCAAGTCAGCACGCAAGCTCCATTAGGTCACGTTGCAAATATGACTATACAAGGATACGGTAGCTCGAAGAACTCGGTAAAATGAATGATGCAGTAGTGCAGGATACGAAATTATCACAGGAGGAAGGAAATTCAAATTTTTCAGGCACACTGTAGCTCAGAATTTTGCAGATAGTTTGGTTACTGGTTCGCTAGCTTAGTCGTTACGACATTTCTCTTGCCCAACATTCTCTGCAACATATCGTTCGCTTGATTCGTTTGCCTTGAATAAGGGGTGCACCATTACTATTACGCTAATGTTGGGATACGGTAGCCGAGTGATTACGGTAGCCGAGTGATTACGGTAGCCGAGTGATTACGGTAGTTTTCTTACCCATCGTCCCCTCCTTCTCCGTACAATTCATCATCCTCCAGTCTCACATCGGGCACTAGAGCGTACACGACCATTTTGCAGACTAAATGTATTTAGTTTTAGCACGTAATTTAGGAATAACCGCGAAAATGTCGTGACAATTGAGCAAAGTAGAGCAACAAAATGGAGTACAAGAATTAATTGGGTTCATGTACACCCAAGGTCGATAGGATAGTGGGAATGGTGTTGTAGAACATTCATGGGATCGACAAGGATTTAGGGCCAGGCAATCCGGCGGCATAATGACTGACTTGCAGATGATTTCATTATAAGAATGAAACAATGAAAAAATGCTAGGTGGGAGCGCATAATTAGAAGAGCGGTCGGGGAATAGAAAATAGAGGCTATCCTTGGACGCACAAAAACATACTATTACTGGAAATTCCTAGCGGAGGGGCTCCGTGATGAGATGGTGGACAAAAGTTCAGGAGCAAGCAATAAAGCTGGACTCTGGTATTCCATACTAGAGGAGTATCTAATGATCGTCTGTGAACTAAAAAGGCATATTCTTCATTTAATATCAAGGGATAGGGATAAATAAGAAAATAGAGAGAGAGCGGTCCTGGAATCACAGTTCAAAATGTTCAGCCGCGCGAGTGGGGGTCCATTGTTCAGAGAAAAAATGGTGTCAGAAAAATTGTGGTTGTGCGACAATCAGCATAGGCTAGAAGGGAGGATGAATGGCAAGGCAAGAAAAAAAAGACAAGCAGACGAATACAATGCCTTGTGGGAGTTCCGTTATTTGAGCGCGCGCGGTCGCCTCACAATCAGAAGAACAGCTGCAAATTGCTGCGCTAACAACAATGACGCAGAAGAATTTGCGGAAGTTGTGACAAAGTTAAACTATATCAGAATTTGATTCCGTGACGTATCGTTAGAATATTTTCCATTCCACTCGTAGCTGACCTTAGACGAACGTTCGAGGGGGCGAAGAAAGGAAGAGACCGGGAGGAGACGGTAGATCAAGTGTCCTCCTCCCCCTTTCCTTGCCCCTGCCTCTCTCCCAGACAATCAATAGCTCACTAACCAGCACATCTCATTTGCTGAGCATTTCAAACGCACGATATTGGAATTTGAAATATGCAGAGATCGTTTCTCCCTACAGCTGCTGTATAAATCTGGCTAGAGACAGTGACGCAAAGTGCGCCCTACTCATTTTGTATGCTAAGACCAATTAGGAACAGCGACTTGTTTTGTAACAAGAAAACCCGATCCCTCTACAGCAGCGACAGTGACGCAGAACTCAGTAATAGGAGTGAACAGTACATCCCTATTTCCTATGCTTCTTTCCAAGAGAATAAAATGTCCTGGGAGTTCTGCCATTGCTAATTGTAAGGGAAATCCAAATTATTCTTCGCACTCTTTCTGAGCAGGAATTGTAGAGAATGGACTATTACAGCTCCTCTAATTTATTATGAATCCCGTGACTGAGAACTCAGCGATTGGAATGAATCCTCATTGCTCATGCTTGTATTTCTAGGAAATTATATGTGGACTGGCGAAGAGAGTGTCCCAAGAGTTCCGCTAAGCTTTCATCCAAGCACTTTTCCTATGCTATGGTTAAGGAAAGCGTAAAAAAAAGGACTGTTACAGTAGGTATACAGTGGCGCAAACCTCAGTAATAGCATAGATACATTGAATAGTGCGCGTTCGTTTCTCATTCGTAGGGACATTCTTCGTAAGCCAGTAAAGCTAGCCATTTGGGCGCCTATACTTTGCAGGACTTTCTTAGTTCCTGGTTGGAATGACACGCAAGATGGGGGTATTCTAGCGGGAAAAGTACCCATAACGTCAGAAGAGAATAGGGATCCAAAGAAGCATTCGTTTCTCGCCCTATTACGCCAGGATATCCCATTTTCTGGTTCGGCATGATAAGTTAGCCACAAATGAGCCACCAAAGCAGCATTCAGAAGCATTCGTTTTCTCTTCCATGCAAGGATATCCTATTTCCTGGTTCGGAATGATGCTCATTCATTTCTAAGGCGCATCCCGCACGCTCACAACTGCATCAACATGGGAGAAGCGCCTCTTGGTTTGTTGATGCTCTGGGTTCTAGGTCGGATGAGCACATTCGGATGACAAATTACTGGAGGTTCCCAATCCCAAAAGCGAAAGAAAATGGAAAATTCCGGTTTTTGGTTCTCATACGAATGGCATCATCCGACCTAGTCGCGGTTCGAAGACTTGCTAAGAATTTGGCGAATGAACGACTTTCAACGTTGCGCGGGCGTGTCTGTTTGGAGGTAAACTGAGTCCTCCCACTCGCTCAGGAAACGGGGGTGGTATGACTAGCGCAGTCTTGAGTGCCATGCTGACATTCGTCTCAAGGTGTATGCGAAATGGATCTTTCGTCTCTCCATTTTTTTTCTGATTTCTCAGGAATCAGAGAAACGAGAGAGCATGGCGAAATGAGAGATCATCCACCATGAAATGGAAGAAATGGCGCTATTGCACGCGAATTGCCATGCAATTCGACGAATAATGAATAACGAGCAGGCGGGATCTATCTCTCTCTATAGAGCGTTTCAAGGTATTGGCTGCTTGAATAAGATGTACGCATATGCGTTTTCCTGCCAGTTCCTGGTTCGGAATACTCGAACATAAGATGAGGGTTCAACGGGTTGTTAACTATGCGAAACATCGCGCCCGAGGTATGCGTGAATACGGGAGATCAGTATTTCAATGTTGGGAATAAGCGAGTGTTTCTCGCGATGGATCGAGCATGGGAAGGCGTGGTGTGGGAATGCCTTACGCATTCCATCAGGATAAGCGATGGTTCGGATGTTAAGCTGAACTGAATTTATAGTGGTCAGAAAAGGCGAGAGATCAGGCGAAATGGAGAGAGTTAGAGAATAATCCGTCACATTGTAGGCCTTCTGAAAGCCGACGTCAAGTGCGGAACTGTAGCGGCAAGGAGGGCCAAATCGCCAAGTACAGGCTCTTCGATAATCCGGAACGATCACGAAAATGCACGCATGCTTGTGAAGACAGCTAAAAGTAGTAGTAGTAGTAGGGATAGATTGACATAAAAATGTAAAATGTCATAAAAATGTCAATCTATCCCTACTATTACTACTGCTAAATGATCTTCTATCCACACTTTGTTCGAGTTTGTGAATCAAGAATACGAACATAAACGAGAATCGACCACAGAAAGCCACCATAGGGTAAAGGTGATGGTTAGAGCATCCAACAGTGCTCACTCATCTACGCTATAATTTCTCAGAAAATCAGTGGTTGGGGAGCTAGGGGAGGGGAACTTCAAACAAAGGGGAGTAGTTCTCTTAATTTCAGGCGATTTCTTAGTGGTTAGAGCGAGCGAGAGACAAGGGGAATTGGAGAGAGTCAAAGAAGTCATTGTCGGAGGGAAGGAAGGAAAGAACCTCCCCGGAGCTCCTTCGAATAACCAATGATGAGCTAATTAGTAATTAGTCCGAGGGAAGTCTGCCTAGGAGCAATGTTCTCGTCTCTACACTTTGCCTTATCGCTCGGCAATCAGAGAAATGAGAGAGTAGGGCGCAAGGAGAGATACAGAGCATCCCCTCTTGTTTTCGGCCTGCGGGAGGGAGTCTAAGAGGTTCGCTTCCAATAGCTTTCGAATAGCTGCTAAAGACTTTTGCCTAAAGTGAATACTTTCATTTTCAAGAAATATATGAAAATCTTTTCTGAAAAATACAAAACTGGAAAAAAATATGTCTACAGAAAATTGTTGAGAATCAATGTCCAACGTTCCCACAGACACAATCGCTTGTTTTTCAGAGATGCTGCTTTGAACAAATAGGCAAGAAACAACCGTGCACAAACAATGCTTACCTGATTTTTACCTCGTCTTTAATTGTACATCAAAAGATCGATTATTTTCGAATGGTCTTTGAAACTCTGTGAAGCACCCTACTAAATCATAAAATCATAACTCTTCATCATCATCTTTCCTTTATGAATTTGTTGGCCACAACGTTACATCTATTTTCAAAAATAGAAAAAAATTAAAATTCAGAAATAAATAATAAAAGCATTTGCTCACCGCCTCTGCGTGCTCGCACTCTGGCTGAAGATGTCCGCAAAGTGGTCGTAGCTTCTGAAATCAGTATTTTATCGTTCCGCTAATAATCCTTTCCGCCTATATTCTTAGATAAAACTAGGAAAATCGAACCTCGCGTCCTCCACGTTGAAGGGCGGCGCCGGATGCGACATCACCCTGCAATGGATGGGATTATGGTAGGGTACGGTAGGGAGTACGGTAGGACTACAGTAAGTCTGTAACAGAAATATTGATTGAATCATTGTATTATTCTATTTGACTTAAAAAGTCGAATCAATTGCGATTGGTGACCAACAGAACACTTGAGGTTACGTTGAAACACATCCACTCAATGACAGAGCGATAATTAGACAACAATCCTCGCCTAGAAGTCTAGTAAATGCGCATTATGTTCTTTTCTGGAGCGGACTCTGAAAATATCGTACCGCTTCATCCTTCACCACCATCAAGTAGCACTGAAACCTATTCGAACTATGTACGCACGAGCACGCGTATCTCACTAAACATTGCCAATTATGCTAACGAATCTTCAGGAATACATTACGCATCATCTACCTGTCCAGAATAGCTTCTCACCAGCTACTCCCTCGCCTCATCTCGGGACACTCATCGGATTTTTTGAGCTAGCACCGACTACGAAGTACAATCATTTCGCCCCTAATTCCCAGATACTTTGCGATAACACTGAAACCTATCCAAACTACGCACACCAGCGATCGCGAAAAGACTAAAGATCTCATTTAAGAATCGTGAATTATGCAATCCTCATGACTTCTATAAGCGAGCAATGCTATTCGACAAAAATAAATAATTCGATACAAATTCGATAAATGTCTCTCATTTAGCAATAGTCTCTCGTTTCTCTGACTGGCGATTGATAAGGCAAAATGGAGAAACGATAACATGGTTATTATCTCACCTCATCTCGAGTACTCTCATCAAAAATCGCTTCTCAATCACAGGAGAAGGACGATCTTTGATCTTTGATCTTTGATCTCACGATCAATAAATTGCGCAGAGAAGTCGATGGAGGAGGAAGGGAGGAACTATTATGCGAAAAGCGAAGGGCCGTCGGATTACCGTCCAAAATTCCCAGGCACATTCCCCCCCCCTTCGCCCTCTATTCCGCCCAAATCGAATGCTCTCCTTATTCTATGCACTATCTCGCCGGTCAGAGAAACTAGAGAACACGCGAAGAGAGTAGAATCATTTCTAACCGCCTACCAATTCTAATGCTCTCTCCATTTCGCACACTATCTCGCCAAGTCTGATGAACGAGGGATCGTGTGGAATAAAGAGAGAGCAAATCCGGTGCGTCTTTTTGCTGGATGTGTCGCAGCAATTAGTCTTATGGAAGCTGAAGCGAAAGCCAGACAAAGTGTCGGTTCATTTCAAGAACGCTTAATGAGGAGACAAACAATGTCGGTTCTTTCGTTTCGTTCGAAAACAATAAACTTTGACGAATCTAGGGCATCTAGAAATCTTTCCATCTAGAAGGTTGCTATCGCTGCCATTCTCAAGAAACAATAGATATTAAGTCCAACCCCCAAACCCAATTGCCACCAAGACGATGAGCCTTCAGCGAACAATATCGATGGTGGTGGATAATACAATTGGAATTGAAATTATTTCAATGATCATGCCACATGATCGCATCAAGGGGTCATAACGCAACATCATCCGCTCGAAATCGGCTTACAATGGTGGGAAATGATGGCAGAAATCACCAGGAAGTGCGGAACATCGTGAACTAATGTCAATTCGAAATTTAGGCTTCTCAATAGACGCTCTAAACGAGTCTTGGCCAGACAGATCAAATACAAGTGCGCGAGAAAAAGGAAAAGCCAACCGGAGGGACTCATTAGGCTTGAGAGTCCACTTCCTCGCTATGCTTGCTTGCTAGGCCAGAAAGGGTGACTACTACCAGAGCAAGCAACTATTTACTCTTGTCTCTCCTTCCATTTCAGGCATTGCGTGCTGATGAACCAGGAAATGGGTTGCGATTCGAGAAGTACAACCTCGAATAACTCTCGCGCATAATTACCCCCCCCAGTGTTTTCTAAGTGTTTCTAAGTGTGGGCGTACTGAATTTATCGAAACAATCAGGTTATCAGAATATTCAGACTAAACTCTGCCAATGAAACATAGTTTGGAATTTTTTTATTTTATACCTGCCTAAAACCTTCCGCATCGGCATCTCGACACACGCTAAGGGAGGCACTGAGCGTCAATCATAGAATTTGCAATAGCTAGGAAAGATTCTAGTCACGAAGCTCCAGATTCTTCCCCCATTTCACATATTCTTAAGCAATCATCAGAGACTATGCGAAATTGAGAAACTTGCACCCAAAGTGTCATGCGAAGCAACGCATGAAACGGACAGGAATAATTCAGGACCGGTCTCTAGACTGACTAAGAGCCACCTCGCGGAAGCTAGTGCTTCTAAACTTTTTGTGACATTAAAGCCCTTTGGCTAGAAGCAGCGGCCGGGAACAATTTAGATAAAAAACCTTGGATACTAGAGAAATGATCTCGAGACATTGGTCTTGCTAATCTCCCACACTCTATCATAAATTGTGATGGATGAGAGGCATAGAGGCTGGAAGGGTTTCCCGTAATATCTTCCAGAAGGTCGACCTGAGGCGGAAATAGCATGAGAATCGCCTTAGTGTCGACGTCAGAATCAGGAATAGCGTGCAAGTTATCTAATTGCAGGCTGCAAGCTACGAAATGACGAGATTTGAATGCAAGAAAAGTCTGATCTGTAAGATAATCCTGCCTCCAAGACATTTCCCAAGAAGATTCATGCGTCAGAATCAGAAATAGCGCGGATTATTTGTAGCCTAATCTGGCATAAATTAGATCATGATCTTTGCTTGCTAGAGTGTCTGCGCAACACATCGCGCTTCCGGAGAAGGAAATGGAATGGCTGGAATAGGATGGCCCGAGACAGAAATAGGCATGATGAGAGCCTGCTATGCGTTGGTGTAGGCGCCGTATTTAGTGATTTTTTGGCGTGCAAAGTCTCCCGAGGAACGGTGAATCGATAATGGCTATTTTCTGGAAAAGGAAAAATAATTTCAGCCTCATTTGGGAAAACGTAGGAGTGAGAAAGTAATCGACTAAGACATGATCACGCAGAGACAATTTATTCCCAGCATTTACCATGCGCCTGGACACCTGTCATTGTTCTCTAGCTATTATCAGGAGCTGATAAAAACTGATGATAATGATTGTGCCTTTGTTCGCTTTCCGAAACAGACAATGATTTTTTCGTAACAATGATAAAAAAGCACCTCTCAATCGCGAGAAGATCGTAGCGAACAACTTGCATGATTTGAGGGAAGAAGGCAAATGCCAAGACACGATCAAGATGGTCGCCGATGAGACCGGATACGGAAAACTACTGGAAACTGAAGAAGTCGGGAAGAGGTAACGTCCCTCCCCCCTCTCACATCTTCCTCGTCTCCTAGTAACAACTACTCACTCGCCTGTCAAATAACATCAGAGACAATGCGAATTGAGAGATTCAGAGGCCACTCATTAGTTGGCTTTCAGAGAAATTTCCCGCCTTCCGAGAGGTGATAACTTCCTACTCACTTCATGAGATCTTTCGTTTCTCTGACAGATAGGAGATGATGCGAAAATGAGAGAATTATTCACCAAGCGTCTTGACAGAGTGATAACTAGCGATGGAATCGTCTCTCTCAATGCGGAATGGTCTTTTGCAAATCAGGGAAGGAGAAAGAACAGGGAGAATGATGAGGGTGCTTTAGAAGATATGCTTTATCTCATCAAGCGTCTTCCGTGAATGCGCTGCTAATGCGAACACATGATGAGAAAAAATAAAACGATAAGCGTCAAAAGCTTAAGCTCTCCGAAGTTACCGCACTGTCTAGCTCTTTCTAGCTATTGCAAGACCATCGAAAACGAAGATGAACGGATAGTACCGAATCGAAAAATATGATCTGATTCAACAAGGATCTCGAATATTCACTCTATTCAACCGAAGAGATAAATAACCAGTAACCGATCAGCCTGAAAAAGAAAAAAAATATGGATGATTAGCATCATTTCGTATGCGCTAGCGAGAACATGTTCAATGGAGATAATATGCGTCAGTCTGATTTTTGAGCATTCCCGATGTTTTCTAAGGAAAAATAAGAGATCCAAGGAATATCTCAACATGCGATCGCGTTCCCGAGCGATCATTATCGCACAGATTTTCCGAGTTTTTCCGAGATGAGATTTCGAAAACAAGATCGTTGACATGTGATATCAAGCATAAATCACGCGCCGAATCACACAAGTGAACGAAATTATTTTCAGGTTAGAAAACGCTGAGAACCGGTTATGCCAATCAAAAATATCTATCTAGGGCCTTCGACATGAGTAAACGAAATGAGTTTCAGGTTAGAAAACACTGAGAATCGGTTATGCACATCAAAATAGAGCCTTCGACATGAGTAGACGAAATGAGTTTCAGAAACAGCATGAAAAGGAGGGAGTGAAGTGGAGTTGGTAATGCCTCAATGTTGAAGTAAAATAAATACAAATACAAACTCGTATCAGGGAGTTATCGCAAAAGCTCCAACTCCAGATTGAGAAATTGAGTAAAAAAGCTCGTTAGGAATCTCAAGATCTGGCCAGTATGTCAAGAAAGCAGCAAGGGAAACAGAAAGCATTAGACTGCCATGGTTCGAATAAGATGTCTAGAACAGGAATCGTGAAAGCTGCCATAAGGAACACCATTACTCTGTCACACTGAACGAAATATCAGAATAATGGGACGACTCTCATAAGGAAACATGTCATAATCAACTTGATAGAGTGAGTAAATCATGAGGAAACATTCCAACAACCTGAGTAAATCCGGAAATCGTTACATCTTTCAAAAGGAAACATCGCGTAACGAGCGTGCGCAAACCGAAGAGCCCATCCAAATGAGAAACTTGAGAAGGAAACTGCTTCTCATCTACTCTCTCAATTCCGCCTGCTCACTAGCCGGTCAGACCCCGAGAATATTGAGATCTATGGACATGAAATCGCTCATATTACCGAGCTTCTTCACCCTAAATGGATACTTATTACGTACAAGCGCCGGAGACTAAATTTAGCAGATTTAGAGCTGCAAAGGCATCCATTTCAGTCAGCAAAGAGGGTGCCTGTATAGGCTGAGTAATGAAAAGGACTCCAATGAAGCGCATCTAACACTGATTGAAGCGGTTGCACATACAACTGACCATGCGAGAAATAGAAAAAGAAATTCGCTTCAATAATTACCTTAGTGCATTTACCTTTACCTTTAATTTTACGAATGATGAAGAGGCTTGGTAAAAGATCATTGAAGAAAACATCAAAATGTCACCGAATTCGGATGAGTTTCACGAGCAGCACTAATTGCTGAGGGTGGAGTATAATTGATAGTTCCGCGTTAGGCATGTTATGGGAATAATTTATCAGAATCGTCGCAATACCTGGTAAAATTGCCGACTTGGTCCATGGATGAACTGCGTTATCCTGAGAAGGAACGAAAGTGAAAGTGATAGGAAGGTTTATCATGAACAGCGCGTTGATAAGGAAGGACAATGCTAATTCGAATGATTAGCGACAAGGTCAAAATATGAAGAGTTCGCTCTGCACGTTGGAATCGTACGAATAATGGAAAGACGTATGAGACATCATGACAACTCCATCTTGAATACTGAAGGTGGAAACATAAGAGAAAGAGAAAAGGTAAGTCTATTCAATCAGAGCGCAGATATCGGGCAAACCAACACGGATTTATCGCTGATATTGTAGCGGTTGTGGAAAGCACAGAACACAATGGATCTTTATACATCAATATTTATTTCTAGACAATCTAGCAATAATAATTGACCTGAGACGAGTGAGACGAAGTGATCATGAGCGAAAGAACGTCGCCGCGCCGATAACAGTGTGTAACAATCACTCTGGGTTGCCCCGAAATATCTATCTAGACATTCAGACAGGACGATAGACCAGGTGTCAAGAGGAGAGCTCTTGATTCAACAACCTCTCACTCCCGGGGCGTTCTTGTTGTTGGAATTGTAAAGGGGTAGACAGAGTGGACGTATGATGCAACAATATTGACAGAGTTCACATATTGTCTGTGAGTCATTCGAGTTTTGAATACAGATGATCGTATCTTCAGAGAGAGAGCTAACGGGAATGTAGAGATGGATTTCTCAACAGGACAACTTTACTCGAGAGAATTCATGTTGTTGTTGTAATTGTAACGAGAAAGAGTGAGCATATAGAAAATTGTGCCTGAACTATGTGCAATCGTAGCGAAATAACATGGAAGTCGATGAGAATAAGACAACGAGGCGTATTGTATCTACGCTCCAATCGCATTGAAAGGGCGTCCGGGAAATTACAATATCGTGAAATTATTTTCCGTTCCACTCGTAGTTGGCCTTTGACTACCGTTCGATGGGCGGAGTTAGGAAGAGGCCGGGAGGAGGCTAGTGATCTACCTGCTCTCTTCCGCTCTACCTCTTCCCTTCCTCTCTCTCCCAGACAATCAATACGCTAACCAGCACATTGAGTTTGCTGAGCATTTGAAACGCACGATAAATGCGCGATCTCTGAATCCATAGTATGTCCACGGATCGTAAAATTTCATAAGGTCGAGTGGGGTCGGATTACACCTTCCGGTTACAGTGACCGAGGTAAAGTGACAACAACGATTGAATGATGAAGGAATATGGAAAGTGGAGAAAATTTGTTGTCGCAATTCACTAGTTCTCTCGAGGTGCCATTGCACCTATTGGAATGTCAGTACTCCGGCAACAAGGTCGAAAATAATGCGAAAATTGGTGAAGATTGTCTAATATCTTTCCTTTAAAATTAGCTTCTTGCGTTCAATGATAAATACGATAATTATAATATTTGCACAGTAATTGGGCGGCTTCATCTACACTAAGGAACAAATACGAAAAACAATGGAAGAAAGCAACAGTCCGTGCGAAAACCGAGTGAAAAATAAGTTCAAGTAAACAAAAACCGGAAGTACGGTACGAAGTGGAGAGGGAACTTCGGGCCAGACTGTACTAAATACTGAGGCATCGTTAAGAGGAGAGTCTGGTAATTCGACGATTCAGGAATATGATTCTCCCCAATTCATGATTCGTCCCTCGTGTATTTGTTCAGAAGGAACGATGTATTTCGCACGTAAAGTGGGCCGTCTGAGTTCAAGCACTCGGAGCCAGAGCGCTCCGCTTACTTGCCTTCCAGGTAAATGAAAAAGTGGATTAGAAAAAGGTTGGTGGACTTTGCGTCCTCATCGGTTAGACACAAAGAAATAGTTAACTTTTTAAAGAGCCTGATGGTTCGGAGAAAACTTGGATTTGAGTTACCAAGAAAACCTCGAAAAGGTGGATGAGATGTTGTTTTCCTTCGAGCGTTTCTAGTGGAGTAGTGGGCCAAAAACGAAATTAGGCTTTGCGGCAAGGCTGAAATTACGTTTCCTGTTTCAGTGGGTAGAGGGATTATAGTGGATGTGACAAATTACGGGATGGAACCCGGGAATTTGCAAATAATTTGATCTTCTCGGTGAAAAATGCGCGCATTTTTCAATGGAACAAAGAAATTTTTAGGAAACTGATACATTTGGTCGGGTTTGATGGAAGAATGAACGTGAAAGGGAATCAGCCAGACAAAATCTCCTTTGTAAACAAATGTGCCGAAACTGATCACTCTCAAATGTTGACCTCCCCTAATCCTAATGGTCCCTGATTGGATTGTGAGTAGACTTTCAATCGTAACGAAACAACTAGTCATTTACTAGGGAAATGCACCGCCTTCTTCACGAGAGACAGTGCGGAATGAGGAGAGCGATGGTCGATTTCCCTGGTAAACGACTAGCTGTTTCGTTACGATAGAAAGTCTAATTGTGAGACAAAAGAGTGCTCAGAATAACGTTGATCGAACGACACATAACTCGTAGCGTTGTACGGCAGACTGTCAAATTTAAACCTATCGGCAACGGTCAAGAAGATGGAAATGATTGATTGATAGATTGATCGAGAAATGGCCAGAGTGAAAATGAAACCCGGAAAATGAAGGGAAAAGAGTGACATCTGTCGTGACTTGACGAGAAATAACTGTGAGAAGGGGCAGCTATCAGAATTGCATAGCGGAAGGGGCGAAAAAAGAATTTTCACGAGAATTTTTCGAAATCGTTCTCGGAAAAAATGCGAAAAATCAGAACACAGAATCTATACGTGGAATCACCGCTTCTGAGGATTTATTTGCGGTAAGGAAAGACGAGAGAGTGCGCGAAATGAGGAGAGTCTAATCGTCCCGCGCCTCGGAACAATGGTAATAAACGGTGCTTGCTCGCCCCCGGGCAAATATGACGCATCAACAACAAATTTGAGAACCCTAAATTGCCCTAATCAGGAGCGTTGATCAAAATACAGAGGAAGAAGTCTGTCTATCTACGACTCCTCGCGAAATACGAAAAAGTGAGCAAAACACGAAACCTCGCGAAATAATCCCCCGAAAACCGGTCATTCCGCTCAATTTGACGTGCTAAACGTTCGCCATATTCAAGCAGGAATGCACCCAAATCGCCTCACTACATGGCGTAATTTTGACGGTCAGGCAGGCGAGAGAAAGGATTGAAATGTTGTATTGAAACGATCGCACAACAATTCACGAGCTACCGATTAGCGAGCTGAATTGTGTGTGCCATTCACTCTCCCTATTCTGCTGAATAGGAAGAGAATTTCTACAGCGAACAGTGAAAGTAAACGATCGTAGACTGACAAAGGATGAGGAAATGTGAATAGTGTTGTTGTAAAATGGGATATTGAACTGTGGAAAAACATCAAAGTTCATCTAACGTAAGGGAGCGAAAATCGGGCAATTCGTCACAGTTCTGGCACAATCTTGGTATTTTTAAGGGTGGACATCAACTGCGATGAGGGGAAATTAATGGAAAACTACGATTACTAGCGGCTCCCGGAACAAATTTTCAAAATCCCACCAAAGTGCTTATTTACCCGAACTTTCGAGGCTTCAACTGAGATTATTCAACCAGAGAGAACTACTAACGAGAAAAGGATGAGAACCTAGGAAGAGGAGGGAAAACACATCGTCTAAATGTAAAGTAGGGGGACCACTCCCTCAGGATGGGAAAGAATACGTTAGTAATGGGAGTATGATGAGAGCTCGCTTTCATCTATGAAAGAGCAAAAAATGACTCAAATTCGACGAGCTGTCACGAATAGGTAGCCGAATGGGGACTGATTCTAAATTCAATTTATACAAAGCGTCAAATTAAAAAAATCAGAGGCATGGCAAGCAAAGTGCGAAGCAAAAATCTCTCGTAGACAGCAGGAAAAATTCTAAGTTAATCTCAGAAATCAGGGATACAAATTCAAATTTGAACAAGATGATCTTATTTAGTCCCGTCTCGTAATTTGAGACTTCGCTGACCGAAATTTCGAACAATTGACAAGATGACGTCTATGAGAAATCCCTACTTTGAGCAAATGAGGTGGACGAGATGGCGAATGGTTTCACTTTTTGATTCAGTGTGGAACATTGTTGAAGCGCTAATACGCAAAACATTGATTATGTTTTTCGAATTCATTAGTAAGAGGAGTACGATGATAGCTCTCTCGGTCTAGCGTTTCAGCTAGGAAAGAGCAAAAATGACTCAAACGCTGCGAAATGACGCGAACTGCTCTTTTCACTCCACCTTCTTTTAAAATGAGAAGTAGTTTAAGTACCCGAACTCTACGAAACTATACTAGAGAGAGAGGCGTTGAAACACTTAGAAAGGCGAAATCAGGAGAAAATTCGCATTTCATGACGAAGACTTCCAATTAGAGGCAGTCTGGAACGAGGCCAACACCGAGATCTTTATAGATCCATTTCATAATATAATTTACAATGAGAAATGCCCCTCATCCCTGACGACAATGCCACTGGTCTTCTGTAAGAATTATTCACAACCGAAACGCAAGGACCAAAGGGTCAAGAATGCAGCAGCCCTCAAAGTTCGAAGCGACTTCGGAGCAGAAAAACACCACCTGCGATTTCTAAGCGGACGTGAGAAAAGTCAGATTTTTCTTACAAGTAAATCAGATGTTCCTCAAAATGCGAAGCCCAATCTCGAAATGCGAGGGAGTTTGATCACGATGTTGTTTAGACAGCCCAGACATCTGGTAACTTGAGAGGAGAATGAAATTTCACAGATCGAAATTTTCTAAATGTCAGCTGGCCTCCACATGGAGCCCCTACTTTTGAGCGAATGAGGCGTTTGAAATGTCGGAAGAATCATTTGAAAATATGGAACATCACTAATTATGATCGAATCAGGTATGTCCACCCTTCGTGAGGCGGTTGGGTGTCTACGACCCAATGGACCGAAACATCCAACCGCATTTCTTTAGGAAGTCTTTTATTATCTAGTCTCTTCCTAGCAGTTACTCTAATCTTTGCGTCTCATAAACGATGTTTGATTTTAATGATAGAAGTTGAAGCAGTCGTATGTCTTACTTGTCGGAATACCGGAATCTGTGATCCACATTCATCTTTTATTGGAAGAATGCATGGATGGCAAAGAAGGAAGTGTGGATGATAGGGAGGGTGGAACTCTCTCCAGGAAGAGGAACCCTTGCCTCTCTGCACCCCTCTCCAAAACCCGCATAATCACCCAGAAGGGAATACATCAAAAGGGAACAGATGAGGGAGAGGAAGGAGCATATCAATGGACCGACACACTTCGTTTCACCATTTCGCCTCTGACCGACGAAAGTGCTGGTGAAATGAAGAGAGTTGCTCTTTATAACGAATGCAGCTCATTTCACATAATGGTGAATCTCCTCAGGCGCAAAATGGGGGCAACTGGAGTGAATTTAACAAGAGAAAACGAGTCAAGTAAGACAAAAAACTATTGGCCTTGCTTTGTAGAAATATCCAGTATCCATCCAAAAACAGGCCGCGAGTAAATGATATCACACCCCCAGTCATAAACACTCTGCCTGCATTGCTACTGAATGTATCAGACCGATAAAAAATATAGTTTGAAGACATAGCGACATAAAAATACCGCAAAGAAAAACACTCTGCCTACCATCTCATCCTTCTTCTCCTTTCCTTTCTTTCCCAGAGGAGTAGTTGTACAGAAGAGGGAAGGTAGTAGGTATGTAGTAGGTGTAAGGAAGGAAATAACACAATAGACCAAGGCGGACGTGTCCAAAAATACGTCCGGATGCGTGTATTGTGCGAGTGAAAGGGAGATTCGGAGTAGATATTAACTATGTCTCAAGGAATAATATTACAAGATTTGTGAGCTATCTGAGTATGGGAAATCGTAATTCACTGAACACTGAATGCGAGGCCATTCTGTTTGCCATCAAGATAGGAGTAGAGATTATGTATCTGGGAATAGTGTTTACAGACGAGCGTCCTGCGGACGCTCGCGAACCGCTTACTTATGCGCGTGAGGCGAAGAATGAGTGGACTCGACTCTCCCCAATTGGATTAGTCTCCTCTCTCCCCTCACTCTCTCGCCTAATCCAATTTAACTGCTCGATTCTGACCACAAGAAATATCGAAATTCCCCTAGTTGTAATAGACTAGCCCCCTCCGGGGGCTAGTCCTCCGGAGGCCCCTGCCGGGGGCTGGGGCGAGCTACGCTCGCCCCGTGACGCTCCGCGGTCGTCTCGCGCCCTTCGGGCGCTCGCCGACCGCTCCGCTAGGCGCGCGAGGCGAAGAATGAATTCGACTCTCCTCTCTCCCCTCACTCTCTCGCTAATCCAATTTAACTGCTCGATTCTGACCACAAGAAAATATCGAAATTGCCCTAGTTGTAATAGATTGAATTCATCAACTCATAATTCAGTACTGAACTACAGGCATTTATCGCTGCGTTTTATTTTAATTTACAAAAGGAGTACCGCATGGAATTTTTTTGCGACGTTCGATGTGTCAAACGAAGCATTTTCGCTGCATAGTGTGTTACTGTCAACCTAATGCACTATTGAAATTGCGTACAGTCTGGAACGCAGAATAACAAGAAAAGTAAGGAGAAAGAGGCGCGAGGTCTTCGGTATTTGGCCATGCCAGAAGACTGTTTACCGGCAGGATATTTGCAGAATTTTGCGTGGTGTTTGAAAATAATGAGGAGCATGCGAAATTCTCACGCTCTAGAATAAAAATAGGCGTGGAAAGGATGGGAAGAGTTCAGTTAATGTTTTACTTATTTTATCGGAGAATCTAGGATATAGTACTAAAGAGTTAATACTAAAAAAATGCGCGGATCGCAATACCGCCTAGCGAAGGAGAGAGAAAGAGGATCTTCAATGCAGTAAAGGTGTATGAAAGGTGTATCCACGCGACAAGCGATTTTACGTCGTAGGACAACGCTAGGTGGGACCCACTGGTAAGGCATAAACGCAGAAAAAATGAACAAATTAGGGTTCATCCGATAAACGATATAATCGGGGAGCCTTCACTCAAGGCAGATAACGCATTTGAAAAGATGCTTTCCTGATGTTATTCCCCTAATCCAAATCGCACGCAGATTTCGAAGACTCGAAATGCCGCGGATTACTCAGCGCGGGAATCCGCAAAATGTGGAAACACTCAGGGAGAGTGGGAACGATTTATCTCCATTTTGCAGTGTCTTTCGCTATACAGAGACCGCCTCGGCGTGAACCTCGAAAAACCTGGATTTCTCGGAGGTCACAGAATGCGATAGAGCATGGAATATCGAGAGATTTAGAGAAGTTTGTTCCAGATTGAAGACACGTTGGCATTTGATGACTCAGCGTGTCCAGCTCTAAATCTGCTGCGCTACTTCGTCCGTCATCGATGAAATCTGCCAAGGAACCTCCCATACCGATTCGATTCCATCGACGGACCTCCGTTTCTTGATCTATATCACCTATTACTTGTGAAATTGCAAAGCAACGGAAATAAATGAATGAATTAATTAATTAAATCTGAGAGCGAAGCACGTTGAAGTGGTAGGTCGATGTGAGTACAGATGGTGGTCGGAGAAACGTTCCATCACGCTAATTTATTGTGGTCATCATGTCAGAAATTGTAGTGTATAAACGGAAGGAATAATACCATTTTTTAAAACTTTTTCAAATGACGCCAAACGCAAGAAAATTTCTAACGTAGACAGTTTTATTCGACTCTTTCCGAGAAATTACAGTGAGAAAACCTCATTATTTCCGTGATTTTCTTTCCAGATGTTTATTTCTCGAGACTTTTTTTTGTTTTTCCATTTATTTATGAGCCAGAGCGCAATGATAATTTCTCTAAATTCAAAGGACTCATGATTGCAGAGATTTTCTAATGTATGTCTGATGTGTTATCTTCGCAGAACATTTCGAGACAAAAGACAACTGCTACGCCGTCCTAGTGCCCATATTTCTTGAGTAAATTGAGTTAGACAGACGTTCGATGGGGGAAAACTCATGGCTAGAGTTCGAAATACGGGTCGTTGTCTCTTCATTTTGCACGCTCTCTCGCCTCTCTGACCGGCAAGAGAGCACGTGAAATGAAGAGACGACTATCCGTATTTCGAACTCTACTCATGGCCCACTGGAACACCACAATGACACGAACAGTTGGCTAGAAAAACTGTATGAATGCAATATGTTCGTCTAATTTATCCCATTAAAAAATAATTGAAAAAATAATTCCAAAAAAATGCGTTACCTGTGGAATATCCGGGACGCCATGGTCGAAATCAGAATCTGTAAATGTCAGGCTGAAAACGACGTCTGAGAAGGCAAAAAGTGACGAGAAAATAGGGGAAAAGATATGACTGCTTCGGATTTTGCGATGGTGGAGCGTCCATTAGAAATGGCGAATAAAAATCGGCTGCGAAAACTCTCTCTCTCATTTACCGGACTCTCTAGGCTTCCGGACCGGGGAGTGTGCACATCTTCATTCAAAATGATATCTCGTCAGTTAGAGAAAACGAGAGAGATGCGGCAATCAGAAAGATATATCATTAACAAAAAAAGTGACGTCTAACTGGCTGATGATTTCGTTTTCCTAACGGTCCAAAGACGATTCCTTCCAATATATAGATCGAAGTCTCATTCACCGTCTCTCATTTCACCTGCTCTCTCGCTGGTCAGAGTTGCGAGATAGCGTGCGAAATGCAGAGACACACTCACATTTCTTATCCACACTCTCTAAAAATAAAAGAACAATAATAGCCAATCTGGGTGGGAAAAAGAAAGAGAAGAAAGAAAAAGAAGGACTGTGGGAATCTCACTGGACTGGAAAAGGTATGCAGAAAGGAGTAAAGAAAGAGTGGGCACTCTCTCCATTTGACACACTATTTCGCATCGTCTAACCGGCTAGAGACCAAGCAGAAAGGGGAGAGTCAAACCATTTCTGACGTTGAGAGCAAGCGAGAAAAACACAGACGTCTCTTGAAGGCTGGTCACCTCTAATGGTCTCGCTCTCTGATGGATGCTCTGTGTCTCTCATTTCCCAATGCTCTCTCGTTTCTCTGACTGGCGAGAGATAAGACAAAACAAAGAGACATTTCTTCGTTCCGTCCTTCGAACACCTTCTCTTTCTTGGCCAGATCAACGAACGAACGCGCTTTATTTTGGGAGACGATGTCCTACCAGTAATCGTATGCATTATTCTAGGAAGTCTTTCTCTATTCTTTGCTTCAGTTAGCAGTTTTTCTTCTATTCTTCTTCACTTATAAACCAAGATTCTTTCTAATAGGTATGATCTTATTGGGACCACGTGGGCCGTTTGCATATGGTTTTGACCCCGTAATGAAAAATCGGCTATCTGAGTTGTGGCCCCTACGCATGCATTCCTCCCATCACCTCAAGATTACAACAAACCAAAGGGCGTGTTGCTTGAGGACAGATGTTTGCATCATTTCTGTTTCCGGACACAAATGCCGCACCCCTTAAAATCAAACCGAATATAATCAACCGAATATCTCCATTTTTCCTTCAACGCCAGCTCTGCGATAAATAGAGTGCAAAGAGTATGTCATGAATACGATCTCGTTTTTTTTGCACCCAAATTCTGGACAAATGACGTGTGATGTGAAGGAGCTTGTTTTTTTTTATTGACTGTCTCGTCCTCTTGCTTATCCGTTCCCATCACTTATCCTTCGCCGAACACCATTTGCATACAGTGTCTGGAAAGATCTCGAGATAATTATTTTATTTCGGAGTGAGGAAACGAGATTACTCGACATTGTGACAGAATGGTGTCACTTCGAAAGAAACTGGACAAAAATTGGAAACGAATTACCAAATTGAAAAGATACAAAAAAATGGGAATTGGGGTAGGAACTTGCACATACCCCATGTACAAAATAAAATAAGTTGTTGATAAAGGGGGAGAGGGGGCGATACCGTAACCAATAGATGTTAAAATAAGAACATCATGGATTAAATCGGGAGGGGCGTATTGTAAATAGATAGTCTACAACGAGCAAATTGCGTCATAGAATGCGTGTCTATGTGTTTGGGGGAGGGTAAGAATAATAAGAAACAAAGAAAGAATTTCGGAAAGGCAACATACGAAGTGATCTATACTCTAACCCTACGCTATGTACAAAACAAGGCAATCGGATAATTGTGAGGTGGGACGAGAGGGGTACTGTAGCTATCTGTATATACTGTATCTGTCTCTGTCTTTGTGCATTTACCGTACCATCTAACCCTACGACAACAGTCAAAAGCAGCAAAATCAAGCAAATAGGAGCTGCTACGATGTAAACATTAAAGGCGGAATGGGAGCAAACGATACTGGAGGGAGATAATAGGAGAGCAATTCGCAGCTAAACTATCGTACAATAACAATAGCGAGGGGTACTGTATCCGTTTTCTGATCGAATATTGAGGAAAAGGGGCGGAGCCTAGAGAGAGACAATATCAACGAAAACTACGGCAAAATGCGAACACGATATTAGTGGGACTGGACCTGTTTATTGGGGGGGGGGACGAAGGAAAGGGGGGGGGACTAGAAGAGAGGTGGGGTGAAATCAGGGCAATTATTACTTTATTATACGGAGATTTGGACCGGGAGAGGGAAGCGTAAACGGGGGCATTAACCTGTATTGAACGGAGTGGGAAAAGGGTATTCGAGATGATTTGGATGAGGGAAGAGGCAAAATAACGGTGTGTGAAATGAACGTATCAGTTTGGAATGAGAGGGGCCGAGGCCGGGGGTAAGGCTTCTTCAGTGGTTGAGCACGAAACAACAATGGAAAGGAAATGTGCACGTGTGTGTCCGGGACAATTGAGGTATGCAGGATCACAGAAAATTAGAGTCAGTTATCGATAGGCGGGGGTCGACTACAGTAATCAAACTTCAATTATGTACTGTAAGAGGTCAATTATCGATCGGGCCAACAAGTAAATTTACGGTGAAGTCAGTTATCGCTACCGTTAGCCCACAATGCAAGTTAGGAATAGTCAGTGTTCGATAGGCGGGTCGACTACCGTATTCTATCAGGGGAGATAATGAAGTCTGTTATCGATAGGCAGGCGAGGGGTGCTACCGTATCACCTCAGCTCTTCCTCAACTTCTCGGCTTTGGCCGTTTCTCGGACCATCGAAGAGACGATCGATCGGACGATGACGTCGTCCGCATCCGCGCTCACGACCGACGAGAGGGCGTCCGCGACCGAGAGCATTCTGGAATTGAATCAGTTTGCGATTGGGAGAGGGCTACCATAACCACACCTCGGCTAATACCGAAACCTTGCATTTTTATTATAAACAAATCGTCACTCGCGGAAATATCGAGGATCGCAGAGACTAACCGCACTTGGACAGTATGTGAAACCTAGGTCCACACTCGGAATTTCACAACTCACTCGGAATTTCACAAATGTCCGGGGAGAAAAATGAAATTCAATTAATTGTCATTTCGGTTAATAGTCTTCTACAGTCCTATATTGTTTGATTTATCAGACTTTTTCCAAGGAACGAACGAAATTCTTTTACTCGGAAAATCAATAACCTAAACTTGCTACCGTACCTCGATGGAGTCGGTGTCTCGGCCGCTACCGTACCCTTCGCGGGGGCTACCGTATCCTCGCCGTCCTCTTCGGCAATCGATCGCGACGGTGAGGGCAGTCGGGGCGGAGGAGCGATCGTCGTTAGCAGCATCGACTTCTTCCGCTCGACGACCGATTGCTCCTCGTAGAGCTGCGAAAGATATAATATAGTCAGTTCGCAATCAGAAGATGATATTCGATAGCTACCGCAGTCATAATTTCTGTATTCAGTATTCGTATCAGTATCACCCGATCACAGCTCCGATTCACCATATTGCAAACCCCCTACCATTGCCCTATTTTTGCGTAACGTTTATGGCAATTATTTAATAATTTAATTACAATATACAAGCACTCACGATGTAATTCACCAGATCCGTGACCACCGCGCGCACGTCCTTCTCCGTCTCGAGGTCGGCCAGCGAGAAGGAGGGGAAGACCTGGAGAAGGGGTGAGATGGGGACAGGGGGAGATGAATACATCTACGCGTGACTATTCCGGCTATATGGGGAACACCCGCATATATAAATCACACAACTAGTTCATGTTTCACCCTCATTTCATATCCCACTCCATCTTTCAATTTCAGTGGTCTTCCGATTGGCAAATAGAAAATAAAATTTATTGCATACTATTGGCTGAAAAAGCGGCCCACTCATTTATGTTTCACCACCACTATCTCTTCAACTTCCCCTCTAAGGAGGGATCGATAAACGGAAAACGGAAAAACGAAATCCCTCTCTCCTCATTTCATTCATTCCGTAATGGAGAGTGGTCTCCTAATTTTCTATGCGGAATGAATAATCATTCCATAATTTCTTCCGTAATCGCTCTGCGAAGCGCGGTACGTTTCTTTTCATTATCGTTTTCTTTGCTTTGAGAGTTTTTTCTTTGCTGTTCTTTTTGTTAGTTTAACTGTAACCACATATTGTTATAGATATTTCTCACCATGGTTCGACAGATTATCGTGCGTTTCAAATGCTCAGCAAACTCAATGTGCTGGTTAGCGTATTGATTGTCTGGGAGAGAGGAAGGGAAGAGGTAGGGGGGAGGAGAGCAGGTAGATCACTAGCCTCCTCCCGGCCTCTTCCTCCCTCCACTCAGTTTGTCAAAGGTCAGCTACGCGTGGAATTAAAAATAATCTCACTAACACACTGTTAGGCTAGAGCTTTAGCTAGAGCCCCCAAGCTCCGCCCACTGTGGAGTCACAAGATTTTGCTGAACCCCGAGACAACCCCCAGTGGCTTTCGAGCGTACTTCTCGGTCTCTAGCATCGCACTGCGAACCACTCGCCGTTTTCCAAAAAAATACATTAAAACGCGTTCTCCATAAGAATGAGAATCAGATGGCACATCTTTTTCAAAATGGGTATCAGGCAACCAAACTTCGGCTATAGGGTGCTCATGGGTGGGATACACCAATATTTTAAAAATTTAATCTTTTGGCGGGAGATTTGAAAAAAAAATTTTTTTTAGAATTTCATGACATGCCCTACACCATTCGAAAGAGCGTCAAAAGTTATGTAAAATCCTCGAACTGTTTTTGAATTGATCGACTTTTGGTCGAAAAATCCCCGAAAAACTGAATTTTTGGGCTTAGCTTTGAAAATAATCATTTACAAATCCATTGAGAATGAAAACTAAATTCCAATTTTTTGCACACTTGTGCTTTATGGAACTCGCATCCAGGTCCTGTGGAAAAATCTGGGTTTTTCGAAGCCCGAAAACGTGTTCCACACGATTTTCTAGCACACGGGTTCGATCCCCACCGGTGACTAACTTTTCGCTCGCGTAAACAGAGTCCCATTTCAATGTATATTACTTGGGTCATACTATTTGTCACCCTAGGTCACTATTTCTATCTTCGTTTAGCCAATTACGGAGGTTATTTACAAGTAAAGAGTGCATCCTAGAATCACCGGGTAAGAAAAAAATTCGATTACTGAGTTTTTTTACTACTAGAGAGCGCATCCATGAATACCTGGATTGAGAACACGTCGATTTCGCTTGCTGTTTACTAGTGAAACGCGCTTCCATAATGGAAGTTTTGTCTAACCCGGTGATTCTAGGATGCGCTCTCTACTAGTAAACAACCTCCATAATCGGCTAAACGAAGATAGAAATAGTGACCTAGGGTGACAAATAGTATGACCCAAGTAATATACATTGAAATGGGACTCTGTTTACGCGAGCGAAAAATCCGGCAAAAGTTAGTCGCCGGTGGGGATCGAACCCGCGTCGAGGATTGCGTGCTAGGAAATCGTGTGGAACACGTTTTCGGGCTTCGAAAATCCCAGATTTTTCCACAGGACCTAGATGCGAGTTCCATAAAGCACAAGTGTGCAAAAAATTGGAATTTAGTTTTCATTCTCAATGGAGTTGTAAATGATTATTTTCAAAGCTAAGCCCAAAAATTCAGTTTTTCGGGGATTTTTCGATCAAAAGTCGATCAATTCAAATACAGTTCGAGGATTTTACATAACTTTTGACGCTCTTTCGAATGGTGTATGGCATGTCATGAAATTCTAAAAAAAAATTTTTTTCAAATCTCCCGCCAAAAGATTAAATTTTTAAAATATTGGTGTATCCCACCCATGAGCACCCTATAGCCGAAGTCTGGTTGCCTGATACCCATTTTGAAAAAGATGTGCCACTTCGTGACCATTCTGATACATTCTTACAGATAACGCGTTTTAAACTCACGGACTGAACACTACCGCGCATTATAACAAATCATGTTCTCAAAAATGCGGCCGCTCATTTATGTTTCACTCTCACTACATCTTCCAACTCCTTTTCTAGAGATCAGTGTTGCTCTCTTTTCGGAAATAAAATTTATTGCATACTATTGGCTTAAAGAAGGCGTAAACTCCAAATTCGGAGAAGCACTTCCCTGTGCAATCAGGGGGAAGTACTGTAAGAGGGTGAGAGTGACAGACGCGAGAGTTTTTCGCTCCTCTCCCGTCTCTTCCCATCTCTCTGCGTCTTGACCTAGACCCCTTCCCTTTGCACCGCGCATCTTGATTTTGCCTGTGCCCTGTAGAAACTTTGCGTGCGTGTAACTCAGTTCAAAGTTGAGCTAGAGAGTTCTAATTTTCAAATTCGGAGTGTGGTTTACGGAAACTATCGACCTATGACATCAGATACCCCCCGAAAATATTGAGTTTACTCCTTCTTTAAAAAGCGGCCCACTCATTTATGTTTCACTATCCCTATCTCTTCAACTTCCCCTCTAAGGAACTAGTGCGAACTGGAAAACGAAAAAATGAAATCCCTCTCTCCTCATTTCATTCATTCCGACTTATGTTTCACTCTCACTACATCTTCCAACGCCTTTTCTAGAGATCAGTATGGTTCTCTTTTCGGAGGATAAAAATAAATCAAAATAACTGACCGGACTGTTGACGACGGCGCTGTCCGCGTTGCTCGCGGACACGCGGAAGCGGTCCGGCACCGGGCTGCGTACTGGAAGCGAATCGATAATTATCTTTCTATAGAATTCTACCGATCCAGATCCCCCAATCAATCGATAACTACACCACTTTTTCAATACCCACCGTACTCAAACGACCGACTTTCGTATTCAATCAATAGCTAACATACAGCATAGAAAGCAATCAATAACCACCGTATCCCTTCACACTGCCGTACTTACCGTGCGCGAACTGGTCGAATCTCGGCGGGGAGAGGCAGACGGGGGCCGATTGTGCGCCTGACGGCGTCTCTCCCGATGACGTCGACGGTGAGGACACGACGGTCGACAGCGTCGATGAGAAGGAGGAGAAGGCGGAGGATGAGGAGGAAGAGGGAGGGGCGAAGAGGTCGAGGGACAGGGAAGCAGGGCGGAGCGTGGAGGACTACAAGATTGCGGTTTCAGTGTATGTTAATTACTGGGAAGTTTGTTATAATTCAATTTTGTGATTCTATTCGATATTAGTAACACTGACTTCATAAAATTAGAAGAAATCGATAGGTCAATGATACACTCTTGTTCACCAATAAACCCGTATATTCCCCCAAAATCGTGAATCTGTCCGCACTGTGCATCTAGGTTTCATTTAATACGAACATTTGGAAGAGGAACGATCCTATTGGTAAGGAACGATTATGACACCTCCTCCCCTTAAAATTAGCAAATCGTTATCCCTTCCCGTATTTTAGCTGTTCCTCGTCGAGGCCAGATCAAAACTTGCCTTACCATATCATATTCCTCACTTTTGTAGTCGAGGTCGAACCCTAGCCCTACCGTATCCTACTCATCTACACCGTATTCCTCACCTTGGTCGTCGGGGCCAGGTCGAACGTGGAGCTCGTGGGCGAGACGGAGAAGCGGCGCATCTTGCGCACCACGGGAGTCGGCGGATGAGCGACTGGAGAATACAGATCAAGAAATGATACCGCCATCTCTTCATTTCCCACACTCTCTCGTCGACCGAGCGCGCTAGAGAGTGCAAAAGGAAGAGACGGCGGTAGGGTTGCACGTTCGGGATCGGCAATCCCGAGCTCACTGAGTCCCTTCCCTTCTCCGCAGAGCACGTGCTCTTGATTGAGGGCGCACCCTCTTCCCTTCCTCAAAAAGTTTGAGGAGAAGGAAAGGGGGCTCAAAAAATTTGAGATAGTCAAATTTTTTGAGGGGTCTTCCCTTCTCTCCCCTCACCCGCCTCTTTCCCTCTCCTCCCTCTCCTCCTTAGATTTGGCAGTGATGGCGCACGCACTAACACCATTTTCGACAGGAGAATTTTCGAAATTTTCGGAAATATCAGCCTCAGTGCTGATAAATGAGAACCGTCAGTTGACGTAGTCTTTGAGGACCTTTGTGGGCATACATCGAGCGAAAATTGGGTCCTGTGCGATAAAAATGAAGCGAGTTGACAATTTGAATTCGCAATTCTATTGGCGCGCTCGACACTTTTAGGCATCGCCTCTCCTGTCGAAAATGGTGTTAGTGCGTGCGCCATCACTGCCAAATCGAGCGGGGAGAGGGAGGGGAGAGAAGGGAAGACCCCTCAAAAAATTTGACTATCTCAAATTTTTTGAGCCCCCTTCCCTTCCCTTCCCCTCTCGATCGGACGTGCGATAGAGAAGGGCGGAGAAGGGAAGAGGTGTCGGCAATACCGAAACCGATCCCGAGTGGACAACCCTAGACGGCGGTACCATTTCTTTTACAATATTTGAGCAAAAGGGTGCATTCAGTAACCAAGGGAGTAGGCGTATTCATGGGGCCATAAATCATAGCCGCAGCAATTCGTCATTGAGAAAGAAACTTGCGAAACCCACGCTCACCAAGTCAGCCGCTTACTTTCATAATTCCTCCAGTATGTGTTTAAAGGGGGATAGGCATCAATCAAAGTTGGTGGGTCCCACCACGAAGAGCCTGAAACGTTGCGATCCTACTGTAAACATACGCACTTATCATAGTGACTCTGGGCAAGGAGATCACCATGGCTCGTAGCCTAGCGGTTGTGCTTTTGCCTAGCTATAAAACACCCGTTGGTTCGACTCCCGCCGAGCGCAATCCTCACTATTGCCGCTATTTTCGACTCCCAATCCAATAAAATCAATACGAGAATACAGTACCCCAAATTTTGCCTGAAACATCAATGAACTTTACAATTCTGTAGTGAGCTTCAGAGGCATTTCTAGAACTTCGGATAAAGTGATCTCTTATCGGGTAGCCATTCTCTATCATTCCACGTTGCCAGTTTATGCACGAAAATATTGATGCCTATCCCCCTTTAATATTGTTCACATATTGTATCGATACCATTATCAATCAGATTTTCTCCATATAATTATAGACGAATGAAACCTATTTTCACAAGGCACTTTTCAGCAGTTAAAAATATCTTTCTTATTAGAAAACGCCTACTCACTCTCACTGACTAAAAGTGATTGACAGTAAGTTATTATGGGCGAATAAAACCTAATTTCACCAGATTAAAATAAAATAAATTCAATAATCCCACTCACTCGCACTGAATGACCCCTCGACGGCAGGCGGAATCGAGGGCAGCGAGGAGAATTCGACTGGAATAAGATTATTTTTTTAGCAACCGCGATGCCTAAAAATGCTTTATAGTGCGTTTCAAATGCTCAGCAAACTCAATGTGCTGGTTAGCGTATTGATTGTCTGGGAGAGAGAGGAAGGGAAGAGGTAGGGGGAGGAGAGCAGGTAGATCACTAGCCTCCTCCCGGCTTCTTCCTCCCTCCTCCCTCCACTCAGTTCGTCAAAGGTCAACTACGCGTGGAATGGGAAATAATCTCACGATAGCATAGAAGTAATTCAGAATAATTACTATCCCGTGAATCAATCTACCACATTCTCAAAAGACTCAACGGGTTCTTGATTCAGTGACTCTACTGTGAGCTACAGTACCCCTTCTACCGTACTCCTACCCTACCGTATCCCCAGAAGACTACCGCACCTCTCTTCGCCAGCAGTCCCTCCGCCACAATCATGATGCTCGGGCTGGACGGCTCCGTCGGCTGCTTCTTGATCGTCTTCGATGAGTCCTGCAAATTATCTTCTCACTCTCCTCCTTTCGCGTGCTCTCTCGTCGGTCAGAGAAACGAGAGATGATGGGAAAGTGGGAGTGTGTCAGACCATTCCTCTACAAGTCAGAGCTTCAGCTACCCTCTTTAGTCTCCTTCTATCGTGTGACAGTCCATAGAGTGTAATCAAACCAATAATCACTAGTTCCTACATCCTGATTTCAGTTGATATAATTGTGCGAGCGGACTTTAGATCATTAATTGTAGAGATACGTCTTTCAGCACGGTCCTAGGAGTCAACTAAGAAAACAAAAAAGTAAGTTGATCTTTGATCTTTCCTAGGGAGGAAATTTAGGAAAGATCAAAGATCAGATTCACCTCATGACTGCTCAACGCCATCAGCGTGTTGTCCAGCGACTGCGACGACGAAGACATCTCGCGGATGCGCTCCTGTGAATTAATTATCGATAATTAATTAACTAATTAAATAATTAATTAGATAGATAAATTGTTATGTTCATTAGTTGACTTTTCAATGTCAGAACAGTTCGCCTGATGTTTCACCCTATCCAAAGTGCAATGTTCTTGTAGTTTATATGTTTCAGGATTTCACCAAAGTCGCTGGTTGACGTGACTCTGACGATTCCTCTGCCCTTCCCCTCCTCTAGATACATATTGATCACGCTCATGCAATAGTTTCATACACATGTCCCTTGATTTCATCATTATTCACTCACTCTCCTTCTCCACGCAATTCGAGGGATGACTCATCACCTGTTTCGAAACCCCTCTCCCCTCCCCCTTGTCTCCCCAGCCAGTGGGCACACTCTCCCCTCCCTCTCACCGGCGAATATTTTCGAAACGGTGCACTTTCGAAAATGCCGCGCTCGCGTCCCCTCCCTCCCTCCCCCTTCTCATTCACTCACTCTCGCTCCCGCCGACTCGTTGCTCCCCCTTTCCCTCTTCCTTGTGGTATGTTTACCCCTTTCAGCTCCCAGACTTCGTCCCCCCTCTTCTACTCGCCCGACTTTGAGCAGTCTCTCATGGACGAATTCCTGCCCGGTTGCCCGTCGCGCGCCGAGTTTCTGGCCTCTCCTGACGACTCGCTTCCCTCATCTTCGATGGATTCCGAAGCCCAGAAGGTCGTCATAGACGAGGAATTCAATGGTAATGACCCCGCAATCGTCTTCTATTCACCAGATTTCGAACAGGCTCTCATGGATAGGTTCCTGCCCGGGTGCCCGACGCGATCGGAGATCATGGCTGGCTCTTCATCTGCCTATGCTGAGGACGTCAATGCGGATTTCACGCCGAATGGTAAGCATTTTCAGTTAATTGTAATAATAGCCGCAGATAAATGTCGATTTCATGCATAGGCGCGCCTAGGTTTCATCTTATCTACGTATTCAATAGATCAGACAAGCTTCGATGCGATAGCGTACTGTTTCATGCAAGACTTATCATCACATTTCGTCAGCAGGCACATCCTGAGTTTATTCCTCCAACTTTTCCAATGAATCAGGCAAGTTTCGTTAGAAGAGCGAATTGAGCCTCGCAAATATAGTTTAATCTCATTCCATATTTCGAAAGGTCCGTTTAGGTTTCATCTTTCCTACATGTTCAATGAGCCGATTACTATTCGATTTAGTTGTCTTCGCTGTTTCTACAAACTAATCCCTTCTCATTGCAGATTCGACGGACTGCTCTTCCTCTTCGTCGTCATCTGCGTCAACTCCCAGTCCTACGCGAGTGCTGAGACTTCTGAATGGCTCAACGACTCGACCTCGAGCCCTCAATCGGTCATCAAATGGTCAGCGTAGTGGAAGGATTCGTCGCCGCGGTCGTGGTGGGTCAAAGAAGCAAAGAAAGAATATTGAAGCGAATAAGGAAAATCGCATTAGAATCCTCTAAATATTTCAATTGTTACATTTTCCGGTGTTGTTTCAAACGGGTAGTTTTGTTGTATTTCCTTAGCGTTATTTGCCATAAAAACGATTCATTATTTCGAAAATATTTTCGAAAATCAACGTAAAGCGTCCCAGCTACATTTCGAAACTATGCGCATTTGCGTTTCACTTGTCCCACATCTTTAGCAGTTACGACAACTGTTTTAAACCCCCGCCACCTCCTAAATATTTGCGTTTCACGCCTCCTATATCCTCTGGGAATTTAATCGATTTTCAATACGACTGTCTCAGTGTTCTTAAAATTTAAAAAAATAAAACAAATGAAATATAAAAAATTAAAGTCACATTGATGTCATGGACGGTCTCCGAGCAGGTGAGCGACGTCGACCGCACGAATTTGTGCACCTGAATTGAGTGGTTACGGGATTTACAGACATAATACCGTAAAACAGCAGCGCCAATCTTCCTTGTGATTTATCTCACCCCCACGGCCGTAGTCATACAATATCCGCTCTATCCATCCCCTACCTTACCCGTCTCATCCTTTGCTCATTGAGCCCATCCACTTTCACTCAGATTTTCTTTTTTTTCACTCAGATTCCTAAGACGGCTACCGTGATCCTACCGTAAAGTGGCAGTCAGATACTGTACCCGTCGCTTTCTCTGCTCCTTGACCTCGTCCACCTCGCTGAGACTGGCCGATTGCGGCCGGGGCGGGGGCGGTGTCCAGATAAAGACGGGCGCGGGCGCTGGAAAATGGGTAGAATAATATATATTTATATTATTTCTTGGTCATGAATTTTTCGTGTATTACAGTAGGAAGCCATTTATACCTTATTAGTGAAGCTCACAATCACAATAGATTTTTTCACATCAACGAGTGTGCAATTGCTATAGGCACATTTTTCTTCGTACATATAGGACGTGCGGCACAAATGCACCTCGCCCTGATTCATGGCGCATACCTCTATGCATGCTTATTGTTACCAATATTGCGCAGTAATCACAGCATATAAGACAGACCCTCGCTTTCCTCGCTGCTCTCCCTTCCATTCTCCACTGCTGTCTTCTTCTCATCACCGTCATCAGCCACTCCATTCGAGGCAAGGACCGGAGGGGCTTCTGATGATGAAGATGGGGCTGGAGGGGTCTGAAATGAATAAGGCATTGGAATGGGTAAGAATGCTGGTGTTGGGGAGGGGTTGACTGTCGGAGTGCGAATAATTATTCCCGGAGTAAAATTAACTTCCCCCTTCCTTCCATTCTAATACCAGATCGTAGGAACATTCACCAGGTTTCACATGATGCAACTTGAATTTATTTTCCCATTTTCATCAAACGTGATCAATCTCAAAGTAAATTCTCAGACTACGAGCGCCTTGTGAAACCTATAATCCCTTTTTTTATCTACAAATTGATTTTTTTCACATGAAGCCACTTCCCAATTAAATATTACCCAACCACTCAGCTCTATACGATACCTATGAAACTCAAAACATCCTCAATGTAAAAAAAAATCATCAGCTCCACGTTTTCCTTTCCCTGTCGTAATTTCATACGAATTGATCTTTATACTCCACATACTGCTTTCACAACAAATCCTATCCCACCACGTCACCCTATCAGATACCATTGAAGCACAACTCCTCCTGCACTCACACTATCTCAATGTCCAAAAGTATCTCTCCTTAAAATCATTAAATGATCCCTCACCTCTACATTCACCTTCCCTCTTTCTTTAATTTATTGCTAATATTTTAAACTGAACACCTCAAACCTATCAAATCTTCCCAACCACCTCACCCTATCCGATATAAGTGAAACATAAATCATCCATCCGTCCAACAACTTAACCGTCCCTCACCTCCGCATTCTCTTTTCTCACAATCAGTTATTCACAAATTTATTATTCTTGCACCAAATGCTGCAGTTCAATCAAACCTTGCCCAACCACTCCTCCCTATGAGATACCGATGAAACGCAACTCTTCCTGCCTCCACATTCCCCTTCTATGACAATCGGACTTTGGTTCACTGTCAGATATCGATGAAACGTACGATTCCCTGGATAAATCCCTCACCTCCACATTCTCCTTCTCCTCTCCATCTCCATTCTCCTCCCGCTTCCTCTCCTCCTCATGCTCCGCGTTCTCCTTCTCTTCCGATGCTGCAATTAACTGCTCAACTACAAATAAAATCGAGTTGCTTGGTGAATTGGCGCTTCAAGTGTGCATCATAACACAAGCTCGAGCTTCGGAATTAAATAATTATGACTGCGTGGCCGACCAATCTTAGCACAAACCAATAACTGCCGTACCCCTCCCGTATCCCTCTCTCAATCAATAATCCTTTCGTAATCCCTCCTACCGTACCTCTCTTCTCTCCCATGGGCGAGTCCACTCCGTCCATGATCTCATCTGCGTGCGCGCTCATTGCCGCCAGCGCCGCCGTCTGCGAATTAGGGAAATTAAGTTAATTAATTGTACTAATTAATATATTTTTTGTTCGTTGAAAGAGCAACTGCCTACCCACTAATGCAAGAAGAACTCCAATGGCTATCATGCAATCATGATTCCACAATCTAGCAAGTAAATTCGCAATTCGGGCAACTTGATGATTCGCGCTTTCGCAAAGCCTACAACATTGTGTAGTCCCGGCCATTTTTGCTCCGCGATTGACCTTGGGATGACGTTTTAAAATGAATACCTTATTCCGCTCGCACGCCTCGCGAATCTCATCGTACAATCGCCGGAACTCGTCCTGGTACGGTTTCGTCTGGAAATTAGGCGGATTACGGTAGGCACACCAACTCCGGATCATGATAGTTGCCGGGCACTACGGTAAAGAAAATATTCAATCGATTGAAGAAAAGGGGACGGAGGACACTGGTAAGCACAAGCGCTGTCCCCACTGATACCGTAATCCTGGAGGTATACGGTAAGGACAGTCTCCGATGCCGCTCTTATGGGATTAGAATAGTGAAATCGCACTACGGCGGTACGAACAAAGGTGGAAACATAGGGAAAGACTCAAGCTTGTCTAGACTACGGTAATCTACCGACCGAAATCGATTGATAGAAAAGACAGCAGTGGATGCTACGGTAGCATTACATTGGGGATAACAAAAAGAAAATCAATAAATGCTGATTACGGTATGGTTCTCGGTGGGATCCCGGACCTCCTGCAGATAGGTCGACATGGGACTGCTCTACAACGAGAGAGGGTATGGTATACGGTAGCACGACAGAATCGATCGCAAACTGATTACATCGTAGGATGTGTGTAAGGGTGGTAACTGAGAGTTTGAGAAGAACGATGCAAAAGAGCAGATACAAAAAGCTAGACGAAAATAGGCACAAGGCTACGCGAAATTGGCAAACACCCCGATTTGAACTGTGGGCGGGTCCCGGACGGAAAACCCTGGGAGGACGCGGGGTTACGGTGGTCGACCTACTTTGGTTGATAGCGTCGTCGCGGCGCTCTGGTCGATGTTGAGCAACGTGATCGTCTTGTTCATCTTCATCGCCGAGTGGAGGGCGAGCAGACCTGAGACATATTAATGGTTTAAAATTCACTGGAATATGTTTCACGGACGCTAAATAATCACTGGCGAGCATACAGTTCAATAAGTCATCGGAAGGCGATGAAATAGTACTTGCAACACTCATGGCATCCGAATTGGAAGAGTTACCACCAATTTCCGAACAAGAAATACAGAGTAGAGATCAAAGACCATAGATCAAAGATCAACCAGCTTACCGGCGGATCCGATGCTCGCGTTGTCCCTCAGGTCCACCCGGACCATGCTCATGTTCTCCGCCAAGCACTCGGCCAGCTCGATTGCGGCTGCAATGGCAACAGATGAGTGTTACAGATAGATATCGTAGTTTGATCACAGTTTTCCCTGTTCCGTCAAAGTAAAACCAATAGGCTCTCATATTACTAGTGAAGAAAACGAAGATCTCAATCTCTGTTTCACTGAGGACACGTATGTCCAGCCCGCATTACGGTGCCGTTTATTGCATGTTGGACGATGTTGCAAAAGACGTTCATTTTCCTTTGTTATCGTCACCATACCAGAAATCAGACTCTAAAGATCAAAGATCATCGCTCACCCTGGCAGTCCAGACTGGTGCTCTGCAAGCCGAGCCGGTGCAAGTTGCAGCGAGTGTCCTGTGCAGTTGGCTTATTAATTTACAATTTCTAAACGCTTGTCAATTTCTCGTTTCATCGGTTGCTCATAATCCGTGTTTGCAATGGGCTAGTGATCAATCGTGGATTAGTTTTTCTAACAAGGCCAAACAATTGCTGTTACAGGAATTTTTCGTTCGTTTCCAGCACCTGTTCCATTCCCGTTTCACGGATAGATCATCACAGATAGATGTAATGAGCATCGCAATCTCATTCTCCCGTTCCCTCGTAGATAGACTTTGAATCGTAACGAAACAACTAGTTGTCTAATAGGGAAATCACTCTTCGCTCTCCTCATTCCGCGCTGTCTCTCGTGAAGAAAGCGGTGCATTTCCCTATTAAACAACTAATTGTTTCGTTACCATTGAACGCCTACTTGTAGAAGACCAAAAGATTTCGCAGATGACTGGCTTGCGTACTATACCAGAACCGTTCCTGCCCCCAACTTCTTCTTCACAAAATCGATTCACTTGATTTTTTTCTACCGTTCCCGAATCTCAAACTACCGTAATTCTCACCTGCAGTTCTTCAGATCTCCCAGACAATCTAACCCCCCTAACAAGAACTACCGGATCCAATGCATCAATTATAGTCAGTTAGCGATAGACTGACTACCGTACCTGTAGTGCCTTCTTCAGATGCACCACGCCATCCACGCCCAGCCGATTGCAGCCGATGTTGAGCGTCTCCAGACGGTCGTTCACCATCTGAGATGAGAATAAAGATATAAAGGTGTATCGACGTTAAGCGATTTTACAGTAGTGAGACAACGCTAGGTAACCCCCCTAGGGGACCATCCTCTTCCCTCATTCTCATTCCTCGCTGCGACTCTTCCCTCACCTCTTCCTTCAGCCACTCTAGTAATGTATCTTCGATTTAATCATCATTCCCATTTGACAAACCCATAAACACGACTTGACCTACTTTGCTTACAGTCGATCGTTCACCATCTAAATTGGAATAAAATCAATTATAACTAATTTAAAAGCCTGAAGACCAAATCATCTCCGAAGTGATTTTCCACCGAACTTGGCTAGCCTGTGCAGCGCATCTGCGCCTAGTCCTGCATTGATGAAAATTCGCTCACCAGTGCATTCGCGAGCGAGTCCATGCTTGCGCCCGTCAGTCGATTGTTCCACAGCACGAGTGCGGAGAGGGCGCTGCAAATGGAATACGGTCACTCCGTCTCTTCCTTTTCAACTGTTTCTATTTAGCTGGCCAGACAAAGCGAGGGATAATGGCCAATTGAAATGAGACGATCAGACAAAAAATCTCTTCATTTGTTATAGACCCTAGTTAGTTAGACAGGACGATAGACCATGCATAAACGAGAGAGCCAGACAGCACCTCTTCTCCCTCGTCTCGGACGCCTTGAGCCCGTCGCAGATGTGACGTAGCCCGCCGTCCTGAGATTATTTAAATTGGCATCATGTCACCACTTATGTTTCACCGACTCCTTTAAGGTTGCCCAATTCGACCTAATACGATGTGAGTCAGGATATCACGTAAAAAAGGCAAAAAAAATCACGAAAAGCACCAATATTACCGTACCTGTAGCTGGTTATTCCTTAGATCGAGCATCTGGAGGGCGCAATTGCTCGAGATGAGCTGGAAGAGGTACGCGCCGTCCGATGGCTGCAGCAGATTCTCCCCGAGGTAGAGTTCCTGAAGGGTGAAGTAATTGATTGATGGGGGATACGGTATTCGATTGATAGTGAACTAATGAATTCTCCCCCCGAGATATAGCTCCTGAGGGGAAGTTATCGGTTGGGTTATGATCTTCCGAATTTCCAGAAAAAAAATAATGCATCGATATCGTGATCTATAGTTGTCAACCACGCAACGATGTCAATTATCGATTATAGCCTTGTCTACCGTACTCCAATCGATAACTACCGTATACCTTTATCGTCATGTTCGCTTTGAGGGCGCAGACGACCATGAGCAGTCCCTTGCCCGACAGGGAGACGTTCTCGAGGTGAATGCACGAGAGGGCGATCGGCGGCTGCCCTCGAAGCGTGCGACACAGGGCGGGAATCGACTGCAATTGGGGGATTGATCAGCAATTGTTGCGCATTTGGTACGCCATGATGGCTTCATCAGCTGCCGCACAATCAATGGACACTCGTAGAATTAGAAAGAATCTGGGTTTATAATTGAAGAGGAATGGAAAAACTGCTAACTGACACACAGAAAAGAGAAAGACTTCCTAGAATAATGCGGCTGGATGTCTCGGTCCATTGGGTCGTAAGTAGTGGGACACGAAATATACGCTGGTGCGCCAATCACGGACAACGAGCAACTTGTATTCGTTTTTCGCCCAAGTTACAGTTATCGAGATTCCCCTTTTCTCGCTCCAAAATCACATTGTTAAAGCGTTGACTCACCTTGTCCGAGAGGCTCGTGTAGCGCAGGTTCAGAACATTGAGAGAGGAGCACTGCAATCAATATAATTTATGAAATTTGCAAAGAAATACTTTCTTCGTGTACTTATCGTTTGAGTTTGTACTTTCGCCTATTATACTGATCAATGAGATCTGTTGTGATTGAATTCTGGCCGGTTGAAGAAGAAACCCATGTTTCACGAATGCCGTAAGACTGCTCAGCTATCTATACCGCCAATGTATCAGTCGAATTTTTTTTCAAATCTCAAATGAATTCTATGTTTCATCAATCCTTGTTTCATCCATGTTTCACACACACTCTATCTATCTATCCTGAAGCATCCTTCTCAATGCCTGCCGAGGGGCTAAACGAATAAAAATCACAATCCTTTAATTGCCTAATCTTCCTCCTTTTTTTGCGAATTTCCAAATAACAACGTGTATCGTGAGATTATTTCTCATTCCACACGTAGTTGACCTTTGACGAACTGAGTGGAAGGAGGAGGGAGGAAGAGGCCGGGAGGAGGGATCTACCTGCTCTCCTCTCCCCTATCTCTTCTCTTCCTCTCTCCCAGACAATCAATACGCTAACCAGCACATTGAGTTTGCTGAGCATTTGAAACACACGATAACTCACATTCCTGACAGCCTTGAATATTGCATTCCATCCTCTCATCATGATGGCCTTGTTGAAGGAGAGATTCAGTCGATGGGACGAGTCGTAGAACTCGATCATCTCACCCAGAGAAATCGCCGTCTGAAGAGAGAGAGATCAAAGATCAATTTGAGAAAGATCAAAGATCAATTTGAGAAAGATCAAAGATCAATTTGAGAAAGATCAAAGATCAATTTGAGAAAGATCAAAGATCATCTACAGTAAGCCCATCCTAGTCACCATTTGCGCCCACCATGCAAACGAACAATGTCCTATCTAATGTGTAATTTTCTGATAACATTTAAGTTTCATAACTAGTACAACACTTTAAGTTTCAGAATGGATCGATGATCATCAAGGATACCAATTGAAACAAATTATTCTACTACTTTCTTTCGACCTGATATTCCGGAATGTGTTTTCGAACTTGATGTAACCGATTGATGTAACCAATTGATTGATTCTCAACCTTCCCACAAGGAGTATCCCTAGATACCGCAATCCCACCGTATCTCATCAACCAGGACCGTAAACTCGAACTTACCGTATCCCAAACTACCGTAACCCTAGCTACCGTATTCCTACCGTACCTCATCATCCAAGAAGGTGTATTCGAAGTCGATGGCCTCGAATTGCACGCGCTTGAGGATGGCCTCCAGGCTCTCCATCTGCTCCAAACCAACGCGCTCGCCCTTCAATAATTTTAATTTTTTTTGGGCTGGGTCTGGCATTTTTCGGAGTGTGTGCACTAGAACCCTGCATATTGGGCCAAATATTAGCCACTTGGTATGGGAACATCACCCGTGAAATATTGGGACGGGTTGCAAAAAATGTCGTGCACTGGATGAGTGCGATTTCTCGTGAAAGGTCTCTTAATTTATAATAATAATATTATAATAACAATATAACAAGATTAGTGCTCGAAATTGAAGAGTGCATCTCTTTGTGATCATTACAACTATCACATCACGCAAAAGATGAGCGGAACATGAGGAGATAGGTAAGAAAAAACAAGGAGGAGAAAGGAACGCACCTTGAGCGACAGGCTCTCCTGGCGCACGCCCGACACGCGGTGGAAGCACTGGAATATCATTCACTTTGGTCTACCGTAAATTTTACAGTCGTATGACAACGCTAGGTGGGACCCACTGGTAAGACCAGCTGTTGTCTACCGTATACCATGCCTTCCCACTACCGTATGCCCTACCGTACTCTACCGTACCTTGATCTGGGGCCTATTGCACCGCTGATACCGTATCCGTACCGTACCACAAGTCCAATGTTAATCTGATCTACCGTATGCCCTACCGTTCTCTACCGTACCTTGATCTGGTTGATGACCATCTGGAGAGGGCGCGTGTTGAACAGCCGGCACGCCTTGCGGTACTCCACGATGATCTCTTCCGGATCGGGAGCGACTGCAATTGTGCTCATTAAAAATCTATAATTAGAGCTGTCAGAGTGAAGAATCCGTCTCTTCATTCCGCGTGGGCTCTCCTCATGCGTACCGGTGAGAGACCGCGAGGAATGAAGAGACGAATTCTTCACCCCGACAGCCCTAAAAACTGCACTAAAAACGAGGAAAAGATGCGCTGCTGCTTCGTAGTTGTGCGGGACTGAGCGAGAAGCAAAGGATTTGCGTTCGGAAAAAATGATACTAATGCGCTGGATTCATGCTTCAACATGGTGATATGAAACGAGTCGAGGATTTTTTTCACGATTTCCTTCACTCAGATAAGAGAGAACAACTATTCCCAATGAGAACCGCAGTTCGTGCTCGTCCCCATTCCGTCATCCCAAACGCCCAATCACACCGTGTTTCACCACTGCACTATGTATCTGCCGCTCACATCACGCATTTTCATTGTGACCGCAGCTGTTGCTGGGAATAAAAACAAATAATTTAAAAATACTTAAACAAGTAAAAAAAAAGTACCGGGCGGTGCGGCGGGCGTGCACGTGCCGTCGGCGAGGAACACGAGGAACGGCGAGCGGGGCGCGTCGTGGAAACCTGAGATTTGAAAACGTGAATCATCTCCGCTTTTGAAATTGATGTTGAAGTTGAAATTGATTTGACTGTTACATTTCAACTAGTTGATTCGGAATAATTCAACTAGTTGTCTGTTTTCGATACTCTACTTTTGATCAGGGTTGTCAGCATGAGGAAGAGTTCGCAATACGGGTAATCGTCTCTTCATTTCGCACACTCTCTCGCCTCTCTGACCGGTGAGAGAGTGTGGGAAATGAAGAGACTATTACCCCCGTATTTCGAACTCTAGAAGAATCCGTCTCTCCATTTTGCCCGCTCTCTCGGGACTCTGTCGTCAGGTAAGAGACAGCAGCGAGGAATGTTCCTTTCATGTTGACAATCCTACATTTGATCTTCTTTCGAATGGTATGTAGCACTAGCCCCAATTTCATTACAAGGCTATGCGGTTCCATTGTATTGTCGATTGACTTATTGATTGGAAGAAGTCAGGAAATCAATTTAGCTAATGGTTTTGCAGGACCTTCATCGAGAACAACGTTCCCGTTCCCAACTTCGTTTCTATGAAATCGGTGTGAAACACAAACCGTCCAGTTGCGTGTGATTGAAAAATCGCAATTTGCTCTAGGATCTCTAGGTTTTACCATGCTTTCTTACCACAAACTGGAATATTTCGATGACTTTTCAATTAGTATAACTCACCCGTCACCAGCTCCTCGTCTCCCGGGAAGTGCACGGTCCGATTGTGCGAGCAGCGCCGAATCGGCTCCTCTGCAATTTGTGATTTACGCATGTGCACCGGGGTTTACTGTCAGATATCGATTTGATAGCAACTTACTATCGTATTTAACTTTTCCTTTTAATTCCTGGCTACCTCCAACTGATTTTTCACTGTTATTTTCATATTTATTCTTCAACTTTCCATCCATGATTTTTTTTGAGTTTCACACACCCTTCTTCCCTAGGCACTCCCTATCTCCTTCCCATCATCTTCTTCTGCAGAGTTGCCACTCAATTTTGCTCGCCCCCATGTTTGTTTGCGTGCCCCCAGGGGAGCCCTTATGTGTGTGCCACAAGACACGTACGCACTAGGGTTGGCAAAAATTGTCTGAACCGACCGATTCGAGCGCGCGCGTTCAGACAGGAATGAGTCTGAGAATAGAATGCTCTCTCGCATCTCAGACTATTATTGTCTGAGAGGGAAATGGCTTGAGACAATAATTGTCTCAAAATTTTCATCCACTTTTTCATGTCAGAATGTGAACAAAAATCACTGCATAACGGGTATACCAGTATCTTGACCACTCGAAGGAGAGTATCCAACCCCTTAGTCAAAATCGTACTGATTTGCCAAATATCAGGGTTGTGGCCGAATAGGGGTTGAATCAAACTTCGTCCACATTTACTTGTTCCCCAGTAGTTACGAGACATCTGAACATTTTCTTTCTTCAATCCTACATTAGTCCCACATTATAGCTCCACCTATCCACTTCCCTTACCTTCTCAAACGCAGTATCGTGAATGCGAGGACAGGAATGGAAAAGAATGGGGAAATCCCTAGCTCGATTCAATGATATATGACTTTACAAAGATAAATTTAACGCAAAATCAATGTCGAAACTGTTTTTGAATCATCTTATTATCGCATTTTAGAGTTGAGACAATAATTGTCTGAGACAATTATTGTCTCAACTTTTGAGACAATTATTGTCTGAGACAACGACCGGTCCGAAAAGTTCGGAATGAAATTGTCTGAGACAACGCATTGGACAATTTTTGCCAACCCTAGTACGCACCGAGCAACTACCGTAACCCCACTTTGCTCCCGCTCATCATTAATTTTTCCAGCATCAAAATCCATACGATTCCACCAATCTGCTAGCAAAGGTAGGCATTTCGCTCTGATTCTGCTTATTTTACCTACAAACTTAGCACCACTCAGCTACTGTAACCCAGCCTCCCTATCATTCATAATTTCCTCCGTAATATACTACCGTAACCCTACCTCCCTATCATTCATCATTTCCTCCGTAACAGACTACCGTATCCCACCCACACACCGCCCCTCACCATTGTTCAGCTTCCTCCACAGTCTTCTCACTCGTCCTCCAATGTCTCCAATCACCGTGCCTCCTCCTCCTCTTCCCGTACCACTTCCCTCTCTCCTCAGCTTTCTCTTGCCGTTCACCAGTGCATCGCCCTCCCTCCTCGCATCGATCAGAATGCCCGCCTTGCCCTGTGGCAGCGGCACCTCTTCGTCCTCATCGTGATCCGCGTGCGGACTTGCCGGCGGAGAATCTTCCGGCTCCGGCTCAGGCGCCGAGGTGGACCGGGCGAGCGTCGGCCGCTTGCTGTGCGGCGCCATCAGAGGTTGCTGCTGCTTCTTCCTTGCTGCAGCTGCTGCAGCTGCAGCTGTCGCAGCGGCCTCGGTGAAGGTCGTGGGCGTCGCGATGAGACCCTCCACGGACGCGGCGGACGTCGGTATGGCGAGCAGCTCCGTGGCCAACAGGATTGCGTCTGGGTGTGGCGTACGGTAGGAATATCGATCGATAAGCGAGCGCGACACGCGAAATAATCGATAAGGAATGGGTATGATAGCGCTAGCTGATGCAAGACACAAAACCTGCACAAACGGCGCGAGATAAGACGATATTGTGCAGGGTTAAGCGGGGCGTGTGGATGAGAAACAATAGGGGTTTAGAGGTCAGCAAGACAGAGATAGGCACCAGGAGGTTCACAGTTTCGCTCCGGGATTATAGGAGGAAGATGCGCAAGGAAGTAATAAACCCTCGGAACAAGTCTGCAAATAATTAACAAAAGAAATCGTTCTGGCACTAGGCGAAACGCTGCTACACGCTGCTGACAAATCACTGCATGTGCCGATTGAAGCAATGCACATGAATCATCGAGAGGAAAAAAAGCTAGATCCAATCTTTCACGCCCGGCTCCCACACCACAAGTACATCTTTCGGGCATCATTTCATTCTTGGAATACGCGCCCAAACAAAGTCCTCTCTCCAACTCTTTCAAGCACCGTTTCACTTCAATCAATCTCAAGAAAAGTGCTGATTTCGGGCCCCATCAATCAAATGAAAAGCGCTACCGCGCACGCCTAAACAAGTCCTCTCCTTCTCTTCTCAAGCCACGATGGCGCTGTTGTCTTAGGAGTCGAAGAACTAGCAACTGAATCTTTCCTGCGACAATGCTCCCTCGTCGGTCAGTGAACCGAGAGATCATGGGAAATTGAGAGACTGCTCCTTCCATGCCACAGGTACCACGCAGGTGGGCAACTCGAGCACCGTGAGAGCCAGAACTGGCCCTCTTCTGCTTCCCGGCTCACTAGCCGGCCCCAGCGAGAGCCGGGTAACCGAAGAGCCGGCAAGTGCCCCTGCCCCGCCATCATCTCCCCAGAGGGGGCGAGGCAATATGGAAAATATTATTCGCGTCATTGGAGAGCCGGGGAGGAGGAGGGAAGTTCTCGGGGAGCCCTCTGTGGACCGTGAGGAGGGAGAGATGGAATTGCGAAGGCAAACACTATCGTTTTACCTCTCTCCCCACTGTCTTTCGCCCGCTATTTCGTCGATCAGATTGGGTTAGAGAGCCGGAGAATAGGAGAGAATCGCCCCGGCCCGTCACTTCGACGACGTGAATGGTCAACGATCTCCCTTCTATACGCAGATTGCTCTCGCTCTGGGGAGGAGCAATAATAAGGAAGCGGTAAAGGTCACGACGCATATTTGCCACAGAAACGCACGATGATCAAAGATGACGCGGTCCAAGGTAAAGCTCAGGCATATTGGTGTGAACACTTGCAGCCCTTCAATGAGCAATGATTACTATAGAAAAGGGCTGTTAGGATGAAGAATTGGCGTCTTCATTTGCTGTACGACTGGCCAGAGGGACGAGATAGCACACAGAATTAAGAGACGGTGCAGCCTAGAGCTATGGTCTGCAGAGCTCGCATCCAGTTAGCGACCATACGATAGTATGCGGTGCTCGAGGGCACAACAAGATAACGAGGCCGCGCGCACCGAGACAGAAGACGACTGCGACTTCCAGAACACCGTCGTAAATAGCTGCATAGTAGGGTTGGCTTGTCGAGAAATGACTCTCTTCATTCTACGCGCTCTCTCACTTCTCGGATCGGCGAGAGAGCATGCGAAATGAAGAGACCATTCTCGATAATTTCTCGATAAGCCAACCCTACTGCATAGACGTGACGAGGAAGTGATAGTTATAGGCGTGGCGTGGCGCTTCCTAATTAGCTCTGTTGGAATGGACAAATCGCCTCTTCATTCCTGTCGAATCTCTCAGTGGACTGATCACATGCGGCTTGACGAGACGAATCTTTCCTAGCGAGGAGGAGGAAGTGATATCTCTTGATGCGGGTTTTTGAGAGGAACGGTGCATGAAACGGGATCGCAGCTAATCGAAATTAGATCGCTAATTAACGCTGACAAGTCGAAAGAAGCGAAAGAAAGAGCGCTTGTGTATCCGTTTCGAATCAACCGTTGAAAGCTTGGGTAGAATAATGATTCATTTCCTAAAAATCGAATAAACAAATGATGAAATACAAGATCACATCTTTCAATCAGATTGAAAACTTCGTTCCTACGCGCGAAATCGACTCTATCACTGCAACTTCTCAAACATAGGCGGTACATCCAAATGCACTACATAGCGAACGCTCAAGTGCTATAAAACCGCCATAACTTCTAGCCGGCTCGCTTCTCTCTCTCTCTCTCTCTCGTGCAATCCCACTCCGATCACAGTGTATCACTGCTTTTTATCTCTCCCCACACTCTCCGCTCTCCTCGCACGTTAGCTATCTTCTGTGTGATAACTGAGCTTGCTGTTGTCTCGCTTGATCTACGCTTGGTCTATTCAATACAAAAACTTCAAAAACGAAAACGCTATACGCAATCGAATACGTGAAAAATATGATTCCCGATTCAGCGTGACTCAACTTCAATTTCTCGACAGCAAACGATCAATGGCGCCGAGCTTTCGGCGAAATGTCTAACGCGGAACCGTTACAGGGAACCTAGGGAGGATTCTCCCCATGGCTAACGTCATTCCTTCCATTTCCCGTAAACCTCGTCAACTTGCTACTGCTCCTGCATCTGGTGCAACAAAACAATTCTCGGGGGCGCGCGGTGAGGCGGCGGATTTGGGTGGTGTGGGGGAGGGCGGATTTTTCGAGGCGGCGGAAATCCGTTTGAACTCTTCTTCCTTTGAAGGGAGTAGTAGTACAACTTCCATGCATGTTCTTTCGCCCCGCAGCGATCGCGGAGAGCAAATGCGCGAAAAGCAGGGGTCAAATACCCTTCCCGAAAGGACCTATGCACTTGACCAATTAGAACGTAAACTAGAGAAAAGCACGCCACCGATTGACAAAATCGCAGAAAATATCCAGAAACCTAACCACCACAAGTGAAATTGCATTGAAAATGTGCAATGACCTGAGTATCAGACCCCTGGCGAAAAGACGGGAAGATCTCGGACATTATTTGAAATGCATCCAGTGCGCCTCAACTCTCGGCCGTCACGAGGCAGTATTGAGAACGCAAGGAATAGTAGTCCTGTCCTACTCTAACCCATGCGCGTATTCACACCCTTCAGGTCACGCACCGGCGCGCGCTCTTTCAAGGAGCCATGCGCACGATTTTCGAGCAGGATTACGTGCGGAAATGCGAGGAAAACGAGGGGAATGAATGAATGGCTCCGAACATGATTGATGCTGTGGAAAAAGTCAAAGAGAAGATGCCAGGTTTGAATTCCCGCAATTTCATATCTCGGCTCCCAATGGTGCTAGGCACTTAAAATTTGGATGGTGGGGTGGAAATCGAAAAACCACCCCAGAATCCAAATTTCAAGTGCCTCGCACCACTGGGAGCCGAGATATGAAATTGCGGGAATTCAAACCTGGCATCTTCTCTTTGACTTTTTCCACAGCATCAATCAATCAATAGGTCGCATACTAACAGCACCGCACGAGATGCGGATCATTAAAGGTTCCTTCATCCCCTCCCCCCCTCGTCCCCCCTGCTGACTAAAACGACCAAACTGTGACCAGTCAACTCTCATCCTCCTCCTACTTCTCTTCCTCCGCGCAAAACGCCAACAAATCTGTGCAATAATCTTCGCGGGAATAGCAGCTTTTATAAATAGGAAACAAGTGCGCAAAATGGCCGCCAAAAATAGGGAAGTCGTCGCTAATTGCGGAGGAATCGGATCTTTGCTAACCTCAAAGGCCAAACGGAAATAGCAATGGCCTCGGTAATTCGAACGTTTGGTCGGTCGCCCATTAGTTCAATGAGAAAGCAGCGCGCGCGCGGATTTGCGGTTTTTAATTACGTTTGAAACACGCCCTGCCTCCATTTTTGCCCCATGAACGCCTAACAGCACCGCACGAAATGCACGATCATTTCATTTCAGTGAGTCATCCCTCTGACAGGGCGCTGCACCGATTCTTGGGCTGACCGTCTAGAGAGCAAGGGGGCGATGAGGAGACGGCAGCCCTCGGGGCTTGTCTGACCAACAAGAGACAACGCATAGAGAAGAGAGGTTCACTTCAGGAAACGCGCAGCTCCCCCCGGGGTCCTTCTCCACCCGTCTATCAGATTACACAACTACGCTGCGTTGCGCGCGCCCACTTTCCGCAAGAGGAGGTGAAATCGAGCCTACCCACCGAACTTGGACTCAAAAACACGAGGAAAACAGCCAACTTCGAAGCTCACATCACCAGCATTCTACAGCAATCAAGATGCCGCGAAAACGGGTTTAGCATCTCGGTCGGTACAATTTGGCGCAAACAAGTGTTTTGCGAGATCGATAACGGGTGATAAGAACTGTTCAAGACAGACGCTCGGCTATTTTCCTCCTCGCCCTTATCTTTGCCGCCAAAAAAAGGAAAAGTCATCGCTCATCAAAACATGTCAGTGATAGAAGCTAATGAAGGACATCAGTCTATTCTCGAGAAGTAATTGCTTGCGCATAATATGAGATAGAAATCGGCAAAAAATAGGAACTAGATCACATCACCGCCAAGAATTAACTAGTAAATAGTAACTAGCGAGAACGGGGAGAACGTTTCGACCAAGAAGAGAGCGAGAAAAAGGAAGAAGGAACTCTCTGAGCTGATAGCGACGTGTGTTAAGACGGTGGAAGGAGACAAGAGAGAGGAATGGGAGTAGAACCGAGACACTCCTCAATTCACACGATATTTCCCCAGGTAGACGTACTGATAGCAAATAGGAAGTGAGAAGTGGTTGCGAAAAAAGATATCGACCATTGATAGAGCAAAATCGTCTTGTGATTGGGTGTCTCGAGGTTAACTCTTTGTACTTTCACGAAGAAAACAAGGTTCGCGCAATAGGGGGTGGATTTTGTATACAACATTTCTAAAAGTGATCGAGATATTACTCTTCTGAAGACTCGTTACCGAGTCGAACGTACTACATTCCACCCCCTTCTCCTTCCTCTCTCTCTCTCTCTCTCTCTCTCTCTCTCTCTCTCTCTCTCTCTCTCTCTCTCTCTCTCTCTCTCTCTCTCTCTCTCTCTCTCGAAATCCCATCAACAGCCCATCAAAATGCAAACGACTCGGATGTGGACTTATAACCGAATGTGTACGCGCGAAAGCCACAACAACTTGTTGTTGTCAGCAGCAGACGAAGAACACCCGGGGCATCCCGGGAATCGGGGCCCGCCCTCAGCTCATTAGTTAGAGAAGCCCAGGGAGCATGGGAGATTGAGAGAGTCCGACAGGGGATTTCCCTTCACGAATCCCCACACATTTTATGGCCCAGTGTGAATGGGTCGGGAAATAGGACGAAAACAACGCGCGTCCTTAGGTCAGCCGACCCTCATGCGGGGGGACGAAGTGCATTTCACTCCCATGGGAAAAGCAGATGAACTTTTGCGGAACGCTCCGGGCATCAAATTCAACTGTCAGAATCTCCCAACTAGGCTTTGAGTTCGAACGAGTCTTCAAGACAATGAACAGAATCAGGAAGCATAGTCCACAATGTGACACACGCGGATTAGGAGGTCAGGAGGGAGCCAAAAGTTGAGCCTGAATTCGAAGAAATTTCTGCTTCTTGTAAGCGACTTTGCCTCGAGCAAATAACTCGCATGTTAGCTCTACCGTAACACGAAAATACCCCTTCCATGAATCATCGGAACCGCGAATATTTTATGAACTGCACGAATGTCTAGCCTGCCGCGTAAAAGGGTATGAATGGCTAAAACTTGTGCAAGGGCAGGTCTGGAATAGGAGCGTAGTAGAAAACTGTACGAAGTGAACCGAGAAGCCCCCTCGCAGATTCACTAGCGAGATATCGGAAATCCGGTGTATATGTGTGTAAAAAAGCGCGAGGGGCTTTATCACCTCGGCCATATTTCTTCCTTTCCCGCCTCCTCCCCAAGGGGCCTCACAAGGTTGAGCGAAGGGGGAGTGTTTAGAACAAACGGCAGAAGTGGCCCAATCAGAGATCTGTCCTGGCCCGCGCTCCTAGTCACCATGTGCAGCGAGATAGTGAGCGGAAACGAGAGAGTTAGGTGGACCATAGTAATCTCATCACCGATTAGCGCCTCCCGAGCCGTTCGGTTCGTCTACGATTTCGACGACAACACAGCCCCATAAAGTAGCCGCGAAATGGGCTGAGGCAAACGACATCATTGAGAGAACCGAGAGTCAGTTGCCGATTGTAATGATTGCGCTAGTGGTAGCGGCGGAGCGGCGAGATGAAAGAGACTACATACGAGGGACTGGAGACATGGGCAGCGTTCGCATAGCAAGTAGGCGCGCGCGCCCCGCAGCAAAACTGACCATAGCACGCGGCATTACCGCATCGATTATGCACGCTAATTTCGGGCTCTCAACGAAAAACACGAATCGACACGCAAACCGTTTGCATTTTTCCAACTGTGGCCACGCGACAACAACAATAGCAGCCGAACTTTGCGAAATCATCTCCCCAAAATACCACGCGCGCGCGCAGTCACAACGACAGCAGAGTCAACATGAACTCTCCGTTTCGCATACTATTTCTCGATTGAAGTGACTCTCCAAGGGAAGGGGGAGTCCACATCAACAAACGACTTTGGAAGACGGAGGGAGTCCAAACGATCAAGGGGGCTCTCTCTGCGTCACAAGCAAGAATTTATCTTGCTGTCCTACGAGAGGGAAGGGAGTTACTAATAGCCCCGGAGGCTGCAAGAGGGGCGCCCAGACCCGTCAGCTCTTTCCCTTGCATCCATCTCTTCTTGTGCATCCTTACGACAAATGTCAGCCGGGCCGTGATCCAACGATAGATGACCGGAAATTTCTGAGCAAACGTGAGGCAGAGATCTTCTCGCGAGACTCAAGAGAGAGAGAGAGAGAGAGAGAGAGAGGCAAAGATTTCGGAGAGATTTCAACCAACTGGTGATTTGTGGTTGCGACAGGACTCGCGGGCGAGAAACACATCATTCTCCTCGCTATTTCTACTCTTTCATCACTGACGCAACGTAAAAGGCAGAGATGCCCCGTTATTCAAGACGGATTCATTCTGTGCATAATCCCATCTTCGGAGTCTAATCACTGGCATCTAACTATTTATCACAGTGGGACTCGGGGCATCCACCGGAATCGTATCTGCCTTGTTATCATATCAGCCGATGGGAGGCTATTCTTAACCTCGTATCACTGAATCCGACCAACCATGGCTTCCTGCTTACGCTCCCACCTAGACGAAAGGAGGAAGCCATCTTATTGAAAACAACGACAAGAGAGCAGTGATAGCTGTACGGGTTCACTCGAGAATGCCTAAAAGAACTTACAAACCGTACATACACAGACAAGGCTCTAGATTTGTGAGAATTGAGCAGGAATCAATCGCGACCTCGCAAACGTTTCGTGACAATATCGACATCAATAGTCTTCTATTCACGGCTTATACTCGCCAGGTCGAGTTTGAACTGTGAGTGAGTACGCAAAATGGAGAGATCGACATTGATCATTTCTGCGTAATCCATCTTATCGATAAGCTCGCGGCCCATCTGGACTTGGAACTGGGCGCGAGAGGTAAGGATGATAAGGAGGAGACATACGCGCGCACACTATACGACTCGTATCACCCCTTCAAAGATCTCAGGGCGCCCTCACTTCTAACGGTGCCGCCAGTGCTATATCTGTTCCTATATAACACTCGGGCAACGCGAAATAACGTGACGATAGAGTCGTTACTAGACTTTCAATCGTAACGAAACAACTAGTCGTTTACTAGGGAAATGCACCGCCTTCTTCACGAGAGACAGTGTGGAATGAGGAGAGCGATGGTTGATTTCCATAATAAACGACTAGTTGTTTCGTTACGATTGAAAGTCTAGCCGTTACTCGTTATGACCATTATAAGCGAGCAGAGACGGTTCTCGCGCACTGTCGGATTGAAAGGATGAAGAAAAAGCGGGGCGCTCAACGCACCAGAGTTCTCGCAATAACACCACGGCCTACGAATCTGTTCATTCTTTGAGCTGCTTCGTTCAGAGAAAACAAGAGATATCAAGACGTATGAAGAGAACGTGAGAATGGGGAAGAACATCTCTGTGAGGAGACTTCACCAATGGCGCTCATATGGCGCTCATATTCATATGGCGCGATAGATCACGCGGAATGGGGAGGGCGTGAAGAAGAAGAAGAAGAAGAAGAAGAAGTAGGAGGAACGGAGGAAGGAATTCATCCAATGGCCCGCCCCTCCGAAGATGAATCCAATCCCCACACACAACAATAACGGCGAGGGGGGGGAGGAAGACATGCTCTCCTCATCTCTCTCAATCCTTTACCCAGTCTGAGGGGCCGAAGCAGAAAGCAAATTGGAGAGATCGAAGAGAGGCGATAGATCTAACCGAGTAACAATGTCTAGCCGGCGAATAACACCTACGACGATCGCATTAATTGTGAGAGCGCACGAACTCAATCGGGAAGGAGCCCTTACAGGCACAAACGAAGAGCTTTCCATACGCTAATAACACCGGCTGCGCTTTACGGAGCCGAGCTATGGTACCTTCGACAATCAGACAAACGAAAATTACGGACATCTCAGTTGAAGATGGAAAGGAAGATTCTCGTATAGAACTTCTATAGAACGGGGGCAGTCGAAGACTCGGCAGTGTTAGACGAAGATTCTAATCAGTCTATGATTACGCTCAAGCTGCTTATGCTCATTGCTTAGTGCTTAGTCAACCCACTCAGTATACCTGGCCCCGTTCTAAAATGCCGAATGAATCGTAAATGACGTGACAAGCAAACGGGGCGTTCCAGAAGGCTTCAAGTAGTCTAGCACGGTTTCCGTCGCAAACAATAGATGTCCCGCTTGAGTGGGCCAAAGCTCGAGTCCGTCCGACAACAAGTCAAGCAGTTTGCAGGCTATTGACCATGTCATGTATGTGCTAGGGAATGAAGATGGCCCGAGCAAGGGCAGTTGAGTTTCAGCAACAATACAAACCGCCAGCGAACTGCGGACTTTAATGAGAATTAATTGAATTGAATTGAATTGAATGTGCTGACTGACTGGGTTACAACCAACGTTACACTTTGAATAAATGGTTTGTTCTCGTGGACACAAGCTATCTTACGGAAACCAGTCGAAGCCTCGGCAAGACCCTCTGCAGATGAGACCACGCGCGCGCGCCTCGGACAGAAATAGCTTCCCTCCTCAGACCCCCTCATTCCCCTGACTGGGACCGGCGCAAGCAAGACTGTCCTTGTACGTAAACATCCCCCCTCCCATTCCTCCCTCGGAGGAGGAGGAGGAGGAGGAGGTAGAGTGGAATGGGCCGACGGGGGGGGGCAGTGGAGGATGGGAAGGGAAATGACTATGAATCACGAAAAACAAGAGCGAAGAGCCACTGGTCGGAGACAGCGCGCGCGGAATCGAGAGAGAGCACTGTAACTGACGACTCCCGATTCCGTCGCATACTGCTCGTGATGAGGGGAATTTCGTTGAATGGGGGAGAGTACTGGTCGCCGTCTCTTCATTTCCCACACTCTCTCACCGGTCAGAGTGGCGAGAGAGTGTGCGAAATGAAGAGACGGCGACCCGCATTGCGTACTCTTGTGGGCTGTCAGAATGAAGAAATCTGCGCTTCTCAATTCGACACGCTCTCGGCAAACAGGGCGAGAAATGGGAGGGATTCTCATGAATTTCTCCCTGCCTCGATTTCAGAGTGTGGAATGGCTAATCGCGGGTGTGAAGCGACGATTTTGGGGTTGGAGAAAGACGAGAGGGGAAATGTTTACGCGCGTATGCAGTACAGAAAAGAGGAAAAGAGGAGAGGTGAGGAGACTGGGCGGAATCTCGTCCGCCCCCCTTATCAGTCACTTTTCCCCCTCTTTTCCTTCTACAAAAGAGGGGCGACAGTCATCCTCCCTGCATGATTCAACACACGCCCCTCCTCATTCTGACTGCTATATCGCCGTTATTGATCATTCAGAGATCATTCTTAATGAAGAGTCGTTCAACCATTTCGCAACGATGATTCGTCAGCAGGAGTAGCACACATAACATTGAGAGACTGGGTCCATGAGGACCGTCTACAATCTACGTGCGGGTATCGATATCATAGTTTACAGCCCCGAACAAAGGGCAGCAACCCCCGATAAGCACCCTAATCGGCGCTCAAGTTAGGCACTGAAGCCAATGGTCTGGCTCTCACCATTGTCTCTCATTCTTTCTAACAGAAGAACAAGCTCAAAGAAGATCAGACCATTTCTCCGAAAGGTTCTAGAAAAGGCCATAAACTAGGAAGCAGACTATGATACTCCAAACTTCAGAGTGCTCTTACGAAACAGAATCGCAGACCCTCCCTCATGACACTAAATATCCGACAATTGGGGTTATCGAATTGCTTTTTGGACCGAGCAAAATCATCCTACTGTGAGATAAATTGCAAAAATCCTACTGTGAGATAAATTGCAGGTGAACGGGAGTGCGCGACGAGTAGACTTTCAATCGTAACGAAACAACTAGTCGTTTAATAGGGAAGTGAGCCGCTTTCTTCACGAGAGACAGCGCGGAATGAGGAGAGCGATGTATGATTTCCATAATAAACGACTAGTTGTTTCGTTACGATTGAAAGTCTAGCGGCGAGGGAATGCGGGACGAACGGACGAGACGAAAACACGTGATGAATCGAGGGGACAGCAAGGAGGGGAGAAGGAGAAGGAAGGGGAGGGTGGGATAGTGAGTGGACTTCCGTCCACACAATAGAATGGATATGCCACGGGTAGGGTTCCTCAAATGGAAATTTTCATCAAAAAAATTTCTTTGTGACAATTTTCACTCAAAAATGGGATTTTGTCGGTTAGCGTTAAATGACGATCACTCTTTTTGTCGTTTTTCGACGATTTTTCATTTGACGAACCCTAGTCACGGGGAATCGATCTGTCAGTGATCTCTAGAATCGTGAAAAATTAAAGCGAGAGCTATGCTTCATCGGTAGTTCAAGAGCTCATCTCAAATCGAACACTTTAATTTGTATCAGCACAATTGCTTCTACAACAATAAAAATAAGCGAGCACACTAGAACCAGTGCGTAGGGGCGAGACTCTAGTCACTAGAGCCCGTAGATCGCCAGAAAGATATGTGACTTTTCCAAATCCCCTGTGCACCCCGCACAGAGTGGAACTTCTCTTGCGTGTAGGAGAGCGATGAATGAGAAGGGGGTCGAGAGATAGAGAGGCGGACAGAGTGAAAAATGTCCCCCTACCCACTGTCCCCTATCTCTCTCTCTCGCTGCTGTAAGCGATACAAAACCCACTGACGGAGTGAGGTCAGCGCGCAAAAGCAGTGATCTCGCCCAAAAGCCTCGAGCAGGGCAGGGAAGGCGGGAGAGCACGCAGAAAAGAGAGGGTCAGAGCATCCCTCTCATGATTGCGATCGAGGAACTGTGGCCAAATGACCAGGAAATCAAGGCGAGTCGCACACAAGGAACAGATGTGTTTCAGCGGCAGTAAACAAGCATAGGATTCGGTGCAAGTTGATCTTTCTGTGCCAGATGACCGAAAACTCAAATTCATTATGGGAAGGCTTGCGATTAGCACAGAAGCGTCAGATAGATGCCATATTCTTGTGGTTTGAATGACATTGTCAGAAAATAGCAGTCGCAGCGAACGATCGCAAAATCAAAGGCCGACAACCCTCTCTCGAACTATCTCACAATCCACACACGGCAATCTTACGAGGGGGAATGGCGATAACAACCTCAGTAAGTGCACACGCGTGTTTACATTAGTCTCTGCCGACTAAATCACTTGATCCGCTCTCTCCTCCCACTCCCGCTCACATCTGATTCGACCACATGGTTTCATTAGGCCCTGGCTAGAGATCATGGACGATGGAGAGAGGCAAGCCATTACTTCTTCTCCCTCTTTCCGTTTTTTTGCACTGCTATTTTGCCGTCCATGTTTATCTCTTTTTCGAGAAGGAATTTCGGAGACGCAGAATAAGAAGAGCAGCAGAGATCTGTTGAGGGCGAAAGAGAACGCGCCGGGGAAGATCATTTACTCGGGGGAAATCAAGATCCGCGAAAAACAATCACACTTATGCGCGTTTGAGCTCAGTTGCACTGGGCAGTTGTGACGGGCGCCGTCACAACAGATCCCACATATTTCCCACTTCACGTTGTGCGCTATTTCTGGATTTGAGAACACCGGGACGAAGAGGAAAAGTGCCAAGACGCATCCAAATATTCGGAACTTCTTCGGTTTTTGGTCCAGAAAAACAACCACCACGAATGTTGGGGAATGAGAATGGTAGGCAAGGAATACCCTGCGAGAAAAGGCTGGGCTAACAACCGAAGAAGTGCCAAATATTCGTTCCTAGTGAAACAATCGCACTCTAGCTAAGCGCAGACACAACACAATCAATCGCCCGAGCGCAATCAGATCGAACTTTAGTGGGGATGTAATAGAATTGAGAAACACGGATCAGAGAATTTATTATTACCGCCCCATGGTAAAGGTAAAAGTCACCCCGTACTCTAGGCACACGAAGTCCTGCGGGAGCCCACTGCTAGGCCAGTCACTATTTTATAAGGCCAATTCAGTCCGTAGGGCCCAATCTATTCTTCGGACCTACTTTACCGCGTGATCTTGTCACTCCCAATTTTGCCCCATGATCATCAATCATCCTCGTGAACATCCAGGGGTTTGAGCAGCCATTTTTGAAGCAGACTAGAGAAAAAAGCCGCTGCCCCACGGGCAGACAGACTCACGCAGTGTAAGAATCGTCCCCTGATTGAAAGCAGACACAACGCATTCCTGACGAAAATAGATTTGACATCTCAACGAACTTTCGAATGAGATGAGAATAGTTGAGAAGAAAAGCACGATGAAGATCATAGTCAACCGCCATATCCGGATTTACCAAACTAGTGAAACCGCAATCGGACAATTTTTATGCACACTGTAGAGAAGACCAAGGACAATACTAACTTTATATCCGATCCGGATATCTAAAACATGTGAAACCGCAATCATTCAATCAATTCTATGCACTAGAGGAACAAATAGATATACTATCTGATCGCACTAACGGATAATGATAAAGTGATTGTATCCGGTACATAAGATAATATTAGAGAGCCAGTAGCGTAAAAATAACTTATAATAAGAATGATGAGCACCCTGATCACAAGAATAGAGAGACAGTGCAAGACTGAGAGAGTGTGAGTTGACAGTACAATGGAATTGAATGGAATCAGGGCGAGAATCGTTCTCAACATTACTCCCGTTCCCGCAACCAGGAACTACCGGGAATATTTTTTTGCAGAATTATTTGCAATCCACCTATCGGATCTTCCGTTGTACAGAATACAGAATACAGAATTTATAAGTTATCGCAAAGTTGCGCTGATCAAGATGGGGTATCAGAAGGCCGTTCTTCTTTCAAGATTGTAATCTTGAGGGGTCTCGGGCCAATGGATTGGTCTACTCTATGCAATGTACAACACTATGCAATTCAATCGAGATCTTTATCACGCGAACGAAATTTTCTTGCATACGAGCAGCACCAATACACCAGTACCAGAAGAATAAGTCCCCCTTGACTCCCCGTTCGCTATAAGCGGCGGCTAATGCGCCCCCTGTGATCTAGGGATGGCTTCGCAAGAAATAGACCCTGCATTTCGACCACGCTCAACTGTCGGAGTTATGTCCGAGTACGCACAATGAGGAGTGTCGTAAGCGATTGCTACTGTGATCCGCTTAGAGGAGGCACAGTCCATTCATTCCATTATTGCGCGCACCCGGGTGTAGGGTTGGCTTGTCTAGAAATGACTCTCTTCATTCTACGCGCTCTCTCACTTCTCGGATCGGCGAGAGAGTATGCGAAATGAAGAGACCATTCTCGATAATTTCTCGATAAGTCTACATCACAGCCGTTCAGTATTTGGTATTCTAATCTCGAATGAAAAGATAATATTCACAGACCGCATGAGAAGAGATCAAGAAGCGATGAAACATAACGGTGACAGGCTCACAACAGGCTCACAGGCTCTTTTTCCTCGAATTTACCCGCTCCATCCCATTTTGTGTTTCACAAATGCTCCTAGTACACAGCTGTCAACATTATTCAGCCTTTCTTCATCCCAATTACGAGTTCACCCATCATACCTCTTTAACTACACCGATTCCAGGCTATTTTGAGTTTCAAACACTGACTTTACAAACATTTCGTAACCAAAACAAATAATATACCAACCTTCCTTCTTCGCCGATTCCACTCGATTCACCTCGTTAGCGCTGCGCTTGCGCTGGGCGATCACCAGGGAGGAGGGCGGAGAGTGGGTGGAGGGCGACTGGAATATGGTGTTAGGTGTTAGGCATTTTCCTCGCTAGGGCGGGCTCTGCCACCCCAAGCCAATTTAGCGTTCAGTCTATCCCCAGAGATTCGGCGACCTATGCGTGAGGCTATACCGCCCGTGTTGTGTGCACGTGGTAGGGGATTTCTTTACTGTGGCTTTCGCCACTTCCAACATTTCTTAACCCCCTTGGTTTGGGTATGTTGTAGATTACAGCACTGTGACCGTGACTGGAATTGAATTTTATTTTTAATTCATCAAAATATTGGAGGAGCGTTCTAGGGTAGCGCTCGATTTACGAAGACCCGAAAAGTTTCCTGATTCCGGGCAAATCGATAGTAATCCCTGTCAAAATCGATACCGTAAACGCAACCGAACATGATCTATTGTGAATATCGATACTACCGTAACCCACTACCGTTTCTCGATACCGTATCTCGATACCGTAACCCACTACCGTAACCCGATACCGTAACACACTACCGTATCTCGATACCGTATACCTGATCCCTCGTGAATATGGGGGCGATCGGCAGCGATGGGCTCTGCAGCTGGGCGAGGTGCGAGGGCGCAGCCACGGAAGAAGGAGAAGGCAGACGGGGAGTGGCGCCTGGAATCGGGGGTTTGATTTTTGATCTCTAATTGTTGATCTTTGATCTATAATAGTTGATCTTTGATCTCTAATAGTTGATCTTTGATCTCTAATAGTTGATCTTTGATCTCTAATAGTTGATCTTTGATCTCTAATTGTTGATCTTAGATGAGAAGCCGTGCGCAATCCCCTTCATCCCGCATACTAATTTGATATTTTTCTGATCACAATTCATAGTTCCAACTATTGACCCCAACCATTTCAGATCGACTATGACTAGATGGTGAAACACAACCGCCCAAAGTACCCTTCACGAAATATATCAACAACAATATGGAATGTGCATTTTTTTCAGTTGCGAAATGAAAAACAATTGACAGAAAGGAAGTAAATTTTGCATCGGTTAAGGCTAGATGGTGAAACACAAATTCACCGCGTCTATCGAGATGTTGAAACTAATAACGTATGCTCGTCGCTTCGTTTAGTGATTCACAATGTACCATTCCTTTCAAAGCAAGCTCCTTCTACCTAACCCGACTTATTTATCTGACCGCTTCTCCCATCTACCGTACCCGACAGCTACCGTATCTGTAAAAGCTACCGTACCTGAGCTGCTGCTGCCCGGGACGGCGCCGCTCACATCAGTATTGATCGTCGGCACGCCCGCATCGTACATCCCAAGCAGGTCCTGCGGGGAAGAACGTAAGGATTACGGTAGGCAAACCGAATATCGATTTTCGCACAATCTTGGCTCAGATTTCATCTCGAATTTCGATTGATACTCCACCCTTGCAATTAGCCAAACCCACTGCGGTCAGCAATGTGACACCGACTGGTGGGTCCAAAAATAATTTTAAAAAAACACAACAAGTCGCAAAATTCCAGCTATCTATATTTCGGCACTTCTTCGATTTTTGGCCAAGGCTTTTCTCGCAGAGTATTCCCTCCCTACAATTCTCATTCTCCACCCCCTCCACATTCGGTGCGGTTGTTTCCTGGGCCAAAAATCGAAGAAGTTCCACTTTTTTCCAATTTTTTGTGGAATATCGATTTATGTTTCACATTCGTCATATCTAGCCAATCGCGCTATGACCAGTAATACCGTTAAGCTTCATAGTGAACAAATATATTATCACCTCTATAGCACCAGCAAATCGCAACTTTCACGCTGCCCTCTTCTCAGCGTGAAAAACAGCAATAAAATCACGACAGTATTTACGAATCATCTTATCGCAACTTCAAAGCGAATACGCATTCGAAGAGGCATCAGCGTACAAAAAACACAATCATTCTCGCGCCCAAGAAACCTCGACAAGTCTCGAGAGTGCAAACGCGATCCGAAACTGCCTGCCTCTCGCTACCTCCTTTCTCCTCGCTGTTTCTGACCAAATGGGAGCTGACAGGTGCATGGCCCTAGATACTAGCGACTCTCTCCATTCCCGCTTATCTCTCCTCGATCAGACGGGGCGAGAGATCACGCAAAATTGAGAGAGCACGAACTTTCTCTCTACCCGCAGAATCGGCTATATAGCAGGGGAAATGGGGAGCGGGTTCCCGGGGCGGAAACACTATCGTCTGGCTCTCTCATTTCTCGCATGTTCTCTGATCGGTCAGAGCGGCGAGAGATCATGGGAAAGCGAGAGACCATTCGAGAGGGGGGGGGGCGCACCTAGCGTATTATACATGCACAGGACGCGGCCAGGGAAAGGCTCGTTGAGATGAGTTGTTCTCGATGAAGAGAGTAGAGCATGTGGAGGGTTCGAGAAGTGCGCTGATAGGCCTGATAGCGCGCATACGTGTCTTTTCAATGGTGCTATTGACGTAATATCAGAAAATCATCAGCTGCAACTATCTAACGACGGTAAATTCGAAGGAGAGGATGGAATAGAGGGTTCGAGACATGGCGTACGCTCTGTGGAGCAATATTCCGATGATAATGATTTTAATCGATGATGATTTTAATTAAGATGATGATGGTTTAAAAACACACTGACCATGTTCAGGGCGGTATGGTAAATGATGATATAGGTTATTCTACGCAATGTGCTGAGCAGCCAGCCCCATGTAAATCAGCATTGGGAGGGCACTAGGGTCGAAGTCAACAATGCAAATCGCATTCCTGGCGCACAATTACAACCCCACGTGATGTATTCGCCTGGTAGAAAATACATAAAGTTGGAGACAAAAAAAAGCAAAATGTGCGACCATTTCAGGAACAAAGTCAATTGACGAAACTCCGCGCTCGCGGGATTTGTCGAGACCACTATGCATAATTTGACAAGTGCTCGATGATAGGGGGAGTAGAGAGAATAGAGAGGATGGTTCGGCAAGTATACGTTGGAAGACCAGAGAGCGCGCAATATTTTCGGAAGACCAAAATGAAAGCTTCAAGGCAACGAAGGCCAACGACGATAATTGAACAAAGGACGCGTTCTGAAAGCAATGACCGACCACTTCGACTCAACTTCGGTAGTCAGTGAATGGGGGAAAATTACTTCGAGTTAGCAATGGCAGAATGAAATTTGAACGTGGAAAAATATCAGCGCGAGTATACAATGATGATTTGTTTTAAGAGAAAGGTCACAGGAGAAATCAACGTGAAATCACACTATGCATTGGAAAAGTAGTTGAAACTCAGAATTAGTGGGGAATTACTCGGCTACTATGCATAAGTCGAGATCGTTGCGAGACAATAGAGCAAAGTCGAGGTTTCGAGAAAAATTGCGCAGTGAAGAGAGATCAAATTGCGAACTTTTTTAATATTACTAACTATCCGAGTCACCAATACCCAGGCGAGAAAATTCGAAACAACTATCCTCTGTGAAACATCAATCTCAGAGACAGAAGAACCGTTCTTTTCTCTGTGAGAGCCAAATTCGCAACGTAGCTATAATTAGACGAAACAGCATTCTGACTGTCCACACTTACTATGCAGTTCGTAAGTAGGGCTGTCAGGGTGAAGAATCCGTCTCTTCATTCCTCGTGCTCTCTCATTGGTCAGAATGACGAGAGATGACGCGGAATGAAGAGGCGGATTCTTCACCCTGACAGCCCTATTCGTAAGCATGACGCTCAAAGCAGCACTACAATTCCGCGAATTTGCACAAAGTGATTGAGCACTGAACGAAATTGTGCGTCCTCTCTTGCAAAACAAAACTGCCCGAGTGCCCAGCAAACAATCAACACTAACTAGTAAATGGTCGCCCCTCTGTCTTCTGTTATTGTCGAAGGGGCACTCTCTAATTCGCACACTATCTCGCTCAGTCAGATCGGCGAGACGGTGGGCTGAATGAGGAGAGTCCTAGGGGATGAGGAGAGTTTTCCACCCTCTTCTCCTTCCCAGAATCGTCCTTTCACGACTGGAGATCGGTGACGTGGCCCACAGGGCGCCTGTTCATTGTCTCAATTCATGCCCTCGCTCTGATATCGAGGAACTACGGGACGTGAAACGCGAATCTGGAGAGACTAACAGCAAAAAAGGTTGTAATTAGTAGAAGAAATTGGTAGATATCGGTGACGTCTACCTGCCTCTCAATCAACCTCGAAAAATCGGTGACAAATAGGATTTCAATGGTAACGAAACAACTAGTTGTTTAATAGGGAAATGCACCGCTTTCTTCACGAGAGACAGCGCGGAATGAGGAGAGCGAAGAGTGATTTCCCTATTAGACAACTAGTTGTTTCATTACGATTCAAAGTCTAGTGACAAAAAGCAACGATAAAGTAATGAAAAGCATAGAGAATTCATACAACTTCGAACAGAGCTCTAAACTGAAGCATTCATCAGTCAGTAAAGCGAAGAACTCGTGTTGCTAAACAACTTCTTCTTGTTCCGGTTCTCGGGTTTCAGGGGCATGGGTATCCCCCTCTGACTTGCCTGGCCCTCTATCTCTCTATTCCATGACCCCACTGAACCTTGTCGAACATTCGATAATATAATACTTCGACTTTATTAGGAAGCAAATACACAGTGAGACAAGCTTTCAAATTCGACCAATTCCTTGGTCGCGGAAGGTAGCCTACCCTAGACCAGTGGCCTTACCAGTGGGTCCCACCTAACGACTGTAATATCGCTTGGCGTGGTTACATCTTTACCATTTTTTTACAAATTCGAAAAGTTTTCCTGAATCTGCTGCCTGACCTACCCAGTTCCCATTCCCAATATCCCATGAACCCCGCGTTCTCGCGATTTATTAGCCGGAACGAGCCCCGGCTGCTCTTATTACACTACTCTCATAGGCCCAGGGCGCGCATTTATCTACCAAGTCCTGAACGCACATCAAAGCATGCTATTCAACAAAGAGATCAATCGATACCACCTATGCCAACATCTCAAAAGTACCGAACGAACTCTAAACTTTGAAAATATCACGATTCTAAATATACTCTAGCGTGAACAACTGGGAGGAGCGAGGGAAGAAGATCTGGCGAGAGATTTGAACTTCGAAAATCGTCAATCTCCCTGCATCACTTGCTCTCTCGCCGTCTCTGACCGACGAGAGAGCGTGCGAAATGAAGAGAGCAACCAGATCACAACGCTCGGAAAATCACTCAAAAAGAGGCTGCCAATTGCTCGACGAGAGAGATGAATGTGAGAGAAAATGCTCGATCTCAAACTCTTAAAATCTCAGAACTTTTTTTCAAACCAGAAGAAGAACTCCCGAGTCCCTCACTCAACTGACGCATTTTGCGAACTTAAACTCGTGCTTTAACCGGGCACCACATATGTATGCCCCGACTATCCCCGGGGAGACTCTTGCGAGCTGAGACCAAGCAGAGCAAAGAGTGGCGAAATGTGGAAATAATGCAAAACATGGTGAGTACTTGCCACTTCTTCACCGCTAAGAGTGGTGCAGGGAAGGAAGATACCGTCCTCTGCCACAAAATAGCCAACAAATTGCAGTCTTCACGAGTTCCAGACTGACAGGCTGCCTCCCTCACTTCTCCCTCTCTTCTCCCCTCACTACTCAATTTTCTGTACTATGCCTGCACTCTGTTTTCCAGGGACTGAATGAGGGGAGGGAGTGAGTGAGGATTTGTGTATGTGTACGAGCGTGGTGCATTTAGAGCACGCGATGAAGCTCTAAAAAAATAATGCATCGGAAAGGAGAAACGATCGATAGAGCGCCCCCTCGCTAAATACCGTAAGTCTCACCTCTCCAGGCAAACTTGCAGAGCGCTCGAATCGAGGATACTACTGCCAGAATGGGGACCGAATGTCGGAAAGCACGCAAGCGATTGCGAAAAACCATCAAAGTCTTGCCATAAATCCCCGCCGGAATTGGCACACGGCGGGCGAGGAATGTGCGGATTGGGTCCCAGTGTTCTACCTCTAATCACTGCTCTTTTATGGCATAGACATCTTTAGAGACGGCGAATATTCGAGAGAATCTAAAGATGACAGTGAAATCGTCTGCAAGGAATGCGGATGGAATCATAATTTTTCTGCTGTTCCTAATCCTATATCTCGCACGCGAGGTAGATTGAGATACTGTGAAGATTGAGACAACGGATGTGCAACTGTGACATTGGTGAAAGAATGCACGGATTCAGAATGACCGACGACCGAAAGGATCAAGATCCTACTCGCGCCTCTGAATATCAACCACCGACGAAGCGCAGTTGTGCCAAGTGTGAATTTAAAACTTTCATTCAGAAACTGCAAGCGAAAATCACGCGCGTTCTGTGCAAGATAGTTCCTTATTGCAGATGAGATGCAATAAACATGCAAGAGCGGTTGTCAAGGGCAGCGATTTGGCAGTTATTCCTTCAAATTTCACATATCGAATTATCATGAGCCACGTGCATCAAATTTTGTAGATACGTACGATATGATAGTAACTTGTCAAATATCTACTACGAATTTACAATCTGCACTCGACCATGACCAAAAAAAACTATTTGTAAATTCGTAGTAGATATTTGACAAATTACTTCTATCATATCGTACCTACAATCTCGGAATATGAAACTCCCATGATACATCAATGCACCAAGATATTAAAGAGAAAAGAATAGCTGAAGATTGCTAATTGCAAATATTCACAAATATAATGTAACGCACCTCAGAATGAGTAAAACATAGACGAACATAAAATCGCGTCGTTCGCGGCCTCTCCAACTAACCATTTGACACTGAAAACCGCAAATAGCCTCTCGCTGCCTCCTGTCACTAGCCGTTTGCCACTCTCGCTTTCAGTGAATACGCACACTGACGATGACTATGTCTTATCACCGCTGCTTTTCGGGACCAGAGATTAGAGTACCGCCGCGCTTAGGCGTCATAAACAAGGCACGATAGGGCATGCCTGGATCAATCGGGGCTGGGATTCTTTTAGAATATCACGTTCAGATATCGACATGGTGTGATATTTTCGAAATTGCTGTCTCCACATCATAAAGTTTTTCCTCTTCTTTCGATATAGTCAGGATCAGACGCAAGCAAGCGCAAGCATCTCCCAATATGCTAGATACCTTCTACTTTTTGCCTACCTCGGTAACCAAGCTCATGCACTAACTTTATTGATAAGATAAGCAATCAATAAATGCTACCGTACCTGGAGTCCGCTGAGGAACTTGATGGACATCCCCTTGAGACCGGAGGGCGAGCGGGGCGGGGACAGCGGAGAGGCGACGACGGACGAGGAGGAGGAGGGAGACTGCAGCGGCTGCAATGAATTATCGTTGGTTATTGAGCAAAATCGAAGTTCTCAGATAAAATAAAATTCTGGTTTCTTTTTGCATTGCAAATCAGATGTCTCACTAATAGATCGATCACTTGAGGAAATGGTGAAACATAAAACGAGATAGCGTGAAGTAATAGGGACATTTTTTTTACAATGGATTTAATCTACCCCAAAGCAACGCTTATCTCATGAATTTATTTTCGAAATGCCGACATTTTATATTTCAGATGAAATATCATTCGTAGTAATCATATTCGGCAAGCGCACAGGGTCTTTGCCTGACAGTGAAGCAGTAATTCACCGTGCAAACAATTTCAAAAACACTTTTCCATACCGAAGATCGATATTCAATTACATGCCGTACTAATACTGCCTTATCCGTTAACAATTTCGAAATTAAAAAATTGCCAATTGCCTATCGTGCGTTTCAAATGCTCAGCAAACTCAATGTGCTGGTTAGCGTATTGATTGTCTGAAAGAGAAAGGAAGGGAAGAGGTAGGGAGGAGGAGAGCAGGTAGATCACTAGCCTCCTCCCGGCCTCTTCCTCCCTCCTCCCTCCACTCAGTTCGTCAAAGGTCAACTACGTGTGGAATGGGAAATAATCTCACGATACCTTCCGTACTACTGCTTTTTTTTAATATTTCAGAATCAAAAATCAATAAACAAGTGCATTCCGTACTACTACGTCTGTTCCATTGACAATTTCGAAATAAAAAAATCGATAACCTACCGTACTGCTGGCGGCTGCTCCGTTCGTGGCGGGATGAATCGGTCGGGGCGGCGATCGAGCGAAGAACCGCGTCGACAGAGAGGATACGGTAGGCGATGCGGGTGGGGAAGCCACGGTGGACGGAGATGCTGCGATTATCGATTGTTTATGGAGAATTACCGTAATCTCGGCAATGGAGTCCTATTATCGTCAGGCTCAGTCCCGTACGTTGCTTATTTTTTATAAGATAAAAAATCAGCTGCAGTAAGCTACAGTAAAGCCGCACGCTCTTTTACCTCTAAATACCTGCAATCCTAGTAAGTATCGATTTTTTTTGCTGAGAATCATTGTAATCTCTTGTAAAACTACAGTTAGATCCCTTACTCACAATCAGTAACGGATTATTTCCCATGCTGCTCGTTGCTAGGCAATGACCATCCCGTTTTGTTTACCGGTCAAAGCACACACTCTATTTTTCACAGGCCATCCTTTCAAACTACACGAAGCGACAGTTCCGCAATACAAAAATGTATTCCACAAACACAAAAACAGGCAGATTTAGACACTAAGGCCCTCGTCGGGTGAGTTTGTCAGGGGTGACTAGTTGTTTGTCAGTGATAGCGCGCCGTTTCCTGAGAATTACCGGCGCCGCCAAACAGTTAGCGGATCGCGCACAGTTCAAATAGTGGGTGAAATAGCATGTAATCAGGGCGCCGGTAGGCAGTTTTGGGAAACACTTTGCAAATAAGCAAATCGCATTATGAAGATCAATTTTCAGTTCGTCAGGCCACGTGGTTTTGATGGCTATTTTCTCAAAGAAATCCGCAATTTGACTTAATTTTACAGAACAAGATTTGAACTCAAAGGTTGGCGAAAACCAGCAATGAGGACTTTCGGTTCAATAGCGCGGCGAAAATCGATGGCGATGATATGGCGTGGCCCCTAATCAAGAGAGCAATAAAAGCGCTCGAATCTGGAGCAATGGAAGAGAGACAAGAGAGAGAGTCAGGGGTGAAGAGAGATCATTCAGTGCCAAAGTGGATGGAGGACAGAGTGATCGAGTAATGGGTTCTTTTTTTTCGCATCCTCAATTTTTCTACAACCTTTCACTCCCTGAGCGGCGAGATAGCACGCCAAATCGAGAGAACCCGAGCCTGCTGTCCAAAGCGAGTCAATGGCGAGCGAACAAGTGCCATTGGGGCGCAGTGATAGGAAGAGGCGAGATAGTACGGTATCGCGAGAGGGCGCAGACAGTGTGCTATCGACAACTGATAGCGGGCGGGGCGGATGCATTCGTGGCAAACAGAACAATCGGTTTCTCTCTACCATCTTGGCGCAATACAATGCCGAAAGCAGAAAGCATGGCACAGCAAAACGTAAAGCTTGCCTACAGTTATCAGCAAGAGGATGAACACTACACACACTCACACAACATCTGACTAGGGATGTCAGTGGAAAATTTGTCCATTCGTTCCTCGCACTCCCTCACCAGTCAGAGGGGCAAGGGAGTACACGAAATGTAAAGGTAAAGGTGGTTTGGCATTATTCTCGCTATTTGGCATTATCCTCGCTACACATCACTACATCGCTACATAAATCGCTACATAAATGAAGAGACGGAATTTTCACTCTGGCATCAGACCGCGAGGCAGCGTGCCGGAGGAGAAGGCACCACTCCTCAAAGGAAGGAAGGTGAGACATGCGACGGCGTGTGATCTATTCTCACTCTCTCGCCTCGTCACTTCTTACATGAATCAGCCAACAATTCTCGTCCATACATGCAATTTCACAGTGGTAAATCGCCTTCTCGGAAACTTGTTCCACGCACATGCAGAAAACATAGCAGATCGAACTCTCGAAAAATCATACAAACCATCAGATCAAGATTATATCTGATTAGATTGCAATGCGCAAAATCAGCGATTATCTCATTAGACATTTGCCGCGATTCGAAGAATTCAGAAGTACCACATGGCAAGGTTAATCTTAATCCATTCATCCTTATCAAGAAAGGGCTGGACCCTATCGCCACGTCTGCCGTTATCACCTCTCCTTTGTGCCTCAGGGCACGATGATATCATCCTTCTTTGTTATCGATAGAGGAGCTTAGTCGGCTTTGGGCCAAAACATCTGCCGCCACTGATTTGCAGCAGCGTGCAAGCAGTGGTTCCATTTGGCAAGCGCATGCCCAGAGCATGCTCGAAGGCCTGGTGCTTTCCTTAACCTGAATTTTGCAAAAGATCGCCACCGATCACCGTGGAAACTCTTCGGAAAACTCTGCGAAGGAGGGAAAAGCGAAAACATTTCTCGGAAAGATGGCGCAAATAGAGCAGGCAATCGCACACAGATCATTTCCATCGTTCCACCAACTCTCCATTCTATTCGATCTATCGGCTGACCAAAGAACAGCAAGAAAGTCATAAACCGACTTACTGACCCGCAAAGGTAGGTAGAGCAGAGTGTTAGAGGAGGTAGGGGGCTACCTTTGAAGAGAGTGGCTACCTGGGCCGCCCCATACACACACATACACTATAACAATCGATGCGGGGCGCAGACACACTCTGCTTTTGGAGAAGAAGAGAGGTAGGTGGCGTGGCAGAGTATGTGTGTATGTGTTTGTAGGGAAAGTGACCAGGCCGAGGCGGAAAGATGCGAGAGCGGAGTGAGGAATTATCCTTAGATCAACTCACTTTCACTACCTGCTCTTTGACTTCACCCCGTCACAGCGTTGATCGTTCATTGACCAATCTTACTTGACCACACAAATGCTAGTTCTCACCCAGACATCCAACGGTGCAATCTTGATTGCTTCGCTATCAGTGACAACAGATCTGCCGAGAGTGATCGACTAATGATAACCATGAGACGCGCAGCTCGAGATATGCAATCACAATCAGCCGGTATTTGACCGGAAGCGGTGACAGCAACAACAACGGGAGAACAACCCACGGCCCACATGTGCGCTACCCACGCGGGACTCTCGCCCAATCAACCCGCAATGTGTGTGTGACTTTCTTGCACTGTCGCCGCCAACCTTTGGTCACACTTTGCACACTATAATCACAGCACGGCCCAACAGCTATACCTACCTCAAATTGACGCCTATGCGCACGACATCGGCCACAGATCTCTAGTGCTCGAGAGGTGGAAGCAAAACAAGCGACGGCGCGCGAGCGAGTCGATAACAGCGGGGCGAATTTCAAGTTTTCTCTCACCTTTGAGGCCTCTTTCTCCTTGTCAGGCGTTGCTTCTGGACGATTCGCAGCTGGATTGCACGGCGGGGTTCATCTTTAGATGCGGTCGGGGTCGAGTAGTCCTTTCACGGGGCCGCTTCGGTGCGGTCGTCGGGGCTCTTCTATCTCTGTCTGTCTCTCTGCCGCCGTGCTGTCCCTCTCTATGCACCCCCCTGCTCTCCGTCTCTGCCCCCTCCTCCTCTGGTCTCTCTGACCGCTCTCGCTCGCTGCCCCCTTCTCTTCTTCCCCTATCCTCGAGCGCCAGAGGAGACAGACAGACGACGCACAGGGGCCTTCTTCTTCTTCTTCTCCTTCTCCCCCCTTCGTTCCCCTCGCCTGAGGGGAGCGCGTCGCGGTCGCGCGTCGCGGTCCTCCTCGCCTCCTCCTCCCTCCGTCCAATTCCTCCCCCCTCGACAATCGATACTTGTGCTGCCGGAGCCGCGGCCGCCTCGTATCGGGGTCGGACCGACCGCTGCAGCCCCGGCCTCCCCTCCCTCTCACGTGATCGCCCCACCTTCCATTACCCCGCCGCCCGACCCAATTGTGTGCGCCATCCACCCCCCCCCTCCCCTTCCGCTCCCTCTGCCTTCCTTCCTCCCTGCGCTCCTGGCATTGTTTGCCCATCGCTGCCTCTTCCGGCCGGGGCACTTTAGCGCTTCCGAATATCTATTAAAATGTGCGATTAGCCGCTCGCGAATTATCCCCCCTTGCACACGCTAGGAATTAGCGCTAATCGGATAACCCGCACCTCCTCGACGCATGGGGAGGAGGCACCTGTCGTGTTTCGCCCCTCTCCATCACCTTGACGTTGAACGCCTCTCCAGTTCAGCCTGCACCCCCGTGTCACGTTTTCTGCCTTCTTCTTCTTCTTCTTCCTTCCCTCGAACCGTATCATTATTTGCTCCTTTCTTCTCCCCCGCCGTCTTCCTCCCTTCTTTCATCGTATTCCATAATCTCTGAGCATCCATCATCGCGGGGAAGGGGCTCTGATTTATGAGTTCCCCCTCTCGCCCCCCCCCCCCGCTCCATAAGCCCCCATCGACGCTCGTTCCATCACAGTGGTTTTTCCAACCTCCGATTTCCACACTCACTGTTTCCCTGGGATAGAAATATAGGAACATCAGAGTTGATTCGTTAATCATCTGATCACTCTGGTCAATTAGGCAAGTTTGACCCTGACATTCGGCCGTGCATAAGTCTGATCTATCATCTCGACATCAAGCAACACGCGCGTTCCCACGCATGTTTCTCGCAGAGTTCAGGGACCATCCATCTCTCTCTCTCTTATTCTCGCCTCACGGCATCCATATCTAAAGAGCCCCATAAAATCTGGAAGAGTTGAGGGCAAAGAATTCCGAGGAGGTAGAGAGAAGAGAACGGATGGGGAGAGATCGGGAGGGAGATGCATATCCTCTTACTCGCTCTCGCTCTTTTCCGATTGTGCCGCCTCTCTCCGTTCATCGCCCGCCCCTCATGATTAGGGCTGTCAGAGTGAAGAATCCGCCTCTTCATTCCTCGCACTCTCTCGTCACTCTGACCGGTAAGAGAGTGCGCGGAATGAAGAGACGGATTCTTCACTCTGACAGCCCTAATCATGATTCCCCTCGGGTTTCTCATTCGCCCTCTATCATCATCGTCTACGTGCCTGACAGAACAATCAATCACCCTAACAACGTTCCCCCTTCCCCTCTTTTATGGTCTTACACATCTCCTTCCTCTAAGCATTCTCGAGTTGACTGCCAAACTCCACCTTCTGCACGCTCTTTCATTCCCCCCGCCCCTGATCGAGCAACATGAAGAGCTTCACCCTTCAATTACACCAACTCCGCTCCGAGAGGCTCCAAACATGCTGAATCTCTGTCATTTCCAGTCCACCCCCCCCCCCCGCCTCTTCTTCCTCCTTCTATCGATAATAAAGGAGTAGTAGGCTCTCTCCATTTCGCTCCCAATCTTTCTTCGCCGAGCGCGAGAAATATCGCGTGAAAAGCGGAGAGTCTCACAACTTCTCCATTTCCTCAATCTCGTTGCTCTGTTTCGATAGTTCGATTGTTCAGCGCCGCACTTCTTTGGGGCGCATTGGAGACCGACTTTTTGTCGTTTGGAGACAACCGAGAGCGAGGGAGAGACCGAACGAATAATTAGTGACGTCAATGTCGCGTCCCTTTTCTCACTGCGCTGCCTCTCGGCCAATCTGTTGCAGGATTTCCCCCCTAGCGCGTCATTTATTGCATTAATTGATCGCCCTTTCTGTCCGGTGACTTCTCATGAACCTGTTTACAAAGTCCCCTACTCCTCAAGTGTTTCTCAATATCCTCTTATCCTCATATGACTCACTATCACTTGTCCGTCGCCTCTTCGGGATGTGCGTCTCTTCTCCTTCTTCTCTCAATTAGGTTCACTTCTCTATCTCTCCATCCCTCCCTCTTCTGCCCCTCCCCTTCCTTCTCTCCCTCTACGCCTTCTCCATTCTCCCCCTCTTTCTCTGCTGCCATTGATCCGTCTGTGAAGAGGGAGGAGAAGAGCGGCAACGAAGTGGTGGAGGAGGAGAGAGAGACGAGAAGGGGGAGAGTCAGGGGATGGATAGCGATAGAGCAGCGTAATGGGGTGTCCCACACCTCCTGGTGTGTGTGTGTGGCCGGCCACTACACATCTTGCATCATCATCACAAACCAACCGTTGCTCTCTTTCGTTGTCTTCCTGCTCGCTAGTCGGCTTTCCGTAGTTGCCCATTATTCGCTCAATGCGCCTCCCCGTCTCTCTCTCTCTCTTTCACTTCTATTGCTCCCGCATCTGCTTCGATTTTGCCGTTCCGCTGCTTTCATCTCGGCGCCGGCCGACTTCCTGGTTTTAGCACCGATCCTTTCACAGGTGTCGTCACCGATGCCCTCCTGATTGATCCTCTGATCCGCACAACCCCCCAATCTTCAACCATTCGTCGCCGGCGCGCCACCCTCCTCCCCTCGCGTACCTCCTGAGGCTGCCTGCCATCAGCTGAGCCATGGCGATCCCGCGACTTCGGTATTTTATCGTTCCGCTAGCACACTCGCCGTTCCGGTTAGCCGAGGACTTACTGTGTTTAGCGCCGATTTGCAGCGCGACCGCGAACGAGCACGAGCGCATGGTGCACCCGAACCAGATCGTGTACAACAAGATGGAGCACGTGGTTCGGCAGATGCTCGACAGCGAGATCGGCGTGCCCATCAAGACGGTCAAGAGCTTCCTCAGCAAGGTACATTTTATCGTTCCGCTCGTTTCACTCGATTACGAACTTACGGCGGTTAGCAGGAGGTATATATAGTGTAGCCCGCCCCCCTCTCAAATAAGCCCTTCATTAGCGCAGCACCAGTGCGTTTCTCGAAAAGCGATCTTTCCGCGAAAACTCTTCCTCCCTCGCACTATTTGCCATGCGATTTCGGGCTCGAAGTAGGCACAAAATGAAAAAAGAGCGAGTTCATGGCGGATATTTTCGGCTCATGCGAAACTTGCAGGGCCATTTCTCTGCAAAAAAGGGGAGCTTCTTGCACCTCGAGGGCCACAAAAACTAGATCAGTACTTGTCTCGAGATGTTTTTCTCCGAATAATTTCCGGAAAGGGGTTTGACGTCGGCAGGGATGAGTTTTGACGTCTATCATGAGTCTACCACGACGCAAAAAGTACACTCCAAACACTCATCACGCCAATATCATCTGACCTATCATCACAAGGGGTCTCCACTCGTTTCTCGAGTGCCGATAGCTAATGAGGGGAGAGAAACATGGCCAATTAGCGTCGTGGGTGCATCGCTCACCACCCCCGCCTTGTGGTCACATGGGAAATCGATGGCTGGCATTGATCATTAGTACGTGATCATAGCTGCATCAGAGGCTATCATAAATAACAATTTTTGCTCACCTTATTCAACAAAAATGATACGTTTAGAACCCGCATTAGACGCTCTATAAGATGAGTAATATCGGAATCAGTGGGAGAGGGGGATATAAATAATCGACTCGTTCACAGGTGCCCTCCGTCTTCACGGGTGCTGATCTCATCTCGTGGTTGATCAAGTACACGGCGGAGAAGGTGAATCACGCATTTTAGCCCACGAAACTACGATCGGATTCGGATCTAGCCCCAAAATCACAATTCCCTTGAATTGCTCATCGAATTCAACAAACAGGATGCGTTTTCGAACCCTCATTAGGCGCTCTATTAGATGAGTTCTATAAACTCTATAAGATGCCTATCCGTATCACCGAACAGGTAGTAAATAAGGTATTGAACGATTCTTTGCAGGAGGGCGACACGAAGAAATGGCTCGACAAGGACAAGGAAGAGAAGGAGATTGCGGAACGTGAGTCGGCCCCCTTTTTCCTGGGTTCGAAACACCGTTCCCACTTCTGGGACTTCCGCTTTTTTGCTCTCTTAATCGAGTGAGTGAGATTGCGTCACTCATGTCATTACGAACACTTCTGCTGCTGCTCGAAATAGATTGTCAGCAAAGAGTATTAAGCGAAGTGACACGCCACTGGTCTTCTCATTTCTCTCTCAAGAGACACTGCTTCAGACATTCAGACATTCAGACAGGCAAAAAGTGATAATAACGCCTCAACTCTCTCTCTCTCTCTCTCGACAAACATTTCAGCTTCAGACACACAGATCTACATCGCTCAAATGCAATCCAATCGCAAGCCAACCGAATCGAACGATCAGTCCTTTCATCTGTTTTCAGAAGACGCTCTTCACATCGCGCACCTGATAGCCTCGCACGGCTACCTCTTCCAAATCGACGACCACGTGTTGACGGTGAAGAACGACGGCACCTTCTACCGCTTTCAGACACCCTACTTTTGGCCCTCCAATTGTTGGGAACCCGAGAACACCGATTACGGTACGATGCAAGACCAGGACTACGGTATGCACTAGACAGCTGAGAGGTTAAGCCGGGAGCCGTCGGGTGTCCGGGGCCGGGGATGGCCTCTTTCTTTCACGATAATCATGTCGAAAATCCACGGCCATCCACGGCCGCGCTCATTCGTCGGTGCCCTATGTGGTCCATCGTTGGTGCGTAGTAATGGGGGCGCAAGGGGCGGTTATCGTCGTCGCTTCTCTAATTTCGATCATGTGCGGGATGTATATTCGTTTCTCACATGCGCTAATGAGCTCGTCGCAGTCCCTGTTTCGCGCCCTCCTGGCTCATTAGCAGTCTCAAGAGCACCGATCGAGCATGTGTGTGAAATATGAGCAATACTCGCCCCGCCAATTTTTCCAATTAGCCATGCTTCCTCACTGATCGGAGAGGGCGCATGATGTCGAATGAGTAGTAGGGTTGGCTAAACGATACTCTAAACGTGGCAGGTTTAGCTCCCCCTCCCCTAGCTCTTCCCAAGTTGCGGCGAGAGAGCATGCGGAATGAAGAGAGTGCTTCCGATTTCAGGAGCATAGGGCGTAGGGTGAGCTAAACCTGCCACGTTTAGAGTATCGTTTAGCCATCCCTAATGAGTAGTAGTAGTAGTAGTATCACACCTAACCGCCCTCGCCCCCAGCCCTTCTTAACCCGAGCTTCAGGCTTACTGTGCTACTCTCGTGATCAATGCCTTGCTTCTACTCCATCTTTTTCGGGAGATGGGAACGCCACTTTTGATGTAGCAATATTGATCTTTGATCCCTTGCAGCCGTCTACCTCTGCAAGCGAACGATGCAGAACAAGGCCCATCTCGAGTTGGAAGACTTCGAGGCGGAGAACCTTGCCAAGCTGCAGAAGATGTTGGTCTTTGATCTTTGATCTTTGATCCTTGATCCTTGATCTTTGATCATTCCAATTTCAGGTTCTCGCGCAAGTGGGAGTTCGTCTTCATGCAGGCCGAAGCGCAGTACAAGTGCGTTTGATTACATTTCTTTTTTAGCTTTAACCTCATGTGTTAATTTTCAAAATATGTGAGAATTGGAAAATGAAGGGTGTGAGAATGCTTTTGCAAGACATTAACGCTCTAGTAGAATTAGAGTTAGCTACAACAATTAAGCGCATTTCTGATCTCACTCCTTTCACGGTTCCCTATCCTATAATCCTAGCAGCTGGCCTTACCAGCGGGTAGCGTCGTCTTACGACCGTAAAATCGCTTGACGTGGATACAACTTTATCTTTTTTACCTTTCACCTTTGCAGGGTGGACAAGAAGCGGGACCGTCTGGAGCGACAGATCCTCGACAGTCAGGAGCGCGCCTTCTGGGACGTCCATCGACCGGTGCCCGGCTGCGTCAACACCACTGAGGTACGCTATTCCATCTGAATGATATGCTCGAGACGGCCTCGATGCCAAATCTATCTGTAGTCCACCCCTCTTTCCTTCTTGTCCTATCCTAGCTTCACTAAGATGACCTCGAAACAACATCTTCACCATTACAAGAATTACCGAGAATAGCCTACTGAGGAATGGTAGTTGACAGTATGTGGGTACGGCATTCTCATCATTTAGTGAGTCTTGAATTAGCTTCAAAACCTGCGTAGGCGCGTTATTCGGTTGTCATTCGCTCCTCTAATAGCCTTACTGTCCTCTTAATCCCTGAGTGTCCTTTCGCCGGCGAGAAAGATGAAAAAAACATTCTCTGATTCTTGCCACTCCACTTCTTCTCGTCCTCCTCTGTGAAGGGGAAGAGGAGAAGGCAGAAACTCGATTGGGGTCTCTCCTCCTCTCGGCTGCTGTGCCTTTTCAGAGAGGGACGGAGGGAGTCTTTCTCTGCGACCGGGCCTTTCACCCGCCGCGCCTCACTCACTCATATAGCCTGTCCCCCTCTCCCCGCTTTGTGGGCAAACGGGGCTAGAGAGCATTGGGAATGGAGAGAGTCAGACCGTCTCTTTCCCCTTCGCGGCAGTCTATCGACGTCAGTAAGGGACGCGGAATCCCCTCTTCCACTAGTCGGCCGGCCCCCGGCATTCAGCTCTCTTTTGAGGGGGTAGATAGAGGAGGGGGATACAGTGGAGGGAAGAAGAGGGGGGGGGGGAGAAACACATCCAGCATCGATTGAGAGCGGAGAGGCGAACGAAATGTGAGAAGCGCCGGAAAACCGCGCCTCTCTCGTCCCTCATTTGAGAGCTTTTCGATGATCTCTTCTCTTTCTCGCATCTTTTCCAGACAGACAAAGCGATTGATAATTTGAAATTGAGAGAGCGCTTACTGATGAGTAGCTTTCCACTTGATAGATGAGAAGGTCGTTTGCGTCGGCAGTGATTTCGAGGAGGGCTTAAGGAGGTTAGAAAACGATAACGTATACTTTGGGGTCAGCTTGCCTCTTTTTCAAACCCCTTCATCCATCTTACTCATCCCTCTTCCCTCTTCTTTTTGGGCGCCAATTGAGTAGAGAGGGTGCGGGGCGGTTTCTCTTGGGAGTTTATCACAGTTTGAAAATGGAGGAGGAAGGGAGAGGAGGGGGGCAGAACTACTGCCTGCGCCTCGCTATATCCTCGATATTATTGCACACGCTTGTGCATTCTTTGCGACAAGCTGTGGGAGTGCGTGCGCTTGGGAAAGACTTCGCTGGCGAGAAAAGGAGCGAAACTCTTCTTATCCCGCACACACTTTTGTTAGTCAGAAAGGGCGAGACATCAAGCAAAATACGGAGACCTTTTCTTGAAAGGGAAGGGAAGAAAGGCGGAAGAAGGGAGGAAAAGGCGCCGGCGCGGGGAAGCGCTAAGCGAATTGGACGTGTGGGCCACAACTCTCTCCAGAAAGACGGGTGGAGGCGGAAAAACAAGCGTCCGCAGCGGCACAAAAAGGAAACCAAATCAGAACGCTCGTGCGCTCGTAACAACACACAAAAGTGGCTGGAAGTCACTGTGGCAAAGGCTGATTTTGCAGATAGCAAGTAAAGGTGTAGGGGCTGCCACGCAATATGGGTCATAGAAGCAAAAGGAATCTTGTAATACTAATAGTATTAACACTAAAACCATCAATATTTATAAAAATGCAGGTCGACTTCCGGAAATTATCGCGATCCGGCAGGCCCAAGTACCAGCATCAGACGCTTAATGCGACCGCGAGTGGATGTGAGTTAATTATATTAGAATAAAAATTTAAATAAGTAAAAATAGTTAAAAAATGATAGAAAAAGCGACAAGAGCAAAAAGAGTGAAAAAATATAAAGAAATAAAGAAATATATGAAAATTCAGCTTGTTCGCCGTATTCAACGTCTGCGGCAGCTGCACACGCAGCTCAATCGCAGCCATCCACCTCAAACGGCGGACCGAGCACAAGCACCGCACCTCCAGCGCCCACCACAAGGTAAATTTCCGCGTCAAAACACTCGAAGACCGCCCACAGCGACATAATCTAGTGAATTAGGGAACACGCAAGCTAAAAGTGAGCGGAATCAACTGAAGCGCCTCAACTGATATTAATGGCAAAATGGAGCGAAAATAAAAGATGAACTCACATCAACCTTAGTTGACGGTGTAGCGCAGAAACGGGGGTTTTTTTTAGAAATATTTATTGTTTATTATTTTTGTTTTTTTATATTTTCAGTATTTACATTGCAGCAGCAGTTCGTCCGGGTCGTTTCGCAACAACTACCCGCACAAGCCGGGGCTACGGCGCTGCACGCAAGTGCAGGACACCCTGAAGCAGGAGGTATTTTTTAGACGTCGAAATACGGGGGTAATTCTTCATCTCTTCATTTCACACACTCTCTCTTGCCTCTCTCTGACCGGTGAGATAGTGTGAGGAATGAAGAGACGATTACCACGTATTTCGAACTAGTATTTATCGATTCTTTTTTAAACGATTCTTTTAGATCCAACAACTCAACTCGCGGTTAGCGAAGAACGTCTTGAAAACATCGAAAGTGATCGAGAAGTGAGTTTTTCATGACTACCGTAATCTTACCGTACCCCCAATCGGGCAATTGCAGCTACATCGGCTTTTACGAGCACAGGCGCCTCTTCGATCCGCACATTGTCATGCTGGGCAGTCAGCAGGATCCGTTCCAGGTACGGTAGCGAACGACGGTAGACCATCACGAACTGATTTATTTTCTCTGCATCTCGCCATTTCATATGGAAAACTTTGCTAATCGGTTCAAGATCAATAAGTGATCGAATCAATTGCAGTCACACACCAACCCGTGGACCTACGACAACGTCGATCTGTGGACGCACGACAAAATGTCGGTTGACGATTGAATACTACTGTAACTCCGGAGCATATACCGTATCCTACCGTAACTTTCCGCATTCCAGTACCGTATCCTACCCCAACCAGTCCATTCCAGTACCGTACCCCAACTCCAATCCCTCCATTTCAGTACGGGAGACATCTCGACGCGCCGTCTCCAACTGTGGGAGGACTCGTTCGAGGAGCTCCTGTCGGACAACATTGGCCGGGACACGCTGCAAAAGTTCCTCGACAAGGAGTATTCGGGCGAGAATCTCCGGTTCTGGTGGGAGGTACGGTAGCACCACTTTGGGCGGATCGATAACTGACTTGATTCCCTCGGCCTTCACGTTCCGACGCTATTCATCTCTAACTGTCTCACACGAGTGAGATCAACCGATCATGCAACCCTACCGCCTATCGACAAATGACTTTATTCCAGGTGCAAAAGCTGCGGAAATGCTCGTGTCGAATGGTGCCCGTGCTGGTGACCGAGATCTACAACGAATTTATCGACACGAACGCCACCTCGCCCGTAAACGTCGACTGCAAGGTACGGTAGCCCCACCCACACCACATGTGTGCATCGACAACTGACGTTTTTCGAGCATACGGTAGTTACGATCAATAACAAATTTATTTCCAGGTCATGGAGATCACCGAGGAGAATCTGAAGAATCCGAATCGGTGGAGCTTCGATGAGGCGGCGGTGAGTGGTGTTGTGTGTGGTGTAGTGCGCCGTCGACGTTTCCTAAACGTCGCCTCTTGCAGGATCACATCTTCTGTCTGATGAAGAACGATTCGTATCAGCGATTCTTGAGATCCGACATCTACAAAGATTTGCTTGCCCAATCGAGGAAGAAGGTCAGTCGTCGATCGATAGTGTACACTCATACCGTAACCCTCGCTCCGGGGCTCCTCGTGTAACCATCCTAACGCCCGGAGCGAGCCACCAATCGATAATCCATTCACTTACCGTATCCTCTCTCCTCTCTCTCTCTCTCCTTTCCTCTGTAGCCTCAGAATCGAACATCTCTCTCTGCATTGAAGAGCCTGTTGTAATCGCATGAAATAACCTAATACCGTAATCTCATTGAGTATCGATTAGTTCAGAAATCAGCACACAAGGCACATTGCTTGCATGATTTGAATACCGTATCCGAGAGTTAGGAATCGATTTCTCTCGATTCTCTGGCTAGATTTGAGTTGCAAGAGTGTGAAGGCTAATCGCAGCTTCTGCTCAGTTTCCGATATAATCCCTAGGGGCTGCCACGCTGTGCGGCAGCCCAGGGGCAGCTACGCAGTGCGAACTGTGTAGCAGCCCCTCCAGCCGCGCGTTCTCTGTTCCAGACCACCTTCTCGATGTCGTTGATCGCACGGAAAGCATCGAGGAAGGTTTCGAGGCAGCAGCACGGCAGCAACAAATCGCCATCTTCCCTATCTCCGGTCACACTGCCCGGCAACGCGTCTGCCCCGTGCCTCCTCGCAGCGCCCGTCTTCCGTCAATAGCCGGCCCCTACAGTAATCAACCTACAGTAATCTCTTCGTGGTAGGACCAGACACCTCTCTCGGTTTTGCGCGCGCTTTCAAGGTAGAAACTGTCATGATGAAGAGTATGATCTTTAACCAGCCAAAGTGGCGATAGTGCATGCAAAATAAAGAAACGCATTCTTCAACATGGCAGCCCTAATAGAGAGTGTAGCAAGAGTGGGAATACCCTGGCGGCAGTCGCGCACAATTTTTGGTTGCTTTTTACTAACACCCCGGACCCCCGATAACACCATTCTGACACGCCGGTTGACCTATCGAACTGTCAGGAGAATGAAGGATCCGTCATTACATTTTTTCCGTCACTCTTCCGAGTACGTGAAATGGTGATACGAATTCTTCATCCAGGCAGGCAGCTCTACTGTCGATCCGTGGTGGATTACACGGTAGTCGATGGTAGAGTGCGCAATACGGGCCGTCGCCGTCTCTTCTCTTCTCTCTCTCTCTCTCTCTCACCGGTCAGCGAGACGAGAGAGTGTATGAAAAGAAGAGACGGCCGCATTGCGCACTCTAGTCGATAGGTCGGCCGGTCACCTCACCCTCTTGCCCCTCCTTTGTTCTCTGTCTTCTGTTGTATGTCTACCGTCTCCGAAGTCTACTCCATCTCATTTTCAGTCCGTCCTTTCTCACTTCATTTTTTTCTTCATTTTTTCTTCCTTCCCTCTCTCATTTGTATGTTATCTAATGGACAATCCTCTCCCATCTCTCGCCTCAGTGGTATTCCCCCTCAGCTACTGCATGTATGTGTCAGATGGTGTGTGCTTCCGTTGTGTGGCGTGCCGTCGTGCATTGTGTATTTTCCGAAACGTCGTCTGCATGCGATCGCACCACACCGCACACACAGCACACACACACAATCGATAACGATGTCCGTCCCATTTTCAGAATGTGTGATTTTTCACGAGTCTCTTTCCCTTTCCCTTTCTCTATCCTACTCACCCTTTTCTGTCTTCCCCCAATACCGATCCCCCTCATTCCCCCCTTGATCTACCATTTTGTATAGCATTTGCCGTGGGAGCCTCTAGATTTGGGAAAAAATCAATGACTTAGCTACCGTATCCATCGAGTACGGTACTATTTTCAGGTTCCCAAAAACAACCCGGGCCTGCGCTTCCCGAACTTGCCCGGATTCTCGTCGAATACTGTAAGTTGTGGAGCAAATTATTGATTTGCTTTGACTTTTTTTCATTCAAAGTACGTGATTTGTAATGCACTGGCTATTTCTGATACATTTTTGCAAGCTTCATCGAGCTATTTTTAGGTAAGGGAGGTTAGGAGCCGGACCAACCTTGGCAATATGGGAGAATTTTCGGAGTCTTGTAAGCAGTAGTTACTGTGATTTCGCATGATTTGACCTTAGCCTTGTCTTGTTTAGTTTGCGGTATTTATGAGCCAAAAAATCGCTTGTGTGATACCGGTGGTGCTGTGCACTTACAATTAGATGGTAAATATTGAATAATGAGAGTATCGCTCGAAAGTAGAATTGTCATAATGAAGAATCCGTCTCTTCATTCGGCGTGTGCTTGACATTATTTCTCTTCATCACACATACACAGAATGAAGAATTCAACGCCCTGCAAATGAGAGTTGTAGAATTTGCGGGATCTTGCATTAGCAATTTGATAACGAGTGAATTGAATTAGAGCTTTTTCGCATGATTTGCCGCTAGATGAGTGTTCCCTTCCATTGCAGAGTTCGTAGCTTCCCGTGTCGTGGTCCGTATCTAGCTCTCGTGTCGTCTTGCCACAACCACTTCCATCACCTCCCTCTCCTTCATTTCAGAACTCCCGACCGAACCTTCCGCACGTCGCTAGCTCGACGCAACTGTAGACCCCTTCCCCTAGTCCCCTCCAATACTCGATTCAATCCCCCCCCCCTATAGTGTGCTATTCCCTCATCTTCCTTGTCCGCTCCTATGGGTCTCCCACTTCCCCCCGTTCCTGGCCCGACTCTTTCGTCATCGATCGGTGTACCGTAATCCCATAGATCATTTATCTCGCGCGTCCCATCCCCATTATGCCAAGTGAGTATCGATCGATATCTCGATCCCGTTCGTTTGTATTCGATTGTTTTTCTTCTTCTGCTGAGTAATGCGCACACGGGCCCCCCGACTTTCGTAATCTTTCTCTCCAAATGTGTCTCAATTTTATCCCCACCATTGATTAGACTTTGAAAAGGAACTAGGGAACTAGTTCCTTACTAGTCAAATTCACTGCTCCACTCGAGAAAGAGTGAATGGAATGAAGAGAGTCCACTTTCGATTTGACTAGTAAGGAACTAGTCCCTAGTTCCTTTTCAAAGTCTACCATTGATTCATCCACAATTTCTCGCCAATATTGTATAGACACGGTAGCCGATTTTCCGAGATTATTATTCACACAGCTTTGATTCTCTACATTGATTGACAGAGTCGATCGAGCTTCACACCCATGTACGCATAACAATCTCCCTCCATGTTGCCAGAAGAATTGATACCCGTTTATCGAGTCCGTTGAATAGGGTGGTGACCTGATCCCTGCCGTAACCGCGGCGAAAGTCAGGCCACAGCTCACTAAAACTCCATACTTCTGCCATACCACTCGCCTACCTTACCCCCTCTACCATTTCCCTAGTTTCACACCATGCCAATTCCACCATCCGTTTTTTTGTCGCATATAATTTATGGCATAAAGATGAAGAAATCTATGCAAAGGCGTTGGAGACAGTTTCATAAATACATTTTATCGTGCATAAAGAGTGCGTATACAAACATTTCGGGTATATCAGCTTGAGCTATCGTTAGCATTGTTTTCAAACTGGCTATGAGCAAAAACAAAATAAGCAAAATCGTCCGATCCATTGACAATTTCTTCAAGGAAAAGCTCGGCTTTGGACGTGACTCTACAAAAAGCGCATTTCACAAATTTGCAGCCTGCTTCAGCGCGCATTTCCGTTGCGCACGCTACGCATACGATGTGTCCACAGTCGGCAAAGGCCGCTCGACAGAAAGGTATCTGCAATTGTGTACGATTATACGTTTTCCTCATGTGAGCATCATTATCTACTTAAAATAGGCTCAATATTGGGGTTGTCAGGATGAAGAATCCGCCTGATTCGCACAACCTCCTCATTCTAACTACTCTGCTCGATTCCCCATAATATAGGCCCATAATGTGCATCGTACGAAATTGAGCAAACCTCTTGACAGATTGGGCACTCTCGGCTCTCCTCCTCAAATATTCTCATGTAATCAGTGGAGATGCCGCAGTGGGGACAGGCAACACTCTTATCCGCGCAGTCACGGCACACCAGTTGACGGCATTCTTTGTTTGCGCATATGGAGCGACGGCAAGGGGCATCCGCGTAGCATGCGTAGCACACACGCGGAAAGCGCTGACCGCACGCGATGCTGCAAAAAAAGCGCGTTATTCGCGATTTAGGAAAGGGTAGAAGGCGATGCTGACCTTGTGATTACTCTACATGCGTTAGTGGGAATATTCAAGACAAATGATGATTTTTACTAGATTTCAAAATACGTGTCATCGACTCTTCATTTCGTACACTCTCTCATAGGCCCGTATTGTAAGTCTAATTGTAACATATACCTTCTTGCTGACATGCTCCGGACTTCGTCAATATAGCAGCGGAGGAACGCGAGTGTTCCTTCAGTGTCATCCAGCTGGGCGCTGCTCAATCTCCCGACAGTTAACTGCCCCAATAGTTCGTACGATGGTGGCGTAAGGTCTGAGCTGATGTCGAGAGTAGGTTGGCACATCTTGGATGTATGGGAAACTAAATCAGAAGTTTTGGTGAACCCAAGAAGTGGAGCACTACGATCTTTCGAGAAATCGGCCGCATCGACGATACGATACGCATCGACGAATCTATGCCAGAGGGTTACTCACTGGGTTGGAATCAGTGGAAACAGTAATTTTTGTCCAACGATTACATACACATCAATAGTCAGCAATACTTTATTACTTCTCAATAGTACGGTAGAAAAATAGACTGCGATTAGTGCGAGACAACACGGAACGAAATCTAGGGAAAAAACTACCTGCAGCACGGAACAAAAATAGTGAGTAAAAATACAAAACCACGCACTTTGTTGCCAAACCTGTGTAGGTGAGACGTGAAAACTAAACTGTGTGAACGGGGCTACGGCATATCGATTACGATAGACTCGAAAATCGATAATTCTGTGCTATATTTGCTGTGATTACATCTTATAACCTATGAAATGCACTGGGCAATCAATAAGCTAGTGGGCAGGACCATTACAGTATTAGCAAATTATCGATTGGTCACAACTTACGAAACAAATACGAACACTTCTGGGAGGTTACCGGACAATAAAAGGGTGTTAGACAAATAGGATTTAGCCTACTGTACCAGAAACAATAGGGTTCACGCGGTGTAACTACATGGGGGCAAAGCTGGATGATTGGGTGAGAAAATGTACAATTGTGTGAGGTCCTGGTGCTAACATGTAAAGGCTATGCTGATTAATGATGACTATCGATTGAGGGTTGGTTGAGGTTATTATTGTATACGTATCAAAATCGAAAGCGAATCGATCAAGCGTTCACGGTGGGTACGGTAGCGCTCTGGGAGGCCAATATCGATTTCCTGCGAGGCTACCGTACGCCCGGACACGAAAATCGATCGAATGGGGGCGAGAAAAATGGTGTGAGATTATTGTGCAATGAGGGCGGGGTGAATTAATACTAGTCCTATTCCAGAGGAGTGTCTAACGAGATTGCGAAATCAAATGGCTGTACATGTTATGTACACGTTGAGGGATTCCTGGTGACAATTCGGCAAGCGCCTCTCTCATTTCGAAGGCTCAGTTAATCTAGAAAGCATGCTAAATGGCGAGAGGCGCGTGCCGAATTGTCAACTCTAGTGAAGGGAAAACTACAGTAATTGACAGGCGGGAACAAATTGATCAAGGAGCTCTAGGGGTACTGGAAACCGTGGTTACATTACACGATCAGGCAAAAACTGAAGGCGACAAATAGTACATGAGAGGCCAGATACTGGCTACTGTGAATGGGGAGCTAGGGCTGCTAGACAATTATCGACATAGATCTAGAGGTTACGGTGGTCTTAGCACACAATAAAACAGTGTGAATACGATAGGCAAGGGGTACGGTAGGACCGGGTTACGGTAGGATCGGGGTACGGTAGTCTTCACTCCTCGATCACCTCCACCACATCTCCGATGCCTCTCGTCTTGCCCTGTCGGAAGATCAAAGGCGTGCCGCGGCGCACAAACTCGCACGAGTACGGAAATCTGTAATGAGAAATTATCATAAATGACTGACATTATTTCCTCTACTCTGCTCATTTTTCATATTGAACTAAATTGTTTTTGTTGTATTCACTACCGTCCAATAATTGCTAAACTGGCCACAGCGCACAATTGAGTTACTATTGAAACTCAAGGCTTCCTACGAAATATCGAAATTTCAGGCAATTATATTTTTCCATTCTCCGTGAGAAAAAGGAATTGGTATCTGATTCTCTTCCTGGTCCGTCCCGATTCGCAAACCCTTAATTGGTCAGACACACGAAATTAGACCGAAATTGAACCATTTGGTCAAGTTCGTCTTCCTTTACACGTGCAACCGTGCTTTACAGTCCGTTAATTGCAGCAAATACGTTGAAATATAACTTCCTACATCAACACCATTCGCCCGAAATATATACAGTACCCCCTTGAACAACCGTACCTCAGCTCGACGGTGGCCCATTCTCCGGTCCTCAGGGTGGTCCCCTCGACCTTCTCGACGCGCGCCAGCTGTCGGACGGACCCGATGAAGAAGATCGCCTGCATTTTGTTATTGCATTTTTAATAATTTGAAAATCAATGCCCTAATTGAGGTGCTGTTGATTTCGTGTTCCTCTATTTGCTCGAATACGAGTGGCGCACACGTGGACAATAGTGATGAGCCCGACGACGAAAACATACATATCATCTCTGGTGTCCGGAATCAACTTGGAATCAAGCGATTCCCACAAGTTGGAATCAATCTTGATGGCAACTTGTGGGAAGTGCTTGATTCCAACTTGTGGGATCGTTTGAAATCGGCGAGGACTACGGTAGCTTTCTCTATTATTGATTGATAGAGAGCATGAGTTCCCTCATACAGTAACCTAAGGCCCCGCATGGTACGACCATGTGGGGAGGTCACATCCAAAAGGCGGTCCAACAGGGGTCCGCAGATAGTCAAGCGCACTCGTGCCCGAAGGCAGTCAGAATAGGGCTGCAAAAAGGGAGCTTATAGGCGATGTTTGTGCTGGACGCTGCGGGTACGTAAGCCTGCTTGATTCCAAGTTGTGGGAATGGGCCAGGGGTACTGTACTTGATTCCAAGTTGAAAACCCATTTCTACTTGATTTCAAGTTGATTCCGGACACCAGAGTATATTACACATCAATCCTCCTCCTATCAATCGATGCCATACATACCGTATCCCTCACTGCCGTTACCAAATCCGCTTGCTATGGTCGTTCCCTCACGCTCCTCCTAACCGTGGACCTTCCCATGCATTTTCCCACTACCGTATCCCGATATAAATTCTACCGTAATCAATCGATACCGTACCTCGAATCCGCTCGAGATCGTCGTTCCCTCGTGCGACAGGAGCATCAGCTGCGCGACAAAGCGTGTGCACGCCGAGCGAGGCGCCAGCTCGCACTGCAGCACCATTCCCTGGAATGGAGAGTACGGTAGGCGATTACGGTAAGTCTATTGATATCGACAGAGCATTGGGATTCGAAGTCGAACCCCAATGCACATTGCAATGTATAGTTCTAAATGTTTTCAACTAGGAACTTGCTGATTTTAAGCTGTTCTCGAAAGCGCGCTATGCAGTGCGGCTCCAATGTCATTATGGAACGTCTTGAAATATAATCAACAAACAAATTATATCGCCCTCACACTTGGCAATGATTTTGTGGCGTTTCTCTAGTGACTCCGCTATATCTATTCCGTGCGATTGCAAAATGTAAAACTCTTAGAAAACACTAATCCTTCTCATCTCCTTAATCTACCACTTCTGACGCTACTCACCCTTCTCAGCCCGAGTGGTTCGTCCACGTTGTCCGCCGGCAGCAGGGAAAGGGACACCGCCTGACCCGGCTCCACCGAGAGAACGGGCACCTGTAATAGGTAGCAATTGAGTCGAGTCAGTCAGTCACGAAAAGCCATTTCCGAGATTACACCCAAAAAACTAATGACCGAATGGACGAGGGGTAGATAGGCTTCAGTTGGTTTCAGGTTTCAGCAGTTTGCAAATGTTCCGATATCAATAACGGTCACTACACAGAAAAAAACTGATAAGGATCAATACAGCTACAAAGTGTGTTTTTTTTTCAAAAACGTCCATAGCAAGAAACATTTGAGTTTCAAGGGCTGCCAAGGATGAGAAATTTCCAATCATCGCAATATGTGCAGCAATTCCGTCGTAAAACAAAATACGTTAGAATATTTATAGTTGGTATGATCACACACTCTAGCATTGTAGATGGAAAATCTGTTTAACATTTAGTGACTCCTTGAAACACAAACGAACCTTGGCCCTCCTGACTCCGGCCACCGTGGCGATCCTCCACTTGCCCTCCTTGCTCGGTCCGACCATCACCCGGTCGCGCATGCGAAGCGAGCCCTCGGCCAGCACGCCACACGCGACCTCACCGACCTGCGAAGGGTACGGTAGTGTTAAGGAGAGTATTGATAAACTTTAAGGAAAAAGGACGTATTCACTTCAGCGACGTCTGGCTTGTACTGACCTGGTCAAATTTTCCAGTTATTCATTGATCAGTTATTTTTCCTATTTGACGAAACTGACTGGCTAGAATCATTCTTTCCCTAATCTCTTTGCCCTTGATGAACCAGTGAAACTCAGCACTCGCGCGCTCAAAATCGCCATGTTTTCCACAACTGGCTGATTTTCTAGGACAGTATTAATTAAATAATTGAATTAAATATATAAACTCACGTGCGGCACCTGGTACGTCTCCTCCACGGTGAACAGCAGTGGCAGCCGCAGCAGCTCGTCCTTACGGTGGCCTGGGAGAGATCAGAGATCAGAGATTGAATATTGAAGAACAAAGATTAAAGATCAAAGAGCAGGGATTATATATTGGAGATCTCGTATTCAATTGGTCATGTATTCACCATCATCATGTATTAAATTGGTTACTATTTTTATTGCGCAACGTCCAACAAGAATCGCTCACAAGATCGGCTTCTCAATGTCATTAACTATAACAACCGCAATCCGGCAGGTACTTGCGATGAGTGCTTTGATCATTTCCATTCCCTTATCCACTGATGAGCTAAGTCCCGCTTGTTGGCCGGGGGCCCCGCAATTTTCGAAAAATTTCTGTTAGGGGGCTCCGCGAAAAACGTTTCGGACAACGAGGAGGCCCCGCAAATTTTCGAAAATTTCTTCTCGGGGGCTCCGCACTCAGTTGATCAAGCGGGGATGTAGCACAGCAGTGCCCTTATCTTCTCCATTAAAATCCAACACTGCCATGTTTTCTATCTCTGCACCTCTTTACGTTTCTAGGTTTTTATTAATTGTATACCGATTGACAAAGCACCATTGATCACTCCCTATTCTCTCTGTTTTTCATGAACCAGTGATACCCAACACCGCCATGTTTTCTGTCTCTGCACCTCCTTACGTGTTTAGGCTTATTACTGCCATAACTAATGTGTATCCACTAATAACGCGACTACCGTAACCATCTTATCATACCGTACTACTACCGTATCACCGTAATCATACAGTACTCACCCATCATCGCAGTGCTCGGCGGCAGCGCGTTCAGCAGGCAGCGCAGCGCCTGAATCAGGGGATTTTTATCATACAATTTCCACTTTCTCGAGGAAAAACAGTGTAGAAGAGATTGTTCTAACAGATAAATTGCTTGAAGCAGTCTGCTTCCTACCCCTCTGCACACTACATAGACAATAGAAAAGTCAGATTTGTGAACTATTTTCAAATTACCCGCCTTCATGTCCACGCCCGTGAAAGCACAACCAAAAAACGGATAGTCACATCACTACATCTTATTCTTCTTCCTACCGTATCCCCTCACTAATTAGTAAACGTCGCCCTCACCTTCATGCCTTCGCCGGTGACGGACGACACGCAGAGCAGGGGTACGGCGCCGCCGGATGAGAGCAGCACCGAGGCCGCTCTGGAGATCATTGTTGTTAATTAACAATTAAATATATAGTAATTAGAACCAAATTTAATTAGGTAGTAGTGGTGAATGTTCCTACTTCCGCAGACACAGCATTAGCTTCTTCAAAGGGCGATGCAGTATTACAGCAACACGCAGCCTCTAATCGCCAGGTGCCAGTTCCCCAGGATTGGAGAACAATTTGCATCATCTGTTTTATAATTGACATTCAGTGATGCAGCCCGGCATCGCTACTATTCGAATACTATGTGAACCTTCTAATCACCAGAGTCAAAGCAATTTCCATCTCGATTTGCGTTTCACGAATACTATTTACCGTTCCCTATCACCAGGTCCGTAATGAGCATATCGATTTGAATACAACCTTTTCCTAATCAGTGGAAATATGTCCTTCAACATTATACTGTACAAACTACCCACCTGACAGCCTCCCTCTTCCTCCTCACTCGAACGACGCCTCCTCGCAGACCGGCCCTGCCCAGCAGACGAGCCACAGCGTCCATTACGCTGGATAATTAATCGATAAGTAATTTATTATTTTTATATTATATATTTGTAGTCTTGATAGTTCTCGCACAATACTTCGCGATTAGCTTTTTTGTTCAGGCAAATTCATACCAGACAATTAAAAAAATATATATTTCGTCTCGGCGAATTGCGGAATCATAACATTCATGAAAGAGCGTGCTTTTGATATTATTCAACATCGAGTTCTTCACAGTTCAGTTCTCGGCCCTTTCTTCAGTATGCTTTCTCTGTTTACAAGCTACAGTACGCAATCAATACACTCACCGTACCTCCCCAATTGTTATGCTACTTAAGATTTTCTACCGCATCGAATCAATCGATATCCCCTACCGTACCTCCTCAGTCGCTCCTTGCTCACCGCGTCTCTCTTGGTGATCACGACGAAGACGGGCAGGGACAGGGCAACCTGTGATTATTGATTGACGATCAGGGTCAGGGAGGTCAGGGATCAGGGAGAAATCGAAAATTTGCTAAATCCGCCGCCGGCCGAGAATTGATTGATTAGGGAGAAATCGAGAATCAGCTAAGTCCACCGTATTCAAGGCCTAAGAATATTGATTTATTTATTAAGAGAGAATCGATATCAACTAGATCCATCGTATTACGAACAGATAGCAACTATTCAAAACGGTGCAAGATTGGATAAGATATGAGCAATAGTCTCGAGAACGATTTTCGTTTGAGTTATTTTATTGTATTTTTCTTGCTAGTCCTCGATAAATCAGAAACCCTTTTCCACTAGGGAATATATACTAACATTGAAACCAGAAAATGTGAGGTTGTCACGAAGTAAATCGAGTGAAAGGACCCAGCAGGATTCAGCGGGGGACCCAGCTAGAAAATTGATAATCATTGAAAGCTACCGTACCGCCAGTCCGAGGTGCTCGCGAGTGATCGCTGTGGGACCGCTCGTGGCCGAGACGATGCTGAAAATATTGATTGATTTTTTATTCATATAAATACGGTCATCTAAGATGCAAACAACATTTCCGTTCAGGATTTTGACATACAAGAATGGGATGGACCAGAAGTTCACCAGGTCAAATTGGTTTTAACGAGCTCGTCGATTTCCATTAACCTAGCCCATCTCATCACATTTAGAGGGTACATTGAAACCGCGAAACTCCTTCCCGCAAAAACACTGACAATGGCAAAAAAAACCAACTAGTTACATTCAAATATAATGCAATAGCCCACAGACACGCTGCAACTAGCCCCCCTACCCTACTTCCATCGATTAATAAAGCGCAGAAGCCTCTGTCTTTGAGTGTCCGTTTGTTTCTCATCGACCACCAAAAACAGACAGACTGCGATTGTTGATTTTAATTAAAATCTCTATTCACCTATTGCTAGAGCATTCCTAGAAAAGTATCAAAATTATTCAGATTTCCATCGTCCATACTAATTTTACTGCATTTTCAAAATGCCCAACATCAAGAATACTCACAGACAGACTGCGTGTGGCCCGTACGCGCTCAGCCCGTAGATGGTCGTCTTGAGGTACTTGGCGTCACCGGCCAGATCGAGCAGATGGACCACCTGCGGTGAATTGTTGTTGAGTCTGACCCTCCTCGGTTCCCATGCTCTCTCGCCCTAGTCACTACCCCCTTTCCCCCCCCCCTCATCACTGTAAAATGGATTCTTAAATATTTTTCATGAAGTGGAATCGAAGGACTTGAAATTACTTCCTCGTCTTTCGCATTGACTTTCAGCTGTCGCACAAGCACCAAATCAGCGGGTTGCATTTTTTTGAAACGAAAACCCAGATTCAAGAAGCGAAGTACAACGGGGAACAAATTAAGAGTATGGAAGGATCTACATTATTATTCTCCTCTCAAGGCGCTCTTCACTTCTCCCTACAGCGCCAATGCACCTGGCCGCGCCACGAATTCACATTTTCACGCAAAACATTTCACAACATTGTCACTTTCCAAGCTTTCTAGTCAGAAATAGGCGAGAGAGCACGTGAAATCGAGAGAGTCAGACATCAATAAATAAATCAATAAATCGTCCTCACCTTCGTCGCCTGCTCCACCATCTCCGAGACGCTGGTCGCCGAGTAGTTCAGGATCTGGAAAATAATCAATAAAAAGTCAGTTATCGATCTCGCAAATTCTACAGTAACCCTGGCAAAATAGACAAACGGCCAGTTATCAACCCAAGTACACCGTATTATTTATCTTTTTTTGAAAGAAAGGAAAAGATAGAACTACCCGCTGCCAACACGCCTATACTTCACCTCATACTATTGCGCGAAATCACCTAGTGTGTAAACTCAAAATCACCAATTCCATCACATCAAAATTTCCATTCTACGCTTCGAAACATGTGTCTAATCCTGCAGTCGATTGCTAGAGAAACGCAGAGCGCCAGACAATAATTTGTTTCATCATGTCTTCATATCAAAGGGAAAGGTTATCAAAGGGATATACTGAATGTCAGCTATACTCAAGAGCATACCAGGAAGATAGTAAGACTACCGTATCCAGTTATCGATCCACCCCTACCGTAATCCCTCGACTACCGTATCTCTACCGTACCTTTCCCTTGCTGTCGAAGGCGATCATGTCCTGGCAGACGGACGACGTCTTCCCCGTGAGCACCTCGTGCGGGTGACTGAAAATGAGCCGTTGATCTTTGATCTTTGGTATTTTGTATTTGGCCTTTAATCGTGTATCCCAGTCTATGAACACTTTTTCGAGAGAACAGTTCAGGTTTGCTTGTCGACGCCTCTAAAGTCATCGAAGAAATGTGTTGCACACCAGCTACATTTCAGCTTCAAGCTCTCTTTGTATCACCGAGTAAGACAAACTCGAGGATAGTATCTCTTTTTATTCCTTACAAATAAAAAAGTGGAAATATTATAAAAATGCAACAATAGTTTGGTACAAAAATAACTGTTCTCAACCGACTCACCGGAACTGGTTCATCCTTGTCTTTCCATTACCGTCGTCGAGCTGCTGATGCGTGAGCACACCGCACAGCGTCGACTTGCCCACGTCAGCGCCCCCGAGCACGGCCAATCTGGAAAGAGATGGAGGATTGGGATCATTTCTAGTTCTAGTTCCTCGACTCCAACCCTAAAATACGCTCACATGAACGTTGTGAAAGAATCAAGAGCAAGAAATTGGCCATAGATCAAACGGATTGTTCTAGCAACAAAAAGGTCAGAACTAAATCGAAACGAGCTGCATTACAGTAGATCAATCAATAACCACAGGCTACCGTACCTCGACTCGACGAACGGCTGGCTCTCGGGCACCCGACGAATCAGCACCTACAATGTATTTTGTTATACTTGAGCTACTGGGAGAGTTTAGTTTCAAGGGCGAGACAAAACAACAATCTTTGCCCTATTAGTGATCGACGACTCCGAGCCTCGGACTTCGAATAACCAATCATCGCTCACCTCAGCCACCCTCCTCCTCTCCGCCTCACCGCTCTCATCGTCGCTCGCCTCGCGCACCTCGCGCTCCGTGCACTGCAAATTTAGTTATGTTAATATTTTTAATTTTAATTAAAACTAAATTTATGGGTCAATATAACCAGTTTGCGATAACCCAATCGATACTAGCGTACCTCCACAATATCGGCCTGCAGCGCGTCGGCCATCGTCCGCAGCGTGCGCATGCTCTCGTCGTACTCCTCGTCGCACATGCCCACCATCCGCCCGTCGTCCTCCACTCCCAACTGGAAATGAGGGATTACGGTAGGCGACAATTATTGATTGATTTTTACAGTCAAGAGAATATGTCTACTAAGAGAAAATCGTCCTTCACTCCTACAGTATCGGATGGATATTGATTTTCCAAACTTGGGGTTCGGCAGGTCAACATAATCGCTCGAATAGTCAGTAGACTGTCATTAGTAGATACTATACGCTGCACCCGTCCAATTGAATAAGCATGACAGTATAAAGGATCCCAGAGGCGCGAAAGCACCAAGTACTGCATTTTTTAAAATTCTCAAAAAATATACTTGTTTTAATCCATCCTTTGGACATACCGTACTCCAATTATCGATTGCCGTACCTCATAGATGGCCTCGCCCATTCCCTCGCTCAGTCGCCACTTCATCTGCGTGATCAGGTGCTCCAGACGGGACACCGACGGGGACACGAGCTTCGCCTGCAGAATCAATTATTAAAAGCGTATATAAATAATTAATTAACTAATTAATTAATTAAGAAATAGTTAAAATATAGCAAGAGAAACAGCTTCTCAATGATTTCCTACAAGATGCTCCAATTCCCACTTGGCACTTTCGAGGTGCAGCATTGCCGTATCAACTAGGAACTTTGATAGGAAACAATAATTCGAGGTCCTTGTTCCGTGCAAACAAGTTTTAAGTTCTATACAGCGCCGCATCTTACTCTAGCCAATATTGCAACAAAATTCCAGTAATCGAATAACCAAATTGCCGTACCTTGTACTCGATATTGCTCACAATCAGCTCTATGCTTGGCTGTGATCTGTTGGCAAACAGTCCTCCCTTGACAGTATCTGACCTACCGTACTCCTCTACTACCGTACCTCTACCTACCGTACCTTGTACTCGATATTCCCCAGCTCCATCTCGGGCGGCAGTCTGTTCTCGGCGTCGCTGCTCTCGATCAGCTCGGAGACGAGCCGTTGTCGGGCCAGCAGCGCGGACGAGGAACGACCCGATGGCTGACTGGAAATGGGCGAATTAAAATGATAATTATCACAAAAATAAAGCCAACATTTCTTTTTGGACGTTTAGTGAAGAAAATTTATTATATTTTGATGAAATATAAAGGCGCTGTATTTTAGGGATATTATAGAGCGACCCGATGGCTGACTGCAATGGGCAATTCAAATAATTCTGAATTCAAATGGAGCCAATATCTCGTTCATAACCTCAAAATGTATTCCAATCTTTCCTTCTCTAACCGATGTCAATTAATGTTTGCGTTTCACTCATGATTTACATTCTTCACTTCTGATGTGACCATGATTGCATCGCGATCGACGCCCAATCACCAATAACTTCGTCAATAATCTTCTCGCTTTTCGAATGCTAGTGCACTTTGCTGTTTCACTCACACTACACACTCTCCACTGCTCCTCCATCGTCGATTGTATCCTTATTGAAGTGATCATATCACATCCCCTCCCTCCCACTCCTTTTCAACGCTCGTTTTTCGAATTCTAGTAGCTCAAACACCGCCGCGCTGCCATCCCGTCTCTCTAGCAATGCAAATAGCGCCCATCCTCCGCTGACCTCCCCCAATTTCCAGCCATCTCACTATAAACTAGACATAACTATTTACTAAAATCTACCGCAATCCTGAAACCGAACTATAAACAGTCAGACATATCAGTAACGCCCTCCTCCACCAGCTAAATCCCCAAACCTACAAGCGTCGATGTCATCCCGTCTCTCTAGCAAACAATCCTCCTGACCTACGGTCCCCCGCAGTTTCTCGTCGCACGTTTTACAGTGTAAGAATCCGGCTTCCCAGATGATGTTTGCCAGCCTCACCTAACCTCAGCCCCCGTTTCTCAACCCCGTGACCCTCTGACGCTATCCATTCGGCCGGTCAGCGCGGGCGAGAGAGCAGGTGAAAATGAGAGTCAGAGAGATTTCTCTAATCTCTCCCTTCCTCAACATCTTGTTGTGTTCACTGACGCAAGTCTCCCCTGGATCGGGGGCGAGGGAGTGAGAGAGCGCCAGACTCGCAGAGAACATCTCAGATGACACGAGGAAGTTTCGGGGTTACGGTAGCATTTGGGCATAATCGATAAGTGATCCATCGAAATTTCAGCGCTACGGTATCTTTGGGTCAATCGATAACTGATCTTCATCTCTATCCCCCACCCTTGTGACCATGTGCTAATTCACCAGCTGTGTCAGATTTAACTGGTGGTATCACTCTGCACTCTGATGCTGTCTTTCTCTAATTCCAACCACCTGGCGGATTTTCTTAAGACAATGGAGCATGGGGTGTTTTTTGGTTGAATTCGAATAAATGAAATAGAGAATTATTGATGGTATTCACAATTTGACGCGGCATTGAAACTTGAAAGATCCAAGCGCTTTCATGCAATTATTGAATACGAAGGAGTAATCCATCAGGGACTGACAGTTCCGTCTATTCACCCTATTTTCATCAGAAAGTGAAACTCAAAAGAACCCATTCAAAGGCGAGCGACTATTATGCAAATTCATCATTATATTTCTCACTTGTGAAGCTCATAGGAACCCTTTTCAAAAGACCGTTCTCAAAGGCGCGAGATTAGTCATCGCCTTTTCACTTCCGAATTTGCTGTTACTAGGAGGGGCAGAGGGATGAGTAACCGCTGGCAACCCCGGTGACTAACAAACCATTTCGCGATCAAGGGGACCGAGAAATCAGAGTTCAAAGATCAAACTGGCCCAGTGACCAGCACGAAAAGCCCCCAACAAACAACTCGTAAAGGCGCATCGTTATCAGAATGACCGGCCGCAACCCAGCGCCAAACCGTCAGATCAGCTCTTGAGCCCCGCTCCTATTTTATCATTCTACATGATATCGCGCAAAAACGGGTAGAAAAATATAAAGGTCAAAGATCACCCACTATGATTCATCAAGGCTAGTTTAAAGACCAAAGACCAAAGATCAACGACTCACCGACTGGGATTGAACACCCGTCCGCACTCCTCCTCGCAGAAATTGCTTAACATGAAGTCCATTGCTGGCAGTGTGTGTGTGAGATCCGGAGACCCGTATGTAGTCTGCAATTATTGATTTGGTGGGGAGAATCAACCAAAGAAGACAAATGTTCGTCGAAAGCTACAAAAATATACTCGATTTCTAGCGATTTTTTCAATAAAATATTCAGGTGCATACCTGACCATTGCTGGTTTCGTCACATACCTATTTCATGCACGGAACTATCTAGAGCTTGCTTCAAGGGGAAATACTAGACCGTGAAATACAGTTTCAAAACAGCTGACATTATGAGAAAGTGAAACTCACAACTTGCTTGTGCACTTGATGCTGTTCCTCTTAGTAGCCACGTAACCGATCTACCATTTGCGGGCGGCCACTGCATTTGCGCAATTAATTAATTAATTAATTAGTATTAATAAAACAATTACTACATAATCACATTCGACGACATTATCGATTACTTGCAAAGCGATTATTTTGAAGATCGCAGGGAATACAATTCGTCACTGGGCAAAACAGAGATGAGAAGTGAAGAAGAGAAAAAAAGAAGAAGAGAAGACGAGAAGATCAAAGTGGGAAGCAACGAAAGAGAACGGATTGCTCACAACCTTATCAGTGCCTATCAGTCATATCACTCTCCCAAGCCCTGTTATCACCAGTTAGCGTACGCTAGAGATTATGCAAATTGAGAGGATCAGAGTGGGAGGGAGGCTATCAGACGGTACAGATAAGCTAGACTGCAAGTCTCCGTGTCACTACACGCACTATTCTCCTGCGAAAAACAAGGTAGATCATTATTACATCATAAGCAATGCTTTGTTCTAATTGTTCTAACAAAACAGGAAGAAAAAAGAGCTAAACCAAGAGAAAAACGGCCTTAACTACCATGTTTTTGATTCCAAAACAGGGCAGGGGAAGCTGATTCATGACGCAATTGAACTAGCCATTCACGCAATATCGATCGAGGCGCGCTTCTCCCTTCCGCTCACTGGGCCTTGGGAACCAAAGAGCGTTATTCGCAACCAGCGGCTCTAGCGGGTGGCTAAAGTGCCCAGAGACGGCGGGTAAATCGAGGAAATTTCGGCGAAATACGCGACTTGCTTGCAAGTGAAACTCTCAGCTGGAATAATGACACAAGCCAGCCGGGAAGAGGAGGAAGGAAGGCGCGCATGGCGCATAAAAAGTGCGGGTGTGTGTGCGCTCTTTGAGCGGCTCGGCGAGAGAGAGAGAGAGAGAGAGCAGTGGCGCAGTTTACGTGAGCTAGCGCACACAGGGCGCCCGTGTGCTTTCTTGCACGCTTTTGCTCAGTTCGTCGCCTCACGCACCGTTCGTGCGCCAAACCGGATTGCTCGGAAGGGCGCGCCGCTATCATAACAGTAGTCATAAAGAGCGTGGAGCCGGATTGGGAGCCGCCAAATAGGCTTTCTAATGTACGAATGAGAATAGGGTTTTGCTCGGTCATTAGCGTAGTTCAATCGACCGTAACCTTGACATAGTGCTTCGTAATAAGGTTCTTAATGAGCATGTCTCACGCGGGTGACAATTAGTCCGATTTCAGCGAAAATGAGGTGAACATCAATGGGGCGAAACAATGCGCGGAGCAAGGGAGGGAGATGGAGGGGAGGTTAGAGCAACACTCAACGCTTTCTCGGTAACTAGTTTACTTTACACTACAGAGAGAGAGAGAGGCGAACACTCAGCGCAAAACTTTGAGATGTTTGAGAAAATGTTCGGAAACGACACACTGGAACGGGGAAAGAGAAAACAGGGTTACGGTAGGACAGGAAAATTATAGGATGAACTGCCGGGAAATATAAACCCCATTCTAGCCGTCTACTCGTTTCTCGCATTCAGAAAGGTAGGTATTAGATTTTCAATGTCAGGAGCATTTATCCACGGACCAGCAACAGATTACGCACTAAGTCTGGGCAAACTGGCTTATCGCACAGCCCGAATTCCACTCCGTCTATGGCAAATGATCTAAACTATTGCCCAAGCATCTACCCTACTCTAGCTGTGAGTAGATTATAAAGGTCACCTGTCTGCCTCAAAACAATAACACGAAATAGCCTCTCCTGGCCCTGTCGCGCTCTTTCATCAGATTGCACAATTCCTCGCTTTCCCTTGCGCACAAGAACTTCTCCGTTTCCCATGCTCTCTAGCAGGTTAGAGGGAGTGAGAGAGCACATGGAATGGAGAGAGTCAGACAAAGACAGCCTGATCTCTGACTCTCACACACACTCTCCCGCAGATGGTCAGAATGACGAAATACCCGCCCCTTGAGATCCCTCCACAGGCCCTCAAGAATACTAGAGATCAGGATAGACTCATCCTCTCAATTTTTTGCATTGTTTTCGTCTCCCTAACTGACAAAAGAGACAAACGCCAATCGGAGAGATTGGAGGAAACATTCGAGAGAGCAACGGGTATGAAACAACGATTCACAACAAAGGAAAAGGGCGAGAAATAATCATGATTGCCAAATGCAATTTCGATAGGGTGACACATGGAAAAAAGATTCCAACTCCACACTTTCGAAATGCGCTCATTATTTCGAAAAATTGCAGAATTCTGACTCAATGCCGGATCGAGAGAACTTGGTCAAAGAGAGGCATCTCCAAACCAAGTAAGACGGAACCCGAAATTGTTGTGCGCGGAATGTTGTCGAGTGAGGAGCAAGGAAGGACGGAATAAATAATGAACGAAGGGAGGAGAGAAGGAAACGAAAGCAAAGTAGTTGGCAAAACAACAGGAGAAAGTGATAGCAGGAACAATATTCACGTCACCAAAATTTACCTATTTAGTCGCTCGGAGTAATGAGACAAGAATTGCATTTGTGAGGCCTAGATGAATTCAGCGCAAACGGAGGCATGGTACTGCAAGCTTAAAACGTAACATGAAATATGCTCTCTCATCGAACGTTGGAAGCGCTCGTCTATACATGCGCTGTCACAAAGCAACATAGCAAAGCATGCCCAGAGCAGCAGATATGAACGCCCAATTACGCAGAGAGGATTTTTTCCCATTTATAGAACCCGAACCCAACAACTGGTTGGTGTTCGGGCTCAGCGCAGGGAATCCGCACCCAGCAACTGGCTGATGCACGGATTCCCATTTACTACTTAGCTTTTGGACTCCTTGATCAGCATCAGTGAGTCCTTCCTTGGCCGAAGTCTCGATCTCAGCTTCAATGTTGCAAATCGCCCGTACACCAGAGGAAGATTGCCCTTGAAGATGCCCGAGCCATTGTCCTGCAAGAAGATACTATTGTCACTGGTGAGCTCCGATGTCATAGTTTCACGGGGATCCCGCAGAAGGAAAAAAATCAACACTACGCAGACTCGCAAACGGCGCGGAGTACAGAATTGTTTTAACGAAACCAGTCCGCCGATCCGCAACCCAAAAAGCTAGGACATTGGTCTTGATGAAGGCGCTCAGTGCGCCGCGGAGGCCCACCCACCCACTCGCCTCCGCTCCTCTTGATGAAGGCGCTCAGTGCGCCGCGGTCGTCGAGACCGCTCCCAAACCAACGTGTATCTACAAAAAATATTGTTGGTACATTATTTACGATAAAAAACAGATTTGCAATGCACAATGCCTATGCCATTTGATAAAAAAAACTCGACATAATGCCTGTAACCAATTCATATTTGTTTTACTGGTATCACAAGCGAATTTCCAATAATTAACTGTTTTTTCTCTAATTATTATTCTCAATTGTTTACGACGAACACTGACAGCACTCCCTTCCCACCTGCTCGGGCACAGGCTTCGATAGTCCGACAAATCACGTTTCGAAAATCACTACATACCACGTCACCGTCCAATCCATAGCAAAGAATTCCCTTCTAGATGCAGTCCTTGAGTTAATCCCCGAGCAGCCGAAGTCGAACTGCTCCTGAAATTTAGTCAATACCTCTCGCATGAGAGGTACTAATCGATGAGCCAACGAGGCTACACCAGTTCTAAGCAAAGTGCGATGAGCCAACGAGGCTACACCAGTTCTAAGAAAAGCGCGGACTTAGCTTTTGGATTCCTTGGTCAGCATGAGAAGGTCGTTCCTTGGTCGGAGCGCTCGCCATCTTGTCAACGTGCATCTGCAAATAAAAATTAATTAAATTTTTTAAAATAATAATAAATAAATATTATAAAAATATTCTGAGAAGACAGGCGGCACATTAAATAAGTGTTCCGCTTCCGTAAGCTTTCGAACGGTATGTTATATTTATTCACCTTTACATTATCGTCGTTATCCTTCTGCATTTCGATTCCTCTCACTCATCGAAGTCTTCTTGCTCATTCTGGTCGTAGACGTACAATGGTAGATCGTCCGGGAGTCAGCGGCTATGATGGGTACTGTAAATATTGATTAATAAATCAGTTATATCAGAGCAAGGATATAATGAGAATATTTCTCGCACTCGCAAGGCGACGTTTCCCACCCACTACACCACACTGCACACTCACTGAGCGGGTCCACGTTCTCCACGTTGAAAAAAATCCGACATGCCCTTTCTCGAAATATAAACTATGAATATGATTCGGTGCAGACTGGAGCACTACTCTATGCCCTATTTTTTTCTCTTCACACCTGGTATTTTTAACCCTACCAAAAACGTCATCATAATACAAATAAATCATTTTTGTAAGCTTCAGATTCGTTAATGAGACGTGCTTTTTGTCAATAAGGGTTTGTGAATCAGGAGAGTGGAAATGGTAGTCACAATCTTCGAAGAACTTAGATATGCTATTCTTACCATGCACGCAGCATTAGTTGATTCTGGTGAGGAAGAACGGACACACGTGATAACCCTTTTTATACTGGCATCACCTTCCCGTATAACGCTTGTTGCACCACTACTGAAATCCACCGTACCTCTTGAAGAAGTGCGAAATGACACCGCTCGAGTACGTGTCCAAGTGGGGCAGTCATCTAACTGCAAAATGGAATGTATTAACATAGGATATACATAAGAAATTGAAGACATTGACTCACCGACGAAATCGTCACGTTTAGTCCGCAATTCTTCCTCCTCTTGATGAAGGCGCTCAGTGCGCCGCGGAGGCCCACCCACCCACCCACTCGCCTCCGCTCCTCTTGATGAAGGCGCTCAGTGCGCCGCGGTCGTCGAAACCGCTCCTCTTGATGATGGCGCTCAGTGCGCCGCGGTCGTCGAGACCGCTCCTCTTGATGATGGCGCTCAGTGCGCCGCGGAGGCCCACCCACCCACCCACTCGCCTCCGCTCCTCTTGATGAAGGCGCTCAGTGCGCCGCGGTCGTCGAAACCGCTTCTCTTGATGATGGCGCTCAGTACGCCGCGGTCGTCGAGACCGCTCCTCTTGATGATGGCGCTCAGTGCGCCGCGGAGGCCCACCCACCCACCCACTCGCCTCCGCTCCTCTTGATGAAGGCGCTCAGTGCGCCGCGGAGGCCCACCCGCCTCCGCTTCTCTTGATGAAGGCGCTCAGTGCGCCGCGGAGGCCCACCCACCCACCCACTCGCCTCCGCTCCTCTTGATGAAGGCGCTCAGTGCGCCGCGGTCGTCGAAACCGCTTCTCTTGATGATGGCGCTCAGTACGCCGCGGTCGTCGAGACCGCTCCTCTTGATGATGGCGCTCAGTGCGCCGCGGAGGCCCACCCACCCACCCACTCGCCTCCGCTCCTCTTGATGAAGGCGCTCAGTGCGCCGCGGTCGTCGAAACCGCTTCTCTTGATGATGGCGCTCAGTACGCCGCGGTCGTCGAGACCGCTCCTCTTGATGATGGCGCTCAGTGCGCCGCGGAGGCCCACCCACCCACCCACTCGCCTCCGCTCCTCTTGATGAAGGCGCTCAGTGCGCCGCGGAGGCCCACCCACCCACCCACTCGCCTCCGCTCCTCTTGATGAAGGCGCTCAGTGCGCCGCGGTCGTCGAAACCGCTTCTCTTGATGATGGCGCTCAGTACGCCGCGGTCGTCGAGACCGCTCCTCTTGATGATGGCGCTCAGTGCGCCGCGGAGGCCCACCCACCCACCCACTCGCCTCCGCTCCTCTTGATGAAGGCGCTCAGTGCGCCGCGGAGGCCCACCCGCCTCCGCTTCTCTTGATGAAGGCGCTCAGTGCGCCGCGGAGGCCCACCCGCCTCCGCTTCTCTTGATGAAGGCGCTCAGTGCGCCGCGGAGGCCCACCCGCCTCCGCTTCTCTTGATGAAGGCGCTCAGTGCGCCGCGGAGGCCCACCCGCCTCCGCTCCTCTTGATGAAGGCGCTCAGTGCGCCGCGGAGGCCCACCCGCCTCCGCTTCTCTTGATGAAGGCGCTCAGTGCGCTGCGGTCGTCGAGACCGCTCCTCTTGATGAAGGCGCTCAGTGCGCCGCGGAGGCCCACCCACCCACCCGCCTCCGCTTCTCTTGATGAAGGCGCTCAGTGCGCCGCGGAGGCCCACTCGCCTCCGCTCCTCTTGATGAAGGCGCTCAGTGCGCCGCGGTCGTCGAGACCGCTCCCAAACCAACGTGTATCTACAAAAAATATTGTTGGTACATTATTTACGATAAAAAACAGATTTGCAATGCACAATGCCTATGCCATTTGATAAAAAAAACTCGACATAATGCCTGTAACCAATTCATATTTGTTTTACTGGTATCACAAGCGAATTTCCAATAATTAACTGTTTTTTCTCTAATTATTATTCTCAATTGTTTACGACGAACACTGACAGCACTCCCTTCCCACCTGCTCGGGCACAGGCTTCGATAGTCCGACAAATCACGTTTCGAAAATCACTACATACCACGTCACCGTCCAATCCATAGCAAAGAATTCCCTTCTAGATGCAGTCCTTGAGTTAATCCCCGAGCAGCCGAAGTCGAACTGCTCCTGAAATTTAGTCAATACCTCTCGCATGAGAGGTACTAATCGATGAGCCAACGAGGCTACACCAGTTCTAAGCAAAGTGCGATGAGCCAACGAGGCTACACCAGTTCTAAGAAAAGCGCGGACTTAGCTTTTGGATTCCTTGGTCAGCATGAGAAGGTCGTTCCTTGGTCGGAGCGCTCGCCATCTTGTCAACGTGCATCTGCAAATAAAAATTAATTAATTTTTTTAAAATAATAATAAATAAATATTATAAAAATATTCTGAGAAGACAGGCGGCACATTAAATAAGTGTTCCGCTTCCGTAAGCTTTCGAACGGTATGTTATATTTATTCACCTTTACATTATCGTCGTTATCCTTCTGCATTTCGATTCCTCTCACTCATCGAAGTCTTCTTGCTCATTCTGGTCGTAGACGTACAATGGTAGATCGTCCGGGAGTCAGCGGCTATGATGGGTACTGTAAATATTGATTAATAAATCAGTTATATCAGAGCAAGGATATAATGAGAATATTTCTCGCACTCGCAAGGCGACGTTTCCCACCCACTACACCACACTGCACACTCACTGAGCGGGTCCACGTTCTAAACGTTGAAAAAAAAATCCGACATGCCCTTTCTCGAACTATAAACTATGAATATGATTCGGTGCAGACTGGAGCACTACTCTATGCCCTATTTTTTTCTCTTCAGACCTGGTATTTTTAACCCTACCAAAAACGTCATCATAATGCAAATAAATCATTTTTGTAAGCTTCAGATTCGTTAATGAAACGTGCTTTTTGTCAATAAGGGTTTGTGAACCAGGAGAGTGGAAATGGTAGTCACAATCTTCGAAGAACTTAGATATGCTATTCTTACCATGCACGCAGCATTAGTTGATTCTGGTGAGGAAGAACGGACACACGTGATAACCCTTTTTATACTGGCATCACCTTCCCGTATAACGCTTGTTGCACCACTACTGAAATCCACCGTACCTCTTGAAGAAGTGCGAAATGACACAGCTCGAGTACGTGTCCAAGTGGGGCAGTCATCTAACTGCAAAATGGAATGTATTAACATAGGATATACATAAGAAATTGAAGACATTGACTCACCGACGAAATCGTCACGTTTCGTCCGCAATTCTTCCTCCTCTTGATGAAGGCGCTCAGTGCGCCGCGGAGGCCCACCCACCCACCCACTCGCCTCCGCTCCTCTTGATGAAGGCGCTCAGTGCGCCGCGGTCGTCGAAACCGCTCCTCTTGATGATGGCGCTCAGTGCGCCGCGGTCGTCGAGACCGCTCCTCTTGATGATGGCGCTCAGTGCGCCGCGGAGGCCCACCCACCCACCCACTCGCCTCCGCTCCTCTTGATGAAGGCGCTCAGTGCGCCGCGGTCGTCGAAACCGCTTCTCTTGATGATGGCGCTCAGTACGCCGCGGTCGTCGAGACCGCTCCTCTTGATGATGGCGCTCAGTGCGCCGCGGAGGCCCACCCACCCACCCACTCGCCTCCGCTCCTCTTGATGAAGGCGCTCAGTGCGCCGCGGTCGTCGAAACCGCTTCTCTTGATGATGGCGCTCAGTACGCCGCGGTCGTCGAGACCGCTCCTCTTGATGATGGCGCTCAGTGCGCCGCGGAGGCCCACCCACCCACCCACTCGCCTCCGCTCCTCTTGATGAAGGCGCTCAGTGCGTCGCGGAGGCCCACCCACCCACCCACTCGCCTCCGCTCCTCTTGATGAAGGCGCTCAGTGCGCCGCGGTCGTCGAAACCGCTTCTCTTGATGATGGCGCTCAGTACGCCGCGGTCGTCGAGACCGCTCCTCTTGATGATGGCGCTCAGTGCGCCGCGGAGGCCCACCCACCCACCCACTCGCCTCCGCTCCTCTTGATGAAGGCGCTCAGTGCGCCGCGGAGGCCCACCCGCCTCCGCTTCTCTTGATGAAGGCGCTCAGTGCGCCGCGGAGGCCCACCCGCCTCCGCTTCTCTTGATGAAGGCGCTCAGTGCGCCGCGGAGGCCCACCCGCCTCCGCTTCTCTTGATGAAGGCGCTCAGTGCGCCGCGGAGGCCCACCCGCCTCCGCTCCTCTTGATGAAGGCGCTCAGTGCGCCGCGGAGGCCCACCCGCCTCCGCTTCTCTTGATGAAGGCGCTCAGTGCGCTGCGGTCGTCGAGACCGCTCCTCTTGAAGAAGGCGCTCAGTGCGCCGCGGAGGCCCACTCGCCTCCGCTCCTCTTGATGAAGGCGCTCAGTGCGCCGCGGAGGCCCACCCACCCACCCGCCTCCGCTTCTCTTGATGAAGGCGCTCAGTGCGCCGCGGAGGCCCACTCGCCTCCGCTCCTCTTGATGAAGGCGCTCAGTGCGCCGCGGTCGTCGAGACCGCTCCCAAACCAACGTGTATCTACAAAAAATATTGTTGGTACATTATTTACGATAAAAAACAGATTTGCAATGCACAATGCCTATGCCATTTGATTAAAAAAACTCGACATAATGCCTGTAACAAATTCATATTTGTTTTACTGGTATCACAAGCGAATTTCCAATAATTAACTGTTTTTTCTCTAATTATTATTCTCAATTGTTTACGACGAACACTGACAGCACTCCCTTCCCACCTGCTCGGGCACAGGCTTCGATAGTCCGACAAATCACGTTTCGAAAATCACTACATATCACGTCACCGTCCAATCCATAGCAAAGAATTCCCTTCTAGATGCAGTCCTTGAGTTAATCCACGAGCAGTCGAAGTCGAACTGCTCCTGAAATTTAGTCAATACCTCTCGCATGAGAGGTACTAATCGATGAGCCAACGAGGCTACACCAGTTCTAAGCAAAGTGCGATGAGCCAACGAGGCTACACCAGTTCTAAGAAAAGCGCGGACTTAGCTTTTGGATTCCTTGGTCAGCATGAGAAGGTCGTTCCTTGGTCGGAGCGCTCGCCATCTTGTCAACGTGCATCTGCAAATAAAAATTAATTAAATTTTTTAAAATAATAATAAATAAATATTATAAAAATATTCTGAGAAGACAGGCGGCACATTAAATAAGTGTTCCGCTTCCGTAAGCTTTCGAACGGTATGTTATATTTATTCACCTTTACATTATCGTCGTTATCCTTCTGCATTTCGATTCCTCTCACTCATCGAAGTCTTCTTGCTCATTCTGGTCGTAGACGTACAATGGTAGATCGTCCGGGAGTCAGCGGCTATGATGGGTACTGTAAATATTGATTAATAAATCAGTTATATCAGAGCAAGGATATAATGAGAATATTTCTCGCACTCGCAAGGCGACGTTTCCCACCCACTACACCACACTGCACACTCACTGAGCGGGTCCACGTTCTCCACGTTGAAAAAAATCCGACATGCCCTTTCTCGAAATATAAACTATGAATATGATTCGGTGCAGACTGGAGCACTACTCTATGCCCTATTTTTTTCTCTTCACACCTGGTATTTTTAACCCTACCAAAAACGTCATCATAATACAAATAAATCATTTTTGTAAGCTTCAGATTCGTTAATGAGACGTGCTTTTTGTCAATAAGGGTTTGTGAATCAGGAGAGTGGAAATGGTAGTCACAATCTTCGAAGAACTTAGATATGCTATTCTTACCATGCACGCAGCATTAGTTGATTCTGGTGAGGAAGAACGGACACACGTGATAACCCTTTTTATACTGGCATCACCTTCCCGTATAACGCTTGTTGCACCACTACTGAAATCCACCGTACCTCTTGAAGAAGTGCGAAATGACACCGCTCGAGTACGTGTCCAAGTGGGGCAGTCATCTAACTGCAAAATGGAATGTATTAACATAGGATATACATAAGAAATTGAAGACATTGACTCACCGACGAAATCGTCACGTTTAGTCCGCAATTCTTCCTCCTCTTGATGAAGGCGCTCAGTGCGCCGCGGAGGCCCACCCACCCACCCACTCGCCTCCGCTCCTCTTGATGAAGGCGCTCAGTGCGCCGCGGTCGTCGAAACCGCTCCTCTTGATGATGGCGCTCAGTGCGCCGCGGTCGTCGAGACCGCTCCTCTTGATGATGGCGCTCAGTGCGCCGCGGAGGCCCACCCACCCACCCACTCGCCTCCGCTCCTCTTGATGAAGGCGCTCAGTGCGCCGCGGAGGCCCACCCGCCTCCGCTTCTCTTGATGAAGGCGCTCAGTGCGCCGCGGAGGCCCACCCGCCTCCGCTTCTCTTGATGAAGGCGCTCAGTGCGCCGCGGAGGCCCACCCGCCTCCGCTTCTCTTGATGAAGGCGCTCAGTGCGCCGCGGTCGTCGAGACCGCTCCTCTTGAAGAAGGCGCTCAGTGCGCCGCGAAGGCCCACTCGCCTCCGCTTCTCTTGATGAAGGCGCTCAGTGCGCCGCGGAGGCCCACCCGCCTCCGCTTCTCTTGATGAAGGCGCTCAGTGCGCTGCGGTCGTCGAAACCGCTCCTCTTGATGAAGGCGCTCAGTGCGCCGCGGAGGCCCACCCGCCTCCGCTTCTCTTGATGAAGGCGCTCAGTGCGCCGCGGAGGCCCACCCGCCTCCGCTTCTCTTGATGAAGGCGCTCAGTGCGCCGCGGTCGTCGAGACCGCTCCTCTTGAAGAAGGCGCTCAGTGCGCCGCGAAGGCCCACTCGCCTCCGCTTCTCTTGATGAAGGCGCTCAGTGCGCCGCGGAGGCCCACCCGCCTCCGCTTCTCTTGATGAAGGCGCTCAGTGCGCCGCGGAGGCCCACCCGCCTCCGCTTCTCTTGATGAAGGCGCTCAGTGCGCCGCGGTCGTCGAAACCGCTCCTCTTGATGATGGCGCTCAGTGCGCCGCGGTCGTCGAGACCGCTCCTCTTGATGAAGGCGCTCAGTGCGCCGCGGAGGCCCACCCGCCTCCGCTTCTCTTGATGAAGGCGCTCAGTGCGCTGCGGTCGTCGAGACCGCTCCTCTTGAAGAAGGCGCTCAGTGCGCCGCGGAGGCCCACCCACCCACCCGCCTCCGCTTCTCTTGATGAAGGCGCTTAGTGCGCCGCGGAGGCCCACTCGCCTCCGCTCCTCTTGATGAAGGCGCTCAGTGCGCCGCGGTCGTCGAGACCGCTCCCAAACCAACGTGTATCTACAAAAAATATTGTTGGTACATTATTTACGATAAAAAACAGATTTGCAATGCACAATGCCTATGCCATTTGATAAAAAAACTCGACATAATGCCTGTAACCAATTCAAATTTGTTTTACTGGTATCACAAGCGAATTTCCAATAATTAACTGTTTTTTCTCTAATTATTATTCTCAATTGTTTACGACGAACACTGACAGCACTCCCTTCCCACCTGCT